>CM035837.1:245327724-246760224 GCA_020510985.1 Pholidichthys leucotaenia
CGGATCGGGGGCCTCAGTTTGTGTCCAAGGTGTGGAGGTCCTTCTGCAACGCACTGGGGGCCACAGTGAGTTTGTCCTCCGGTCACCACCCTCAAACTAACGGCCAGTGTGAGCGCACTAACCAGGAGTTGGAGGCAGCTCTGCGCTGTGTCACCGCTTCTAGCCCCTCTTCTTGGAGCACCTGCCTACCCTGGGTTGAGTACGCCCATAATTCCACCTTATCCTCTGCCATCGGTATGTCCCTGTAACGTAGGTGAGCGGTCTAGGCATACCAGACCAGAAGTGGAGGCTTTGAGGCAGTTTGCAATCAGCAATTTTTCCATTTATTCCAAAACTTCACAGGCAATAACTCCAAAAACATCCAACACCAGACACGGTTTGACTCCACGCGACTTGACTTTTTCATCAAGAACATAAACCAAATAACCAACACCTGTTATATACTGTTTGAGATAATTAAAGTCAATTAGAACATACCATAACCCCAGGTAAGACAATAACATTTCCATTTTCCACACATACCCAATAACATCTAAAAAAGTCATAAATAATTCCCCACCTATTTACAGAATAAATATAAATAATATAGAATAAATAACACACCATAAATACTACAATAAATAATTTAAACCCCTATTTACATATATAAATCACCCCTAAACTTACCATCACATGCTTCCTTCCTGCTGGTATCCTTTAAAAAGCATTCAACCCCTAAAGAGTCTTTTGCCCGGACACCATCAGGAAGCATGTTGGCAAAGGTATGTGGATTTAATAATCACCCATTGTTTTACCCAATTAATTAACCATAACAATTATCTCACAAAAGGCATTCCAATTAGTCAAAAACAGATCCTGAAATAATATGTGCACTTTAACAATCATATTGACATTTACACATACTACACATATAATCACAATTACAGGAAAACATGGCAGTGGCGACACTCCGTCGTCACATTTCCTCCCCCCTTTCCCGAGAGTACAGTACTCCAAGAGTCATGTACTCTGGAGAGACTATCTGCCACTAGGTTGGTTTTCCCTGCCACATACCGAACAGTAAAGTTATACGGTTGAAGGGGCACGTACCACCCTGTGAGACGACTGTTCATGTCCTTCATCCTGTTCAGCCACTGTAGGGCCCGATGATCTGTCTCCAACATAAAATGACGCCCCAGTAAATAGTACTTAAGAGACCCTATGGCCCATTTCATGGCAAGACATTCCTTCTCTACCGTAGAGTATCTCGTCTCCTGGTCCAACAACTTACGGCTCAAGAACAGTACTGGGTGTCTTTCTTCCTTCTCCTCCTAGAGAAGTACTGCTCCAATGCCAAGTCCTGAAGAATCTGTCTGTAAAATGAATGGGAGAGCAAAATCTGGACTGTAGAGAACCTTCTCACCAGAAATAGCACTCTTCAGATCTTCAAAAGCTCTATCACACTCCTCTGTCCATTTTACCCTATTCGGTGCTGAAGCTTTAGTGAGGTCAGTCAGAATTGCTGCTCTTTCAGCAAAGTGGGGAATAAACTTGCTGTACCATCCTACTATTCCCATAAATGATTGTACCTTCTTCTTAGTAGTGGGCACAGGATAGGTCCGGATAGCATCCACTTTACCTACTCGTGGTCTAATGACCCCCTGACCAACCACATGTCCCAGGTACTCCACCTGCTGCTGTCCAAACGCACATTTGCGTGGATTGATCGTCAGTCCTGCCCTCTTAATCAACTGCAGGACCTGCCTAAGGTGTACCAAATGTTCTTCCCAGGTCTGACTGTAGATGACTATGTCATCCAAATAGGCAGCTGCAAAATTTCATACCCTTCTCAATACCTGGTCCATGAGCCGCTGAAAAGTTGCAGGCGCCCCCTGGAGGCCAAATGGCATAACCTTAAATTGGAAACTGCCATAAGGTGTTTTAAAGGCTGTAAGTTCTTTTGTTTCCGGTGCCAATGCCACCTGCCAATACCCCTTGCATAGGTCCAATGTAGAAATAAACCTAGCCCTTCCCACTTTCTCTAATAATTCATCAATCCGGGACATGGGGTACGACTCAAACTTAGATACTGAATTAAGGTATCTGAAATCAATACAGAACCTCAAAGAGCCATCCTTTTTGGGGACCAGCACAATCGGGCTACGCCACTCGCTGACTGACTCCTCGATCACTCCCAGCTGCAACATCAAATCAATCTCTTGCTTCAGTTTTGGGACCAATTGCTCAGGGATCCTATAAGATTTCCTACGTGGAACAGCCTCTTCTTTCAAATGAACTTTATGATGCACAAGCGTGGTGAAACCAGGTCTCTCCTGAAACAACTCTGGATCTAACAGTGCCTCTAACTCTCTCTGTTGATCAACCTGCAAATGAGACACTTGAAATAAACACAGCTCTGACACATGTGTGGGAAAAGACTGTTCTCTCTCCTCATCCACTTCCGTCGCACAAATGAAGAGCTGATGATGTGTCTCCTGAAGGACAGGCTGCTGCTGATGATGACCAGGCTGCTGAAACTCCTTCAACAAGTTAATATGGAAGCTCTGATGTTTTAACTTCCTGTCAGGCATATACAGTTAGGCCCAGAAATATTTGGATAGTGACACAAGTTTTGTTATTTTAGCTGTTTACGAAAACATATTCAGGATACAATTATATAATCAATATGGGCTTAAAGTGCAGACTCTCAGCTGTAATTTGAGAGTATTCACATCCAAATTGGAGCAAGAGTTTAGGAATTACAGCTCTTTAATACGTAGCAGCCTCTTTTTCAAGGGACCAAAAGTAATTGGACAATTGACTCAGAAGGCTGCAAAAAAAAAAAAAAAAAAAAAAAGGCTGCATGGGCTCTTCCCTCGTTAACCTGTCATCAATTAAGCAGTTAAAAGGTCTGGAGTTGATTCCAGGTGTGGCGTTTGCATTTGAAAGCTGTTGCTGTGAACACACAACATGCGGTCAAAGGAGCTCTCAATGAAGGTGAAACAGACCATCCTGAGGCGGAAAAAAAAGAAGAAATCCATCAGAGAGATAGCAGAAATGTTAGGAGTGGCCAAATCAACAGTTTGGTACATTCTGAGAAAAAAAGAGTGCACTGGTGAGCTTGGGAACTCAAAAAGGCCTGGACGTCCACGGAAGACAACAGTGGTGGATGATCACAGAATCCTTTCCATGGTGAAGAACAACCCTTCACAACATCCAATCAAGTGAAGAACACTCTCCAGGAAGTAGGTGTATCAGTATCTAAGTCTACCATAAAGAGAAGACTTCATGAGAGTAAATACAAAGGATTCACCACAAGGTGCAAACCATGAATCAGCCTCAAAAATAGAAAGGCCAGAATTGACTTTGCCAAAAAACACCTGAAGAAGCCAGCCCAGTTCTGGAACAGCATTCTTTGGACAGATGAGAATAAGATCAACCTGTACCAGAATGATGGGAAGAAGAAAGTTTGGAGAAGAATTGGAACAGCTCATGATCCAAAGCACTACATCTTCTGTAAAACATGGTGGAGGCAGTGTGATGGCATGGGCATGCATGGTTTCCAATGGCACTGGGTCACTTGTGTTTATTGATGATGTGACAAAAGACAGAAGCAGCCGGATGAATTCTGAAGTGTATAGGGATATACTTTCTGCTCAGATTCAGCCAAATGCAGCAAAGTTGATTGGACGGCGCTTCACCAATGATCCAAAACATACTGCAAAAGCAACCCAGAAGTTTTTTAAAGCAGCGAAGTGGAATATTCTGCAATGGCCGAATCAATCACCAGATCTCAACCCAATCGAGCATGCATTTCACTTGCTCAAGACAAAACTTAAGGCAGAAAGACCCACAAACAAGCAACAACTGAAGACAGCTGCAGTGAAGGCCTGGCAAAGCATTACAAAGGAGGAAACCCAGCGTTTGATGATGTCCATGGGTTCCAGATTTCAGGCAGTCATTGCCTGCAAAGGATTCTCAACAAAATATTGAAAAGTAACATTTTACTTAGGGTTATGTTTATTTGTCCAATTACTTTGGAGCTCCTGAAATGAGGAGCGTTTGTATAAAAATAGCTACAATTCCTACATGTTTAATCACATATTTTTGTTCAACCCCTTGAATTAAACCTTAAAGTCTGCACTTCAATTCTGTTGTAGTTGTTTCATTTCAAATCCAATGTGGTGGCATGCAGAGCCCAAATCATGAAGATTGTGTCACTGTCCAAATATTTCTGGGCCTAACTGTATAGTTCGTATGTCACTGAACTTAGTTTCTTAGAGATTTCATATGGCCCCTGCCATCGAGCCAACAGCTTACTGTCACACGAAGGCAGCAGTAACAGAACCTGCTGACCTGGGTGAAAAATCCTCTCTGGCCTTCTTGTCATACCAAGTTTTTTGTTTGGCCTGCGACATCCTCATGTGCTCCTGAGCCAAAGCAGTCATTTGATCCAGTTTCTCCCTCATCTTAATAACGTATGAGACCACATTGTCCTGATCACTCGGTGGACTCTCCCAGTGCTCCTTTAATAAGTCCAATGGGCCCCTCACCTGACGACCATACAGCAGTTCAAAAGGTGAGAACCCTGTTGAAGCCTGGGGCACCTCCCGATAAGCAAACAATAAGTATGGCACCCATTGATCCCAATCCGAGCCCGTATCAGAAACAAATTTCCGCAGCATGTTTTTCAGAGTCTGGTTAAATCGCTCGACCAGTCCATCTGTCTGAGGGTGATATGGGGTGGTCTTAATACCCTTAATACCCAACAGCTTGTATACCTGCTGCAACAGTTTTGACAAAAAATTTGTTCCACAGTCTGTTAGAATCTCTCTGGGTATGCCTACCCTCGAAAATAACTGGATAAGGCAGTTGGCAACTTGCCTAGCCTTAATAGATTTTAGGGGGAAGGCTTCTGGGTACCGAGTAGCGTAGTTACAAATCACCAAACTGTATCTATTACCAGAGGAGCTTCTCTCTATGGGGCCAACTACATCCATCCCTATTCTGTCAAAAGGTGTTCCAATGATTGGTAATGGCTGCAGTTGGGCATGGGCTACTCCCCTAGGTGATGTAATCTGACATATTGGACATGTTGTGCAGAACTCCTTTATCTGGGTATACATTCCCGGCCACACAAACCTTCTAGCAATTCTCTGTAAAGTTTTCTGAAATGCTAGATGACCTGCCCAAGGGATAACATGTCCCAGTTCCATAATCTTTGGTGTGAGGTCCTGTGGCAAAGCTATGGCCATAACTTCACCTTGCTGCTGGTACAGAATGCCCTTTTTAATGACATACAAGGCCTCAGCCAAACAATCCGTTCTGCCCTGTTTCACACCCTCAATCTCCGAGACTTTATCAAACCAAGGTCCTAATGCTGAGTCAGCCTTCTGCAGTGCAGCTATTTCAGGAGGAATATCAAAATCTACTACCTGGCTTAGCTGTGGTGTTTTTTCACCCAAGTTCCTTACTGAAGCTAACACCTTGTCTCTTCTCCTCTGAGCCTTGGATTTAGACTGCATAATAGGGCCTGCCTCTATCCCAGAATCATAAAACGGCAACTCCTGAAGAACACTGGCAGCCCTCTGCGCCCTGGTTGTCACCATGTTACAAATTTTCCCAACAGGTGCATCAAGCCTCTGCTCAATAGCGCCACCTGCCTGTCCCTCAGTTTGTTCATCCCTAACCTGTTGTATGATGTCCAACAACGTTGGAACATCATTGCCAAGAATAATTGGATAAGGCAAATCAGGCACAAGAGCTACAGGAAGGAGATAAGTTTGCCCCCCCCACTGTTAAATAAACCTCAGCGGTTGGGTACAATTTCTTATCCCCATGAACACAACTGATATTTACTGTAGTCTCACTCCATGACTCTCTCGGGACTAAACTGGGCAAAACAACAGTCTGGAAACAACCGGAGTCTAACAAGGCCTCTTCACACTGACCATTAAGCAGAACGGTAGTTTTATACATTTCACTATGAATTGGTGCTGACAGAGTGGGTCTTGGAACTGAACATAATAATGAAGGTTTATCATTTTTTGTGGCAGGACATGAATATTGGGTGTGACCGATCTTATTACACTGATAACAGCGTATATCTTTATTTGAAACAAAATGTGACTTTTTGCTACTATCATATCTGCTATTTGTGATCTGAGTGGAACTGGAATACAGCCTATTCTGAGCTGGACCACCCCTCTCACCCTCATTAGACTTACTCTGTATGGTGAAAGAGCTGTCACGGCCGAGAGTAGGTCTCCTGCTCCCAGACCTGGCTGACAGAAAGACCTCCGCAAGACGAGCAGCGCCCACTGCAGTCTTCGGGTCCCGCTCTTGTATCCAGATTCCCAGTTCCAGGTTCACCATCCGCAGAAACTGCTCCAGAATCAATAGTTCCGTAATGTCTTTCACAGTAGAGGTCTCTGGTTTAACCCATTTACAGAACAGTATGGCGCATATTTAGGGCGCATATATGGCATTCGTATTCACCCACATATACCTAGTAGGCATGATGGTGCATATTCTGGAAGCTTCACGTCTCAATGGCCAAAGAGGACCTGACCCTGCAGAGACCTACGAGAGGTGTGAAGTTGGTCTTTTAGGAGATGGGAAGTGGGAGAGAACGTCCCAGCAGGAGCCCCGGAGGCTAGAAGGATGAGAGAGACAATGGAGACGCCAAGGAGCCTCGGGGGCTGTATGTTTACTCAAGGACTGTGGGTTGGGGGTTTGTTATTTGATGTTGGGGGTTTTGTGTCTTTGGAGGGTATAAGAACTGTGAAGGATGATTGTTCTACCTCTTTTCTGAGATTCTGTTCTTGTTGGAGGACGTGACCTCTCAATAAACCAACCCTGAGAAATAAACTCAGTCTCGTTTGTGAAAGGCATCCTCTACACTAGTGACCTACGACAAACTATGGCCGGTGGCGACGATCTTCCCGCACCGGACTCTTCAGGAGCCAACTGGGTTAACGCAGCTACCACACTACAGCTGCCCGATTTCTGGCAACATAACCCGTGCTCCTGGTTTACCACTGTGGAGGCGCAGTTCCACCTTCAGGGAATCTCAGCGGACGCAACGAGGTTCTACCATGTCGTCGCGAAGCTGGACAGCCTCACAGTGCAGCGGGTGGAAAGCCTGACCAACCACCCGCCCCAGGACGACAAGTATAGCGCACTGAAAGCCGCCCTCATTCGAGCTTTCACTCCCTCGCAGGGAGAGCGAGCAGAGAGACTTCTGGCGCTGACAGAAGGGGAAGCAGACAGGCCGGCAGATCTGATGGCGAGGATGATGAACCTGAGAGGCGAAGATGATGACAGTTTTATCTTCGCCCACCTCTTTCTCAGAACACTACCACCAGCAGTGAGAGTCACCCTGGCCAGCTCACAGCTGCTCAACGACCGTGACTACTACGGGCTGGGCCAGGAGGCGCAGCGGCTTGTCGACGCCCATAGACAACACGCAGCCACGACGGTGGCAACGGAGCTGAACGCACCCCCGCAAGACGAGGGGAGACCAGAGGTCGCAGCACCGGACCCACTGACGTCAGCAGCGGCAGAGACCAGGAGAAGCGGAGCGGACGGCGCCCTCTGCTTTTACCATCGACGTTTCGCCGAGAGGGCGCGCAGATGCATCCCACCGTGCCGATACAAGCGCCAGGGAAACGCCAAGACCGAGAGTCGGTAGCAGCTGCTGCTCTCGGCGCGAAGAACAAGCTGCTTTTCGTGACGGATGCGAATTCAGGGAAGGATTTCCTGGTGGACACAGGCTCCCAGCTGAGTTTTGTCAAGCCTTCCTACGCGGACCTGCTGGCGCCTTCCAGCGGACCCCTGGTGCTAGCGGCAAATGGCTCGACGATCAAAACCTATGGGGAGAAGACGCTCCTTCTATCCTTCCACGGGCGCACCTTCGAGTGGACTTTCGTCGTAGCTGCAGTTAGCAACAACATGTTAGGTGCTGATTTTTTATGCTCAAACAGTTTATTAGTTGATCTTACTAATAGACGTATGGTAAATGCACTGTCTTTCCACTCTATCTCCTGTACAGCTCGGGTGGCCCCGCCTTCTGCACATCCTAATGTCACAGCTGCGGGTGGTAAGTTTCATGCACTACTCAATCAGTTCCCAGCACTCACGGTCCCAACATTTTCAGCGTCAATAGCTAAACACGGGGTCGAGCACTTCATAACTACCTCCGGCCCCCCTGTTTTTGCAAAAGCTCGGCGCTTGGACCCAGCTAAACTGGCCATCGCGCGCAAGGAATTCGCCAACTTGGAAAAACTGGGCATTGTTAGACGCTCTAACAGCCCTTGGTTGTCACCCCTGCATATGGTCCCCAAGGCTGATGGCTCATGGCGGCCTTGCGGTGATTTCCGCAGGTTAAATAATGCTTCAGCACACGACCGCTACCCGATTCCGCACATCCAGGATTTTTCGGCGCATTTGGCGGGGGCGCGCATCTTTTCCAAAATAGATTTGGTGCGCGGTTATCACCAAGTCCCAGTCCGCGCTCAAGACATACCCAAAATGGCAGTAATAACCCCCTTTGGGCTTTTCGAGTTTTTGCGCATGCCTTTTGGCCTCAAAGGCGCCGCACAGACGTTCCAACGCATGATTGATGTGGTGTTGCGTGGCCTCCCTTTCGTGTTCGCCTATTTGGATGATATTTTGGTAGCCAGTGCATCCAAAGTCGAACACGAACGCCACCTCACAGCGGTTTTTCAGAGGCTGACAGAGCATGGGCTGATAATTAACCCAGCGAAATGTCAATTCGGGGTAGCGCAAATCGATTTTTTGGGCCACCGCGTTTCCCCAGAAGGAGCGGTCCCACTGCCCGATAAAGTACGCGCGATAACAGAGTTTCCCCAGCCGCAGACAGTTAAAGCATTGCAAGAATTTTGGGGGATGGTCAATTTTTATAACTGTTTCCTCCCCAGCGCGGCACAGCTCATGCACCCACTGTACGCGGCACTAAAGAAACAAAAACCTGCAAATAAGGTCAAGTGGTCCCCGGAACGGGACGGCGCTTTCTCCCAGGTCAAGTCGGCCCTGGTGAACGCTGTGCTGTTGGCACACCTCGTGCCAGCAGCTCGCATGGCACTAACCACGGACGCTTCCGATGTAGCAGTGGGGACGGTTGTCGAGCAACTGGTAGCAGGGAGCTGGCAACCGCTTGCATTTTTCAGCAAAACATTGCGCGATAACGAGCAGAAATACAGCGCGTTCGATAGGGAGCTTTTAGCCCTGCATCTGGCCATCCGCCACTTCCAGTTCTGGCTGGAAGGGCGCCGTTTCACCGCGTTTGTAGACCACAAACCATTAACATTTGCAATGGCCAAGATTTCAGAGCCGTGGTCGGGCCGACAGCAGAGACAGCTGGCCGCAATTTCAGAGTTTACCACCAACATTCAACATGTGGCGGGCAAACACAATGTAGTGGCAGAGTGCCTCTTGCACGCAGCTGCAACGCCAGGCCCCCAGGGGGCAGACACGGTGGCCGTGGACGCGGGCCAGGCTTGCGGCGCGGAAGCGCTCGCAGCCCCGGTCTGCATAGGCTTAGATTATGCAGCCATGGCCGCCGAGCAGGTTAGCGATGCGGATGTGCGCGCGCTCCAGTCTGGGCCAACAGGGCTAAGGCTGGAGCACAGGGTGCATCAGACAGGTATGCCTCCTCTAATCTGCGATATCTCCATGGGGCGGCTGCGTGGCGCCACCGCGTTTTTGATTTAATCCATTCGCTGGCACATCCGGGAGTTCGCGCATCGATCAAAATGGTGGGAGAAAAATTCGTTTGGCCGGGGCTGCGTAAACAGGTCAAAGAGTGGGCAGCAGCCTGCGCAGCGTGTCAAAGAGCAAAGATACACAAGCACACGCGGGCCCCCTTAGAACCTTTTCACATCCCGGCCAAACGCTTCGACCACGTGCATATCGACTTGGTGGGACCCCTCCTGCTGTCGCAGGGTTTCACACACCTTCTAACCATGGTAGACCACACAATGCGCTGGCCAGAAGCGGTCCCCCTGGCGTCAACTACAGCAGCAGACGTGACGCGCGCATTTTTAACGGCTTGGGTCGCGCGTTTTGGAGTCCCGTCAGACACAACGTCTGACAGGGGTCCCCAATTCGTTTCCGAGCTCTGGTCATCCATGGCCCTCAGTCTGGGGGTGAAAATTCACCGCACTACAGCTTATAACCCTCAGGCCAATGGTTTGTGCGAACGCTTTCACTGGTCATTGAAAGCAGCCCTCAGAGCGGCTCTCACGGACACAAATTGGGTTGATAAACTTCCATGGGTTTTATTAGGGTTGCGTTCAGCACCTAAGGAAGATTTGCAAGCCTCTCCGGCTGAGCTAGTTTTTGCCCAACCCCTCCGGTTACCGGGCGAATTCCTTCCAGAGAACCCCGCACCACATCGCCCACCCGCTCAGCTGCTGCAGAGCTACACGGGATCAAACACCCTCCCCGGCCCAGTTCATCACAGTTTCCCACGCGTTTTTGTGCCTAAAGCCTTAAAGAACGCAGAATTTGTCTTTGTCAGACACGACGCTCAGAAGCCAGGTTTAAGGCCGCCTTATGATGGACCGTTCAGAGTGTTGGAAACTGGGGAAAAACATTTTTTGCTCGATTTGGGTGACAGGAGGGAATTAGTCTGCATTAACAGACTCAAACCCGCTTTTGTGTTGGCTGATGAACAAATGCAGTTAGCCAGGGCCCCCCGTCGCGGCTGGCCACCGGGGAGACACTCTTCTAAGCTTTCACAAGGATGTGCTAACGACTCTGATCCACAGATGCAAGAAACAGCTACAGGCAGATCGAAACCTGCTTACAGCAGATTTAGCAGGAGGTTGAAGCCCAAGCAGTTGGAAGTGTGATATGTTGTGCCATTTTGCTGTTCTGTGTGATATGACATGTTTCTATGCATTTTGGGGTGTACTTTGTCCTTATTTAGACGTTTGGGGGGGTTATATGGCGCATATTTAGGGCGCATATATGGCATTCATATTCACCCACATATACCTAGTAGGCATGACGGTGCATATTCTGGAAGCTTCACGTCTCAATGGCCAAAGAGGATCTGACCCTGCAGAGACCTACGAGAGGTGTGAAGTTGGTCTTTTAGGAGATGGGAAGTGGGAGAGAACGTCCCAGCAGGAGCCCCGGAGGCTAGAAGGATGAGAGAGACAATGGAGACGCCAAGGAGCCTCGGGGGCTGTATGTTTACTCAAGGACTGTGGGTTGGGGGGGTGTTATTTGATGTTGGGGGTTTTGTGTCTTTGGAGGGTATAAGAACTGTGAAGGATGATTGTTCTACCTCTTTTCTGAGATTCTGTTCTTGTTGGAGGATGTGACCTCTCAATAAACCAACCCTGAGAAATAAACTCAGTCTTGTTTGTGAAAGGCATCCTCTACAACAGGTCCTTTAAACGTACATACAATTCACGAGGGGTTTCGTCCTGATGAACGTCCAGGGACCGAAACCTCCTCCTATAAGTGTCGGATGTAATCTCATATTTACTTAAAATTGCTTCCTTCACTTTTTCATAATTGTTCGTGTCTGCAATGTCCATCAGCACATATGCAGTCCGTGCTTTACCTGTGAGCAAAGGAGCCAACTGAATAGCCCACTCTTCTTCACGCCAGCGGCAGACTGTAGCGATCCTCTCAAACGTCAACAGATAGTGCTCGATGTCGTCCTCGGGAGAGGGCGGATTCAGCCTGGGCTCGTGGTGCGTTCGTGTCGTCCTCGGCTGCACCTGCAGCGGTAAATTATCCTCCTGCGGGCTGACCCGACTGGCCGTCACCCTGGGGTCTTCCCCCGAAGCGCCGTCGTCACCACTGTGTTCAGCCCGGCTCCTATACTCCTCTCTCAGCTCCGCAACTTGCGACTGCATCTGACGAATTTGATTATACATAGTCTGCCACCTTTGATCTTGAAGAGCGGCTTCTTCTTCCCTCTGACGGTCTCCGACAGTCAGTGAACGTACCAAGGACTTCACCAAGCACGTTAATTCTTCCAGCTCGTTTAGTCCACTGGCTCCCTGCTCCTCACTTGCCATACCTGCGTCAAAGTCTAATTGCTCTTCTTGCCTCGTTATTTTCTTTCTGGACATCGTTCCCTCCGTCCCGTGTTGTCTCTCCTTTGACGGCACCAACGTCACCAATTGTCCGCATTCATCTGGGAACGGACCACTTCTGCCACCAAATGTAACGTAGGTGAGCGGTCTAGGCATACCAGACCAGAAATAGAGGCTTTGAGGCAGTTTGCAATCAGCAATTTTTCCGTTTATTCCAAAACTTCACAGGCAATAACTCCAAAAACATCCAACACCAGACACGATTTGACTCCACGCGACTTGACTTTTTCATCAAGAACATAAACCAAATAACCAACACCTGTTATATACTGTTTGAGATAATTAAAATCAAATAGAACGTACCATAACCCCAGGTGAGACAATAACATTTCCATTTTCCACACATACCCAATAACATCTAAAAAAGTCATAAATAATTCCCCACCTATTTACAGAATAAATATAAATAATATAGAATAAATAACACACTATAAATACTACAATAAATAATTTAAATCCCTGTTTACATATTTAAATCACCCCTAAACTTACCATCACATGCTTCCTTCCTGCTGGTATCCTTTAAAAAGCATTCAACCTCTAAAGAGTCTTTTGCCCAGACACCATCAGGAAGCATGTTGGCAAAGGTATGTGGATTTAATAATCACCTGTGGCGGCATGAAAAAATAAGCAGCTATGCTGTGGTTTTAAGCAGGTTTTATTGATCATGTCGCCTTCACGGGATCCTCTCTCCGGTGCATAGTGGAGCAGCCCGGAGCGGGATCCCTAAGCTCTCAGAGAAAGGGAGGCGGACACAGTGTGTCCACCTGTTGCAGGATCAGAGTGAGAGAGTAAGAGAGAACTTGCGTTACAGAGTTGCACCTTAAATACTTGATCATAACAATACATCAAAGAGACGTACCCCACAGTTTAGAATGATCAAAGGGACAACAGAACAGGCAGGAGGTATTTGCATTTGTAAGACATACATCACAATGGGCAGATTAGCTAGACCTCGCTCCAAGTGTCAGACAAAGAGGCTAACAAGCACATCTACATATTGATCTGAGTCTCTAGGTCACAGTAAGGGCAAAATGCATGAATACAAAGGATGAAAGGCATCGATTAACATCACATAGGTGAGACAGAAGAAACTCGTCTACCTGTAGACATTAATACACCAAAGCACATCTAAGATGCTCAGAAAAAGCATAGTAAGGACAAGCCATATGCACACTATACAGAATGGCGCATTACATCACAACACATGCATGTTTGCATCACAAATACATGAATGGCACATTGCTTCTCAGTAATGCAGCAGAAAAACAGAAAAAAGAGGGCTGAGTGTCCTTAGTCTGTTGTGGGGTTAAAACGAACCGCCACACGCTCCCCCCCAGAGGACGCGGCAGGGGGTCGCGACCTCGATAATCCATCTGTGTGAGCGAGCTGTGGGAGAAGCTCGCTGCAGGCGGAGGGGGAGGGAGGGGGAGGGGGAGGGGAGGGGTAGTAAGTGCCGGCAGGAGCTGTGAAATCGTCCTGAGCCGCGCAAAAATTGCTTGTGGGTCCGCAATGTCGAAGGGCTGGTCCCGTTGAACGTGCAGCGGTCCACAAGAAGAAAAATTAGTCTCTGACTCCTCTCGTGGCCATGAAGAAAAGCAGGAGCGGCTGTAAGAGAAAAAGTAAACAAAGCAGGGGGACTGTTGGCTTTGGGTGCTGAAGCAACCCCAAAGCTCCCGGGAACCGCTGACGGCTGAAATCCCGTTGTGCCGTGGCTAAGACCATTAAAAAATCCAGTGGCGAGCTGCGTGCTTGCTTCAGGTGAACGAGCAACCCTGAAGGTTCTGTGGGCGGCGGCGGAGGATGATGGCGGTCTGTGGCGTGGCTGAGACTGTTAACAAATCCTTCCAGTATGCTGCATGCATGCCTCAGGTGAGCGAGCAGCCCTGAAAAGGCAGCGGCGAAGGAGGAAGGCAGTCTGTGGAGCCATTACTTGTCCGATGCATGATGCGCCGTCCTTGTAACTCCCCGATGCGTGCGCGGGGGTTCAGTGCGTGGGTGGGCCGCTGGAGTGGTGAGTCAGGGTGCAGAAACTTGGCGGAGATCAGCGCAGACGGCGCCAATAAAATCCAGGTTGAGCTGTTGCTGTAGATTTAGCCATGGTGCGTTGGAGCGTTGAGAGGAAATAGACGATCTTTAGTCCCTCAGGCCCGTGCAGAGGCGTTGGAGCGGCGGGAGGGAATAGACGATCTTTTGTTCCTCAGGCTCATGCAGCTGCGTTGGCGCGGTGTGAGGAAGTAGACGATCGTTGTCGCTCGTGCGGCCATGGTGCGTTCAGTTCCACGCGCTGCGCTCCCCGTCGGCCCTGGAGGTTGCCGTCGTGGAGAGAGGACGAGGTGCGTGCGCTCTCAGTGAGAGCGGCCGGTCCAGCGTGGTTGTGCAGATCTCAGGCGACGGAGCATTCATGCCCGGGTGTTGCATTCGCTGGCCGCTCGTTTTTTTCAGCGTCGGTTCGCCAGCGTGGCCATCCAAAACAGAAGGCTGCGTTGCACAAAACGTGTGCGTCTTCAAGGGGCCACCAACGCAGCTGTGTGGCTGTCCAGCTCGGAAGGTTGCTTTCGCACAAAACGTGTGCGTGTTCGAGGGGTCACCAGTGTGGCGGCATGAAAAAATAAGCAGCTATGCTGTGGTTTTAAGCAGGTTTTATTGATCATGTCGCCTTCACGGGATCCTCTCTCCGGTGCATAGTGGAGCAGCCCGGAGCGGGATCCCTAAGCTCTCAGAGAAAGGGAGGCGGACACAGTGTGTCCACCTGTTGCAGGATCAGAGTGAGAGAGTAAGAGAGAACTTGCGTTACAGAGTTGCACCTTAAATACTTGATCATAACAATACATCAAAGAGACGTACCCCACAGTTTAGAATGATCAAAGGGACAACAGAACAGGCAGGAGGTATTTGCATTTGTAAGACATACATCACAATGGGCAGATTAGCTAGACCTCGCTCCAAGTGTCAGACAAAGAGGCTAACAAGCACATCTACATATTGATCTGAGTCTCTAGGTCACAGTAAGGGCAAAATGCATGAATACAAAGGATGAAAGGCATCGATTAACATCACATAGGTGAGACAGAAGAAACTCGTCTACCTGTAGACATTAATACACCAAAGCACATCTAAGATGCTCAGAAAAAGCATAGTAAGGACAAGCCATATGCACACTATACAGAATGGCGCATTACATCACAACACATGCATGTTTGCATCACAAATACATGAATGGCACATTGCTTCTCAGTAATGCAGCAGAAAAACAGAAAAAAGAGGGCTGAGTGTCCTTAGTCTGTTGTGGGGTTAAAACGAACCGCCACACACCCATTGTTTTACCCAATTAATTAACCATAACAATTATCTCACAAAAGGCATTCCAATTAGTCAAAAACAGATCCTGAAATAATATGTGCACTTTAACAATCATATTGACATTTACACATACTACACATATAATCACAATTACAGGAAAACATGGCAGTGGCGACACTCCGTCGTCACAGTTGGTCAAATGGAGCCTGTTATTGTTGCAGATGGAGAAGCCCAGTTGATAAAACAAGTCACACTGAGTATGTTATCTCCATGCCTAACCACTTGGAAAACAAAATCAGTAACAGCTCTTGACACATAGCAGACCGTGTGATGGTCCCTACATTGCTGATGCAGCAGCCACCATACCCGTACAGCCCCGCTGGGTTTTTCCCAATCGGGTGGTTGGGAAAGAACTTCTTCATGGTGACCCAGTTCAACATTGATCTCACTGTGGTGGGGTCAAGCAAGAGCGGTAAGCTGACGTTGTCCAGTCCTACCATGCAGAATGCATATGCCACACCTCCGGAACTCACTGTGTGAATGGTAGTCACGGGTGAGTGACTTGAACTGACCAGCGGGCTTGGTGTTGGTGCTGACTGGCGAAGTGGTTGAATTTTCCACATCGCTTACATCATTGCCCCCTTGCTGTGCAGGAATGTGCTCACTCTCGATGCATTGGGAAGCCACAGTTGCCACATGAGAAGCACCTCGTAGCAATCTTCTGACCCACGGTGTTTACTTCGGCCTCCCCTGCCGTGTCACAGGGCCCTTCTGTGGTTACCGTGTATGCTAGCGGTGTGTGGCTTGGTTGTCGTTGTTGTTGCTGCACACCTAGCTCCGATGCTAACCTGTCAGTGGACTCCAGCTGGAATGCTAGCTCGACAGTACTAGCTAGTGTCATGTCATTTGGAGCCGTTAGCATCTTTGTCCACAGCAGCGGGTTGCTAGTGTGCTCGGCCAACTGGTCCCCCACCATTTTGTCCTACAAACTGAATCTGCACATGCTAGCTAGGTAGCGAAGGTCTGTGATGAAATGTTGTGTCATCTCTCCAGCCTTTTGTCGCCATTGGTGAAACCTAATGCAATCCAAGCTTCCTCACGTAGCTGTGTAGTTATGGCACTGCTCTACCGGCGACATGGAGGAGGGCTCTTGCTGCACGCTGTTTTGTTTTCTTTTTATTGTTGCCGTTCAGTGGTTGTTCATTGTTTGCCAACGGGAGACTCGACGTGTAATCTATCCACTTAATGTGAGTTGTGCTTTGGACTGTATGTGGCAGGCATGGGGGCTGAAATGGAGGAGGGCAGCATTACCAGCGTTGGTGTGGCTAATTTTATCTAGCCAGGCTGTCCGGTGCCTAGCTGCCGGACCTACTAGCACTGGCGAACTAGCATACACCAAGACTGAGCTGTTGAGCTTCCAGGATTGTAAGGCATCATTATTACCAGCCCTGCTGAAGGATGTGCCAAGGGAGCTTCTTCAACACCATCGACCAGACCTTCACTGAGGTGGGAAGGCCAGAAAGAGGAAAAAAAAGGAAGGCCAGAAAGAGAGGAAGTGTTCCCCAACTCTGTCTGTCTCCCTCCCTCCGGCCGAGCTGCCGGACCTCAGCCTCGTCCCCTGGCCATACCATGATTTGGGGGAGGTCTTTAGCAAATCAAGGGCGTTGTCACTACCGCCTCATCGCTCCTCTGATTGCGCTATAGACCTCATCCCGGGGGCGAAGCTGCCATCCATTCTGCCGTACAGCATTTCTGATCCGGAGAGGGAGGTAATAGAGAAATACATTAAAGAATCGCTGAACGCTGGCCTTATTCGGCCATCTTTTGCCCCACTCGGGGCCGGGTTCTTCTTCGTTGGGAAGAAGGATGGCTCGTTGCGCCCGTGCATTGACTACCAGGAGCTCAGTGCTATTACCACCAAAGACAAGTACCCTCTGCCTTTGATTAATTCCGCATTTGAGCTCCTTCAGCGCTCATGGGTATTCACCAAGTTAGAGTTATGGAACACGTACCATCTGATCCGCATTCGCAAAGGCGATGAATGGAAGACGGCATTTAAAACTCACCAGGGGCAATTCGAATATCTGGTGATGCCATTTAGGCTCACCAACGCCCCCGCCGTCTTTCAACGGTTAATTAACAACGTCCTTCACGACATGCTTTATCAATTCGTCTTTGTCTACTTGGATGATATTTTGATTTTCTCCCCCTCACCAGAGGAACATGCAGCCCACATCAGGGCTGTTCTGCAACGGCTTCTGGAGAACCAGCTCTACGTCAAGGCTGAGAAGTGTGAGTTCTCCACAACATCAACCACCTTCTTGGGCTTCATAGTGGCTGAAGGGAGACTGATTACCAACCCGGTCAAGGTGAAGGCAGTGCTGGACTGGCCAACTCCCCACTCCCGTAAGGAGCTTCAACGCTTCTTCGTGTTCGCAAACTTTTATCGCAGGTTCATCAGGAACTACAGTGGGGTGGCACTGCCCTTCACACAGCTGACCTCCATTAAGGTCCCCTTTTGCTGGACCGAGACAGCTGAACAGGCGTTTGTGAAATTAAAGTGCTTGTTCACAGAAACTCCAATCTTGGCTCAGGTTGACACGCAGCTCCAGTTCATCCTCGAGGTGGACGCATCTGACTCGGGGATCAGTGCTGTGCTGTCGCAGTGCACCCCCCCCCCCGATCAGAAGCTCCGCCCGTGCGCATATTTCTCTCATTGGCTTACGCCGGCCGAGAGGAATTACGACGGAGGGGACAGAGAGCTGCTTGCCATTAAATTGGCATTGGAGGAATGGAGGCATTGGCTACAGAGGGCTATTCACCCCATCGTTGTGTGGACCGATCACAAAAACCTTGAGTATTTGCAATTGGCCTGCCGACTTAATGCCAGGGGCCCTTAATGCCAGGGGCTCGTTGGGCCCTGTTTTTTCAGAGGTTCAACTTTTCCATCATGTACTGGCCTGGCGCTTGGAACACCAAACTGGATGCACTATCGCGCCAGTTTGATTCCGAGGAGGTAGCGCCCCCTTCCCCCCAAAAAACTATCATACCACCTTTGCGCGTCCTTGGAGCCCTTACTTGGGATATCGAGCAAAGGGTTCGCCAGGCCCAGTCCCAGGAGCCTGTGCCAGTAGGGTGCCCCCGGAACCGTCTGTACGTTCTGGCTGCTCTCCGCAGCAATGTCATCCAGTGGAGTCACACCAGTCGCTTTGCTTGCCATCCTGGTATTGCTCAAAGTGTGGACTTTGTCTGGGGAGCATTCTGGTGGCCCACGCTGCGGCAGGATGTACGGGAGTATGTCAAAGCATGTCAGACCTGCATCCGGGGGAAATTGGACTCCGCTCCCCCGTCTGGTCTCCTCCATCCCCTCCCCACCCCTGGTCGTCCATGGTCCCACATTGCCGTGGATTTCATCACTGGATTCCCCCCCCCCTCCCGTGGCAAGACGGTGATTCTCACCATTGTGGATCGCTTCTCCAAGGCGTCTGGTTGCCGTCCCGAAGCTCCCTCAGCCTTGGAGATGGCGGTCCTGTTCACCGACCACGTCATTGGGATCCACGGCATCCCCTTGGACATCGTGTCTGACCGGGGGTCCTCAATTCACGTCCCAGGTCTGGAAGGTCTTTTGCCGGACCCTGGGAACTATGGTGAGCCTCTCGTCCGGTAATCACCCACAGAGCAACGGGCAGGCGGAGCGCATCAACCAGTTCTTGGAGACTGCCCTGCGGTGTGTAGCAGCTGATAACCCCTCATCTTGGAGCGCGTACCTGACATGGGTGGAGTATTCAATGAACTCAGCCATCTCCACTGCCACAGGACTCACCCTGTTTGAGGCATCATTGGGGTACATGCCGCCGCTTCTACCCATGGCCGAGAGGGAGGTAGCGGCTCTGTCCATGAGGTCCATGCTCGTCGCTGCCGGCGCGTCTGGAGGTCTACCCGGGCCCCCTCGCCCGCTCCACTGAACGCACCCGGGCTGCTGCTGACAGGAAGCGAGTCCCTGCTCCCAAGTATGTCATCGGGCAGCAGGTCTGGCTGGCAGTGAGCCAGATTCCTCTCAAGGAGAAATCCAACAAGCTCTCCCACCGCTTCCTGGGCCCATATACCATCTCACGGATGATAAACGACACGTCGGTCCAGTTGAAGTTGCTACCGACCCTGCGGGTGAACCCTACGTTTCACGTCACCCACATCAAGTCCCTCTTGGCCAGTCCCTTCTGCCCTCCCCCCCGAAGCCTCCTCCTCCTCCCTGGATCGATGGCCACCCCGCCTGCACTGTTCGTCGTATCCTGGATGTTCGCCATCGATCTGGGGAGGAGGAGGCAGCTTCGGGGGGGGGGGGGGGCAGAGGGGACTGGCCGAGAGGGGCTTGATGTGGGACTTCAGTATCTGGTGGACTGGGAGGGCTATGGCCTAGAGGAGTGTTCCTGGATCCCTACGTCTCGGGTCCTGGATAAAGAGATGCTCCAGGCCTATCACCAAGCTCACTGGGAGAAGCCCTCTGGACCACCAGGAGGTGCTCCTAGAAGGGGGGGCCCTGTCATGGCAGCGAGAGCGCGCCCCTCCAGTCCTGTCTCACATTCATTAATTCATCACTGCACCTGAGGCAGAAGACACACCTGCCCTCGCTCATCAGCCAGCGTACTTAAGGAGGCTCCCTCCACGCATTCAACGCTGGCCCATGTGGGTACACTGCCCATTTAACAGACAAGCAAGTATTATTTGACAAGCGTAGATACTTTGTCTTACCTTGTTGCTCTCCTCTCCTCAGGTTGCTGCCACCGTGCAGGTGTCCCTCCAGGACTGTGCGCGCTCTCCTGCCACATCTCACCATTTCCTCAGCTTCCTATCTCCACCCGGTCAGGCACCACCAGCTCATCCCCCACACCCTACTGGTTCATCTATTCACCGCTGGGGCCCTGTCGGTTCTCCCTGGATACCCAAGTAAGTGGCAATTTGGCTCGCCCATTTCCCCTTACTCTGTTCCTCCACTCACAGCTCTCGTCTTCTCTCCACAGGGTGGTTCCTCTGGCGAGTTACTGCTTCCCTAGCTGTGCGCTTGTTTTGCAAATTAATAAAACTTTCAAACGTGTCCCTTCGTGTGGTTACTTTCCTTTGCTGTTGCATTGTGCACGTGAGCTGTCAGCTTATAAACCATGACAGATTTTAATCAACCTGCAATCAGTTATTGGGGTTTTTAAATCAATGCATATTAATAAGGCAATGGGGCCAGATAATATGTCTGCTTTTATGTTAAAAACATTTGCAGAGGAACTCTCTCCAGTTTGCCATTGAGTCTTCCAGCTTTCTATCGATACTTATACAGTGCCTGAACTCTGGAAAAGCTCTATTATTGTTCTGGTTCCTAAGAAAGCATGCCCTCAGGTGAACAACGATTTTAGGCCAGTGGCTCTTACCTCCAATGTTATGAAAGCACTGGAGAAATTGTTAATTCAAGAGCTTCGCATGGAAGTGGAGCCACACCTGTATCAACATCAATTTGTGTACAAAAAGAAATAAGAGCACAAGTGATGCCATCCTAACTATAATGCATTTAGTTTTAAAACATCTTGAGAGTCCCTCTGCATATGCCAAATTGTTACCTCCGCCAAAGAGGTTATGTTTTCATCGGCGTTGGTTTGTCTGTCTGTCTGTCTGTTTGTTAGCAAGATAACTCAAAAAGTTATGGATGGATTTTCATGAAATTTTCACAGATTGTCAAAAATGGGGTATCCTACAGATGATTACATTTTGGTGGGGATCTGGAAAACCGCCATAATGCGAAATGCGATTTTCCTGAATAACTACTGTGTAGCGGTTTGATTCAACCCCCACAACACAGAGACAGAACACAGAGACAGTCAGCTCGCACTCCTGGGTTTTTTCCGCTGCATGCTGCGTTTACAGCTGTGAGGTTAAAGTGTCATCCATGCATTGTGTTCATGCATCTTGTCTGTACCCCTGATATGCAAATGCCCAGATTGACTGCTGTGAATGTCTTTGATGTATTGTCTGAGTTGAGTATATATGCTGCATTGTGCTGTAAATCTGCCTCTCATTCATTCACTCTTCAACTGCTGCGGGACACACGCATTGTGTGTCTCCTCTCCTCTTTGAGAGCTGGAGGAATGAAGCTGCAGCCTGCTCAAGCCATGGGCTGCAGCCGAGTTCTGATGAAGGCGGGTGATAATAAAGCTATTTAAAAATCCAACGCTGCCTTTATTTTATCATCCTCTTCACTGGTGACCCCGGAATGCACACGTTTTGTGCAAACGCAACCTTCTGATCTGAACAGCCACGCTGGCGACCCGAGACTGAAGAAAACGAGCGGCCAGCGAACGCAGCACCCGGGCATGAATGCTCCGTCACAGCGGCCTGACTGGTCTGCCCTCCCTGCTGCCTCAGGGAGGCCTCGACGCAGAGCCCACGGCGGGCGAACTGCTCTCAGGACATCAACCAAGACCGGGTAAGCGGCAGAGAACGTCATGGCGCGCCCTCGCCGAGATCAGCACATCCACGCGGGACCGGCCGCGCAGCTCCTCCACATGAGAGCACATGCGGGCGACTCCCATGGCCGACGGAGCACACGTGGACCTGAATGCACCATGACTAATCTGCAGCCACGGCTCGTCAGGAGATGTTTTTCGGCGCAGACTGCGCCGATCTCCACCAAGTTTCCGACCCCGATTTCCTCTCCAGCGGGCCCACCCACGCAGGGAGCCATGGCACGCACACCGGGGGTGACGAGGACGGCGCACCACGCACGGGGCAATAAAGGCTACAGAGACCGCCATCGTCCTCCGCCGCTGCACATGCCCGAGAAAAACGGCCGATCGCCACCCTCGGAACCTTCAGGGCTGCTCGTTCACCTGAAGCAAGCACGCAGCTCGCCACTGGATTTTCTAATGGTCTCAGCCACGGCACAAAGGGATTTCAGCCGTCAGCTGTTCCCGGGGGGCTTTGGGGTTGCTCCTGCACCTAAAGCCAACACGCCAGTCCCTCTGCTTTTGTTTCTTTTCTTTTTTTTTTCTTACAGCCGCTCCTGCTTTTCTTCATGGCCACGAGAGGAGTCAGAGACTAATTTTTTTCTTCTTCTGATCTCCGCATGTTCAGGCGGGACATCGCGGAGCAGCAAACACTTTTGGCGCGACTCGAACGATTTTCCCGCGCCCGGTCAGCATTTGCTACCCCCCTCCCCCTCCTCCTGCACAAAGCTTTTCCCTGCTCGCTGCCCAAACTGCGACATCGAGGTCACGGTCCCCTACCGTGCCCTCTGGGGGGGGAGCAGTGTAGCGGTTTGATTCAACCCCCACAACACAGAGACAGAACACAGAGACAGTCAGCTCGCACTCCTGGGTTTTTTCCGCTGCATGCTGCGTTTACAGCTGTGAGGTTAAAGTGTCATCCATGCATTGTGTTCATGCATCCTGTCTGTACCCCTGATATGCAAATGCCCAGATTGACTGCTGTGAATGTCTTTGATGTATTGTCTGAGTTGAGTATATATGCTGCACTGTGCTGTAAATCTGCCTCTCATTCATTCACTCTTCAACTGCTGCGGGACACACGCACTGTGTGTCTCCTCTCCTCTTTGAGAGCTGGAGGAATGAAGCTGCAGCCTGCTCAAGCCATGGGCTGCAGCCGAGTTCTGATGAAGGCGGGTGATAATAAAGCTATTTAAAAATCCAACGCTGCCTTTATTTTATCATCCTCTTCAACTGAACCACTAATCCTATCCATGTGAATCCAATTGCTACTCATATGTTTTCATGGTCAAGGAATCTGAAAACGTACACACAATAAATGTAGGATTAATATTTATGATGTAAAACACTGTATGGGGGGAACTGTGGCGCTTGGCGGAGGTCTGCGCTCTCCGAGTGCTTTTCTAGTTTTTTAATTGATTTTTGCTCTGCTTTTAACTGGATTCAGTCACACATCCTTCTTAAAAAAATGATTGAGTTGGATGTGAATCCTTTTTTAGTCAGGTGGTACCACTCTTTTCTGTCAAATAGGTCACAGCAGGTGAAGTTTAACACTGTTTTCTCTGATATTGCATTAAGTAGCACCAGGGCCCCTCAGGGCTGTGTTAACTCACCATTTTTATTTACATTGTATACTATTGACTGTGTCAGTTCTCAGCAGGACCAATATGTGGTGAAGTTTTCAGATGACACTGCAATATTGAGTCTGCTAAAAACTAATGTCAACTTAAGCAGCCACAGATTTGGGGTGGATTGGTTTGTGAACTGGTGTGATGACCATCAGCTGCAGATAAATACAGAAAAGACAGCGGAGATGCTGGTGGACCCCAGGTCAGATGGTGATCACAGTCCTGTGGCCATACATGGTCATAATATCAAACAGGTTAAGTCATATAAATATCTTGGTGCTCACATTGTTGTGGGTCCGGGAAACATCAAAACAAGGCTAAGGACTGCCCTGCTAGAGGTAAGCGTTGTAGCAGATGTGGACGATTGAACCATTATGCTAGAGTGTGCCATGTATCTGAGCCGGAGAGCCCACGGAAGAGATCACTCCACCCGCCCCCGACAACCATCCATACAGTGTCTCCCAGTACCAACGGGTACACTTTCTGAGCAGTGGAATTGGACGGCGTGGAGATACCGCTGCTGCTCGACACGAGGGTGGAGGGGTTGTTGCTGAATTGGGCCACCTTGAGGAAGTTTTTCCCCCGTTACAGGGTAAGAAGTAAACCAGTGCCGCTTTATGGTTACGGAGGTGGCAGGCTGTGCACAGTTGGAACGTTGGGGTTAACAGTTCAGAACAAGTCTGCAACGACGGCTGACTTCACGTTCCACTTGATGACCCGAGGTGACAACATCATGGGCTGTGACTTGTTTAATGGACTGGGTTTCGCCATCAAAGACGACGCTGGGGAAGAATGGTCGGGTTGTGGCCAGTGGAACCCTCCGGTTCCGGTGGTCAGTGATGACGGTGTGTGGGACGAAGGACTAACGGACACCACGGCGGTCAAGCAGGACCAGGCTCACTCAGGTTTGGCACAGTAGGGTCTCAGTGCCGGCGCTTGGGAAATGGTTGAGAGGGGTACCGAGTGTGATGGCGACCTGTGCTGGCGAGTGACGCCGATGTGCTAGCCCCAGATTCCTCCGGAGCTTGGCCGAAGGGGGATGGAGGATCTGCAGCTACGATGGCGACCACTTTGACGGCTTCAGAAGAGGACGGGGCCAGACCGACTAGCACGGGAAAACCGCGTGCTCAGCAGCACCACGTCAGGCCGAGCCAAGCCCCTCTTAGGGTTATGGACTTGGTCCGGGTTCAAGGAGAGGAGCGTCCACGGCGAAGATGGGCCAGACGACGGCCAATGAAACATCAGGAGTGTGTGCACATAGTAGCTAAACTGGGTGCAGTATACTTCCAGCTGTCTGATGGCTTGGCGGGGCACGCCAATCAGCTTTGGCATGTTCGGGAAGAGGCTTCTGGTGACTGGGCTGGACGAGAGTGGGAGTAAGTGGTGAAGAGGAGAGGCGCTTTCGTCTGGAAGAATAACCATTGTCCCGGGGGCCTGATGCTTCCAGGGGCGCGTCTGCTGAAGGGCTGCCCTGGCCCCCCTTCATGCTGGTTCTACTCTTCCTGCCCAAGGGACAGCGCTGTAAATTTTGTTACATAGTTCTGATATTTATATGTTTGTGTATGTGGTAAACTCTTGTTGTTTTGTGTGGGTTTTATTAATTTAGGAACACAGCAATGATTTTAGTTGTTTAATGGACTTTTCTTTAGTTTAGCAGGTGGCAGAATAATTCACCTTGCCGTGTGGGCAGGACAGTGATCCACCCGTCCGCGGTTTTGTTGTGTGAAGGTGTTAGGCCATTTAGGAACATCAGTTTTCGTTTTGCTAGTGTGTAATTCGGGTCCCAAATTGGGGTGGGTTCTAATTGAGTGAGTGGTTTTGGACTTTATGGGGGGGGTGGTGTTGGAGTTTGACACCTTTATTGTGAAATGCAGTGTAGTGGCGGCCACTTCCTGTTCCGCCACTGCACCGCCCTATAAATAGCAGAGGGCATCCGTTACACGGTCTCTTTGACCGGTGCCCTCTGCCTGGTGTCTGCTGTGTGTCCATTCCAATAATATCATTCAATAAAGCTGAGTTCGTCCAGTCTCCTGGCCTCATGCTTTCAGAGGTATTTTACATACATAACAGCCATCATGGCCACGGTACAGGCGGCTCACCGGGGTTTTCCAGAAACGGTCATAGTGGCCTCAAACACGCTTCCATGGTTTACTCTCGCCGCCAAATGTTATGTCTGGGAAACTGGGGAAGGACTGACAGAGAGTGGCATTTGCTGGAAACATGAACTTTATTACACAATGTGCAGGTAAAAGAAATACAGTACAGACTGTTGTCAGGAGGCTGAGCACTGTAACAGCGAGCCGAAAAGAGGGGGTAAGATGGTCGTCCCTTACTTTTATGAGCTTGGCGTGATGATATCACCAAGTGGCCGCGTCACCATGCCGATGCCAGCCAAACTTATGGTTTTCTTACTCCATATTGCTGTCACATAATAAATTGTGCTCGTGGAACTGTTGTATAAAAGCAATATTACACTCGATGTCATTACGCTATCGCTTTATATACTAACTACAGGTGTGATACTTTAATGCCCTCCACGTATCACACCCACAGTTACGATGTAAATTGATACCGTACTTCGTCTCATGTAATATTGCTTAAATATGCCCCACATACACTGTTTGTTATGTTGACAGATCAACACTGATCACAGTATTTCTATATTTGGACTTTTTGAGTTTTTATTAAAGACTATTATCTTGACAATTATATTTCTTCATCATTTGGATAATTATTGTTTGCAAAACATTATATGGCCACAATAACAGTGACATGCTGCAGTTGGAACAGGATTGGCCAGTTTACTAGATGGATTTTAGTTTCAGAAGGGCACACCAATTTGATGACTGAAAACTGTATCATATGTAAAAGAATTTCAACATCAAGTTATATGTAATTGTATTCTAGAGAAAGTTATATTTTTTCTTTGGGTTGAAAATAATTTTAAAAGCTGAAGGAACCAACTTAGTGAATGAACTATTTGTACCGATCAGTGTCAAAATGCGTATCTGAATGTAGTATCTATGGACTGAAAAAAATCCATCCATCCATCTATCTTCTACCGCTTTTCCGGAGGTCCGGGTCGCGGAGGCAGCAGTTCAAGCAGAGAAGCCCAGACTTCCCTCTCCCCAGCCACCTGCTCCAGATCTTCAGAGGGGATACCAAGGCGTTCCCAGACCAGCTGGGAGACATAGTCTCTCCACCGAGTCCTGGGTCTGCCCCGGGGTCTCCTCCCAGTGTCTTGTTCACGAGTGAGGGGAAAATGGAGCGAGAGATCGACAGACGGATTGGAGCAGCATCTGCAGTGATGCGGACGTTGTACCGGTCTGTTGTGGTGAAGAGGGAGCTTAGTTCTAAGGCAAAGCTGACTGAAAAAAATATGGTGCAAATGTTGCCTGCTCATTTCACATAGTGGACATCCCAAGGCTTCAAAAAAAAACAATAAATTGGTGTTGCTTTACTATGGGGGTGCATGGGGACCCTGTCTGGACCCTGGACTATAAACATTTGATTGTGAATTTCAGTTTCAGAAACTTATCTTTAATTTAATGTGTTGCCCCACCCTGGTTTCTGTTCGGGGGGGGGGCGGTCTGGGTCGGGGTGGCTCGCTCAGCTGCCAACGCTGCTGACACGGGGTTGCTCTGCCATCCCCCCATGCCAAGGGGTTGCCTTTTGATTGTTTGGTATGTTGTTGTTGTAACCTTTCTAATGCTTGTTGATGGATACTTGGAAAAATATGAGCAGCGTGGACTTTGTGTATGCAGGTAGAGAACATTCTATATAGGTATGTGTATGTATTCATTTCCATTTGCACATAAGTTTATGTGTATATTTATTTGCAAACACACACACACGTCTACGTTGTTCACCATGTACAGTGGGGTAAAAAAGTATTTAGTCAGCCACCAATTGTGCAAGTTCTCCCACTTAAAAGATGAGAGAGGTCTCCAATTTTCATCATAGGTATACCTCAACTATGAGAGACAAAATGAGGGAAAAAAAATCCAGAAAATCACATTGTCTGATTTTTAAAGAATTTATTTGCAAATTATGGTGGAAAATAAGTATTTGGTCACCTACAAATAAGCAAGATTTCTGGCTCTCACAGACCTGTAACTTCTTCTTTAAGAGGCTCCTCTGTCCTCCACTCGTTACCTGTATTAATGGCACCTGTTTGAACTCGTTATCAGTACAAAAGACACCTGTCCACAACCTCAAACAGTCAGACTCCAAACTCCACTATGGCCAAGACCAAAGAGCTGTCAACGGACACCAGAAACAAAATTGTAGACCTGCACCAGGTTGGGAAGACTGAATCTGCAATAGGTAAGCAGCTTGGTGTGAAGAAATCAACTGTGGGAGCAATTATTAGAAAATGGAAGACATACAAGACCACTGATAATCTCCCTCAATCTGACTCCACGCAAGATCTCACCCCGTGGGGTCAAAATGATCATGAGAACAGTGAGCAAAAATCCCAGAACCACATGGGGGGACCTAGTGAATGACCTGCAGAGAGCTGGGACCAAAGTAACAAAGGCTACCATCAGTAACACACTATGCCGCCAGGGACTCAAATCCTGCAGTTCCAGACGTGTCCCCCGCTTAAGCCAGTACATGTCCAGGCCCGTCTGAAGTTTGCTAGAGAGCATTTGGATGATCCAGAAGAGGATTGGGAGAATGTCATATGGTCAGATGAAACCAAAATAGAACTTTTTGGTAAAAACTCAACTTGTCGTGTTTGGAGAAGAAAGAATGCTGAGTTGCATCCAAAGAACACCATACCTACTGTGAAGCATGGGGGTGGAAACATCATGCTTTGGGGCTGTTTTTCTGCAAAGGGACCAGGACGACTGATCCGTGTAAAGGAAAGAATGAATGGGGCCATGTATCGTGAGATTTTGAGTGAAAACCTCCTTCCATCAGCAAGGGCATTGAAGATGAAACGTGGCTGGGTCTTTCAGCATGACAATGATCCCAAACACACCGCCCGGGCAACGAAGGAGTGGCTTCGTAAGAAGCATTTCAAGGTCCTGGAGTGGCCTAGCCAGTCTCCAGATCTCAACCCCATAGAAAATCTTTGGAGGGAGTTGAAAGTCTGTGTTGCCCAGTGACAGCCCCAAAACATCACTGCTCTAGAGGAGATCTGCATGGAGGAATGGGCCAAAATACCAACAACAGTGTGTGAAAACCTTGTGAAGACTTACAGAAAACATTTGACCTCTGTCATTGCCAACAAAGGGTATATAACAAAGTGTTGAGATGAACTTTTGTTATTGACCAAATACTTATTTTCCACCATAATTTGCAAATAAATTCTTTAAAAATCCTTCAATGTGATTTTCTGGATTTTTTTTTTCTCATTTTGTCTCTCATAGTTGAGGTATATCTATGATGAAAATTGGAGACCTCTCTCATCTTTTAAGTGGGAGAACGTGCACAATTGGTGGCTGACTAAATACTTTTTTACCCCACTGTATGTGAAAAAGCAAATTTGTTTATAGTTTTTCAAATATTTAGCAAAATTATCCCTCCAGTGGGCTCACCACCTGCAGGAGGGATCATGGAGATCATGGTGCTATGTGAACGGGGCGGAAGTCTGGGCTACTCTGCCTGGACTGATGCCCCTGCGACCCAGATTACTGGATAAGTGGTAGAAGATGAATGGGTGGATAGCAAAGTTATTATTATTAGTAGTATGCTGTACAGGATTAGAGCAACATTCCCTCAAAAATGTCTGTGCCTGTTCCTGCGCAGTACCATTTCTCCTCTAAACATGGCTCGTAGTATGACAGCCAAAAAGTTCTATTTTCTTCCCATATGACAACACTACATTAGTTCAGTATTTCACAGGCTTGTCCAAACGCTGCTTTGGAAACTAATAACAAGCTTCAACATGTCTTTTAATAATGGAGTCTTGTGAGGTGAACGTGCATGGAGCATGATGTGCACTGTCTATTGTTTTCTCTGTCACAACTGTACCTGTTGCCTCCAAGTCTTTCTGAAACTCGGAGTTTTCCTTGGTTCTTCGGTTATTTCTCCTGACTTCTAAGTTTTGAATAACACGTCCAAGTTAAAACCAAGATTGAATTGGATGATCTAATCCAGCATCAGAATCTGTTTTTTTTTTCTTTTTAAAAAAACCCAAACTATTTTCCAGATTTGATTCAATATCTGATCATACTACTTTTGAACAACCGGGCCTTAAAGCTAAAATGCCAATAAAACACATTTATTGTCTTTGCTCAGACATTGTGATGTTTTATTGATCAGTTACATGACACAGTGACACACCATAGTGTGGGGCCACAGGGAAATACAGGATGACAGCTGGGTTTGGGTTCACAATAGAACTGTTCGCCGACACCCAAAAAAAATTTAAAAACTTAAAAACTCCGTCAGTGACGACTGTGAAAAATTGTGTACCCTTAATAGAGGCGTTCACAACAACACCATCCCCGTTATTGAGGCTGGTCTATTTCAGATTAATTCCAGAATTAAAAATTATTCATTTCAAACTCATCTCAGCACAGCCTGAACTGATCTATGTAATGTCAAAACTCAACTGGTATGGCCTCACCTAACAAAACTTTATTAAATTTAGATTAAAAATGTTTAATTATTAAATCACTAATCATTAATTCACCTCCACTTGTTTCTGTAATAAGTGTTCCAACAACTAATATGACATAAAAATAAACCTCACTTTTTTTTCATTTAATAGGGCAAATCCAAGTTCATAAAACACTTTGTCTCCATTTTATAACTGATTATTTTCCCTCATTAGTGAGCAAAATAAAAACAATTAACCAAGAAACAAAGTGGATAATAAGTTAATCATTTAGAAGTTGTTTCCCCCCCCCCCCTCTTTTGGACATTAAAAGTGGTTATACCCCCAAAACTCAAACTGCTGAAACAAAAAGTAAATAAATTAGGCCTTAAGATATGTTATTCACACCAAGGTTAAACAATCACATTGTGTACTGAAAAAGGACAAAACATTTACCTGCACTGTAATGTATAGAGGAATAGGTCTAATTTCTGCCCCTAATTAGCCATTTATTTATTGTAGCAAGAGAATTGCATACTAGGATCAGGGGAAAAAAATATTTGGCTGTTCCAGAACTTACCAGGGCTACCCCCTAATAGTCGACCAAGTTTTGATTGAGGAGAAAAATGTTAGTTGGCTAAATTTTCACTGGTCGATTAGTTGGGGGAGTGCATAGGTTGATTCACAGGTTCCATTTACACCTTACTAATAATAATACTCAGTTTAAGTAAACTCCACAAGGTGATGCTACTTCCCTTTTAATAATGCTGATTCATTCTAATGAACTACAGCCACACACTAGCAGCGTTGGTCATGTGGCATTCTGCAATTCATGTAAGACTAACTGTATATAGCGCTGTGGAGGCCTGGCATTGTATGATCCTTTTTAAATGCTGTAGAATAAATCAATGTGGACGTCCACTGATGCCTCTGATGACTTCTTGCGCCAGTAGCTATTCCAGAGCATACATGCCAACTAATTAGCCTGTATGCTGTCAAGTGCTGTTAGACTGGAATCGAATTAAAGAAACGGAAGCATTTTAATGCAAGGTGTAAATGGTGGTGTTACTCTAGGGAAAAGAAGGGGGGCGCTTCTCATCGACAATGTGGACGAACTTGTGTTCCTTGTGCACAACACGAGAAGACTGAGAAAGGAGGACAACAGGAATAGTGAGTCGAAAAGCCAAAAAGACAACTTTACCTGAGTTAAGACTGTTAACTGGCAGCTCACCTCCTTGAGTGTGCAGATTTAAGGCTTTTACATACTCTTCAAGAACAGAGAAATTTGTTCTCTCTCCCAGGGCTGCAAGAGCAAAGTGACATTTTGTTCTTGCAGCCCTGGTTTGGGAGTTCTTGCAGCTTGTTCTTGACACATCATCATGGCAGAACTTCTTTCTTGAGTGGTGATGAAGAACTACCGTTTGACTGATCAGAGATTTGAATTTCCCAGGAGTTCTGCACTTGAGTTTCTTGTAAAGTATGAAATGTCCTAGCCAGAAAGAACTTTGTTCTTGTTCTTGCCACCTCAAGAAAAAGAACAAATTTCCCTGCTCTTGCAGCATACTGTATGTAAAGGCCTTAGACACGGTTTCTCAATTCTGGGACTTAAACTATTTACTGACATTGAAAAAAAAAACAGTAGTTTGTTTTTCACAAGTCAATATATACAGTACTTTGCAAAATTCTTCAGCAACCCCTCATTTTTTAATATTTTCTCAGAAATTTGGAAGTAGGTGCAGTGATTTATTGAAACATGAGCAAACAAATGGAAAAGTACACAAAGCAATGTCAAGTCAATATTTGATCTGACCATCTTTATTCTTCAGCACAGCCCAGACTCGCTCATTTAGGTTTTCTTGAAATTTATTTAAATTTCCAGACTTCTTGAAGGCCATTCCATGGATCTTCTTTGGATGTTGGCTGCCTTTTTTTTTTCCATTTTCTCTCAAGATCATCCCATATTTCAAGTTTTGTTTCATCACAATAAAACCCATTTCCACTGACTTTCAGACCAGTTTTATGTAAACTGCCATACCCAAGCCTTTTCTCACCAGTTCCTAAATAATGACTTCTTGACAGCCACCCTTTCATTGAGACCATTTCTGACAAGGCTTTGGTCAGTGGTAAATGGATCAACTAAAGAGACAGGTGCCCATCTCGCATGTTGTCAGGTCGTTGTTGGATTTTTTTTTTTTTATCCATTTCTAAAGGGCATGGATTTCAGATGCTGGTAATCTGCTGTAGGTGGTGAATTCAGTTCTTATTTTGGCCTAACGCTGTCCAGTTTCTTCAGGAGGGGAGGGGGGTCAAGAAAACTGGACAACGTTCAGGTACAAGGACTAGATTAAAATGAATTCTGGCACCTTGGAAACTAAATACACTACCGTTCAAAAGTTTGGGGTCACCCAGACAATTATTTTGTGTTTTCCATGAAAAGTCACACTTATTTACCACCATGAGTTGTAAAATGAATAGAAAATATAGTCAAGACATTGACAAGGTTTGAAATAATGATTTGTTATTTGAAATTATAATTTTTTCCTTCAAACTTTGCTTTTGTCAAAGAATCCTCCATTTGCAGCAATTACAGCATTGCAGACCTAACATGATTGCACAAGGGTTTTCTAATCATCCATTAGCCTTCTGACACAATGAGCAAACACATTGTACCATTAGAACACTGGAGTGATAGTTGCTGGAAATGGGCCTCTATACACCTATCTAGATATTGCACCAAAAACCAGACATTTGCAGCTAGAATAGTCATTTACCACATTAGCAATGTATAGAGTGCATTTCTGATTAGTTTAAAGTTACCTTCATTGAAAAAAAGTGCTTTTCTTTCAAAAATAAGGAAATTTCTAAGTGACCCCAAACTTTTGAATGGTAAATGAGGGGTTGCCTAAATTGCAACTGGTCGACCGGGAAAATATTTAGTTTGGAGGCAGCAATAGAACAAAGTCCAGAACAAATTAAATTAACATTAAATTTGTCATGTCACAGATTCTGATACCTACTTTTCTTTCGAGTCTACACAATGAAGGCAGATTTTTTTTTTTTTTTTTTATAAAGGCCAAAAAAAATAAAAAAGGAACTGCAGCAAAGACAGAAGCAAGCATAAGGAAACAAACACTTGGGAGACTTCTGGTTTAGTGAGTTCATCATCTCGACTCCAATGACCTTTCCCCAAACCCTCATCAAAACACCTTCAGCTTTGGTAGAGCAAACACAGGCTACTGCAGTAACCATCAAATATAAATCAACTCCATTTTTATACACCATAAAAATCTTAAAAAATAATCTTATGAGGCTCCATCCATTTGTAGTTCTTCCATTGCTAAAACATTGCACTAAACACCCCATTTCCTTTAAAGCAGCAACATGACCTGTAAAAATTTGGAATATTTATGGACGTTAACAGATATGTAATTAATTTGTGTTGACTTTTTTTTGATCCCGCCACAGGTACATGTATTCAGCCTAGACTAGACTGTTCTTCCATCCAGTGCTTTCACAAGTAAAATAATTAAGGGATGAGGGCAGAAATGGCACATGGTCCTTGTGTTGTCCATCTCCTACCAGTGCCTCGAATCGACCAGCTCTGGTCTCAGGCTCAGTTTTTTTAGCGTCTCATATCCAACCACCATGACGATGGCAGTGGGTGTGGATGAAATGATGCGTGCCGACAGTCCTTTGGTCAAACCTAAGATGCCCTCCTCTTTGATCAGCTGCCTGAACGTCTCCAGCATCGAGGTCCTCCCTTCGACCTGAACACAGGCAATCGGTGTTTGAAATGTAGAATGGTGTACAACTTCACTAAAAATTTTACATCAATTTGCATGCAACATTTTTGCACAATGTCAAAATTCACCTATTGCACAGTGCAGTCATCATCTTTAGTCAAACATCAGTTACTGTTTCAACTGATGAATTGTGAGTACTTTGCAAAGGAAAATGTCTCCCAAAATAAACTAGAATGTTACTCAGAGATGCAGAGCCACATCACAACTCTGAATTCTCTAACAGCAGTTCTGAGTAGCTTTTCCTCAACTTTCATGAGATTTGAGCGGACAGACATAGCATAAGCATCAATTACATGTTGATGTTCCAGACTTATGACCTTCTGAGCCTGACTTTTGAGCGTAAAAAAAACCCCTGTAGAAATCAGAAATACATAAATAAAGGGACTGAAATCTGTGGAAGATACAGAAGTACAGTATGCTCATACAAAAGGAGAAAACAGGAACTGAATTCTCCATTGGAGGATCTACTATATACAACTTTGGTAACCACTGGATGGATATTTCTCAGCTGGTATATACAAACAGCTTATGTTTGGTGGTTCAAATACCCCATAAAACTACAGAGTTCCAGTGTAACAGTTCCTAACTTAGGAAGTCAGCTCTGTGGCCCTCTGAAAACTAACTGGAGACCCCTGTTCTCACAGTATTTTTGTTGAATATGAGAGTCACAAGTATGTTTAATGAATAAAAATGCAATTAAAAGTTGCTAAAGTGTACTTCTTTTCACCGACTCTTTCACGCAAGTTTAGCAATTACAGAAAAATGTACAAATAATCAGCTATTTTTTTTCCTTTTTTTTTTTTTTTTTTTTTTTATAAATCGACACACAGCCCGAGCAGGGACACTGAAAAGTCTACAACTATGGCAGCTATGACTTCAGTTGAAACTTCAGTCCCACCAGCCAGTCACAGGGTGCCTTGTTGTTGATGGCTAAAATTCTGCCCAGTGATTGGCTGTTGGGAATGAGGTCATAGTCATCATACTTGTAGTTCTTTCGGTGTTCCTACCAAGAACAGAGCTGCTACAGGCAAAGCAGTCCCAATCAGGCTATGAGTGAAGTGACATTCCCTCAGCCAAAGGTGTACGAACCACCAAAATAATTTTGGAAACATTACTTTAAGATGAAAATCTTACATACAGTTGCTTAAAAAAAAAAAAAAAACAAACAAAAAAAACTATTACAATATTGACAAACCATTTTGTATTTAAAACTTGACTGTTTTATCTGCATTTGGACTCCGGTCCTTGCACTCCAGTCAATTTTCCTAAAAACGCCAAAAAATAATGTGCCCAAAGTAAATCGAAAGCTGTTCTTCAACCCCTTGCAGCATCTTCATGGGGTTGGTCTCATTTAAAAGAAAACACTTTGAATTTTTTGGCAAAAAAAACATGGATCTCTCTAAGTGCTCCGGCCACTGACTTACAGTCATCTAAACATAGTGAACTTGAAGAAAATAAATTTGGCCTGGGTGTTTTTTTGGATACAATTGCTTGCAAACAACACACAGCTTCAGATCCGGGCTGGAAAATGCAACAGAAATGTAGAACCAAGTGTTATCCAGCTGAGGTCCAAATTTTGTAACAATACCACAAAAAATGAATATATTACACAACTTTTTCCTCAGGTAGTTCCCAGGCATTTTGGAACTGTGCCAAATGGCACAGTTTGGAAAAACGTCTGTCACTTTTGAATAATTCAATGTAGAATCTTCATTTTGGGCTCTAATGAAATGTCACACTCAGGGCTGTCTGTGTGTGTGTGGGGGGGGGGGGGGTTGTCCCCCCCCCCCACTCGCTACAGAGGATAGACTTCGGCCATCGCTACACAACGGATTAGCCTCATGTGGTGATGTGGGACAGCAGCGCAATCACCGCGTCTCCCCCCCCCTCGCTGCAGAAGAATAGCAGGGGTGGGGGGGGCGTTCACAGCCTGTACGCGGCGAACAACCCCTTGTACAGCGGCGCACAAACTGCGCCGCGAAGCACAGTTGTAATTTACCGATCGGTCAAAAGTCATTTTGGATTATAGTTTTCAGGGATAAAAAATAATTTGGCTTATAACACCTTACCTCTTCACAGCCACATTGTCCTGGCGAACTTCTCTTCCTCATTGTCAGACGAACAATGAGGAAGATCTGCGGAAGGTCCGCTCTGGTTCTGGTCTCGTGACCCGGTCAAAACATAATTCCATTATTGCGGTTTTGTGCTTCCATGATTGCGGTTTTTGGCGAACAATTTTTCAAAACAAATAACAGTAGTAATTAAAAAAAGACTGGCGAAGGCGTGTGTGTCACTCAGCCTTCGTCGTCAGCCTCCGTCGGTCTATGACCATGGAAGAAATCATAACGTCTCATAACGTCTAATCCTTTTTTGATCCGCTCCAGCAGTCAGTCTTCACCCAGCCTTAAAAAAAAAACAGCTTGCGAACTTCTCTGCTTCAATTGGCTCACTGCATTCACAGCAGGCAGGTCCTTCTGGCTAGGTTTTCAGTCATTGGTTCTTCAAGGTTTCAGAAACCCAATTCAAGGCTCTTATTAGCCGAATGAGAGGTCAATCAGATGAACTAATCTGTTCGCGGCTGTGTCTGCAGCTTTTATTTTCAGTGCGCACTTGGACGCCACTACATCACCATCACCACCTACATCACCATCTACACCATGCGTCCTAGAGCGCACGAGAGCGCCCTTGTGCGCTCTAGGACGCAGAGACTTGCCCGTCCGCGGTACAACGGAGCGCAAGAGGTTAAGGCTCATACAATATGTTTTGCAGTTCAATGCCTTTTTTGGGGAAAAAAAAAAAAAGCTCAAAATGACTCCTTTCATGGAAAAATGATGCTGTCCTCTGAGTAAGCCCCACTTTCTCCATAGTCATATTTCCTTTACTGGTAAGACAACCAAGCTGGCATAGTGGGAGTGCTCTGTGTTATTCAGATGCTTCATTAGAGAAGCTTAAACGGGATTCATGATAGCCTCTGTGTGTTGACGTCCCTGCGAACACACAGTGTGACATATATTTTGTCATCTTCCTTTTTTCAGAGGGTCCACTCAGACTGGCCAAATTTTGTGTCTATGTGGACAGAAGGGAAGGGGTTTGCACTGAACTGTGTGTGCACCAGGGTACTCATGTTCATGCATTCTTGTGCAGGCATCAAACATATGTTCACCTTTTAAATACATGACTATTTTCCTCTTTAGCCACCAACCACAACAATAACAAACACAAAAGCTCCTCTTCCTCATGGTCTTAAACTGCCACCATTGTTTACAATAGAATGAGCACCTCACCCAGGATTTCCACTGACTCTGGATGCAGTCTATTGCGGATGCAGTGCGGACGGAGCCTTGTGTCCATCCCTACCAGCTCTGTTTGTGTTTTGAAGCAGCATGGATAAGAACAAGGTTCAAAATACAAGATTGTGCGAGAATTACAGTGGTGTGAAAAAGTGTTTGCTCCCTTCCTGATTTCTCTTTTTTTTTGGGATGTTTGTTACACTTAAATGTTTCAGATCATAGAACACATTTAAACATTAGACAAAGATAACACAAGTAAACACTAAATGCAGTTTTTAAATGAAGGTGTTTATTATTAAGGGGAAAAAAATCCAAACCTACATGGCCCTGTGTGAAAAAGTGATTGCCCCCTAAACCCAATAACTGGTTGGGCCACCCTTAGCAGCAACAACTGCAATCAAGCATTTGTGATAACTGGCAATGAGTCTTTTACAGCAGGGGTCCCCAACCCCCGGTCCCCAGACCAGTACTGGTCCGTGGATCATTTGGTACTGGGCTGCAAAGAAAAAAAATTGTGGTTAATATTAAAGCTATTTTTTTTTTTTCCATTAGTCTTGCGGAGATTTTATTTTGAAAAACAACTGTTTCCGCCCTCGCCTCACAACCGCTCTTGATTCTGGCACGACGTTTCATGCATCAGTGACAAAGCTAACTCTTGAAAAAATGAGCCAAAAACAAAATTCTAGTTGCAGGGAAACAAGCCCAGAGTTCCCACTGATTATGGTGAGTTGATATTATGTTGTAGAATCACTGTAATTGCCTAATATAAAGTGTAATTGTTTCAGATTACATGCTCTGAACTGACAAAGGTTTTTGTTATTGGAACCCCCACACCTCTATCCAGTCCGGGGAAAATTTTCATGCATGAAACTAACTAACTAACTAACTAACTAACTAACCTGCACTTATATAGCGCTTTTCTAGTCACAAAGACCACTCAAAGCGCTTTCATTAATACTAACCCTCTATTCTAAGGGCCTATAGGAAACAGATATCTAGGGACAATTTAGAACAGCCAATTAACCTAACATGCATGTTTTTGGCATGTGGGAGGAAACCGGAGAAATCCCGGAGTAAACCCACGCAACACGGGGAGAACATGCAAACTCCACACAGATCACTGTTGGTCGGGGGCTGGGATCGAACCCACGATCCCACGATCCCCACAATCCCCCGGCCAAGGGTAAACTGTGCTGCCGCAGTGCTAACCACTGCGCCACCGTGCAGCCTGGTCCCTGGTACAAAAAAGGTTGGGGGCCGCTGTTTTACAGCGCTGTGGAGGAATTTTGGCCCACTCATCTTTGCAGAATTGTTGTAATTCAGCCACATTGGAGGATTTTCGAGCATGAACCACCTTTTTAAGGTCATGCAACAACATCTCAGTTGGATTCAGGTCAGAACTTTGACTAGGCCACTCCAAAGTCTTCATTTTGTTTTTCTTAAGCCATTCAGAGATGGACTTGCTGGTATGTTTTGGATCATTGTCCTGCTGCAGAACCCAAGTGCGCTTCAGCTTGAGGTCACGAACAGATGGCCGGACATTCTCCTTCAGGATTTTTTGATAGACAGCAGAATTCATGGTTCCATTTACCACAGCAAGTCTTCCAGGTCCTGAAGCAGCAAAAGAGCCCCAGACTGTCACACTATCACCACCATATTTTACTGTTGGTATGATGTTCCTTTTCTGAAATGCTCTGTTACTTTTACGCCGGATGTAATGGGACACACACCTTCCAAAAAGTTCAACTTTTGTCTCGTCAGTCCACAGAGTATTTTCCCAAAAGACTTGGCGATCATCAAAATGTTTTCTGGCAAAACTGAGACAAGTCTTTATATTCTTTTTGCTCAGCAGTGGTTTTCGTCTTGGAACTCTGCCATGCAGACCATTTTTGCGCAGTCTCTTTCTTATGGTGGTCATGAACACTGACCTTAACTGAGGCAAGTGAGGCCTGCAGTTCTTTGGATGTTTTTGTGGGGTCTTTTGTGACCTCTTGGATGTGTTGGCGCTGTGCTCTTGGGGTAATTTTGGTAGGCCGGCCACTCCTGGGAAGGTTCACTACTATTCCATGTTCTCGCCATTTGTGGATAATGGCTCTAACTGTGGTTTGCTGGAGTCCCAAAGCTTTAGAAATGGCTTTATAACCTTTTCCAGACTGATAGATCTCAATTACTTTGTTTCTCATTTGATCCTGAATTTCTTTGGATCGCAGCATGATGTCTAGCTTTTGAGGATCTTTTGGTCTACTTCACTTTGTCGGGCAGGTCCTATTTAAGTGATTTCTTGATTGAGAACAATGGCAGTAATCAGGCCTGGGTGTGGCTAGAAAAACTGAACTCAACTTTCCAAAGATGTGATAAACCACAGTTAATTTATGTTTAGGAAGGGGGGGGGGGGGCAATCACTTTTTCACACAGGGCCATGTAGGTTTGGATTTTTTTTTTACCCTTAATAATAAACACCTTCATTTAAAAACTGCATTTTGTGTTTACTTGTGTTATCTTTGTCTAATATTTAAACTTGTTTGATGATCTGAAACATTTAAGTGTGACAAACATACAAAAAAAAAGAGAAATCAGGAAGGGGGCAAAAACTTTTTCATACCACTGTATATCCTGGCAGATAGGCACATCTGTCGCAAGGTCTGTGGTGGACTTTTGCCAGTTGGTGCATCGTGACATGCACTACACAAAGAGCAGAGAGAAACAAACCTATCATCTGGTCAGTAACTGCAACAGATACTGGAGTCAATTTGTCTTGGCCTGTCCTTGCCACTGATAATACCTCTATCTGCCAAGAATGTGCCGCTAGTCCAGCAAAAGCTAGCGGTACTCAAATACTCTGCAAGCAGTTTCATTAAATGGTCAGACAGAAAGGACGTCACCCGGGTTAACGAGGTCAGGAGTTCCCGTCAGCGGAGGGCGAAGGACAGAGCTGAGTGGAGAAATCTGATCAGACCTAAAAACAGTCATTGTCACCCTCAACAGACTGCTATGATGATGATGATGATATAAAATAATGTGAGATCTCGAGAAAGACCAATTGCGATCACGTGATAACAAAGCGTGATGTACCAGCTCTCCACCTGGATTTTTGTGCCCTAATAGTACCCAAGTAGCCTGTTAATTTTAATTTTATGAAGTGTTTGCATGTTATGTCAAAGATTTTACAGTCTCTGACACAGTGGTGGAGACGTAGACCTCAGAAAATAACAGACGATCCTTAAACAGTTTTTAATGAACAGTTAAAATACAGTAGATATTGGGACTTTTCCTTGTGGACTGGATCCAGTATCTATCAAAAATACACTCCTTGCATATTTTTAGCAATCCGAATCCTACGAGTTGAATTTGGAGAAGCAGAGTTATTGCTTATATGCACAATAAATGATGGTTACCTGTACTCTGGCTCTGACCACATCCATAGGGTTGGTGACAGTTGAGGCAGTAGCAGCAGCGAGAGGTCCAGCCATGGCTTGGAGGACTAAATGAGGACAGTCACTGGGAGCCAGTTTAGAGAGCTGTTCTGTAAATCATTACACAGACGGATACTTTAGTAAGAACACAGCAAGAATAGGAAGGATTCACTATCACAAGAAATATGTTCAAGGATAAGAAAAACAGGCAGACAAACTCAGATAAACATGAATTCTATATAAAAAGGACATGTAGTTCAAAACATTTAGTACATTATATTTTATATACTGTATATATATTAAAAAAAACACACTGAATCTGCTTACCAGCATAAAAGTGATAAAAAGGCCACCAGACAGCACTGTTGGGGATATATGTAAGTAAAGAAGCCACGTATCCCCGATAAAAACCCCGAAAGCCATCAGCAGCAAATATCTGAGCCATAATGTTCCTGGTTTGGCCAAAGAATTTATTTGGCTTCTGAGTCTCTGTGTTCGAACTGAGCCGAAAGCGTGTGAGGTGCTGCCCTTGACCCTGCATCATCAGCTGCTGAGACACAACATCTATGGGGACAGTGATGCTCTGAGCAACCAGAGAGGCTGAGCCACCCGCCACCAGGGACTTGACCGTGTTGTCCTCGGAGTACTGGGAGACATACTTCCTCACCAGCTCGTAGGTAGTGATGTATGCCTGGCCTGAGATCAGAGTGAAGGTGTTGACCATGAAGCCACGATACAGTCCTCGTATGCCCTCAGCACGCAGGATCTTAAAGAAGGCATCAAAGGTTCCGCTGTAGAGTGATTTGCCCTTCTGCACTTGAAGTCGGGTACGGATCAGTGTTGCCGGGTAGACAGTGGCCCGGATGGTCATTGTCATAAACAACCCGAAAGAGTAGAACTTCCTCTTGTCGAGGTCCTCCCACTCAATGATCTGGATGTTCCTTTTCTGCTGCATTGTGCCAGCTGTTGATGCCCCCTCATCAGAAGGGTCTCTGTCATCAGAAATAAAGGCCATCACAACAGTGCAGTCTGACATACACATACATGCATTTCTATATGAAAGCTCTACTATGTGTACCTATCCTATATCATAAGCAGAGGATATCCCAATAGTCTCCTTAAGTGGAAAATAAACTGTTTGTAATACAGTTCCAGTTCTTTTCATATGGTATTCAATCACCAAACTGAAATTTACACCAAGGAACCATTGGAGAGCACAATTCCCAGGTTTGCAAATTTGCACCTAAATCTACTGATTTTGTCATGCACTACCTGTGATTTTTGGCTAGACAATTTCTGCATAAACCTGCCAACTAAAGATAAACAAATGGAAATGCCTACACTTGTAAGCATACTCAGTATAGATAAGCTGAGATACACAATTTTCAGAAAGCTGCTATTATACTCACTGCCAATGAAAACTCTAGAAAAGTTTGACCATTCCTGTCTGTTCTGTGGTGCCAGTACTCTGGCTAAAATACGTCACCCAAGTTGATCCTACAACTGTTCAATGTGGGATAAATTAAGAAGGCCAAGGAAGGACATCAAAGTTCTGTTGCTGCAGGTTCTCCCTGGTCACTTGGGTGGCATGTGAATGAGCACTGTCCTGCTGGAACACAGCCACGTCATGGCATCGTGGAGATTTCATAGCATAGTGCTAAGCATTTTTGTTCATCTTTATATAGGGAAGATGACCACTACTTAAAATTACCCATTTTTGACTTTTGAGTACCCAAAACAAACAACAAGCTCAGATTATAGAGCCAGAGCTCAAAGGCAGCGAGTTGTGACAGTGGGTACAAGCACTGAAAATGAGTTCAAGACATATTTTGAGTCCTAAAAACACTATTAGTCAAGCTCACATAGGATGGACCCAAATATTTATACAAAAATTGTGTTTTTCATTGGCAGTGAGTATGCAACAGCTGTGATTCACAAGCACATGATTATATGATCATGGCTAGCCCAGTTTTGTAATTAACAGAACAGACGGTTAAAGGGCAGCTCGGTGACACAGTGGTTAGCACTGTGGCAGGCAGCACAGTGAGAAGGTCACGGGATCGATTCCACCCCTGACCATCATAGGTTTGATTCCACCCCTGACCATCAGTAACCCTTCTGTGTGGAGTTTGCATGTTCAAATCATACCAAAATCAAATCAACTTTATTGTCACGTTGCTGTACATACAACTATAGTGCAGGCAAGATGAAATTACGCTTCTCTAGGCATCCATATAAGTAAAAAGAACATAATTTAAGACACACTCACATACCCCCTCACCCCCCACCCCAACACAGCCATTCACACATCCCTGAGACACACTTGAAACTAACTAGAACTATATACATATAATATACATAATGTCCATAAGGTGCAGTAGTATGTATGAAAGATTCCGGATCAGCTGTTCAGCATCCTAACAGCTTGTGGAAGGAAGCTGTCAATCAGTCTGGTGGTTCTGCCTTTGATGCTCCGGAATCGTTTGCCAGATGGCAGAAGTTCAGTGTTTATGCAGAGGGTGAGAGTGGTCCTTGACAATGTTCAGTGCCCTGCTCCTACAACGGCTCTGAAAAAGTTCTTGGACAGAGGGGAGGGAAACTCCAATTACCCTCTCAGCTCCCTTAAAGGGCCTATATCATGCTATTTTAAGCCTTTCAGAGTAAACTAAATGCATGTATGTGATAGTATATTACCTTCGGTACACTGGAGAATGAATTTCTTATGAAATATGAGTTATTTTCGCGAGCTACTTTTCCAACCTGGAAGTAAGATGCCTCGATCTCTGAGGCTCAGCCTCTCCTTCTTGTGGCTGCCGCCCATTTCATGACGTAACCCCTGAGCCGGCTGCTGCAGCGTGTCGCTGAGTTCCGCCCACGAAAACTTAGAAGACATTGTCTTACGTAAAAAAGCAAACAGTTGTCACTGAGCAGATTAGGTGTGAGAGGAACTACTTCTTCACAGCGTCAATGCTAAAGTGAAAGAGTTTTGCCGATCACCGCTCCGTTAGCTGCGCGGAGAAAGTGGGTGTGTGTGTTAGCCTGGGGGCGGTGCTGGCAGCACAGGCACTTCCTGGAGTGGGCGGCTCACCCACGTTCATACGTATGAATGTGGGGACCCAGTCATTATCAGGGACAGGGTGGAGCAGCAGCTCAGAGAGCAGGGTTGAGGAAGAATACTCAGAGATGTGTGAATGGAGCAAAATACCACTTTGGGGGTGTTTTTGGTGAGGAATTAACATTATAACATGCTTAAAAGCTCAAAAAAGTCGATTTTGCATGATATAGGCCCTTTAACTATCCTCTGCAGGGCTTTTTTGTCTGACATACTGCAGCTGGAGTACCATGTTGCACTGCAGTACGTCAGAACACTCTCCACCACACTTCTGTAGAAGGTCCTGAGGATGCAGATGGGGAGAGAGGCCTGTTTGAGTTTCCTCAAGAAGTGCAGTCTCTGCTGGGCCCGCTTCCTGAACCCCAAGCAATTCTTGCTCCAGGTCAGGTCCTGCAAGATCTGCACTCTGAGGAACTTGATGCTCTCCACTCTCTCCACCAAACGGCTGCGAGGGACTTGTTCAGGCCGTGACCACTGGAAGTCGATAATCATCTCCTTCGTTTTGTCTACGTTGAGCACCAGATTGTTCTCCCTGCACCAGCCTTCCAGGTCTCTAACTTCTTCCCTGTACATTGATTCCTCATCCCTCTGAATAAGTCCCACCACTGTGGTGTCGTCCGCAAACTTAATAATCTGGTTCCCCTCGTGTCTGGATACAAAGTCGTGTTAGAAGTGTAAACAACAGTGGACTGAGTACGCAGCCTTGAGGGGATCCAGTGCTCAGCATGATAGAGTTGGAGAGAGAGAGCAATAGAGTGATAGAGTTCTCCCCGTGTCTGTGTGGGTTTACCCCAGGTACTCCAGTTTCTTCCCACAGGCCAAAAACATGCAAGTTAGGTTAACTGAAGACTCTAAAGTGGCCCTAGGTGTGAATGTGTGTGTGAATGGTGAAGGAACTGGCCGCACCATGGTTGCCTTATCCATCCAGGTGGATGCCCTGAATTTCCCTCTGGGATTAATAAATTATACAAAATACAAATACAAAAAATAAAGTCCATTTATGACTGACACATCAAATTATTATTATTTTTTTTTTATTACTTATTTTGTACCCGTAGGTAGATTTGTTTTGCAGTCTGGTGACAAGCCACCAGCTGCCGGTCGCTGCATGCGCAAGCGCCCCTTATCCTTAACCTGCATGTTTTTGGCATGTGGGAGGAAACCGGAGAAATCCCGGAGTAAACCCACGCAACACGGGGAGAACATGCAAACTCCACACAGATCACTGTTGGCCGGGGGCAGGGATCGAACCCACGATCTCACGATCCCCGCGATCCCCTGGCCGAGGGTAAACTGTGCTGCCATAGTGCTAACCACTGCGCCACTGTGCAGCCCAGATACCCAAGATATACAGTTGAAACCAGAAGTGTACATACACTGTATAAAAAGACACATAAGCTTCTTCCCCCTCACAGTGTGACATTAAATCAGACTAAACTTTTCCTGTTTTAGGTCAGTTAGGACAGAGTTTCCTCTGGTAACCTTCCTGGGTGGTGGCCCGCCACGCTTGAATTTATTCCACCACTCTGAGGAAATATAAATTTAAGAAAAAAATATGAAGGAATGACAGTCTGCAAGCATGCACACAAACAACGCACGTGACCGTCATCCACTCAGATTAAAAAGTGTTCCTTTAATCCGAGTAAGCTGGACTAGCCTGCCACAATTTCGATATCCAGCTTATTTTTTCCCATTAAAATCTGATGTGTTTTTAAAGTGTTCCCTTTATTTTTTGAGCAGTATATATATATAAAAGCAGTAATTTTATTTTAAAAAAATAGACAAAAATTAGCCATAAAATAATCCACAAACTTATAATAAAGTCTCAAATGTACAAGAAAAGTCACTTTTACAAGAGGAAATTACAAATTTGAGGAAAATGGTTTCAAATTTAGATACATTTACAGAGAAAAGTAGAAAACTATAAGAAAAGTGTTATAAATTTTGGAGAAAAAAAACTCAAACCTTCAAGACTGAAGTCATTACTCAAGTTTTTAAGTGGGTGCTCTTTGCATCCAAACCTCAACTACAAATTTTTGGTTGTCTACTTTTTTTTTTTTTTTTTTTTTTTTATTTAAGTTTTTGTAAAGGGTATACAGGTCGTTACAGCAATGCAGTGTTTACATTTTCATCACATGTTCCCTTATTTTCTGATATCTGACAACACTGGAAGATTAATTCTTACAACACCCCTTTTTTTTTTTTTTTTTTTTTTTTAAAGTGAAAGAAAAAGTGAAATTAAAGAGAAAAAAAAACAAGAAACAAATAACAAAAAAACCCCAAAAACAAACCAGTAAAAAACAAACAAAAAGAAAAAGTAAGTAAATAAAGATAAAAGAGCATCTGAGTAGCCTTGGAACAAAGAGCGGAACCATTATTGAAATGGTATTTGTCAAAGATTAGATCTAATGGAAGACACATATGCGGTCCAGGGTTGCCAAAAGTTCATGAACACATCCATGTCCTGTCTCAGTGCGAATGTCAACTTTTCCATCGAGTAAATGTCTTGGATCACGTTAGTCCAATCTTCAGGTGTAGGACAGTCCTTCAACATCCATTTTTTAGTTAGAGCTTTTTTGCTTGCCAATATTAAAACATTGAATAAGTATTTTTCTCCTCGTCTTTCCAGTGAGTCCGGTAGTAAACCCAAATACAAAGTTACAAAAGAAAAGGGAACTGTAATTTTGAATATTTTCCCCAATATTGTCTGTACCTTGGTCCAATATTGGTGGATAACTGGGCATGACCAAAACACATGAAAATGATTTGCAGTCTTTTCACCACACAAGCGCCAACAGTTCAATCCCTTATGGGTAAATTTGTTTTGTGCAGGTGTTCTGAAAAATCTTGCCAAGTTTTTCCATCCAAATTCTCTCCACTGCAGGGATGAGGTACTTTTCCATTGCTGTTTATTTAGCTTTTCCCATATTTCCAGTTGTAAAGTGAAATTCCCCTCTTTTTCCCATCTCTCTTTTATATAAGATGTGTTGTCTCCTTTTAAGTCTTGAAGACCTTGGTATATTTTAGAAATGTATCTGATCCCTGGGATCCCTTTATATGCCATTAAGAAGACCTTCAGAACACCTGACTGGGCCCTTTCCAAAACCTCCTTTTTAAGTATATTGTTTATGTGGTGTCTAAGCTGGAAGAACCTGTAAAGGTCTTGATTTATTAGGCCTTGTTTTTTCAAATCTTCAAAACTTCTTAAGATTTGCCCTTTAAAAAAATCGTAATATTTTATCAGCCCTTTCTCCTTCCACTTTTTAAATCTGGTGTCTGTTTTATTAGGAGTAAAGTCCTGATCATAGGCGATCCATTGCAGAAGTCGATAGGGCTCTTTAGTTTGATTCTCTCTGACTATCTTAAACCAAATTTTTAGCGGGGTCTCTATCCACGGGTTAGTGTTATTCAAAAGCTTAGGTAAGACATTGTTCCCTATTATCGCCTGTAGGGGGATGTCACTTGTTATTTGGCATTCGATCTCCTTCCATTGTGCAGTGTAGACTGGGTTACATATCTCTACTAAAGTTTTAATTTGTGCGGCTTTAAAGTAGTCCCTGATATTTGGCAGCGCGAGCCCACCTTTGTCTTTGTTTAGCTGTAGGGTTCTATATCTGATTCTAGGTCTCTTGCCCTGCCATATGAATCTTGAGATCCTTCTGTCCAGCTCCTGCCATGTTTTTTTGGGAGGTTCTACCGGTATTGTTTGGAAAAGGTATAGAAGACGTGGAAGTATATTCATTTTGACTGCTTCAATTCTTTGTGCAGTACCCAAGAATGGTATCATATTCCATCTTGCTAGGTCAGATTTTATTTTTGTCACCAGTGGATCATAGTTTAGTGATATAATTTTGTTGAGTTGTTTCGGGATATTGACCCCCAGATATTTCATAGATTCCGACTCCCAGTTAGTTTTGAGTTTGCTTAGTGAATAATGATTTGGGTCATAGTTGAATGTTAAAACTTGGGTTTTATGCATATTTAATTTGTACCCCGATAAATCTCCATACTCTGAAAAAACTGAGGTTAGTTCTGGTAAAGAAGTGTCCGGCTGCCCTAGGTATATTAAAATGTCATCAGCAAAGAGTGCTATTTTATGTTCCTTCTGACCAAGTGTAATACCTTGAATTTTTTGGTTTTGTCTTATCCATTGGCTCAGAGGTTCTATGAAGATTGCAAAGAGCAGTGGAGACAGGGGGCAGCCCTGACGACATCCTCTTTCCAGTTCAAAAGATGATGATAAATTACCGTTAATCCTTATTTTAGCTGTTGGTTTTTTATATAATGCCTGTATAGTTCTAATGAAGTTGTTATGAAAATTGAAACTGGATAAGATTCTATATAGAAAAGACCAGTCAACCGAATCGAATGCTTTTTCAGCATCTAATCCCAATATGACTGCATTTAAGTTATATTTTTTTATATGATGAATTATGTGTAAAGTGCGTCGAATGTTGTCTTGTGTCTGTCTTTGTCTTATAAAACCTGTTTGGTCTAAATGAATTAGGTCTGTCAGTATATTTTCTAACCTTTTGGCAAGGATAATGGTAAAAAGCTTATAGTCCTGATTTAGTACACTGATTGGTCTGTAGTTGGAGCACTCTAGTTTATCCTTTTCAGGTTTAGGTATAACTGCAATGACCCCTTCTCTCCAGGAGGGGGGGATTTCCCCTGTGTGGAGGACATAATTAAATGTTTTCAGGAGGAGATGAGATAGTTGCTGTTTAAAGGTTTTGTACCACTCTGCTGTATAGCCATCAGCTCCTGGGGATTTGTTAGCTTTAAGTTTCATAATTGCTTTTTCCAATTCTTTAGGATGTATTTCTGACAGTAGTGTTTTATTTTGTGACTCCGTAAGTTGGGGAAGGTTTAATGTGTTTAGGAATGCCTCGGATGCGTTTTTATGTTTTTTGTGGGAGTATAAGTTCTTATAGTAATTCTCGAAGTTTTTAAGAATATCCTGAATTCTGAATTTTATTTCCTTTGATACTGGGTCTCTGATTTTGTAGATTGCTCTTTCTGTTTGATGTTTCCTCAATTTATAGGCTAGCAATTTTGCCGATTTACTGCCTGCTTCATAGTATTTTTGTTTCAGAAATGTAAGTTTCTTCTGGATTTCTATTGTGTAGATCTCATTTATTTGGTTTTTAATTTCCTTAATCTTGAGCGAGTCAGTAGAATGAGTGTTGCCTTTGTGTTCTTTTTCTAGGTTCCTAAGTTCTGACTCTAATGTGGATAGTTTTTCTTGTCTTAGTTTCTTTTGGGTTGCCAGTTTTGCAATAATCTTTCCTCTTATTACAGCTTTACATGCATCCCGCAGTATTAAAGGGGATACTTCTCCATTATCGTTATCTTCCAAATATCTGAGAATATCTGATTCCAATTCATCTTTCAATGGTCCTTTCAGGACATTTGAATTTAACCTCCAAGAAAATGTATTATTTGTGTATTTTTGGATATTTAAGTCCATGTAGATCGGACTGTGGTCGGAGAGATCCATCAGTCCTATTTTACATGTTTTTACTCTTCCAATGTCTCTATTAAACATAAAAAAATAGTCAATCCTTGAGTAAGATGAATGTGGAGTTGAGTAAAATGTATAGTCTTTTACACTGGGGTTGAGTTCCCTCCACACGTCACAGATTCCCAATTCTTTTAGTAGCATCCGAGTCTTCCTGTTTTGGGTGTTATTTTGATGTGGGGAATTACCAGAAGCATCCCAGTATGGATTCAGTCTAAGATTGAAGTCCCCACCACATATCACTAAACCTTGAGCTTTAGTTATCATTAGGTCGAATACATTTTTATAAAATTTCCAGTTAGCCCCTGGGGGAGCATACACATTCAGCAGGGTGATATCTTCTCCCTCTAGCCGCCCAGTTACCAAACTGTATCTCCCTTCTTTATCTTTGTGTTCTGATTTTTTTTCAAATGTAATTTTGGTTGATATCAATGTCGCTACTCCCCTCCTCCTCCGTGATTTATATGAAGATGAAGAGATCATTTTAAACCCTTGTCTACTGAGTTTATTGTGTTCCACGTCTGTTAGGTGGGTTTCTTGTAAAAGTATTATTCCTGCTTTGTCTTTTTTCATTTTGCCTAGAATCTTGGATCTTTTAACTGGATTCAGGATTCCTTTTACATTATATGAAATTATTTTGGTTACACCCTGTTTCTCCATTGTGTTGTTTTGTTTAGTATAACTGTGTGGTGGCCCTCTTTTGTGCTACTCAGAAACTGAAAGAACATTAAAAACAAGAAAAACATTAAGAACATAGTGTAAAAAACTTTAAAACAAAAAGCTGTCATAAGAACTTCCTGAGCTGAGGTCTTTTTAAAGACCCTGTAAGAGCCTTGATGGAGTGAAGGCTCTGAGGGAAATTCCTCAAACTCTGTTACGTGTTGAGGGCCCTCTCTTACCACTGAAAGTAGTCCCATGCTTTTAACGTGAGTTTCAGAACCCAATCCAAACTTGTAATGATTTTTTTTTTTTTTCCTTTTATGCCTAAACCCTGTGAAATTGTGTGTACCCTCCCACCCCCATCACATCAAACATTCACGCAAAAACAGTATTTGTTAGTATGAGGAGAACATGTGGATTATTGTCACATTTCTATTTTAACAAGTTTTTGTTGTTTTTTTTATTACAAAGACTTATTTGTTTCAAATAATATGATTGTTCCATGAAATGTTTTACCACATGCTGAATATGCATCTCCTTTAATGTTTGTTACCTTGTATGAGGGGGGTTGGATGTGCGGATTGATTCAAGAGAAAAAAAAAAAAAAAAAAAAAAAAGGTCGCTATTCCAACCTGAAAACGGATAGTTTATCTGCGACGCTCTGGTGCTGGGTTTCCCGCTGCTGGTCCGTGGATTTTGAAGGTCTTTGTGTTGTCCATGTTTGCGTTTTGATCTTCTCACTCGGGTCTGCGGTGGGTTTAAATACCGTTACCGGGAGCCCTCTTTTCGCCATGTCAGCTGTTGCTTCTTCCGCCGAATTATAGAGACACGTTTCATCGCCGTAGAAGACCCTTAACTTCGCAGGAAATGGTGTCTGAAAGCGCAATTTCTTCTCTCTTAACACCTTTTTCGCGTCATTGTATTCCCTGCGCTTTTTAAGGACCTCCGGGGCGTAATCGTGTTCCACGTAGACTTTTCTCTCCTGGTGCATAAATCCTTTTTTCTGCCAGGCCAGTCTTACAACCTCTTGTTTTATTTTGAAATTGGAAAATCTTACCAACACCGAACGTGGGGGCGCTTCCGCCGCCGGCCTAGCGGCTAATGAACGATGTGCCTTTTCTATCTTCAAGTCGGTGGTTTGTGGAATATCCAATTTCTCTCTTAGTAAGGATTCCACGCATTCTGCCATTGAGTTAAAACCATTTTCGGTTCCTTCTATCAGACCATGAATTCTTATGTTGTCTCTTCTTTGTTTTCCTTCTTGGTCGGTTAGCTTAGCCTCTATAGCTGCTTGTCTTTTGCGTAGGTCTAGCACAGAATCTTCGAGCACTTTTATTCGATCCTCTGTTTCCAAGATTCGGTTCTCGGCCTGGTCCACTCTGCTGTTTGTCCTTTTCAATTCTTCTCTGAATTCCCGAAATTCGGCCGTAACATCTCGGCGAAATCGTCGTAGCTCCTCAAATAGTGATTTCAGGCTAACCCTTTTGTTAGCCATCACCAGTTCCTCGTCTTCTGAACGGAGATCTTCCAGTTCGGATTCTCCGGCCGATACGTGTCCTGGCCTGGAGAATTTCAGTTTCTTCTGTTTTCCTTTAGACATGATGATTTTGTCTTTTGATTTTCACTCCTCCAAAAATCCGTTAAGTTTGATTTTCAATGTGTTATCCTGGATTGGGTCTGAGAACTTCAGTGTTAAGCTGCAGTCGCCATGGCGTCCAGACCGGAAGTCCTGGTTGTCTACTTTTAATTATTAATTTCAAAGCACTGCTTTTACATGAGTAAAATATCTGGCTACTATACCCACCTCTGATCATATAATTTAAGTATGCATGAGTAAATTACTATTATGAATGTTTTTTCCCTTCCCTACTCTCTCAATGAAAAAAAGAAACACTAGAATAAAAATACAAAAAAAATACACCTTTTTTATCATTTATGTAAACCATGACAAAAAAAAAAAATTGTGCAGGACAAAACATGACGCTTGATATTTTCTGACCTATTTGTATACCACCATAGACAGAGGGAGAACCTGAATTAGACAGAGCTCAGAGAGGGCAAGATGAGACAGAAGAGAGGAGCCAAGGAGAGGAAAGTGTTCAGGCAGAGGGTCCAGGAGAGGTGGGAGTAGAGGAAGGAGAGAAGGATGCCACCACTAAAAAGTCCAAACACAGAACGTCTGGGTGGGACCCCAACTGGCCCAATATTCCAACATTCAAGCCTTGGTTGTACAATACTTCAAATGGTAAGTTCCATATGCAAAGTTACTGTGTAAAATTTAAAAAAAGAAATAAATAGTATAAAATTAACATATTCTGGTTACAATAGTGTCATGTGTTTTCTGCGCCCTTCCCCTGGAAAATATGTTGCCACCGCGCCAAGGTCTTTAAGCCAGCAGAAACACCGCACGTGCAAGCTGATGAAATATCGAAAGCCTCACTTTACAAAGAAATACATAGTACCTTGGTATAACTGCTAAAAAAAAGAAGCAAACTGCACATCCTGGATTCAGTTCTCCAAGTGAGTGAGTAGTGCACTCTGACTGTCTGGTTACATATGACAAGCTGTAAAACAATACAGAAATAGTTTTTGGTCTTTCAAACTACAACTATGAATGAATGAATGAATGAATCTTTATTTCAGATAGATTAAAAGTACAGATTAAAAAGAAACAGAATAATATAACAAAGGGGGAAAGAAAATCCAACAAGGTCAAATTAGACAATAACTCCTCTGATTATACAGTTCAACATAAGTTATCCGAAATGGGTGATGGCTGAAGCAGCAGCTTATATTGCCCACCCATATTCCATCCAAGAATTCAAAAGAAAAACAAAACAATTACAATTCAGAACAAGCTAAGACAAAATGTGACAAAAAACTAAGCAACAACGCAACGCAGACTGGATATGACAATCCTTATGTGATTTTACATGTCATTTTGTATATATGTTTGGAGTATTTCTTCCTTTAGTTTTTGTTTAAATTGTCCAAGCGTTGTACATGATTTTAATTCAGGTCCAAAATCGTTCCATAATCTGACTCCTTGCGCTGAAACACAGTGTTGCTTGGTGGTAGTTCTCACTGAAGGTTTTTGAAATACAGTATACATGTTCCTCTGAAATGATATTGTTTCTCCCTTATTTGGAACAACTTTTGGATATTTGCGGGCAGTGATAGATTCTTCACTTTAAACATTATTACTGCAGTTTTAAAGTCAACCAGATCTTTCAACTTGAGAGCTTTTAATTTAAGAAGTGTTTCATAGCCAGTGTGGAGAGTGTGAAATGAGGAGGCAAGGTTACGAGCAGATGAAGTTTATTACACTCTCCCATCAGTCATACACAAAAAGCATGAACAGCTAAGCACAGCTTCTCCTTTTATATCCACAGCTCGTCTCACATCTCCACAACACTTCACATCACAAGGCATGACATTTCACATCACAATACATTCACCCTTGACCCCCCACAGCTCCTTCTTCCTGCCAAACTCCCCATGATCTCCTTGCTATTGTCCACCTCTCTTTATTCTCTGCATCCTGACTGGGACGCTATCAGTCTCAGAAGATGTCAAAACCTAAAAAAAAAAATCCCTGGAAAATCCACAATGTGGGACCTTTACTACTTCTTCTTTTGGCTGCTCCCTTTTGGGGTCACCATAGCATAGCACTATCTGATACCGTGATGATCCGCATATTTGATGTGGCAATGATTTTACACTGGATGCCCATCCTGTCACTACCCTGCCCATTTACACAGACTCCGGCAGTGGCTCATGCTCCCCCCGTGGCTGGGTAGACAACTTTCCTTCCCCCATGCAGAGCACCAAGACAGAATGTAGGAAATACTACTTTTATATGGTCTTTGGTGTGACCCAGTCATGAACCCACAACCTTCTGGCTGTAGGGTGGATGCTCTAACCCTAGGTCACCACTTCAGTCCTACAATGTGAGACCTTAAAGTAAATGTATGTATTGCATTGCATTGCATTGGATGTAATAATTACAACCACTGTTATAATTACATTGTAATTATTACACCAAATTGGTATGGTAGAGAAGGCGGATCAGTGAATATAGTTTCTTAATAAAACAATAAGATAAGATAAGATAAGCCTTTATTAGTCCCACAACGGGGAAATTCCAGTATTGCAACAGCACAGGGATAGCAACACTCAGAGCAACAATCAGAAGGCAAGGAAAAAAAAAAAAGCAAGCAAGCACGAGCAGCTAATATACGTACATATGTACATATTACTATAAATATATATATATACAGTATATATATATGCACACAGACACACAGTGTAGAGCATTGTAGCTGGATGGGATAAATATATGAGTATATAAACACACAGTACGGAGCATTGCAGCTAGATGGAATAAATATGTAGATATATAAACACACAGTGCGGAACATTGTAGCTAGATGGAATGAATATATAGATATATAAATATAAACATAAACACACCCAGTGCGGAGCATTGTTGCTAGATGGAATAAATATGTAAATGTATAAACACACAAAGTGCAGAGCATTGTTGCTAGATGGAATAAATATGTAAATATATAAACACACACAGTGCAGAGCATTGTTGCTAGATGGGATGAAACAGCACAACCGTCTACTTAGTTATCCTACATGGTATGATTATGTGCCCATACATATTCTCACCTCCATAGCGACCGGTATTTTCCTAGTTGTATGCCGGAGGGGACCATTGTGTAAGTCTATTGCATCTTTTGCATTCAAAAAACTATAAGGTTGTCACGTCTTTTTGCTATCTCTGCGAGCAGCCCTGCTTAGGTTGTACAGTCTGACAGCCGTTGGTAGGAAGGACCTGCGAAACCTCTCGGTTGTGCACCTGGGATGATGTAGTCTGCTGCTAAATGAGCTCCTCAGTGCATTCAGTATGTCCTGCATAGGGTGGAACTCGGACTCCAGCAGAGATGACAGTTTAGCCACCATCCTTCTCTCTCCTATCTCCTCCACCGGATCAAGGCGCTGCCCCAGGACGGAGCTAGATTTCTTGATCAGTTTGTTCAGTCTCTTCCTATCGGCTGCAGTAATGCCACTGCCCCAGCAGACCACTCCAAAAGTGATGGCTGATGCCACCACCGTGTCATAGAATGTCTTCAGCAGCGCCCCTTGTACACCAAAAGACCTGAGTCTCCTCAGTAGGAACAGCCTGCGCTGTCCCTTCGTGTAGAGTGCGTCAGTATTGTGTGACCAGTCTAGTTTATTGTTCAGATGAACACCCAGGTACTTGTAGGATGTCACCATCTCAATGTCTGTTCCCTGTATATTTACTGGTGCTGTGAGGGGTTGTCCTTGCCTGTGGCAGTCCACCACCAGCTCCTTAGTTTTCCTCGCGTTGATCTGGAGGCAGTTCCGATGGCACCAGTCCACGAAGTCCTGGATAAGCCCTCTGTACTCAGCTTCATCTCCATTGGAGATGAGGCCAACGATCGCAGAGTCATCAGAGAACTTCTGTAGATGGCAGTGTGTTGTGTTGTGTGAGAAGTCCGCAGTATAAAGAGTGAACAGGAAGGGAGCCAACACCGTTCCCTGGGGGGGCCCCCGTGCTACTGATGATCGTGTCGGACACACAGTCCCGGGTTCTCACAAACTGAGGCCGGTTCGTGAGGTAGTCCAGGATCCATGATGACAGGTGCTGGTCCACCCCTGCGCGCAGCAGCTTGTCCTTCAGGATCATCGGTTGGATGGTGTTGAAAGCACTGGAGAAGTCAAAGAACATGATCCTCACCACATTCCCGGGCTTCTCCAGGTGGGACAGAGAACGGTGAAGGAGGAAGATCACCGCATCCTCCACCCCAATGCCATGCTGGTAGGCGAACTGGAGTGGATTCATCGCTGGTTCCACCAGGGGGCGGAGGTGAGCAAGGAGCAGTCTCTCCAGGGTCTTCATCAAGTGGGACGTCAAGGCCACCGGTCTGTAGCTGTTCAGGTCTTTGGGGTGTGAAGTTTTTGGTACAGGTACCACACAAGATGTTTTCCACAGCTGTGGTACCCTCCCCAGCTTCAGGCTCAGGTTGAAGATGTACTCCACAATCCCACACAGCTGGTCTGCACAGGACTTGAGGAGCTTTGCGCTGATGCCGTCCGGTCCCGACGCCTTCCTCGCCTTGATCTTCCTCAGCTCCGTCCTCACCTGGGTCCTGGTCAGGGTCAGGATGGGCGGCTGTGTGTTGGGAGTGGGGGGGGTGTTGGTGGAGTGGGGAGTGGGCAGCAGGACTTGATGTCTTTACAGGCAGCAGTGGTTGTTGTGCAGTCAGGGGGGAGGGCGGTTGGTCAAACCTATTGAAAAACAAATTCAGATTGTTCGCCCACTCCCTGCCCCCCGTGGCCTGGGGGGAGGTATTCTGGAGCCCAGAGATGGTTTTGAGGTTTCTCCAGACCCCGCTGATGTCGCTCTGTTGCAGCTTGTCAATACAGAACAAATCTAATATTATCAGTGTTTTGCACCAATAAATTAAATTCATAACCGAATGTATGGCTGAACCATCGCCTATTCTGTAACAGTAATATTTAACTACAGTTACCTGTGAAGGAGAGTTCAAAGGTTATGCTTTAAGACAAATGACTAAAACACAGTTAAAGCTGACAATGTCAAAGAGCCAATCGGGCTTTGGTTAAATAAAGTTACAAATGGGAATAATGGCGCTACTATAATCATGCTGTGATAAATGTTTCCTGGTCAGCTCATCCATGAGTGTCTGACCCCTGACTGAGGACACCGTGTCCCCCACAGAAAGCCTGGATTTAACAGATCTCTGCTAAACCAGCCAATATAAGGAAAGACGATAGCTGATAACATCGATCAGGCGTGAATGTATGAACCAAACGAACGCAAAAGGTTTTAGTAAACCTGTCAGTTGTCGTTAGCCAACCTCACACAGAGCTAGTAAATAGCATTAGCGTTTAGGCACTTACCTCTTATGAAGGTTTCACTTCAAAACCATGTCCTTAATGTGCCCTTAATATTAACAAGCCGCGGAAACTTCCACCATCTGCCAGTTTCGATAATACGTATTTTAAGCCAACGCCTTTACAGGAAACAAGGCAACAACACAAATGGCCCACCTTCAAGCTAGTCGGCTAATCACAGCTAGTTCTCTTCCTGCTTCCATTCAAATGCCTCTGCAGAAACAACCAATCACGTTACGCTTCTTCTTCTTCTTCCCTTAGATTTGCTTGGCAGTTGGCAACCAGCTTAAAGGTGCATTACCGCCACTGACTTGATTATCATCACTCTATATCTTTGTATAAGGAGTTCTGAGCAACTCCTTATGTGTGAAAAAATGATCCGTCCTTGGTCTTCGTCGTCATTGTGAATTCGTCAATTGTAGTGTCACTACAGCTTGAGCCACTTGCGCTTTAATGAATACCAGAGCTGGGGGACTTAAAAAAATTAATTTCCTGCTCACAGGTTAATTAATTCATTTCTTCATCATCAGATGAATTGTCTATTAGAATTATTGCTTGCCCAATTTACTCAAATTGGTTTTTGTTGAAAACAAAACAAAAATAATAATGAAGATTAAAATGAGATATAGTGTCAGAATAGAGTAGCCAGAACTTCTACTCATTTAAGTGTTGTTTTATTTAAAGATGATAATTATTCAAGCAGAATTGAGAGAAGTTTGCAAAATGCTGTAGATGAAAATATCTTCTAAAAAGTTACTTGCGTCAGGAGAAACTGTTCAAGTTTATCTCTCTATAAATGCACCAAATCTCTGTGTGTGTGTGTGTGTGTGTGTGTGTGTGTGTGTGTGTGTGTGTGTGTGTGTGTGTTCCTCACATCTCTCTCGAACAGTTCATCAGACTGACCTCAGGTTTTATAAGTGCTTTGCTGAGATTACAAGGGTGTGCATCCCCGAGTATGGAGTTGTTCAGTCAAAATATGCAATTTTTTTTTTTAATTTAAGTTTTTGTAAAGGGTATACAGGTCGTTACAGCAATGCATTGTTTACATTTTCATCACATGTTCCCTTATTTTCTGATATCTGACAACATTGGAAGAATAATTATTACAACACCCCTTTTTTTAAAGTGAAAGAAAAAGTGAAATTAAAGAGAATAAAATAAAAAAACAAACAAACCAGCAAAAAACAAACAAAAAGAAAAAGTAAGTAAATAAAGATAAAAGAGCATCTGAGTAGAGTTGGAACAAAGAGCGGAACCATTATTGAAATGGTATTTGTCAAAGATTAGATCTAATGGAAGACACATATGCGATCCAGGGTTGCCAAAAGTTCATGAACCCATCCATGTCCTGTCTCAGTGCGAATGTCAACTTTTCCATCGAGTAAATGTCTTGGATCACGTTAATCCAATCTTCAGGTGTAGGACAGTCCTTCAACATCCATTTTTTAGTTAGAGCTTTTTTGCTCGCCAATATTAAAACACTGAATAAGTATTTTTCTCCTCGTCTTTCCAGTGAGTCCGGTAGTAAACCCAAATACAAAGTTACAAAAGAAAAGGGAACTGTTATTTTAAATATTTTCCCCAATATTGTCTGTACATTGGTCCAATATTGGTGGATAACTGGGCATGACCAAAACACATGAAAATGATTTGCAGTCTTTTCACCACACAAGCGCCAACAGTTCAATCCCTTATGGGTAAATTTGTTTTGTGCAGGTGTTCTGAAAAATCTTACCAAGTTTTTCCATCCAAATTCTCTCCACTGCAGGGATGAGGTACTTTTCCATTGCTGTTTATTTAGCTTTTCCCATATTTCCAGTTGTAAAGTGAAATTCCCCTCTTTTTCCCATCTCTCTTTTATATATGATGTGTTGTCTCCTTTTAAGTCTTGAAGACCTTGGTATATTTTAGAAATGTATCTGATCCCTGGGATCCCTTTATATGCCATTAAGAAGACCTTCAGAACACCTGACTGGGCCCTTTCCAAATCCTCCTTTTTAAGTATATTGTTTATGTGGTGTCTAAGCTGGAAGAACCTGTAAAGGTCTTGATTTATTAGACCTTGTTTTTTCAAATCTTCAAAACTTCTTAAAATTTGCCCTTTAAAAAAATCATAATATTTTATCAGCCCTTTCTCCTTCCACTTTTTAAATCTGGTGTCTGTTTTATTAGGAGTAAAGTCTTGATCATAGGCAATCCATTGCAGAAGTCGATAGGGCTCTTTAGTTTGATTCTCCCTGACTATCTTAAACCAAATTTTTAGCGGGGTCTCTATCCACGGGTTAGTGTTAATCAAAAGCTTAGGTAAGGCATTGTTCCCTATTATCGCCTGTAGGGGAATGTCACTTGTTATTTGGCATTCCATCTCCTTCCATTGTGCAGTGTAGACTGGGTTACATATCTCTACTAAAGTTTTAATTTGTGCGGCTTTAAAGTAGTCCCTGATATTTGGCAGCGCGAGCCCACCTTTGTCTTTGTTTAGCTGTAAGGTTCTATATCTGATTCTAGGTCTCTTGCCCTGCCATATGAATCTTGAGATCCTTCTGTCAGCTCCTGCCATGTTTTTTTGGGAGGTTCTACTGGTATTGTTTGGAAAAGGTATAGAAGACGTGGAAGTATATTCATTTTGATTGCTTCAGTTCTTTGTGCAGTACCCAAGAATGGTATCATATTCCATCTTGCTAGGTCAGATTTTATTTTTGTCACCAGTGGATCATAGTTTAGTGATATAATTTTGTTGAGTTGTTTCGGGATATTGACCCCCAGATATTTCATAGATTCCGACTCCCAGTTAGTTTTGAGTTTGCTTAGTGAATAATGATTTGGGTCATAGTTGAATGTTAAAATTTGGGTTTTATGCATGTTTAATTTGTACCCCGATAAATCTCCATACTCTGAAAAAACTGAGGTTAGTTCTGGTAAAGAAGTGTCCGGCTGCCCTAGGTATATTAAAATGTCATCAGCAAAGAGTGCTATTTTATGTTCCTTCTGACCAAGTGTAATACCTTGAATTTTTTGATTTTGTCTTATCCATTGGCTCAGAGGTTCTATGAAGATTGCAAATAGCAGTGGAGACAGGGGGCAGCCCTGACGACATCCTCTTTCCAGTTCAAAAGATGATGATAAATTACCGTTAATCCTTATTTTAGCTGTTGGTTTTTTATATAATGCCTGTATAGTTCTAATGAAGTTGTTATGAAAATTGAAACTGGATAAGATTCTATATAGAAAAGACCAGTCAACCGAATCGAATGCTTTTTCAGCATCTAATCCCAATATGACTGCATTTAAGTTATATTTTTTATATGATGAATTATGTGTAAAGTGCGTCTAATGTTGTCTTGTGTCTGTCTTTGTCTTATAAAACCTGTTTGGTCTAAATGAATTAGGTCTGTCAGTATATTTTCTAACCTTTTGGCAAGGATAATGGTAAAAAGCTTATAGTCCTGATTTAATACACTGATTGGTCTGTAGTTGGAGCACTCTAGTTTATCCTTTTCAGGTTTAGGTATAACTGCAATGACCCCTTCTCTCCAGGAGGGGGGGATTTCCCCTGTGTGGAGGACATAATTAAATGTTTTCAGGAGGAGAGGAGATAGTTGCTGTTTAAAGGTTTTGTACCACTCTGCTGTATAGCCATCTGCTCCTGGGGATTTGTTAGCTTTAAGTTTCATAATTGCTTTTTCCAATTCTTTAGGTTGTATTTCTGACAGTAGTGTTTTATTTTGTGACTCCGTAAGTTGGGGAAGGTTTAATGTGTTTAGGAATGCCTCGGATGCGTTTTTATGTTTTTTGTGGGAGTATAAGTTCTTATAGTAATTCTCGAAGCTTTTAAGAATATCCTGAATTCTGAATTTTATTTCCTTTGATACTGGGTCTCTGATTTTGTAGATTGCTCTTTCTGTTTGTTTCCTCAATTTATAGGCTAGCAATTTTGCCGATTTACTGCCTGCTTCATAGTATTTTTGTTTCAAAAATGTAAGTTTCCTCTGGATTTCTATTGTGTAGATCTCATTTATTTGGTTTTTAATTTCCTTAATCTTGAGCGAGTCAGTAGAATGAGTGTTGCCTTTGTGTTCTTTTTCTAGGTTCTTAAGTTCTGACTCTAATGTGGATAGTTTTTCTTGTCTTAGTTTCTTTTGGGTTGCCAGTTTTGCAATAATCTTTCCTCTTATTACAGCTTTGCATGCATCCCACAGTATTAAAGGGGATACTTCTCCATTATCGTTTTCTTCCAAATATCTGAGAATATCTGATTCCAATTCATCTTTCAATGGTCCTTTCAGGACATTTGAATTTAGCCTCCAAGAAAATGTATTATTTGTGTATTTTTGGATATTTAAGTCCATGTAGATCGGACTGTGGTCAGAGAGATCCATCAGTCCTATTTTACATGTTTCTACTCTTCCAATGTCTCTATTAAACATAAAAAAATAGTCAATCCTTGAGTAAGATGAATGTGGAGTTGAGTAAAATGTATAGTCTTTTACACTGGGGTTGAGTTCCCTCCACACATCACAGATTCCCATTTCTTTTAGTAGCATCCGAGTCTTCCTGCTTTGGGTGTTATTTTGATGTGGAGAATTACCAGAAGCATCCCAGTATGGATTCAGTCTAAGATTGAAGTCCCCACCACATATCACTAAACCTTGAGCTTTAGTTATCATTAGGTCAAATACATTTTTATAAAATTTCCAGTTAGCCCCTGGGGGAGCATACACATTCAGCAGGGTGATATCTTCTCCCTCTAGCCACCCAGTTACCAAACTGTATCTCCCTTCTTTATCTTTGTGTTCTGATTTTTTTTCAAATGTAATTTTGGTTGATATCAATGTCGCTACTCCCCTCCTCCTCCCTGACTTATATGAAGATGAAGAGATCATTTTAAACCCTTGTCTACTGAGTTTAGTGTGCTCCACGTCTGTTAGGTGGGTTTCTTGTAAAAATATTATTCCTGCTTTGTCTTTTTTCATTTTGCCTAGAATCTTGGATCTTTTAACTGGATTCAGGATTCCTTTTACATTATATGAAATTATTTTGGTTACACCCTGTTTCTCCATTGTGTTGTTTTGTTTAGTATAACTGTGTGGTGGCCCTCTTTTGTGCTACTCAGAAACTGAAAGAACATTAAGAACAAGAAAAACATTAAGAACATAGTGTATAAAACTTTAAAACAAAAAACTGTCAAAAGAACTTCCTGAGCTGGGGTCTTTTTAAAGACCCTGGAAGAGCCTTGATGGAGTGAAGGCTCTGAGGGAAATTCCTCAAGCTCTGTTACGTGTTGAGGGCCCTCTCTTACCACTGTAAGTTGTCCCATGCTTTTAACGTGAGTTTCAGAACCCAATCCGAACTTGTAATGATTTTTTTTTTTCCCTTTATGCCTATACCCTGTGAAATTGTGTGCACCCTCCCACCCCCATCACAGCAAACATTCACGCAAAAACAGTATTTGTTAGTGTGAGGAGAACATGTGGATTATTGTCACATTTCTATTTTAACAAGTTTTTTTTTTGTTTTGTTTTTTTTTTTTATTAAAAAGACTTATTTGTCTCAAATATTATGACTGTTCCATGAAATGTTTTACCACATGCCGAATACGCATCTCCTTTAATGTTTGTTACCTTGTATGAGGGGGGTTGGATGTGCAGATTGACTCAAAAAAAAAAAAAAAAGGTCGCTATTCCAACCTGAAAACGGACAGTTTATCCGCGACACTCTGGTGCTGGGTTTCCCGCTGCTGGCCCGTGGATTTTGAAGGGCTCTGTGTTGTCTATGTTTGCTTTTTGATCTTCTCACTCGGGTCTGCTGCGGGTTTAAATACCGTTACCGGGAGCCCTCTTCTCGCCATGTCAGCTGTTGCTTCTTCCGCCGAATTATAGAGACATGTTTCTTCGCCATAGAAGACCCTTAACTTCGCAGGAAATGGTGTCTGAAAGCGCAGTTTCTTCTCACGTAGTACCTTTTTGGCGTCATTGTATTCCCTGCGCTTTTTAAGGACCTCCGGGGCGTAATCGTGTTCCACGAAGACTTTTCTCTCCTGGTGCATAAATCCTTTTTTCTGCCAAGCCAGTCTTACAACCTCTTGTTTTATTTTGAAATTGGAAAATTTTACCAACACCGAACGTGGGGGCGCTTCCGCCGCTGGCCTAGCGGCTAATGAACGATGTGCCTTTTCTATCTTCAAGTCGGTGGTTTGTGGAATATCCAATTTCTCTCTTAGTAAAGATTCCACGCATTCTGCCATTGAGTTAAAACCGTTTTCGGCTCCTTCTATCAGACCATGAATTCTTATATTGTCTCTTCTCTGTCTTCCTTCTTGGTCGGTTAGCTTAGCCTCTATAGATGCTTGTCTTTTGCGTAGGTCCAGCACAGAATCTTCGAGCACTTTTATTCGTTCCTCTGCTTCCAAGATTCGGTTCTCGGCCTGGTCCACTCTGCTGTTTGTCCTTTTCAATTCGTCTCTGAATTCCCGAAATTCGGCCGTAACCTCTCGGCGAAATCATCGTAGCTCTTCAAAAAGCGATTTTAAGCTAACCTTTTTGTTAGCTACAACCAGTTCCTCGTCTTCTGAACAGAGATCTTCCAGTTCAGATTCTCCGGCCGATACGTGTCCTGGCCTGGAAAATTTCAGTTTCTTCTGTTTTCCTTTAGACATGACGATTTTGTCTTTTGATTTTCACTCCTCCAAAAATCCGTTAAGTTTGATTTTCAAGGTATTTTCTTGGATTGGGTCTGAGAGTTTCAGCGTTAAGCTGCAGTCGTCATGGCGTCCAGACCGGAAGTCCCAAAATATGCAATTTTTATCAATAAAAATTTAGCCACCACGCTGTTTCCTCATGCCCCAGGGTCTAGAAGTGTGGGCGGAGTTTCGGATTGACTCCGTACTGATTGGATAATACGTGGCACCATGGCATCAGTAACCACAGCGCTCTGTGAGCAAAACAAGGAAGCAAAAAGTGACAAATTTGACTAGAAAAAGATAATACTGAAGATTTAATGCTTAAAAAAAAACCATAAAGTTGCCGTGATTGTGTAAGTCTAAAGGATGATTTGGCATATGTGGAGAACATGAGGCGCGTGAGCAGACTGGGTGGAGCGTCAGCGGGGACCCGGGTCTGACAAAGAACACCAGTGTATCCAACACAGGACATGCCGGGAGAAGCAGCGGCCCGACCAGGCGGACCACGGTCCTTCCCGGGGAGGCACGCCCAGCCTGCCCAGTCAGTGGTAGACGGGAGTCCCGGCTGCTGCTTCACCCATGTGGTACCAATGTCTTTTGCAGCACCGTGAATCCCCCCTCCCGCCCGAGTATCTAAAAATTAAAAACTTCATAATAATACTGCCATGATTGTGGAATGGCAGGGATGACTTAATGACCAAACGCAGGACACAAAAACACCCAAATAAAGAAATAAATCATTTTTAGTTAAATATTTACTGACAAATTGGGCAACACTGATGCAACAGTTGCAGTAAAACGGGTCCTTCTGCTGTATATAATAATGTTGGGTGTTTTATAGTTAATTCGATTACAGTTTTGGAAAACCTTTTCATAACAAAATATTGCTAAAATATAGGCGGCACGGTGGAGGAGTGGTTAGCACTGCGGCAGCACAGTAACTCACCCTTGGCCAGGGGATCCTGGGTTTGATCCCAGCCCCCGACCAACAGTGATCTGTGTGGAGTTTGCATGTTCTCCCCGTGCCTGCATGGGTTTACTCCGGGATTTCTCCGGTTTCCTCCCACATGCCAAAAAACATGCAAGTTAGGTTAATTGGCATCAAACTGGGGATTCCAAATTGTCCTTAGGTATGACTGTGAGAGTGAATGGTTGTCTGTCTCTCTGTGTTGGCCCTGCGATGGACTGGCGATCTGTCCAGGGTGTACCCTGCCTCTCACCCAAAGATGCTGAGATAGGCTCCAGCCCCCCCCCCCCCCGACCCGAAAAGGATTAAGCGGAAGAAGATGAATGAATGCTAAAATATAAAATGATGCACTACAATGGGTCTCAAATATTTGTAAACGTGTCCTGTTATAGTACTGCATGAGTTTATCGATGGTACACAGAACAACTTCAGTATTACACTGAACTCCATCACTGAACAGTGATATAAACTAAAATAATTATAATGATGACTGAACAACTCCCATTCCCCAAAGTGCAAGATACACTATTATGAATATAAGTGATAAAAGATCAGACAAATCTGACAAACAAATAAACAAGGGATCTGAAACAGTCGCCAATATTGGATGTCCCATTTATTTTCAATAGTTATGTATTCTGTAATTAACATTCATACAATCAAATAAATCTTAGTGCAATTTAGTTCTTTTTATATTTATCAAAGTCTAGCATATGTGATTGCCTACATATAATCTACACCTCTGTATTCCACTTTCAAACACAGCCTGCAAAGCCTGAGTGGGCTGGCTACCTGTTTCAGACAGGAAGACTTGCTTTCTATGGGCAATGCACTAGTACTTTAAAAAACTAAAATGAAATAGAAGAATTCTTAACTTCTTAACATAATTCTTAATATTCTAATGCTATGCAGTTAGAAATAAAAAACTTTTGATACCTTTTATGAAAATTTTATGTTAAATGTTTTTTTTTTTTTAATTTACTCCCTATTTTGAAATATTTGCAAAGAAGACAATACCTAATCCTTTACAGGCCTGAAATGGGTCTTTTTGTCTGTTTTTAATGCCCTATCACTTGCAGCCATATATAAATAACATTATAGGACCTGGGGGAAGTCAGATTATTTAGCACCTCAGACAGAGACAGTGAATAAGCATGGGAGAACAATGCCCAGGGAGTTCCTGGGCATATAGCCACAAGGAGCCAGAGACGTAGCGGGTTGAAGGCAGTGTAATGTAAATGTCATGCTGTGCGATGAGAAACTTCCATGTAAATGTGTGAAGAGTGACTTGGGTAAAAGAGGAGAGAGCTTGCTGTAATGTTTCATTCTGTTCTGTGCTTGAGAGATGTGAAGTGTGTAATAAACCGTCTGCCATGAATCTGCCTCTTATTTCACACACTCCACAACATATACAAAACTATAAATAAATGCACAAAAATTTTAAAGACTTATTTCACATTGATATTTTATTACAAATATTTTTGTGACATACAGTAGCTATTTTAAAGTGGCATTTTGAAAGCTATACATGTTTACAGCCATTCAGATGCATGCACAAATAGTTGCATGGAAAAACGAACATGGCCATCCAAGTTTCTTAGCATTTTTCCATCCAGACACCTATACTGTATATATTTGTAGAAATAACTCTTAAAATGTAGTATATGTCTACATGTATAAAGGAAAAACTAAGCAATATCTTGACACTTTCTCAGAATTAAATCAATTTAATCCTGCCTTATACAGACAGAGAACTGCTTCAAGAGAGCTGCTTCTGGATGAGCTTATCAAAGCAGAAATATTCAGGATTTTTGCAATTTTAATTACAGTGATTGTAACAATTCAGTATATTTATTTCAAGCAGGATTTTTTTTTAAATGAGGATTTATGTCTCACAACCAATACAACAAAACAGCATGTGATAACCACAAATACTGCATGATTTATACAAGCATTTTTTTAATGAATGAATGATGTTGATTTAATATCATTAATATTTGAAAATTAAAAATCTGACGTCTCTGCCTTGTTCTTTTGAAATGCAGACTCATGCCCTCTGTCTGGTGCCAGGTGTCTTGTTCCGTGCAAAGTGAAATGGCCCTGTCTCTGCCAGCCACACTCACATTGTTTTTGCTTGTTTTTAGCACAGCTCCAAAATTTCCTTAAGAAGTCCCTGACAATAGAAGCACAGCTTCTTCACCTTACCCCAACATCATCTGCTTGTGTTCCAAAGCTGGCGAAATGTTCCCTTCTGCAGAACAGGAGGTTACAAAGAAACACACCTTTTTGCGGCTCTCTGTTTGGGGAGTTATGAGTCCACATGTTTGATTTGGCAACCTACCCAGGCACTAGGAGTACCCCTGTGCCTGAAAAACAAACTTTACTTTCTTCATGCTGTTTATGCTGAACAGCAAGCTAGAAGGCAGAAAGTACCACATTTATGATCTTTGGTATGACCCAGCTAGGGCTTGAACTCACAACCTCCCGGCTGTGGGGCAGGTGCTTTACCACAAGTCCAGTCCCTAATAGTAGAAAGAAACAGTCTACAATAATAAAAGGGAGTATTCCCTTTCAGTACTCACTCCAGCTATTCCTCTCGGGTGACACCAAGCAGAAAACGTCCTTTCTAACACTGAAGGGCTGAATCACACACTCAGCTGAAACTGGTTAAATAAAAAAAAAACTCAAAGAGTTGTAAGTCATAATAGAACTTGAAACCATTAACTGGTTACTAAATAAACATGTGATGAAAAATGTTTTTACATCTATTTGATATTTTATATTTTTAAATGGGAATGTAGACAACAGAGGTGGAGGACATGGCCCATTCAGACTCCATGTCTCCAGACTCCCTCAGAATGTGGTTGAAGTTCTTCCGGAGGTGGGAGTTGAAGACCTCCCGGACAGGGGCCTCAGCCAGATGTTCCCAGCACACCCTCACCATACGTTTTTGGGTCTACCAGGTCTGAATGGCTTCGTCCCCTGCCATCAGATCCAACTCACCACCAGGTGGTGATCAGTTGACAGCTCTGCACCTCTCTTTACCCGAGTGTCCAAGACATATAGTCGCAGGTCTGATGACACGATAACAAAATCGATCATCGACCTGCGACCTAGGGTGTCCTGGTGCCAGGTGTACATATGGACACCCTTATGCTTGAACATGGTGTTCGTTATGGACAAACTGTGGTTAGCACAGAAGTCCAATAACTGAACACCACTCGGGTTCAGATCGGGCAGGCCGTTCCTCCCAATCACCCCCCTCCAGGTTTCACTGTCTTTGCCCACGTGCGCATTGAAGTCCCCCAGTAGGACAATGGAGTCTCCAAGAGGCTTCCTTGTCCTGTTGGCTTCATCCAGCAATGACCTACAGGTCTTACTGGGACGGTTTGCCGCTGAGTGTGAAGCGGCTGGGATGAGAATCAGCACCTCCAAGTCCGAGTCCATGGTCCTCAGCCGGAAAAAGGTGGATTGTCCTCTCTGGGTTGGGGACAGGCTCCTGCCCCAAGTGGAGGAGTTTAAGTATCTTGGGGTCTTGTTCACAAGTGAGGGGAAAATGGAGCGAGAGATTGACAGACGGATTGGAGCAGCATCTGCAGTGATGCGGACATTGTACCGGTCTGTTGTGGTGAAGAGGGAGCTTAGTTCTAAGGCAAAGCTGTCGATTTACCAGTCAATCTACGTTCCTACTCTCACCCATGGTCACGAGCTTTGGGTAATGACCGAAAGAACAAGATCGCGGATACAAGTGGCCGAAATGAGCTTTCTCTGTAGGATTGCTGGACTCACCCTCAGAGATAGGGTGAGGAGCTCAGTCAGCCGGGAGAGGCTCAGAGTAGAACTGCTGCTCCTCCACATTGAAAGGAGCCAGTTGAGGAGGTATGGGCATCTGATTAGGATGCCTCCTGGACTCCTCCCACTTGAGGTGTTTCAGACACGTCCCACTGGGAGGAGACCCCGGGGCAGACCCAGGACTCGGTGGAGAGACTATGTCTCCCAGCTGGTCTGGGAACACCTTGGTATCCTCTCTGAAGAGCTGGAGCAGGTGGCTGGGGAGAGGGAAGTCTGGGCTTCTCTGCTTGAACTGCTGCCTCTGCGACCCGGACCTCCGGAAAAGCGGTAGAAGAAGGATGGATGGATGGATGGATGGATGGATGGGAATGTAGACAAAGTTTTTCCGCATCAGTATGGTATATCAAGTGTGGTAGACTGCAAGTCTAATTTAAAACATTACTGGCACATGCCTCTAGGGGGAACTACCTGTATTGTTCAGCACTACTATTAAGGGGACACATTAGAACAAGAGTGTGAAAACCCCGCGCAGAATCCATGTTCAGTCATATTATGTGTGTTGCAGAATAAACGGCAGAGTTAGCCAAAGAAATAACTCAAGTGTGATCATTGCTACACGGTAGGATATCACACAATTGGCGACGAGGATTAAAAGAAAAAAATCAGCGGCGAGAAACAGAGAACATTGCAAGTGTGGCGAACTCAAGTGACTCCAGTAGTTCGAGTGCAAGTTCAGAGGAGGAAAAACGAGGTTTCCCCACCACGACGAGCAATGGCGGCTGTAATCGGAACGGTAACCCCTTTTGATAACTCGACTCAGTCATGGGAAGAATATGCTGAAATGTTAGACTTTTTCTTCCAAGCTAATGACATTGAGGAGCCAGACAAAAGGAAGGCTGTACTGTTGAGTGGAGTTGGTGCAACTACTTACAGCTTGTTGAGAAATTTAATAAGCCCTGCATTACCGAAAGATAAAACGTACGACCAGCTTACTGCTGAGCTTCAGAAGCACTTCAGCCCCAAACCGAGTGAAATCGTGCAACGATTTAAATTTAATTCACGCATAAGGAGGAACACTGAGTCCATAGCAGAGTATGTGGCAGAATTGAAGAAATTAACACTGCACTGTGATTACAAAGACTCATTGGAAGAAATGTTAAGAGACAGACTTGTGTGTGGAGTGAATGATGACCGAATGCAACGGCGACTTTTATCTGAAACAAAACTCACTTTTGCAAAGGCTTTGGAATTATGCCAAGCGATGGAAACAGCATCTAAAGATGTGAGAGAAATGCAAAGGAAACTAGCAGAGGACACAGCAACGCATGTTCGTGTGCCTAAGACCCAAGTAGGTGTCCACAAAGTGTCGACTGACAAAACTCAGCACAAATTCCCCAGTTGTTATCGCTGCAAAGGCCAGCACAATGCCGCCGAGTGCAAATTTGCCACTGAGCTGTGTCATAATTGTGGCAAGCGAGGGCACATTAAGAAAGCATGTAGAATAAAGGTGGACAGCGCACAGGTGCTGAAAGCGACAGTTAATGGGCAAAAGTATGAAAACAAGGGCCCAGGAAAGGAACAGCAAGCGAATCAACTGAGAGGGGAGGGAGAAAGTGATACAGAAGACATGGGTTTTCACACAATTTACAACACGTCAGAGGAGCTGACCAAGGTAACGCCCATCACGCGTACCATGAATGTTAATGGAATGAAAGTAACATTTGAAGTTGATACAGGCTGTGGAGTAACCATATTAAGTAAACAGCAATATACACAACTGTGGAAGAAAACAGACACAGCAGAATTAAATCCCTGTTCATTAAAATTAAAAACATACACAGGAGAGAAGCTAGACGTGCTAGGCATGGCACAAGTGAAGGTGCAACACGAAAACAAAGAAAAGGACTTACCTGTAGTAGTAGTTGGGAGCGAAGGACCAAATCTACTAGGGCGAAGTTGGCTACAAGAACTGGCCATGATTGATCAGTTGGTGAATAAAGTGGAATCTCAGCCCAAATTGCAGCTGGAGGAGATCCTCGAAAGACACGCTGAGGTGTTCAAAGAAGGCTTAGGACAGCTAAAAGGTGTCACTGCAAAGATTAATGTGGACAAGGAGGCCCAACCACGATTCTGCAAACCCCGACCGGTACCCTATGCAGTCAAGCCACTGGTTGAAAGCGAGCTACAGAGGCTGCTGGATGACAAGATCATTGAGCCAGTGCAGGTTGCAGAATGGGCGGCGCCCATAGTCCCAGTGAGAAAGCCGGATGGCTCCATTAGAATATGTGGAGATTACAAACTCACTGTCAATCGAGCATCACGGGTGGATCAGTATCCAATTCCTAAAGTGGAGGACCTCTTCGCACAGCTGAACGGCGGCCGACACTTCACGAAATTAGACATGAGTCACGCTTACCAACAAGTAGTCCTGGAAGAAGAATCAAGAAAGTATGTAACCATCAATACACACAAAGGCTTATATACCTACACACGCTTACCATTTGGAGTAGCTTCCAGTCCTGCTATATTCCAGAGAACTATGGAGGGCATCCTAGGTGGAATTCCGAATGTTGCCATTTATTTGGATGACATCCTTTGTACAGGACCAAATGAACAAGAACATCTGAAAACGCTGAAGGAAGTGCTTCAACGGTTGGAGAAAAGCGGTCTGAGGTTGAAAAGAAGCAAGTGTGAGTTCATGGGAAAAGAGGTGGTGTTCCTAGGCCACAAGATCAACGCCAGTGGTCTACACCCTCTAACAGACAAAGTGGAAGCCATTGCGGAGGCGCCTGAGCCACAAAATGTTACTGAGTTAAAAGCCTACCTGGGCTTGTTGAACTATTACCATAGGTTCCTCCCAAAGCTCTCCACGCTGCTGGCACCACTACATACCTTACTTAAGAAGGAAGAAAAATGGTCATGGGGGGTCAAGCAGCAGAAGGCGTTTGAAGAGTCCAAAGCGCTACTTCAGTCCTGTAGTGTGTTAGTGCACTATGATTCAAACAAACCACTCATCCTGGCGTGTGACGCATCACCCTACGGTGTGGGTGCTGTACTCTCTCATCGTATGGAGGATGGCTCAGAGAGACCCATAGGGTTCGTCTCAAGAACTCTTAGTGCAGCTGAGAAAAACTACTCCCAGCTAGACAAGGAGGGCCTTGCAGTAGTATTTGGTGTAAAAAAATTCCACAAATACCTGTACGGGAGACAGTTCGCTATAGTGACTGACCACAAGCCACTAATTTCACTGTTCAGTGAAATGAGAGCCATACCCCAGATGACATCTCAGAGAATTCAGAGATGGGCCGTTACATTAGCAGCGTATGAGTACACCATCGTTTACAAAGCCGGACGGGACCATACGAATGCTGACGCGATGAGTAGGCTACCCTTGGATGGAGGAAGAGACAGCACGCCTGAGGAGGAGGAGAGAGTGCTATTGTTTGAAGATATCGGCGTGCCCCTGGTGAACGCACAACAAATAAAGAAGTGGACAGACAAAGACCCTGTTCTAGCAAGAGTGCGAGAATACATCTTGCGAGGATGGCCGAAGATGAACAGTCCTGAGTTCATTCCCTATGCCCGACGACAGGATGAGCTCAGCACCCAGGAAGGTTGTATCCTGTGGGGAGGACGCGTGGTTGTTCCACCACCTGGTAGGAATGCCTTACTGCAACAACTACACCAAGCACACCCTGGCATCACTCGCATGAAAGCGTTGGCGAGGAGTTACATGTGGTGGCCCAACATGGATGCAGAGGTGGAGGCGCTTGTGAAGTCATGTGCGGCATGCCAGGAGAACAGGAACAGTCCTCCAGCAGCCCCACTACATCCCTGGGAAGTTCCAGATAAACCATGGAGAAGAATTCACATTGACTACGCAGGTCCATGGATGGGAAGAATGTTCCTGATCATAGTTGACGCATACTCAAAGTGGATCGATGCATATTCTGTGAGTAGCTCTACTTCTACTGTTACCATTGAATGTCTTAGAAAGAGTTTCAGCCAACATGGGCTACCTGAAATCATAGTATCAGATAACGGTACATGTTTTACGAGTGAACAGTTCCAAGAGTTTTCTGAAAAGAATGGCATACGTCACATCACGACTGCGCCATACCATCCTTCTTCTAACGGCTTAGCCGAGAGGGCCGTGCAGACATTCAAGTCACTCATGAAAAAGATGACAGGAGACTCTATTGAAACCCGAATGTCGAGAGCTCTGTTCAGCTATCGAATAACACCCCAATCTACAACTGGCAAGTCACCAGCTGAGCTGTTGTGTGGAAGGAAGTTGAGGTCAACATTTGACTTAATACATCCAGACTTCAGAAACAAAGTGCATGATAAACAAGAGAAACAAAAAGGTTATCATGACATGCATGCTAGAGAGAGAATACTGAGAGAAGGAGACGTGGTCTACACCCGCAACTTTGGCTCAGGACCAGCCTGGGTACCAGGAGAAATAACAGAAAAGACAGGCCCTGTGTCATTCAAGGTGACATTAGGTCATGGACAAGTGGTGAGGCGACACATCGACCAAGTTCGTGGTAGGAGCTCCATTCCCCTGCCGATGGCACCAGAGGTGTTGTCTGACACCCATTCTGAGGAGAGCATCAACGAACCACCACTTCAGGTGAAACCTGAGGTAACCGTCTCTGCAGATTCTACGGGCAGCACTGCAGCAGCCGAAACAGTGGAGCAGTCTGAGTCTTCACCTGCAGTTGGCTCACCCGCCGTGAGAAGATCTCAGCGAGCTAGGAAAGCTCCAGACTACTTGAAGGACTATACTTAGTCAGTAGTGAGTTCCCCAGCCACAGGACAAGAATGCGTCCTGGAACCTCACTGGGATGCGGTAGTCAAACCAAATCCCCAGTTAGACTGTTATGTGTGTTATACATGTAAAAAAAAAAAAGAGAAAGAAATTATGTGTATGGCACATGTGTTTAAGAAGTTAAAAGTAACTGTGATTGTTTAGGGTTAAATGGGAGTTCCAGGATGTCTAGCATAATTGGCTAGTGTAATTAAAAGTAGTTTAATCTAGAGGGGAGGGATGTGGTAGACTGCAAGTCTAATTTAAAACATTACTGGCACATGCCTCTAGGGGGAACTACCTGTATTGTTCAGCACTACTATTAAGGGGACACATACAAGAGTGTGAAAACCCCGCGCAGAATCCATGTTCAGTCATATTATGTGTGTTGCAGAATAAACGGCAGAGTTAGCCAAAGAAATAACTCAAGTGTGATCATTGCTACACGGTAGGATATCACATCAAGACTATGGTCTATCATCATCTTTGGACCGTTTTCATTCAGTACAGCTGTGATTTTGACAAAATACGTTTACTGGACATAGTCTGTGATACTGGGTATTAAAGGGCATACATGAAACAATTACGTACTGTATATATTCTGAGACACGTGTGTCCGTTCTTTACTGTAGTTTAGCGCCTTGGGTGTTGTGCTGTTCGGGCCTCCCGATGACAGGGGGCGCTGCTGAGCTCATTCTTCTTCCCCAGGATTTGAGTGAAATCGAACAAGACAGTACCAAACTGAAAGTAGAACACTTCAGAGTTACCACAGTTTACACGCTTCAAATTAAGGTAACGATCAGTAAATACAGTGGTATTTACGGTGCTGTATCTCAGTTTTTACGGTGATAACGGCAGTAGTCTTGTTTGCCTCGCTGTAGTTAATCGGCTGTCTTTATTGTGAACTCATTAACCAGCATGTTAGCGGACTAGCCTGCTAAGATATTGCAGATTCATTCTGATGTTAGCTAGTTAGCTGTCAGTGGAACTGCTCTTATACTATCATTATTTAGTGAGGCGTGAGTTAGAGTATACGTTTTCAGTAAAATTAAGTAGCAAAGGAGATGTGTAATGGATATAATCAAAGGCAAAACGCCAATATTTTTTGTTTAATTTCTGTTTATTGCTGCTTTTCCTTATTTGTAATTACTCGACTCGTTTTGATATTTATTTTCAGATTAATTCCAGATAGTCGAGAAGATGGTACGTAGCTGCCACACTGAGCACATATGCATGGAATGTTTTGTTTATGTTCTCATCTAATACTGATCTTGTATTTAGTCTCGCAGATATGATTCCCGGACGACAATATTCTCTCCGGAAGGTAGAGGATTATTGTGTGAATGCATGAAGCTCAAGTATTTAGTGAAATTGTTTTGTAGAACTTCATGTTGGCATGTTTATACTGTTGCATAATTTTGAATTTATTATTTGGATGATGTTTTCATTATATTAATAAGTCAGATTTGTTTGAGGAAAAGTCACTTCATAAAGCCATATAAAGTTAGTTACCAGACCATAATTTTTTTAAAAAAAACAATCAAACTGTTTAACTTACAATCCTAAATGATTAATATATTGTAGAAAATGTAAGTCTGAGTATTTAGTTGATTTTTCACATATGACTGACTTGCAGGACGCCTGTATCAGGTGGAGTATGCGATGGAAGCAATTGGTCACGCAGGAACATGTTTGGGGATTCTGGCAAACAATGGAGTACTGCTAGCAGCAGAGAGACGTAACATTCACAAACTGCTCGATGAGGTTTTCTTCTCTGAGAAGATCTACAAGCTCAACGAGTGAGTAGACCTTTCTGCAGTGCCTATCGATTAAAGATATACACGACTCACAAAAAGTTAGGGATATTTGGCTTTCACGTGAAATTTATGGAAAATGTAAAAAGTTCACTACAGTGATATATCATGAAAGTGGGGCATTTAAGTAGAAGCATGCAGTGGTGATTTCCACATCTCAAACAAATTATTGAAACAAAAGCCAACAACAGTGGTGAGTATACCACAACAAAAATGTCAGTGTCTCAATAACTTGTCATCAGGTTCAGGTTCAGGTTACTTTATTTGTACCCGTAGGTAGATTTGTTTTGCAGTCTGGTGACATCCATATTTACAAGCCACAAATTACATTCATCATAGACACAAACACAGGCACATATGAAGCTGACTATAAACATGATAAGAATACTCAAGGCTCCATCAATCAGGGTATAAAAAGACAAAGAGATGGGAGAAAAACCAGAGGTAAAAAGTAGAAGTAGAACCCAGCGCTACAAAAACAGCTTTGTTCCTGCTGCTGTCAAAGAGTTGAACAAGCTGTAAAAATATATTGCACATAATTTAGGTACCTATTTAAGATAAGATAAGATAAGATAAGCCTTTATTAGTCCCACAACGGGGAAATTCCAGGATTGCAACAGCACAGGGATAGCAACACTCAGAGCAACAATCAGAAGGCAAGAAAAAACAAGCAAGCAAGAGCAGCTAATATACATATGTACATATTACTATAAAATATATATATACACACACACACACACAGACACACAGTGCAGAGCATTGTAGCTGGATGGAATAAATATATGAATATATGAACACACAGTGCAGAGCATTGTAGCTAGATGGAATAAATATGTAAATATATAAACACCCACAGTATGGAGCATTGCAGCTAGGTGGAATAAATATGCAAGTATATAAACACACACAGTGCGGAGCAATGTAGCTAGATGGAATAATATGTAGATATATAAAAACACAGTGCGGAGCATTGTAGCTAGATGGAATAAATATATAGATATATAAATATAAACACACCCAGTGCAGAGCATTGTAGCTAGGTGGGATGAAACAGCATAACCGTCTATTTAGTTATCCTACATGGTATGATTATGTGCCCATACATATTCTCACCCTCCATAGCGACCGGTATGTTCCTAGTTGTATGCCGGAGAGGACCATTGTGTAAGTCTATTGCATCTTTTGCATTCAAAAAAAAAAAAAAAAAACTATTAGTTTGTTACGTCTTTTTGCTATCTCTGCGAGCAGCCCTGCTTAGGTTGTACAGTCTGACAGCCGTTGGTAGGAAGGACCTACGAAACCTCTCGGTTGTGCACCTGGGATGATGTAGTCTGCTGCTAAATGAGCTCCTCAGTGCATCCAGTATGTCCTGCATAGGGTGGAACTCGGACTCCAGCAGAGATGACAGTTTAGCCACCGTCCTTCTCTCTCCTATCTCCTCCATCGGATCAAGGCGTTGCCCCAGGACAGAGCTAGCTTTCTTAATCAGTTTGTTCAGTCTCTTCCTATCGGCTGCAGTAATGCCACTGCCCCAGCAGACCACTCCAAAAGTGATGGCTGATGCCACCACCGTGTCATAGAATGACTTCAGCAGCGCCCCTTGTACACCAAAAGACCTGAGTCTCCTCAGCAGGAACAGCCTGCGCTGTCCCTTCTTGTAGAGTGCGTCAGTATTGTGTGACCAGTCTAGTTTATTGTTCAGATGAATACCCAGGTACTTGTAGGATGTCACCATCTCGATGTCTGTTCCCTGTATATTTACTGGTGCTGTGAGGGGCTGCCCATGCCTGCGGCAGTCCACCACCAGCTCCTTAGTTTTCCTCGCGTTGATCTGGAGGCAGTTCCGATGGCACCAGTCCACAAAGTCCTGGATAAGCCCTCTGTACTCAGCTTCATCTCCGCTGGAGATGAGACCAACGATCGCAGAGTCATCAGAGAACTTCTGTAGATGGCAATGTGTTGTGTTGTGTGAGAAGTCCGCAGTATAAAGAGTGAACAAGAAGGGAGCCAGCACCGTTCCCTGGGGGGCCCCCGTGCTACTGATGATCGTGTCGGAAACACAGTCCCGGGTTCTCACAAACTGAGGCCGGTTCGTGAGGTAGTCCAGGATCCATGATGACAGGTGCTGGTCCACCCCTGCGCGCAGCAGCTTGTCCTTCAGGATCATCGGTTGGATGGTGTTGAAAGCACTGGAGAAGTCAAAGAACATGATCCTCACCATATTCCCGGGCTTCTCCAGGTGGGACAGAGAACGGTGAAGGAGGAAGATCACCGCATCCTCCACCCCAATGCCATGCTGGTAGGCGAACTGGAGTGGATCCATCGCTGGTTCCACCAGGGGGCGGAGATGAGCAAGGAGCAGTCTCTCCAGGGTCTTCATCAAGTGGGACGTCAAGGCCACCGGTCTGAAGCTGTTCAGGTCTTTGGGGTGGGAAGTTTTTGGTACAGGTACCACACAAGATGTTTTCCACAGCTGTGGTACCCTCCCCAGTTTCAGGCTCATGTTGAAGATATACGTCACAATCCCACACAGCTGGTCTGCACAGGACTTGAGGAGCTTTGCGCTGATGCCGTCCGGTCCCGACGCCTTCCTCGCCTTGATCTTCCTCAGCTCCGTCCTCACCTGGGTCTTGGTCAGGGTCAGGATGGGGGGCTGTGTGTTGGGAGTGGGGGGGGGTGTCGGTGGAGTGGGGAGTGGGTAGCAGGACTTGATTTCTTAGAGGCAGCAGTGGTTGTTGTGCAGACAGGGGGGAGGGCGGTTGGTCAAATCTATTGAAAAACAGATTCAGGTTGTTCGCCCACTCCCTGCCCCCCGTGGCCTGGGGGGAGGTATTCTGGAGCCCCGAGATGGTTTTGAGGTTTCTCCAGACCCCGCTGATGTCGCTCTGTTGCAGCTTGTCCTCCATCTTCTTCCTGAAGCTGTCCTTGCCTTCTCTGATCTTTCTCCTCAGCTCCCTCTGTACGGACTTCAGCATCTCCCTGTTCCCCGACCTGAAGATCCTCTTCTTCTCTCTCAGAAGTGTTTTTATCTCAGGGTTGATCCAGGGTTTGTTGTTTGAGTGACGCCGTATGGTCTTGGTGGGAACGGATTTGTCCACACAGAAGCTGAGGTAGCCCGTGAAGGTGTGAATGAGGCCATCGATGTCCTCACCATGTGGATCGCAGAGCTGCTTCCAGGCAGTGGCTTCAAAACAGTCCTTTAGAGTGTCCATTGTCTCCTCAGACCATAACTCCACAGTGTGCATGGCCGGAGGTTGTCTGTGCACTAGGGGTTTGTACACCGGTCGGAGATGAACCAAGTTGTGATCCGATCTCCCAAGTGGGGGGAGTTGTGATGAGGTGTACGCCTCCTTAGTGTTTGCGTAGAACAAATCCAGTGTTTTATTGTCTCTAGTGTGGCATGTGACATACTGGGTGAAAGTGGGCAGAATGGGAGACAGTGAAACGTGGTTGAAATCGCCTGAGATGAGGAGAAGAGCATCTGGGTGTTCTGTCTGTGTTCTGTCTTCACACACTGATGGTGGCATGCTGCCTAACATGGCGCTTCCAGACCCACCAGGAGCAATTGGGGTAAAGTGTCTTGCCCAGGGACACAACGGCAGGATATCTGGGGAGAGCGGGATTTGAACCGCCAACCATGTGGTTATTGGACAACCTGCTCTACCTCCTGAGCCACTGCCGTCCCCTTTATTAACTCCATTTTATATTTACTTATTTTTGTAGGATGTCACTTGGGTTCTAAATATTTTATTGGGTTTTAGACCTTTGAGTTTTTAACCTCTTTGACTAGTTTTTAACTTTTAATATGACCCTTCTCTCTTACCTCTGGTTTTTCTCCCATCTCTTTGTCTTTTTATACCCTGATTGATGGAGCCTTGTGTATTTTTATCATGTTTATAGTCAGCTTCATATGTGCCTGTGTTTGTGTCTATGTTGAATGTAATTCGTGGCTTGTATATATGGATGTCACCAGACTGCAAAACAAATCTACCTATGGGTACAAATAAAGGAACCTGAACCTCCAACCATTTCTGACGAGTAGGCTCTTCTTTAGGAAGGCTGAACAAACTCCTAAATCTCTCACAGCCAAAGACACATTTGCGCCACTTAGAAGACATTGTCTTACGTAAAAAAGCAAACAGTTGTTGTCACTGAGCAGATTAGGTGCGAGAGGAACTACTTCTTCACAGCGTCAGTTGCTAAAGTGAAAGAGTTTTGCCGATCACTGCTCCGTTAGCTGTGCGGAGAAAGTGGGTGTGTGCGTTAGCCTGGGGGTGGTGCTGGCAGCACAGGCACTTCCTGGAGTGGGCGGCTCACCCACGTTCATACGTATGAACGTGGGGACCCAATCATTATCAGGGACAGGGCGGAGCAGCAGCTCAGAGAGCAGGGTTGAGGAGGAATACTCAGAGATGCGTGAATGGAGCAAAATACCACTTTGGGGGTGTTTTTGGTGAGGAATTAACATTATAACATGCTTAAAAGCTCAAAAAAGTCGATTTTGCATGATATAGGCCCTTTAAATTTGTTTGATGATCTGAAACATTTAAGTGTGACAAACATACAAAAAAATGAGAAATCAGGAAGGGGGCAAACACTTTTTCACACCACTATATCTATCTATCTATATATATATTTAATCTATTTCAAAACCTTTTCTACCATTAATGTGACCTATAACCTGTACAACACAGTTGAAAAACAAACTGAACTCTTTTAACGGCAAAAATAAAAAACTTATAATAACCTGGTTGCATAAATATGCACACCCTTTTATAACTGGGGTTGTGGCTGTGTTCAGAATTAACCAATCACATTCAAACTCATGTTAAATGGGAGTCAGCACACACCTGCCACCATTTAAAGAGCCTCTGATTAACCCCAAATGAAGTTCAGCTGTTCTAGTGGGCTTTTCTTGACATTTTTGTAGTCACATCTTACAGCACAAGTCATGGTCCGCAGAGAGCTTCCAAAGTATCAGAGGGATCTCGTTGTTCAAAGGTATCAGTCAGGAGAAGGGTACAAAAGCATTTCCAAGGCATCAAATATACCATGAAACACAGTGAAGACAGTCATCATCAAGTGGAGAAAATATGGCACAACAGTGACATTACCAAGAACTGGACATCCCTCCAAAATTGATGAAAAGACGAGACTAAAACTGGTCACGGAGGCTGCCAAGAGGTCTACAGCAACATTGAAGGAATTTCTGGCAAATACTGGCTGTTTAGTACATGTGATAACAATCTCCTGTCTTCTTCATATGTCTGGGCTGTGGGGTCGGGTGTCAAGACGAAAGCCTTATGTTACGAAGAAAACCATCCAAGCCCAGCTATATTTTGCAAAAACATATTTGAAATCTCCCAAACACGTGGGGAAAATGTGTTATCGTCCAATGAAACCAAGGTTGAACTTTTTGGCCATAATTCCAAAAGGTGTATTTGGCACAAACACAACACTGCTTATCACCAAAAGAACACCATACCTACATTGAAGTGTGGTGGTGGTAGCCTCATGCTTTTAGGGCTGTTTTTCTTCAGCTGGAACTGGGGCCTTAGTCAAGGTGGAGAAAATTATGAACAGTTCCAAAATACCAGTCAGTGTTGGCACAACACCTTCAGGCTTCTGCTAGAAAGCTGAAGATGAAGAGGAATTTCATCTTTCACCACAACAATGACCCAAAGCACACATCCAAATCAATAAAAGAATGGCTTCACCAGAAGAAAATTAAGGTTTTGGAATGGCCCAGCCAGAGTCCAGACCTGATTGAGCATCTATGGGGCGATCTGAAGAGGGCTGTGCACAGGAGATGCCCTCGCAGTCTGACAGATTTGGAGTGCTTTTACAAAGAAGAGTGGGCAAATATTGCCACATCAAGATGTGCCATGCTGATAGACTCCTACCCAAAAAGATTGAATGCTGTCTGTCCTAAAAGCCAAAGGTGCTGCAACAAAGTATTAGTTTAAGGGTGTGCATATTTATGCAACCAGGTTATTGTAAATTTTTTATTTTTCCTCTTAAAAGATTTCAGTTTGTTTTTCAGTTGGGTTGTACAGGTTATAGGTCACATTAATGGTGGAAAAGGTTTTGAAATGATTTATCTTGGTCTCGTTTTTTTACATCACAAAAACTTGGCATTTGAAAAGTGGTGTGTAGACTTTTTATATCAACTACTGTATATATACTGTATATATACTGTCATATGAAAAAAATTGGACACCCCTTTATATATTTAATTCTTTATTAAGAAATGTTCATGTATCTATGTCTAACCTTGTTTTTGTTTTTAATTTGCATTTTTTAAAATTTATTTTAGCCATTTTAAGTGAGAATGAATGTGGGGGGGTCCTAATTTATTCTTCATTATTTGTTTAAAATGACATTTTACAAAAAAATTGAGAAGAGTCTTTAATTTCTAATTGTTTAGTTGTGTTATGTGAATCTCCCAGTATTTTTAACATTGATATTAAATATCCATATGTCCAAGTATGTTAAAAAAAAACACACAGGCTTATACAGGGTGTCCTAATTTTTTCACATGACTCTGTGTGTGTGTGTGTGTGTGTGTGTGTGTGTGTGTGTGTGTGTGTGTGTGTCCATCCATCCATCTTCTACTGTTTTTCCGGAGGTCCGGGTTGCGGAGGCAGCCTTCCAGGCAGACTTCCCTCTCCCCAGCCACCTGCTCCAGCTCTTCAGAGAGGACACCAAGGCGTTCCCAGACCAGCTGGCAAACAGTCTCTCCAGCGAGTCCTGGGTCTGCACCAGGGTCTCCTCCCAGTGGGAGGTGTCCAGGAGGCATCCTAATCAGATGCCCATACCACCTCAACTGGCTTCTTTCAATGTGGAGGAGAAGCGGTACTACTCTGGGCCTCTCCCGGATGATTGAGCTCCTCACCCTATCTCTGAGGGTGAGTCCAGCAATCCTATGGAAAAAGCTCATTTCGCCGCTTGTATCCGCAATCACGTTCTTTTGGTCATTACCCAAAGCTCGTGACCATAGGTGAGAGTAGGAACGTAGATTGACTGGTAAATCGACAGCTTTGCCGTAGAACTAAGCTCCCTCTTCACCACAACAGACCGGTACAACGTCCGCATCACTGCAGATACTGCTCCGAGCCGTCTGTCAATCTCTCGCTCCGTTCTCGCCTCACTCGTGAATAAGACCCCGAGATACTTAAACTCTCCACTTGGGGCAGGAACCTGTCCCCAACCCAGAGAGGACAATCCACCTTTTTCCGGCTGAGGGCCATGGACTCGGACTTGGAGGTGCTGATTCTCATCCCAGTCACTTCACACTCAGCAGCAAACCGTCCCAGTAAGACCTGTAGGTCATTGCTGGATGAAGCCAGCAGGACAACGTCATCTGCAAATAACAGAGATGAAATCCTGTGGTCACCAAGCATGACACCCTCCATTCCCTGGCTGCGCCTAGAAATCCTGTCCATAAAAATTATGAACAGGATCGGTGACAAAGGGCAGCCCTGGCGGAGTCCAACTCTCACTGGGAATGAGTCCGATCGAGTGTTGGCAATACGAGCCAAACTCAACGGTCGTACAGAGGCCGAATAGCTTGTAACAACAAGCCCGATACCCCATACTCCCGAAGCACCCCCCACAAAAAACCATGAGGGTCACAGTCGAATGCCTTCTCCAAGTTCACAGAACACATTTAAACTGGTTGGGCAAACTCCCACAAACCCTCGAGAATTCTCAAGAGGGTAAAGAGCTGGTCCGATGTGCCACGGCCAGGACGAAAACCACATTGCTCCTCCTGAATCCGAGATTCGACCAGCGCGCGGACTCTCTTCTCCAGTACCTTGGCATAGACCTTCCCAGGGAGGCTGAGGAGTGTGATCCCTCTAAAGTTGGAGCACACCCTCCGGTCCCCTTTTTTGAAGAGAGGAACCACCAGCCCGGTTTGCCATGCCAAAGGCACTGCCCCCGACCTCCACGCAATGTTGCAGAGGCGTGTCAACCATGACAGCCCAACAACATCCAGGGCCTTGAGGTACTCAGGGCGAATCTCGTCCACCCCCGGGGCCTGGCCACCAAAGAGATTTTTTTTTTGTAACTTTGATTTTTATTCATTTTTCATCATACATATTACATTCAGATCACAGTCTCTATATTTAAAAAAAAGATGCTAGAGGAAGAAAAAAAAACAGGGGGGGGGCAAATGTTGGAGCATCAAGTTTTTAGTTTCCATCTCTTAATTCTTCTGGTTTTTCAGTGTCTTTGGTTATTCTTTCAATTTCTGTCTCGTTGTTGCACTTTGTAGTGTGTCCATTTCCACCATTTTTTTTCATATTGTCCTTCTTGCATTCTTTGTCGATATGTTAGTTTTTCCATTAAACGTATATCCTCAACAATGTCTGTCCATTGCTCTTGGTCAGGAAGAACTTCTGATCGCCATTTTCTTGTGATTGTTTTTTTACATGCAATCAGCAATATTTTAACTAGATATCTGTCCTCAGCCTGTATTACATTGTCTCTTTTAAGATCACATAAATACATCAAGTTACAGTTCATTGGTATATTATATCCTAATATCCTCTGTATTGTCACATGTATAGATTTCCAGAATGATGAGATTTTGCAGCATTTCCAAAACATATGTGAGTGGTCTGCATTTTGAGCCCCACAGCCCCTCCAGCATATAGATTGGGTATTTGTATATTTTCTTTGAATCTGTGGTGTAATGAAAAAGCGAATCAGGTTTTTCCATCCAAATTCCCTCCATGTCCTTGAACTTGTTGATGTGTGTTGTGTTTTCCATATTTCTTGCCAGTTTTCTTCTGTTATGTTTAAATTTAGCTCTTTCTCCCGTTTCTCCTTTATATAGTTACTTGAATGTTTGTTTGCCGTAAGTTTCTGATATAGCTTTGAAATAATTCTTATTTTATTTCCTGCATACGAGCTTAAAATGAATTGTATAATCTCACTCACATCTGTGTGGAGGTTATGCCTAATCTTCCTCCTATAATAATCTCTCATCTGCAGATATCTAAAGAATTCCGATTTTTCTAGTTTAAATTTTCTTCTGATGTTTACAAAACTCCCAAAATCTTTTTTTCCGATATTGCCCCATGCTGTGATTCCCTTGTTCACCAGATTTTTGTATCCCCCATCTTGCTTTGCCGGTTCAAACTGACTGTCAAATGCTACCCATTTCAATAGTTTTATGTCCTCCTTTATATTATACTTTTGTACTATTTTATACCACAGTTCCAAAGTAAATTTAGTGATTGGGTCTATTTGTTTGATTTGCTTATATGCATCTTTATCTCCTATTATGCTTTGTACTGGGAGTCCCTCAATTTCCTTTTCCATTTCTTTCCATTTTAAAGCCTCATATCCTTTAGACTCGGTAGGCCCATGCCTCCTTTCTCTTTTGGTAATTGGAGAGTTTTATATTTCACTCTTGGCTTTTTACCTCCCCAAACAAATCTCGATATCATCCTGTCCCACGTTGAGAACTGGGCACCAGGAATCTCTGTTGGTAGAGCCTGGAAGAGGTAAAGCAGTCTAGGTTGTATGCTGATTTTGGGCAGCACGGTGGTGCAGTGGTTAGCACTGCTGCCTTACAGCTAGAAGGTTCCTGGTTCGAATCCCCAGGCTGGCAGGGGTTGGAACCTTTCTGTATGGAGTTTGCATGTTCTCCCTGTGCTGCGTGGGTTTACTCCGGGGGCTCCGGTTTCCTCCCACAATCCAAAGACATGCATGTTAGGTTAATTGGTTGTTCTAAATTGCCCCTAGATATCTGTTTCCTATAAGCCCTTAGAATAGAGGGTTAGTACTAGTGAAAGCGCTTTGAGTGGTCTTTGTGACTAGAAAAGCGCTATATAAGTGCAGATTAGTTAGTTAGTAGTTAGTGATTTTGACTGTCTTAATTTTTGAATTCAGATCCATATTTAAGATTGACTATCAATATCTTTTTTTATTTCTTGTTCTAGCCTATCATAGTTTGCTTTATAGATTTTGCTTAAATCTTTAGGTATGTTCACTCCAAGGTATTTTATTTCTTTTTGTTTCCAGTTTAGTTTGATCTTATCAGTTATCTGGTTTAAAGGGTTATAGTGGAATGTCAGTATTTGTGTTTTTGTTATGTTTATCTTGTATCCTGATAATTTTCCAAAATTTTCTATCAAGTCCATCATTTCCATTATTGATTCATCTGGTTGTTCAAGGTAAACTATAATATTGTCTGCAAATAGCCCAATCTTGTGTTCCGCTCCCTTTATTGTTACACCTTTTAATTTCTTATTTTGTCGCATCGCTTGAGCCAGTGGCTCTATGAACAGAGCAAACAAGGTGGGCGATAGGCAGCAGCCTATTTGATCTTTGTATATTTACTTTGTCTGTTAAGCTACCGTTTATCTTGATTCTTGCCACAGGTTTTTGATACAGTGTCTTTATGCATTGCACTGATTTTTCGTTAAATCCAAAGCGTTCCAGCACATTATATAGGAACATCCAATTAACCCTATCATATGCTTTTTCTGCGTCTAAACTCATTATTACTGCGCTTTTCTTTTCTTTATGTATTTGATTAATTATGTGTATTGTTCTCCTGATATTGTCATGTTTGTATTGTGTTTGGCATCCCTCTATGAAACCAGTTTGATCATTCTCTATCAATTCCGTCAAGAATGTCTTTATTCGTTTACAGATAATTGTTGTATATATTTTATAATCCACATTTAATAAAGAGATTGGCCTATAGTTTCCGCATTGTTCCCTATCTTTCCCTGGCTTTAAAATAACTGAAATAATGGCTTCGTTCCATGATGGAGGTATTTTGTTGTTGTTTAATGTCCAATTAAATGACTTTAGAAGCTGTGGCGTGAGTTCTTCTATAAACAGTTTATAAAACTCAGATGGGTATCCATCACTACCTGGTGATTTACCGTTTTTAAGTGACTTAATCACATCTTTAATCTCTTGTGTTGTTATTTCTGCTGTTAGCTTTTCATTTTGTTGGTTTCCTATTGATGGCAAGTCCATCGTGCATAGAAATTTTTTAATATCCTTAACATTTGTCTCTTCAGGTTGTGAGTACAGTTCTTGGTAGAATTTATGGAATATTTCTTCGATGTTTTCTGGGGTAACTGTGGATTTATTTGTGATGGGGTCCTTAATCTTATATACATTATTCACTGTTTGTTGTTTTCTTAACCGTTTTGCCAGCAGTTTTGTGGCCTTTGGCCCCGTTTCATAATATTTTTGTTTTAAATATCTATTTTTCCTTTCAATTTCATCTATTTGTATTTCTTTTATCTTTATTTTTTCTTCCTTAATTTCTTGATATATTTTTGGGTCATTTGTGCTTTGATGTTTACGTTCTAGTTCCCTCAGTCTCTCACATCTTTGTTCATATGTTTCCAGTTTAGACTTTTTTGCTTTTCCTGACTCAACAATTAATTTACCTCTTAACACGGCTTTTAGTGCGTCCCATAGTATTGTTGGGTCCACTTCTTCATTATCATTCTCCTCGATATACTCATTTATGTTTACCTTTATTCTTTCTTTCATTTTCTCATCATTTAATAGTCCTACATTAAGTTTCCATGTTGTTTGTTGTTTTCTATTGTTTAAATATATTTCCATGTATATAGGATTATGATCTGATATTTCTGCCCCTCCAATCTGACAATTTCTCACCCTGTGTCTGTCACCTTCATTCATAAGGAAGTAATCTATTCTAGAGTGTACTTTATGGACTGCTGAATAATGTGTATAGTCTTTTTCGAGTGGGTGCAGGTCCCTCCATATGTCTACCATACCCATTTCTGCCAGTGAGGTTCTTATGAATTTTGGTACATGTTTTTTTGTCTTCTTAACACTTGTTGTGTCAACTTCATGATCCATGACGGCATTTAAGTCTCCTCCACAAATTAGGACTCCTTCACTGTGTGTTGCTATGTGATCAAACAGATGTTGAAAAAAACCCTTGTCACTTTCTGGTGGGGCACAGATGTTCATTAATGTGATCTGCATACCATCTATTCTTCCCTTTATTATTACATATCTGCCTTCTTTATCCTGGATTTCTTGTTCACATTCAAATTGTATTTTATTTGAAATTAGTATCATAACCCCCCTTTTAGTTCCTCCCTTAAATGAACTGTAGTAGGAGTTCTTATAGCCAAATCTCTTTAGTTTCTCATGTTCTGTCCTGTTCAAATGTGTCTCTTGTATAAATATAATTTCGGCTTTTTCCTTCTTGAATTTTCTTATTATTCTTTCCCTTTTAACAGATGAGTTCAGACCATTCACGTTTAATGTCATTATCTTAAGATTTTTAACCGTATTCATGTTTTTCCATTTTTTTAACTTGTGCTCCTAACCCCTTTAACAACAAAACTAACACATATTTGTACAAAAACACATTAACGAATCTCGACCTCCGTACTTTGAGCCTTTCTTCTGCCCACTGGTCCCTGTTGGTGGGTGGGGGGATTGTCCTCACCGAGTGAGGGGCCCTCCCTAGACCTGTATTTACTATCCAAGTAATAGTCATTAGTCTAGAAATGTCCAACAAAAATCACTTAAACCTCTCCTAGCTGTTTGTTTCTCTTTTACCTTGTCTCCTTGGCCTTCATTTCTTCTGTGTCCTTCTTAATCTTTGTTATAATCTAGGCTTTCCGTTGAAAGCCTTGCAGTTTTTCTTGGGCCCGGTGCGCCACGTCCGTCTCCCGCCTTCTGCCGCTCACTCGCCTCCACTCCGGCTGTCGCGATGTGTTCCGTGTTGCCGCTGCTCCAGCCGCTTCCTCCGGTACGCTCACCACAAAGCCTCGCTCCGTCATGTCCCGCGCTGCCTCTCTGGCCGTGCTGTAGGTTTTCACGCCGTCCTCCCAATGAATTCTCATCTTCGTTAGCGGCGTTTGGAATCTAATTTTTTTCTCTTTCAGCGTTTTTTTAATGTTGGCATATTTCTTTCGCTGCTGCACAATTTCTGTCGGGTAGTCATGGTCAAAGAATATCTGTTTGTCGCCGACTCATATCTTTTTTTTCCACGCTTGTGTCAGGATTCTTTCCTTTACGTCGTATTTTAGAAAGTTTACCACAACTGACCTGGGTGTAGAGTTTGGATTCGGGTTCTGTGCCAAGGCTCTGTGCGCTCGTTGGATCTGCAGGTCCGTTTCATCGGGCAGCTCAAGCTCTTTTTTTAAGAATTGATCCATGAATTTCGTCATCGAGTTGCCTTCAATGCCCTCCAGAATCCCGAAGATGCGTATATTGCTCCGTCTGGAACTGCTCTCCAGGTCGGTTATTTTTTCCTGCATCCTCTGTGTTTGTGCCGTCAGGGTCTGCAGCCGCTCGCTTGCCTCGGTCCTCCAGTCTTCCAACTCTGATATTTGAGCCTGTGCTTCTGTCAAACACGTCCGTTGAGTGCGCAGTTCCTCCATGTTTTCAGCTAGCTTGCGTTCCATTTCTTTTCGGAGGCCCATAATTTCCTCCTTCATCTCTTTTTTCAGTTCTTCCTTAAGAGCCATTAAATCCTGTTGCAGTTGTCGCTTGAAGTCTTTTATGTCTTTACTTATATTGGCGATGCCAGTGTTTATAACATCGAGTTTGGCGTCCTCCATTTTCTCTGCTGTAGTCACCTCGTTTTTTGGGGCCTCGTGTTCAGCGATTTCTCCTGTGTTGTTGAAGAGGGATTCTTTAGTTTTACCCAGCTTTTGTCCGTGTGCCCGGCTTTTTTGTGTTTTCATCCCTTGGTTTATTGTTCCATTTATGTCGAGTTGGCCATTTATCGAAGATTTTAAATCCGACTAGGGAGAGCTCTCTGTTTAAGCGTTATGTCTCTCCGCCATCTTCCCGGAAGTCCACCAAAGAGATTTTTAACCACCTTGGCGACCTCAGCCCCTGTGATAGGCAAGTCGTCCCCCTCGTCCACAAGCCCTGCTTCCTCTGTGGAAGGCGTATCAGTGGGATTGAGGAGATCCTCAAAGTATTCCTTCCACCGCCCGACGATATCCCCAGTCGAAGTCAGCAGCGCCACATCCGCAGCATACACAGTGTGGACAGGGAGCTGCTTCCCCCTCCTGAGCCGCCGGACAGTTTGCCAGAATCTCTTCGAGGCGCAACCAAGCCTGATGGGACTCCTTCTTCAGTTTAATGGCCCCCCTCACCACTGGTGTCCGCCACTTGGTTCCGGGGTTGCCACCATGAGATGCACCGACCACCTTGCGGCCACAGCTCTGGGCCGCTGCTTCAACAACAGAGGTGGAGAACATGGCCCATTCAGACTTTATGTCTCCAGACTCCCTCAGAATGTGGTTGAATTTCTTCCGGAGGTGGGAGTTGAAGACCTCCCGGACAGGGGCCTCAGTCAGACGTTCCCAGCACACCCTCACTATACGTTTGGGTCTACCAGGTCTGAATGGCTTCCTCCCCTGCCATCGGATCCAACTCACCACCAGGTGGTGATCAGTTGACAGCTCTGCACCTCTCTTTACCCGAGTGTCCAAGACATACGGTCACAGGTCTGATGACACGATAACAAAATCGATCATCGACCTGCGACCTAGGGTGTCCTTGTGCCAGGTGCACATATGGACACCTTTATGCTTGAACATGGTGTCCGTTATGGACAAACTGTGGTTAGCACAGAAGTCCAATAACTGAACACCACTCGGGTTCTGCTTGGGCAGGCCGTTACTCCCAATCACCTCCCTCCAGGTTTCACTGTCGTTGCCCACGTGCGCATTGAAGTCCCCCAGTAGGACAATGGAGTCTCCAGGAGGAGACCCTCCAGCATCCCAGTCAGAGATTCCAAAAAGGGTGGGTACTCTGAAACATCATTTGATGCATAGGCACAAATGATGATCAGGACCCGTTTCCCAACCCGAAGGCGCAGGGAAGCAACCCTTTCGTCCACTGGGGAAAACTCCAATATAGAGGCAGCGAGGTGGGGGGATACAAGAATACCCACCCCTGCTCATTGCCTCTCACCCGGGGCAACTCCAGAGAAGACCAAGCTCCAGCCCCTCTCCAAGAGATTGGTTACGGAATCGGAGCTGTGTGTTGAGGTGAAGCCAACTATATCTAGCCAGTGTGTCTCAACCTCATGCACCAGCTCAGGCTCCTTCCCCACCAGAGAGGTGACATTCCACGTCCCAAAAGCCAGCTTAGAAAGCTTGGGATCAGTTCGCCAAGATCTCCGCCTTTGACCGCCACCTGATCCACATAGCACCGGACCCCCATGATCCCTCCTGCAGGTGGTGAGCCCACTGGAGGGTGGACCCATGTAACTCCTTCGGGCCGAGCCCGACCGGGTCCCATGGGTGGAAACCTGGCCACCAGACGCTAGCCATCGAGCCCCTCCCCCAGGCCTGGCTCCAGGGTGGGGCCCCGGTAACCCCATACCAGGCGGGGTACACTGAATTCTTGTTCTAGTATTTATCATGAGAGTCTGTTGGATCGTTCTTAGTCTGGCCCTTCACCCAGGACCAGTTTGTCTTGGGTGACCCTATCAGAGGCAGATTGCCCCGGACAACATAGCTCCTGGGATCACTGGGGCACGCAAACCCCCCACCACGATAAGGTGACGATCCATGAGGGTGTGTGTGTGTGTATATGTATGTATATATATATATATATATATGTATGTATGTATATGTGTATGTGTGTGTGTAAAAAATGCTAACATGGTGTGGGTTTTTTTCCCCATCACATTTTCAGAGACATGGCCTGCAGTGTTGCTGGGATCACATCAGATGCTAATGTACTGACAAATGAGCTGAGGCTAATTGCACAAAGGTAAGTTTAAAGGCATTGCCTGCTAGCCATCACATTTTTTTGGCTATCCAAGAATAATCACTTTAGTGATTTCATTATTTTGCGATATTTACAATTACTTACAAATTTTGAGGGTTAGTGAATGCAGACATTTGTTTTGCAAAATATTTTATTGGTAAAGCATGAGTAAACCACAACAATGAAATGCAAGAATATTTTTGGGAAAGCTCAAAAGTACACATTGCTTAAGTACAAATGAACCAAGTTGCAGATGAAGTTTTTAAAAAAGTGACAACATGCATACATTGTAACATGTTAAGGTATTCTGAAGCAGATGTTTGCTTTGAACTTTCCTAAATGTTTGACTGTATTTTCTATCAGTTTATGTCATTCACTCTCGGCTACTAACCAGTTGGATTATCTTCCAGGTATTTATTGCAGTACCAGGAGCCAATCCCCTGTGAGCAGCTGGTCACTGCTCTGTGTGACATTAAGCAAGCCTACACACAGTTTGGAGGTGAGATGCTCAGCAGCTGTGTTCACGGGTCCTTAAAAAAAGTCTGCAAAATTAAGGACTTAATAATCCTTAGTGACAATTAATCCTTACATTTCTCTTGCAAAATACTACACATACAGTTGAAACCAGAAGTTTACGAGGGGGGGCTGAAAAGTTCATAGGCTGAAAAGTTCAAAGTGGTCAAATTTGACCAAATGTGGTTTATTTTTCAACATAGTCTCCCCTTCGGTCCACACACTTCTTTCATCAGTATTACAGCACTTGGGTCCCTGCAGCTGAAAAATAAACCACATTTGGTCAAATTTGACCACTTTGAACTTTTCAGCCTATGAACCTTTCAGCCCCTCCTTATTACTTATTTCGTTATTTGGGTGATTTTTGCCACGGTCGTTGTTTAATCAAAGTGTGCATATATGTCAGCATATCATATGCACTTGATCTGGCCATTCGCGCCGCAATCATGGTGGTATTATTAACTTTTAATTTTTAGAAAGCCGTGAACTGGGAGGAGCGCCATGTTGAACCCACGGTGCCGCAAAGGACAGCTGTGGCACGGGTGAAGCAGCAGCCGAGACTCCATCCCGTTAATCGGGCAGGCATGGCTTGGCGCCCTGGGACGGACTGCGATAAGCCAATCTGACTGCCCCCCCAACCCCGCACATCCCGTGTTCTCCATATATCGATGGCTGAAATGCAAAAACTCCTATCTGAAAAATGCACTTTTTTGAGAAAACTTAAAAAAAATAAAAAATAAAATTGTTTTCTTGCAGAATGCTATGCTATATTTTTTTTCATCAGAATAATTTTCTGTCACAATAAAGGGCAGGACTGTCTTGCAGACAGATATGAGCAGCCTTCCTTGTTCTCATCATCCAAAGTGAAATCCACAAATGAGAAAATCCTGCAGATAGGAGGTTTTGCATTTCAACCATCAATATGCCGAATTATCCTTTAGAGCTACACAGCAGCCAGGACTCACGGTGTGCTGTTTAAAGGGAAAAAGGAATTTGCAGCATCCAGTAAATGTGCTGTTACTGTGTGCCTGCTTGTGTGACGGTTTCAGGCCCAACCGCGAAATTTTGAAGTTGTTGTGCAGTCGGAGCCGACAAAATTACCATCCAGTGATAAAGGGAATAATTGAACGTGTTTCTAACTTGGAGCTACCCTATAATGGCATATTTACAGTGTTTGTTCACAGGAAAAACCCTACAGAACTCTGCTCAGCTCTGCTGCCTGCAGCAAATACACACACACGCACAGAGCTAAACCCCACCCACACTTCCTGAAGCCAGGGCATGAAGACACAGAGTGGTGACATAGCGGTGGCTAAACTTTTATTGATAAAAATTACATATTTTGACAGAGTGACTCCATAATCGGGGATGCACACCCTTGTAACCTCAGCAAAGCACGTTTAAAATCTTAGGCCAGTCTGACGAACGGTTTGAGAGATATCTGAGGAAGATGCATGTGCATGCACGCACGCACACACGCACACACACAGACAGACAGACAGACAGACGCAAACAGACAGATATCTTGCATTTATAGATAGATTTGCTAAATATTTTTTTTAAAGAATTTATTACTTTCTTCAAAGTCAGAAGTTTACATGCATTTCGTTAGTATTTGGCAGCTATTGAGGCTAAGCCAATGCTTGAAGCCCCTGAGATGCTGTGAAAATTAGCTCGACACGCTGATTGAACTTGACGTGATAAAATCAGTGTCAAACACTAACTTTATTCCAAATTAACATTCAAAATCCATAACAACAATAAAATTCCTTATGATAAAAGTTTCCTTATGACACAAACACATCTTGCTGTCTCAGCAGTCAAAAACTGTTTTTTCCTTCTGGGTAAAACACCTGCCCGGACAATGACTGGTTCCTGTTTATACAATTGGGCTTAATTGGCTCCTACATACCGGCCCCTAATTGTTACATAACAATTCAACAACAGCAAAAAATAATAAAGGAGCCAATTCCCATTCATTACACATCACATGATTCAATAAAGTTTACGCCTCAGGCATTAAACAGAGTTTAGTTATTGGTCTTTCAATGATTTTGGTTTTAGTTGTACTATAGAAAATACCAGACCCCCTTTATCTGAAAACACCTCCAACCTCTCCAAAAGGCCAAAAACCATGTGATGATGAAAAATCCATAATTAGAACAACCTCGCCCACAACTATATCTTTCTGGTTCCACTTCTGTCCAGTGAACTATAGAAATCGATGGCCGCTAAACATAATATCAACTCAATTTCTATAGTTCACAGGTTGTGCAAAATTATAAGCAATGTCTCCATACCAAGAAGTTGAAAATCTGTTAATTTTTTGGGAAGTTATTGAGGTAAAAGTGGCACAGTTTACTACTAAACCCATTCATTCTCCACTGACTTGCTGCGTGTTTTGGGTGTACTAATGTGGCGGCCAGGTGGCTTCACTCAGCTCTGTACTCGCAAATGGGGCATGCGCTGTTTTTCTAGAGCGATCAGCCTACAAAACATCCAGAAGTGTGCTTCCATTTAACGCAAGTGTTGTCAGTTAACCTGTCAGAAGCTTCCAAAGCCATGACATCATCTGGGCTTTCCCAGATTGCTTAACGACATAGTAAGCTTACTGTATGTAAACTTCTGACTTTGAAGAAGGTAATAAAAAAAATTCTCAAATTACTTATCAAATCTAAAAATTATTTAGCAAATAGAAATAATTTTTGTAATCCTAACTGACATAAAAAGGAAAAGTTCAGTTTTATTTAATGTCAGACAGTGACACCACCGGAGTGGTGGACTAGAGTTAAAGTATCTGACCCACAATCAGGAGGTCGGGGTTCAAGTCCCAGCCGGGTCATGCCAAAGACCATATAAAAATGGAACTTTCTGCCTTCCATCTTGGTGCTCAGCAAAAATGGAACAGAGGAGGGAACTGTGGGCAGCAGTGGCTCAGGAGGTAGAGCGGGTTGTCTAATAACCAGAGGGTTGGCGGTTCAAATCCCGCTCTCCCCAGCCGTCTTGCCGTTGTGTCCCTGGGTAAGACACTTTACCCACTTTGCCTCTAGTGTCCATGACACTGGTCATGAATGTGTATAAATGTTTGGTAGTGGACGGAGAGGCTGTTGGCTTGGATTGGCAGCCACCCTTCCATCAGTCAGTGGCTACAGTAGTAGCTTACTACTACCATTGTCTGTGGCGTGAATGAATAATGTATCCATTGTAAAACATCTTTGAGTGTCTATGAAAAGCACTATTTAAATCTGATGTATTATTATTATTATTATTTACAAAGTGTATGTATACATCTGATTTCAACTGTAAATGGTGTAACTTGATTTTCTTGTGTACAATGACATTTCGTATTAATTGTAGTGGTTATCTAAATAAACAATTTTGCACTTTTGCAAAATGGAGCTTGATGTGATCAGAACCAGCAGCAATCTTTCCAGTCAGACTTAGACTGACATAAAAACATTTCTAGGAATTTCTTTAGTAAACTTTGGACAAAACTATCTAGAGTATTGACACCATAATATTTAGTAAATATAAAGTCTTAAATATAATTAACTGTCCATCAAAAAGGCCTTAAAGGGCTGATGACAAGTTTTTGACTTCCTCTAATTTTTCAACACATAATACAATATGACAAAATAGGTTGGTCTGTGCAGTTCTAAGTCAAACAGGCTTTTTTTCACGCGAATATCCGATGTTTTCATGAGCACCACGTCACCAATTGCGTCAGTGGCTGGAAACCCCCCCGGCCATGTTGTAACGTCATCGACAGAGCACAGCGCTTGGCTGCCCATTGTACACACAGGATGGAAGCGGTAGAAAACATCGACGATGGTTCCAGCACATGTAGTCTGGAATTGGTTTGTGTTGTCCAATCTTCAGACAATTATAGTTCCGAAGAATGGGATGACAATGAAGAATCTGGGGACATCAGACTGTATAGGTTTGAGCCGTGCCAAGCGAGTCAGTCAGAGAGTGACAGTGGAGAGGCACACATGGCCAGCGCAGCAGCAGCGACAAACACACAGCAGGGGAACACCAGTGTTATTCTTTTGTTACAGATATTGCAACAAATTATTTGTTCATAAATATAATTTATTTAAACCCAATTTTTCAATAAAATCATAGCAGTGTATTCTTTGTGGCTCAGGCATCAAGTTTATTATGGATTATATTTTGAGTTCTTGTTGTTTTTGTTTTGTACATGTCTTTTATGTGCGTTTTGAGCCACTTTCAGGTGGGAACTGTCCAAGATTCGCCGGTCCGACCACGCCCCCTCTCTCTTTGACAGTCAGCTGTTCGTGGTTTGTGTGCATCATCTGCCATGTTGTCAGCCAGCCAATATTGCCAACACTATCACGACATGTTAGCCACTCCACACAGCCGTGGTTCTGTTGCGCCCTTGAAGCGATGTCGGCCCTGGGGCGCAACCGTGATTAACACGTCTCCTCTCCATGTTCGCTGGGCGATATCAGCCCTGAATACCAACTGTAAGTGTTTCTGTTTATTTTTGTGGGTCTTCACCTTTTTGGGAACTGTTGTCATCATTCTTATGTTCAATACATGTGCTGTGGTGAATCCTGCGCGTAAATCCATTCATCATGACCCTCCGTGCGCTCTTACACAGGGCACAGAGAGGGAGGATGAAATAACAAGGATTTACGTGCAAGGCTCACCACAGCACATTTAATACAGAAAGACAGACAATTCCCAAAAAGGTGAAGACGTACAAAAAACACAAACACACTTACTGATGGCGTTCGGGGGTCGGCATCACCCAGAGAACGAATGAGAGGAGACGTGTTAGCCACAGGTATGCCCCAGAGCCGACATCGCTTCAAGGATGCGCGAGAACCACAGTGAATATGGAGTGACTAATACATCTTGAGAGTGCTGAAAATACTGGCAGACTTAACAGCACAGATGACAATACTATGGACCAGCAGTGCATGACTGGCAAACGGCCACTAAGTACACGCACTGCTGGTGATGGTGTGATGAGAAGCACCTGGGCGAGGACCGGGAAAGATAATCAGCAGGAGTTTGAATCAGCTGGCGATAATGAGAGGGGGGACCTGGCTGGACCGGCGAGAGTCGGCGTGTGATCACAGAAAGTAGGTCAAAGCTGCATGTAAATCCATTAATCCTTGCGCTCCTCCTGCATAAAAGCGCACAAGGAGGCTTATGACAGTTGTAGCTGAAGCGTATGATGTGGTCTTTCACGGCCTGCTGTTTATCTAAGCCTGCGACACAACGCGAAGGCATAGCTGTAAAATTAAAACAAGAAACCAGAGAAACTGTGAGCTACAAAGCTGCTGTCATTCCAGTCAACAACACCAGAGTCTGTTCTGTTGATTACGTCATGGTGGTGCCACCCTTCATTCGGTGGGCGGCACCACAGTTCAGTCAGCGGCTGCAGTTTTTTGATGATAACAAGTTTATGCAGACGCTGTTGTAAATATTATATTGATCATCGACGACGACTTTTGGGTTTACGCAACATGCTAAAAAATGTCAAAATCGTGTCATCAGCCCTTTAAAAAAAGTCTTGTATTTTACTTCTTTATACATGCAGATACCTTAACTCTCTACCTCATCTCATGTTTGTACGTCTGTGCAATTATTGCACAGACGTACAATTGCAATTATGTGCAATATATTGTTGTAACAATATATTGCACATAATTTAGGTACCTATTTATTAACTCCATTTTATATTTACTTATTTTTGTAGGATTTTATTTGGGTTCTAAATCTTTTGTTGTGTTTTAGACCTTTGAGTTTTTAACCTCTTTGACTAGTCTTTAACTATTTAATGACCCTTCTCTCTTATCTCTGGTTTTCTCTCATCTCTTTGTCTTTATATCCTGATTGGTGGAGCCTTGAGTACTTTTATCATGTTTATAGTCAGCTTCATGTGTGCCTGTGTTTGTGTTTATGTTAATGTAATTGTGGCTTTTAAATATGGATGTCACCAGACTGCAAAACAAATCTACCTATGGGTACAAATAAAGTAACCTGAACCTGAACCTGTGCGATTTTAGTGGATGCAAATCCTGTGGTGTCTTCTTGTTGTCAGACTTCAATCAAAAATGTTCTTATCTCCTCAAAGTAGTAAAAATATTTTGGTATGATGGATGGATGGATGTACTGTATTGATCCCAAACTGGGAAATTACAGTTGTTATACTTTTTTTTTTTTTTTTTTCGTGACAGGAAAGAGACCATTTGGAGTTTCTTTGCTGTACATGGGCTGGGACAAACACTATGGCTTCCAGTTGTACCAGAGTGACCCCAGTGGTAACTATGGAGGCTGGAAAGCAACCTGTATTGGCAACAACAGTGCTGTAAGTCTGAAATTACACAGGGTTTCCTCAGAATTAGGCAGAAGTAAGGGCACGGGGTAGACATACTACTGTTTTGAGCTGCGGTTGGCCTTTTACTGAGTTGAGACTAGGTATATTAATGATTAATTGACTTTCGATTAATTGTCAATCAGAATTTAGTCGACTAAATTAAATTATTTGTCAATTAATTGGTAACTCAGCAGTCCTTTTCAGTGGGAGTTTACTCTATGAAATGTAGTGGCGTTGCCGTCCAGGTGGGGACGCACGCGGTCACCCATTGCCGCCTTTTAACCGAAACTAAAGAAAAAGCTGACGAAGACAGCAAGCCCCCCACCCCCGGAATGCATGCGCTTTGCACAGCAAAAATACTTGTCCTTACGGGTTATGTCAGAGAGCCAAAACAAGTTCCAGTGGCACGCGAACTTGAAGATCCACCCTCATGCTTCAAATCAGCAGGGCAGAGAAATGAACCGGTGCAAGTAAAAAGACGACACAAGTTCAAAAACCCATCCCCGCTGCCTTCAACCCACCGCTAGACGCGAAAGCTGACTGGACCCAAGTTACCACTGAGGTAACATTTCAGCACGACGTGGTGACGGTGTCACCTACTTCATCACTGGAGTGGTGGCCTAAAGGTAGAGCATCTGCCTCACAACTGGGAGGTTGGGGTTCAAGTCCCGGCTGGGTCATGCCAAAGACCATATAAAAATGGAACTTCCTGCCATCCAGCGTGGTGCTCAGCAAAAATGGAACGGAGGTAGAGCAGGTCGTCTAATAACTGGAGCGTTGGTGGTTTGAATCCCGCTCTCCACAGACATCCTGCCGTTGTGTCCCTGGGCAAGACACTTTACCCACCTTGCCTCCAGTGTCCATGACACTGGGAATGAATATGTATAAATGTTTGGTAGTGGTCGGAGAGGCTGTTGGCACGGATTGGCAGCCACGTTTCCATCAGTCTGCCCCAGGGCAGCTGTGGCTACAGTAGTAGCTTACCACTACCATTGTCTGTGGAGTGAATGAATAATGTATCCATTGTAAAGCGTCTTTGAGTTTCTGTGAAAAGTGCTATATAAATCTGATGCATTATTATTATCATCATCATGTGTTTATGCACGTTTCCTATTCAAATGTCCACTGAGGTGAGGTGACCAGTGACCCACATCGCTTGCGCAGTCATTTAGCCCATGTCAAGTATCATGCATAGCCCTATCAGACAGGATTGGGAGGTCAGATCGTACTGGGTTTGCCTGGATTGCCTGGATACTCTGATAATGCTTAACATGCAACAGATGAAGCAGCTCACACTAAAGACTGTTCGGGGGGAAATGCTGTTGAGCGTTTTAAGTTCTGCTATAATAGGAAGTGCTGTGGGGCCATTAATTAGTAATTACCATAATTAATTGTGTTCCTGCATTAATATTCTCAGCACTAGTACTTTCCAAATGTGCCAATACATCGGGTATTTTTGTTAGCATAAATAAGAGGAGTATGGTTGTCTGTCATATAATAATTTGTGCTCAGGCTGCAGTGTCCATGTTGAAGCAAGACTACAAAGAGGGAGAGATGTCTCTGTCTTCTGCTCTGGCTTTGGCCATCAAAGTGCTCAATAAAACGATGGATGTCAGCAAGCTCTCAGCAGAGAAAGGTGAGGTTCAGAAAGAGTTTATTACATTTATATTTAGTTTAATTTGCATTGAAAGCATCAGTGGGATGCTGATGACCCAAAGTCTGTGTGTGTGTGCGCGCGTGCGAGCGTGCGCATGTGTGTGATTAACGCTGTATCACTTTGACTGTTTTCAGTGGAAATTGCCACCTTGACCCGGAAAGATGGGAAAACCGAGATTAAGGTGCTGAAACAGAAAGAAGTAGAGGAACTTATCAAACGCCACGAGGCTGAAGAAGCCAAGGCTGAAAAAGACAAAAAGGAGAAGGAGCAGAAGGAGAAGGACAAATGAGCAAAATGATAATTTCCTTTACCCCTTTGTCACCAAATTCTGTATTCTTTATCTTTTACATTAAATATTGGAAACTGATGGGTGTGTTGATGTCTGTGTACAAGTTGCATAATGGAGCAATTTTAAATATACAGTATGTCCTTGAAATCAATTTCTTACCTTTGGTAAAATAAATGTTTAGCTTAAGTGAGCATGCAATTTTTTTGCAGTGTTTTATTTTTTTACTCCACATATTTGTAGAATAGTTGCATGTAATTTAGAAAACTAATGATGAGATGAAAACAAGGTCATCATCACCGTAGCCTCTTATCCCTCTTGGGGCGTAGGCCATCAACAAGGTCTTTCCAGCTGTCTCTGTCCTGAGCCAGTTTCTTCAGCTGTCCCCAGTTGAAACCCATTTTCTTTACATCACGACTTGTGGAATCACAACTTCTTTTTTCCCTGGGTGGGGGGGTTCCACCTGAGGGCTTGCCACTTTCACCACCTGTCGTCAGATCCTCCAGCTGAAGGTCCATCTCTTCACAGTGCTGAGCTATCAGTTGAGTCCTTTTTTGACGTTTCTGTAGCAGTGAAGTTTTTGTAGAGGGCTTACTAACCCCTCACCCAACCCTCCTTTTTCATCCAGGCTTGGGACAGGCAGTGGTGGAGTTGAACAATGACAATGCCACACAAAATTTAAAATTGATCAATAGAGGACAAAATTTTCCATTTATCATCAACAGTGAGAGGAAATCTTTTCATCACTCCTTTATTGTATGTTTTGTTTTGGCAAACAATTGAATCCAGGAAGAAAGGTCTAGTACTTTGAACAACCGTTTTTAAAAAAGAGCCCAATTGAGTATGCCCCATTTTCTCATTTCCCAGTTAGGAATATCCTCAGTTTTCTTCCTCGGTCTTGTCCTTGTGTCCCATCAGAGACAGGGAACTAAAGTGAGGTAAAAGATCTTTAACAAAATGAAATGAAAAGCATGTAGAGTTCGCCGTCAAATATGAGGTGGGGGACAATGCATCATCTCTTCTTTCTCTTGACCTCAAGGTCTATAATTCCTGCAAAAATTATCCCATCATAGTCAAATAGAAATATGTGCATCATCGGTGTATATCAAACCCTAATACCACGTTTCAAATTGGAACAAAACTGTAGGAGTCATCGATTTCACAAGACTGTGCCTAGTAACTGAGGTGAAACAGGAAATCATAAGTCAAGGCCTATAACTCCTGCAAAAATCAATTGATCTGAGCCAAATTGCTATATGTACATCATCAGTGTATATCAAACCATGGTACCAAGTCTAAAAAAAAAAAAAAAAAAAAATCAGAACAAAATTGTAGGAGGAGTTGATTGCACAAAAGTGGGACAGACGAATGGACCCATACCATAATTCCCCTTCGGTCTTCCCCTTCTTTGACCGGCAAGGGATAAAAATTGTCCCAATCTCTCAGCGATCTCCATGCTGTGTAAAGGACCCTTAGTAACAGGCATGAACAAGAGAGGAGGAGGCACAGCGTTCCCTCGGGTGCTGGAAATCCTTTAAAGTTCTTGAATTTTAATAGTGTGTTTTCAAGGTGTGAAAAGTGCATGAATTTTGTGAAAATTAAAAAAAGCTCAAATGCTTGAAAGTGTATGCCAGTTTCTTTCTCAACAAACAGCTACCTGACTGATTAGTTCACTATGATTCATTTATTATAAGTTGTTGAAATAAACTCGGAGAGCCTAAAAGCAAGACTGCCCCTGCCTCAGTCAGCTTTAGTGATTGGTCAGTCAGTTTTCATGTGTGACCCTGTCTCCTACAAAGATGCACAGGTGCAGTTACTGCACCATCATGCCAGGAGGTTGTAGTGATTGCTAAATTGAAGCTTTCTGAAGCGCTGAACAACTTTGAACCATTTGCCCTGAAAATGAGTCGCTGCTTCAAACCATTTGATAATGTTGAACAGTGAAATCTGCTGGCTGTGCCCGACTACTGCATCTGACAGAGTTCAATTCAATTCAACTTTATTTATATAGCGCCATTTCACAACAACAGTCATCTCATAGCACTATCAACTGTAGGGGGGACCCCCACAGTTGCAGAAAGACCCCAGCAATCAGGCGATCCCCTGTGAGCAAGCACTTGGCGACGGTGGAGAGGAAAAACTCCCTTTTAACAGGAAGAAACCTCCAGCAGAACCAGGCTCAGGGAGGGGCAGTCATCTGCTGCGACTGGCTGGGGGGTGAGGGGATAGAGAAGAAGAAAAGAACAGACATGTAGAGAGCAAACAGCACGATGGGGACTCAATCTATGGGAGAGAACAAACAAATGTTAATGACCAGCAAAAAAAAAATATTTCATAGAGAGTGAGGAAAGGAGTGAGGCCCAGTGCATTACTGGAGGTCCCCCGGCTGACTAAACCTATTAGCAGCATAACTAAGGGAGGGTTCAGAAACACATGATCCCTCCCTAATTGTAGGCTATATCAAAAAGGTAGGTTTTAGCCCTATTCTTAAAAACAGAGATCGAGTCTGACTCCCGAATCCAGATTGGCAGCTGATTCCACAGGAGAGGAGCTTGATAACTGAAGGCTCTGCCTCCCATTGTACTTTTGGAGATTCTAGGTATTACAAGTAAACCTGCATTTTGGGAGCGTAGTGCTCTGTTAGGATGATACGGTAGTATCAGATCTTTTAAATAAAAAGGAGCCTGATTGTTTAGAGCTTTGTAAGTAAGAAGAAGGATTTTAAACTTAATTCTAAACTCTATGGGAAGCCAATGAAGGGAGGCCAGAACCGGAGAGATATGATCTCTCTTTCTAGTACCTGTTAAAACTCTTGCTGCAGCATTTTGGATCAGCTGAAGACTTTTTAAAGATGTTTTAGGACAACCTGATAATAAAGAATTACAATAATCTAATCTCGAGCTAACAAAAGCGTGGATCAGCTTCTCAGCATCACTCTGAGACAAGATGCTCCTAATCTTGGCAATATTACGCAAATGATCGAAGGCAGTCTTAGAAACAAATTTAATATGTGAATTGAAGGACAAATCCTGATCAAAAATAACTCCAAGGTTCCTCACAGAGCTATTAAGAGAAAGAGTAACTGCATCCAAACTGAAAGTTTGATTTGGAAAGGAATTTCTAAGGTTTTTTGGACCAACAAGAATGACTTCAGTCTTATCTGAATTTAATAGCAGGAAATTACAAGTCATCCAAACTTTGATTTCCTTAAGACAGGCTTCTAACTTGGCTAATTGATTAGTATCATCTGGCTTCATTGACAGGTATAATTGTGTGTCATCTGCATAACAGTGAAAATGTATACAGTGCTTTCTAATAATGTTGCCTAACGGAAGCATATATAAACTAAAAAGAGTAGGGCCAAGCACAGATCCCTGTGGAACTCCATGACTAAGCTTTGAGCTGAGAGAAAACTCATCATTTACATGAACAAACTGGAACCTATCAGATAAATAAGATCTAAACCACTGCAAAGAAGTTCCATTAAGTCCAACATAGTGTTCTAATCTATCAAGTAGAATATTATGATCAATAGTATCAAAAGCTGCACTAAGATCTAAAAGGACAAGTACAGAAACTAAACTCTAGTACAGAAACTAGAGTTGCAGGAAGCCTGTAATCATTTTCTTTCAGCTGCTCCCTTTAGGGGCCGTCACAGTGGCTCATCAAGCACATTCCATCCGTGTTCCGCACACGTTCCATACACATTCAGTCCATGTTCCGTTGTGGTGCACATATGTGGGTTTCATATGCTTCACATGTATATTACTGTATGCTTATTGTATGCTTCACGTCTCAGAGGAACAAAAGGACTGAACCTCCTAGGGGTAACAGGAGGATGTGAAATCTGGCCTTTTGTATGCAAAGAGATGGCCTTGAAGGATTTTCTGACTACCAGGACTTTAGGTGAAGGCGAGAAGACCTGGAGGGGGATGCATTGTGATTTGGGATTAAAAGACAATGCGACTGTGTGCTTTGATGTCCTGTGGTATAAAAGGGACAGAGGTTGGGGGATTCACTCTTTTTCTGTTTTTGGATGTTGGAGAATGTGAATGTGAATAAAACTGGACTTGAGAAATAAACTCAGCCTCGTCCTTCCACACTTCTCCACACTGGTGACCCTAAGACGTATCATGAGCGGAGGCGATTCTCCCGAGCCAGACTCGTCAGGAGCCAGCCAAACGAATGCAGCCACAGTTCAGCTACCGGACTTCTGGCAGAACAATCCGCACTCCTGGTTTAACGCAGTCAAGGCACAGTTCCACCTCCGGAGGATTTCGGTAGACGCCACAAAGTTCTACCATGTGGTTGCAAAACTGGACAACCACACAGCCCAGCGAGTGGAGAGCCTGATCAACCACCCGCCGGACAGCGACAAGTACAGCACGTTGAAGGCTGCACTCATCCGTTACTTCACCCCCCCGGGGGAGGAGCGAGCAGAGAGGCTCCTGGCGCTAACTGAATTTGAGAGCGACAGACCTGCAGACCTGATAGGGAAGATGTTGAGTTTGAGAGACTCCGAAGATGATAGCTTCATCTTCACCCGCCTTTTCCTCAGGACCCTACCGTCAGCGGTGAGAGTGACCCTGGCCAGTTCACCACTGTTGGCCCGACGAGACTACCACGAGCTGGGCCAGGAGGCGCAACGACTCGTCGACACCAATAAACGGTGCGCAGCTACGGTTGCGGCAGCGGAGCTAGGCGCAATGTCCAGAGATGGCAGGGGGCCAGAGGCTGCAGCACCAGACTCACCGACGACGGCGGCGGCAGGGGCCAGGAAACACGGAGCAGACGACGTCCTTTGCTTCTACCATCGCCGCTTTGCAGAGAGGGCACACAAGTGCATTCCACCGTGCCATTTCAAGCGCTCGGGAAACTCCAAGACCGGGAGTCGGTAGCAGCTGTGGCCCTCGGAGAGGAGAACAAGCTGCTCTACGTGAGGGATGCGCGCTCGGGGAGGCATTTCCTCATGGACAGGCTCCCAGCTGAGTTTCATCACACCTTCCTACACTGACCGGCTGGCGCCTTCCAGTGGTCCCGGGGTGTCAGCAGCGAACGGCTTGGCGATTAAGACCTTCGGTGAGAGGACTCTGCTTCTGTCTTTACACGGCCGTACATTCGAGTGGACTTTCGTCATAGCGGCAGTCAATTTCAACATGTTAGGGGCTGATTTTTTGTGCTCACATGGTTTGTTGGTCGATCTTGCTAACAGACGCCTGGTTAATGCACTCTCTTTTTATTCTATTCCCTCTACAGCTCGAGTGGCCCCGCCAACAGCACAAGCCAACGTCACAGCTGCAGGTGGTAAGTTCCACACACTCCTCACTCAGTTCCCAGCACTCACGGTCCCAACATTTTCGGCGACCGTGGCTAAACACGGGGTGGAACATTTTGTTACTACCACCGGACCGCCTGTTTTTGCAAAAGCTCGGCGCTTGGATTCAGCTAAACTGACCATAGCGCGCGAGGAGTTCGCCAACCTGGAAAGGTTGGGCATCATCAGGCGTTCGAAGAGCCCATGGGCTTCACCGCTTCACATTGTCCCGAAAGCTGATGGCTCGTGGCGATCTTGCGGTGATTTCCGCAGGCTGAACAGCGCTACAGCGCACGACCGCTACCCGATCCCGCACATCCAAGATTTTTCAGTTCATTTGGCGGGGGTGTGCGGTTTTTCTAAAATAGACTTGGTACGTGGTTACCACCAGGTCCCAGTGCGCGCTGAGGACATACCCAAAACAGCGGTAATAACTCCTTTCGGGCTTTTCGAGTTTTTGCGCATGCTGTTTGGGCTTAAAGGCGCGGCGCAGACATTCCAACGCATGATGGACGCGGTTTTGCGCGATCTCCCTTTCGTGTTCGTCTACCTGGATGACATATTGGTAGCCAGCGCGTCCGAAGACGAACACGAAAACCACCTCACGGCAGTTTTCCGGAGGTTGGCAGAGCACGGGTTAATAATCAACCCAGCAAAGTGTCAGTTCGGGGTGACGCAGATTGATTTTTTGGGGCATCGCGTCTCCCCAGAAGGAGCGGTTCCTCTGCCTGACAAAGTGCGCGCAGTAACAAATTTTCCCCAACCACAAACGGTCAAAGCGTTACAGGAGTTTTTGGGAATGGTAAATTTTTATAACCGTTTCCTCCCCCGCGCAGCGCAGCTCATGCAACCATTGTATGCTGCACTAAAAAAACTAAAACCCACAAATAAAGTCGAATGGTCTCCGGAGCGAGAACGCGCATTCTCTGAAGTCAAAACAGCCCTGGCAAACGCTGCGTAGTTGGCACATCCAGTCCCAGCGGCCCGCATGGCGCTCACTACTGACGCGTCAGAGGTGGCCATAGGGGCGGTCGTGGAACAGTATGTAGCCGGAGCCTGGCAACCGCTCGCCTTTTTCAGCAAGACCCTGCGTGACAGCGAACGAAAATACAGCGCACTCTACAGGGAGTTGTTAGCTCTCCACTTGGCCATTCGCCACTTCCAGTTCTGGCTGGAAGGACGCCGTTTCACCGCGTTCGTTGACCACAAGCCGCTGACTTTCGTGATGGCCAAGATCTCAGAACCTTGGTCAGGCCGGCAGCAGAGACAGCTGGCCGTGATATCGGAGTTTACTACCGATATCCAGCATGTGGCGGGTAAACTTAATGTAGTGGCGGACTGCCTCTCGCGCGCCGTGGCGGCTCCAGCCCATGTAGAGGTAGATTCGGCAGCCATGGCCGCGGAGCAGGTTAGCGACGCAGAAGTGCGCGCGGCCCCGGTCCGCGTGGGGGTAGATTATGCAGCCATGGCCGCGGAGCAGGTTAGCGACGCGGATGTGCGCGCGCTCCAGTCTGGACCAACAGGGTTAAGGCTGGAGAACAGGGTGCTGCAAGACAGTATGCCCCCCCTAATCTGCGATGTCTCCACTGGGCGGCCGCGTCCTGTGGTTCCAGCCGTGTGGCGCCGCCGCGTTTTTGACTCGATCCATTCTCTGGCGCACCTGGGAGTGCGCGCTTCGGTCAAAATGGTAGGAAAGAAATTTGTATGGCCGAGCCTGCGCAAACAAATTAGAGAGTGGGCGGCAGCCTGCATGGCTTGTCAGCGGGCCAAGGTTCATAGACACACGAGAGCTCCCTTGGAGCCATTTCACATCCCAGCTAAAAGGTTTGATCATGTCCACGTGGACCTCGTAGGCCCCCTCCCGCCCTCACAAGGGTGCACACATCTTCTGACAATGGTTGACCGCACCACGCGCTGACCGGAAGTGGTTCCGCTGTCGTCAACCACAGCCGAGGAGGTGGCGCGCGCGTTTTTAACAGGACAGGACATCAAAGCACACAGTCACATTGTCTTTTAATCCCAAATCACAATGCATTCCCCTCCAGGTCTTCTTGCCTCCACCTAAAGTCCTGGTGGTCAGGAAATCCTTCAAGGCCATCTCTTTGCATACAAAAGGCCAGATTTCACATCCTCCTGTTACCCCTAGGAGGTTCAGTCCTTTTGTTCCTCTGAGACGTGAAGCATACAATAAGCATACAGTAATATACATGTGAAGCATATGAAACCCGCATATGTGCACCACAATATTTATAATGTTCCATATAGGACGCTAGCAGTCCTGCTAATATTCCCAAGTGCCTGACCTACATGTTCTGTAGAGACGGAACATTCATTGGATGTGGTCAAATAATTCCTATTTGTGTTACAGTTTGGTTGTAGGAGGGGGTTATGCAGCATCTTAGACAGAGACAAGGAATAAATATGGGAGAACAATGCCCAGAGAGTTCCTGGAGATACAGCAGGAAGGAGTCAGAGGCATAGGAGGTTGAATGCTGTGTGATGTAGATGTCATGCTGTGTGAGGGAAAAACTCCCATGAAACGTGTGAAGAGGATTTGAGAGGAGAGAGGAGTGCTTGTTGGATTCAGTCATTCTGTTCTGTGCTTGTGAGATGTGAAGTGCGTAATAAACAGTCTGTCCCATGGATCTGCCTCTTATTTGACACACTCCACTCTGGTGACCCAAGACGTATTATGGAACACGAAGCAAGAACCCCGGATCTGGCCCGGTCAGGAAGCCCCAGCGAGGCAGCAGCCATCCCAGAGACAGCCCGGACTGGAACCCCCAGCCACACGTGTGCGGTTTCAGTCAAGCTACCGGATTTCTGGCAGCACAACCCGCGCTCTTGGTTCCACCACACCGAGGCCCAGTTCGCCCTCCGGGGAGTAACAGCAGACGACACCAGATTCTACCATGTGGTCGCAGCGCTGGACGCCCGCACAGCTCAGCAGGTAGCGAGCCTGCTCAATCAGCCGCCAGCCCGCGCTCACCCGGCGCTACACGCTCTCGGAATGTGAGAGAGCGGAGAGGCTCCTGAGACGGACCGAGTTAGGAGATGGTTCGGCCATAGACCTGATGGAGAAGATGCTGGCATTAATGGGCATGGACGACGGGCACTTTCTGTTTGCCCACCTCTTCCTCCGGAACCTTCCAACAGTGGCGAGAGCGGTTCTGGCCAATTCGCCGTTGCTGGCCCCGCGTGACTACCGTGCGCTAGCCCAGGAGGCAGACCGGATCATCCTCACCAGCCGGGCGATCACAGTCAATGCGGCAGCGGCGGAGCCCAGCGAGACGACCAGAGGAGGCGAGGAGCCACCGACGGTAGCAGCAGCGGGGGCCAAGGAGCACCAGAGAGACACACTCTGTTTCTACCACCGCCGCTTCAGAGAGAACGCACGCAGATATGCGCCACCGTGCCAATTCAAGCGCTCGGGAAAACGCCGAGGCCGGCGGTCGGTAGCAGCTGCTACCCTCGGTGAAGAGAACAAGCTGCTCTACTTGACGGACACGCGCTCGGGGAGGCGTTTCCTTGTGGACACCGGAGCCCAGAAGAGCTTCATCCTGCTGACCTACGCCGACCGGCTGGCAGGACCTAGCGGCCCCGTGATGTTGGCAGCAAACGGCTCAGAAATTAAGACCTTTGGTGAGAGGACACTGATCTTATCTCTACACGGCCGTACATATGAGTGGACTTTTGTCATAGCAGCACTGAATTACCATATACTGGGAGCTGATTTTCTGTGTGCACATGGTTTACTGGTTGATGTTGCTAACAGGCGCCTGGTTAATGCACTGTCCTTTGACTCTCTCCCCTGTATAGTTCGAGTGACCCAGCCAACAGCACAGGCCAACGTCACAGCTCCAGGCGGTAAGTTCCACGCACTGCTCACTCAGTTCCCAGCACTCACGGTCCCGACGTTTTCGGCAGCCATCGCTAAACATGGGGTGGAACACTTTATCACCACCACCGGGCCGCCCGTTTTTGCAAGACCTCGGCACTTGGATGCAGCTAAACTGGCCATAACGTGTGAGGAATTCGCCAACCTGGAAAGATTGGGCATCATCAGACGTTCGAACAGCCCATGGGCATCCCCGCTACACATGGTCCCTAAGGCTGAGGGATCGTGGCGACCGTGTGGTGATTTCCACAGGTTGAACAACACCACAGCACATGGCCGCTACCCGATTCCCCACATACAGGATTTTTCCATCCACCTCGCCGGAGCACGCATTTTTTTCCAAAATAGACCTGGTCCACGGTTACCATCAAGTCCCAGTGCGCGGAGGACTTACCCAAAACAGCGGTAATAACTCCGTTTGGTTTATTTGAGTTCCTGTGCATGCCATTCGGGTTAAAAGGCACGGCACAGACGTTCCAGCGCATGATGGATGCAGTGCTGCGCAATCTCCCGTTCGTGTTCGTCTACCTGGACAATATCCTGGTAGCCAGTGCGTCCGAAGACGAACACGAAACCCACCTCAGGACGGTTTTCCAGAGGTTGGAGGAGCACGGGTTAATAACCCGTGCTATCAACCTGGCAAAATGCCAGTTCGGCGTGATGGAGATTGATTTTTTGGGGCACTGCGTCTCTTCGGAAGGAGCGATCCCGCTGCCCGACAAAGTGCGCGCTGTGGCAGATTTTCCCCGGCCTCAGACGATCAGGGCACTGCAGGAATTTTTGGGGATGGTGAACTTTTATAACCGTTTCCTTCCCCGCGCGGCGCAGCTCATGCAACCATTGTACGCCGCGCTCAAGAGACAGAAACCCGCGGATGGAGTCGAATGGACCCCGGAGCGAGAGCGGGCACTCTCGGAGGTTAAAGCAGCCCTGGCAAATGCCGCACTGATGGCGCATCCGGACCCGGCGGCCCGGATAGCGCTCACCACCGACGCTTCAGATGTGGCCATAGGGGCTGTCGTAGAGCAGCGCGTCGCCGGGGCTTGGCAGCCGCTTGCTTTTTTCAGCAGAACTTTGTGCGACAGCGAACGTAAATACAGCGCGTTCGACTGGGAGTTGCTGGCTCTCCACCTGGCCATACGCCACTTCCAGTTCTGGCTGGAAGGGCGCAGCTTCACCGCGTTCGTAGATCACAAGCCACTAACATTCGCGATGGCCAAGGTTTCAGAACCGTGGTCGGGCCGGCAGCAGAGACTGCTGGCCGCGATCTCAGAGTTTACTACCGATATTCAGCATGTGTCGGGTAAACTGAATGTGGTGACGGACTGCCTCTCGCGCGCCGTGGTGGCTCCGGTCTACGTGGGGATAGATTACGCAGCCATGGCTGCGGAGCAGATTAGTGATGCAGACGTGCGCGCGCTCCAGTCTGGACCAACAGGATTAAAGCTGGAGAGCAGGGTGCTGCATGACGGCATACCCCCCTAATCTGTGATGTCTCCACGGGATGCCCGCGTCCGGTGGTCCCGGCCGCGTGGCGCCGCCGCGTGTTTGAGTCGGTTCACACTCTGGCACACCCAGGAGTGCACGCGTTGGTCAAAATGGTGGGAGAGAAGTCTGTGTGGCCGAGCCTACACAAACAAGTAAAAGAGTGGGCTGCAGTCTGCGTGGCGTGCCAACGAGCCAAGGTACACAGACACACGAAGGCTCCCTTGGAGCCGTTTCGGGTACTGGCTAAGAGGTTCGACCACGTTCACGTGGACCTCGTGGGCCCCCTCCCGCCATCACAGGGGTACACGCACCTCCTGACAGTGGTGGACCACACCACACGCTGGCCAGAAGCAGTCCCACTGGCGGCAACCACGTCCACAGACGTAGCACGCGCTTTTTTAACAGCATGGGTGGCACGTTTTGGAGTCCCGTCGGACATTACGTCTGACAGGAGCCCTCAATTTGTTTACGAACTCTGGTCCGCGATGGCCCGCAGCCTGGGTGTTACAATTCATCACACAACCGCATACAACCCACAGGCCTATGGGTTATGCGAGCGTTTTCATAGATCACTGAAAGCAGCGCTCAGGGCTTCACTGACGGATGCAAATTGGGTAGACAGGTTGCTGTGGGTTTTATTGGGGTTGTGCTCCGCGCCAAAAGAGGATCTGGAAGCTTCCCCAGCAGAGCTGGTTTTTGCGCAGCCCCTACAGCTGCCCGGGGAATTTCTGCCAGATAATCCTGCGCCGGACAGCTGCCCGTCTCAGCTTTTGCAGCGTAGCGCAAACACAGGCACACTGCCGGGCCCTGCCCACCACTGTTTTCCGCGTGTTTTCGTGCCTAAAACTTTGAAGAATGCGGAGTTCGTGTTCGTCAGACACGACGCCCACCGCCCTCCATTGCGCCCACCCTATGATGGACCGTTCAGAGTGTTGGAAACAGGGGCTAAGCATTTTGTGCTTGACTTACGGGGTAGACGGGAGAAAATTGGCATAGACAGACTCAAACCCGCCTTTGTAGCAGCGGACAAGCAGGTGCTGTTGGCTAGGGCCCCTCGGCGTGGAAGACCCCCACGGAGAGCTCCCCAGGGAAGCTACGCAACGGAGCAGCCACATGGACAGGGCGAAGTCCCCCCCCCCTCGCCACGGCCCACCCGCAGTCAGACACACTCCCAACAGCCCCCCACCGGCACAGCAGCGCCACGGAGGCAGTAAACCCCAGAGTAAACCCCAGTTACAGCAGATATGGGAGGAGACTGAAGCCAAGAGAGCGTATAGACTAATGTTCTATCTTAGACGCTGGGGGGGGGGGGGGTGTAGGAGGGGGTTATGCAGCATCTTAGACAGAGACAAGGAATAAACATGGGAGAACAATGCCCAGAGAGTTTCTGGAGATATAGCAGGAAGGAGTCAGAGGCATAGGGGGTTGAATGCTGTGTGATGTAGATGTCATGCTGTGTGAGGGAAAAACTCCATGAAACATGTGAAGAGGATTTGAGAGGAGAGAGGAGTGCTTGTTGGATTCAGTCATTCTGTTCTGTGCTTGTGAGATGTGAAGTGTGTAATACACCGTCTGTCCCATGGATCTGCCTCTTATTTGACACACTCCACATGGTAATAAATCATTCAGTTAAAACACTGACAGTGAATAAGGAGTGAAATAGTCATAAAATGAGATACTGATGGCTGCACATTTTGGCATTGCATGCTCTGGTATCCCAGTGGGGTGTGTGCAGCGCAGTAAGCAGCACAATTTCACTGTGGCCCAAGCTCTGAGGGGTGACTACAAGGGAGCAGCCCAGGGTGAGTCCCAAGGGAGGAGGTGGATCGATTCTTCAGATTGACCAATTAATAAAAGCTTTAAAACATAGAGCTGTCTACACATCCGGGTACTTGGTGGGCAGTGCTCCAGATGGCGACATCTGGAGGTACTAAAAATCGTCATTTTACCATTGAAACAATATGTCATATTGTGGGGCACATATATGCACATTATGGCTGTGTTGTGAGACATGTATATGTTGGACACTGCATATGTGATTTAACCTCACGATGAAGGAGAGCCAGCCCCCTGCGGTGCGGAGCCACAGAGCCTGGACCCCCTGCGGAGGACAGGGGACAGAAGACTTCCTGACCGCTGAGGCTCGAGAGGAGAGAAGGGGGAGTTATGTAAATAAAAGGTTAATGAATGTGAATAAAGAGATTTTGATATCGATGTGTGATTTCCCCCGCAAGGGAAATGGTTTGATGTGAGAATGTTTAAAAGGGAGAACTTTGGTGTGTTCATCCTCTTTGTTCGCTGCTCAGGAATGAGAGCAGACAGTGGAATGGTTACTTGAAATAAACTGAAATTAAAGGCAATTCGGTTTCGTTATTCAAGTCTCCCCACATTGGTGACTGACGACGTTGAGAATGAACGAAGAAATTCTCAGGGTCCCGGACTCACAGCGCTCAGAGCTGGCGAGCGCAGTGGCCGTTAAGCTGCCTGATTTTTGGCAGGATAACCCACGGTCGTGGTTTCTGCAAGCAGAGTCGCAGTTCGCGCTCGCAGGAGTAACGGTGGATGACACTAAGTTCCACCATGTCATCGCTAAACTGGACAACAGCACAGCTCGGTGCGTGCAGAGCTTGGTGGAGCAGCCACCCGCGACCGACAGGTACGGCAAGCTGAAATCCACCCTCATCAAGTTTTTCACCCCCTCGGCTGAAGTGAGGGCGAGGAGGATCCTGTCTTTGCTAGACCAAGGTGGACACAGGCCGAGCGCCCTGATGGAGGAGATGATACAGCTGAGAGGGTTGGACAACGATGATTTCATTTTTCAGTTCATCTTCCTCTCCAACCTCCCGGCGCATGCGAGAAGCACACTGGCCGGCAAAAAGTGTCACACCCTGGAGGAGTTCCGGGAGCTGGCCCAGGAGGCAGATGGGATCCTGGACGCCTGCGGCGGGCAAGCAACCACAGCGGCGACCCGAGACAGCGGGGAGCCAGAGGCGGCAGAACCAGACTGGCCGACGACGGCGGCAGCACGGCCGCGACGAGGTGGAGCCAATAGCCCGGCGGCAGAGACGCGGACACGACACAGCGGAGGAGAAGATCTCTGCTTTTACCATCGGAGGTTCGCAGAGAAGGCACGCAGGTGTGTGCCGCCCTGCATCTTCAGGAGTTCGGGAAACGGCAAGACCGGGGGTCGCTAGCAGCTTCGACCCTCGGAGAACGCAGCAAGCTGCTCTACATCACGGATGCGCGCTCCGGACGAGAGTTCCTCATCGACACCGGAGCACAAGTGAGCTTCATCACCCCAACATACGCGGACCGGGTGGCTGGACCCCACGGTAGCGGAGCTACAGCGGCAAATGGCTCGAACATCAACACCTACGGGAGAAGGACCTTGCCTTTGTGCTTACATGGCCGCACATATGAATGGACTTTTGTAATAGCGGCGGTGAGTTTCAACATGTTGGGCGCGGATTTTTTGTGTTCACACAATCTGTTAGTTGATCTTGCTAATAGACGGCTGGTAAATGCACTCTCTTTTTACTCTCTCCCCTGTTCAGCTCGAGTGTCCCCGCCACCAGTACAGACCCACGTTGCTACAGCAGGTGGTAAGTTTCACACACTCCTCACCCAATTTCCAGCGCTCACTGTGCCCACTTTTTCAGCGACGGTCGCGAAGCACGGGGTGAAACACTTTATCCCCACGTCTGGTCCTCCCGTGTTTGCAAAAGCTCGGCACTTGGATGCAGTTAAGCTCGCCATTGCGCGCGAGGAGTTCGCCAGCCTGGAGAGGCTGGGCATCGTTCGTAGGTCGAAGAGCCCGTGGGCTTCGCCGCTGCACATGGTACCGAAAGCCGATGGCTCCTGGAGACCGTGCGGGGATTACCGCAGGCTAAACAACGCTACGGCGCACGATCGTTATCCCATCCCGCACATTCAGGATTTTTCGGTGCACCTGGTGGGGGCGCGCATTTTTTCAAAGATTGATCTAGTTCGCGGCTATCACCAAGTCCCAGTCCAACCGGAGGACATTCCTAAAACAGCGGTAATAACCCCGTTCGGACTTTTCGAATTTTTACGCATGCCGTTTGGTCTCAAAGGGGCGGCGCAAACATTTCAGCGGATGATGGATGCTGTGTTACGCGATCTCCCTTTCGTGTTTGTGTACCTCGACGACATTTTGGTCGCGAGTACTTCAGAGGACGAACACGAAACGCACCTCACAGCAGTTTTTAGGAGGCTGGGAGAGCACGGCTTAATAGTTAACCCAGCCAAGTGCCAGTTCGGCGTCGAGCGGATCGATTTTTTGGGTCACCGCGTCTCCCCGGAGGGAGCGGTTCCGTTACCAGAGAAAGTACGCGCGGTAGCGGATTTTCCCCGTCCACAAACGGTCAAATCACTACAGGAATTCTTGGGGATGGTGAATTTTTATAACCGATTCCTGTCCCACGCAGCTCAAATCATGCAACCGTTATATGCCGCGCTCAAAAAACAAAAACCGACCCAGGCGGTCGAATGGTCCCCGGAGCGGGAGCGCGCGTTCACAGAGGTTAAAAAAGCCTTGGCTGACGCTGCGCTCCTGGCCCACCCAGACCCTGCAGCACGTATCGCGCTGACGACAGACGCTTCAGATTTAGCCATAGGGGCCGTTATTGAGCAACAGGTAGCCGGAGTTTGGCAGCCTTTGGCTTTCTTTAGCAAATCTTTAAGCGCAGCTGAACGAAAATACAGCGCGTTCGACAGAGAACTGTTGGCGCTGCATTTGGCTATTCATCATTTCCAGTTCTGGCTGGAAGGACGGTGCTTCACCGCTTATGTGGACCACAAGCCGCTCACATACGCCATGGCCAAAATTTCAGATCCGTGGTCCGGCAGGCAGCAGAGGCAGCTGGCCGCAATCTCGGAATTTACCACTGACATTAGGCACGTCGCGGGCAAATTCAATGTAGTAGCGGATTGTCTCTCGCGCGCGTTCACGACCCCAACACGCGCAGAGGCAGAACGGGCCACCGTGACCGCGCCGCAGGAGAGCGGCATGGTGGCGCGCGCAGCCCCGGTGCACGTGGGTATAGATTACGCAGCCATGGCAGCGGACCAGGGGGCGGACGCAGACGTGCGCGCGCTCCAGTCTGGACCAACAGGGTTGAGGCTGGAGAGCAAGTGTTTACAAACCGGTATGCCCCCCCTGATCTGCGACATGTCGACGGGGCGCCCGCGTCCGGTGGTTCCGGCCACGTGGTGCCGCCGTGTTTTTGACTCGGTCCACTCACTGGCGCACCCGGGGGTGCGCGTGTCGGTGAAACTAGTGGCGGAAAAGTTTGTTTGGCCGTGCCTGCGCAAGCACGTGAAGGAATGGGCAAAAACCTGCATTTCCTGTCAACGGGCCAAAATTCACAGGCACACAAGAGCCCCGTTAGAACCGTTCCGCATTCCGGCCAGAAGGTTCGACCATGTGCACGTCGACCTTGTGGGCCCCCTACCGGCATCACAGGGGTTCACGTATCTTTTGACAATGGTGGACCGCACCACACGTTGGCCGGAAGTGGTCCCACTTGCGACGACCACGGCCGCGGAGGTGGCTCGCGTTTTTTTAATGGCTTGGGTGGCGCGCTTCGGGGTTCCGTCGGACATTACGTCCGATAGAGGACCGCAATTCATCTCTGAGCTGTGGTCAGCGATGGCCAACGGCTTAGGAGCCAAAATTCACCGCACTACGGCTTACCACCCTCAGGCCAATGGTTTATGCGAGCGTTTTCATAGGTCTTTGAAGGCAGCACTCAGAGCGTCGCTCACGGATGCAGATTGGGTAAATAAACTGCCATGGGTTTTATTAGGGTTGCGTTCTGCGCCTAAAGAGGACTTAGACGCCTCCCCAGCGGAGCTGGTATTCGCACAAACTCTGAGGCTGCCGGGCGAGTTTTTACCAGAGCACCCAGAGCCCCCACCTCTCTCTGCTCTGGGACCGTTAGTCGGCACGGGAGCAGACACGCTCCCGGGTCCGGTTCATCACGCTTTTCCACGAGTTTTCGTCCCCAAGGCTTTGAAAAATGCCGACTTCGTTTTTGTCAGGCGCGAAGCCCTAAAAGCAACGCTCAAACCACCTTACGAAGGGCCATTTCGAGTGCTGGAGGCAGGTGATAAGCAATTTGTGCTAGATTTTGGAGACAGAAAAGAGACAGTCAGTATTGACAGACTAAAACCTGCTTTTGTCATGAAGGACGTGTCTGTACCGGTCGCAGTGGCGCCTCGACGAGGCAGGCCCCCGCAAAGGGCAATTAATCACTCTCTTCCTCAGTCAACAGAGCCGAAGCAGAAAAGCGCCGCAGGCAAGGCGGGGCCAACTCACAGCAGATTCGGCAGACGGCTGAAGCCCAGGCGGCGCACAGACTGAATGTTGGTGTTGATTATTCAGTAGTGAGTAAGGTGCTATTAAATTTTAGGAATTAGTCTGTTCTTCATCGTTTGGGGGGGGTTATATGGCTGTGTTGTGAGACATGTATATGTTGGACACTGCATATGTGATTTAACCTCACGATGAAGGAGAGCCAGCCCCCTGCGGTGCGGAGCCACAGAGCCTGGACCCCCTGCGGAGGACAGGGGACAGAAGACTTCCTGACCGCTGAGGCTCGAGAGGAGAGAAGGGGGAGTTATGTAAATAAAAGGTTAATGAATGTGAATAAAGAGATTTTGATATCGATGTGTGATTTCCCCCGCGAGGGAAATGGTTTGATGTGAGAATGTTTAAAAGGGAGAACTTTGGTGTGTTCATCCTCTTTGTTCGCTGCTCAGGAATGAGAGCAGACAGTGGAATGGTTACTTGAAATAAACTGAAATTAAAGGCAATTCGGTTTCGTTATTCAAGTCTCCCCACACACATATGTATATCACTGCATGATTCATACGTATACCACCTTAGGCTTCACATCTGAGATGGAACAAAGGACTGAGCCGCTCTCGAGATAACACGAAGGTGTGAAAGTCTAGTCTTTGGCATGCAAAGAGACAGCTGTGGGGGATTTCGCCCAGCGACCAGAGACTGGAGGTAGGGGGTGTTAAGATCGGGAGGAAGCTACATTGTTACTGGGATTAAGTACCATGTGACTGTGTGTTTTGATGTCCTGGGTATGAAAGGGACAGATGTTGGGGGATTCATTCTCTTTCTGTTTTTGGATGATGTTGGAGAATGTGAATAAATCTGACTTGACAAATAAACTCAGCCTCGTCCTTCCACATTCTCTACACTGGTGACCCTAAGACGTATCATGAGCAGAAGTAATTCCCCTGAGCCGGACTCGTCAGGAGCCAGCCAGGCGAACGCAGCCACAGTCAAGTTACCAGACTTCTGGCAAGACAACCCATGCTCCTGGTTCCTCTTGGTCGAAGCACAGTTTGCCCTCCGGGGGATAACGGTAGATGACACAAAATTCTACCACGTTATTGCCAAGCTCGACAACCGCACGGCTCGACATGTGCAGAGCCTTTTGGAGCGCCCACCGGCCGACGACAAATACGATGGGTTGAAGGCTGCGCTCATCCAGCGTTTCACTCCCTCAGTCCAGGAGAGAGCGGAGAGGCTCCTGGCTCTGAACGACTTGGGAGAGAGCACACCCATCGACCTGATGGAGGACATGCTGAGGCTGAGGGGCTCAGACGGCGACGACTTCCTCTTCACCCACATTTTCCTGAGAACCCTCCCGTCGGCCACGAGAGCGACCCTGGCCGGTTCACCGTTGTTGGCCCAGCGGGACTTCCATGCGCTGGCCCAGGAGGCACAGTGGATTCTCAACGCCAGCAGACAGTACGCGACCACTGCGGCAGCGACGGAGCTCGGCGCGACGGCCCGAGACAGCAGGGGGCCAGAGGCGGCGGTAGCAGACCCACCGACAACAGCGGCGGTGAGGGCCAGGGATCGCGGAGGAGACGACCTCTGTTTCTACCATCGCCGCTTTGCAGAGAGGGCACACAAATGTATACCACCATGCCAGTTCAAGAGCTCGGGAAACGCCAAGGCCGGGGGTCGGTAGTAGCCGCGGCCCTCGGAGAAGAGAACAAGCTGCTCTACTTGACGGACGCACGTTCGGGGAGGCATATTCCTCGTGGACACAGGCTCCCAAGTGAGTTTCATCATGCCCACATATGCTGACTGGCTGGCGGGTCCCGGAAGTCACGGAGCGTCAGCAGCGAACGGCTCGAGGATTAAGACCTTCGGTGAGAAGACTCTGCTTCTGTCCCTACACGGCCGTACATTTGAGTGGACTTTTGTTATAGCTGCAGTGAGCTTCAATATGTTAGGGGCTGATTTTCTGTGCTCACATGGTTTGTTGGTTGATCTTGCTAATAGGCGCCTGGTTAATGCACTTTCTTTTTATTCTATTCCCTGTGCAGCCCGAGTGACCCCGCCCACAGCACAAGCCAACGTCGCAACAGCAGGTGCTAAGTTTCACACACTACTCACTCAGTTCCCAGCACTCACGGTTCCCACATTTTCAGCAGCTGTCGCTAAACATGGAGTGGAACATTTTATTACTACCACCGGACCGCCCGTTTTTGCAAAAGCTCGGTGTTTGGATGCAGCTAAACTGTCCATAGCGCACGAGGAGTTCGCCAACCTGGAAAAGTTGGGCATCATCAGGCGTTCGAAAAGCCCATGGACTTCCCCGCTGCACAAGGTCCCTAAAGCTGACGGCTCGTGGCGTCCTTGCGGAGATTTCCGCAGGTTGAACAACGCTACAGCACACGACCGCTACCCAATCCTGCATATCCAAGATTTTTCCGTTCATTTGGTGGGGGCGCACATTTTTTCTAAGACTTGGTCCGCGGGTACCATCAAGTCTCAGTACGTGCTGAGGACATACCCAAAACAGCGGTAATAACTCCATTTGGCCTTTTCAAGTTTTTGCGCATGCCGTTTGGGCTTAAAGGCGCTGTGCAGACGTTCCAACGCATGATGGACGCGGTGTTGCACGATCTCCCCTTCGTGTTCGTCTACCTGGACGACATCTTGGTAGCCAGCGCGTCCGAAGACGAACACGAAAACCACCTCACGGCAGTTTTCCGGAGGTTGGGGGAGCACGGGTTAATAATCAACCCAGCGAAGTGTCAGTTCGGGGCGGCGCAGATTGATTTTTTGGGGCATCGCGTCTCTCCAGAAGGAGCGGTTCCTCTGCCTGACAAAGTGCGCGCAGTAACAAATTTTCCCCAGCCACAAACGGTCAAAGCGTTACAGGAGTTTTTGGGAATGGTAAATTTTTTATGACCGTTTCCTCCCCCGCGCAGCGCAGCTCATGCAACCATTGTATGCCGTGCTTAAAAAACAAAAACCCACAAGCAAAATCGAATGGTCTCCTGAGCGAGAGCGAGCATTCGCGGCGGTCAAAACAGCCCTGGCAAACGCTGCGTTGTTAGCCCATCCAGACGCAACGGCCCGCATAGCGCTCACTACTGACGCGTCAGATGTGGCCATAGGGGCGGTCGTGGAGCAGCAGGTGGCCGGGGCTTGGCAGCTGCTCGCCTTTTTCAGCAGGACATTGCACGATAGTGAGCGAAAATACAGCGCATTCGACAGGGAGTTGTTAGCTGTCCACTTGGCCATTTGCCTCTTCCAGTTCTGGCTGGAAGGACGTTGTTTCACCGCGTTCGTTGACCACAAGCCGCTGACTTTCGCGATGGCCAAGGTTTCAGAACCATGGTCGGGCCGGCAGCAGAGACAGCTGGCTGCAATCTCAGAGTTAACTACCGATATTCAGTACGTAGCGGGTAAACTTAATGTAGTGGCAGACTGTCTCTCGCGCGCCGTAGCGGCCCCAGTCCACGTAGGGATAGATTATGCAACCATGGCCGCGGAGCAGGCTAGCGACGCGGAAGGGCGCGCTGCCGCAGTCCGCGTAGGAATAGATTATGCAGCCATGGCCGCGGACCAGGTTAGCGACGCGGACGTGCGCGCGCTCCAGTCTGGACCAACAGGGTTAAGGCTGGAGAACAGGATGCTGCAAGATGGTATGCCTCCCCTAATCTGCGATGTCTCCACGGGACGACCGCGCCCGGTGGTACCGACCGCATGGCGCCGCCGCATTTTTGACTTGATTCATTCTCTGGCGCACCCGGGGGTGCGCGCGTCGGTCAAAATGGTGGGAGAGACATTTGTATGGCCGAGCCTGCACAAACAAGTTAGAGAGTGGGCAACAGCCTGCATGGCTTGCCAACGAGCCAAGGTTCACAAGCACACGAGAGCTCCCTTGGAGCCGCTTCACATCCCGGCTAAGAGGTTCGACCACGTTCACGTGGACCTCGTAGGCCCCCTTCCGCCGTCACAGGGGTGCACACACCTTCTGACAATGGTAGACCGCACCACGCGCTGGCCAGAAGTGGTCCCACTGTCATCAACCACAGCCGAGGAAGTGGCGCGCGCGTTTTTAACGGCATGGGTAGTGCGCTTTGGAGTTCCGTTGGACATTATGTCCGACAGAGGTCCTCAATTTATTTCCAAGCTTTGGTCAGCGATGGCATGCAGCCTGGGGGTAACGATCTACCGCACTACCGCGTACAACCCGCAGGCTAATGTGTTATGCGAACGTTTCCATAGGTCATTGAAGGCGGCCCTCAGAGCGTCGCTTACGGATGGAAATTGGGTGGACAGACTACCATGGGTTTTATTGGGGTTGCGTTCTGCACCTAAAGAGGATTTAGAAGCCTCCCCGGCTGAGTTAGTTTTTGCGTAGCCACTCCGGCTGCCCGAGGAATTTCTCCCAGATAATCCTGCGCCAGAATGTTTCCCGGCTCAGCGGTTGCAGAGTGACGCGGAAGCGGGCATGCTTCCCGGCCCCGTTCACCACAGTTTTCCGCGCGTTTTTGTGCCTAAGGCTCTAAAAAATGCGGAGTTTGTTTTTGTCAGACACGATGCGCATCGCCCTCCGTTGCAACCACCTTATGATGGACCATTTAGAGTGCTGGAAACAGGGGATAAGCATTTTTTGCTAGATTTGGGGGGCAGGAAAGAAAAGATTGGCATAAACAGACTCAAACCCGCCTTTGTGTTGGCCGACGAGGATGTGCTGTTGGCTACGGCTCCTTGGCGCGGCAGACCCCCTAAGGAGCATTCATCAGAACACCCACAGGGATTGACTAACAGCTCTCATCCTCAGGAAGCAGCTCCCCAGCAGGAGGGCGCCGCGAAAGTGGTTAAGCCCACTTACAGCAGATATGGGAGGCGACTGAGTTCCAAGCGACATGTGGACTGATGTGTAATAATTTTACCATGACTTGCAGACTGTTATTATGTTGTTCCATCTTAGACGTTTGGGGGGGGGGTCATGTGGGGCACATATATGCACATATGTATATCACTGCATGATTCATACGTATACCACCTTAGGCTTCACATCTGAGACGGAACAAAGGACTGAGCCGCTCTGGAGATAACACGAAGGTGTGAAAGTCTAGTCTTTGGCATGCAAAGAGACAGCTGTGGGGGATTTCGCCCAGCGACCAGAGACTGGAGGTGGGGGGTGTTAAGATCGGGAGGAAGCTACATTGTTTCTGGGATTAAGTACCATGTGACTGTGTGTTTTGATGTCCTGGGTATAAAAGGGACAGATGTTGGGGGATTCATTCTCTTTCTGTTTTTGGATGATGTTGGAGAATGTGAATAAATCTGACTTGAGAAATAAACTCAGCCTCGTCCTTCCACATTCTCTACAATATCAATATTATAACAAGCTTTCACTGCAAGATCAGATCAGATTTGATTAAAAACTTCAAATATGTGATCTTGAAAAGTGACTCTACCATCTACCAGCCAGAATGTGGAAGAACAATCCAGTAGAGTGGCCAGAAACAACATTTACTGATATTTTTCACTACCAGCTTTGCTGCTCATTCGCAGCACACTCTAATAATATTGTGGGGGAGCTAGGTGATAGACTTCTCCACCCAGAGAGTTATGGTCCAAGAGAAGAGAGGCTGCCAGGGGATCCAGACAGAGCAGCAAAGGTTGGGCACCCCCTGGGAAGAAGAGGAGACGCTGGGCCGCTGGGAGTAGGAAGTAGTGCAGCACCAGCGTAATGTTATGTTAATGCACCGCACGGGCTTTGTCATGTAATAAGTATGATATCAGAGCCCCAGGTCACTATGCAAATGATTAAAGGTATTTAAGTGAGATGCACTGTGGCCTGGGAGCTCTAATGTGATCTCGACTTGTTAGAGAGAACAAAGTCTGTGCTGATTCAGCTCGTTGCCTCGTCTTGTTCATTCTCTCTACACTGTCATGTTTAGGTTTGCAAATTTATCCAGCGGCGTTCACAGCCTGGAAAATATTACTTACCTCCACAAAGACAGGTGACCCCTGTTTGTTTACACTTCTCGCCCTTGTTAACATATCCATAGGATGTATTGGGAGATTCGTTTCAGCTCTACAGAGCACTGGTCCATCCGTCTGCAGGTGAGTGGCGGTCTCATTTGTAAACTTTTAGTCTGAGGCTGATTACCTATTTCTACCAACTCCCTGAGATGCAAATTCACGTTTTCCGCATGTTTGCATTAACTTAATGTATAGGCAAATGACATTTTATCCTAAATAAGAGTTTATGATTTTGGTAAGTAGACATACAGTGGTGTGAAAAAGTGTTTGCCTCCTTCCTGATTTCTCTTTTTTTGTATGTTTGTCACACTCAATTGTTTCAGATCATCAAACAAATTTACTTTAAATATTAGACAAAGATAACACAAGTAAACACAAAATGCAATTTTTAAATGAAGGTGTTGTGGGCCTCAGGTTATTTCACACCTTAGAGACAATGAATACACATGGGAGAACAGTGGGAGAGGGGGTTGAATGAAGTGTGGTGTAGATGTCCTGCTGTTATGAGGAAGTGCCTTGAATCTTGTGAAGTGTAACTTGATATAGAGAGAGGGATGTTGAATGTGACTAGTCAGTCTGTTCTGTGCTCGTGAGATGTGAGTGCAATAAATCATCTGAAATGAATCTGCTTCTGATTTCACACACTCCACACTGGTGACCCAAGACGTATTATGGAACACGAGGCAAGATCTCCGGAGCCGGCCCGGTCAGGAAGCTACAGCGAGGCGGCAGCCATCCCACAGACAGCCCGGACTGGAACCTCCAGCCACGCGTGTGCGGTTGCAGTCAAGCTACCGGATTTCTGGCAGCACAACCCGCACTCTTGGTTCCACCTCACCGAGGCCCAGTTCGCCCTCCGGGGAGTAACGGCAGATGACACCAGATTCTACCATGTGGTTGCAGCGCTCGACGCCCGCACAGCTCAGCAGGTAGCAAGCCTGCTCGATCAGCCACCAGCCAGCAGCAAATGCGAGGCGTTCAAGGCTTCGCTCATCCAGCGCTACACGCTTTCGGACTGTGAGAGAGTGGAGAGGCTCCTGACACGGACCGAGTTAGGAGATGGTTCGGCCGTAGACCTGATGGAGAAGATGCTGGCGTTAATGGGCACGGACGACGGGCACTTTCTGTTTGCCCACCTCTTCCGCCGGAACCTTCCGACAGTAGCGAGAGCGGTTCTGGCCAATTTGCCGTGGCTGGTCGCGCGAGACTACCATGCGCTAGCCCAGGAGGCAGACCGGATCATCATCACCACCAGGGCAACCACAGTCAACGTGGCAGCGGCGGAGCCCAGCGAGACGACCAGAAGAGGCGAGGAGGCAGCGGGGGCCAAGGAGCGCCAGAGAAACACGCTCTGCTTCTACCACCACCGCTTCGGAGAGAAGGCACGCAGATGTGCACCACCGTACCAATTCAAGCGCTCGGGAAAAGGCCAAGGCCAGGGGTCGGTAGCAGCAGCGACCCTCGGTGAAGAGAACAAGTTGCTCTACTTAACGGATGCACGCTCGGGGAGGCGTTTCCTCATGGACACCGGAGCCCAGAAGAGCTTCATCCTGCCGACCTACGCTGACCGGCTGGCAGGATCTAGCGGCCCCGAGATGTTGGCAGCAAACGGCTTGGAAATTAAGACCTTTGGTGAGAGGACTCTGCTCTTATCTCTTCACGGCTGTACATATGAGTGGACTTTTGTCATGGCAGCACTGAATTACCATATACTGGGGGCTGATTTTCTGTGTGCACATCGTTTACTGGTTGATGTTGCCAACAGGCGCTTGGTTAATGCACTGTCCTTTGACTCTCTCCCCTGTATAGCTCGAGTGACCCAGCCAACAGCACAAGCCAACGTCACAGCTACAGGCGGTAAGTTCCACACACTGCTCACTCACGGTCCCGATGTTTTCGGTGGCCATCGCTAAACACGGGGTGGAGCACTTTATCACCACCACCGGGCCGCCCGTTTTTGCACGACCTCGGCGCTTGGACGCAGCTAAACTGGCCATAGCGCGTGAGGAGTTCGCCAACCTGGAAAGGTTGGGCATCATCAGGCGCTCGAACAGCCCATGGGCATCCCCGCAACACATGGTCCCTAAGGCTGAGGGATAGTGGCGGCCGTGCAGTGATTTCCGCAGGTTGAACAACGCCACAGCGCACGACCGCTACCCTATTTCCCACATACAGGATTTTTCCGTTCACCTCGCTGGAGCACGCATTTTTTCCAAAATAGACCTGGTCCGTGGTTACCACCAAGTCCCAGTGCGCGCTGAGGACATACCCAAAACAGCGGTAATAACTCTGTTCGATCTATTCGAGTTCCTGCGCATGCCATTCGGGTTAAAAGGAGCGGCACAGACGTTCCAGCGCATGATGGATGCAGTGCTGCGCGATCTCCCGTTTGTGTTCGTCTACCTGGACGATATCCTGGTAGCCAGTGCATCCGAAGACGAACACGAAACCCACCTCATGATGGTTTTCCGGAGGTTGGAGGAGCACGGGTTAATAATCAACCTGGCAAAATGCCAGTTCGGCGTGACGGAGATTGATATTTTGGGGCACCGCGTCTCTCCGGAAGGAGCGATCCCGCTGCCCGACAAAGTGCGCACCGTGGCAGATTTTCCCCGGCCTCAGACGGTCAGGGCGCTGCAGGAATTTTTGGAAATGGTGAACTTTTATAACCGTTTCCTTCCCCACGTGGCGCAGCTCATGCAACCATTGTACGCCGCGCTCAAGAAACAGAAACCCGCGGATAGGGTCGAATGGACCCCGGAGCGAGAGCGGGTGTTCTCGGAAGTTAAAGCAGCCCTGGCAAACGCCACACTGCTGGCGCATCCAGACCTGACGGCCCACATAGTGCTCACCACCGATGCTTCAGACGTGGCCATAGGGGCTGTCGTGGAGCAGCGTGTCACCGGGCTTGGCAGCCGCTCGCCTTTTTCAGCAGAACTTTGCGTGACAGCGAACATAAATACAGCGCGTTCGACAGAGAGTTGCTGGCTCTCCACCTGGCCATACGCCACTTCCAGTTCTGGCTGGAAGGGCGCAGCTTCACCGCGTTCGTGGACCACAAGCCGCTAACATTCGTGATGGCCAAGGTTTCAGAACAGTGGTCGGGCCGGCAGCAGAGACAGCTGGCCGCGATCTCAGAGTTTACTACCGATATTCAGCATGTGTCGGGTAAACTGAATGTGGTGGCAGACTGCCTCTCGCGCGCCGTGGTGGCCCCGGTCTGCGTGGGAATAGATTACGCAGCCATGGCCGCGGAGCAGATTAGCGATGCAGATGTGCGCGCGCTCCAGTCTGGACCAACAGGGTTAAGGCTGGAGAGCAGGGTGCTGCAGGATGGCGCCCCCCCCCAATCTGCGATGTCTCCACGGGTCGCCCGCGTCCGGTGGTCCCGGCCGCGTGGAAACTAAAACTTCCAAATGTGAGGCCACTCGATGTCGTGGCTGTTGCTGGTGCGGCTGTTGCTGCTGGTTCCCCTGGCGGCAACCACGTCCACAGACGTGGCGCGCGCTTTTTTGACAGCATGGGTGGCGCGTTTTGGAGTCCCGTCGGACATTACGTCCGACAGGGGCCCTCAATTTGTTTCCGAACTCTGGTCCCCGATGGCCCACAGCCTGGGTGTTACAATTCACCGCACAACCGCATATAACCCACAGGCCAATGGGTTATGCGAGCGTTTTCATAGATCACTGAAAGCAGCACTCAGGGCTTCACTGACGGATGCAAATTGGGTAGACAGGCTGCCTTGGGTTTTATAGGGGTTGCGCTCCGCGCCGAAAGAGGATCTGGAAGCTTCCCCGGCAGAGCTCGTTTTTGCGCAGCCACTACGGCTGCCCGGGGAATTTCTGCCAGATAATCCCACGCCTTACAGCTCCCCGTCTCAGCTTTTGCAGCGTAGCGCAAACACAGGCACGCTGCCGGGCCCTGCCCACCACAGTTTTCTGCGTGTTTTTGTGCCTAAAACTTTGAAGAACGCGGAGTTCGTGTTTGTCAGACACGACACCCACCGCCCTCCATTGCGCCCACCCTATGATGGACCGTTCAGAGTGCTGGAAACAGGGGATAAGCATTTTTTGCTAGACTTGGGGGGTAGGAGGGAAAAAATTGGCATAGACAGACTCAAACCCGCTTTCGTTGTGGTGGACGAGCAAGTGCTGTTGGCTAGGGCCCCTCGGCGTGGAAGACCCCCACGGAGAGCTCCCCAGGGAAACGATTCACCCGAGCAGCCACACGGACAGAGTGAATCCCCCCTCCCCTCTCCACGGCTCACCCGCAGTCAGACACACTCCCAGCAGCCTCCCACCGGCACAGCAGCGCCACGGAGGTGGTAAACCCCAGTTGCAGCAGATATGGGAGGAGACTGAAGCCGAACCAGCGTGTGGACTGATGGTCTATTGTTCAATCTAAGATGCTGGGGGGGGGGAGCAGTGTGGGCCTCAGGTTATTTCACACCTTAGACAGAGACAATGAATACACATGGGAGAACAGTGGGAGAGGGGGTTGAATGAAGTGTGGTGTAGATGTCCTGCTGTTATGAGGAAGTGCCTTGAATCTTGTGAAGTGTAACTTGATATAGAGAGAGGGATGTTGAATGTGACTAGTCAGTCTGTTCTGTGCTCGTGAGATGTGAGTGTGCAATAAATCATCTGAAATGAATCTGCTTCTGATTTCACACACTCCACAGTGTCTGTTATTAAAATATCCAAACCTACATGGCCCTGTGTGAAAAAGTGATTGCCCCCTAAACCAAATAACTGATTGAGCCACCCTTAGCAGCAACAACAGCAATCAAGCATTTGTGATAACTGGCAATGAGTCTTTTGTAGTGCTGTGGAGGAATTTTGGCCCACTCATCTTTGCATCATTGTTGTAATTCAGCCACATTGGAGGGTTTTCCAGCATGAACCGCCTTTTTAAGGCCATGCCACAGCATCTCAATCGGATTCAGGTCAGGACTTTGACTAGGCCACTCCAAAGTCTTCATTTTGTTTTTCTTAAGCCATTCAGAGGTGGACTTGCTGGTGTGTTTTGGATCATTGTCCTGCTGCAGAACCCAAATGTACTTCAGCTTGAGGTCACGAACAGATGGCCAGACATTCTCCTTCAGGATTTTTTGTAGACAGCAGAATTCATGGTTCCATTTACCACAGCAAGTCTTCCAGGTCCTGAAACAGCAAAACAGCCCCAGACCATCACACTACCACCACCATATTTTACTGTTGGTATGATGTTCCTTTTCTGAAATGCTGTGTTACTTTTACGCCAGATGTAATGGAACACATGTAAAGCCCCTTAAAAAGGGAAAAATGACAAGGGTGAACACAGTGTGTGCGTCTCCTCACTCGCTTGTATTAAAAGTCAAACATTTTAACAATTACAACTTAAACAATTACCTTAAAAAGGGAAAAATGACAAGGGTGAACACAGTGTGTGTCTCCTCACTCGCTTGTATTAAAAGTGAGGAAGTTGCGCGCGCACTCCCTTTGCTGGAGCTCTAAGGCGTAACTAATAGAATGACGGTTTCATGATCGCAGTCTCTAAATCGAACACCGATAGCATTGCTGAATAATCAATAATAACTCTCATTCAAATACAAGAATGACCAAATAAACAGCTAAATCCATTACAAATAACAGTATCCTAAGTAACAAATATTTATCTTGAATGCTTGAGTAACAAATACAAATATAGTAACAGTATCTTATATGACAAATGTCTTTCCATCTGTCACATACTCCCCCTCAATGTTAAATGTTGTCCTCAACATCAAAGCCCTTGACCCGTAGCGCAAATCAGGTATTCAAACTTCTCATGACCAAAATACTCGAATCACATATTAGTTCAATGCTTCTATTGCAACATCTAACATTTAGGAATGTATTGTTACAGACTGGAACTCTTTTCATACACTCTGTCATGCAAGTATCAAATACTCATTGTCCAGTGTTTCTTGTGTATGCATTTTGTTACAGACTGGAACTCTTTTGATACATTCAGTTTTTAGTCCAAACAACACATATGCATGACAGGCTGGAACTCTTTTGATACATTCAATTTTGAGTCTAAGTAACACATTTGACACGCTGGAACTCTTTTGATACATTCAATTTTGAGTCCAAATAACACGTTTGACAGACTGGAACTCTTTTGATACATTCAATTTTTATCAGAATGCAACTTACCAGTCTACATCCCGTATACACATATGGGCTGGTAGTGATGTGGCTGCGCTGAGTAATGAACCCTTGGATAAAGGCGCGATGCAGTGGCACTGTAACAGGAGGGAGTTCCTATTTGATCATACCTGAAGATCTTTGGTGGCCTACGGCTCCTCTGAGGCCGCTGCTGTTCCTGATTCTGGTTCTCGTTCCTTTCAACTGACAGGAAAGGGGTGTCTTCGGCAAGCTGGTCTTCTGTCAAGTCTTCTCCTGTGTCTGATGGAATGTCACTGTGTGGCTCCTGGCTTACTGAGGGATTATCATTGTTGCTTTCTAGCTGAGGAGCAAGTTCTCTCCAGTCAAATTCAGCTGCTCTTTCTGTACTGGCAGGAGTCACTGTCCATGGGCCTGATGACTGAGGTGGGTACTGAGGTGGTATGGGAAAATAATCATCATCATCGTCATCTTCCTCTTCCTCGGGGCTGTCCCTAGCTTTTGCAGTCTGTGCTGTTGATTTTTTTGTTTTACAGGTGAATGCGTTCTTGTCTCCAGCAGCAGGTGATCACATGGCATAAGAAGGCTCCGATGCAGGATCCTGGACTTTCCTTTATCTTGCTCCGGTCTCAGTTCATAGATGGGACTATCCTGCCCAACTTGCCTTACCACAGTATGGATTGTGTCTTCCCAGTGATTTTGCAGCTTACCAGTTCCTCCACGGGGAGGGCCTCTCCTCCTGGGATAGCGCCTATAGCGGCTCCTGTCAGCGGCATACCTGCTTCCCTGAACTGCAGTGCCTCCTGGGCTGGTAACATTTGCTGCCTCTGCTCCCTTTTCTCCCTCAACTACATCAAACTCCACAGTTTCGCCATCTCCAACACTGCGAAGGTATTTCCTCGGGTTGTTCTTTTTGATGGCTGTCTGTTGTACAAAAATGTCTTCTTTTGTGTCATTCCTATTGATGAAACCATATCCATTTCTGACATTGAACCATTTGACTGTACCCAAGACTTTTGTTGCGATGACCTTCTTATTCCCCGCTGGAGCTGCGGCTGCTGGGCTGGATGCGCTACTGTCTTTCGGGCTCTCTGCTTTCCTATCTCTTCTCCCCCAGCTAGCACGACTTTGGGACTTCCTAACAAAGCCGGTCACTCCCTGTCCCTCGGGGGCAACCGCTCTCCGTTTAAAGAGCTCTCTCTTGCAGCATTATGCCCCCTATATGCTCTACAGCCTAACTGAAAATGCTCACTACTCCCACACCTATCGCAATGTTGGCAGTATTCCTCACCCCTCTGCTGGCATGGAGAGCACCTCGACTGCACACGTGGCATTGGATATCTCTGGGGTGCAAATCTCTGTTGAAACTGCGCTGTTCCTCTGTGGAACACTGGACCCCTGGGGAACCACGATTCCTGAACTGGTCCACCTGAAAGTTGGGGGGGGGGGCACTTTGGTCATTCAGGGAGGGGTACTGTGGCTGGACATATAGCAGAGGGTAAGTGACTCCATAGCTGGATTCTCTGGTTACATCAGGATACATCTTTGGTATGTTTTCTGTCTTACTCATGGACTCTGTTATTTGTGACACCTGTGCTTTAAGGTCTTTTAACAGTGTCATGTCTGCTTTCATTTCTTTCAGGTCAGACAACACATTTGGGGGAAGTGTAGCTACACTTTGCTGGGCTACACATTTATCTTTGCTGTTATCACTAGACTGGATAGTGTGTACACTAATTGGTCGCTGTGGCACGGACTGCCTCCTTTTATCTTGCCTCTCTTTTCCATGTGCACATGCTATGTTCAATTTTTCTAACAGCAGTTCATCTGAGGTTGTTGTCTGCAAAAGGAAGGGCTGAAGGTCTCTCCTGATACTATCATTTTGCAGCCCTGTTAATACTGTGTGCAGCCCAGGAGGCAGACCGGATCATCCTCACCACCAGAGTGCTCACAGTCAACGCGGCCGCGTTGGAGCCCAGCGAGACGACCAGAGGAGGCGAGGAGCCACCGACGGTAGCGGCAGCGGGGGCCAAGGAGCGCCAGAGAGACACGCTCTGCTTCTACCACCGCCGCTTCGGAGAGAACGCACGCAGATGTGCGCCACTGTGCCAATTCAAGCTCTCGGGAAACGCCAAGGCCGGCAGTCGGTAGCAGTTGCGACCGCCGGTGAAGAAAACAAGCTGCTCTACGTGACGGACTCGCGCTCAGGGAGGCGTTTCCTCATGGACACCGGAGGCCAGAAGAGCATCATCCTGCCGACCTACGCCGACCGGCTGGCAGGACCTAGCGCCCCCGGGCTGGTGGCAGTAAACGGCTCGAGCATTAAGACCTTTGGTGAGAGAACGCTGGCTTTATCTCTACACGGCCGTACATATGAGTAGACTTTTGTCATAGCAGCACTGAGTTTCCCAATCCTGGGAGCTGATTTTCTGTGTGCGCATGGTTTACTAGTTGATGTTGCTAACAGACGCTTGGTTAATGCACTGTCCTTTGACTCTCTCCCCTGTACAGCTCGAGGGGCCGGGCCAGTAACACAAGCCAAAGTCACAGCTCCAGGCGGTAAGTTCCACACACTGCTCACTCAGTCCCCAGCACTCACGGTCCCGACGTTTTCGGCGGCCATCGCTAAACACAGGGTGGAGCACTTTATCACCACCACCGGGCCGCCCGTTTTCGCACGACCTCGGCACTTGGATGCAGCTAAACTGGCCATAGCGCGCGAGGAGTTTGCCAACCTGGAAAGGTTGGGCATCATCAGGCGATCGAACAGCCCATGGGCATCCCCGCTACACATGGTCCCTAAGGCTGAGGGGTCGTGGCGACCGTGCGGTGATTTCCGCAGGTTGAATAACGCCACAGCACACGACCGCTACCCGATTCCCCACATTCAGGATTTTTCCGTTCACCTTGCCGGAGCACGCATTTTTTCTAAAATAGACCTGGTCCGCGGTTACCACCAGGTCCCAGTGCGCGTGGAGGACATACCCAAAACAGTGGTAATAACTCCATTTGGCTTGTTTGAGTTCCTGCGCATGCCATTCGGATTAAAAGGAGCGGCACAGACGTTCCAGAGCATGATGGACGCGGTGCTGCGTGATCTCCCGTTTGTGTTCGTCTACCTGGATGATATCCTGGTAGCCAGTGTGTCCGAAGACGAACACGAAACCCACCTCAGGACGTTTTTCCAGAGGTTGGTGGAGCACGGGTTAATAATCAACCCGGCGAAGTGCCAGTTCAGTGTGACGGGGATTGATTTTTTGGGGCACCGCATATTACTGGAGGGAGCGATACCCTTGCCCGACAAAGTGCGCGCCGTGGTGAACTTTCCCTGGCCTCAGACGGTCAGGGCTCTGCAGGAATTTTTGGGGATGGTGAACTTTTATAACCGGTTCCTCCCTCGCGCAGCTCAACTCATGCAGCCATTGTACGCCGCGCTCAAGAAACGGAAATCCGCGGATGGAGTCGAATGGACTCCGGAGCGAGAGCAGGCATTCTCTGAGGTTAAAACAGCCCTGGCAAACGCCGCACTGTTGGCACACCCAGACCCGGCGGCCCGGATAGCGCTCACTACCGACGCCTCGGACATGGCCATAGGGGCCGTCGTGGAGCAACGTGTCGCCAGTTCTTGGCAGCCGCTCGCTTTTTTCAGCAGGGCTTTGCGTGACAGTGAGCGTAAATACAACGCGTTCGACAGGGAATTGCTGGCTCTCCATCTGGCCATATGCCACTTCCAGTTCTGGCTGGAAGGGCACAGCTTTGTTCGTGGACCACAAGCTGCTGACGTTCGTGATGGCCAAGGTTTCGGAACCATGGTCGGGCCGGCAGCAGAGACAGCTGGCCGCAATCTCGGAGTTTACGACCGATATTCAGCATGTGTCGGGTAAACTGAACATGGTGGCGGACTGCCTCTCGCGCGTGGTTGTGGCCCCGGTCTGCGCAGGGATAGATTATACAGCCATGGCTGCAGAGCAGATTAGTGATACGGACGTGTGCGCGCTCCAGTCTGGACCAACAGTGTTAAGGCTGGAGAGCAGAGTACTGCAAGACGGCAAGCCCCCCCTAATTTGCGACGTCTCCATGGGACGCCTGCACCCGGTGGTCCCAGTCGCTTGGCGCCGCCGCGTGTTTGAGTCAGTTCACGCTCTGGCGCACCCAGGAGTTCGCACGTCAGTCAAAATGGTGGGAGCGAAATTCATGTGGCCAGGCCTGCGCAAACAAGTGAAAGAGTGGGCAGCAGCCTGCATAGCGTGCCAACAAGCCAAAGTGCACAGACACACGAAGGCCCCTTTGGAGCCGTTTAGTATACCGGCTAAAAGATTCGACCATGTTCACGTGGACCTCATGGACCCCCTCCCGTTGTTGCAGGGGTGCACGCACCTTCTGACAGTGGTGGACTGCACCACACGCTGGCCCGAAGCAGTCCCACTGGCGGCAACCGTGTCCGCGGACGTGGCGCGCGCTTTTTGACAACATGGGTGGCGCGTTTTGGAATCCCGTCGGACATCACGTCCGATAGGGGCCCTCAGTTTGTTTCCGAACTTTGGTCCGCGGTGGCCCGCAGCCTGGGTGTTGCAATTCACCGCACAACCGCGTACAACCCACAGGCAAATGGGTTATACGAGCGTTTTCACAGGTCACTGAAAGCAGCACTCAGGGCTTTGTTGACGGATGCAAATTGGGTTGACCGGTTGCAGTGGGTTTTATTGAGGTTGTGTTCAGCACCAAAAGAGGATTTGGAGGCTTCCCCAGCTGAGCTGGTTTTTTCTCAACCACTGCGGCTGCCCGGGGAATTTTTGCCAGATAATCCCTCACCGGACAACTGCCCGTCTCAGCGTTTGCAGTGTAGTGCAGACACAGGCACGCTTCCCGGCCCGGCCCACCACTGTTTTCCACGCGCTTTCGTGCCAAAAACTTTGAAGAACGCGGAGTTCGTGTTCGTCAGACACGATGCCCACCGCCCTCCATTGCGCCCACCCTATGATGGCCCTTTCAGAGTGCTGGAAACAGGGGACAAGCATTTTTTGTTAGACTTGGGGGGGCGTCGGGAGAAAATATGCATAGACAGACTTAAGCCCACCTTTGTAGTGGCGGATGAGCAAGTGCTGCTGGCTCAGGCCCCTCGGCGTGAAAGACCCCCACTGAGAGCTCCCCAGGCAAACGATTCACCAGGACAGCCACACGGGCAAAGCGGCTTCCCACCCCCCTTCGCCATGGCCCACCCGCAGTCAGACGCACGTCCAGCAGCCCCCTGCCGGCACAGAGACCCCCGTTACAGCAGATATGGGAGGAGACTGAAGCCCAAAAGACGTGCGGACTGAAACGCTGTCTGGGGTGGTGGTGTAGCAGACCCAAATTGCATATTGTAGAGACCAGGTTGAGTCAGACAGCGTCTCAGCCAGGATGCAGTGGTTAAACATAAGAGGACAATAGTCAGGGGCGTCATGGGGAGTTGGCAAGAAGAGGGAGACGGGGGTTCAAGGGGAATGTATTGTGTTGTTAGATGTCACGCAGTGGGATGTGAAATGTCATGCAGAGGTGAGATGATCTGTTGGGATATAAGAGGAAACTGTGCTTGGCTGTTTCATGCTTTTTCTGCGTATGACTGATGTGAGAGTGTTAATAAACTCCGTCTGCTCGTAAACCTGCCTCCTCATTTCCCACACTCTCCACATTATAACCTTTTCCAGACTGATAGATCTCAATTACTTTGTTTCTCATTTGTTTCTGAATTTCTTTGGATTGCAGCATGATATCTAGCTTTTGAGGATCTTTTGGTCTACTTCACTTTGTCAGGCAGGTCCTATTTAAGTGATTTCTTGATTGACAACAGGTGTGGCAGTAATCAGGCCTGGGTGTCATCAGGCCTCTCCAGCGGAGGAGAAGATCTCTGCTTTTACCATCGGAGGTTCGCAGAGAAGGCACGCAGGTGTGTGCCGCCCTGCATCTTCAGGAGTTCGGGAAACGGCAAGACCGGGGGTCGCTAGCAGCTTCGACCCTCGGAGAACGCAACAAGCTGCTCTACATCACGGATGCGCGCTCCGGACGAGTGTTCCTCATTGACACCGGAGCACAAGTGAGCTTCATCACCCCAACATACGCGGACCGGGTAGCTGGACCCCACGGTGACGGAGCTACAGCGGCAAATGGCTCGAACATCAACACCTACGGGAGAAGGACCTTGCCTTTATGCTTACATGGCCGCACATATGAATGGACTTTTGTAGTAGCGGCGGTGAGTTTCAACATGTTGGGCGCGGATTTTTTGTGTTCACACAATCTGTTAGTTGATCTTGCTAATAGACGGCTGGTAAATGCACTCTCTTTTTACTCTCTCCCCTGTTCAGCTCGAGTGTCCCCGCCACCAGTACAGACCCACGTCGCTACAGCAGGTGGTAAGTTTCACACACTCCTCACCCAATTTCCAGCGCTCACTGTGCCCACTTTTTCAGCGACGGTCGCGAAGCACGGGGTGAAACACTTCATCTCCACTTCTGGTCCTCCCGTGTTTGCAAAAGCTCGGCGCTTGGATGCAGTTAAGCTCGCCATTGCGCGCGAGGAGTTCGCCAGCCTGGAGAGGCTGGGCATCGTTCGTAGGTCGAAGAGCCCGTGGGCTTCGCCGCTGCACATGGTACCGAAAGCCGATGGCTCCTGGAGACCGTGCGGGGATTACCGCAGGCTAAACAACGCTACGGCACACGATCGTTATCCCATCCCGCACATTCAGGATTTTTCGGTGCACCTGGCGGGGGCGCGCATTTTTTCAAAGATTGATCTAGTTCGCGGCTATCACCAAGTCCCGGTCCAACCGGAGGACATTCCTAAAACAGCGGTAATAACCCCGTTCGGACTTTTCGAATTTTTACGCATGCCGTTTGGTCTCAAAGGGGCGGCGCAAACATTTCAGCGGATGATGGATGCCGTGTTACGCGATCTCCCTTTCGTGTTTGTGTACCTCGACGACATTTTGGTCGCGAGTACTTCAGAGGACGAACACGAAACGCACCTCACAGCAGTTTTTAGGAGGCTGGGAGAGCACGGCTTAATAGTTAACCCAGCCAAGTGCCAGTTCGGCGTTGAGCGGATTGATTTTTTGGGTCACCGCGTCTCCCCGGAGGGAGCGGTTCCGTTACCAGAGAAAGTACGCGCGGTAGCGGATTTTCCCCGTCCACAAACGGTCAAATCACTACAGGAATTCTTGGGGATGGTGAATTTTTATAACCGGTTCCTGCCCCACGCAGCTCAAATCATGCAACCGTTATATGCCGCGCTCAAAAAACAAAAGCCGACCCAGGCGGTCGAATGGTCCCCGGAGCGGGAGCGCGCGTTCACAGAGGTTAAAAAAGCCTTGGCTGACGCTGCGCTCCTGGCCCACCCAGACCCTGCAGCACGTATCGCGCTGATGACAGACGCTTCAGATTTAGCCATAGGGGCCGTTATTGAGCAACAGGTAGCCGGAGTTTGGCAGCCTTTGGCTTTCTTTAGCAAATCTTTAAGCGCGGCTGAGCGAAAATACAGCGCGTTTGACAGAGAACTGTTGGCGCTGCATTTGGCTATTCGTCATTTCCAGTTCTGGCTGGAAGGACGGTGCTTCACCGCTTATGTGGACCACAAGCCGCTCACATACGCCATGGCCAAAATTTCAGATCCGTGGTCCGGCAGGCAGCAGAGGCAGCTGGCCGCAATCTCGGAATTTACCACTGACATTAGGCACGTCGCGGGCAAATTCAATGTAGTAGCGGATTGTCTCTCACGCGCGTTCACGACCCCGACACGCGCAGAGGCAGAACGGGCCACCGTGACCGCGCCGCAGGAGAGCGGCACGGTGGCGCGCGCAGCCCCGGTGCACGTGGGTATAGATTACGCAGCCATGGCAGCGGACCAGGGGGCGGACGCAGACGTGCGCGCGCTCCAGTCTGGACCAACAGGGTTGAGGCTGGAGAGCAAGTGTTTACAAACCGGTATGCCCCCCCTGATCTGCGACATGTCGACGGGGCGCCCGCGTCCGGTGGTTCCGGCCACGTGGCGCCGCCGTGTTTTTGACTCGGTCCACTCACTGGCGCACCCGGGGGTGCGCGCGTCGGTGAAACTAGTGGCGGAAAAGTTTGTTTGGCCGTGCCTGCGCAAGCACGTGAAGGAATGGGCAAAAACCTGCATTTCCTGTCAACGGGCCAAAATTCACAGGCACACAAGAGCCCCGTTAGAACCGTTCCGCATTCCGGCCAGAAGGTTCGACCATGTGCACGTCGACCTTGTGGGCCCCCTACCGGCATCACAGGGGTTCACGTATCTTTTGACAATGGTGGACCGCACCACACGTTGGCCGGAAGTGGTCCCACTGGCGACGACCACGGCCGCGGAGGTGGCTCGCGTTTTTTTAACGGCTTGGGTGGCGCGCTTCGGGGTTCCGTCGGACATTACGTCCGATAGAGGACCGCAATTCATCTCTGAGCTGTGGTCAGCGATGGCCAACGGCTTAGGAGCCAAAATTCACCGCACTACGGCTTACCACCCTCAGGCTAATGGTTTATGCGAGCGTTTTCATAGGTCTTTGAAGGCAGCACTCAGAGCGTCGCTCACGGATGCAGATTGGGTAAATAAACTTCCATGGGTTTTATTAGGGTTGCGTTCTGCGCCTAAAGAGGACTTAGACGCCTCCCCAGCGGAGCTGGTATTCGCACAAACTCTGAGGCTGCCGGGCGAGTTTTTACCAGAGCACCCAGAGCCCCCACCTCTCTCTGCTCTGGGACCGTTAGTCGGCACGGGGGCAGACACGCTCCCGGGTCCGGTTCATCACGCTTTTCCACGAGTTTTCGTCCCCAAGGCTTTGAAAAATGCCGATTTCGTTTTTGTCAGGCGCGAAGCCCTTAAAGCAACGCTCAAACCACCTTACGAAGGGCCATTTCGAGTGCTGGAGGCAGGTGATAAGCAATTTGTGCTAGATTTTGGAGACAGAAAAGAGACAGTCAGTATTGACAGACTAAAACCTGCTTTTGTCATGAAGGACGTGTCTGTACCGGTCGCGGTGGCGCCTCGACGAGGCAGGCCCCCGCAGAGGGCAATTAACCACTCTCTTCCTCAGTCAACAGACCCGAAGCAGAACAGCACCGCAGGCAAGGCGGGGCCAACGCACAGCAGATTCGGCAGACGGCTGAAGCCCAAGCGGCGCACAGACTGAATGTTGGGGTTGATTATTCAGTAGTGAGTAAGGTGCTATTAAATTTTGGGAATTAGTCTGTTCTTCATCGTTTGGGGGGGGTTATATGGCTGTGTTGTGAGACATGTATATGTTGGACACTGCATATGTGATTTAACCACGATGAAGGAGAGCCAGCCCCCTGCGGTGCGGAGCCACAGAGCCTGGACCCCCTGCGGAGGACAGGGGACAGAAGACTTCCTGACCACTGAGGCTTGAGAAGAGAGAAGGGGGAGTTATGTAAATAAAAGGCTAATGAATGTGAATAAAGAGACTTTGATATAGATGTGTGATTTCCCCCGCGAGGGAAATGGTTTGATGTGAGAATGTTTAAATGAGAGAACTTTGGTGTGTTCAGTCTCTTTGTTCGCTGCTCAAGAATAAGAGCAGACAGTGGAATGATTTCTTGAATAAACTGAAATGGAAGACAATTCGGTTTCGTTATTCAAGTCTCCCCACAGCCTGGCACATTAACATCATACCACACCAGCCCTGCTTCTTACACCCTCCCTTCCTCTAACAAACTCCAGTGTCTCCTGAACTCCCCGGGGGGTGGGGGGGTAGTCCTTTGTGTTACAATTGAGACCCCCCCCCCCCCATGTCCTCTGTTCCATCTCTCCGGTGCCACTTCCGACTCTGGGTGGAGAACCCACCACACAGCCCCCCCCCCCGAACACCCAGAAAGGGAACTAACACCCCCATCCTTTGGGCTTCAGCCGGTGCGGTCGAAGCGCCCTGCTGGCGAGGTGTGCAGGAGGGCACATTGGTCTGTGGAGGGAAAGAGGGTGGGGGGGGGGGGACATGTTGTGGAGGAACAAAGTAAGTTCAGGCGAGACATGGCGAGCTGAAGAGTTTTATTCCTCCATCATCATGAGACACACTGCAGCACTGTGTGCTGTGTGTGCACTAGTGAGGCATGTAAAGTCAGCTCTTTTATACAGACAAGAGAGAATGCATGGCACATTTACATACTGACATACATATCAGACAATACATATCAATCGAGTGATTAACTGGCGCCACACTCCTCTCCTTACTCTGGGAATGAATAACAATAGTCATTGTTCTGGTTGTCCCCCTAGGGCTCTCTGTTTGTATGCAATCCCTGCTGAGCGTGAATATTATCAGTCTGCATTGTGCTGGGTGCCCACAATGTTAGTTTCGTGAGCCCAGGTCTCTACCAAGGGAACACCAACTTGCAAAACCACTGACGGTGGGCGTCCATGCCGGGGAGCTTGGGCCAACACCACCTGCTTGTCTGCCAACACAAAAGTGGGCTTCAGCCTGTTGATGCAGACAATCTCCCTACGCACCCCCCCTCCCAAGTCTAACACAAAATGCTTTGCCCCAGTTTCCAGCACCCTGGATGGTCCATTGTATGATGGGCACAGCGGGGTCCTGTGTGCATCGTACCTGACAAAAACAAACCTGGCGCTCTGTAAGCTTTTCGGGACGAAGGTGCGGGGAAGACAATGGTGGATTGGGCCTGGCACGTTATCAGCCTCCGCATTGTACAAAAATTGCGTGAGCGGGTCGGTCCCCGACGAGGGGTTTTCCAGTAAAAATTCCCCCGGGATCTGCAGCAGCTGAGAAAAAATGAGTTCTGCCAGGGAAGCTGACAGATCCTCCTTAGGTGTGGAGCACAACCGTAAAAGAACCCAGGGCAGGTGGTTGACCCAATTTGCATCTGTGAGCGAAGCTCTGAGAGCTGCCTTAAGCGACCTATGAAAACATTTGCATAACTCGTTAGCCTGGGGATTGTACGCGGTAGTGCGGTGGATTTTGCCCCCCAAGCTCTGGGCCATCGCGGACCAGAGTTCCGAAACAAACGGCGGACCCCTGTTGGAAGTGATGTCCGACGGGGATCCGAACCGTGCAACTCAAGCCAACAAAAAAGCGCGAGCCACTTCTGTGGACGTGGTGGAAGCCAGCGGGACCATTTCAGGCCAATGCGTGGTGCAGTCCACGATTATGAAAAGATGCATGAAACCTTGCGACGGCGGGAGGGGTCCCATGAAATCCACGTGGACGTGGTTGAACCTCCTGGCCAGAATTTGGAACGGCTCGAGGGGGCTCTGGTGTGCTTGTGTACTTTGGCCCACTGGCACGCGAAGCACGCTGCAGCCCATTCTTTCACGTCCTTGCGCAATTGAGGCCAGACAAATTTCGACCCCACCAGTTTAACCGAGGCGTGCACGCCAGGATGCGAAAGGAAGTGGACTGACTCAAAAATGCGGCGGCACCAAGAGCTCGGAACCACTGGGCATGGGCAACCGGTGGAGACATCGCAGAACATAGTTTTCATAGGTCGCTTAAGGCAGCGCTCAGAGCTTCGCTCACAGATGCAAACTGGGTCAACCACCTGCCCTGGGTTCTTTTAGGGTTGCCCTGTGGCTTCCTGTGGTAACGTATCGTCACTTCCTGTGTTGCTGGCTGTCTGTGTGGTTTGCTCTGTGGTTAGCTCTCCTCAATCTTCTGAGGATTATTGCCTTTAATTGTATTTTAATCACTATTTTCCATCTACCGTCAGCTCTCACTTCTGTTTAACAAGCCTCTTGCACCAGTGTGCGCACTCAGTATCATCTAATCACCCTCTTTAGCCTTCTGTTCACCTTTCATCTGTGTTTTTGTTAGCTATGGCTACTTGCTCTCCTTCCCCTTCTCCTCTGGTGTGCTTTCTATGTCAGATGTTTAGCTACACCTCTGCCTCTTCTAGTGATAACGGTAAATGTAATAAATGTTGTCTTTTTGAGGTGCTCGAGGCGAGGTTGTCTGATTTGGAATCCCGGCTCTGCTGCATTGAAACACCATCCGCGCCAGTTAATAATGACGGATGACCCTTAGCTGCAGCGGAGCTCCCTAGCTTAGGGAGGCCTGCTAGCGGTCCTCCGGTCCTCCTGAGCAGCCAGGAGAATGGGTGGGTGACGGTGAGAAGGAAGCCTAGCTGCAAAGCCCCAGTTAACCACCAACCTGTTCATGTTTCTAATCACTTTTCCCCGCTCAGCGACACACCCGCTGAGGAAAACCTCTGATCATTGGCGACTCTGTAGTCAGAAACGTGAACCTAGAGACTCCAGCGGCCATAGTCAAAAGCATTCCTGGGGCCAGAGCAGGTGACATCGAGTCAACTTTGAAAATGCTGGCTAAAAGTAACTGTAAATACTCCACAATTGTTATCCATTAATGACATCAGTCTCCGGCAGTTGGAAGTCACAAAACTTAATGTGGTACCGGTGTGTAACTTTGCCAAAACAATGTCTGCCTCTGTAGTATTCTCTGGGCCCCTCCCCAATCTGACCAGTGATGACATGTTTAGCCGCATGCCATCCTTCAACCACTGGCTGTCTGTGTGGTGTCCTGCAAACAATGTGGGCTACATTGACAATTGGAGCTCATTTTGGGGAAAACCTGGTCTTATTAGATAAGACGGCATCCATCCCACATTGGATGGTGCGTCTCATTTATCTAACAATCTGGCATCTTTTTTATCCAAATTTCCAAAACCGTGACTACTCAGAGTTGGGACCAGGAAGCAGAGTCGCAGTCTTACACGCCTCTCTGCAGCTCCTCTTCATCCGCCACCCCTCAACTTAGCCCCTGTCTTCCCCATCAGAGAATCATTGTCTGCTCCCTCCAAAGTAAATAAAAATATAATATATAAGCATCCCAAAGTGGTTAAACAAAAAGTTGGTAAAACTCAAATTAAACATGAAGCCTCTAAATTTAATGAATTGGTCTCTGTTCCTCCTCATAATTTAAAAATTAAATGTGGTTCGTTAAATAATACTGGTCAACACCAAATTTATTGTCTAAGGTTGTTTTTAGCTGATTTAGGACAATTTTGATGTGCTGAATCCAAAAATCACACTGGTTTTGCTCAATCAGGTCAACTTTTTGAACTATGGCCACATGTTTTGTTATGTTTTTGTTTACATGTGCGGGTATTTCCGCTCTATATGATGCAAAATTCTTTATTTCTTGAAATTCTCTGAATTTTTAACAATGATGATGTAATATTCAATTTACATATACTTAACTTTATCAATGTCTACTTTTCAATTTACAGTACAACTGTACAACTGCTGTACAACTGCTTATAACTTAACATAAAAACCTGACCTAATCGAGAGAAACGGATGTCATTTTCGGATTCAGCTGTGCAAAATTGTCTTAAATCAGTTAAAAAAAACACAGAACTTACAAAAAAATTATTTTTGTTATGTTGTATAATAGGTCTCTAACTCCCAAGTCTCTGCTAATCCATGATCTGCTAATTGATCATCAGATTGATTTAATATCCCTTACAGAGACTTGGTTAGGACAAGAGGATTATGTTGGTTTAAATGAATCAACTCCCTCTGGTTATTTGAACTGTCAAAATCCCAGAAGTTCTGGTTGTGGAGGAGGAGTAGCAACAATTTACCATTCCAAATTACTAGTTAATGTAAATCAAAAAACACATAATTTCTTTGAGGGCCTGGTCCTCAGTATTGGGCATTTTAGCAATTTTAGGCTAAACTCAATTTTATTTGCCATAGTTTATCGTCCTCCATAAAAAAAGGGGTGGTGGTGTTGCTTTATATATCAGGTCCTGCTACCAAAGCCAAGTTGTAGATAACATGTCTTTTGAAATGGAAAATATCATGGAGTGTGTAACTGTGGAATTAATTACAACTGCAAAAAACATCATAATAAGTTGCATTTATAGAGCACCGGCTGCAGCGGCATGGAAAAATAATAAGCAGCGATGCTGTGGTTTTAAGCAGGTTTTATTAATCATACCGCCGTCACGAGCCCCGCTCCCGGCGCCGTGCATGTGCGTTGGGAGCGAGCTCAGCGGCTCTCGGAGAAGGAGGACACAAAGTCTGTGTCCTGCAGCAGCAGTTGCAAAATCAGAATGAGAGAGTTTGCGTTACAGAGTTGCAGCATATATACCCAACTACAACAATACATCAAAGAGCAGATTCACAGCAGTTGGCACGATCAAAGGGACTGCAGAACAGGCATGAGATATTTGCATTTGAAAGACCTACATAACAATAGGCAGATTTGCTAGCCTCTGCTCCAGGTGTAGGACAAAGAGGTTACAAGGCACATCTACATATTGATCTCAGCCTCTAGGTCACAGTAAGGACAGGACGCCTGAACACTATACATGAATGGCACATTACATCACAATACATGAATGGCACATTACATCTCAGTAGTGCAGCGGGAAAAACCAAGAGAAGAGAGCTGACTGTCCTGTGTGTTGTGGGGGGGTTGAATCAACCCGCCACACGCTCCCCCCCAGAGGGCACGGCAGGGGGCCGAGACCTCGATAATCCATCTATGGGAGCGAGCTGTGGGAGAAGCTCGCTGCAGGCGGAGGGGGAGGGAGGGGAGGGGTAGTAAGTGCCGGCAGGGGTGGTGAAATCGTCCGAGCCACGCAAAAATTGCTTGCTGCTCCACGACGTCGAGGGGCTGTCCCGTTGCGCGTGCGGAGATCACAAGAAGAAAAATTTATCTCTGACTCCTCTCGTGGCCATGAAGAAAAGCAGGAGCGGCTGTAAGAAAAAAAAAAATAAAAGCAGAGGGACTGGCGTGTTGACTTTAGGGCAGGCGCAACTCTAAAGCCTCGGGAACCGCAGACAGCTGAATTCCCCTTGTGTGCCGTGGCTAAGACCATAAAATCCAGTGAGCAAGCTGCGGGCCTCAGGTGTACAAGCAAGCCTGAAGGGCCAGTGTGCAGCAGAAGGAAGGCGGTCAGTGAAGCCGTTATTGTCCCGTGCGTGGTGTGCCGTCCTCGTAACTCCCCGGTGCGCGCGCGGGGGTTCCGTGCGTGGGTGGGCTGCTGGAGTGGCGAGTCAGGGTGCAGAATCTTGGTGGAGATCGGCGCAGACGACGCCGATAAAATCCAGGTTTGGGCTGTGGCTGCAGCTTGGCCATGGTGCGTTGGAACGGTGGGAGGAAATAGACGATCTTTTGTCCCTCAGGCTCGTGCAGATGCGTTGGAGCGGTGGGAGGGAATAGACGATCTTTGGCACCGCTCGGCCGTGGTGCGTTCAGGTCCACGTGTTGCGTTTTCTGCCGGCCATGGAGGACGCCGTCGTGGAGAGGGGACGAGGTGCCTGCGCTCTCGTGTGGAGGAACTGCGAGCGCGGCCGGTCCAGCGTGGATGAGCAGATCTCAGGCGTGCAGATCTCATCATGAAGAACGGGTCACCAGCGCAGCTGTCCAGATCAGAAGGTTGCATCGCACAAAGCGTGTGCGTCTTCGGGGTAACCAGTGAAGCGTTCACTGGCAGCATGTTCTTTTCTGCCTTCAGGTCATGGTGCGTTGGGGCGGCGAGAGGGAGGAGACGTCTTGTGTCCCTCGGCCGGTTCAGCGTGGATGTCCAGACCAGAAGGCTGCGTCGCACAAAGGGTGTGCATCTTCGGGGTCACCAGTACGGCGGATGATAAAAAATATGCAGCGATGCTGTGGTTTTAAGCAGGTTTTATTAGTCATACCACCGTCACAAGCTCCGCTCCCGGCGCCGTGCATGCGCACCGGGAGCGAGCTCAGCGGCTCTCGGAGAAGGAGGACACAAAGTCTGTGTCCTGCAGCAGCAGTTGCAGAATCAGAATGAGAGAGTTTGCGTTACAGAGTTGCAGCATATATACCCAACTACAACAATACATCAAAGAGCAGATTCACAGCAGTTGGTACGATCAAAGGGACTGCAGAACAGGCATGAGATATTTGCATTTGAAAGACCTACATAACAATAGGCAGATTTGCTAGCCTCTGCTCCAGGTGTAGGACAAAGAGGTTACAAGGCACATCTACATATTGATCTCAGCCTCTAGGTCACAGTAAGGACAGGACGCCTGAACACTATACACTACTGTTCAAAAGTTTGGGGTCACTTAGAAATTTCCTTATTTTTGAAAGAAAAACACTTTTTTTCAATGAAGATAACTTTAAACTAATCAGAAATACACTCTATACATTGCTAATGTGGTAAATGACTATTCTAGCTGCAAATGTCTGGTTTTTGGTGCAATATCTACATAGGTGTATAGAGGCCCATTTCCAGCAACTATCACTCCAGTGTTCTAATGGTACAATGTGTTTGCTCATTGCGTCAGAAGGCTAATGGATGATTAGAAAACTCTTGTGCAATCATGTTAGGTCTGCAATGCTGTAATTGCTGCAAATGGAGGATTCTTTGACGAAAGCAAAGTTTGAAGGAAAAAATTATTATTTCAAATACAAATCATTATTTCTAACCTTGTCAATGTCTTGACTATATTTTCTATTCATTTTACAACTCATGGTGGTAAATAAGTGTGACTTTTCGTGGAAAACACAAAATAATTGTCTGGGTGACCCCAAACTTTTGAACAGTAGTGTACATGAATGGCACATTACATCACAATACATGAATGGCACATTGCATCATGATACATGCATGGCACATTACATCACAATACATGAATGGCACATTACATCTCAGTAGTGCAGCGGGAAAAACCAAGAGAAAAGAGCTGACTGTCCTGTGTGTTGTGGGGGGGTTGAATCAACCCGCCACACCGGCTACCGACATTGACATTTTCAAAGAGAAATTGTCTGAGCTTTTCAGTGCAGTAGGTAATAAGAAGCTGGTATTTATTTGTGGAGACTTCAGTATTGACTTATTAAATCCAAATGACCATATCCAAATAAGTGAATCCATAAATTCCATGTTTTGTATGGGTTTCTACCCTTCAATAACATACCCCACTAGAATAACAACACATTCAGCAACGCTTATTGATAACATTTTCACAAATGTCACTGAGGGGAATGTAACTGCTGGCCTTATTGTCTATGATGTGACAGACCATCTGCCTGTTTTTGTTTCTTCACACACTGGTGGAACACATAACGTTGAAATAGATAAAGTTTTTAAACGACTTGTAACAGAAACCACAATCAACAATCTTAGAAATGATCTAAAAATACAAGACTGGAGTGGTGTTTATGTTGACGACATTGATACAGCATATGGAGAATTTGTCTCTATTTTATCACAACTATATAATAAACACTGGCCTCTAGTGGTAAAGGAAACTTTAAAGTTAAATCCAGAGATAAGCCTTGGATCACCAAGGGCCTGCAAAATGCTTGTAAAAAGAAAAACTTGTTATACAAAACGTTTCTGAAAATAAGAACTGTGGAAGCAGAAAAGAAATAAAAGACTTATAAAAAATAAACTCATTAGTATTTTAAAATCGAGTAAAAAACATATTACAGTAAATTATTGGAAAATAAAACTAATACATGTAATATATGGAAGGTGTTAAATAATATAACAAAGAGAGGAAAACTAAATTCCAACCACATCTCTTATTTAAATTCAGATAATGGAATAATCAATGAAAATAGCTTGATCTCCAACACGTTTAATGAATATCTTGTTAATATAGGAAAAAAGATCGCCAACTCCACTGTATCATCAGCAAATACAAGTGGCGCTGACAATGTCCATCCATCCATCCATCTTCTACCGCTTTTCCGGAGGTCCGGGTCGTGGAGGCAGCAGTTCGAGCAGAGAAGCCCAGACTTCCCTCTCCCCAGCCACTTGCTCCAGCTCTTCAGAGAGGATGCCAAGGCGTTCCCAGACCAGCTGGGAGACATAGTCTCTCCACCGAGTCCTGGGTCTGCCCCGGGGTCTCCTCCCAGTGGGACGTGCCTGAAACACCTCAAGTGGGAGGCGTCCAGGAGGCATCCTAATCAGATGCCCATACCACCTCAACTGACTCCTTTCAATGCGGAGGAGCAGCGGTTCTACTCTGAGCCTCTCTCGGATGACTGAGCTCCTCACCCTATCTCTGAGGGTGAGTCCAGCAATCCTACGGAGAAAGCTCATTTCAGCCGCTTGTATCCGCGATCTTGCCCTCCAGTGGGCTCACCACCTGCAGGAGGGATCATGGGGGTCCGGTGCTATGTGGATTAGGTGGCGGTCAAAGGCGGAGACCTTGGCGGACTGATCCCAAGCTTTCTAAACTGGCTGACAATGTCATCAACATAAATGCTTATTCAATGTTTATGAAAGAAACAGATGAAAAAGAAATTCTTGACATTGTTAACAAATTCAAAGACAAAAAATGAACTGATTGTAATGATTTCAGTATGTTCTTGGTTAAATGTATTATTGATTGTATTGTTAAACACTTCACTTACATATGCAACATGTCACTTACTGCTGGTAAATTTCCAAAGAAAATGAAAATAGCAAGAGTCATTCCTCTGTATAAGACTGGTGACAAACACTTATTGTCAAACTACAGACCCATCTCCTTGTTACCTCAGTTCTCCAAAATACTGGAAAAAATATTTGTTAAGAGACTAAATGATTTCACTGATAAGCACAAATTACTCTGCGAACAACAGTATGGATTCAAGAAGAACCGGACCACCTCACTGGCACTCATGGACTTAGTTGAACAGATTACAGATGCAACAGATAGAATACACAGTTGGAATATTTCTGGACTTACAAAAGGCATTTGATACAGTTGACCATAAATTACTTCTCAGTAAATTACATAAGTATGGCATCAGAGGAATTGCTTTTGACTGGTTACACAGCTATTTAGAAGACAGATATCAATATGTTCATGTGAATAATACAGACTCTGAGTTGCTGAAGATGACGTGTGGAGTACTACAGGGTTCTGTGCTTGGTCCATTGCTGTTTATTTTGTATATTAATGATTTATGTTCTGTGTCTAAATTGCTCAAGTGTGTTTTATTTGCAGATGACACAACTTTTTTTTTTGTAGTGGAGAAAATCTTAAGCAGCTTCTGGATTCAACAGAAAATGAACTTAAATCAATCAATGGTTCACTGCCAATAAATTATCTATTCACCTTGGAAAAACAAAATGTATAACATTTGGAAACTGCAAATTATATAATCACAGAAAAATTAAAATAAACAATGTTGAAAATGACACAGTTTTCGAAACCAAGTTCCTAGGGGGTCATTGTTGATAACAAACTAAACTGGAAATCACACATAAATTACAGCAAAACTAAAATGTCTAAATCCATTGCTGTACTGTATAAAGTTAAGGATCTCCTGTGTCAGAAATCTCTTTGCATTTTATATAATTCACTGATAGTTCCTTTTATGACATATTGTGTGGAGATCTGGGGAAACACATATAAAACAAACACAAACTTAATCTTTTTACTACAGAAAAAAGCCGTACGCATTGTATCAAAGAAACCTTACTGTGAACCAACAAATCCAATATTCATTCAATTACATACTCTTAAATTTAGAGATCTGGTAGATTATAATATCATTCAAATCATGTACAAAGCAAATAATAATCAATTACCTGTAAATATTCAGAGACTGTTTAAAAAAAGGGAAAGCAAATATGAGCTAAGAGGTAACTCTGTTTTTAATAAGCCAAAGGTTAGAACAAATACAAAGTATCATTGCATGTCTGTCACTGGAGTAAAACTGTGGAACTGTTGCTCTGAAAATATTAAAACATGTTCAACTCTGAAGCAATTCAAAAAATTGTACAAAGATGAGAAAATCTCCCAGTATCTCACTGTAAATGCTGGGAGATAAATTTGTAATAATTTAAAGTTTTTTGTTTGTTTTTTTTGTCTGCTTGTTCTATTTGATTTTCTTTGTTGATTTTGGGTAAGACTTAAATTTTTATGTTATTGATTTTAAAATTGTAACGGGGTAGGCACTATATAAGCACTAGCTTCAGCCTACACCCTTTCGGTTGTTCTTTTGTGTGTTCTCATTGTATTGTATGTGTTTATTATTGTTATTATTACCGAATAAATTCATTCATTCATTCATTCATACTCAGAGTTTTTATCTGAATTTGCCGAATCCTTAGCTGATTTAGTGCTGAAATCAGAATAATTATAGTAGGGGACTTTAATATACATGTAGATGTAGACAGTGATTGCCTTATTATGGCATTTAATTCAATATTAGACTCGATGGGGTTTTCTCACAAAGTAGGAAATTCTACCCATTATCTTCACCACATGTTGGACCTTGTTCTGACATATGGCATAGAAATAAAAAAATCTGGTAGTGTCTCCTCATAACCCTGTGCTGCCAGACTGTTAACCTTTGATTTTAACATTTCTGACTATTTGATTCCTAAAGGAAAATATTACTACAGCAGATGCCTCTCAGATGATGCTGTTACCAAATTTATGCAGATTGTTTCCTCTATGCCATGTGTCAACACAATGGAAATAAACTATAGAGAGCTTGCTCCTTCTGTAATTGATAGCATGGTAGATAGTGTTACAGCTTCTCTGCATCAGACTCTAGACATGGTGGCCCCTTTGAAAAAGAAAAGTCTAATCAGAGATTTATAACTCCTTGGTTCAACACAGAAACTTGTAGCTTAAAACTGAAGACTTGTCAATTAGAAAGAAAATGGTGCTCCACTAATTTAGATGAAATATATTTAGCTTGGAGAAATCATCTTTTAATTTATAAAAAATCTCTTAGAAAAGCTAGAACAAGTTATTATTCTGCATTAATAGAAAAGAACAAGAATAATCCCAGGTTTCTTTTCAGCACTGTAGCCAGGCTGACAAAGAGTCAGGAACTCTGTCAATCCTAGCATTCCCTTAGAGCTTACTAGTCAGGACTTTACAAACTTTTTCAATAATAAGATTTCATCTATCAGAGATAAAATCACTCAGATTCTTCCCACCGTTAACTTAAATACAGTAACTACTACAACTCCTTCAATTGATATCTGTTTGGATGAGTTTACTCCAATTGACCTTTTAGAGTTAGATAAAATAATTTCCTCATCCAAGCTAGAAAGAGAGATCATATCTCTCCGGCTCTGGTCTCCTTTCACTGGCTTCCCATAGAGTTTAGAATTAAGTTTAAAATCCTTCTTCTCATTTTCAAAGCTCTAAACAATTAGGGCCCTTTTTATTTAAAAGATCTGATACTACCCTATTATCCTAACAGAGCACTACGCTCCCAAAATGCAGGATTACTTGTAATACCTAGAATTTTCAAAAGTACAGTGGAAGGCAGAGCCTTCAGTTATCAAGCTCCTTTCCTGTGGAACCAGCTGCCAATCTGGATTTGGGAGTCAGACTCGATCTCTGTTTTTAAGAATTGGGTTAAAACCTTCCTTTTTGATATAGCCTACAATAAGGGAGGGATCATGTGTCTCTGAACCCTCTCTGAGTTATGCTGCTAATAGGTTTAGACAGCCGGGGACCTCCAATAATGCACTGGGCTTCACTCCTTTCTTCACTCTCAATGAAATATTTTTTTTTTTTTTTGCTGGTCATTAACATCTGTTTGTTCTCTCCCACAGATTGAGTCCCCATCGTGCTATTTGCTCTCTACATGTCTGTTCTTTTCATCTTCTTTATCCCCTCACCCCCCAGCCAGTCGCATCAGATGACTGCCCCTCCCTGAGCCTGGTTCTGCTGGAGGTTTCTTCCTGTTAAAAGGGAGTTTTTCCTCTCCACCGTCGCCAAGTGCTTTCTCACAGGGGATCGCCTGATTGCTGGGGTCTTTCTGCAATTGTGGGGGTTTCCCCTACAGTTGAAAGTGCTATGAGATGACTGTTGTTGTGAAAATGGCACTATATACTGTACATAAAGTTGAATTGAATTGAACAAGGGGGGGGGGCACCCTCCTTGCACCACCCTGCTTTCCAGCTTTGACCCAGTAGGCGCAGACTGGAGCACGCAAGTGTCCGCGTCCCCGGTTTGGTCTGCAGCCATGGCAGGGAAATCTATTCCCATGTAGACCGGGGAGACTAACGCGCGTGACAGGCAATCGGCTATGACGTTAAGCTTACTGGCAACATGCTGAATGTCAGTCGTGAATGCCGAGATCGCGGCCAAATGTCGTTGCTGCCGGGCTGACCACGGTTCCGAGACTTTGGACATCGTGTACATTAGTGGTTTATGATTAACGAATGTGGTGAACTTGCGCCCTTCTGTCATGGCGGCCGCTGGGCCGTCATTGATCTCAGCTGTGCACAAACCTGCTGTTGGTAATCAGCGGGCTTTAAAAGCCAGTGTCTCAGACTGCTCTGCACGGAGTCGTCTGTCGCCTTTGCCTCGCAACGCGTCAAGATCACGACCTCAAGCCAAAGTCAGAACCAAGTCGTCTCGCCCAGCCACGCCACGTAAGATACTTCATCACTCACCCTGTCCTAGTGTTCTCCCCTGTGCACAGGTGGACCTCCCTGGCGGCTGACTTACCCTCCCTGTCAACGGGACGTCATCTCCTCCTCCTCAGAGCTCCTCCTCACCTCCTCAGCATCGAACACCACGCGCACCACGCTGCACCAGGGCATGGAGCCAGCAAGACTCTCGCGGCGGCATCTGCAAGTAAGCAGCACAAGCCTCAGCCCCCCCGTTCGTATGAACTATAATAACCTCCTATGCTTGTGTGTTACAGGGTTGCCAGGTCGCAGCAAGAATCGCTCAGCTCCAGTGGCCAGACAGCTTTGCACTCACACACTCATTCACACACGCAACACTCCACACTTTAATCAATAAATAATTGTCAAACAATCTACTCGTGTCAGCGTCTGTCTCCTGGGTCCCTGATTATGTCAGTACGACTCCGTCAAGATGACCCAGCTGACAGCATGCTGGCGCGCCGCATTAACACTCTTAGCGCTCGAGTAGATTTGATTGCTCACCAACAGACAGTTATTCTGAACCAGTTAACCCAGGTTAACAGCCGGCTGGATCGCCTGGAAGGACGCCAGGCGTTCCCCCCGGCCGCTGGGGCTTCACCAGCCCCTGTAGTCTCTCCTACTAGCCAAACATACCAGCCATCACTACCTTGTCTCACTCCCGTGCCTACTCCTGCCCGCTTCAGCGGAAAACTCGGGGAAGCACGGGGCTTTTTGCTCCAATGTGAAGCAGTCTTTCACCGCGTCCCGGGAGATTTTCCCACGGACCACAGCAAAATTGAGTACATCTCCAACCTGCTCGGGGGAAGGGCACTAGATTGGGCCTACACTGTTTTGGCTAAACCCAACTATTCCCTTTTGACTTACCAGCAGTACGTAGCCGAGTTTTTGGAGGTATTTGACCATACAGACCGGGGCGCGGTGCTAACTGATCGGCTGCTTAGCCTTCGGCAGGGCAGTAGATCTGCCGGCGATTACACCGTAGATTTCCGGGTGTTAGCCGCGGAGGTCGGGTGAGGGGAGCCAGCGCTTTGCGGTATTTTCCTCCGTAGCCTTAGTTCAGAGCTGAGGGATGAATTAGCGGTACGGGATAAACCCGACAGGTTAGGGGAGTTAATTTCTCTCACCATTAGTTTGGACAGTAGGCTGAGGGAGCGAGCGGCCGAACGGAGGGCTGTTAGCCGTTCGGGTAAACCACGCCCTCGCTCCGCTAGGTCGCCTCTCCTGGCACTGCCCCCGTCAGAGGAACTTCCGGAGCAAGAGAATATGGTTATCGGACAATCGGGAGTTTCAGCGGCTGAGAGACAGCGCCGGAGGGATCTGGGCCTGTGTTTTTATTGTGGCAATGGGTCTCACGGGGTAGCTGAATGCCCAAATCGGTTAAAAAGGGGAGGTCCGTGGATCACAGTAGGGGGATTCACGGACATTAAGCAGAAAAAAACCCTCACTAGTTGTCGTGTCCCCATTAGGCTACTTTATAAGCACAAGGAACGCACAACACATGCCCTAGTTGATTCTGGAGCTGAGCAGAACTTCATCTCCAGAGACCTGGCAACCCAGCTGGGCCTCAGCTGTCAACCTCTTTGCCCACCTGTCAATCTCGTCACATTATCCAAGGCGTCACTGACCTCTGTTTCCCACCAGACGGTCCCTGTGTCGGTGACAGTCTCTGGTAACCACCGGGAGGAGATTCGTTTCTTGGTGTTGCCCATCTCCTCTGCGCCTGTGATCCTGGGGTACCCATGGCTATGGCTCCACAACCCCTCATTTGATTGGCAGGCTGGAAGTATCATCGCGTGGAGCCCCTTTTGTTTGAGTGCCTGCCTCCAGTCTGCAGCGTGTGCTCCCTCAGTATCGGTGCCTTCGCCTTCGACGCCACCCCTGGACCTGTCCATGGTACCAGAGGTCTACCACGATCTGGGAGCGGTGTTCAGCAAGTCACGGGCGCTGTCCCTTCCCCCCCACCGTCCTTATGACTGCGCGATCAATCTCAGGGCGGGGGCCCCTCTCCCGGCAAATTGTCTATACAGCCTGTCTGCCCCGGAGCGCGAAGCTATGGACACTTACATTAAGGAGTCCCTTAGCTCTGGGATCATTCGTCCTTCATCTTCGGCGGTGGGTGCGGGTTTCTTCTTTGTGGGAAAGAAGGATGGCTCACTGCGTCCCTGCATCGACTTTCGAGGGCTTAACGAGATCACCATCAAGGACAAGTACACGCTGCCGCTGATGAACACGGCTTTTGACTCCCTCCAGGGGGCATCCTGGTTCACGAAGCTGGACCTGCGTAATGCGTACCACCTGGTGCGTATCAGGGAGGGCGATGAGTGGAAGACGGCGTTCCGGACCCCAAGCGGCCAGTTTGAGTACCTGGTAATGCCGTTTGGGTTAACCAACGCTCCGGCCGTCTTCCAGCATCTAATTAATGACGTCCTCCGGGATTTTCTTAACTCCTTCGTGTTTGTCCATCTTGACGACATCCTCATCTTCTCACGCACGTTGGAGGAGCACCAGGTGCATGTGCGACGGGTCCTGCAGCGCCTCCTGGAGAACCAGCTGTTTGTCAAAGCTGAGAAGTGTGAATTTCACACTGACAAGACCTCCTTTCTTGGTTTCATTATTGCCTGCAATCAGGTGCTTCCCGACCCGGCCAAGGTCAAGGCAGTGGTGGAGTGGCCTATGCCTACGTCCAGGAAACAGTTACAGGGGTTCCTGGGTTTTGCCAATTTCTACCGCTGGTTCGTGCCGAACTTTGGGATCATCGCCCGCCCCCTGACCGCCCTCATGTCTCCCAAGATCCCTTTTCGTTGGAGCGAGGAGGCTGCCACGGCATTTGGGAGGTTGAAGGAGGAGTTCGCTTCGGCCCGCGTCCTGACCCAGGTGGATCCGGCGTTGCAGTGCCTTGTGGAGGTGTATGCCTCGGATTCAGGAGTTGGGGCGGTTCTCTCCCAACGTTCTCCAGTGGACGGAAGGATCCGGCCGTGTGCTTTCTTCTCTCATCGCCTGACGCCCGCTGAGAGGAACTACTGTATCGGTGACAGGGAGCTGCTGGCCGTGAAGCTCGCCCTGGAGGAATGGAGGCACTGGCTGGAGGGGGCTGCCCAGCCGTTTGTCGTCTGGACGGATCATAGGAACCTTGAGTATCTCCGGACGGCCAAACGGTTGAACACTCGCCAGGCCCGCTGGTCTCTTTTTTTCGGCTGGTTCGAGTTTACCATCACCTACCAGCCGGGGAGCAAGAATGGCAAGCCTGACGCTCTCTCGAGACAGTTCGACGCGAAGACCACCGGGGACCAGGAGGAGACGATCCTGCCGTCATCTTGTGTGGTGGGCGCCCTGTCGTGGGAGATCCAGGACAAGGTCAGGAGAGCGCAGGAGACTGAGCCCGATCCGGGTGGGGGCCCCCCGGGCCGTTTGTTCGTTCCCCTTTCTGTCAGGGGTGAGGTCATCCAATGGGGTCACGTGTCCAAACTGGCGTGTCATCCGGGAACTGCCCGCACCATCGACCTTCTCCAGACAGCTTTCTGGTGGCTGGGGTTGAGGGGGGATGTCACCAACTATGTCCGGGCCTGAGCCCAGTGCGCCACCGGGAAGTCATCATCGTCCCCCCCGGCGGGACTTCTTCACCCTCTACCAGTTCCTTCTCGCCCCTGGTCTCACGTGGCTTTGGACTTCGTGACTGGCCTGCCCCCCTCTGGTCACTTCACGGCAGTCCTGACGATAGTGGACTGTTTCTCCAAGGCAGCTCATTTTGTGCCTCTCCGGGGGCTGCCGTCAGCGCAGGAGACGGCGGACCTTCTAGTACAGCATGTGGTCTGTCTTCATGGCATCCCGGCTGATATCGGATCGGATCGAGGTCCACAGTTTGTGTCCCAGGTCTGGAAGGCTTTCTGCACGGTGCTGGGGGCCACGGCTAGGCTCTCATCTGGGTGCCACCTGCAGAGCAACGGCCAGTGCGAGCGGGCCAATCAGGAGCTGGAGGCTGCGCTTCGCTGTGTCATCTCTTTCTGCTCCTCTTCCTGGAGCACGTTCCTACCCTGGATTGAGAACGCACACAACACCACGGTGTCCTCTGCTACTGGGATGTCCCCTTTCAAAGCGTCTCTGGGGTATGATCCACCACTGTTCCTGGAGGAGGAGGAGGAGGTGGCGGTTCCTTCGGTGCAGGCTCATGCTAGGCGTTGTCGGCGGATCTGGACCATCACCCACAGAGCCCTCCTTAGAACCACGGAACGTAATATCCAGGTGGCCAACCGTCACAGGAGGCCCACCCCAGACTATAAGGTGGGTCAGAAGGTCTGGTTATCCACCAAGAATATCAGTGTGCCGGCCAAGAAGCGCAAGCTGACCAAGTGCTTCATCGGTCCTTTTGAGATTTCACGTATTATCAACCCTGTGTCTGTACGCCTTACTCTTCCCTCTTCTATGCGCATCTTCCCTACTTTTCACGTTTCCCAGGTCAAGCCCTACATCTCCGACCCCCTGTGCCTGCCCCCAGCGGCTCCTTCCCCCCCGAGGATGATCGACGGCCACCCGGCTTGGGGGGTGACTGCCATCTTGGATGTCCGCCGGCGGGGTCGGGGTCTTCAGTATTTGGTGGACTGGGAGGGTTTTGGCCCTGAGCATCGCTCCTGGATTCGCCCAGCGTTGATCCTTGACAAGCAGCTGATCCGCGATTACCATCGGGCGCATCCAGGTAGGATAGGGCAGGTGCCTGGAGGCACCTCTAGAGGGGGAGTACTGTCATGGTGGCCGCTGGGCCGTCATTGATCTCAGCTGCGCACACACCTGCTGTTGGTAATCAGCGGGCTTTAAAAGCCAGTGTCTCAGACTGCTCTGCACGGAGTCATCTGTCGCCTTTGCCTCGCAACGCGTCAAGATCACGACCTCAAGCCAAAGTCAGAACCAAGTCGTCTCGCCCAGCCACGCCACGTTAGATACTTCATCACTCACCCTGTCCTAGTGTTCTCCCCTGTGCACAGGTGGACCTCCCTGGCAGCGGACTTACCCTTCCTGTCAACGGGACGTCATCTCCTCCTCCTCAGAGCTCCTCCTCACCTCCTCAGCATCGAGCACCACGTGCACCACGCTGCACCAGGGCACGGAGCCAGCAAGACTCTCGCGGCGGCATCTGCAAGTAAGCAGCACAAGCCTCAGCCCCCCGTTCGTATGAACTATAATAACCTCCTATGCTTGTGTGTTACAGGGTTGCCAGGTCGCAGCAAGAATCGCTCAGCTCCAGTGGCCAGACAGCTTTGCACTCACACACTCATTCACACATGCAACACTCCACACTTTAATCAATAAATAATTGTCAAACAATCTACTCATGTCAGCGTCTGTCTCCTGGGTCCCCGATCATGTCACCTTCTAGCCAAAATTGGAAATGGTCTGTCGCCAGGGGGAGGGCCAACAATTCTCTGTCAAACGTATTGTATTTGCATTTGTTGTCACGCAAAGTATGACTGAAAAATGCGGGTGGCTGCCATGTACCGGAGACATACTGCTCCACCACTGCCCCTATGGCAACGTCAGACGTGTCCGTGGTGAGCGCTATTCGCGCTAACGGGGCAGGGTGGGCTAGCAAAGTGGCGTTAGCAAGCACTGTTTTGTCGTCTAAGAAAGCCTGGACTCGCTCGGGTGTCCAGTTGATATTTTCTGCGGGCTTCTTTTTCTTAAGCGCAGCATACAATGGCTAAAGCAGCTGGGGTGCCCGGGGGAGGAAACTGTTATAAAAGTTGACCAGGCCCAAAAATTCCTGTAGAGCCCTCACGGTCTGCGGACGCAGAAAATCTGACACCGCGCGCACCTTATTAAAAAGAAAAAATTGCAAAACTCACAGAGGCTGGTGTCCAAGTGGTCGTGTCCTTCTGTCATGAATCACCCATTTCACATGTGGAAGCAGTAAACCAAACGCTCTCTGTGAGTTTGCACATTTATTAACATAAAAAACAGACAAGAACGTTAACATACAAAAACTAAATAATGAAGTACAAGGCGTAATAAACAAGTACAAATGTGGTAGACGCTGGAGGAGAAAGAGGCTCAACGTCCAGGAGGACAGAAGCCAGGGGACGCCTGGCCAAGGGCGGAATCCAGCTGGAGCTCTCCCGAAGGCAGCGGGGCTCATGGCTGGAAATTGGGGGGAAACGTACCTGGACGGAGCTCTCCAACTCTCTTTGACAGCGGGACCTAAAACAGTCAGGCAATAGCTCCCGAGGACGGGTATACATGGTAGAAGGACATGACAAACCCCAGAGGTTTGCCGTGCCCATATATGCAGTACATAATCAGTCACAGGTGTGGACACATGAGTGGAGAAAATAACAGAATGAATAACAGGTGTGCAGCTCCGACCAGTTTGACAGCCAGAAGCTTTACAGCGCTATCCAAATAAAACATAACCGGAACCATAACCGGAAACATAACGGCACTTTGGCGCAGTGGTTAGCACTGCAGCAGCACAGCAACTCACCCTTGGCCATGGGATCCCTGGTTCGATCCCAGCCCCTGACCAACAGTGATCTGTGTGGAGTTTGCATGCTCTCCCCGTGTCCGCGTGGGTTTACTCCGGGAGTTCTCCAGTTTCCTCCCACAAGCCAAAAACATGCAGGTTAGGTTAATTGGAGACTCTAAAAGTGGCCCTAGGTGTGAATGTGTGTGCGAATGGTAAAGGGATAGCGCCGTACCATGGCTGCTTCACCCATCCAGGTGGATGCCCTCAATTTCCCCTCTGGGGATCAATAAAGTATACAAAATCAAATTAAAAAAATAACAACACAACCCCAACATGTGAACATGACCACAAATGTACAATGACAATAACTGGACAAAATAACAATGGAACAGACCGAAAAAGACTGAACTAAAACTAAAGACTGGGCACGGCACCCACCCGTGTCCCAGGATCATGACAAAATTGTTCTTTTTGGACTGGTGTTTTCCCCACTGCCTTTAAAACGGCTGTGGTGAAACCCCTTTTGAAGAAAAGTAATTTAGATCCTGATGTTCTCAGTAACTATTGACCTGTATCCAACTTACCATTTTTTTTTTTAATTTAAGTTTTTGTAAAGGGTATACAGGTTATTACAGCATTGCATTGTTTACATTTTCATCACATGTTCCCTTATTTTTTGCTATTTGACAACATTGGTAGGATAGTTATTACAACACCCCCCTTTTTTTTAAAGTGAAAGAAAAAGTGAAATTAAGGAGAATTAAATAAAAACAAAACAAACAAAAAAAACGAATAAACAAACAAACAGAACAGCAAAAAACAAACAAACAGAAAATTAAGTAAATAAAAGTAAAAGAGCATCTGAGTAGCATTGGAACAAAGAGCGGGACCATTATTGAAATGGTATTTGTCAAAGATTAGATCTAATGGAAGACACATATGCGATCCAGGGTTGCCAAAAGTTCATGAACCCATCCATGTCCTGTCTCAGTGCGAATGTCAACTTTTCCATTGAGTAAATGTCTTGAATCACGTTAATCCAATCTTCAGGTGTAGGACAGTCCTTCAGCATCCATTTTTTAGTTAGGGCTTTTTTACTTGCCAATATTAAAACATTGAATAAGTATTTTTCTCCTCGTCTTTCCAGTGAGTCCGGTAGTAAACCCAAATACAAAGTTACAAAAGAAAAGGGAACTGTTATTTTGAATATTTTCCCCAATATTGTCTGTACGTTGGTCCAATATTGGTGGATAACTGGGCATGACCAAAACACATGAAAATGATTTGCAGTCTTTTCACCACACAAGCGCCAACAGTTCAACCCCTTATGGGTAAATTTGTTTTGTGCAGGTGTTCTGAAAAATCTTACCAAATTTTTCCATCCAAATTCTCTCCACTGCAGGGAAGAGGTACTTTTCCATTGCTGTTTATTTAGCTTTTCCCATATTTCCAATTGTAAAGTGAAGTTCCTCTCTTTTTCCCATCTCTCTTTTATATATGATGTGTTGTCTCCTTTTAAGTCTTGAAGACCTTGATATATTTTAGAAATGTATCTGATCCCTGGGATCCCTTTATATGCCATTAAGAAGACCTTCAGAACACCTGACTGGGCCCTTTCCAAATCCTCCTTTTTAAGTATATTGTTTATGTGGTGTCTAAGCTGAAAGAACCTGTAAAGATCTTGATTTATTAGACCTTGTTTTTTCAAATCTTCAAAACTTCTTAAAGTTTGCCCCTTAAAAAAATCGTAATATTTTATCAGCCCTTTCTCTTTCCACTCTTTAAATCTAGTGTCTGTTTTATTGGGGGTAAAGTCTTGATCATAGGCAATCCATTGCAGAAGTCGATAGGGCTCTTTAGCTTGACTCTCTCTGACTATCTTAAACCAAATTTTTAGCGGGGTCTCTATCCACGGGTTGGTGTTATTCAAGAGTTTAGTTAAGGCATTGTTCCCTATTATTGCCTGTAGGGGGATGTCATTTGTTATTTGGCAATATAAGCTGCGGCTTCAGCCATCACCCATTTCGGATAACTCACGTGGAATTGTATAGTAGAAGGAGTCTTTGTCTAATTTGACCTTGTTGTTATATTATACAGTTTCTTTTAACCTGTAATGTACTATCCGAAATCCGAAATAAATTCATTCATTCATTCATTCATTCATTCATTCATTCATTCATTTGGCATTCCATCTCCTTCCATTGTGCAGTGTAGACTGGGTTACATATCTCTACTAAAGTTTTAATTTGTGCAGCTATAAAATAGTCCCTGATATTTGGCAGCGCGAGCCCACCTTTGTCTTTGTTTAGCTGTAGGGTTCTATATCTGATTCTAGGTCTCTTACCCTGCCATATGAATCTTGAGATCCTTCTGTCCAGCTCCTGCCATGTTTTTTTGGGAGGTTCTACCGGTATTGTTTGGAAAAGGTATAGAAGACGTGGAAGTATATTCATTTTGACTGCTTCAATTCTTTGTGCAGTACCTAAGAATGGTATCATATTCCATCTTGCTAGGTCAGATTTTATTTTAGTCACCAGTGGATCATAGTTTAGTGTTATAATTTTGTCGAGTTGTTTCGGGATATTGACCCCCAGATATTTCATAGATTCCAACTCCCAGTTAGTTTTGAGTTCATTTAGTGAGAAATGATTTGGGTCATAGTTGAATGTTAAGACTTGGGTTTTATGCATGTTTAATTTGTACCCCGATAAATCTCCATAGTCTGAAAAAACTGAGATTAGTTCTGGTAGAGAAGTGTCTGGCTGCCCTAGGTATATTAAAATGTCATCAGCAAAGAGTGCTGTTTTATGTTCCTTCTGACCAAGTGTAATACCTTGAATTTCTTGATTTTGTCTTATCCATTGGCTCAGAGGTTCTATGAAGATTGCAAAGAGCAGTGGAGACAGGGGGCAGCCCTGACGACATCCTCTTTCCAGCTCAAAAGATGATGATAAATTACCGTTAATCCTTATTTTAGCTGTTGGTTTTTTATATAATGCCTGTATAGTTCTAATGAAGTTGTTATGAAAATTGAAACTGGATAAGATTCTATATAGGAAAGACCAGTCAACCGAATCGAATGCTTTTTCAGCATCTAATCCCAATATGACTGCATTTAAGTTTTTTTTTTTATATGATGAATTATGTGTAAAGTGCGTCGAATGTTGTCTTGTGTCTGTCTTTGTCTTATAAAACCTGTTTGGTCTAAGTGAACTAAGTCTGTCAGTATGTTTTCTAACCTTTTGGCAAGGATAGTGGTAAAAAACTTATAGTCCTGATTTAATACACTGATTGGTCTGTAGTTGGAGCATTCTAGTTTATCCTTTTCAGGTTTAGGTATAACTGCAATGACCCCTTCTCTCCAGGAGGGGGGGATTTCCCCTGTGTGGAGGACGTAGTTAAATGTTTTCAGGAGGAGAGGAGATAGTTGCCGTTTAAAGGTTTTGTACCATTCTGCTGTATAGCCATCTGCTCCTGGGGATTTGTTAGCTTTAAGTTTCATAATTGCTTTTTCCAATTCTTTAGGTTGTATTTCTGACAGTAGGGTTTTATTTTGTGAATCCGTAAGTTGGGGAAGGTTTAATGTGTTTAGTAATGTCTCGGATGCGTTTTTATGTTTTTTGTGGGAGTATAAGTTCTTGTAGCAATTCTCGAAGCTTTTAAGAATATCCTGAATTCTGAATTTTATTTCCTTTGATACTGGGTCTCTGATTTTGTAGATTGCTCTTTCCGTTTGTTGTTTCCTCAATTTATAGGCTAGTAATTTTGCCGATTTACTGCCTGCTTCATAGTGTTTTTGTTTCAGAAATGTAGTTTCTTCTGGATTTCTATTGTGTAGATCTCATTTATTTGATTTTTAATTTCTTTAATCTTGAGCGAGCCATTAGACTGAGTGTTGTCTTTGTGTTCTTTTTCTAGGTTCTTGAGTTCTGACTCTAGTGTGATTAGTTTTTCTTGTCTCAGTTTCTTTTGGGTTGCCAGTTTTGCAATAATTTTTCCCCTTATTACAGCTTTGCACGCATCCCACAGTATTAAAGGAGATACTTCTCCATTATCGTTTTCTTCCAAATATCTGAGAATATCTGATTCCAATTCATCTTTCAGTGGTCCTTTCAGGACACTTGAATTCAACCTCCAGGAAAATGTATTATTTGTGTATTTTTGGATGTTTAAGTCCATATAGATCGGACTGTGGTCGGAGAGATCCATCAGTCCTATTTTACATGTTTTTACTCTTCCAATGTCTCTATTAAACATAAAAAAGTAATCAATCCTTGAGTAAGATGAATGTGGTGTTGAATAAAAAGTATAATCTTTTACATTGGGGTTGAATTCCCTCCATACGTCACAGATTCCCATTTCTTTTAGTAGCATCCGAGTATTCTTACTTTGGGTGTTATTTTGATGTGAAGAATTACCTGTCGCATCCCAGTATGGATTCAGTCTTAGATTGAAGTCTCCACCACATATCACTAAACCTTGGGCTTTAGTTATCATTAGGTCGAATACATTTTTATAAAATTTCCATTTAGCCCCTGGTGGTGCATATACATTCAGCAGGGTGATATCTTCTCCCTCTAGCCGCCCAGTTACCAAACTGTACCTCCCTTCTTTATCTTTGTGTTCTGATTTTTTTTCAAATGTAATTTTGGTTGATATCAATGTCGCTACTCCCCTCCTCCTCCCTGATTTATATGAAGATGAAGAGATCATTTTAAACCCTTGTCTATTGAGTTTAGTGTGTTCCACGTCTGTTAGGTGGGTTTCTTGTAAAAATATTATTTCTGCTTTGTCTTTTTTCATTTTGCGTAGAATCTTGGATCTTTTAACTGGATTCAGGATCCCTTTTACATTATATGAGGCTATTTTGGTTACACCCTGTTTCTCCATTGTATTTTCTTATTTAGTATAACAGTGTGGTGGCCCTCTTTTTTGTTACTCAGAAACTGAAAGAACATTAAGAACATAAAAAACATTAAGAACATAGTGTACGAAACTTTAAAACAAAAAACTGTCAAAAAAACTTCCTGAGCTGGGGTCTCTTTAAAGACCCTGTAAGAGCCCTGATGGAGTGTAGGCTCTGAGGGAAATTCCTCAAACTCTGTTACGTGTTGAGGGCCCTCTCTTACCCCTGTAAGTTGTCCCATGTTTTTAACGTGAATTTCAGATCCCAATCCGAATTTGTAATGATTTTTTTTTTTTTTTTTAATGCCTATAACCTATGAGATTGTGTGCACCCTCCCACCCCCATCACAGCAAACATTCACTCTAATACAGTATTTGTTAGTATGGAGAGAACATGTGGGTCATTGTTACATTTCTATTTTAACATGATTTATTTTTTTTTCCCCCTTTAAATTAAGAAGACATTTGTTTCTAATGCTATAACTGCTCCATGAAAGGTTTTACCACAAGCTGATTCTGCATCTCCTTTAATGTTTGTTACCTTGTAGGGGGGGGGGGGGGGTGGAAGTGCAGAGTGACTGAAAAGAAAAAAAAAAACAAACAAAAAGGTTGCTATTCCTTCCTGGAACTGGAAAGCTTATCTTTGTAGCTCTGGGGCTGGGTTTCCCGCTGCTGGCCCGTGGATTTTGAAGGTCTCTGAGTGGATCACGTTTGAGCTCTGATTTTCTCGCTCAGATCCGCTGCGGGTTTAAACACCGTTACCGGGAGTCCTCTCCTTGCCATGTCAGTTGTTGCTTCTTCCGCTGAATTATAGAGACATGACTCTTCACCGTAAAAGACCCTTAGCTTCGCCGGAAATGGCGTCTGAAAGCGTAGATTCTGTTCCCGTAAAACCTTTTTGGCGTCGTTATATTCCCGTCGATTTTTAAGAACCTCAGGGGCGTAATCGTGCTCCACGAAGACTTTTCTCTCATGATGCATAAATCCTTTTTTCTGCCAAGCCCGTCTTACAACCTCTTGTTTTATTTTGAAATTGGCGAATCTTACCACCACAGAACGTGGGGGCGCTTCCGGGGCTGGCTTTGCGGCTAATGTACGATGGGCTTTTTCTATCTTCAAATCGGTGGTTTGTGGAATATCCAACTTCTCTCTCAATAAGGATTCCACGCATTCCGCCACTGTGTTGAAACCATCTTCAGCTCCTTCTTTCAGACCGTGAATTCTGATGTTATCTTGTCTCTGTCTTCCTTCTTGGTCGGTTAGCTTAGCCTCCAGCCATGACTGTTTTCTGTGTAAATCCAGCACAGAATCTTCAAGCACTTTTACTCTTTCTTCAGCTTCCAAGATTCGGTTTTCGGCCTGGTCCATTCTGCTGTTCGCCTTTTTTAGATCCTCTCTGAATTCAAGAAATTCGGCCCGAAATCGTCGTATTTCGTCAAATAGCGATTTCAAGCTAATCCTTTTGTTAGCTAGGCCCAGGTCCTCGTCTTCTGAACGGAAGTCCTCCGGTTCAGATTCTGCAGCCGCTGTGCGTCCTGACCTGGGGAATGTCAGTTTCCTCTGCTTGTGGTTAGGCATGGTGTTATTGTCTTTTGATTTTTAATCTTCCAAAAATCCGTTAGGTCTGATTTTGAGGATGTTTTCCTTGGATTGAGTCTGGGAGTTTCAGCGTTAGGTTGCTATCACCATGGCGTCCAGACCGGAAGTCCTCAACTTACCATTTTTAAGTAAAGTTTTAGAAAAAATTGTTTTTATCCAGTTAAACAATTTTCTTATTGACCACAGCATTTTTGAAAAATTTCAATCTGGTTTTAGGACAAACCACAGTACCGAGACAGCCCTTTTAAAAATTGTTAATGATATCAGGTGTAACATGGACTCCTACAAACTGTCAGTCCTGGTGCTGCTGGATCTCAGTGCTGCCTTTGATACAGTAAATCACCACATTTTATTAAACAGACTCAAACACCTGATGGGCCTCTCAGGTACCGTTCTTGAATAGTTTCATTCCTATCTCACAGATCGTCACTATTTTGTAAGTATGGATATATGTTCTTCGGCAATCCACGAAATCAAGTGTGGGGTACCCCAAGGTTCAATTTTAGGGCCAATACTTTTTAATCTTTATATGTTACCACTTGGGGATGTTATCAGGAGACATGGCATCAATTTTCATAGCTATGCTGATGATACACAGCTGTACATTTCCACGTCTCCTGATGACACAAAACCAATTAATGCCCTTTTGAAGTGTAAGCCAGTGCATCCGAAGACGAACACAAAACCCACCTCAGGACGGTTTTCCGGAGGTTGGAGGAGCACGGGTTAATAATCAACCTGGCGAAATGCCAGTTCGGCGTGACAGAGATTGATTTTTTGGGGCACCGCGTCTCTCCAGAAGGAGCGATCCCGCTGCCCGACAAAGTGCGCACCGTGGCAGATTTTCCCCGGCCTCAGACGGTCAGGGCGCTGCAGGAATTTTTGGGAATGGTGAACTTTTATAACCGTTTCCTTCCCCACGCGGCGCAGCTCATGCAACCATTGTACGCTGCGCTCAAGAAACAGAAACCCGCGGATAGGGTCGAATGGACCCCGGAGCAAGAGCGGGCGTTCTCAGAGGTTAAAGCAGCCCTGGCAAACGCCGCACTGCTGGCGCATCCGGACCCGGCGGCCCGGATAGCGCTCACCACCGATGCTTCAGTCGTGGCCATAGGGGCTGTCGTAGAGCAGCGCGTCACCAGGGCTTTGCAGCCGCTTGCTTTTTTCAGCAGAACTTTGCGCGACAGTGAACGTAAATACAGCGCGTTCGACAGGGAGTTGCTGGCTCTCCACCTGGCCATACGCCACTTCCAGTTCTGGCTGGAAGGGCGCAGCTTTACCACGTTCGTGGATCACAAGCCACTAATGTTCGTGATGGCCAAGGTTTCAGAACCGTGGTCGGGCCGGCAGCAGAGACAGCTGGCCGCGATCTCAGAGTTTACTACCGATATTCAGCATGTGTCGGGTAAACTGAATGTGGTGGCGGACTGCCTCTCGTGCGCCGTGGTGGCCCCGGTCTATGTGGGGATAGATTACGCAGCCATGGCCGCGGAGCAGATTAGTGATGCAGACGTGCGCGCGCTCCAGTCTGGACCAACAGGGTTAAGGCTGGAGAGCAGGGTGCTGCAAGACAGCATGCCCCCCCTAATCTGCGATGTCTCCACGGGACGCCTGCGTCCGGTGGTCCCGGTCGCGTGGCGCCGCCGCGTGTTTGAGTCAGTTCACACTCTAGCGCACCCAGGAGTGTGCGCATCGGTCAAAATGGTGGGAGAGAAGTTTGTGTGGACGAGCCTACGCAAACAAGTAAAAGAGTGGGCTGCAGCCTGCGTGGCGTGCCAGCGAGCCAAGGTACACAGACACACGAAGGCTCCCTTGGAGCCGTTTCGGGTACCGGCTAAGAGGTTCGACCACATTCACGTGGACCTCGTGGGCCCCCTCCCGCCATCACAGGGGTGCACGCACCTCCTGACAGTGATGGACCGCACCACGCGCTGGCCAGAAGCAGTCCCACTGGCGGCAACCACGTCCGCAGACGTAGCACGCGCTTTTTTAACAGCATGGGTGGCGAGTTTTGGAGTCCCGTCGGACATTACGTCCGACAGGGGCCCTCAATTTGTTTCTGAACTCTGATCCACGATGGCCCGCAGCCTGGGTGTTACAAGTCATCGCACAACCGCATACAACCCACAGGCCAATGGGTTATGCGAGCGTTTTCATAGCTCACTGAAAGCAGCACTCAGGGCTTCACTGACGGATGCAAATTGGGTGGACAGGTTGCCGTGGGTTTTATTGGGGTTGCGCTCCGCGCCAAAAGAGGATCTGGAAGCTTCCCCAGCAGAGCTGGTTTTTGCGCAGCCCCTACGGCTGCCCGGGGAATTTCTGCCAGATAATCCCGCGCCGGACAGCTGCCTGTCTCAGCTTTTGCAGCGTAGCGCAAACACAGGCACGCTGCCGGGCCTGGCCCACCACTGTTTTCCGCATGTTTTCGTGCCTAAAACTTTGAAGAACGCGGAGTTCGTGTTTGTCAGACACGACGCCCACCGCCCTCCATTGCGCCCACCCTATGATGGACCGTTCAGAGTGTTGGAAATAGGGGATAAGCATTTTGTGCTAGACTTGGGGGGTAGACGGGAGAAAATTGGCATAGACAGTCTCAAATCCGCCTTTGTAATGGCGGATGAGCAAGTACTGTTGGCGAGGGCCCCTCGGCGTGGAAGACCCCCACGGAGAGCTCCCCAAGGGAACGATTCATCAGAGCAGCCACACGGACAGAGCAAACCCCCCACCCCTCACCACGGCTCACCCGCAGTCGGACACACTCCCAGCAGCCCCCCACCGGCACAGCAGCGCCACGGAGGCAGTAAACCCCAGTTACAGCAGATATGGGAGGAGACTGAAGCCGAAATAGCATGTGGATTGATATTCTATTGTTCTATCTAAGATGCTGGGGGGGGCGGTATGGAAGTCAGGTTATTTCGCACCTCAGACAGAGACAATAAATACACATGGGAGAACAATGCCCAAGAGGGTGAGAGGGGGTTGAATGAAGTGTAGTGTAAATATCATGCTGTGTATGAGGAAGTGCCTTGAAGCTTGTGAAGGTGACTTGTGATATAGAGAGTAGTGCTTGCTGTAACCAGTCAGTCTGTTCTGTGCTTGTGAGATGTGAGTGTGTAATAAATCATCTGACATGAAGCTGCCTCTTCATTTACACACCCCACAGACCCACCTTTTTGACCTCGCTTTTATTTAAATTATTTTGCTTCTCCCCCTTTTTACTTTTTCTTACACCTTTTTAATCCTGTTTTAACTATTTTTTTTAATCCTGTTTTTATTTGTATTTATCCTGTTTTAACTTATTTTTTTTAACTTGCTATTGCTTGATTTCATGTCTTATTACCTGTGGTTTTTCCTCACTGATAGTGGTTCCCCAGTTTAGTTTTAATGTTTTGTGTTTTTTTTAAACGTGGTTTTATATGGTAGGTCGATTAGTCAGTGTGTTGTGATTGTGTGTGTGTGTCTGTGTGTGTGTGTGGGTGGGTGGATGGGTGAGGCCATGTTTTGGTTTTGGTGTAGGAAGTTTTCAAATAAAGGTGCTGCCTGTAGCGAGCTTGGAATGAAGAAGCGATGTGATTTTATAAATCAAGATTTATTATCAGCTTCACCTCCCAAACATGTCTCATCTCGATGCAGAAGCAGAATCAAGAGGTCGAGCGCAGTCAGACCTTCATACTTATACCCACACTCAACAAAAGACATTGCACATCAAAGCTGACATCCCGCATTAACATAATCCCCCTCCATTGTCCTCCATCTCCTCCACCTGACCCTGGGTGGTCAGGAAGTTCGATCCGGTCTCCACCGCTGCGACTCGGTCTGTTCTTTGATCCTCGCCGGTGGTTGAGACCTCTTGTCCTGTTCTGAGGCGTGAGGTCATTCCGCATATGTAATCACTAAACATTCTAATATGTCTATACATACAGTGGGGCAAAAAAGTATTTAGTCAGCCACCAATTGTGCAAGTTCTCCCACTTAAAAGATGAGAGAGGTCTCCACTTTTCATCATAGGTATACCTCAACTATGAGAGACAAAATGAGAAAAAAAATCCAGAAAATCACATTGAAGGATTTTTAATGAATTAATTGGTAAATTCCTCAGTAAAATAAGTATTTGGTCACTTACAAACACGCAAGATTTCTGGCTCTCACAGACCTGTAACTTCTTCTTTAAGAGGCTCCTCTGTCCTCCACTCGTTACCTGTATTAATGGCACCTGTTTGAACTCGTTATCAGTATAAAAGACACCTGTCCACAACCTCAAACAATCAGACTCCAAACTCCACTATGGCCAAGACCAAAGAGCTGTCAAAGGACACCAGAAACAAAATTGTAGACCTGCACCAAGCTGGGAAGACTGAATCTGCAATAGGTAAGCAGCTTGGTGTGAAGAAATCAACTGTGGGAGCAATTATTAGAAAATGGAAGAAGTACAAGATCACTGATAATCTCCCTCGATCCGGGGCTCCACGCAAGATCTCACCCCGTGGGGTCAAAGTTATCACAAGAACGTTGAGCAAAAATCCCAGAACCACATGGGGGGACCTAGTGAATGACCTGCAGACAGCTGGGACCAAAGTAACAAAGGCTACCATCAGTAACACACTACGCCGTTAGGGACTCAAATCCTGCAGTGCCAGACGTGTCCCCCTGCTTAAGCCAGTACATATCCAGGCCCATCTGAAATTTGCTAGAGAACATTTGGATGATCCAGAAGAGGATTGGGAGAATGTCATATGGTCAGATGAAACCAAAATATAACTTTTTGGAAAAACTCAACTTGTCGTGTTTGGAGGAGAAAGAACACCATACCTACTGTGAAGCATGGGGGTGGAAACATCATACTTTGGGGCTGTTTTTCTGCAAAGGGACCAGGACGACTGAGCCGTGTAAAGGAAAGAATGAATGGGGCCATGTATCGTGAGATTTTGAGTGAAAACCTCCTTCCACCAGTAAGGACATTGAAAATGAAACATGGCTGGGTCTTTCAGCATGACAATGATCCCAAACACACCGCCGGGGCAACGAAGGAGTGGCTTCGTAAGAAGCATTTCAAGGTCCTGGAGTGGCCTAGCCAGTCTCCAGATCTCAACCTCATAGAAAATCTTTGGAGGGAGTTGAAAGTCTGTGTTGCCCAGCGATAGCCCCAAAACATCACTGCTCTAGAGGAGATCTGCATGGAGGAATGGGCCAAAATACCAGCAACAGTGTGTGAAAACCTTGTGAAAACTTACAGAAAACGTTTGACCTCTGTCATTGCCAACAAAGGGTATATAACAAAGTATTGAGATGAACGTTTGTTATTGACCAAATACTTATTTTACTGAGGAATTTACCAATTAATTCATTAAAAATCCTTCAATGTGATTTTCTGGATTTTTTTTTTCTTATTTTGTCTCTCATAGTTGAGGTATACCTATGATGAAAATTGGAGACCTCTCTCATCTTTTAAGTGGGAGAACTTGCACAATTGGTGACTGACTAAATACTTTTTTACCCCACTGTATGTAGGTACGGAATATATGATTAATATAAGCCACAGCCCCCCCCCCAAACGACTAAGAAAAGGACAATCAAATTAAGTTTACAGTTTAAGATAATCTTTATGACATATTATACTGTTAAACATCTTGACAGGGAAAACAAGGAAAAAATCTTTCCAGCAGTCATGATCCTGTAGAAAATTCAGTGGTAACAACAACAGTATAGTAATGTCACAAATCAGCCTTAAAACTGTCACGGCACAATCTGATAACATAGTTAACAACTCTTTGTCAATTTTGCATCAGTCCCTGTGCCGTCTGGGTTTTAATCTTCTCCCGAATCTGCTGTAGGTCCGCTTTGGCGTCCTGGTGGGACCATCCTGTAAGGAATCTGCAGCTTGGGGAGGAGAGTGGTTATTTGTTCCCTGCAGGGGGGCTGAGTTTTTTTTCTTGGGGGGTCTACCCCGCCGAGGTGCTCTCGCCACCCGTGCAGGCTCGTCGCTCAACAAGAAGGCAGGTTTAAGTCTGTCAATGCTGACTGTTTCTTTTCTGTCCCCTAAATCAAGCACAAAATGCTTATCACCAGGTTCCAGCACTCTGAATGGTCCGTCGTATGGTGGACGGAGGGTTGATTTTAAAGCTTCGTGTCTAACAAAAACGAACTCGGCGTTTTTTAAAGCTTGGGGGACAAAAACCCGTGGAAAGGAGTGATGTGCCGGTCCAGGGAGCGTGTCTGGTCCGGTGCTGCTTAAGGGCCTCAGGGCTGGAAGATGCCCAGGCTCTGGATTGTCACGCCGCGCCGCTCATCAGCGGCGCCACCTGCACGCACACCTGCACATCATCAGCGGCGAGGGATTTAAGCCGCTTCGCCCTGAGCTTCGGCCTGAAGCCGTCAGACTTCCCTACGCATCGCTGTGAGTTCCTTTTCATTCTCAGCTGATCATTCCGGTAAGAAGGTCTTACCTTTTTCTCCTCCAAGTCTGCTCCCCTGTGCACAGGTGGATTTCCCGGTGGCGGACTACTCCTTTCCATCGCCTGTTCCTCGCTGCTGCACCGGGCTCTCCAGGTGGCTGTCTCCCGGACTTCGTCCCTTGCTGTGCCAGTCACCCGTCCTATCCAAGTAAGCTCCTCTCTCGCTCATTTATCTCCTGTGTTGGTGTGTGCCCGTCACCCTTCTCTCTGTGCTTTTCCCATAGGGTTGTCTGGCTGTACGGTCTCCTGCCTCTGTGCCCGAAGCAGACGCCGCCACCAACACATTCACATCCCGCAGACACACATTCATACACTCCTGTTGTTAATAAACTATTTGAACTACTCTGAGCCTGTGTGTGTGCGTCTCCTGAGCCGTGCGTTATGTCAGTACGGCTTCAGCAGAGCGGCTCGGCAGACGGTGGGCTCGCACACCGGCTTACCACTCTCGAGGCTCGAGTGGATCAGATAGCCTATCAGCAACAGGTGGTTTTCAATCAGTTGTTAAATATAACTAACCGATTGGGCCGCTTGGACCCCCAACAGCCGTTCCCCCCGGCTCGTCAGGGTGGCTCGGCTCCTGCTGCTCCAGCGGCCGTCCAGCAGGCTCCGGCGGCACCGACTCGGCTCACGCCCATTCCAACCCCCGCCGGCTTTAGCGGAAAGCTCGGCGGAGCGCGGGGGTTCATAATGCAATGTGAGTCCGTGTTTCACCGTGTGCCCGGAGACTTTCCCTCAGATCATAGCCGAATTGGTTATATCGGGAATCTCCTTGAGGGGCGAGCATTAACCTGGACCTACGCCGTAATGGCGAGGCCCAGTTATGCCACCCTCACGTATGACCAATTCGTGAGACGCTTCCTGGAGGTCTTTGACCATTCTCGTACCGAGACGGTCCAGGTCGATCGGCTTCTCGCCCTCCAGCAGGGAAGCCGGTTGGCAGCGGACTACGCGGTCGACTTCCAGGTAGCGGCGGAGGAATTAGGCTGGGAGGAACGCTCCCTCTGTGGCCTTTTCCTCCGCAGTCTCAACGATGATCTGAGGGATGAACTGGCTGGGCGGGATATCCCTGAGACGCTAGCGGAGCTAACATCCGTAGCGATCAGTTTGGACAACAGGCTGCGCGAGCGCTCCTCGGGACGGAAGTCATCTTCTTCTCGCCCTCGTGGAGTCTCGCTGCGCCTGTTCCAAGCTCGCCCCCTGGCGACGCCGCCACCATCGTGCCCCGAGGAGTCGGAGCCGATGGTGACGGGTTGGACAAAGCTTCCCCTTGCGGAGAGACAACGCCGCCGTGAGTTGGATCTCTGCATGTATTGCGGAGATGACCAACACACGGTGAAGCTTTGCCCACGGAAAGCCAGTCGGCGGGGTCCGCGAGTCACTGTAGGGGGCCTCATGGAAGTCAATCGGTTAAGTTCCCTCACACAATTGAAACTGCCCATCCGTTTCTGTCACAACTCCACTGGGCATCTCACCCACGCACTGGTGGATTCGGGCGCGGAAGGCAGCTTTATTTCTCAAAGCCTGGCAACCCGATTGGGCATCCGCTGTCAGGCACTAAGGAACCTTATCTCCCTGGTCAACCTCTCTCGTGCCTCCCTTGGGAGAGTTACACACCTGACCATCCCCGTCCCGGTTATTATCTCTGGAAACCACCGGGAGGAGATAACCTTTTACGTCCTACCCAACTCTGTGTCGCCCGTCATCCTGGGGTATCCCTGGCTACGCCTCCACAACCCCGTTTTGGATTGGAAGTCCGCCGGGGTGTCGGCATGGAGCACGTTCTGCATGAGCACCTGTCTACAGTCCGCTGCCTGCTCTCCGTCCGCTTCTCCCTCACCTACGGACGCTGCGCCCCCGGACCTGTCCCTGGTGCCATTGGAATTTCACGACCTGGGTATGGTATTCAGCAAATCCAAGGCGATGTCTCTCCCTCCTCATAGGCCCTATGACTGTGCAATCAACCTCCGCCAGGGGGCACCCTTACCCTCTGGACGACTCTACAGTCTATCGGCGCCGGATAAGGAGACCATGAACTCTTACCTCAAGGAGTCGCTGAGTGCTGGGATAATCCGCCCATCGTCATCACCTGTGGGGGCAGGATTCTTCTTCGTCGGTAAGAAGGACGGATCCCTCCGTCCTTGCATTGACTATCGTGCCCTTAACGACATTACGGAGAAGGATCGCTACACCCTGCCCCTCATGGACACCGCTTTCCACTCCCTCCAAGGGGCGACTTGGTTCACCAAGCTGGATCTACGCAGCGCATACCACCTCGTCCGGATCCGGGAGGGAGATGAGTGGAAGACAGCCTTCCGTACCCTGAACGGCCACTTCGAATACCTGGTGATGCCGTTCGGGTTGACCAACGCTCCAGCCGTCTTTCAGCGCCTCATCAATGACGTCCTCCGGGATTTCATCGGCCTTTTTGTGTTCGTCTACCTGGATGACATTCTCATCTTCTCCAAGTCCAGGGACGAGCACCAGGTCCACGTGAGGCGGGTCCTCCAAAGGCTGCTGGAGAACCGGTTGTACGTGAAGGCCGAGAAATGCGAGTTTTACGCGAAGACAACATCCTTCCTCAGGTTCATCATCTCCCACGACCAGGTGCTTCCGGACCCAGAGAAGGTGAAGGCGGTGGTGGAATGGCCCACACCTGCGTCAAGAAAGCAGGTGCAGCAGTTCGTTGGGTTTGCGAACTTCTACCGCCGCTTCGTCCCAAATTTTGGCACCATCGTCGGCCCGCTGACCCGCCTCACGTCCCCTAAGGTCCCGTTCCGGTGGACCGAAGAGGCCACGGCTGCCTTTCAGGCGCTGAAGGCAGAGTTCTCCTCCTCCCGGGTCCTTAGCCAAGTCAACCCTGCGCTGCAGTGCATCGTGGAAGTGGACACTTCGGACACAGGAGTGGGGGCGGTGCTATCCCAGCGGTCGCCAGATGACGGAATCAAACGGCCCTGTGCCTTCTTCTCCCGGCGTTTGTCCCCGGCAGAGAGGAATTACGACGTGGGTGACAGAGAGCTCCTTGCCATCAAGCTTGCGCTACAGGAGTGGCGTCACTGGCTAGAGGGGGCGGACCTGCCGTTCGTGGTCCTGACGGACCACAAGAAGTTGGAGTATCTTAGATCTGCCAAGCGCCTGAACGCCCGCCAGGCGCACTGGTCCTTGTTCTTCACCAGGTTCCAATTTACCATCACCTTCAGGCCTGGCTCCAAGAACAGCCTGCCCGACGCCCTCTCTAGGCAATTCGCCCCTGAGGAGTCGGAGGACACGGTCCACACCATCCTACCCAGGTCGTGCGTCGTGGGAGCCGTCACCTGGGACATTGAGAGCAAGATCCGGAAGGCGCAGGAAGTGGAACCTGACCCTGGCGGCGGACCGGAGGGGAGGCTGTTCGTGCCATCCACGGTTCGGGGGGAGGTCATCCACTGGTTGCACACATCCAAGCTCACCTGTCACCCTGGCTCCTCCCGGATGATTGACCTCCTCCAGCGGTCCTTCTGGTGGCCGGGCCTGCGGAGGGACGCTGCCCGCTACGCCCGGGCCTGTCCAGTGTGTGCCACCAACAAATCGGGTAATGCCCCTCCAGCGGGTTTGCTCCAGCCTCTGCCCGTCCCTGGCAGGCCCTGGTCGCATATCGCCCTGGACTTCTTCACCGGACTCCCAGTCTCTAACACCTACGACACCGTCCTGACCATCGTGGACCGCTTCTCAAAGGCGGCACACTTCGTCCCCCTACGAGGTCTCCCAACTGCCCTGGAGACGGCGGACCTCCTTATCCAGCACGTGGTCAGGCTGCATGGGATTCCGGTGGACGTGGTCTCGGACCGGGGGCCCCAATTTGCTTCAGAAGTTTGGAAGTCGTTTTGCAACGCCCTAGGAGCCAAGGTGAGCCTCTCCTCCGGCCATCACCCCCAATCCAACGGGCAGTGTGAGTGGACCAACCAGGAGCTGAAGGCTGCGCTCCGCTGTGTAACAGCGTCCAAACCTATGTCCTGGAGTAACCACCTCGCCTGGGTTGAATACGCCCACAACACCGCTCGCTCTTCTGCTACAGGGATGTCCCCCTTTAAGGCGTCCCTGGGTTACGACCCCCCGCTGTTCCCAGCGCAGGAGAGTGAGGTAACTGTTCCCTCAGTAAAGGAGCATCTCAGGCAGTTCCGCTCCATCTGGGCGTCAGCGCGCAATGCACTTTTACGCACGGCGGAGCGCAACAGAGCCGTGGCGGACCGGCACAGAAGACCTGCCCCGGCGTACAGAGTTGGTCAGCAAGTCTACGTGTCGACCCAGGACGTGATTTTAAAGGGCGAGAGGAGGAAGCTGGCACAACACTTTATGGGCCCATACCCCATCACCAGGATCATCAACCCGGTGGCTGTGCGTGTAGCTATTCCCCCCTCCCTCCGCATCCATCCCACCTTCCACGTGTCCAAGGTGAAGCTGGCAGTCTCCGACCCCCTTTGCCCTCCTCCTGCTGCGCAACCCGCGCCCCGGATGATTGATGGCCATCCGGCCTGGCCCGTCTCCTCCATCCTGGACTCCCGGCGCCGGGGTCGTGGGTTGCAGTACTTGGTGGACTGGGAGGGCTATGGGCCTGAACATCGGCAGTGGGTACCCTCGTCGTTTGTGTTGGACCCGTCGCTCATCGCTGATTTCCACCGAGCGCACCCAGAGAAGCCATCGCCAGGAGGCGCTGCTAGAGGGGGGAGTACTGTCACGCTGCGCCGCTCATCAGCGGCGCCACCTGCACGCACACCTGTACATCATCAGCGGCGAGGGATTTAAGCCGCCTCGCCCTGAGCTTCGGCCTGAAGCCGTCAGACTTCCCTACGCATCGCTGTGAGTTCCTTTTCATTCTCAGCTGATCATTCCGGTAAGAAGGTCTTACCTTTTTCTCCTCCAAGTCTGCTCCCCTGTGCACAGGTGGATTTCCCGGCGGCGGACTACTCCTTTCCATCGCCTGTTCCTCGCTGCTGCACCGGGCTCTCCAGGTGGCTGTCTCCCGGACTTCGTCCCTTGCTGTGCCAGTCACCCGTCCTATCCAAGTAAGCTCCTCTCTCGCTCATTTATCTCCTGTGTTGGTGTGTGCCCGTCACCCTTCTCTCTGTGCTTTTCCCATAGGGTTGTCCGGCTGTACGGTCTCCTGCCTCTGTGCCCGAAGCAGACGCCGCCACCAACACATTCACATCCCGCAGACACACATTCATACACTCCTGTTGTTAATAAACTATTTGAACTACTCTGAGCCTGTGTGTGTGCGTCTCCTGAGCCGTGTGTTATGTCATGGATGCTCTGGTAAGAACTCACCTGGGAGTCTGAGAGGTTGTGCAAAAACTAATTCTGCTGGGGAGGCGTCTAGAGCCTCTTTAGGCGCAGAACGCAACCCTAATAAAACCCAGGGAAGTTTATTCACCCAATCTGTATCCTTAGTGAGGCCCTGAGGGCGGCCTTTAAAGATCTGTGAAAACGCTCGCATAACCCATTAGCCTGAGGGTGATACGTGGTGGTGCGGTGAATTGTCGCTCCTAAGCTGCTGACCACAGTTCTGAGACAAATTGAGGCCCCCTATCGGACGTGATGTCCGATGGGACGCCGAAACGTGCCACCCAGTTTGTTAAAAAAACGCGAGCGACTTCCGCGGCTGTGGTTGACGCCAAAGGGACCACCTCCGGCCAGCGCGTAGTACGGTCTATCATTGTTAACAGGTGTGTGAAACCTTGAGACGAAGGTAGTGGTCCCACGAGGTCGACATGAACATGGTCAAACCTCCTGGCTGGGATTTGAAAACGCTCTAGAGGAGCTTTTGTGTGTTTGTGTATTTTGGCGCGTTGGCAAGACATGCAAGTCTTTGCCCATTCCTTTACATTTTTGCGCAGGCCCGGCCAAACAAACTTTTCGGCGACCATTTTAACCGAGGCGCGCACCCCTGGGTGCGCGAGGGAGTGAACCGAGTCAAAAATGCGGCGGCGCCATGCAGCTGGAACTACCGGGCGAGGTCGGCCGGTTGACACGTCGCAGATTGGGGGGGTACACCGTCACATAAACCCCTTTCCTCCAGTCTTAACCCTGTTGGTCCAGACAGGAGCGCGCGCACGTCCGCGTCACTGCTTTGTTCCTCTGCCATGGCTGCGTAATCTATCCCTACGTGAATTGGGGCTGCGTACACGTCCGCGTTGGCGAAGAGTTCTGCGGCTGAGGTAGTATAATCTGTCTCCTCGTGCTCTGGCGATGTCACAGCGCGAGAGAGGCAGTCTGCTACTACATTAAGTTTGCCTGCCACATGTCGAATATCTGTGGTGAACTCTGAAATTGCAGCTAGCTGTCTTTGTTGCCTGCCTGACCATGGTTCTGAAATTTTAACCATCGCATAAGTGAGTGGTTTATGGTCTACAAAAGCTGTGAAACGCCACCCTTCCAGCCAGAACTGGAAATGGCGGATGGATAAATGAAGCGCTAGCAGCTCCCTGTCAAAAGTGCTGTATTTGCGCTCGGTTTGATTTAAAGATTTGCTAAAGAATGCTAACGGTTGCCAGGTTCCGCCAACGTGTTGTTCCACAACTGCCCCTATGGCCAGGTCTGAAGCGTCTGTGGTTAGCGCTATGCGGGCCGAGGGATCAGGGTGAACCAACAATGTGGCATTCACTAGAGCACTCTTTACTTCCGTGAAGGCGCTTTCGCGCTCCGGGGTCCATTCGACCGCGTTGGAAGGCTTTTGTTTTCTGAGTGCGGCATACAGGGGTTGCATGAGTTGAGCTGTGCGGGGAAGGAAACGGTTGTAAAAATTCACCATTCCCAAAAATTCTTGCAGCGATCTGACCGTTTGTGGTCGTGGAAAATTTTTTACCACGCGGACTTTGTCTGGCAATGGGACTGCCCCCTTTGGTGAAACTCTGTGTCCCAAAAAATCAATTTGTGACGCGCCGAATCGGCATTTGGCTAGGTTGATTATTAACCCGTGCTCTTCTAGTCTCTGAAAAACTGTAGTGAGGTGTTGTTCGTGTTCTTCCTCTGACGGGCTGGCTACCAGCATATCGTCGAGGTAGACGAACATGAAGGGGAGGTCGCGTAATACCGCGTCCATCATACGCTGAAAGGTTTGAGCAGCGCTTTTGAGGCCGAATGGCATTCGCAAAAATTCAAAAAGACCAAAAGGGGTTATTACAGCCGTTTTAGGAATGTCTTCCGCTCGAACGGGGACTTGATGATAGCCGCGGACCAGGTCTATTTTAGAAAAAATGCGCGCACCCGCCAGATGTAGTGAAAAATCTTGGATATGAGGAATTGGGTAGCGGTCATGCGCTGTCGCATTGTTTAATCTGCGGTAATCGCCGGAAGGTCTCCAAGAACCGTCGGTTTTCGGGACCATGTGGAGTGGCGATGCCCAAGGGCTTTTTGAGCGCCTAATAATGCCTAATTTTTCCAGGCTGGCAAACTCGTCACGTGCTATGGCGAGCTTGGTCGCGTCTAAGCGCCGAGCTTTGGCAAACACGGGTGGGCCTGTTGTGGGGATGAAGTGTTCAACCCCGTGTTTCACTACTGTTGCTGAAAATTTTGGAACTGTGAGTGCTGGAAATTGGGTGAGGAGTTGGTCAAACTTACCTCCTGCTGTGGTGACACTGGCCTGCACGGGTGGTGGAGAAACTCGAGCTGAGCAGGGGATAGAAGAAAATGACAGTGCATTAACCAAGCGTCTATTTGCAAGATCGACTAACAACCCATGTGCACACAAAAAATCAGCACCCAACAAGTTAAAACTCACCGCCGCTATAATAAACGTCCATCTATAGTTGCGGCCGTGAATGCAAAGAAGCAGGTTCCTTTCACCGAAAGTGTCGATGGTCGAGCTGTTGGCTGCCATCGCTCCGTTTCCCCGGGGTCCCATGGCCCGGTCTGCGTTGGAAGGGGTGATGAAGCTCACCTGAGCTCCGGTGTCGATAAGGAACTGTCTCCCGGTGTGTCCGTCAGTCACATAAAGCAGCTTATTCGTCTCGCCGAGAGCCGTAGTTGCTAACGTTTTCCCGGCTTTGGCGTTTCCCGAGTTTTTGAAATTGCAGGGGGGCACGCATTTGTACACCCTCTCGGCAAAACGCTGATGATAATAGCAGAGGTCGTTCCGCCTGCTGCGCCTTGGTCGTGTCGCTGCCGTGGTGGGCGGGCTCTACTCCATTGTCTGCGGTTCTCCGCTGCTCTGGGCTTCCGCGCTGAGATCTGCAGATGCTGCTGTGGCCATCTGTTCGCCGCAGGCATTGATGAGCCGCTGCGCTTCTCGGGCCAGCGCGTGGAAGTCCCGCTGGGTGTTGCACCGCATGTTGGCCAGTGTCCCTCTCATGTGTGGCGGCAGAGTGCTGAGGAAGATATGCTGGAAAAGGAAGTTGTCGTTGTCTGCTTCCTTAAGCTGCAGCATGTCCTCCATGAGGGCCTTTGGTCTGCATCCTTTGTGGCCGTAGATCGCCAGAATCTTCTCCGCTCTCTCTTCGGCTGAGGGGACGAAGTTCTCTATGATGGTCGCCTTTAATTCTCTGTATTTGTCATGGGCGGGCGGTTGTTGAATTATGCTCCGCGCGCATCTTGACGTGGCGGTGTCGAGTTTGGCGATGATGTGGTAAAATTTCGTCTCGTCCGCCGTTATGCCCGCCAGTGCAAACTGAGCCTCAGCTTGCTGGAACCACGAGCTCGGGTCGTTTTGCCAGAACTCTGGCAGCTTGACAGTGACGGCGCTTGTGTGGGCCGTCTCTGATGTGTCCGCCGGGTGAGGACGCCTTTCTTCTGTCCTCACGGCGGATCTGGGGATGGTGCTCGGTTGAGCCCTCTCTGTGGATTCTGCCGTGGGGGAACGTCTTCCATCCGTTCCCCTGTCTGCATGGGCGACGGCGCTTGCCTGGGTTGCCTCCGATGAGTTCGTCGCGGGAGAACGTCTTTGTTCCATCCTCACGTCTGGTCACCAGTGTAGGGAGCTTGGAATGAGGAAGCGATGTGATTTTATAAATCAAGATTTATTATCAGCTTCACCTCCCAAACATGTCTCATCTCGATGCAGAAGCAGAATCAAGAGGTCGAGCGCAGTCAGACCTTCATACTTATACCCACACTCAACAAAAGACATTGCATATCAAAGCTGACATCCCGCATTAACATAATCCCCCTCCATTGTCCTCCATCTCCTCCACCTGACCCTGGGTGGTCAGGAAGTTCGATCCGGTCTCCACCGCTGTGACTCGGTCTGTTCTTTGATCCTCGCCGGTGGTTGAGACCTCTTGTCCTGTTCTGAGGCGTGAGGTCATTCCACATATGTAATCACTAAACATTCTAATATGTCTATACATATGTAGGTATGGAATATATGATTAATACAAGCCACACTGCCAATAATTTCCAGATCTCTACTCTTTAACATGCATTCAATTCAATTTAGCTGTTGTAATGGATATTGTGTTAAAGTCTGCATTTGCTGTCGCACAAGAGTTTTTCTGTATAGCAGAAGTTTCTGCTTAATTTACACATCACTGTAATAGGATTTTTTTTGACAATCCTGTGCTTTTCTTGTATCGTTATATAGAATATCACTGCATTAAACTGGAAAAAAATCATCTGCTTTAAAATTTGTAATTCTTCCCACAACTTAGATGAGCTAGCGGCTATCTCCCGTTATGATAGCACATACCGGGAGTGCTCTCTCCTTTTGTTTACTGAGACGTGGCTAACTGAACTAGCAGCAGATGCTAACATTGAGCTGGAGGGTTTTCACATGATACGAGCTGACCGAACACCAGACAGTGGCAAGGCTAGGGGCGGTGGAGTGATCATGTATGTTAACAACAACTGGTGCAGACCGGGACATATCACTGTTAAACAACGACACTGCAGCAAAGACATTGAGTTGCTAGCTGTTAGCATGAGGCCTACATATCTCCCGAGAGAACACTCACACGTGATCTGCATTGTTGTTTATGCAAATCCGACGGCGAACGCTGGGACAGCACGTGACGTCATCCATTCAGTAACCAGCAGGCTGCAGACAGAACACCCAGATGCTCTTCTCCTCATCTCAGGCGATTTCAACCATGTTTCACTGTCTCCCATTCTACCCACGTTCACCCAGTATGTCACATGCCACACTAGAGACAATAAAACACTGGATTTATTCTACGCAAACACTAAGGAGGCGTACACCTCATCACAACTACCCCCACTCGGGAGATCGGATCACAACTTGGTTCATCTCCGGCCGGTGTACAAACCCCTAGTGCACAGACAACCTCCGGCCATGCACACTGTGGAGTTATGGTCTGAGGAGACAATGGACACCCTAAAGGGCTGTTTTGAAGCCACCGCCTGGAAGCAGCTCTGCGATCCACATGGTGAGGACATCGATGGCCTCATTCACACCTTCACGGGCTACCTCAGCTTCTGTGTGGACAAATCCGTTCCCACCAAGACCATACGGCGTCACTCAAACAACAAACCCTGGATCAACCCTGAGATTAAAACACTTCTGAGAGAGAAGAAGAGGATCTTCAGGTCAGGGAACAGGGAGATGCTGAAGTCCGTACAGAGGGAGCTGAGGAGAAAGATCAGAGAAGGCAAGGACAGCTTCAGGAAGAAGATGGAGGACAAGCTGCAACAGAGCGACATCAGCGGGGTCTGGAGAAACCTCAAAACCATCTCGGGGCTCCAGAATACCTCCCCCCAGGCCACAGGGGGCAGGGAGTGGGCGAACAACCTGAATCTGTTTTTCAATAGATTTGACCAACCGCCCTCCCCCCTGACTGCACAACAACCACTGCTGCCTCTAAAGAAATCAAGTCCTGCTGCCCACTCCCCACTCTACCAACACCCCCCCACTCCCAACACACAGCCCCCCATCCTGACCCTGACCAGGACCCAGGTGAGGACGGAGCTGAGGAAGATCAAGGCGAGGAAGGCGCCGGGACCGGACGGCATCAGCGCAAAGCTCCTCAAGTCCTGTGCAGACCAGCTGTGTGGGATTGTGACGTATATCTTCAACATGAGCCTGAAACTGGGGAGGGTACCACAGCTGTGGAAAACATCTTGTGTGGTACCTGTACCAAAAACTTCCCACCCCAAAGACCTGAACAGCTACAGACCGGTGGCCTTGACGTCCCACTTGATGAAGACCCTGGAGAGACTGCTCCTTGCTCACCTCCGCCCCCTGGTGGAACTAGCGATGGATCCACTCCAGTTCGCCTACCAGCATGGCATTGGGGTGGAGGATGCGGTGATCTTCCTCCTTCACCGTTCTCTGTCCCACCTGGAGAAGCCCGGGAATATGGTGAGGATCATGTTCTTTGACTTCTCCAGTGCTTTCAACACCATCCAACCGATGATCCTGAAGGACAAGCTGCTGCGCGCAGGGGTGGACCAGCACCTGTCATCATGGATCCTGGACTACCTCACGAACCGGCCTCAGTTTGTGAGAACCCGGGACTGTGTGTCCGACACGATCATCAGTAGCACGGGGGCCCCCCAGGGAACGGTGCTGGCTCCCTTCCTGTTCACTCTTTATACTGCGGACTTCTCACACAACACAACACACTGCCATCTACAGAAGTTCTCTGATGACTCTGCGATCGTTGGCCTCATCTCCAATGGAGATGAAGCTGAGTACAGAGGGCTTATCCAGGACTTCGTGGACTGGTGCCATCGGAACTGCCTCCAGATCAACGCGAGGAAAACTAAGGAGCTGGTGGTGGACTGCCGCAGGCATGGGCAGCCCCTCACAGTACCAGTAAATATACAGGGAACAGACATCGAGATGGTGACATCCTATAAGTACCTGGGTATTCATCTGAACAATAAACTAGACTGGTCACACAATACTGATGCACTCTACAAGAAGGGACAGCGCAGGCTGTTCCTGCTGAGGAGACTCAGGTCTTTTGGTGTACAAGGGGCGCTGCTGAAGTCATTCTATGACACGGTGGTGGCATCAGCCATCACTTTTGGAGTGGTCTGCTGGGGCAGTGGCATTACTGCAGCCGATAGGAAGAGACTGAACAAACTGATTAAGAAAGCTAGCTCTGTCCTGGGGCAGCGCCTTGATCCGATGGAGGAGATAGGAGAGAGAAGGACGGTGGCTAAACTGTCATCTCTGCTGGAGTCCGAGTTCCACCCTATGCAGGACATACTGAATGCACTGAGGAGCTCATTTAGCAGCAGACTACATCATCCCAGGTGCACAACCGAGAGGTTTCGTAGGTCCTTCCTACCAACGGCTGTCAGACTGTACAACCTAAGCAGGGCTGCTCGCAGAGATAGCAAAAAAGACGTAACAAACTAATAGTTTTTTGAATGCAGAAGATGCAATAGACTTACACAGTGGTCCTCTCCGGCATACAACTAGGAGCATGCCGGTCGCTATGGAGGGTGAGAATATGTATGGGCACATAATCATACCATGCAGGATAGCTGGGTAGACGGTTATGCTGTTTCATTCCATCTAGCGGCAATGCTCTGCACTGTGTGTGTTTATATATTTGCATATTTGTTCCGTCTAGCTGCAATGCTCCGTACTGTGGGTGTTTATATATTTATATATCTACATGTTATTCCATCTAGCTACATTGCTCCGCACTGTGTGTGTTTATATACTTGCATATTTATTCCACCTAGCTGCAATGCTCCGTACTGTGGGTGTTTATATATTTACATATTTATTCCATCTAGCTACAATGCTCTGCACTGTGTGTTCATATATTCATATATTTATTCCATCCAGCTACAATGCTCTGCACTGTGTGTCTGTGTGTGTGTGTATATATATATATTTTATAGTAATACGTACATATGTTTATTAGCTGCTCTTGCTTGCTTGTTTTTTTTTCTTGCCTTCTGATTGTTGCTCTGAGTGTTGCTATCCCTGTGCTGTTGCAATCCTGGAATTTCCCCGTTGTGGGACTAATAAAGGCTTATCTTATCTTATCTTATCTTATCTTATCTTAACTTCAAGTGCAAAAAAAAAAAAAAACAACCTCTCAAAACACTACAACTTTTATCGCAACTTTTTAAAAAAGCTGCCACGAATTCAGGCTTTTTGGGTCGCAAAAATCATAAAAACATCCAACGAAATCCTGGAGGGACTGAAAAAGGCAAGTTGGGGTGGAGCGTTTTTGGTGACGTAGCTATGCATGAAGCTGGCACATAGGTTGTGTTGAGCCAGTCAGGACTCTCTTGCCTAACTGAAGTTATCCTCCAGGCTAGCTAGCATTTTTTTTAACAAACTGCTTTGAAAACTTGACCCAAATTAAGACGGATTTTACCATTAAACTGCTTTTAAGGACCGATAGTGTTTCAGTCATTATCCTGGGCCACCGTGCATACAACTGGGCATGTCCTTCATCCAGTAAGTCTTTATATCACAGGATTTTTTCTGATAATGTAGTGCTAGCCACTTTTAGCTGTGTGGGATGTGGTTGGGCCTAGCAATCTAGTAACCACGACCCTGGTGTTTGGGGGTGTGTGTGAAAAGATTTTGGCATTAAACTGTAAGACAATAAAAGGATTTGTTTGTAGAAAAAGGGCATAAGATACCATTTTAGATAGATATATTTTATTAACCCCAAACTGGAAAATTACAGTGTAACAGCAGGATGACACAGTAGACAACCCAAAACCAACAGAAATACAAACAGCGTAATAGAAAAAGGAGTAACCCAGGGAAGTAAAACATACTTACATAACTTTATATACTACATAGGCTACTACTAGGTTAAACACTGTAGATGTTGATCCTTATGAATCTATGGATAGTACTGACTGTACAAAAGAGGTTATAAGGCACAAGGTGAAATGCGAGCTACCAATCAGACTGTAAGGTGCTGTATGGCAGCATTGTTATGACCAAAATTCCACATCAGAGTGAGTTATTGTACAGTGAAATGGCATGTGGCAGAAAGGATTTCCTGTACCGGGCCGTTCGACAGCGAAGCTGTAGCAGTCTGCTGGAGAAAGTGCTCTGCTAATCCTCTATAAAAACAAATATACATTGTCCATTCAGACAATGTATATTTGTTTTTATAAAGGATTTATATCCACCAGAGTGCATCTGTAAGTGTGACAAATATGCAAAAATATAAGCAATCAGGAAAGGGGCAACTACTTTTTCACACCACTATCTTGCTGAGTTAATATAAAGTGAAATGTGCACCAAGCTTATGCAGTATAATCTCAAAATGAATGTCAGTGTATGCTTATAATTCATCTTTTGGTCTAACCAGATAAACCATTAGGGTTTGGGGTTTTTCACACTATTTTGTGGTGTTAATGCATTTTTTTCACAAGTTGTTTTGTCTTGATTTGTACAATACTGTAAAATAATGTTAATCAGCTGACCGATTCCTCTCATGGATTGTCACCTTATCGTGGTGGGGGTTTTGCGTGCCCCAGTGATCCCAGGAGCTACAGTATGTTGTCCGGGGCAGTTTGCCTATGGTAGGGTCACCCAAGACAAACTGGTCCTGGGTGAAGGGCCAGACAAAGAACGATCCAAAAGACTCTCATGATAAATACTAGAACAAGGATTCAGTGTAGCCCGCACGGTATGGGGTTACCGGGGTCCCACCCTGGAGCTAGGCCTGGGGGAGGGGCTCGATGGCTAGCGTCTGGTGGCTGGGTTTCCACCCATGGGACCCGGTCGGGCTCAGCCCGAAGGAGTTACATGAGTCCACCCTCCAGTGGGCTCACCACCTGCAGGAGGGATCATGGGGGTCCGGTGCTATGTGGATCAGGTGGCGGTCAAAGGCGGCGGCCTTGGTGGTCTGATCCCAAGCTTCCAAAACTGGCTTTTGGGACATGGAATGTCACCTCTCTGGTGGGAAAAGGAACCTGAGCTAGTGCATGAGGTTGAGAGATACCGGCTAGATATACGTAGTCGGCCTCACCTCAACACACAGCTCCGGTTCCGGAACCAGTCTCCTGGAGAGGGGCTGGAGCTTGGCCTACTCTGGAGTTGCCCCGGGTGAGAGGCATTGAGCAGGGGTGGGTATTCTTGTATCGCCCCCACCTTGCTGCCTCTATATTGGAGTTTTTCCCAGTGGACGAAAGGGTTGTTTCCCTGCGCCTTCGGGTTGGGAAACAGGTCCTGACCATCATTTGTGCCTATGTAGCAAATGATGGTTCAGAGTATCCACCCTTTTTGGAGTCTCTGACTGGGGTGCTGGAGGGTGCTCCTCTTGGAGACTCCATTGTCCTACTGGGGGACTTCAATGCACACATGGGCAACAACAGTGAAATCTGGAAGGGGGTGATTGGGAGGAACGGCCTGCCCAATCTGAACCCGAGTGGTGTTCAGTTATTGGACTTCTGGGCTAACCACAGTTTGTCCAGAACGAACACCATGTTCAAGCATAAGGGTGTCCATATGTGCACTTGGCACCAGGACACCCTAGGTCGCAGGTCGATGATCGATTTTGTTATCGTGTCATCAGACCTGCAACCGTATGTCTTGGACACTCGGGTAAAGAGAGGTGCAGAGCTGTCAACTGACCACCACCTAGTGGTGAGTTGGAACCGATGGCAGTGGAGGAAGCCATTTAGACCTGGTAGACCCAAACGTATAGTGAGGGTGTGCTGGGAACGTCTGGCTGAGGCCCCAGTCCAGGAGGTCTTCAACTCCCACCTTCGGAAGAACTTCGACCACATCCGAGGGAGTCTGGAGACATCTAGTCTGAATGAGCCATGTTCTCCACCTCCATTGTTGAAGCGGTGGCCCAGAGCTGCGGCCGCAAGGTTGTCGGGGCATCTTGTGGTGGCAACCCCCGAACCAAGTGGTGGACACCAGTGGTGAGGGGGGCCATCATGCTAAAGAAGGAGTCCTATCAAGCTTGGTTGGCTTGTGGGACTCCCGAAGCAGCTGAAGTGTACCGGCAGGCCAAGCAGAGTGCAGCTCGGGTGGTTGCTGAAGCAAAAACTCAGGTATGGGAGGAGTTTGGTGAGGCCATGGAACAAGACTTTCGGTCGGCCTTGAAGAGATTCTGGCAAACTGTCCGGCGGCTCAGGAGGGGGAAGCAGCTTCCTGTCCACACTGTGTATGGTGCGGATGGGGCACTGCTGACTTTGACTGGGGATATCGTCGGGCAGTGGAAGGAATACTTCAAGGATCTCCTCAATCCCACTGACACGCCTTCCACAGAGGAAGCAGGGCTTGTGGACAAGGGGGATGATTCGACTATCACAGGGGCTGAGGTCGCCAAGGTGGTTAAAAATCTCTTTGGTGGCCAGGCCCGGGGGGTGGACGAGATTCGCCCTGAGTACCTCAAGGCCCTGGATGTTGTAGGGCTGTCATGGTTGACACGCCTCTGCGACATTGTGTGGAGGTCAGGGGCAGTGCCTTTGGCATGGCAAACCAGGGTGATGGTTCCTTTCTTTAAAAAAGGGGACCGGAGGGTGTGCTCCAACTTTAGAGGGATCACAGTCCTCAGCCTCCCTGGGAAGGTTTATGTCAAGGTACTGGAGAGGAGAGTCTGGCCGTTGGTCAAACCTCAGATTCAGGAGAAGCAATGTGGTTTTCGTCCTGGCCATGGCACATCGGACCAGCTCTTTACCCTCTCGAGAATCCTTGAGGGTTCGTGGGAGTTTGCTCAACCAGTTTATATGTGTTTTGTGGACTTGGAGAAGGCATTCGACTGCGTCCCTTGTGGTTTTTGTGGGGGGTGCTTCGGGATTATGGGGTATCGGGCTTGTTGTTACGAGCTATTTGGTCTCTGTACGACCGCTGAGTTTGGTTCATTTTGCCAACACTCGATCGGACTCATTCCCAGTGAGAGTTGGACTCCGCCAGGGCTGCCCTTTGTCACCGATCCTGTTCATAATTTTTATGGACAGATGGACAGGATTTCTAGGTGTCATGCTTGGTGACCACAGGATCTCATCTCTGTTGTTTGCAGATGATGTTGTCCTGCTGGCTCCATCCAGCTATGACCTACAGTGCTTACTGGGATGGTTTGCTGCTGAGTGTGAAGCGGCTGGGATGAGAATCAGTACCTCTAAGTCCAAGTCCATGGTCCTCAGCCGGAAAAAAGGTGGCTTGTCCTCTCCAGGTTGGGAACAGGCTCCTGCCCCAAGTGGAGGAGTTTAAGTATCTTGGAGTCTTATTCACGAGTGAGGGGAGAATGGAGCGAGAGATTGACAGACAGATCGGAGCAGCATCTGCAGTGATGTGGACATTGTACGTGGTCTGTTGTAGTGAAGAGAGGGCTCAGCTCTAAGGCAAAGCTATCGATTTACTGGTCAATCTACGTTCCTACCCTCACCTATGGTCACGAGCTTTGGGTAATGACCGAAAAAATGAGATCACGGATACAAGCGGCTGAAATGAGCTTTCTTCGTAGGATCACTGGACTCACCCTCAGAGATAGGGTGAGGAGCTCAGTCATCTGGGAGAGGCTCAGAGTAGAACCGGTGCTCCTCCACATTGAAAGGAGCCAGTTGAGGTGGTATGGACATCTGATCAGGATGCCTCCTGGACGCCTCCCACTTGAGGTGTTTCGGGCATGTCCCTCTGGGAAGAGACCCCGGGGCAGACCCAGGACTCACTGGAGAGACTATGTCTCCCAGCTGGTCTGGGAATGCCTTGGTATCCTCTCTGAAGAGCTGGAGCAGGTGGCTGAGGAGATGGAAGTCTGGGCTTCTCTGCTTGAACTGCTGCCTCTGCGACCCGGACCTCTGGAAAAGCGGTAGAAGATGGATGGATGATTACCTACCTCAGAGACTAATGTTTATAACATTTTCAGTAAATAATAATAATAAATAATAATGAAAATAGTAATATAAGTTTAAAAAAGTGAAGTTAGTTTTATTTGGTGGGTAATTGTCTCCAGTTAGACGGCAGTAGTCTGATTACAGACAGATGACACATTTGAAACATAACACTTGTTTTACTTTATTTTTCTTATCTTTCTTTTAAAAAACACATTTTTTTTCTCTTTTGTAGCATAAAACAATCTTTTACATTGATGAAGGAGTGAAATTGTAATTTTGAGTATATATTTGTCATTGTGTATTGTGTATATTTGTCATTGTGTATTTCATTGTGTACATCTGTAAGCTACTGGAAAAACTTGAAAATGGACCTTGAAACTGCTGGGAAAGTGCTTGAATTTGACGTTGGAAATGGTGCAGGACCCCTGGAGGCATAAATTAAGAGAAAATATTAAAAATCCGACAAAATAATCACTGGTGTCTCCGAGTTCCTGTAATTTATGCTGCTTACCACTTGATGGCGATCATGTTCATTATTTCAATATGTTGGGCCCCAGCTCTCCCCATAATAACAATAAGCGCTTTATTACTACTGGACTGAACAAATCTTTAGATGTGGCGTTTCATCTCCAAATAATGCAGCATTAATTTTCTAAATAATTTTAGATTTAAGACCCCCCCCGCCCCGTGACTATAACTAATCAGTGCTGATACACACATGGAAATATAAAAACAAAGATGCAATAGCACTATAGTGTCATTCTTATATTTGGATTTAAACAATCAGGAATGCTGTACATTTAAATTGGAGTTGGTGAACTGACAACTGAGAGAGTTTCATTGGTGTGAACTGCACATATATACAATATGTGGGTGGTCATGACAACTAAAACCAGTTATAGATATTTCTTTAGCACTCAGCCAATATGACGTTGACCTCTTAAAATTTTAGCTTTTTATGTGGCAGAGGACACAAGACCAAATTATTTTGATTTAAAAAAAATACCTGTTCTGTTACAATCTGCAATCCAGAGAAACGTAAACTCTTCATTTTAAGCTACTACTATGTCTTAAAATTCATCATCAAAATTAGATCATCTTGTCAAAGAATATTAATTGAAAACTGATTTAAGCAGTTAAAATGTGATGACAATGTAAAAATGCCTCACTGCAAATATACCATAAAAAGATTGTTGACAAACATAAAGGATGTGGTATATATCACTCAGATATTCCATACCTACATTGGTTAGAGCATGTGGAAATGTTTGGAACAACATATACAAAGGAACTTCACACCTCTGAAAGAACAAAGGAATCTCACCGCCATGTGAAGACCCATGACGTCACAGGACGCCATGGCAACAGACTCGACACCTTCACCCCTGAGAGAGGAGAAGGTCTTCCCATCACCTCCCAAGGCGAAGGGAGGAGTTAACAGGACTAATGGGGGGATTTAGATAACGGGGATATTTTACCTTTTTAAATGAGTGGACTCTGATGTCAGCTGTTTCAATGAGTGGTGCCATGTATGCTTGTATTTAACCAGCGAGCAAAGCAGAGATCTCCCTCTTGCCTTCTGCTAAGCTCTGCACCTGTTGAGATTTGATAGAGGAGCTATTCAATAAAAACCCTGTTTTTAATTCAAAGCCGCCTCGTTATTTCAGCTCCACTACAAGGACACAATAATGGGTCTTTGGCTCCTTTGTGAAAAGGGATCTTAGGAACAACCAGAGCAAGCTCTAAAGTTTAGGAGTCATGATTGTCCAGAGAGGATCAGATCAGAGGACTCTTGAAATGAATTATGGATTTATTGGGAAGTCAGTACAGAGAGATTAGGATTTGGGAGACATTAAGACCTCTTTGCGGGGCTTGGCAGCACTTGTAGATGTTCCAGGGAAGATATACCAAGACAAGGCAGGACAAAATTACAACACCCATCTCACTTTAGGATAGAAGTAAACATGAAAAAACAGTTGCAAATTTAAGATAAGTTGTAAAATTCATAAAACATGCAAATAACAAGGATAAAAAAACATGAAAAAAATTCATGGAAAAACAAATGCAAAGAAGATGCAAATTTATGAGTTAAAAAAATTAGGAGTTAAAAAGTCACAAATTTATATGAAAATTTAGAAGGAAAACATGTTCCATTGTAGAAATATCTTCTGGCTTTTGAAAGTGCTGAGTGGTTAACTTTGGAAAACTACTCGCCACAAACAACGTTGAACACAAAAATGAATGTGAAGCCCTGATTTAAGCAAATCCACATGCAGTTCCTTTCATTCATTCAACTATTAGGGGCCCATAATCACGATGTGGGCCCTAGATACTCACAATGATGGTAGAACTGCTTTTAATTCCATATCATGTATGCAGCCCATTGCTGGGGGCAAAATAAAAAGCACACAATTCCCAACCAGTTTTCGCTTAGTGGAGTTTGTAAGTGATGCTGCCCCTTTAAATACTGGGACGCTTGAGTCACATCCAAGACAAAGACTCCGAAAATAAAAAATTCTCTTCATTTGATGTGAATCTTTCCGTTAGGGTCAAACATGGACTTAAACTGTAAATCAGCAGCTCTCACTCATTTAAAGGGCAGTGAGGTCAAAAGAATGAGTGGGAGGTCTTCAATGACTGAGGCTGCTCACAGGCCTCACATACTGAGCTTGAGTATAAACACTGCTCTAGTCACTTTTCTGTTTCTGTAAATCAAGTAAAATAAAACAAAATGGACTGTATTTTTTCCTTTGAATGAGCATATTGGAACAACTCTAGACTAGAAGGCCAGCGTTGTCCACTGTGATGAAGCAGATAGGGAGAACAGGGCAATTTGCTGCAGTGTAAACACAGCACCAGAAAAGCACTGGAATGTCTCTGCAGTGGGAGCTGGAGTGCGAGGTCAGATGGAGGGCAAGGCAGGTGGTATATATCAGAATCGAGGCTGACATCTCAGCATTAACTTATCCAAACAAAACTATGGGGTATGTTATCCTGCTAGCTCTGGAGGAGGAGGAGATAAAGGAAGGAATAAGAGTGGGGGGGGGGGGGAGCAGAGCAGACAGGAACTAGACGGAGTGACCCTACAGCGCTATCGTCCTCCCATCTCTCCCTCAGGCCCACAGGGGAAACACACCAGTTAGCATATGAAGCTAAACATAACACGAGTCTTGCTGCCTTCTTGAAGCCTCTGATCCCATCACTGATCCTGACAGTTTAATCATCATATCATCAGTTTATAGCACAGAAGACACGGGGCTGCAGCATGTGAAGGGCTGACTAATGCTGTTGTCCACTGACTATTGCTTATTTAGTTATATGACAAGTTATACAGTTATATGTGAAAATGTTTTTTATTACACTGGTCTGGAACAAACCCTTCTGAGACACCCCCCCCCCGCTAATTCTGGGTTAGTGGAAATAAAAATTATATCCAAAATTGTCAACCTGTCTCTGAATGGTAAGATATTGCACAAGTGATATACGAGTGATCTATCTTTCTTGGAAACAAAGCAGACAACTAGAGAAAGATAGCAGAAGAGCTCCACGTGGCCTACAAAAATCCTTGGCTCCAAAATGTCACTGAAGATACATTCATGAACATCTTGATGAACACAGCAGCATTATTGCTATGGAGAAATGGTAACGGGGCAAGAGAAGTCAATCAATACTGGCTGATTACTGTTGAAATGTGAGCACAGATGTTTGTTCTGCTGTGTAGAGAAGATAACCCAAGAATCCACCTGGAAATGCTGAATGACTAAAGTGTATACCTGCAGTAGGTGTCTGGTTGAATTTTTGCATTGGATCAATAAAAAAATACATTTTCTCCTCGGCACATACACTGATGATCAGAAAATTTTGAAACAACAGAATATTGTATAGTAATTTAGTCAATTCAGCGCCCCACCAATAAGGCACATTTCAATTCGGTAGTACATTTTTTAAAGGGCTCATTGACTAAAAAATGGCGTGTTTGTAGGTTTAAACCATCTGGAATGTGTCTACTGGTCATGTGATTATTGAAAAAAGATCAAAACACTCACTTCTCCTAAAAAACACACAGCTTTATCTCATTTTTTTCTTCTCAAAAGGTTTTGACTCTTCCAGGGATTTTCTTGTACATCAAGAAGAGGTAAACCCAGGCCAGCGCCATCCTTGTGTCATGGCGTGTTGAATTCTAGACAGCTCACGCGCACGATACCAAGCACAGGATGGAACCACACTGAGGGGCACGTTTGACAGCTTTTATTGAATGACAAAATAACAGCACACAGCTATGGAAACAGTCCCTCGCCAGAGGAATTGGACCTGTGGAGAGAAGATGCGAGCAGAAAAGCCAGCGTAGACTGCGTGGAGGGAACCTCCCTAAGTACGCTGGTTGATGAGCGGGCGCAGGTGTGTCTTCTGCCTCAGGTGCAGTGATGAGTTGTAGAAGGTGAGACCGGATGGGAGGGGCGCACTCCCGCTGCCCACGACAGGGCCCCCCCTTTGAGGGACGCCTCCTGGCGGACCGGAGGGCTTGTCCGGGTGGGTACGGTGGAAAGCCCGGAGCATCTCCTTGTCCAGTACTTGAGACGAGGGCATCCAGGATTGTTCCTCTGGCTCATAACCCTCCCAATTGATGAGGTATTGCAGGCCCTGACCCCTGCGACGGACATCCAAGATGCGCCGAACCGTGTGGGTGGGATATCTATCAATGATGCGGGGAGGAGGGGGAGGCTCGGGGGGGGCACAGAGGACTGGTCAAGAGGGGCTTTATGTGGCTGACGTGGGGTCGCGGGCAGCTGGAGCCGGACCGACACGTCGTTGACCACCCGGGCAATGGAGAACGGCCCGAGAAAGCGGGGGGACAGCTTCTTGGCGCTGTTCTTCAGAGGAATCTGGCTAGCCGCCAGCCAGACCAGCTGTCCCACGGCGTACTTGGGGGCCGGGACCCGCCTCCGATCGGCGGCGGCCCGGGTGCATTTGGTGGTGCGGACCAGAGCGGCCCGAGTTGCTCTCCAGACACGTAGGCAGCGCCGAGCATGGGCCCCCACGGATGGCACAGAAACCTCCCTCTCGGCCAAGGGAAGGATGGGGGACGTGTACCCCAATGACGCCTTGAAGGGGGTCAATCCGGTGGTAGAGGACACCACAGAGTTCATCAAGTATTCCACCCAGGCCAGGTGTGTGCTCCAGGAAGAGGGATTGTCGGCTGCTATGCACCGCAAGGCAGCCTCCAGGGACTGGTTGGTGTGCTCAGCCTGCCCATTACTTTGGGGATGATTTCCAGAGGAGAGGCTCACCGTCGTCCCTAGTGTCCGGCAAAAGGCCCTCCAGACCTGGGACGTGAATTGTGGACCCCGGTCAGACACAATGTCCACAGGGATGCTGTGGATTCGGATCACATGGTCTGTGAGGATGGCTGCTGTCTCCAGGGCTGATGGGAGCTTGGGGAGGGCCACCAGTGGAAAACAGATCCACAACCGTCAGAATGACCGTCTTGCCGTGGGATGAGGGTAATCCGGTAACAAAGTCCATGGCGATGTGGGACCACAGCCGGCCGGGGATGGGGAGGGGGTGAAGTAGTCCCGACGGGGGGGAGGAGTCAGTCTTCCTCCGGACACACGTCTGACAGGCTCTGACGTACTCCTGAATGTCCCGCTGCAGCGTTGGCCACCAGAATGCCCGCTTGACGAAATCTAAAGTCTAGGCGATGCCAGGATGGCAGGCAAAGCGACTAGTATGGCCTCACTGGATGACGTCGCTGTGGAGGGCAGCCGGGACATACAGACGGTTCTGGGGGCACCCTACTTGCACAGGCTCCCGGGACTGGGCCTGGCGGACCCTCCACTCGATGTCCCAAGTAAGGGCTCCGATAATGCGTGCCGGTGGCACAACAGTTTGGGGGGGGGGGGGGCTACATCCCCGGAGTCAAACTGGTGCGAGAGCGCGTCCGGTTTGGTATTCTGGGTGCCAGGCCCGTATGTGATGGTAAAGTTAAATCGCTGGAAGAATAACGACCAGCGAGCCTGCCTGGCATTCAGTCGGTGGGCTGACCACAAGTACTCAAGGTTCTTGTGGTCGGTCCACACGACGATGGGGTGAACAGCACCCTTAAGCCAGTGTCTCCACTCCTCTAGCACCAACTTAATGGCCAGCAGCTCTCTGTCCCCTACGTCATAATTCCTCTCGGCTGGCAAAAGCTGCCAGGAGAAATATGCGCACGGGTGGAGCTTCTGATCGGGAGGCTGCGACAACACAGCGCCAACCCCCGAATCAGACGCATCCACCTCAAGGACGAACGGGAGCTGCGTGTCGACCTGGGCCAAGATTGGATTGTCTGTGAACTGGCGCTTTAATTCATTCAACGCCTGTTCAGCTGCCTCAGTCCACTGAAAGGGGACTTTAACTGAGGTCAGCTGTGTTAAAGGCAGTGCGATCCCACTATAGTTCCTGATGAACGTGCGATAGAAATTCACAAACCTGAGGAAGCGTAAGCTCCCTACGGGAGTGGGGTGTAGGCCAATCCAACACTACCTTTACCTTGGCCGGATCAGCAATCAGCTCCCCCTCAGCCACGATGAAGCCTAAGAAGGTGGTTGATGATGTTGAAAACTCACACTTCTCAGCCTTCACGAACAGCTGGTTCTCCAAGAGCCATTGTAAAACGGCTCTCACGTGGACCTCGTGTTCCTCTGGCGAGCGGGAGAAGATCAAAATATCATCAAGGTAGACAAACACGAATTGGTGGAGCATGTCGCAGAGGACGTCATTAATCAACCGTTGAAAGACGGCAGGGGCGTTAGTGAGCCCGAATGGCATCATTAGGTACTCGAACTGGCCCAGGTGTGTTTTAAAGGCCGTCTTCCATTTGTCGCCCTCGCGAATGCAAATCAAATGGTATGCGTTTCTGAGGTCTAACTTGGTGAAAACCCATGAGCACTGAAGGAGCTCGAACACTGAAATGATTAAAGGCAGAGGGTATTTGTCTTTAATTGTAATGGAGTTAAGCTCCTGGTAGTCAATACACGGGCGCAGTGAGCCATCCTTCTTCCCGACGAAGAAGAATCCGGCCCCGAGTGGAGCCGAAGATGGCCGAATGAACTGCTCCATCGCCTCTCTCTCCAGGCCAGAAATACTATACAACCGGCTGGACAGCAGCCTCGCCCCCGGGATGAGATCTATAGCACAGTCGTAAGAGTGATGAGGCAGCAGCGACAACGCTCTCGACTTGCTAAAGACCTCGCCCAAATCGTGATAAGCCCAAGGAACGAGGCTGAGGTCTGGCGGCTCAGCCCAGGAGGCAGAAACGGAAAGCGACAGGGAGCAGTCAGCCGAGCACATGCAATTGGTCATACATAAAGGGCTCCAGGCAGAGATGGTATTCTGAGCCCAATTGATTGTGGGGCTATGTTTCTGGAGCCACGGGTAACCTAGGACCACCGGGGAAGATGATACGGGAAAGACCAGGAACGCTAGTTCCTCCCGGTGGTTCCCGGAAAGAAGGATTGGAATAGGCACTGTGCTCAGGGAAACCACCGTGAGCTCACTGCCAGAGATGGCAGTGACTCGCTGCCTGTGGGGCAATTTGCATGTGGGAATACCCACCTGCTCTATGAGAGCAGCTGAAACGAAATTACCCTCGGACCCCGAATCAATCAGCGCCTCAACCCTCCTCTCGACCCCCGGCAACTGCACGAGGGCCGAAATACACAGTTTAACGGGGAGGAGAAGAATAAATCCCACCCACCAGACCCCCCGCGGTTACTGACGGGTCGTATCTTTTGGCCGCTGGCCAAACTGTGATCGAGCTGTCCAGACTGTGGTTGAGCAAACCACAGTACATGCACGTGCCAGCCCTTCGCCTCTGCCGACGCTCCTCAGCGGTTAGACTCCAAGAGAGCTCCATCGGCTCGGGCGAAGACCTGGCGCTGCCGGTCTCAGCAACCGCAGCGGGCACGCACTCGGCACACGGACGAGGGGTGGGACCACGCTCCCTCGTGCGCTCACGGTGTCGACTGTCTAGCCCAACAGCCTGATCTATCAGGTCGTCGAGCGTCTCCGGCACAGGATGGACCGCCAATTCGTCACGGAGTTGGTCGCTCAAGCTGTGAAGGAACACGTTGCGCCACAACCCGGAACTCCACCGAGTACTCGGCCACTGATCGGGTACCCTGGTGGAGCATCATCAGGCGGCTCATAACATTGCCCTGACGCTTGGTCCGACCAAACACGCTAGAGAATACGGCCACCAATTGGTCAAACGAATATCGGCGCCCCTCAGGGTTGTCTAGAGTGGCCTGGGCCCACTCCAGGGCTCTACCCCTGAGCAACAGGACAAAAAGCTGTACTTTGGCTACATCCCCCTGATACTCCTCCCCAACCTGCTCCAAGTACATATGAAGTTGGAGGAGAAAAGGTTTACATTTCCCCACCTTCCCCACATACGGAGAGGGTGAAGGAATGGAATAAGTACGGCGTGTAGCGCGCGTAGCAGGCTGGGGGGTGGGGGGGTGCGACCGCGGGATGCGCCGCGGACCATAAAGTGGCCATGTTGGAAACCTGTTACGTCAGCACAGCGAGCTGCCGCTCGGTCGCCACTAGGCATTCCATAGCCGACTGCTCCTGCGGTGAGGCACCGGCTGAGCTACCTTCCTGGCTGGCTCGTTCTGTCATGGTGTGTTAAATTCTAGACAGCTCACACGCACGATACCAAGCACAGGATGGAACCACACTGAGGGGCACGTTTGACAGCTTTTATTGAATGACAAAATAACAGCACACGGCTATGGAAACAGTCCCTCGCCAGAGGAATTGGACCTGTGGAGAGAAGACGAGAGCCATGAGCTGAGGAGTAGAGTAAGGGGGAAAATGGGCAAGCCAAATTGCCACTTACTTGGGAATCCAGGGATGACCGGCAGGACCCAGCGGGAAGATAGACGAACCGGTAGGGTAGGAGGGGAATGGAGCTGATGGTGCCTGACCGGGGAATGATGGTGCTGAAGGACAGTGAGGTGGGGCAGGAGAGCGCGCGCAGTCCCAGCGACACACCTACATGATGGCAGCAACCTGGGGAGAAGAAAAAGAAAATGGTTAACAGCGTGTTAATGATCATACAAATGTATCAGCAAGTCCGAACACAGGCAGTATACCCAGACGAGCCAACGTAGACTGCGCGGAGGGAACCTCCCTAAGTACGCTGGCTGATGAGCGGGCGCAGGTCTGTCTTCTGCCTCAGGTGCAGTGATGAGTTGTAGAAGGTTAGACCGGATGGGAGGGGTGCGCTCCCGCTGCCCATGACACCTTGAGGCCTGCCCACTGCTCTATTACTGGCCAGCATAGCTGTCTGTCATGGAGATGTCATGGATGATGTGCAGCTGCATTCTGAATGAGTTGGAGAAACTTTATGGACTTATTTGGGCAACCTAATAAAAGTGAATTACAATAGTTTAACCTAGAGGTGATAAAGGCGTGGACAAGTTTCTCTGCACCTTTATGAGACAGGATGGACCTAATTTTAGAAATATTACGCAGATGGAAGAAGGCAGTCTTAATGGTTTGCTGTATATGAGAGTTGAAAGACACATCTTGGTCAAAGACAACTCCAAGATTCCTAACAGAAGATGTACAGTAGAAGCCAGTGCAATGTCATCTAGTGTTGCTATCTTGCTAAAAAAAAAAAAAAAGTACTTCTAGCATGTTTGGGGCCAAGAACGATGACTTCAGTTTTATCTGTATTCAGCAATTGAAAGTTGTAGTTCATCCAGGTTTTGATATCCTTAAGACACTCCTGGAGTAAACCCAACTGGCTAGGATCATCTGGATTGATGGATAAATACAATTGAGTGTCGTCAATGTAACAATGAAAATGAATAGAATGCTTCCTCATAATGTCTTCCAAAGGCAGCATGTATAATGTAAACAATACTGGTCCAAGTACTGATCCCTGCGGAACTCCATAGCTAACCCTGGTCTGAGTAGAGGACTTGTTATGGACATGAACAAACTGGGAACGGTCTAATAAATTAGACTGAAACCATCTTAGCGTTGTTCCATTCAAGCCAATTTGCTGTTCAAGTCTCTCTAGCAGAATATGGTGGTCAATGGTATCAAAGACAGCCCTGAGGTCCAATAAAACAAGGAGGGAGACAAGTCCTTTGTCAAATGCCATAAGGATGTCATCAGTAACTTTCACTAAGGCTGTCTCTGTGCTGTGATGTTTCCTAAAACCTTAGAAATACCTTTCCAAATCAAACTTTCAGTTTGGATGTGGTTACTCTTTCTCTTAATAGCTCTGTGAGGAACCTTGGAATTATTTTTGATCAAGATCTGTCCTTCAATTCACATATTAAATTTGTTTCTAAGACTGCCTTCTATCATTTGCATAATATTGCCAAGATTAGGAGCATCTTGTCTCAGAGTGATGCTGAGAAACTGATCCACGCTTTTGTTAGCTCGAGATTAGATTATTGTAATTCTTTATTATCAGGCTTTCCTAAAACATCTTTAAAAAGTCTTCAGCTGATCCAAAATGCTGCAGCAAGAGTTTTAACAGGTACTAGAAAGAGAGATCATATCTCTCCGGTTCTAGCCTCCCTTCATTGGCTTCCCATAGAGTTTAGAATTAAGTTTAAAATCCTTCTTCTTACTTACAAAGCTCTAAACAATCAGGCTCCTTTTTATTTAAAAGATCTGATACTACTGTATTATCCTAACAGAGCACTACGCTCCCAAAATGCAGGATTACTTGTAATACCTAGAATCTCCAAAAGTACAATGGGAGGCAGAGCCTTCAGTTATCAAGCTCCTCTCCTGCGGAACCAGCTGCCAATCTGGATTCGGAAGTCAGACTCTGTTTTTAAGAATAGGGCTGAAACCTACCTTTTTGATATAGCCTACAATTAGGGAGGGATCATGTGTTTCTGAACCCTCCCTTAGTTATGCTGCTAATAGGTTTAGTCAGCCGGGGGACCTCCAGTAATGCACTGGGCCTCACTCCTTTCCTCGCTCTCAATGAAATATTTTTTTTGCTGGTCATTAACATTTGTTTGTTCTCTCCCATAGATTGAGTCCCCATCGTGCTGTTTGCTCTCTACATGTCTGTTCTTTTCTTCTTCTCTATCCCCTCACCCCCCAGCCAGTCGCAGCAGATGACTGCCCCTCCCTGAGCCTGGTTCTGCTGGAGGTTTCATCCAATGCATCCAAATGCATTGGATGCAAATTGGGTTGACAAGTTACCGTGGGTGTTATTGGGGTTGCGTTCTGTGCCTAAAGAGGACTTAGAAGCCTCCCCAGCGGAGCTCGTGTTTGTGCAGCCACTCCGGCTGCCTGGGGAGTTTCTCCCAGATAACCCTGCGCCAGACGCCTCCCCGTCTCAGCTGTTGCAGAGCAACATAGAATCAGGCACGCTGCCCGGCCCCGCGCACCACAGTTTTCCACGCGTTTTTGTGCCCAAAACTTTGAAGAACGCAGAGTTTGTTTTTGTTAGACACGATGCGCATCGAACCCCACTGCGACTGCCTTATGACGGACCGTTCAGAGTGCTAGAAACAGGGAACAAGCAGTTTTTGCTAGATTTGGGGGGTAGGAAAGAGAAAATTGGCATAAACAGACTCAAACCCGCTTTTGTGGTGGCAGATGAGCAGGTGCTGTTGGCGAGGGCCCCGCAGCGACGTAGACCACCGTGGGGGGCTTCGCAGAGTAATGTTTCCCCAGAACACCCACAGGTGCTGACAAAAGGTTTCCACCCGCAGACGGCAAACCCCCAGGACAGTGCCGCAAAGACGTTGAATCCCAGCTACAGCAGTTATGGCAGGAGGCTGAAGCCTATATGGCATGTGGACTGATGTGTATTGATATTATCACGGCATGCATGTGGTTATTCTCTTGTTGTTCTATTTATTCTAAAATGCTGGGGGGGCTTTGTGTGGTGGACACACATACTGGACCTGTTGGACCTGTTTTGTGACTCACATTTTAGGTCAGAACAAAGGCAGGGCAGCTCCCTTAGTGATTACAGGAAGCTGCAAGAATCATAGCTTTGGTATGCAAGTCTTGAGACTGTGGGGGGTTTAATTAAGGGATTAAAAAGGGGATGCATTGGAGACAGTGGAAGTGATATCATGGAGAGAAAATGCATTGTGACTTTCTTTATAATGCAAGGTGGTTTGTGAGACATGTGACCAGTGAAGTGTAAGAGTCCTGATATTTAAGGACGAGAGTTTACTGTGTGGATCTCTTTTGCTGCTTTGAGATGATGGTGTTGTGAATAAAGCTGACTTGAGAGGGAACTCTGCCTCGTCATTTTCACATCACCACATATGCACCTTTTTAGAAAAAAATTTCTATATTTGAGAAATTTCAGTCAGGTTTTAATTCAATTCAATTCAACTTTATTTATATAGCGCCATTTCACAACAACAGTCATCTCATAGCATTATCAACTGTAGGGGGAACCCCCACAGTTGCAGAAAGACCCCAGCAATCAGGCGATCCCCAGTGAGCAAGCACTTGGCGACGGTGGAAAGGAAAAACTCCCTTTTAACAGGAAGAAACCTCCAGCAGAACCAGGCTCAGGGAGGGGCAGTCATCTGCTGCGACTGGCTGGGGGGTGAGGGGATAGGGAAGATGAAAAGAACAGACACGTAGAGAGCAAATGGCACGATGGGACAGCACGATGGGACATTGGATGCATCCCAAAATGCATCCAATGCATCCAATTTACATTCGCCCTGAGAGCCGCTTTCAATGACCTATGAAAACGTTCGCATAACCCGTTAGCCTGCGGATTGTACGCGGTTGTGCGGTGAATTGTGACACCTAGGCTGCGGGCCATTGTCGACCAAAGCTCGGACACAAATTGAGGGCCTCTGTCGGACGTAATGTTCGACGGAACACCGAAGCGCGCCACCCAAGCTGTTAAAAACGCGCGCGCCACCTCCTCGGCTGTGGTTGATGCCAGCGGGACCACTTCAGGCCAGCGCGTGGTGCGGTCCACCATTGTCAGAAGGTGTGTGCACCCTTGTGACAGCGGGAGGGGGCCCACGAGGTCCACATGAACGTGATCGAACCTCTTGGCCGGAATGTGAAACGGCTCCAAAGGAGCCCTCGTGTGCCTGTGTACTTTGGCTCGTTGACACGGCGTGCAGGCTGCTGCCCACTCCTTAACCTGTTTTCGGAGGCTCGGCCACACAAATTTCTCTCCTACCATTTTGACCGACGTGCGCACTCCAGGGTGCGCCAAGGAATGAACCGAGTCAAAAACGCGGCGGCACCACACGGCCGGTGCTACTGGCCGCGGCCGTCCCGTGGAGACATCGCAGATTAGGGGGGGCATACCGTCTTGCAGCACCCTGCTCTCCAGCTTTAACCCTGTTGGTCCAGACTGAAGCGCGCGCACATCCGCGTCACCAACCTGCTCCGCGGCCATGGCTGCATAATCTACCCCTGCGCTGACTGGGGCCGCCACGGTCTGCGAGAGGCAATCTGCCACTACAATGAGTTTGCCCGCCACATGCTGAATATCAGTGGTAAACTCTGATATCACGGCCAGCTGTCTCTGCTGCCGGCCTGACCACGGTTCAGAAACCTTGGCCATCGCGAATGTTAGCGGTTTGTGGTCAACGAACGCGGTGAAAGAGCGTCCTTCTAGCCAGAACTGAAAGTGGCGGATGGCCAAATGGAGAGCCAGCAACTCCCTGTCGAACGCGCTGTATTTACGCTCGCTATCGCGCAAGGTCCTGCTGAAAAATGCGAGGGGCTGCCAAACCCCGGCTACATGTTGTTCCACAACCGCCCCTATGGCCACCTCTGATGCGTCAGTGGTGAGCACTATGCGGGCCATTGGGTCTGGGTGTGCCAACAACGCAGCCTTTGCCAAGGCTGCTTTCACCTCCGAGAACGCTTGGTCCCGCTCCGGGGGCCACTCGATGTTATCCGCGGGTTTCCTTTTTTTGAGCGCGGTGTACAGAGGTTGCATGAGTTGCGCCGCGCGGGGGACAAAACGGTTATAAAAATTCACCATTCCCAAAAACTCCTGCAACGCCCTGACCGTCTGCGGCCGGGGAAAATCTGCTACCGCGTGCACTTTGTCAGGAAGCGGAACTGCCCCTTCGGGGGAGACGCGGTGTCCCAAAAAATCGATCTGCGCCACCCCGAACTGACACTTCACCGGGTTGATTATTAACCCGTGATCTACCAACCTTCGGAAAACTGTGGCCAGGTGTTTTTCGTGTTCGTCTTCGGACGCGCTGGCTACTAAAATATCGTCCAAGTAAACGAACACGAAAGGGAGATCGCGAAGCACCGCGTCCATCATGCGTTGGAACGTCTGAGCAGCCCCTTTAAGTCCGAATGGCATGCGTAAAAACTCGAATAGGCCAAACGGAGTTATTACCGCTGTTTTGGGTATGTCCTCAGCGCGCACTGGGACTTGGTGGTAACCGCGGACCAAGTCTATTTTAGAAAAAACGCGCGCCCCCGCCAAATGAACGGAAAAATCTTGGATATGTGGGATTGGGTAGCGGTCGTGCGCTGTAACGTTGTTTAACCGGTGGAAATCCCCGCAAGGTCGCCATGCTCCGTCAGCTTTCGGGACCATGTGTAGCGGGGAAGCCCAAGGACTGTTTGAACGTCGGATAATGCCCAACCTCTCCAGGTTGGCAAACTCCTCGCGCGCTATGGCCAGCTTAACTGCGTCCAAGCGCCGAGCTTCTGCAAAAACGGGTGGTCCGGTAGTGGTAATAAAATGCTCCACCCCGTGTTTAGCGACTGTTGCCGAAAATGTGGGAACCGTGAGTGCTGGGAACTGAGTGAGCAGTGTGTGGAACTTACCGCTTGCAGCTGTGACGTTGGCTTGTGCTGTTGGCGGGGTCACTCGCGCTGTACAGGGGATAGAATTAAAAGAAAGTGCATTAACCAGGCGCCTGTTAGCGAGATCAACCAACAAACCATGTGAGCACAAAAAATCAGCCCCCAACATATTGAAATTTACTGCTGCTACAACAAAAGTCCACTCAAATGCACGGCCGTGTAGAGACAGAAGCAGAGTCTTCTCACCAAAGGTCTTAATCTCCGAGCCGTTCGCTGCCGTCACCCGGGGACCTCCGGAACCTGCTAGTCTGTCCGCGTAGGAAGGTGTGATGAAACTCAACTGGGAGCCTGTGTCGACGAGGAACTGCCTCCCAGATCATGTGTCCAACAAGTAGAGCAGCTTGTTCTCTTCCCCGAGGGCCGCGGCTGCTACCGACCCCCGGTCTTGGCATTTCCCAAACGCCTGAACTGGCACGGTGGTACACATTTGTGTGCCCTCTCTGCGAAACGGCGATGATAGAAACAAAGGACGTCCGATCCGCGTTCCTTGGCCCCTGCCGCCGCCGTCGTCGGTGAGTCTGGCACTGCCGCCTCTGGCACCTTGTCGTCTCCGGTCGTCGTGCCGAGTTCCGCTGCCGCGGCCATGGCTGCGCGCCACTTGGTGGCGTTGACAATCCGCTGCGCCTCTCTGCCCAGCGCGCGGTAGTCCCGTTGGACCAACAGTGGCGAACTGGCCAGGATCGCTCTCGCTGCTGACGGTAGAGTCCTGAGGAAAAGGTGGGTGAAAATGAAATGATCGTTGTCAGAGTCTTTCAGCCTCAACAACTTCTCCATCAGGTTCGCGGGCATGTCATTTTCCAACTCCGTCAGCACCAGGAGCCTCTCAGCTCGCTCCTCCGCCGAGGGGGTGAATTGCTGGATGAGTGCAGCCTTCAGCGTGTCGTATATGTCGCTGTCCAGCGGCTGGTCGATCAGGCTCTCCACATGCTGGACCGTGTTGTTGTCCAGCTTTGCGACTATGTGGTAGAATTTTGTGGTGTCTACCGATATCCCCCGGAGGTTGAACTGCGCCTCAACCGCGTTGAACCAGGAGCGCGGATTGTTCTGCCAGAAGTCCAGTAGCTGGACTGTGGCGGCATTCGCTTGGCTGGGGGCTCCTGACGAGGCTGGCCTGGGGGAATTCTCCTCTTGCATGATACGTCTCAGGTCACCAGTGTGGTGATGTGAAAATGACGAGGCAGAGTTCTCTCTCAAGTCAGCTTTATTCACAACACCATCATCTCAAAGCAGCAAAAGAGATCCACACAGTAAACTCTCGTCCTTAAATATCAGGACTCTTACACTTCACTGGTCACATGTCTCACAAACCACCTTGCATTATAAAGAAAGTCACAATGCATTTTCTCTCCATGATATCACTTCCACTGTCTCCAATGCATCCCCTTTTAAATCCCTTAATTAAACCCCCCACAGTCTCAAGACTTGCATACCAAAGCTATGATTCTTGCAGCTTCCTGTAATCACTAAGGGAGCTGCCCTGCCTTTGTTCTGACCTAAAATGTGAGTCACAAAACAGGTCCAACAGGTCCGGTATGTGTGTCCACCACACATAGTTGATTGGCAACTACTTTTTCGAGGATCGTGGAAAAGTAGGGGAGGTTAGATATTGATCTGTAATTGGCCAAAATCCCAAAATCAAGAAAAGGTTCTTTTAAGTAGAGGTTTAATTACTGCCACTTTAAATGACTGCGGTACATGTCCTGTCAATAGGGACATATTAATTATGTTCAAAAGAGATGGACTAATCAGAGATAGTGATTCCTTCACTAGTCTAGCGGGGACTGGGTCTAAAAGACAGGTAGTTGGTTTAGAGGCTGACACTATTAGGGCTAGATCAGAATGATAAATACGAGAAAATTTAGAAAAGTGGAGTTCTGAGCCTGTGGGCACAGCAGTGTGGGCATCAACAACTTAAACTATTAGGGCTAATGGAAGAAGTCCAAGAATTGAAATTAACAATTAAGGAAAAAGAAAAAAAAATTGTAGGCTTGGAGCGACGCATCAAGGATTTTGAACAATACTCTCGTATGGATGATCTAATTATAAGTGGACTAGACATTAAATATCAATCATATGCCAATGTTACAGCAGGAATGAGAGGTGAGGAGGCTCCCTTAAGTGAATCAGTCTCCCTGGAAAACCAAGTGCTTCAGTTTCTTGAAAGCAGAAATATAAAGGTTGAAGTAAATGCAATTTCAGCCTGTCATACTTTACCCAGAAAGGATAATAAAACAAAGAAATCAATCATGATGCGCTTTGTGAACAGAAGGGTTAAGAATGATATACTGAGGCAGGCCAGAAAGCTACAGGGAACAGAAGTTTACCTAAATGAACATTTAACAAAGGCTAATGCTGAAATAGCACGGCAAGCACGGATGCTGAAAAGACAAAATAAGATACAGGCAACATGGACAAGAAACTAGAGTTTGGATCAAACTAAATGGAACACCTGAGGAAGCAAAGGCCATAATAATCAGAGATCTCACTGACTTAAATAAATATAGATGAACACTGATTAAGAAAATTAAGAGACTATGATAATCCATATCCACACACACGGCAAGAATAGTTCTTTTGTGACATACCATGTCAATGTACTTTAAAAAACAAACAAACAAACAAACAAACAAACAAAAAAACTAAACTAAACAAAAAAACTTGGGACTGACTTGAGTAGACATCAATTATCCCCAGATGGAGGAAGTTATTTGACACAGAGTGAGGAAATTCAAACTCTGAAAATATGCCATTATGCTGAACATAAACTACAAGAGATGGAGAATGATACTGGTCCTGATAAACACTTCTTCAATAATATTCATAATCATTGTGAATATTATACTGAAAAGCAATTCAAAAGTCAAGTGCAGTTAGATGGTAAACTATCAATAATACACTTCAACAGCAGAAGTCTTAAAAACTTACCACAGATTCAGGACTATTTAAAACAGCTAGACAGAAAATTTACAGCTATCGCAGTCTCTGAGACTTGGTTTAATGAAGAGCAGGCTCCTCTGATGGCAATAGAGGGATATCAGATGTTTCATATTAACAGATCTAAAAAAAAGGGGGGGGGGTGTTGCACTGTATATTGATGACCTGTATAGGTGTAAACTTGTAAATGGAATGTCCTTTGCACTACCAGGGATTCTGGAATGTGTTACTGTTGAGATTGACCAAGATAAAACAAAAAATCTAATTATAAGTTGTATATATAGAATGCTGGGAACTTGCATTGAGACATTCAGAGATAAACTAGTCGAGCTGTACAATAATATTACTAGTAAGAAAATGGTTGTAATTTGTGGATATTTCAATAATGATTTACTAAATCCATTTCAACAAAATGTAATTACAGAGTTCATGAATTCTATGTACAGTATGAGTCTATATCCCACAATAACACATCCCAGTAGAATCACAGTTCACACTGCTACACTTAGTGATAACCTGTTTATTAATATTATTGATAAAAAAAAATAGAAAGTGGATTATTGATAAATGATATAAGTGACCATTTGCCAGTCTTTGCACTTATCCATGGCCACACAGGGGCCAATACAAAAAAAAACTTTAAAATCTTTCAGATACAAATCACAAAATGCAATCAGTTCTTTTAAAGAAGACTTGCTGAAGCAAGACTGGACAAAAGTCCATGTATCAGATGTAAATGAAGCCTATGACACATTTATGAACATTGTAACCACTCTTTATGAAAAAAATTGTCCATTAGTAAAGAAAAAGCTTAAACAGAAATTTGTCGACAAGCCATGGTTAACCAAAGGATTACAAAAGGCATGTAAAAAGAAAAATTCATTATATAAAGCTTTTCTAAAGAAAAGGACAAAAGAAACAGAGCAGCGGTATAAAACATACAAAAATAAGTTAACATATATAATAGATGTAGTAAAAGAGACTATTACAGTAAAGAACTGGAGAAAAACAGAGACAATATTAACAAGACATGGACAATACTTAACAATATTCTTGGAAATAAAAACAGAAATACAAGATACCCAACCAATCTTTAAAAAAAAAAAAAAACAACTCAGAGTGTGAATGCAGTCACACCTGCAGATGAATTTAATAACTTTTTTGTTAACATTGGTCCTAAGTTGGCTCGAGAAATACCCATTACGGCACCTACAGGTGATACAATAAGCAAAAACATTGCTATAAAAGATTCCATTTTCATAAAGAACACAGACGAGAGAGAGGTCATTGAAATTGTTAAATCATTTAAAAGTAAAACATCTACAGATTGTGATGGTATTGATATGCTTTAAGTCAAAACTATCACTGAATGCTTAGTGAAGCCACTGACGTATATTTGTAACCTGTCTCTCCAAACAGGTATATTTTCCAATGCAATGAAAAGAGCTAAAGTAATTCTGATATACAAGACGGGTGACAGAGGGGAATTTTCAAACTATAGACCAATTTCACTATTGCCGCAATCTTCCAAGATACTTGAAAAAATGTTCTGTGAGAGAACTGACAACTTCATAATGAAGAATAATTTATTGTGTGAGCAGCAATATGGGTTCAGACACAAGAGGACAACTGCATTTGCTCTAATGGAATTTATAGAAAAAATATCAACTGCCGTTGAAAATAAAGAGTATTCAGTTGGGGTATTCCTGGATCTTAAAAAAGCATTTGGTACAGTGGATCATAATTTATTATTAAAGAAACTACAAAATTGTGGTATTAGGGGGGTAGCACTGTCCTGGTTATGTAGTTACTTAAAGAATAGATATCAGTATGTATGTGTTGGTAACAAAAACTCACAGTTACTGAAGGTTACTTGTGGAGTCCCACAGGGTTCAGTTTTGGGGCCCACTGTTATTCAATATGTATATAAATGATATATGTAAAGTTTCGGAAAAAATGGATTTAATATTGTTTGCCGATGACACTAATTTATTATGCAGTGGAAGCAATTTGGAACAACTTTTGGATACACTCAGGAAGGAATTAGGAAAGCTTAAACTGTGGTTTGATTCAAACAAATTAACGCTCAGTTTAAGTAAGACAGAATTTATAGTTTTTAACAATCATCACAACAACTTAGTATCTAAACTCAGTGTAAATGGTGTAGAGATTGAAAGGGTATCCGAAACTAAATTTCTTGGAGTAATAATTGAAAATAAACTGTGTTGGAAGTCACATATTAATTATATTAAAGGTAAAATATCCAAATCAATTGCGATACTACACAGAGTAAAATATTTGCTGAATCTACCCACATTATATACTTTGTATCATTCATTAATACTCCCATACATGACATATTGTACTGAAGTATGGGGAAATACATATAAAACAAACATATCCAATCTTTATGCTCCAGAAGAGAGCTATTAGAATAATAAACAAAGCTGCTTACAGGGAACCAACAAACCCACTTTTTCTTAAATTAAAAGCTCTCAAGTTGAAAGATCTGGTTGACTTTAAAACTGCAGTAATAATGTTTAAAGTGAAGACTCTATCACTGCCCGCAAATATCCAAAAGTTGTTCCAAATAAGGGAGAAACAATATCATTTCAGAGGAACATGTATATTTCAAAAACCTTCAGTGAGAACTACCACCAAGTAACACTGTGTCTCAGTACAAGGAGTCAGACTGTGGAACGCTTTTGGACCTGAATTAAAATCATGTACGACGCTCGGACAATTTAAACAAAAACTAAAGGAAGAAAAACTCCAAACATATACAGTATACAAGATGACATGTAAAATCACATAAGGATTGTCATATCCAGTCTGTGTTGTTGCTTAGTTTTTTGTCACGTTTTGTCTTAGCTTTGTTCTGAATTGTAATCGCTCTTGTTTTGTTTTTCTTTTGAATTCTTGGATGGAATATGGGTGGGCAATATAAGCTGCGGCTTCAGCCATCACCCATTTCGGATAACTTATGTTGAACTGTATAATCAGAAGAGTTATTGTTTAATTTGACCTTGTAAGGTGTTTTTTTCCCCCCCTTTGTTGTATTATTCTGTTCCTTTCTTTTAATCTTTACTTTTAATCTATCCGAAATAAAGATTCATTCATTCATTCATTCATTCATTCAGGTAGAGGCTTGGTATTTTTAGGGGGGCTATTTTTTTGAATATTATTCCTAATACTGACAATTCTATCATTAAAAAAAATTCAAAAAGTCATCAGCACTAAGAGTTGGAGGGATGTAGGGATCTATGGTATTTTGGCTCTTGGTTAGCTGAGCCACAGTGTTAAAAAGAAATCTATGGTTGTTTTTATTTTCTTCTATCAAGGATGAATAGTACTGTCGCCTAGCACTACGGAGAGATTTCTTATAGGTGGTAAGGCTGGCATTCCAGGCTGAACAAGATTCTTCTGTTTTATTTGCACGCCAGAGCCTTTGACAGGATCTAACTTTCTGTTTTAACTTAGGGGTGTGGGAGTTGTACCATGGAGCTAGTCTCCTATTTTTAATAGTATTCTTTTTAAGAGGTGCTGTGGAGTCAAGTGTTGACTGCAGTGAGGCTGCAGTACTAATTAAACTAATTAAATCACCCTTATTGTCATTCAACTGTACAACCAATCATGTACAGTAGAACGAGATTGTGTTTTACCTATCTACTGTGTTAATCACACACACCCCAAGTGCAGAATCAGAGGGCCGCTGCCATGCAAGGCGCCTCCACAAATTTCCTTCCTCCATTCCATTATTGCTGAGCACCAAGCTGGACAGCAGGAAGTTCCACTTTTATATGGTCTTCAGCATGACCCGGCCAGGATTTGAACCCCTGCCTCCCAGGTGTGGGGCAGATGCTCTACGAACTGAGCCACCACTCCGGGTGGCTCCGTTACCACCCGGAGTAACTAACCTTTTAGTTACTACCAACTAAAAGGTCTAATTCTAATGGATTCAAGTAGTCAGTGCTGTCTGCTATATTGAGACATGGTAATAGAGTAAGCGCTGAAGGGATTAATTCTTTAAAGCGAGTCACGGCACTATCAGATAAGTATCTGGTAACTATATTTCTGCCTGATGCTGTGAAATCGGATAGCACAAATTTGAACGTTATCAAATAGTGGTCAATCAGTGTAGGATTTTGAGGGATGACAAGCAGCTCATCAATTTCTACACCGTAGGCCAAGACCAGGTCAAGGGTGTGATTATGATGATGAGCTGGTTTAGTAACACTGAGAAAAACCAGTTGAATTTAAGAGGGAGAGAAATGCTACACTATGACTATCATTAGAATCAGAATCAGAATCAGGTTTATTGCCATTGTTCATGTAGTACACAAACTAGGAATTTGTCTCGGTACAATGCTGCAACATTAAACATGATAAGATAAAAGAAATAAACTATACATGTAATAAAGTGTAGGATAAGATTAAGTGATACTGGTCAACAGTTAAAATATATTAGCCAGCAGCAGATACTGTGGAGAACTACAGTATATAGTGCAGTCGGTAATGCAGGAAGAAAACAGTGATGATTGACATGAGTCTGGTTGAGCTGCTGTACATGGTGCACGAGAGTCAATAAGTCACTTAGTGTTCAGCAGTCTGATGGCAGAGGGGAAGAAGCTGTTCATGTGACGGGAGGTTTTAGTCTGGATGGACCGAAGTCTTCTACCAGAGGGGAGGGGGGCAAACAGTACGTGACCAGGGTGTGAGGGATCGGCTATGATCCGGCCAGCACGCCTCCGGGTCCTGGAGATGTACAGATCCAGGAGAGATGGGAGCTTGCAGCCGATTACCTTCTCAGCAGTGCGCACGACGCGCTGCAGCCTTAGTCTGTCCCTGGCAGTGGCTCCTGCGTACCACACGGTTATGGAGGTGGTGAGGATGGACTCGATGATGGCTGTGTAGAACTGCACTAACATCTTGGTGGGTAGCTTGAGCTTCCTCAGCTGCCGCAGGAAGAACATCCTCTGCTGGGCTTTTTTGATGAGTGAGCTGATGGTCGGCTCCCATTTGAGGTCCCTGGTGATGGTAGTGCCTAGGAAGCGGAAGGAATCAGCAGTGGTGATGGGAGAGCCTGAGAGGGTGAGGGGGGGCAGAGGAGTAGTGACTTTCCTGAAGTCTACAATCATCTCCACTGTCTTCAGAGCGTTCAGCTGCAGGTTGTTATTGCTGCACCAGGACGCCAGCTGGGCCACCTCTCTCCTGTAGACGGACTCGTCGCCGTTGGAGATGAGCCCGATGAGGGTGGTGTCGTCCGCAAACTTGATCAACTTGACAGACTGGTGGCTGGAGGTGCAGGAGTTGGTGTAAAGGGAGAAGAGTAGGGGGGAAAGTACACAGCCCTGGGGTGATCCGGTGCTGATGCTAGTATAGTCTGAGACAGTCTTTCCCAGCCGCACATGCTGCCTCCGGTCCATCAGGAAGTCGATGATCCACCTGCAGAGGGAGTCAGGCACGTTGAGCAGGGACAGCTTGTCCCGGAGCAGAGCGGGGCGGATGGTGTTGAATGCGGAGCTGAAGTCCACAAACAGGATCCTGGCGTAGGTTCCCGGGGAGTCCAGGTGCTGCAGGATGGAGTGGAGGGCCAGGTTGACTGCGTCGTCTACAGACCTGTTGGCTCGGTAGGCAAACTGCAGCGGGTCCAGGAGAGGGGTGGTGATGGACTTGAGGTGGGACAGGACCAGGCGCTCAAAGGAGTTCATGACTACAGAGGTGAGCGCTACAGGTCTGTAGTCATTAAGTCCAGTGATCCGTGGCTTCTTGGGGACAGGGATGATGGTGGAGGATTTGAGGCAGGACGGCACGTGGCATAACTTAAGGGAGGTGTTAAAAATGTCTGTGAAGACAGGAGCCAGCTGTTTCGCACAGAGTCTCAGGGTGGAGGGAGACACGCCGTCTGGGCCGGGGGCCTTGCGCGGGTTCAGTCTGGAGAACTGTTTGAGCACATCCTGCTCACTGATGATAAGGGGAGGGGGGGAGGAGGGGGGGGGTGCCTTAAATGAAGTAGGGAATGTGGAGGCTGTGGAGCTGGAGGGAGGGGGGGAGTTGGACACAGATGACGAGGTGTCAAAACGGGCATAGTGTTGGGACAGTCTTTGACAAAGGGCTTTGTCATCCTGACCTTTAGGAGCCTTAGGTCGATAGTTGGTGATTTGCCTCAGTCCTCTCCACACGGAAGCCGAATCATTAGCAGTGAACTGCTGCTGGAGTCTCTCTGAATACACAGATTTAGCCCTCTTCAGCTCTCTGTTAAACCAGTATTTAACCTCCCTGTAGCAGTCCCTGTCTCCACTTTTCAGCGCTGCTTCCTTCTCCTTCCTGATCTGTCTGAGCTTAGCTGTGAACCAGGGTTTGTCATTAGAGTAACTCACCCTGGTGCGTGATGGAAGAATGTTCTCTTCACAAAAGTGGATATATGAGTTCACAGTGTCCGTGTACTCATCCAGATCATGCGTGGCTCCTTTAAACATGCCCCAGTCAGATATTTCCATGCACGTTTCCAGCTTCTCCTCAGCATCACTGGTCCGTATCTTCGTAGTGCTCACAACAGGTTTAGTGAGCTTCAATCTCTGTCTGTATGTGGGAATGAGGTGAACCATCACGTGATCAGATAATCCCAGCGCAGCTCGAGGGACAGCGCGATATGCGTCTTTCACTGTGGTGTAACAGTGATCCAGTGTGTTTAATCCTCTGGTGGGGCATTTAATAAACTGTTTGTAGCGGGGGAGATCGTGGCTCAGATTGCACTGATTAAAGTCGCCAGCCACAATAATCAGCGAGTCTGGAAAAATCCGCTCTGTGTGTTGAATGTGATCCGCGAGCACGCGCTGAGCTTCGCGCGTGTCCGCGTTGGGAGGGGCGTACACAGCGATCATTATAAAAGAAGCAAACTCCCGCGGGGAATAAAAAGGCTTGCAATTGATAACAAGAAATTCCAAGGCAGGAGAACAGTGTTTGGAAATTACCGTTACATCAGAGCACCAGCTGCAGTTGATGTAGAAGCAGACTCCGCCTCCTGTGGTCTTGCCGGAAAGCTCTGTGTCACGATCAGCACGGAAGAGCTGAAAGCCGTCGAGGCGCAGTGCGCTGTCTCAGTAAAGCAGAGGACAGCTGAGGAGGCGAGGTCCTTAAAACGCATCAGCAGTCTCAGTTCATCTACCTTGTTAGAGAGAGAGTTGGTATTGGACAGAAATATGCCAGGCAGCGCCGTTCGCGAGCCTCTCCTGCGAAGCCGCACGAGAGCGCCCGCTCGTCTACCTCTCTTTCGCCGTCTCACTTTCCGAGCCAAACAATAAACCAGATCGGCGGCAGGGGCTAGAAAAACTGGGAGGAGGTCCGTGGGGGTGAAAGTCCTGATATTTAGAAGTTCTTCACGGGTATAAGTGCAAGCAGACACACAATTGACAAACAAAAACAAACAAAGAGCGCAGCGAAGCACCATGTCGACCGCTGTGGGCGCCATTATCAACATCTATATGAATATTAAAATCACCAGCTATGATAATCTTGTCTGAACTGAGAGCTAAGGTTGTTAAGAACTCCAAGAATTTAGACATAAATTCAGCAAAAGAAGCACTGGGAGGGCGAGTACTGTGGTAAAATAACTGTGGTATTACTGTGGTAAATAAAATAGGCTGCTCTGACCTCCAGGATGGATGTGCTAAGCTAAAAATTAAGCATTCAAAAGGGTTACAATTTGAGTTTAGCTTAGGCTGAGGGTTCATTGGTAATGCGGATTCATATATTACCCCGACACCACCACCTCGGCCAGTGTTTCTAGGAATATGAATATTACCATAGCTGGGGGGGGGGGCCTCACTGATACTAACAAAATCATCATGGCATAGCCATGTTTCTGACATGTTTCAGGACCCAGGAGACAGACACTGACACGAGCAGATAGTGACAATAATCTTTATTTAATTGTGAGAGAGTGTAATGCGAGTGTGAGTGCGAGGATATCGTTCTGGTCACTGGAGCTGAGCGACCTGGACGGAGACCCGGCAACCCTGGAACAGATAAGCAGAGACAAATTACTAATGCTCCACACTAGCAAAGAGCTGCAGATAACAAGGCTTACTTGAGAGCAGCACTGGCTTCGCTCTGCTGAGTTCCAGCGGCCGGGCAGCGTGGAGGTGAAGGCGTCCGTGACCGTGCTGGGGTTACTCCCCGTGGCTGTGACAATGACAGCCCTGACGATGACACCGGCTGTGACTCCACAGACCGGGATGACGATGATCCTGACGATGACGCCGGCTGTGACTCCACAGACCGGGATGACGATGACACAGATGATGATGCAGACAAAGACGAGATTAGTGACTCCACACACAGTGGCAATGACGACACAGCTGATGCTGATGACAGTGATTCCACCGATAACGTTGGCCAATACTCCTGTAACTGATACAATAACAGTTCTGGTAATTGAGGAGCAAGACGTACCGGTAGGCGTGGTGGTAGCGAGCCGCTACGAAGACGTGATGGCGTTACCCCGTCAGCTGGGGACGCAGGTCCGCCGCCAAGGTGGTCCACCTGTGCACAGGGGTAAAGGTTTGGCGTTGAGTAGCAAATGGTGCGCTTACTTGCTTGACGCTGGGAAGAGTTCCTGGATGCAGCAAGTGAAGCTCTTGACGAGACAAACGAGGTTCCAGACGAGACAGACAAAGTTCCTGACGAGACAGACAAAGTTCTTGACGAGACAGACAAAGTTCCAGACGAGACAAGAGATATTCTTGATGAGACCAGAGAGCGGAGTGCAGGTTCATTCTCCGCTGAGGAAGACAGACGACTCCGTGCCGGGCTGTCAGCGACACTGGCTTTTAACAGCCGTTGATTCACACCTGTTGGTCTGTGCGCAGCTGGGGCTAATGACACTAATGACGGCCCAGAGGCCGCCATGACAGTTTCTGTGAGACAGAGAATATTTATATTGTAATCCATGATCATATCATTAATTAAGGTCGCTTTATCTGACAGAGATTTTATATTCAGCAGTCCACATTTAATTATTTTATTTAACTGTGGTAAATTAGTGCTTTTAATCTTTATTAAGTTATGTTGTATTTGTCTTGGGTTCTAATGTTTTGGGTAACAGGAGACAGACACAATCTCTATGGGGTTATGAATTGAAGACTGATCTAAACAGCGAGAATTATTTGGATTAATAGAAGTAATATGAGATGTGGAAGCAGAGAAGGGCTGGTTGGCAGACCCAGGAACTTTGGGGTGAGTAAACACACCAGCTTTCAGTCACTGTACTAAAAAATGCTGAATGGAATAAAACAGATTGTCCCTTAGAACACGTGCACTGAGTCTATTTGGATGGATGCCATCTGGTCTCATAAATGATGGGCGGTTCCAGAACAGGTTGAAATTGTCTATAAAACCAGTGTTAAAAGTAGGACATGTTGAACACAACCAAGTGTTTAAGGCTAAGAGTTCTGCTAAAATAATTGCAACCTCTTCTGAACGGAGCAAGTGGTCCAGAAATAAACACACGTCTGCCACAGTTCTTAAGAGTGGACAGAAGGCTCCTGAAATCTCTCTTTAAGATCTCAGACGCTTCATCTGGGATGTTGTTGCATCCAACATGCACAATAACAGTTTTAGCGTGGGGGTATTCATTTAATAGGTCAGGGGTAAGAGCCTCAATATCTGACACTTTAGCCCCGAGAAAAAATTTTGTAACACAGTACCTGCTTCTGACGTTCCTCATTATTAAATCACCAATTACCAGCATCGTCTGGGGGGACTTTGTCAGTGGGTATATATACTGTATATATATATATATATATATATATATATATATATATATATATATATATATATATCATCTCATATATATATACACACACACACACACATATATATATACTGTATATATATATATATATATATATATATATATATATATATATATACATATAAGCTTGGAACAAGCTTCTGCTAGCTTGATCGTCACTTCCTTGTGGTAACGTATCGTCACTTCCTGTTTTGCTGTCTGCCTGTGTGGTTTGCTCTCCAGCCCCTAGCTATGGCTACTAGCTCTCCTTCCTCTCCTCCTCTGGTGTGCTCTCTCTGTCAGATGTTTAGCTACACCTCTGCCTCTTTTAGTGATAACGGTAAATGTAATAAATGTTGTCTTTTTGAGGCGCTCGAGGCGAGGTTGTCTGATTTGGAATCCCGGCTCCGCTGCATTGAAACACCGTCTGCGGCAGTTACTCTTGACGGACGCCCCTTAGCTGCAGCAGAGCTAGCTAGCTTAGGCCCCCCTGTCAGCGGTCCCCCGGCTCTCCTCAGCAGCGAGGAGACTGGGTGGGTGACGGTGAGAAGGAAGCCTAGTCGCAAAGCCCCGGTACACCACCAACCTGTTCACGTTTCTAATCGTTTTTCCCCACTCAGCGACACACCCGCTGAGGAAAAAACTCTGATCATTGGCGACTCTGTAGTCAGAAACGTGAACCTAGAGACTCCAGCGGCCATAGTCAAATGCATTCCTGGGGCCAGAGCAGGCGACATCGAGTCAAATTTGAAAATGCTGGCTAAAAGTAACTGTAAATACTCCACAACTGTTATTCACGCCGGCATTAATGACATCCGTCTCCGGCAGTCGGAAGTCACGAAACTTAATGTAGAATCGGTGTGTGACTTTGCAAAAACGATGTCTGCCACTGTAGTATTCTCTGGGCCCCTCCCCAATCTGACCAGTGATGACATGTTTAGCCGCTCGTCATCCTTGAACCGCTGGGTGTCTGTGTGGTGTCCTAAAAATGACGTGGGCTACATTGACAATTGGAGCTCTTTTTGGGGAAAACCTGGTCTTATGAGACGAGACAGCATTCATCCCACTTTGGATGGTGCGTCTCATTTATCTAACAATCTGGCATCTTTTTTATCCAAATTTCCAAAACCCTGACTACTCAGAGTTGGGACCAGGAAGCAGAGTCGCAGTCTTACACGCCTCTCTGCAGCTCCTCTTCATCCGCCACCCCTCAACTTAGCCCCTGTCTTCCCCATCAGAGAATCGTTGTCTGCTCCCTCCAAAGTAAATAAAAATATAATGTATAAGCATCCCAAAGTGATAAAGCAAAATACTGGTAAAACTCAAATTAAACATAAAGCCTCTAAATTTAATGATTTGGCCTCTGTTCCTCCTCATAATTTAAAAATTAAATGTGGTTTATTAAATATTAGGTCTCTAACTCCCAAGTCTCTGTTAGTCCATGATCTGTTAATTGATCATCAGATTGATTTAATTTCCCTTACAGAGACTTGGTTAGGGCAAGAGGATTATGTTGGTTTAAATGAATCAACTCCCTCTGGTTATTTAAACTGTCAAAATCCCAGAAGTTCTGGTCGTGGAGGAGGAGTAGAAACAATTTACCATTCCAAATTACTAGTTAATGTAAAGCAAAAAACATGTTATAATTCCTTTGAGGGCCTGGTCCTCAGTATTGGGCACTTTAGCAATTTTAGGTCAAACCCAATTTTATTTGCCATAGTTTATCGTCCCCCATCAACCTACTCAGAATTTTTATCCAAATTTGCTGATTTCTTAGCTGATTTAGTGCTGAAATCTGATAGAATAATTATAGTAGGGGACTTTAATATACATGTGGATGTAGATAGTGACTGCCTTAATATGGCATTTAATTCAATATTAGACTCGATTGGGTTTTCTCAGAAAGTAGGAAATTCTACTCATTACCTCCACCATACATTGGACCTTGTTCTGACATATGGCATAGAAATAGAAAATCTTGTAGTGTCTCCTCATAACCCTGTACTGTCAGACCATTGTCTGTTAACCTTTGATTTTACTATTTCTGACTATTTGGCTCCTAAAGAAAAATACTATTACAGTAGATGCCTCTCAGATGATGCTGTTACCAAATTTATGCAGATTGTTTCCTCTATGCCATGTGTCAACACAACGGAAATAAGCTATAGACAGCTTGCTCCTTCTGTAATTGATAACATGGTGGATAGTGTTACAGCTTCTCTGCATCAGACTCTAGACTTGGTGGCCCCCTTAAAAAAGAAAAAGTCTAATCAGAGATTTCTAACTCCTTGGTTCAACACAGAAACTCGTAGCTTAAAACAGAAAACTCGTCAATTAGAAAGAAAATGGCGCTCCACTAATTTAGATGAAATCTATTTAGCTTGGAGAAATCATCTTTTAATTTATAAAAAATCTCTTAGAAAAGCTAGAACGAGTTATTACTCTGCATTAATAGAAGAGAACAAGAATAATCCCAGGTTTCTTTTCAGTACTGTAGCCAGGCTGACAAAGAGTCAGGACTCTGTCAATCCTAGCATTCCCTTAGAGCTTACTAGTCAGGACTTTATGAACTTTTTCAATAATAAAATTTCATCCATCAGAGATAAAATCAATCAGATTCTTCCCACAGTTAACTTAAATACTGTAACTACTACAACTCCTTCTATTGATGTCTGTCTTGATGAGTTTACTCCAATCGACCTTTGTGAGTTAGACAAAATAGTTTCCTCATCCAAACCTTCAACTTGTCTTTTAGACCCTATTCCTACCAGGTTATTTAAAGGAGTCTTCCCACTTATTGGTAGCTTTATTCTTCATATAATCAATTCTTCATTAACTTTAGGCCATGTACCGCAGGCTTTTAAAATGGCTGTAATTAAACCCTTACTCAAAAAGCCAACGCTAGATCCAGGAGCTTTAGCTAACTATAGACCAATCTCTAATCTCCCTTTCATTTCAAAAATCTTAGAAAGAGTTGTTGCTACGCAATTATTTGACCACCTGCAGGGAAATGGTTTACTTGAAGAATTTCAATCTGGGTTTAGAATCCATCATAGTACTGAAACAGCCTTAGCGAAGGTCACTAACGACCTCCTCATTGCATCTGATAATGGACTAGTTTCTGTACTTGTCCTTTTAGACCTTAGTGCAACTTTTGATACTATCGATCATAATATTCTACTTGATAGATTAGAACACTATGTTGGACTTAATGGAACTTCGTTGCAGTGGTTTAGATCTTATTTATCTGATAGGTTCCAGTTTGTTCATGTAAATAATGAGTTTTCTTTCAACTCAAAGCTTAGTCATGGAGTTCCACAGGGATCTGTGCTAGGCCCTACTCTTTTTAGTTTATATATGCTTCCGTTAGGCAACATTATTAGAAAGCACTGTATACATTTTCATTGTTATGCAGATGACACACAATTATACCTGTCAATGAAGCCAGATGATAGTAATCAATTAGCCAAGTTAGAAGCCTGTCTTAAGGAAATCAAAGCTTGGATGAATTGTAATTTCCTGCTATTAAATTCAGATAAGACTGAAGTCATTCTTGTTGGTCCAAAAAACCTTAGAAATTCCTTTCCAAATCAAACTTTCAGTTTGGATGCGGTTACTCTTTCTCTTAATAGCTCTGTGAGGAACCTTGGAATTATTTTTGATCAGGATCTGTCCTTCAATTCACATATTAAATTTGTTTCTAAGACTGCCTTCTATCATTTGCGTAATATTGCCAAGATTGGGAGCATCTTGTCTCAGAGTGATGCTGAGAAACTGATCCACGCTTTTGTTAGCTCGAGATTAGATTATTGTAATTCTTTATTATCAGGCTGTCCTAAAACATCTTTAAAAAGTCTTCAGCTGATCCAAAATGCTGCAGCAAGAGTTTTAACAGGTACTAGAAAGAGAGATCATATCTCTCCGGTTCTAGCCTCCCTTCATTGGCTTCCCATAGAGTTTAGAATTAAGTTTAAAATCCTTCTTCTTACTTACAAAGCTCTAAACAATCATTCTCCTTTTTATTTAAAAGATCTGATACTACCGTATTATCCTAACAGAGCACTACGCTCCCAAAATGCAGGATTACTTGTAATACCTAGAATCTCCAAAAGTACAATGGGAGGCAGAGCCTTCAGTTATCAAGCTCCTCTCCTGTGGAACCAGCTGCTAATCTGGATTCGGGAGTCAGACTTGATCTCTGTTTTTAAGAATAGGGCTAAAACCTACCTTTTTGATATAGCCTACAATTAGAGAGGGATCAAGTGTTTCTGAACCCTCCCTTAATTATGCTGCTAATAGGTTTAGTCAGCCGGAGGTTCCAAGGTTGTCATAGCCAGGAGCGGCACTGGGGTTAAGCTCCCAGTGCTCATAAAATGCTCCTTATGGCGTGCGTCTCGAAAAGCCTCTGACAACTAAGTCCAACTCCTAGCCTGCCCGTGTGGTTTAGTCTCTAAGCCCGGCGGAACTGCTTTTACTAAAAGGAGAAGGGGCGAGGGCGGATCTCTGGCGCCTTAAAACCAGATGCTTCGGGTAGATGGTGGCTCGTCAACCTGGGAAGGTAGCCCATCTAGGGGAAGGTAAACCCTGATTTCAAACCTCTGCTGCCTTGCGGCATACCCGGTCACGGGAAAGGCTTCGGGAGTCAACCCTGAGGAAAAATCCGGAGTCGGAGCCCCTAAGGCAGTTCTATGTTGTGCTCAACATCGTTCTGGCAGCTCCTGCAACGGCGCTGGTGCCAAACTGTAGCAGCCCTGCTGTTCCTTTGGATTCATCAGTGACGTGGAGAGGGGGGACATGCTGCATGGGCAACATCTTGTCCTCCATATCTTCCTGCCCAGGCTTGAATCCTACCAACGCCCAACGCTGGAAGGTAGAACACCGGATCACTGGAGAGGACACTCCAGCTTCGCCTTTGGCGTAGACAAAACACGGGGAATGACAGTTACCGGTTATAAGCCACTGCTCAATTGGCGTAGAGTGTGGCACCAGGGGTTGTTCCCGACGGTGGGAGGGATCATCAGATCTCACTGGACAGCTACCGCCCGCCTCAAGCTGGGCAGCCCCCAGCCAATAAGGTGTTGTCCCGCCACAGCTTGCTTTCCTCATTGGGTGCATGGGGGTAAGGAGAAATCCAAACAGCAGGCTGAGAACCTTCGCACCAGGCAAGACAATAAAACAAAAGAGACCAACTCTAAAACTGGGAACTTGGAACGTCTGCACTATGATGACAGGACTCGCTGCTAACCTCAAGGACATCAACGACACCAGGAAGACTGCCATCATCAATAATGAGCTGAAGAGACTGGGAGTGGATATCGCCACTCTCCAGGAAACACGGTTAGCTGATGCAGGCACACTGAGAGAGAAGGACTACACGTTCTACTGGCAGGGAAAGGGCAGTGACGAACACAGGGAACACGGAGTGGGCTTCGCAGTGAAGAACACGTTGCTGAAGATGGTGGAACCGGGCAGCACTGGCTCTGCACGACTCCTCACCCTCCGCCTGAACACCACTGAAGGCCCAGTCACCCTCGTCAGTGTGTATGCCCCAACACAGACAGCCACACCAGAGGCAAAAGACGAGTTCTACGAGAATCTCGCAACAACTGTCAGGATCATCCCCAACTCTGAACAACTCATTCTCCTTGGAGACTTCAATGCCAGAGTGGGTGCTGACCACAACTCCTGGCCCTCCTGTCTTGGACCTTTTGGCGTGGGCAGAATGAACGACAACGGACAGCGGCTGCTCGAGTTCTGCACATATCACGATCTGTGCATCACAAACTCGTTCTTCAAGACCAAGCCCCAACACAAGGTTTCCTGGCAACATCCGCGCTCAAAGCACTGGCACCAGCTAGACTTGATCCTGACCAGGCGCACCTCACTGAAGAACGTGCTAATCACCCGTTCGTTCCAGAGTGCAGATTGCGACACAGACCATTCATTGGTGTGTTGCAAGGTCAAGCTGCAGCTGAAGAAATTCCATCGTGCTAGACAACCTGGAAAGGCACGGATTGACACCAGCAAGATGGTCCAACCAGAACTTGTTGAGCAGTTTGCCTCCACCTTTGAGAAGGAACTTGGTGTACCACAAGGAGGAGAATCTGCAAAGCAGAAGTGGGAAGAGCTGCAAAACACCATCTACCGCACAGCCTTGGCTACCTTTGGGAGGAAGACCTCGAAGTCACAGGACTGGTTTGATGCCAAGTTGACCGAGATGACCCCCGTCATTGAAGCCAAGCGCTCAGCACTTGCTGAGTACAAGAAGTACCCAAACGAGAAGAATCTCCAGATTCTCAGGGCTGCGAGAAGCAAAGTTCAGCAGACTGCTCGGCGCTGTGCCAACGAGTACTGGACTCAGCTCAACCAAGACATTCAAACCGCTGCCATAACAGGGAACATCCGTGGTATGTACGATGGCATCAAGAAAGCACTTGGTCCGGCTCAGAGCAAGATGGCCCCCCTCAAATCTTCCACTGGGGAGATGATCACAGAGAAGAACAAGCAGATGGAGAGATGGGTGGAACACTACTCCAACCTCTACTCTAGACAGAACACCGTGACACCGTCAGCCCTTGATGCCATCGACTGCCTGCCATCCATGGACGAACTTGACACCGAGCCAACCATCGACGAACTCAGTAAGGCCATTGATAGCTTGGCCGCTGGCAAGGCACCCGGCAACGACGGCATACCCCCTGACCTGATCAAGCACTGCAAGACCGCCCTACTGCTGCCATTGCATGACGTCCTCTGCCAGTGCTGGAAGGAAGGTGCCGTACCACAGGACATGAGGGACGCCAAGATCATCACCCTCTACAAAAACAAAGGGGAGAGAAGCGACTGCAACAACTACAGGGGCATTTCCCTCCTCAGCGTTGTTGGCAAAGTCTACGCACGAGTTGTTCTCGTTCGTCTACAGAAGCTTGCCGAACGTGTCTACCCCGAGTCTCAGTGTGGCTTCCGCGCTGAGCGATCGACGGTAGACATGATATTCTCCATCCGCCAACTCCAGGAGAAATGCAGAGAACAGAACATGCCTCTGTACGTCGCCTTCATCGACCTCACCAAAGCGTTCGATCTGGTCAGCAGAGAGGGCCTTTTCAAGATCCTGCCAAAGATAGGATGCCCACCAAAGTTGCAAAGCCTCATCGAATCGTTTCACACCAACATGCAGGGGATAGTGCAGCACGATGGCAACATCTCAGAGCCATTCAACATACGCAGCGGAGTGAAACAGGGCTGTGTACTTGCGCCAACCCTCTTTGGGATTTTCTTTGCTATGCTCCTGAGGCATGCCTTCAGCACAGCAACAGAGGGAATCTACCTGCACACAAGATCTGACGGCAGGCTTTTCAACCTCGCCCGCCTGAAAGCCAGAACCAAAGTACGCGAGGCTCTAATCAGAGACATGCTGTTCGCAGACGACGCTGCAGTCGCAACCCACACACAGCAGGAGCTTCAGACCCTGATGGACCGCTTCTCCCAGGCATGCAAGGACTTCGGGCTTACCATCAGCCTGAAGAAGACTAACGTCTTGGCGCAAGGCACGGAAGCACCACCAACCATCACCATTGATGACTACAAGCTGGAGGTCATGAATCAGTTCACGTACCTGGGGTCCACGATCAGCAACAACCTCTCCCTTGATACAGAGATCAACAAGAGGATTGGAAAATCAGCCTTCACACTCGCTCGCCTCACCACACGAGTGTGGGAGAATCCCAAACTCTCTGTCAAGACGAAGATGGCAGTGTACAACGCCTGCGTCATCAGCACACTGCTCTATGGGAGTGAGACGTGGACAACATACGCCCGGCAGGAAAAGAGACTGAACTCCTTCCACTTGCGCTGCATTCGCCACATCCTGGACATATCCTGGCAGGACAAAGTGCCCAACACAGAAGTTCTGTCCCGCGCCGGCCTTCCCTCCATGTTCACTCTACTCAGGCAGCGCAGGCTCCGCTGGCTAGGCCATGTTCACCGTATGGAGGATGGCAGAATCCCCAAAGACGTCCTCTATGGAGAACTGGCAACTGGCAGGAGAGACGTTGGCCGCCCACAGCTGCGCTTTAGAGACGTCTGCAAGAGAGACATGAAGGCCCTGGATATCAACACAGAGCGCTGGGAGGACCTTGCAACGGACCGCTCCAAATGGAGAGGCACCCTGACCAGACAGCTCAAGGCGGGTGAAGAGAGACCGACTGCTGCAGCAGATGAAAAAAGGACCCGCAGGAAGAACCGCCACAGACCCAGCAGCACGGAGACCACCCACAAGTGTGACCTGTGTGACAGGGACTGTCATTCGCGCATCGGCCTGTTCAGCCACAGGCGGTGCTGTTCCAGCAGAGTAGACGTTTAGGATTCTCTTCCATGGTCATCATAGACCGACGGAGGCCGACGAGAGGTTTAGTCAGCCGGAGGACCTCCAGTAATGCACTGGGCCTCACTCCTTTCCTCACTCTCAATGAAATATTTTTTTTTGCTGGTCATTAACATTTGTTTGTTCTCTCCCATAGATTGAGTCCCCATCGTGCTGTTTGCTCTCTACATGTCTGTTCTTTTCTTCTTCTCTATCCCCTCACCCCCCAGCCAGTCGCAGCAGATGACTGCCCCTCCCTGAGCCTGGTTCTGCTGGAGGTTTCTTCCTGTTAAAAGGGAGTTTTTCCTCTCCACCGCCGCCAAGTGCTTGCTCACAGGGGATCGCCTGATTGCTGGGGTCTTTCTGCAACTGTGGGGGTTCCCCCTACAGTTGATAGTGCTATGAGATGACTGTTGTTGTGAAATGGCGCTATATAAATAAAGTTGAATTGAATTGAATTGAAATGGTGAATAGTTTTGTCATTGTTGTTACCTGCTGTGGTGGCGAGGTGCTGGTGTGGGGCTGACGTGGAGGGTTGCGCTCTCTTCTTTTTGGAGCTGGTGTAAAGTTTGGCACACCTAAGGTAGTTTTGATTGGGGGCTTGTGGGGTTGGGCCGCTGCTGAAGGAGAGGTGACCATGGGATGAAGATCAACGTCCAGGTGGGGGAAATCTTCCAGGGAAAGGATGTCGAATCTGTTTTCCAGCAAAAGGGGAAGGGAGGAGGCGTGGCCGTGTCTAGTCAATCCCCGATGTTTGCTATTGGGCCCAACCATGGTCCAGGGTGTGCACTGAGGCTGTGAAGAACCACCTGGGGCTTTGGGTTTAGCTCCAAGCTGAAGCCAGTGTTTGGTGCTGGAGTCCTGGACAGCTGAGGTGACCGGAGCAGGGGTATAGGTGGATGGCGATATGCTAATTTCACCCAGGTAAGTAGCCATCTCTGCTAGCTGCAAGTCCGTCGCTGGCGCCGATGTCCGTCCAAAAATGATCATATCCAAATGATTTTCAGCCTCCCGAATCTTATAGAGGTTAGAGAGTCTCAGTTCCAACTCAGAAACCTTCTTAGAGAAGGAAACACAGCTGACACAGGTCGGAGAGGGAGCCATGGCTTTCCAGGCCAGGAGTGGCTAACTAAAAGAGATAGGTTAGTCTAACCCAGTGAACAGCCCTGATTGGGGTCTGATTCACCTGTGAGCCAATATGGGCTGTTGTATTTACTGAGCTAACACTAAGTAAAAAAGTTAATATCAATAAAAGAGATAAAAATTTTAAATGGAGTTAATACAATAAACAAAAATAGATAAGATAACCAGAACGCGTAGAAGTGACCGAGTTTTCAAACAGACGCCGACACATCCGACACAAATAGCAGAGGGCATCCATTACACAGTCTCTTCGACCGGTGCCCTCTGCCTGGTGTCTACTGTGTGTCAGTTCTATAAACATCGTTCAGTAAAGCTGAGTTCGTCCAGTCACCTGGCCTCATCCTTTCAGAGGTATTTTATATACATAACATTTGGCGATTGAGGATTAACTAATGGAGGCGTGTATTACACCACTTCGCCCCTGTTATGACCCGAGCGCTGGGTTCTGTCTGCGCTCGGGCTACGCACAGCTCGCTGCCGGCCTTGACAGCTGTGGGTTTTATTCTGGCCTCACCGGGCTCTTATTGTGAAGGCGCTCGGTGGGGCTTCCGCCTGTCAAGGTTGGTCAGCTGTCTATCATCACTGCTCGTTAGTGTTCGCCTTTATAAGGCGGGCACTGATGGCAGTTAGATTGCGGGAGCATAAGTCAACCTAAGTTGACTTCAAGTCTACCAAAGTCTACCTAAGTCAACCTAAGTCAACCTACCCTCGTGATACCCTGTCAGACCTTCATATCAGGTTCGTCCTTATTCTTGTCGTGTCTTAGTTTAGCTCATAGTGGCTGGGGTTAGCCATACGAGCCTTTATATCGCTTAGTGTGTGTGTGTTTTTGCCCTTAGAGGCTCACAGCCTTGTATCCTATCCTGTCTTGTCTTGGAAATAAAACATCATTGCAAGATTCACCGGTGACTCTTGGCGTCTTATGGTGATCCGCGAGAATCGCCGAACATGACAGTATGCTCCCGCTGCCCGACGTCTAAATGAAGACGCCACACTGAGACGCCTTTTTCACCGTGAGTTTTTGCAGTTATTGGACTGTTGTTCTTCCTGTCTGGGTGTCAAGTGTCAATTCCTGGGAGAATGCTGTCATCCAGGGGCCGCGGTCGGTGCCTGGGTAAGGAGCTAGCAAGCGCCCTGGAGTATGTTGATGGGTCGCTCCTGGCCGCTACCTTTGACGACAACCCTTTCGACATGCTCTGGCACCTGGACTACGCTGAAGTTCTGCTGGACGACCTTCCTCTCCACTACGACGTCCACCCAGAGGTCAGGATGAGGAGGGCTGAACTCGTCGCGCAGCGCAAGACACTCTGTGGGCTGGTGGGAAATTCTGGCAGGAAGCCGAAGAGGAAGCAACCCAGTTCCTCACGTCCGGATCCCATTCCTGCCTCCACTCCGGTCCAGGAGTTCGCTCTGCCCAGGGGTGATCCCCACCAGAGAGCTTCGTCATTCGGGAATCCCCTGGAGAGCTCCAGCTCGCTGCTGCTTCCATCTGGGACCACGTGGCGGCTGCTCGTTCAGCAACACACCCCTCACTGATTATTAAACATGTGACGGCGGCAGTCAGACTGGTGGAGAAGAATCCTAGATTAAGTGACTTCCCGGAGTTTGCCGACCTCCTAGCCTCAGTCTCGGCACAGGAGCGGCGATTCCCGAACCTTACCTTCGCCTCGTCCTCTGCCAGAAACCGCCATCACCTCCACAATGGACCTCAGCAGAATCCCCGGCTGGACCCGCTGCCGACGAAGCCTGTCAGCGAACCTCCGAGAGCGGCTCCACCTTGTCTTTCCAGGGGGCCCTCTGTCGCCAACCAGCGGGGAGAAGGAGGAACAGCGTCCCCTACAGCAGGCACCATCTCTTCTCCGGGAGAAAGGCAAGTGCAAGTTAATTCATTACATCATGATTGTAGCCTGCCTTGTCTGACTCCTGGGGGGCGGAGTTCGGGGTTCGCAGCCCCCCGAGCTCCTTCCACCTGCTGTAGAGACTATAACTAAACCTGCTGCCTCTGTGCATCCCCCTGTTGAGCGGCCCACGATGCCAGGCCAACGCCGTCGGGTGAAGAGGGGGCCTGCAGTGCTGGAAAGCCTGGATCCGGCCCTGCAGCCACGTTGTGGATGGAGGAGAGCAGCGGACTGCGGCCCGGAGCCTGAGCCGATGATTGAGCGTCCCCGGGTCTCCTCGCCTGAGCGGTCCGAGCCAGTGGGTCGAGTGTCCCCTGCCCCCACGCCAAACGGGTCATCGGCGTGGACATCAGAGCGGGAGGAACCTCAGGCTGCAGACGACATCATGCCAGCTGCGGAGCCCGACGCAGCTGAGTGGGAGCCAGAGGATGATCTCCTCCCACCTGAGCCCGGATCGTCGCAGTCCTGGACAGCGTCAGAACCCGAGATCAGGCAAGTGCTCTGTCTTGTCTTTCTCCTCTATGTTTTAAAGCATTTTTGCCTGTCTCTTGGGGAGGCAAGCCGGGTGCAGCCATCCACTGCATCCAAGCTTGTCTCGCCGGGTTCTGGCGCTGCCGGTGATCCTGATCCCGGTTTTTTTTCTTCTGAGCCCTCTTCCAAGGTCGCCGGTGCAGAGCAGGTGCCAATCGCTGTGCCGGAGGTTCCGGGTTCGGAGTTGGAGATCGTCACTGGTGCGGCCCTGATCCAATCGGGGTCCATCGCGGGTGCAGCGTGGGCTCAGTTCGAGCTCGTCACCGAAGTGGCTCTGACCCAATCAGGGTCCGACGCGGGTGCAGCTATGACCCAATCGGGGTCCATCGTGGGTGCAGCGTCGGCTCGTTCTGAGCAAGTCACCAAAGTGGTTCTGACCCAATCGGGGTCCGACACGGGTACAGCTATAACGCAATTGGGCCCCTGCGGAGATGCTGCGCCGGCGTGGTCCACAGATGGTGGAGGAGCAGCAGACCCTTCTCCGCTGTACGGATTACGGGCTCGTCCTTGCCTTCTAGCCCCTCTACAAAGTCATCGCCCCTGCGCATCATCGCCAGGGGCCGTGGGGGTTCCTGTTCGCTCGCCCCGGCTCTTCCGAGTTTTGTCCTCGCCAGGGAGGCCGCCGCGGGCTGTTTTCCCCTAGGATTGGTGGCTGAGGGCCGCGGGTCGGCCGCCTGAGGAACTGCTTCGCCGGTTTGGCACCCCAGGCCAACCACCCAACTTGTTTTGTGTTTTGCCGGGTGACCGGGTTTGGCCACCAGAGGAGTGGACGTGCTGGGTTTTGGACTGTGGTGAGCCACCTGGTCATGTTCCACCTCCCATAACCACCCGTTGGACTCGGGGAGACGTCCTGAACTGTTTCTATGGTACCTGGTCTCCACCGGTCGGCATAAACTGTCGGGGGGGGGGGGGGTAGTGGTTACTTTCTGGTGTTGTCCTGATCCAGTTATTGTGCTTTTTTTTTTTTTCTTGATATTCTGTGTTCCCCTTTGTCTTGCAGTTGCTCTATTTTGTTTTGCGTTTAGTTAAGTATGAGTCAATAATTGTTCTATTTTCCTGTTTTTGGTGATTTGAAGTTTTCACTTTCTTGCAGTTGCTCTATTTTTTTTTTTTTGCGTATAGTTAGTATGAGTCAATAATTGTTCCGTTTTCCCGTATTTGGTTATTTGAAGATTCACTTGAGCATTCACACAGGTGAGAAACCATTTTCTTGTGAAACATGTGGGCAAGGATTCAGTTTTCTCTTTCTATCCTCTGCTGTTGCTGGAATTATTTGAGCATTTAATCTGATTTGAGTATTTAATCTGAGTAGTTGGTATCTCTTGTCATTGTCCTGTGTTTAGTTGTTTTTCTTGCCGGGTTTTGACTTTATAATTGCACTGGTTCTGGGTTTGGTCTCTCTCCCTCGGGACCAACCCCCAGCCACCCACCCTGGGGGATGGGGGGGGCAGGGTGGTCCGTGGGTGTTCTGAGCCCGCCCTTGGAGGGAGGGTACTGTTACGACCTGAGCGCTGGGTCCTGTCCGCGCTCGGGCTACGCACAGCTCGCTGCCGGCCTTGACAGCTGTGGGTTGTATTCTGGCCTCACCGGGCTCTTATTGTGAAGGCGCTCGGTGGGGCTTCCACCTGTCAAGGTTGGTCAGCTGTCTGTCATCACTGCTCGTTAGTGTTCACCTTTATAAGGCGGGCACTGACGGCAGTTAGATTGCGGGAGCATAAGTCAACCTAAGTCGACTTCAATTCTACCAAAGTCTACCTAAGTCAACCTACCCTTGTGATACCCTGTCAGACCTTCATATCAGGCTCGTCCTTATCCTTGTTGTGTCTTAGTTTAGCTCGTAGTGGCTGGGGTTAGCCCTACAAGCCTTTATAGCTCTTAGTGTGTGTGTTTTTGCCCTTAGCGGCTCACAGCCTTGTATCCTATCCTGTCTTGTCTTGGAAATAAAACATCATTGCAAGACTCACCGGTGACTCTTGGCGTCTTATGGTGATCCACAAGGATCGCCGAACATGACAGCCCCTTCCTCGTGCTTCCGGGGGAGCCGCCCATTCCGTGGCCGAGATGGTTTGAAGGTTTCCAGACTTACATCACCGCACTCGACCTGGGTAGGCTCGACAAGTTAAGAGCACATGCGCTACTTGTTCACAACCTCGGGATTGAGGGTCCAGCACTACTTAGGGTTTCGGACTCTTTTGAGGATGTTGTTGAGCTGCTAGCAAGCCACTTTCATGTCCTGGATAATATGACTGTCCAGAGGATTTGCTTTCGGCAGCAACATCAATGTGTTGGTGAGTCTATACACCAGTTTGTCACCGACTTGAGGCAGTTAGCTAGCGAGTGTCATTTTGGGCCGCTGGAGGATGAATTGGTACGTGATCAGCTTGCGGAGCACACAAGTAGCACCGCTATACAGGTTAGGCTACTCACGGTGCCGAGTGACATAACGTTAGCCAGGGCTGTTGAGCTAGCTCTCCAATTGGAGGCTGCACACAAGCTAGCTTCGGAGCTAAATTGGCGCCAGTCACAACGACCGCCAGAACCTCCTTCTGCGGCATTAGTAGCAGACTCGGATAGTGAGGATAGCTTGGACAATGACACTACAGAAGCCAATGCTGCCAGCCAAAGGTCTGCCCTGGGAAATCCCCTTTGCAAGGGTTGTGGGTCCGTGAAACACCAAAACAAGGCTAAGGACTGCCCGGCTAGAGGGAAGTGTTGTAGCAGATGTGGACACTTGAACCATTATGCTAGAGTGTGCCGTGTATCTGAACCAGAGAGCCCACAGAAGAAATTACTCCGCCTGCCCCAACAACCATCCATACGGTGTTCCCCACTACAATGGGTACACTTTCTGCGTAATGGAACTGGACAGCGTGGAGACACTGCTGCTGCTTGACATGGGGGCGGAGGGGTCGTTGCTGAATTGGGCCATGTTGAGGAAGTTTTTCCCCCACTACAGAGTAAGAGGTAACCCAGCGCCGCTTTATGGTTATGGAGGTGGCAGCCTGTGCACAGTTGGAACGTTGGGGTCAATGGTTCAGTACAAGTCTGCGACGATGGCTGACTTTACATTCCACGTGACGGCCCGAGGCGACGACATCATGGGCTGTGACTTGTTCTATGGACTAGGTTTTGTCATTAAAGACAACGCTGGAGAAGAATGGTGGGGTTGTGGCCAGTGGAGCCCTCCAGTTCCAGTGGTCAATGATGGCGTTGTGTGGGACGAAGGACTAATGGACACCATGATGGTCAAGCAGGACCAGCCTCACTCAGGTTCAGCACAGGAGGGTCTCAATGCCGGTGGTCAGGAAATGGTAGAGAGGGGTACTGAGTGTGACGGCGAGGTGCCTGCGCTGGCGAATGACATCGATGTGCTAGCCCCAGATTCCTCCGGAGCTTGGCCACAGGGGGATGGAGGATCTGCAGCTACGATGGCGACCGCTACGACGGCTTCAGAAGAGGATGGGGCCAGACCAACTAGCATGGGAAAACCACATGCTAAGCAGCACCGTGTCAGGCCAAGCTGAGCCCCTCTTAGGGTTATGGACTTGGTCCGGGTTTGAGGAGAGGAACGTCCACGGCGAAGATGGGCCAGACGACAGCTAGTGAAACATCAGGAGTGTGTGCGCATAGTGGCCAAACTGGGCGCAGCATACTTCCAGCTGTCTGATGGCTCGGTGAGGCACCATCAGCTTTGACATGTCTGAGAAAAGACTTCAGGTGACGGGGCTGGACGAGAGTGGGAGTTGATGGTGAAGAGGGGAGGTGCTTTTGTCCGGAAGATCAGCCATTGTCCCGAGGGCCTGATGCTTCCAGGGGCGCATCTGCTGAGGGGCTGCCCTGGGCCCCCCCATGCCGGTTCTGCTCTTCCTGCCCAAGGGACAGTGCTGTAAATTGTGCATATATTAGTTCTGATGTTCATATGGTTATGTATTTTGTAAAATGGGATTGTTACCTCCGCCAGGCCGAAAAGGCCAGGAGGAGGTTATGTTTTTGCCAGGGTTTGTGTGTTTGTGTGTTTGTCTGTCTGTTTGTCTGTCTGTTTGTCTGTTGGTTAGCAAGATAACTCAAAAAGTCTTAGACGGATTTGCATGAAACTTTCAGGCGTTGGTGGAAATGGTACAAGGAAGAACTGATTAAATTTTGGGGGTGATCCGGTTCACCATCTGGATACAGGAATTTTTTTAAAGCATTTTTCAACACTGTGACATAGGGCCATTTTCAACATGTGCGCAGGCGCAATGGAGGCCGCTGGGCGTCGTGTCTGACCAACACAAACTCCGCCTTCTTCAACGTTTTAGCCACAAAAGCATGCGGAAAACACTGCTGGCCTCGGACCCCCAGCGTGCCTGTGCCAGCCATAGGCGCTGCGCACATTGCGCTGGTCGTCGTGTCTGACCAACACAAACTCCGCATTCTTCAACGTTTTAGGCACAAAAGCACGCGGAAAACACTGCTGCCCTGGGCCCGCCAGCGTGACTGCTTTTGTGCCACGCTGCAAAACCTGACACGGACACCTGTCCGCCGCCCCATTATTTGCCACAAATTCCCCGCCCAGCTATAGGCGCTGCGTAAAAACGACCTCTCTGCCGGGGAAGACTCTAAATTCTGTTTTGCCGCGGACCGCAACCCCAATATAATATAAAACCCACGGCAACCTGTCTAACCAATCTGCATCCGTCAGTGGAGGAGATGGACACACCAACACTTCAGTTTATTACCTCCGCCAAGGAGGCAATGCTTTTACAACCGTAAAACGGGGCTATAAGGGACGGCGGTGTAATATGGGACACTTTTCTAAATGTAATTCTGCTTTTTTAATTTTGCTTCCGCCTAGATTTGATGAAGGATTCAGGGATATTTGACAATAACAACACAACTCAGCGTCCTGCTCAAAATAAAAAAAGCAGAATTACATTTAAAACATTTCCCACAAAACTGTCCCTTATTGTAGCGAACTCAATATGAGCACCCTACTTGGCTTGCCAAGTGGGTTGACCCTATTGGCGACACAGGTAGGGTGCGGGACTCCGGAGCGGGAGGCATGAGTTCGAATCTCCCGGTGGGACGTCGCCATGTCGAGCAGCACGTTACATTGGTGTCAGAAGTGGGATCTCCTGTCCAAAGCAGTAATGGGGCGCTGACATCGGGACGATGTCGAGAACCAGAGGGGAGTAGTGTAGCGAACTCAATATGAGCACCCTACTTGGCTTGCCAAGTGGGTTGACCCTATTGGCGACACAGGTAGGGTGCGGGACTCCGGAGCGGGAGGCGTGAGTTCGAATCTCCCGGTGGGACGTCGCCATGTCGAGCAGCACGTTACACTGGCGTCAGAAGTGGGATCTCCTGTCCAAAGCAGTAATGGGGCGCTGACATCGGGACAATGTCGAGAACCAGAGGGGAGTAGTGTAGCGAACTCAATATGAGCACCCTACTTGGCTTGCCAAGTGGGTTGACCCTATTGGCGACACAGGTAGGGTGCGGGACTCCGGAGCGGGAGGCATGAGTTCGAATCTCCCGGTGGGACGTCGCCATGTCGAGCAGCACGTTACATTGGTGTCAGAAGTGGGATCTCCTGTCCAAAGCAGTAATGGGGCGCTGACATCGGGACGATGTCGAGAACCAGAGGGGAGTAGTGTAGCGAACTCAATATGAGCACCCTACTTGGCTTGCCAAGTGGGTTGACCCTATTGGCGACACAGGTAGGGTGCGGGACTCCGGAGCGGGAGGCGTGAGTTCGAATCTCCCGGTGGGACGTCGCCATGTCGAGCAGCACGTTACATTATTAACCCGCCGTCCCTTATAGCCCCATTTTACACTACTGAACCACTAATCCTATCACTATCACATTGATTGTCATTCATTAATTGTCTGTTTATTGCACTGTCCATGTCAAATAAACAAATAATCATTGTGAATCCAATTGCTACTCATATCTTTTCATGCTCAGGGAATCTGAAAACGTACACACAAACACTCTATGGGGGGAACTTGTCATAACCCGAGTGTCGGTTCTGGCCACACTCGGGTCTCATATCTTTTTGTTCCCTGGCTTTGGCAGCTGAGGATTCCTTCCAGCTCCTCGGGCTCTTATTGTGAAGGCGCCCGGGGGAGCTCCCTGCTGTCAAAGTCAGCTGCTGCTCTGCTGTCTTTAGCAGCAGCTGTGCCGCGTTGGGGTCATTAGCCGCCAGAGATATAAGCGGGTGCTAAATGTCCTCCAGCGCGGCAGTCTCTGTTATATCCTGTTATGTTCAGCCACGTTCCGTCGTGCTCCTGTTATTCTCCTTGCTCATCGTGGTTAATGGACTTGGGAATCCCCCGTTACCCGTCTGTTAACGGTCCCGTTGTAAGGTACGCTCTGTGTGACTGTATCTTTGTGATTATCTCGTCTGGCGCACCGGGTGGTCCCCGGCTCAGACTTCACCCAGCCACTGTATGTGTTCTGTGTGTGTTCATCCTTATCGACAATAAATTACCACTGCAAACTCTCTGGTGACTGAGGCGTCTTGTGACGGTCCGTGAGGGCCGTTGTGACAGTAGACTGCCGCCTAACGCCCGGAGACGAGGCGTTGTTTCGAGACGCCATTCACCGTGTAGTTTGCAGTAGTGGACTGTTAATTCCTACCTGTCCGAGTGTCTGCAGCGGGGAGTATGCCGTCATCCAGGGGCCATTGTCGGCGCCTTGGCAGGCAGCAAGCGGAGCTCCTGAAGGAGGTCGACTACACCATCTTCACCGCTACGCTGTTGGACGCTCCCAGCGACATTCGTAGACACCTGGACCTAGCCGAGGAGATTCTGGATTCTCTTCCCCGCTTCACCGATCATCCAGAGGTAAGCGTGAGGAGAGATGATATCGCCACCCAGCGTGAGAGACTCCGAGGGCTGGAGGGAAATCCTGGCAGGGAGCCGAAGCGGAGGAGACGTCGCCCCTCGCTTCGGGATCCCGCTCCTGCCTCTGTTCCGGCCCAGGAGTTCGCACCACCCGGAGGGTTTTTCCCATCGGGCATGTCGTCACTCGGGATTCCCCCAGAGAAGCTGCAGATGACAGCAGACGAGATCTGGGACCGGGTGGCTGCTGCTTGCTCCGCTAAAAATCCTCCAGCGTGCATGAAGCATGTGGTGGCAGCGGTCAGACTGGTGGAGAGGAATCCAGTGCTGCGTGAGTTCCCTGAGTTTGCTGACTTGCTTGCCGCCGTTTCTGCTCAGGAACGGCGATTTCCGGACCTCACCTTCGCCTCACCCCCTACAAGGAACCGTCGTCACTCCGGCTTCCAACCTCGGCTAGAGCCCCGTCTGGATGCTGTTCCGGGTCGCCGCAAGGGCTCAACCCCCCACACAGCTGTCATTCCTGCGCCTCGCCAGAGTGGAATCCCCGCAGCCTCGTCTTCTCCCGGGCCTTCGCCCGCTGTCCCGCCAGCGCTCCACGCCCGACTGACCCCGGCTGTCGCCCCCTCCTCCTCGTCGCCTATCCTGGCTGCTGTGTGTCACGAGAGCTCCGTTTCGGCGAACTTCATCCCGGATCCGCCTCGGGTGGCCTCATCTCGTCTTCCCAGAGGGCCCTCTGTCGCCATCCAGCGAGGAAAGGAAGGAATGACGTCCCCCACAGCGGAGACCATCTCACCCTTAGGGGAAAGGCGAGTGCATGATAATTTCTCTTCTTTTGACATTGTCTTGCCTTGTCTGACTCCTAGGGGTGGAGTTCGGGGTATGCAGCCCCCCGAGCTCCCTCCACCCGCTGTGGATGAAAATATTAACCCTGCTTCCTCTGTGTCTCCCTCCGCTGAGCGGTCCTCGACGCCAGCCCAACGTCGCTGGATGAGGAGGGGGCCTGCGGTTCTGGAGAGCCTGGTTCCGGTTCCGCAGCCACGCCGTGGGCGGAGGAGGAGAGCGGACTGCAGCGTGGAGCCTTCGCCGATGAGAAAGCGTCCCTGGGGTTCCACGGAGGAGCAGTCCGGTCCAGCGGGTCGAGGTTCTCCTGCCACCACGCCGTGCGGGCCATCGGCGTGGACATCGGTGCCGGAGGGCTCTCTGGCTGCGCACACCATCACACCAGCTGCGGAGCCCGACGCAGCTGAGTGGGAGCCTGAGGACGACCTCCTGACATCTGAGCCCGGATCTTCGCAGTCCTGGACGGCGTCAGAACCCGAGCTCAGGCAAGTGCTCTACTTTGTCTTTCTTTTTCACCTCTTAGAGCATTTTTGCCTGTCTCAAGGGGAGATGAGCCGGGTGCAGCCGCCCGCTGCGTCCGAGCTTATCTCACCGGGTTCTGGCGCTGCCGGTGATCCTGATCCCGGGTTTTCTCGCTCTTTCGAGCCTTCTCCCAGGGTCGCCGGCGAGGGGCTGCTTTCGCCTGCTGCGCCAGAGGTTCCGGTTTCGGGGTTGGAGGTCGAGTTTGGTGCCACGCCGACCCAGTCGGGGTCCGTCGCGGGTTTGGTTCCGGAGATCCAGTCGGGGTCCACCGTGGGTTCGGCTCCGGAGGCCCAATCGGGGTCCGACGTGGGTGCAGCACCAGCAGGTCCTGGATTCGGTGAGGGAGCTGCAGGTCCCCGGCCACCGGATGCTGGACAAACTCATTCCCCTCTTCACCCTCATCTCCATTGTCATCCTCTTCATCTCCCTGAGGCGCGCTGCCCATGTTCACCTGGGGCCGTTGGGGTTCCGATTGCTTCGCCCGGTTCTCCCTCATCTCTCCCCTTTTCAGCGGGACCGCCAGCTACTTTGACCCAACGGTTCTGGTGGGCTAGCGATGCGGGTCGGCCGCCCGAAAGACTGTCTCGCCAATTTGGCTCTCTGGGTCGGCCTCCCGACATTTTGGACTCCCTGTGTGGCGACCTGGTCCGGCCGCCTGAGATTCTCTGCTTCCGAGCATGGGACCGGGGTAGGCCGCCCGAACTGTTCTTTCTCCCCCTGCCTGTTTTGTGGCCTCCTGTTGCCGGTCGGCCCCTGAACTTTCTGCCTCCGCCCCTCTGGGTCAGAACTACACTCTTCCCGGGGTTTCTGTTTGTCTGTGAGACTGTTGGGGTGGGGGGTGGGGGGGTTGATCTGTGATTTTTGTGGCTCACTCCTTTCTTGTTCCAATGTTTGGTGGTCCTTTCCCTCCACCTTATGTCAATTCGTTGTTTGCCCATATATATACGTATATTGCCTGTGGTTCTGTTCTTGTTACCCACGTTTAAGGGATTATGGTTTTTTTTTTTTTTTATAGCCTTGTTGGTTGTTTGTCTCTCTCCCTCCTGCCGGCGCCCCATCCACCCACCCTAGGGGGGGTGGGGGGGGCTTGGGTGTTACTCAGGCCGCTCAGAGCTCGGCCTTGAGGGGGAGGTACTGTCATAACCCGAGTGTCGGTTCTGGCCACACTCGGGTCTCATATCTTTTTGTTCCCTGGCTTTGGCAGCTGAGGATTCCTTCCAGCTCCTCGGGCTCTTATTGTGAAGGCGCCCGGGGGAGCTCCCTGCTGTCAAAGTCAGCTGCTGCTCTGCTGTCTTTAGCAGCAGCTGTGCCGCGTTGGGGTCATTAGCCGCCAGAGATATAAGCGGGTGCTAAATGTCCTCCAGCGCGGCAGTCTCTGTTATATCCTGTTATGTTCACCTGTATGTTCAGCCACGTTCCGTCGTGCTCCTGTTATTCTCCTTGCTCATCGTGGTTAATGGACTTGGGAATCCCCCGTTACCCGTCTGTTAACGGTCCCGTTGTAAGGTACGCTCTGTGTGACTGTATCTTTGTGATTATCTCGTCTGGCGCACCGGGTGGTCCCCGGCTCAGACTTCACCCAGCCACTGTATGTGTTCTGTGTGTGTTCATCCTTATCGACAATAAATTACCACTGCAAACTCTCTGGTGACTGAGGCGTCTTGTGACGGTCCGTGAGGGCCGTTGTGACAGAACTGTGCCGCTTGGCGGAGGTCTGCGCTCTCCGAGTGCTTTTCTAGTTTTGTATATTTTATTAGTTTAGGAACAAGACAATAATTTTAGTTTACTAATTGACTTTTCTTTAATTTAGCATGTGGCAGAATAATCCACCATGTCGTGTGGGCAGGATGGTAGTCCACCCGTCCGCCCTGTTTTAGGTCCCATTGTGTGAATAAGTTAAGCCATTTAGAGATATCAATTTTCGTTTTGTTAGTGTGTGATTCGGGTTTCAAATTGGGTAGGGTTTTAATTGAATGAGTGGTTTTGGAATTTTCTGAGGTGGGGAGGAAATGTGATGTTGGGGTTTGACACCTTTATTGTGAAGTGCGGTGTAGTGGTGGGCACTTCCTGTTCCACCACTGCACTGTCTTATAAATAGCAGAGGGCATTCATTACGCAGTCTCTTTGACCGGTTCCCTCTGCCTGGTGTCTGCTGTGTGTCCGTTCTATAACCATCGTCCAATAAAGCTGAGTTCATCCAGTCACCTGACCTCTTCCTTTCAGAGGTATTTTACATACATAACAGTATTCACCTTATTCCTAGCTCCCATGATGCCTTGCGTGAATTATGGGCGCAACTTCCGGTACTAGTTTAGAACGTGTGGTTGTCACTGAAACGGGACACTTTTCCTTGTTAAAAAACAATGATTTTGCTATCAAAAATGCGAGAACACAGCCTTTTGCACCTCAGAAAGTAATATAATCATACCACTTCCCACAACTATCGAGGGAAGGGAAGATAAAAAGTGGCCTGGCAGACAGTAGCTCCATTAGTTAGTTCTGCTGCTAAGATGTCAACGTTGTAAACAAACAAAAGCTCTGAGATATATCAATGTCTCCACCGCAATAAAGTCGGACGCATTTTGTTAAAAGATGTTGGACATAATCAGATTTACCTCAGAGCAGACGTACAATCTAGTCAGATTTTATTGATCTGTATTTTGTGATCATTTAAAAATTAATGCATGCTGAAGCTGCTAGTCCATATCATTCCAAGGGGATCTGGTCAAGTGGACCCCTGACCAAGTGACCACCCCATGTGAGCACCCAAGGTGGACCCCAGTATCCAATCTATACATGTACAAGTACATTTTCAATCCAGTGATTTACAAACTGTTTCATAATTTCCTAAAGCCTCATTCAGAACATTATAGACCCACAGACTGTGGATTTTCATCTGGGGCAGCCAGCCCTGACGAGCACCAGCAGTGGAGAAGAAAAGTCTTTTGAAAACAGAAACAGAGTCAAAACCGTCACTGGGTCAGCTTAGTTGTCCATATATATATATGGATATATATATATGGATATATATATATATATATATATATCTTCCATATATATATTTTTTACACTTCTTGGTGACCGGGAAAAGTATTTCCAACAACTTTACACAAATTCTTGTTGTTCTCCTTCGTGTTTACAAATCACTGGATTGAGAATGTACATATACAGATTGGATTCCAGGGTCCACTTGGGGTGCTCACTTGGAGTGCTTACTTGGTCAGGTGTCCACTTGACCTGTGTCCGTTCCAAGGCAGTGCAATGAATACAAAAAAATCCCAAAAAACTAGTTGATATCTTTCTTAAATCGTTAAGACTTAGGAAGCAAACTGTTACTATTTTTTTATTATTTTACTTCATGCAGCCTTCATTCTGGTGATATATATAACACATAAACGTCAGATCTGTGACATTCATACAAGTGAAAACATACCTGCTGTGCTCTTGTGTCTGTCCTGTGTCTGTACCACCGATCACACCAACAGTCCTTTTTCGTTTTCAGTGTATGATCTATGCATTGCTGGTGAGAAGCCTCCATTTATACAGTCTATGGCACAACCACGAACACCAGCAACAAGTACCAGAACTACGCCAAAACATTCAGAAAATACAAAAACTACAAGTGCTGAAATTAGCTGCCACTTGAGTGCAAAACACATATATGGACTATACATTAAAGTGAATTTGAAAAACTTTTAAAAACTCTCTTTTAAATGCCCCTGCTACTCCACTCTTGCTGACTGATTTAACACGACTTCAGCCGAAACCAGAAGTCCTGCCCATAATCGCTCCTACAGCGGCACCCCCAGGAATATGGTGGATTATCCCCTCAGCTAATAGTGGTACTAACCTAGGAAGCTTGCACCAAGCACGGTTTATTTTATTTTCTTCAGATTACCATTACCCTAATAGACATCCCTGTTTCCCTAATCCACAGTCGATAATATATCTTATATCATTCTGGCTTATTTTGTTATATTTTTGCCTTGATATTGACCTGTCAGCATTAGCTGTCGGTCAGTTTTGACCGCTTTTTTCAATAAATTCTATTCATCCCCTCTGGAATCCTTGTTCATCTAACAGTGCTTGACCATATAGTTCGCTCTTAGACATTAGCTTAGTTAAAATTTTATTTTCTCAAACCGGGATCCTAGCAGAAGCTACCAGTGTAGCCACTCATTCACATACTGTATGCTTCTGTGCTTATTTTACTCCTGGGAAAAGTCATATTCAAGAGTCAAAGATTTTATTTGTCAATACTACTATATATACAGGACATACAGGAGAACTGAAATGTCGTTTCTCTCCCTTCAGCGGTGTGCACAATATAAAAAAGGAATAAGGCTGGAAAAACAACAGTAGTCTGTTGTGTGGTGTGTTGCCGTACCCGCCCTGTGTGTGATGTCAGGCGAACTACGGCACTCTGTATACAGTTCTGTGTTCCTTGTGGTTTATATTAATCATATATATAATATATATATGATTAATAATCATATATAATCGCCGGTCCGGCAGAGCCGGACCGGCGGCGCCACACGAGTCGGCTGCCTGTTGCAACAGCCTTTTTTTTATCTTCCTTCTTCTTTCTACACCTTTCACTCTGTATATATATCACGGACGCACGGATCGCCCCGGGGGTCTCCCGGGTCGGCGGACGGAGCCACGGTTTGCAGCGGGAGACGTTACAGCGGGGAGGAGCTAGTGCTAGCTAGCACTTGGCCGCCGCCCGGTGCTAATGGGAAACTCGACATACCGGGAGCTGTAGCGAAAACGAAGCGGGTGCCGGGCTGGAGTTTAGGCGGCGTGAAAGAAATATAAGACAGAATAATAAAGAGCAATGGCAAGAACCAAGCAGACCGCCCGTAAAATCTACTGGAGGAAGAAGCCCCCCAGGAGACAGCTAGCCACCAGGGCTGCTCGGAGAGGCGCTCTGGCCACCGGCAGAGTGAAGAGGCCTCGCCGTCACAGGTCCGTGGCTCTGAGAGAGATCCGTCGCTACCAGAAATCCACGGAGCTGCTCATCCGTAAGCTGCCCGTCCAGCGCCTGGTGAGGGAGATCGCTCAGGACTTCAAGACCGTCCTGCGTTTCCTGAGTTTCGCCGTCATGGCTCTGCAGGAGACCAGCGAGACCCACCTGGTGGTCTCTTCTTCGCTAAGGGGGTCACCATCATGCCCAAAGACTTCCAGCTGGCCCGCTGCATCCGCGGAGAGAGAGCTTAGACTTTCTGCTGCACATCCACCAGCCATAATGCTCTGCACTGTGTGTCTATATATATACATTTATAGTAATATGGACATATGTTTGCTAGATGTTGTTTTTTCTTGCCTTCTGATTGTTGCTCTGAGTGTTGCTGTCCCTGTGCTGTTGCAATCCTGGAATTTCCCCATTGTGGGACTAATAAAGGCTTATCTTATCTTATCTTATCATATATCCCATAACCTACATATGTATAAGCATGTGAGAATGTTTGGTGATTACATATGTACAACGACTTCACACCTCAGAACAGGACAAGAGGTCTCAACCGCCAGCGAAGATCAAAGAGCATCCGAGGCGCTGCGGTGGAGACCAGATCGATCGCCCTGACCACCCAGGGTCAGGTGGAGGAGTACGAAGACAAAGGAGGGGGGATTAAGCTAATGCGGGATGTCAGCTTTGATATGCAATGTCTTTTGTTATGTGTAGGTATAAGTATGTAGAGCTGAATGTGTTCGGCCTCTTATTCTACTTCTGCTTCTGCACTGAGATGAGACTTGTTAGAGGAGCGAAGCTGATAATAAACTTTGGTTTATAAGTCACATCGCCTCGTTATTCCAAGCTCTTCTACATTCCTCCTAATTAAGTTCAGTTTGCTGCATGGCATAACTCTGACTCCGACCATCATTTCCATACATAACATTTTGGAGATGAGAGAAAATCATGGAAGCATGTGGGCTACCTTTACCCCTACCACCATTTCTGGAGTGTCCCAGAGAACCAGCGGTCCTGTGGCCGGATTGGATAGCGATGCTTGGGGGATACATCCCTGAGCTGGGCCTGGGTAGACTGGACGGGGACCGAGGACGGGCACTTCTGGACATCTTGGCGTGGAGGGTTGGAAAATTCTCGGCATGTTGAGAAAGATGGAGCTTTATGCGGATGCTGTTGGGTGGCTGATTGGAGATTTTGCTGAACGTCCAAGAGACAAGAAGCTGGTGCTGTGGGTAGTAAGACTGTTGGCACCAATAGGAGCTAAGCTAGTTAGCTCGGAGGAGCTGAAGGCTCAGTCAGTGGCAACGGGACAGTTAGCCATGACTCTTGGTGTGTGCCAAAACTGAGCTACAAGCTACCAGCTGGGTATCCAGGGGGACCAGAGCCCCTGGTTATTGACGACGGCGAGCCAGCCGAGGAGGTCAGCATGGTGTGGGACTATAGCACTGGTGATGTTGATGGTGCGGTGAGCAACGACAGCAGAGAGGGAGAGCAGCGACCGGAGTCTTCCCTGCAGCTGGAGTCCGGGCAGTGGGAGAGCGGGAGCAAGCAGACTGTGAGCCCCGGAAAGCAGCAGCGACAGCCAGGTGCAGAGGCAGCACAGTGGAGCACCTTGGATGACGGAGAGGAGGTGCTGGGCGCCACGGAGGTCAGGCAGGACCTCAGTGCCGGAGCTCAAAGCGCCCTGGAGAAGGATGCTGGGCATTACGGTGAGGTGCCCGAATCAATGAGGGGCGCCGACGAGCAAGCGTTAGTTTTCCCTGGAGTTCGGCCACAGGGGGCCGGAGTGTTTGGTGTTACAGCGGCGGCAGCTGCAGCAGTGTTGAAGGTGATCAGGAGTGGGCCGACAGGCACGGGGAGACAATGTGCTGGGCAGCAGCACTGCGGGTCCAGATGAGAGAAGCAGCCGAGGGTGAGGAAAGGAGATATTCTTGCCGTGGAGGTTGGCTTCGATCCCAGAGGCAGGCGGCGACCAGAGGCACGCATGCCGTGGGGCTGTCCTGGGCCTCCAAGACAGTTTTATCCTTGGCTGCCCATAGACTGTGGTGTGACATAAATGACTATACTGTAAATTGTTTATATGATGGTGTGAGGGTATGAATGTGTTGCTGTGAGATTATTTTACACATTTTGAGACACACAGTGCTATTTTAGTTGTTTTGGGTGAATGTGTTAGACTATTCCAGTTCACCGTTTCCCGTTATTTCCCTTAGTGCATGATTTGGGTCCTAAATTTGGGTGGGTCTGAATTGTGTGTATGTGTTTTGAACTTTTGTGAGGGGGAGGGGAATGTTGTGTGGTGTGTGTGTGTGTTGCTGTACCCGCCCTATGTGTGACGTCAGGTGGGCTACGGCACTCTGTATATAGTTCTGTGTTCCTCCTAATAAAGTTCAGTTCGCTGCATGGCATAACTCTGACTCTGACCATCATTTCCATACATAACACAGTCTATGTACAGTAATGCTAACAGCAGTGCAAATAACGGTAAAAAATAAAACTCAGACATCCCATTGTGCAAATAAAGATAAACAATAAAACCCAGCAATCCTATATACAGAAGAAGTAAAGCGGTAACATAGTTGCAAGTTCAGTGTGGTAGTGTAGGTGCAGACAGTGACAGATTGGACTGCACATGATCAAAATTGCAATAACGGACAGCAGCAGGTATGACATTTGTGCATATAGTTGCAGTAAGGTGCATAGACATACAGCAGCAGATGTATCACTGTTGGTGTGCCAGTCTTTGGCAACAGCTGAGGTAGTTATTGTGTGGGTGAGTGCGTTAGGAAGGAGGAAGTGGACACAGTTCAGGATCCTGATGGCCGGGTGAGCAAAGCTATTTAGCAGTCTTGTGGAGCGGGCCCGGAGGCTCCAGTACCTTTTCCCCAAAGGCAGGGGGCTAAAGCGGGAGCGTGAGGGGTGGGAGGTGTCACTTGCAATGTTGATGGCTCTGCGAATGAGGCGGGTGAGGTAGATGTCTGAGATGGGGGGCAGAGGTGCACCTGTCCTATCGACCACTAAAACCACACAGCCCTGTCAACTAGTGATGCATTTTTTCAGGCTCAGGGGTAATGAGTCAGGTCGGCCACTGGCCCAGTCGGCTCCCCAGGTCAGATCTGAAATCTTTGGTGTCTTGAGCTGAGAATTTCTTACACTATTCTTTACATTTGTTGGTGACCAAGAAATTTTTTTTTAAGTTTCACAGAAATTGTCCACTACCACCAGTATCCCCATATCTCACAGAGTGGCAAATGCTGGTGAGTGTTGCGATTTCAGTGGTTCATGGTGGTGGTGATTCACTAGCAATCTGCTACCATAAAAACTGCCAGCGAATGCCAGCATTTGCCTCTCCTTGCCGCTCAATGAGATGCTACCCTTAAAGATCCCATGGCTGACTCTGGGGCTGACTTTCCTTGTATTCGGCTCCACATCTGAGCTAAAGGCTAGGAGCTAGCCAGTCAATGTTAGCAATATGATACAAGAGGGAAGGCAGAGTTGAATCCAGTCTGAAGATTTAATGAAACACTCCTGCAAAAATCAAGTTGTTTCTGTTGCTAGTATGTCTGTTGTCATGGGCAGCAAGAGTGTGCCCCCTCTGTCCCATTCATCTCTCCCCAGCTCATCATCACACCTGAGGGAGAGGACACACCTGCGCCCTCTCATCAGCCAGCGTACTTAAGGAAGCATCCTTCAGTGATTCAACGCTGGCTCGTCTGGGTATACTGCCACTAAGACAGCAAGTCATCACACACTGGGTAAAGAAATTATTAACCTGTGTGCTTTATTCCCTTTGTTCAGGTTGCTGCCATCGTGCGGGTGTGTCACCGGGACTGTACGTGCTCTCCTGCCACACCATTCCTCACCAACAGTAACCTCCACCCGGTCAGGCACCACCAGCTCATTCCCTACTCTGCTGGTTCATCTATTCCCCGCTGGAGTCCTGCTGGTGCTCCCTCGGAGCCCACATATGTGGTAATTTGGCTCACCCATTATCCCTTACTCCATTCCTCCTCTTCCAGCTCTCATCTTCTCTCCACAGGCTCCTTCCTCTGGCGAATGACTGTTCTGTAGCTGTGTGGAGTTTTGCTATTTAATAAACATTCACAAACGAGTATCATTGTTTGATTGTCTCTCTGTTGCTGCATCTTGCACGTGGGCTGAATTATCTAATCAGTCATGACATCTGTAACATGTTTTTTGTGACTTACAAGACATATCCAGAGCAAAATCTTACCGCAGTCCCAAGTTTGTGTTTTCTGCTGTGAATTTCCAGTTAGGGAACGCCCCCGGAAAAAAAAGACAAGTTTGGACAGACCATTTCTAGCTACAGTATGTAAATGCCGTTCACTTATATAGCACTCTTTACTCATCTCTGGATAACCAAAGCACTTTACAGATCCTGTTTTCCACCCATTCACACACATATACACACACTGATGGCGGCCGAACTGCTATACACAGGCACTGGCCTGACCCACCAGGAGCAACTGGGGGTTCAGTATCTTGCTCAAGGACACTTCGACATGCAGACTGCAGACAGAGCGGGAATCGAACCCCTAACCCTCAGATCAGTAGTCGGCTACACTACACCTGTGCCACAGCCGTATGAATGTAAGCATTCCTGCTTAGTCTGATTGGTTATAATATTAACCAATCAGACAGATCCCAGGTGCACAACCGAGAGGTTTCGTAGGTCCTTCCTACCAACGGCTGTCAGACTGTACAACCTAAGCAGGGCTGCTCGCAGAGATAGCAAAAAGACGTAACAAACTAATAGTTTTTTTTTTTTTTTTTTTTTTTTGAATGCAAAAGATGCAATAGACTTACACAATGGTCCTCTCCGGCATACAACTAGGAACATACCGGTCGCTATGGAGGGTGAGAATATGTATGGGCACATAATCATACCATGTAGGATAACTAAATAGACGGTTATGCTGTTTCATCCCACCTAGCAACAATGCTCTGCACTGTGTGTGTTTATATATTTACATATTTATTCCATCTAGCTACAATGCTCTGCACTGGGTGTGTTTATATTTATATATCTATATATTTATTCCATCTAGCTACAATGCTCAGCACTGGGTGTGTTTATATTTATATATCTATATATTTATTCCATCTAGCTACAATGCTCTGCACTGTTTTTTATATATCTACATATTATTCCATCTAGCTACATTGCTCCGCACTGTGTGTGTTTATATACTTGCATATTTATTCCACCTAGCTGCAATGCTCCGTACTGTGGGTGTTTATATATTTACATATTTATTCCATCTAGCTACAATGCTCTGCACTGTGTTCATATATTCATATATTTATTCCATCCAGCTACAATGCTCTGCACTGTGTGTCTGTGTGTGTGTGTGTATATATATATTTTATAGTAATATGTACATACTGTATGTATATTAGCTGCTCTTGCTTGCTTGTTTTTTTTCTTGCCTTCTGAGTGTTGCTATCCCTGTGCTGTTGCAATCCTGGAATTTCCCCGTTGTGGGACTAATAAAGGCTTATCTTATCTTATCTTATCTTAGATACTCTTGGCTGCCTCAGGAGAAGAGGGAGGAGCCGAAGAGCAGCAGGATTTAGAGGCAGAGAGAGAGCAGATGAGAGGCGGGGGGGCGAGGGGCTTGAATGTGGCCCTGAGCCGGCAAGATAATAAGCTGAGAGGATCGGCTCAAACTGTCACTGAGGGTCCCACGGTGACGAACAACACTTTGGCCAATATTTCTCTACCTACCACTGACCCCACTCACATCCATAATACCCAAATGAGGAGCAGGCGAGTGGAGCCGATCGCTTCCTGGGGCCTTTACTGTAAAAAAGTGGTTGTTAGTAAAAAGCAAACACATATTTGGCAACTACACGTTTATTTCTCGCCTTGACCATTTTCAGAAAAATATTTTGCTTTTTACTTTTGAAGATAAAGGCAAAACTTTAACGTCCAGAAGTGTTTGTGAACAGACTAAAGCAGCCCACCCACCAGGAGTCATGGTGACCAATCATGTGCAAGCCCTGCAGGTTGGGGAGAGCAGAGAGGGTTGGGGTAGACAGAAAAAGCTCATTAAACTCTACTTTTGTAGCCAAAAATACTGCTTGAAATCCAGCTGAATTTTTTTTTTTTAACATTTTATTTATGCATTTTCACATAAGAAATATCACATAACTTAGACAACACAATCACACAACTTGAAGATAAATGCCCGCCACCTCCCTACACACTTACACACCACAGTGACAACAACAACAAAAAAAGGGCTGCCACCCAATAATAGATGTACATTATTTCCTCCTTTTTTTTTCCCACTTTCCTTCTCTTTTCTTTTCTTCCTTAATCCCACTCTTGGGATTTAAGGTCCCTAAGAATGTATGTTCATATGACACTGGGCTAAAAAGGGTCCCCAGAGTCTCTTAAATTTGTTCTGTTTGTTAGGTTCGTGCAACCGCAGTCTTTCCATCTGAATAACAGACAACATCTCGCTGAGCCAATGGGAAAAAGGGGGTAGAGAGGTAGACTTCCAAGTAAGAAGAATATGTTTTTTGGCCACAACCATGCCCAGATGCAGAGCAACCTGTGTGTCGTGCGGTAAAACTGAAGTCTCTGTAAAGCATCCAAGGATGGCCAGTTCGTGGTTAGGCAGAATGTCTCTGGAATAGGCTTTTGAGAGCTGCTCAAATACAGCCGGCCAAAAATTGCGCAGTTTAGGGCAAAACCACAACAGATGTGCTAATGAACCCTCAGCAACATGACACCTATCACAGGCAGGAGACACAGCTGGAAAAATACGATTAAGCTTTGTTTTTGAGTAATGCAGTCTGTGCAACACCTTGTATTGACTTAATCTGTACCTGGAATTAATAGAACAACAATGAACTTGGGGGACTTCCGGTTATGGCTGCCACGTAGGACGGACTTGTCTCGCTCTGCTCTGCTCCTGGAGAAAAAAAATCGGCAAATAACTCTCTCATTTGGGACAGAACGTATCTCAGCATTTGGGCGAGGATATGTCGGCGAAGCCTAAGGCTGGAAAACCAGGAAAAGGAAAAAGCGAGCCGCCGAAACAGTCCAAATTAACGGACTTTCAGGTCTGTGACGCAGCAAACAAAACTCCATATATGGCGGAGGAGGCTGGCAACGGTGCGATGTCTGCGCGGGGAGGTGCAGATGCGCTGATGGCTGCCATGAGTTCAATGAGAGCGGACTTTTCCTCTAGATTTGATGGGATTATGACAGCGTTGGAAGGAATAAGAAAGGAATTGGGTGACTGTGTAGAACGAACGGCGCAGATGGAGCTCCGTCTCGCTAGTGCTGAAGATGACGTCACCCGTCTTCAATTAAAGGTGCGCACTTTGGAAAAAAAAAATAAATCTCTGGAAGATAATATTTTGGATTTGGAATCTCGGTCAAGACAGAATAATTTGAGGCTGGTGGGTCTTCCAGAGGAATCAGAAGGTCGGGACGTATGTTCCTTTCTGGAAAAGTGGATTCCGGAGGTGCTGGGCAGCGAGGAGTTGCAATCAGCAGTGGTTCTGGAAAAAGCACATCGTATTGGCCCACGGAGAGATAAGGGACCGCCGAGGACCTTAATTATGAAGTTTCTTAGCAACAGAGACAGGATGAAGATCTTCAACGCTGCACGTGCTAAAGGAGAGATTAAACACCAGGACCAGCAGGTGCGGTTCTACCCAGATTTGGCCACAGGAATCCAGCAATTGAGGAAGCAGTTTGATCCCGTACGTAAGGAGCTGCGCAACCTTGGGATTCGTCATGGTGTAATCTATCCTGCGAGACTGCTGACCACGTATGAGGGCAGAACCCACATCTTCAAGACCCCAGAGGAGGCGCAGGAGTTCATCAAGAAGATCAAAGAAGAAGAAGAGACTGGTGGGAGCTAAGCATGAACAAAATATAAGGTAGAATAATTAAGCATTTGCACAGGCATCTGACTGACTTGAAGTAAATAGTAAGTTTACAAAATATAGATTGTATTATATATTAAAAAAACAAAACAAAAACAAAACAAACAAAAAAAAAAACTATGATGTACAAAGTTGTTAAAAATTTTGGAGTTAAGTTGGAAAACTACAGAGGAGAGTTAATGTTACGTCATTAAAAGCAGTAGAGTTAGGGTGATTGGGAGGATGAAGAAGGAGTGGCTTAGGCTGTTCCCCGTGGGTGTGGAACGGTCGATGGCTATATCGGGAGACAGAATTTTTCTTTTGATTTTGGGGGGTTTGCCACAAGTGTGGGAAGGGGAAATTTGTTTGTGTGTAGTTTGTAGGATGAATGTTCAACCACTCATGTTTTTGCTTCTCTGTATGAGCATGTTTACACTGCAAGGTAATCCCAAACTCTCTATTGATCATGGACCAAAGTGTTAATCTTAATTTAACTTCATGGAATTGCAGAGGTCTACAAAATTTAAAAAAAACTTAAACAAGTTATGAATAAAATAAAGGACATGGGTTCAAGAATTGTGTTTTTACAAGAAACTCATCTGATAGAGGAGGATGTTAAAAGAATTAGGAGTAGATGGCAGGGAAGTGTATACACCTCTTCATTTTCATCCCGAGCCAGGGGAGTTATGACTCTCATACATAAATCAGTTCCTTTTCAAGTGAAAAATGTAATTGGAGACAAATTTGGAAGATATGTAATCATTCAAGGTTCTTTGCTATTAGAAAATATAAATCTTGTGAACTTATATGGTCCCAATATAGATGATCAGAAGTTCTTTGCTAATTTATTTCTCATCTTATCATCACTTACAGGGCAACATATAATAGCAGGGGATTTTAATTGTACATTGAATCCAGGTGTGGATAGATCAACAGGACTGGATTGTACGCACATTGGATGTAGGATGACTATTAATCATTTTATGAAAGAATTGAGATTGTTAGACATATGGAGAGAAATGAAACCACAAGTTAAAGCCTATTCTTGTTATTCCAGTACCTACAAGACATTCTCACGTATTGATTATTTTTTGATTTCCACAGAATTAAGGTCCAAGATTCAAAACTGCTTTTATGATAACATCGTGATCTCTGATCATGCACCCTGTTGTCTAATATATGTAGATAAAAAATTGACAAAGGAATCAGGCAGATGGCAATTTCAGCATAAATGGCTTCAGGATGAGGAATTTGTCAAGTATATAGAAAAACAGATAGACGAGTTCTTTGACATCAATACTACACAAACATCAGCATGTGTAAAGTGGGAGGCTTTCAAAGCTTTTATTAGGGGACATATTATTAGTTATACAGGATCAAAATCTAAGAAGACTCGAGAGGAGAGAGCTAAATTGGAACATAAAATAAAAAGTCTTCAGGAAAAAGTGTATGCAGGAAGAGATCCAAGGTTGGAGAATGAATTACTGATTTTGAGAGCTGAATACGACAAAAAATCAGCGAATAGAGCTGCCTCGAGTCTTCTAAGATTGAAACAATCTTTTTATGAACAAGGTGAAAAATCAGGAAAATTATTAGCATGGCAGATTAAACAATTGGAAATTAAAACACCAATAACCAGTATTATAAGTAACGGACAGGTAGTTATAGATCCTTTAGAAATTAATAGAGCCTTTAGAGATTACTATGAAAAATTATATGATACCAAAAATGAACCTGATTTAACAAAACTAAATGGGTTTTTGAACAAACTATCTATACTGTGTATTCCAAATGAAAACAGGGAGATATTGGAGTCTAAAATTAGTCAAGAAGAAGTTGGGCTAGCCATTGATAATATGAAATCAGGAAAAAGTGCAGGACCAGATGGTCTTCCAGTTGACCTTTATAAAAAATTTAAGAATAAATTAATAAAACCTTTTTTGGAAATGATTTTAGAAGCATTTCAAAATAATAATTTACCATCATACATAAATAATGCCTTAATTATACTGCTGCCAAAACCAGGTAAGCCCTCTAATAAATGTGAAAATATGAGACCAATAAGCCTATTAAACGCCGACCTTAAGATAATCTGTAAAATTTTAGCAAGACGAATACAAGAAATTTTACCAAATATTATTAATCGAGATCAGAATGGCTTTATAAAGGGTAGACAAGGCTTCCATAATGTAAGAAGACTATTTAATATTATTTATTTTAATAAAGAAGCACCGGATACAGCTCTCCTATCATTGGACGCCGAAAAGGCCTTTGATAGAGTTGAATGGCCCTTTCTTTTTGAAGTCCTACAAAGGTTTGGACTTGGAAATAATTTCATAAAATGGGTTCAAATAATATACAATAATGCTACAGCAGAAATCCTAACAAATAACAATATTTCAAAACCAATAAAAATCAATAGAGGATGTCGACAAGGCTGTCCACTTTCACCTTTATTGTTTACTATGGCAATTGAACCTTTAGCGATAGCGATACGTTTACATTCACAAATATATGGAATTAAAGTTGGACCAACAGAACATAAAATCTCCCTGTACGCCGATGATATAATTTTGTTTATGTCGAATCTAAAAAAATCAATTCCAACCTTGTTGAATTTAATAAAGAATTTTGGGGAAATATCAGGATATAAAATAAATAAAACTAAATCTTCAATATTAATGCTAAATGAGACCCAGAGAAATTACCCAGCCCCTGAGGTAAATCAATTCAATGTTGTAAATCAGTTTAAATATTTAGGAATCCAAATTATGCCTAAGCTAGAATCAGTCGCCAGTGTCAACTATGAAGCCTTAATGTCAGATATCAATGAGTTAACTCAGAGATGGATGTCACTACCAATGTCGATGATCGGGAGAATCAATATACTTAAAAGTAATATTTTACCTAAAATACTTTATTTATTTCAATACATTCCCTTATCACCACCTTTAGATCTATTCTCAAGAATAAAAAAAAAGTTAGTGGAATTTATATGGAACAACAGGAGGGCTAGATTACGTTTGTCTTTATTATATTTACCATTTGATCGTGGAGGTCTGAAATGTCCAAATTTTATGTTGTATTATTGGTCGGCACAACTGAGGTCTATGACATATTATTTTTCATCAAATGATCTCCCTCACTGGACTGAAATGGAATCATACAATTTACCTTTACCTCTTCCCATATTCATATACTCAGATTCGGCAAAAAAATTACAAAAACAAGTTAAAAATCCATTTGTAAAGCATATGATCAAAATATGGTGTGAAGCTAAAAACTATTTAAAAGAACCACAGTTATTGTCACAATTTAGTCCAATATGGGGTAATCAATATTTTAAACCAGGGAGAGCGGACGCTGTATTTAAAGTATGGAATTTAAAAGGGATACAAAAGATTCAGGATTTATATTTGCCATGTGCAGACAACATAATGTCTTTTGAAGAGCTGAGGATCAAATTTAATCTCAATAGAACACATTTTTTTAAATATCTTCAACTTAGAAACTTTATTCGATCAAATCAAAATAAAGCTCTCACTCGACCTATTTATTCATCCTTGGAAAAAATGATGATGAAAGATAGTAAAAGAAAGGGTATTATTTCAGAGTTTTATAACTCATTGACACTATCTTCAAGTGAAAATTCACTGAAAAGATTAAACTACTGGAAAGAAGATCTGCAAATTGAAATTTCAGAGGAACAATGGGAATTGGCTTGTACAGAAGCTCAAACCAAATCAATAAATGCACGCCTTAAATTGATACATTTCAAATGGTTAATGCGGATGTATGTTACACCGGAGGAGTTAAATAGATACAACAAAAATATACCAGATACATGCACAAAACGCATGGAAAGTAAAGGAACCCTATTTCATTGTTTATGGGAATGTAGATTAATAAGAATGTTTTGGGAAGAGGTGAGGGTAACAATTGAAAAAATAATCTCAAAACAAATCATATTGAATCCTAAACTGTTTTTGTTGGGTCTGTACCCAGAAAAGCATAATTTTAATAAAAGTGAAAGAACATTCATAGACCTCAGTTTGCTTAATGCCAAAAAATGTATTGCACTATTATGGAAAAAGACTCATAGACCAGATGTGACTCAGTGGTTAAGACAGATGTTAACAAACCTTCCATTAGAAAGAATAACATATATACTGAAATCAAAGGAAATTGTGTTTGAGAATATATGGAGACCTTTTATTGATTATGTAAAAAATTTAAACATAACTCTTGAAGAAGAAGGTGAATGATGTGTGTGGACCTTGTAAATTCCAAACTGGTGAACATAATATGTATACTTATGTATTGGATTGTCTAGACTAAACAGAGGAGCATTGTTGAAGACTTGATTTTGTTGGTGGTTGTTGGTGTTTTTAGTGCATTTTTTTTTTTTTGTAGTACTTTAGTGTTAGTGTTTGATTGTTTGTATCATGTTTGTTAAAAAAAAAAAAGGTTCAATAAAGATATTGTGGAAAAAAAAACAATGAACTTGGGACAGAGCCTTCTCCCAGAGTTCTACAGATATTTCAGAGTTCAAGTCTTGGGCCCACGCTTCCCTAATAGAATCAGAGGAAACTGGGTTTGTGAAAGAGCACACAAATTTTGATATTAAGTGTTTTGAGTGTGGAGGGAGCAAGAGGTTTTCAAGAAAAGAGTGGGTTGTGGAGGTGGAAGCAAATTGTGGACAATTTTCCTTGACATAATGTCTGACTTGGAGGTAGCGAAAAAGTGTGAGTTTGGAAGATTGAATTTAGCACTTAACTGAGCAAATGATGCAAATTGGTCATTGATGTACAAATCTGAAAAACTTCTGATACCCCTCTCTCTCCAAACTGTAAACACCCCATCCTACTGTCCAGGCAAAAATAAGTGATTTTTACATATTGGAGCATGTATGGAAACATTTGAAACCCGACAAGCCACTTTTATCTTCTTTCTGAGTTCTTCACAATGAAATTTTGCTGAGTTAATTTAACTACCGGGGTAGAATCAGAGAAAAGAAGAGCGGGAAGTGAGGACATTGTAACAGCAGCAGCTTCAAGTTGCAACCATAAAGGGTTCTCCTCAACACTGTCACTTGCACACTTCCAGTAGGTTAAGGCCCTGTTATTAGCTGCCCAGTAGTAATATTTAAAAACAGGCAGTCCCAAGCCACCATTGCTAATGAGTTTATGGAGGTGGGTCTTAGACATCCTATGTGATTTGTAACCCCACACAAATGGTAAAATAATAGAATCGAGCTTCTTAAAAAGCGATGCATTTAAGTGAATGGGAAAATTCTGAAAAAGGTATAAAAACCAATAAAATATAAAACCTATAAAACCTATAAAATCCAACAGACTCTCATGATAAATTGTATATCAAGGATTCAGTGTACCCCGCCCGGTATGGGGTTACCGGGGCCCCACCCTGGAGCCAGGCCTGGGGGAGGGGCTCGAAGGCTAGCGTCTGGTGGCCGGGTTTCCACCCATGGGACCCGGCCGGGCTCAGCCCGAAGGAGTTACATGGGTCCGCCCTCCAGTGGGTTCACCACCCGCAGGAGGGATCATGGGGGTCCGGCGCTATGTGGATTAGGTGGCGGTCAAAGGCGGAGACCTTGGCGGACTGGTCCCAAGCTTTCTAAACTGGCTTTTGGTACGTGGAATGTCACCTCTCTGATGGGGAAGGAGCCTGAGCTGGTGTACGAGGTTGAGCGATACCGGCTAGATATAGTCGGCCTCACCTCAACATACAGCTCCGGTTCCGGAACCAGTCTCCTGAAGAGGGGCTGGAGCTTGGCCTTTTCTGGAGTTGCCCCGGGCGAGAGGCGACGAGCAGGGGTGGGTATTCTTGTATCGCCCCACCTTGCTGCCTCTATATTGGAGTTTTCCCCGGTGGACGAAAGGGTTGCTTCCCTGCGCCTTCGGGTTGGGAAACGGGTCCTGACCATCATTTGTGCCTGTGCACCAAATGATGTTTCAGAGTACCCACCCTTTTTGGAGTCTGTGACTGGGGTGCTGGAGGGTGCTCCTCCTGGAGACTCCATTGTCCTACTGGGGGACTTCAATGCGCACGTGGGCAACGACAGTGAAACCTGGAGGGGGGTGATTGGGAGGAACGGCCTGCCCGATCTGAACCCAAGTGGTGTTCAGTTATTGGACTTCTGTGCTAACCACAGTCTGTCCATAACGAACACCATGTTCAAGCATAAGGGTGTCCATATGTGCACCTGGCACCAGGACGCCCTAGGTCGCAGGTCGATGATCGATTTTGTTATCGTATCATCAGACCTGCGACCGTATGTCTTGGACACCCGAGTAAAGAGAGGTGCAGAGCTGTCAACTGATCACCACCTGGTGGTGAGTTGGATCCGATGGCAGGGGAGGAAGCCATTCAGACCTGGTAGACCCAAACGTATAGTGAGGGTGTGCTGGGAGCGTCTGGCTGAGGCCCCTGTCCGGGAGGTCTTCAACTCCCACCTCCGGAAGAACTTCAACCACATTCCGAGGGAGTCTGGAGACATGGAGTCTGAATGGGCCATGTTCTCCACCTCTGTTGTTGAAGCGGCGGCCCAGAGCTGCGGCCGCAAGGTGGTCGGTGCATCTCGTGGTGGCAACCCCCGGACCAAGTGGTGGACACCAGTGGTGAGGGGGGCCGTTAAGCTGAAGAAGGAGTCCTATCAAGCTTGGTTGGCTTGTGGGACTCCCGAAGCAGCTGAGGTGTACCGGCAGGCCAAGCGGAGTGCAGATCGGGTGGTTGCTGAAGGTAAAACCCGGGTATGGGAGGAGTTCGGTGAGGCCATGGAACAAGACTTTCGGTCGGCTTCAAAGAGATTCTGGCAAACTGTTCGGCGGCTCAGGAGGGGAAAGCAGCTCCCCGTCCACACTGTGTATGGTGCGGATGGGACACTGTTGACTTCGACTTGGGATATCGTCGGGCGGTGGAAGGAATACTTCGAGGATCTCCTCAATCCCACTGATACGCCTTCCACAGAGGAAGCAGGGTTTGGGGACGAGGGGGATGACTCGCCTATCACAGGGGCTGAGGTCGCCAAGGTGGTTAAAAATCTCCTTGGTGGCCGGGCCCCGGGGGTGGACGAGATTCGCCCTGAGTACCTCAAGGCCCTGGATGTTGTTGGGTTGTCATGGTTGACACGCCTCTGCAACATTGCGTGGCGGTCGGGGGCAGTGCCTTTGGCATGGCAAACCGGGGTGGTGGTTCCTCTCTTCAAAAAAGGGGACCGGAGGGTGTGCTCCAACTTTAGAGGGATCACACTCCTCAGCCTCCCTGGGAAGGTCTATGCCAAGGTACTGGAGAGGAGAGTCCGGCCGTTGGTCGAACCTCGGATTCAGGAGGAGCAATGTGGTTTTCGTCCTGGCCGTGGCACATCGGACCAGCTCTTTACCCTCTCGAGAATTCTTGAGGGTTCGTGGGAGTTTGCCCAACCAGTCTACATGTGTTTTGTGGACTTGGAGAAGGCATTTGACCGCGTCCCTCGTGGATTTTTGTGGGGGGTGCTTCGGGAGTATGGGGTATCGGGCTTGTTGTTACAAGCTATTCGGTCTCTGTACGACCGTTGTGAGAGTTTGGTTCGTATTGCCAACACTCGGTCGGAGTCATTCCCAGTGAAAGTTGGACTCCGCCAGGGCTGCCCTTTGTCACCGATCCTGTTCATAATTTTTATGGACAGGATTTCTAGGCGCAGCCAGGGAATGGAGGGTGTCATGCTTGGTGACCACAGGATCTCATCTCTGTTGTTTGCAGATGATGTTGTCCTGTTGGCTTCATCCAGCAATGACCTACAGCTCTTGCTGGGACGGTTTGCCGCTGAGTGTGAAGCGGCTGGGATGAGAATCAGCACCTCCAAGTCCGAGTCCATGGTCCTCAGCCGGAAAAAGGTGGATTGTCCTCTCCGGGTTGGGGACAGGCTCCTGCCCCAGGTGGAGGAGTTTAAGTATCTTGGGGTCTTGTTCACGAGTGAGGGGAAAATGGAGCGAGAGATCGACAGACGGATTGGAGCAGCATCTGCAGTGATGCGGACGTTGTACCAGTCTGTTGTGGTGAAGAGGGAGCTTAGTTCTAAGGCAAAGCTGTCGATTTACCAGTCAATCTACGTTCCTACTCTCACCTATGGTCACGAGCTTTGGGTAATGACCGAAAGAACGAGATTGCGGATACAAGCGGCTGAAATGAGCTTTCTCCGTAGGATTGCTGGACTCACCCTGAGAGATAGGGTGAGGAGCTCAGTCATCCGGGAGAGGCTCAGAGTAGAACCGCTGCTCCTCCACATTGAAAGGAGTCAGTTGAGGTGGTATGGGCATCTGATTAGGATGCCTCCTGGACGCCTCCCACTTGAGGTGTTTCAGGCACGTCCCACTGGGAGGAGACCCCGGGGCAGACCCAGGACTCGGTGGAGAGACTATGTCTCCCAGCTGGTCTGGGAACGCCTTGGTATCCCCTCTGAAGAGCTGGAGCAGGTGGCTGGGGAGAGGGAAGTCTGGGCTTCTCTGCTTGAACTGCTGCCTCCGCGACCCGGACCTCCGGAAAAGCGGTAGAAGATGGATGGATGGATGGATGGTATTAAAACCTAGGTAGGCTCACCATCTTAACTGCATTCACCTGACCAATCATAGATAGAGGCAATGTTCTCCAGAACTCAATATTTTTTTTTAAGTTTCTCTATTGTTTCTATAAAGTTACATTTGAAAAGATGTTGAGGGTTTTTAGTTAATCTAAGCCCTAAATAAGTGAAACCTTCCTCCATCACTCTGAAAGGCAATTTTGTCAAGAAGTCATCAGTGAGTTGGTCTGTTAAGGGCATGAATTTGCTCTTTCCCCAATTTATAGTATAACCAGAAATTCTTCCAAAGGAGTTAATATATTCTAATAAAATTGGGATTGAAGCCACAGGATCAGCTAATCAAACCAACAGGTCATCCGCATACAGGGTAACACGAGTCTCAATACTGCCCAGCTTAATGCCTTTAATGCCTGGGTGCCCCCTGATACCAATGGCCAAGGGCTCTAGTGCTATATTAAACAGCAAATTTCAGGATTGTATTATAATCTGCTTGAAGCAATGACTTTCTGTAAACCTGTTCAGCTAATTGTAATTCTTTTTCAATCTGTCCCAATCTACTTCACTTAGCCCTTTTCAATGTTGTTTCATAAGAAATAATTTGCCCTCTGATATACACTTTGAGTGTCTCCCACAATACTGTATCATTCACTTCCCCATTATCATTGGTCTCAAGGAACTGTGATATATGTGTGGTGATGTACAGTATGTTCTAAAAGTCTGATCCTCGAGAAGATAAGGGTTGAAGCGCCAACTGTAAACTCGACTAGAGGAAAACACCTTAAGGTTAAGATTGATGGGACTATGATCAGATATTATTATGTTATGATATTTGATGTGGTTAATATTGGAAATTAATCTGGAATCAACTAGAAAATAATCAATCTGTGTGTATGATCTATGTACATGTGAATAAAAGGAGTAACCATGATCAGATGGATGCTGCAGTCTCCAAATGTCCACCACTTTCTTTGATTTCATCAAATTATTAATGATTTGTACAGCAAGGATATTAGGTGGTGGGGCAGAGGACAGCCTATCTAAATATGGATCTAGGTAACAGTTAAAATCTCCCCCTATCACTTAGTGGCTTACATCATCATCCGGAATAATGTCAAACACTTTCCGAAAAAATGCCGGATCGTCCGTATTCGGCCCATAAATATTAACCAGTGTAATGGGAAATGAATTAATATGCCCATTTAAAATTACGAACCTGCCATTTGGGTCAGCTATAGATGACTGAAATCGGAAAGGCACAGTTTTCCGGAAGAGAATAGCGACCCCTCGGGCTTTTGATGTAAATGGTGATTGATAGACCTGTGAGATCCAGTTGGCCCTAAGTATTCTGTGCTGGGTAGCTTTAACATGGGTTTCCTGTAAAAATGTGTCAGATTTCAATGATTTCAAGTGTGAAAAAACTTTAGCTCGTTTAACAGGGTGACCTAAGCCACGTACATTCCAAGAGACCAAGGATATATGATCAAGAGCATTGCTCACATACGGTGCCATCAGCATTACAGCAAGATACAAACTTAACATTCAGTGTGACAGCCAATCCAAAACAAAAAACATTAATCAAAACACCCCAACAAACCCCTCACCCAAAGCTTCCCCAAACGAAGCGTAATTACCCTCACCCACATCTGGGATCACTGGTCAAAAAAAAAAAGAACACCACCTCCAACAGACCGCCCCCACAGCACACAAAATAAGATATAAATTGACCCTTGAAAATGAAAACCATTAACATAAAGTCTTCTTTGAACAAGTTTAGACTCTCCTCTATTGTGTTATTGAGAAGTGAGCTTTCAGAGTTTTTGATTTACAAAAATCTTAGCCTCATCCGGATCATTGAAAGCTTTTACTTGCCCCTGGTAGTGAGCGTGGAGCCTTGCTGGGAAGCGCAGAGAGTGCCGGATCTCCTTCTCTCTCAACAGCTGTAGAACCTCACAAAAGCTCCAGTGCTGCTCCATCACCTCTGCAGTGTAGTCCGGGAAGATTAAAATTTGGTTTCCTTCATACTCCATGGAGCGCTGCCTCCCGAGCCGTAAGATCTTTTCTTTCTCCTGTGTTAGGTGTGTCACGACCCGCCGCTCATCAGCGGCTTCAGCTGCGCGCACACCTGCGTCTCGTCAGCAGCGGGCTATTTAGCCCACTCTGCCCTCTGCTGCAGTCTGGAGCCGTCTGTTCTCATCAGCGTTTCCTAAGCTCGTGATTCTACCTCAGATCACCAGCAAAGATTCAACGACACGTAAGAACTCCTTACCTTGTCTTCCAAGTTCTCACCCCTGTGCACAGGTGGACCCTCCTGGCGGCGGATTTCCCCCGTCATCGCCAAAGCATCTCCATCTTCTGCGCAGACCCAGCAGGACGCTGTCTCCCGGGCTCATCGCCTGCCGACGCCAGCCACCTGTCCCTGCAAGTAAGCAACACCGTCACTTATATTCCCTGTCTCGGTGTGGTGCCCGTTACCCTTGTCCTTTGTTCTTGTCTCTATAGGGTTGTCCGGCTCTACGGTGCGCTGCTCTGCTGCCTGCGCATCGGCGTTCACCCCAGCACATTCCCATACCGCATACATCCATCCACACACACCTGTTTGTTGAATAAAGCTGTTAAATCTATCCTGAGCCTGCGTGCGTGTTTCCTGGGCCTGTGTGCTACATTATGTCAAGGTGTACTCGTGCGATGATCATGCACGAGCTGGAGCCTTCTGGCGGTTTAGGCTGCTGTATGCAGTGCGCTCTGTCAATGATGACCGGCTTGGTAAAATTATCGCCTCCCAGCAGCTTTGGGATCAGGTTGGAGACAAACTCGGTTGGCCTCCCTTTCTCCTCACCTTCCAGGACCCCAACAATTCTTATACTGTTACGCCTGGATCTCCCTTCAAGGTCAGAACGCTTGGCTCGCAGCTTTTTATTCTCTTGCTGCAATTCCGTGAGGGAAATTTCCATTTCATGAATGCGCCGCTCCTGGTCAGCCATCTGACCGTCGGTGACAGACAGCCTTTCCATGAGCTCCCGCTGGGCGGACAAAATCATCTGAAAACTCTGCTCAAACTTATCAAACCACTCATTAAAAGACTGCAAGAGTTTGTTTGATAGTTTGTACCAAGCGAGTGGAATCTCATCTTCCTCTTCAGCTGGTGATCGGGCCGGTGACGTCTTGCTAGCTTGGTCTTGGTTTGTGTTAGCCTCCATGTTAGCTAACGAGCGGCCAGCTCCCTTTCCCCCTTATGTAGTTTTACCCGACATTTTCACCTACCGCTTAATTGTAGGGCAGAAAGGAAAAAAAAGTGGTGAAAGCGGAGAGTCCAATGTCCAAAAAAGACGGCTTTCAACAATAATACTTCCGTGCTGTGGGGAGCTCCAAAAAACACGTCTACGCTGCACTCATCTCACCACCGCCCCTGATGAGATGCCCCGGCTGAAGTTTTCTAACCAGACAGCGATACTCTCCATGCAGCTTGCGGCTACAGAGTATTGGGGTCATGACTCTCACCTGGTTGCGCCCCCTCCACGCTCTTGACGGATCCCGAGGTGGAGGAGGTGCAGGGAGCTTCCGTCAACAGACGCCTAGGTGGACACATAGCTTGAGTGGGGATTCTTGGGGTGGAGGAGCGGGCACCTCCAAGTGACGGCTTGTGTTTCTTGACGCCACACTACCAGAGTGCATGCAGGGTATGCTACATACTAGGACTGAAACGATTAGTCAACGTTGTCAATAATGTTAATCATAAAAATTTGTTGACGCAGATTTTTATTGTTGACAAATTGTTTAATTTTAAAAAGTCTATATGTGTAGCGACTTCGGTCCACGAAAAGCCGCTTGGAGGCTGAATTGGTCTCATCTCCTTGACGCGTCCGTAAAAAATCCAGGCCAAATCCAAATAGCTCATTTCTGCTGTTTATTAAAATACATGGCCGACAAACGGGACTAAGACAACATAGTAATAAAAAAAATGAACCAAAAAGTGCATCAAAACTAATAAAAATAAAAACAAACAAACAAAAAAACAACAACAAACGGACAGTCAGCAACTGATCCCGCTTCAACCTCCATCAGCCATTAAATTCATGCAGGTGCACAGGTGAAAGAAATAAGCAAAACCACACCCTCTCCTGTGCCACCAACCAGAAATAGCAAACAATTACAGGACAACAATTCAAAACAAAAATCACAGTTTGGCTCCTACAATTCTGACCCCTAATTATTATTTCCTCAAACAATAATAATTACAGTATTATAGTACAATGTCATGAAGATGATCTTTCTTCACCTTTCACAAGGCCAGAGTCTATGATGGCGTGAGCTTTAATACCGTTCTAAATAAGTACAGCCTGTCAACTGTGAAGTCTGGGCAGAGAAAAGGTCAAGGGTCAAAGTCAAAAGTCGGTCAGTACTGTCAAGTGTCTTCTGTCTCCTGTAACAGGAAGATCTTGTTGATAGAGACATTCAGGAACCCAGTCTTGGTTTTAATCCGAACATGTCTTACACGTCCTTTAATGTCCTGAATGGTCTCCTCAATTCTTCCAATGAGCCATGAATTCCGTGGGGCTGAATCATCCACAATGATAACGATGTCTCCTGGAACAAAGTTACATCTAATATTGAACCATTTTTGATGCTCCTGAAGCTGAGGAAGATATTCCTTGGTCCATCTTTTCCAGAATAGATCAGACATGTACTGCACTTGCTTCCATCTACTGTGAACATACATGTCCTCCTTCTGAAACTGTCCAGGTGGTAAGGATGGATTAGTCTTCAAAAGCAAAAGGTGGTTTGGAGTAAGCGCTTCAAGGTCATTTGGATCTGTAGAGGCCTTTGTGATTGGTTGTCTATTCAAAATAGCCTCAACCTCACATAAAACTGTGTGAAGTCCCTCTTCATCAAGAGTTTGTTCATTGAGAATGGAATTAAGAGTCTTCCGCACTGATCAAATTAACCTTTCCCATACTCCTCCGTGATGTGAGCTGGCAGGGGGATGAAAGATCCAGTTTATTCCCTTTTGAAGCAGTGCATTGTGAATTTGACCTTGGTTCCAACCTTGCATTGCTTCTTTCAACTCTCGTTGAGCCCCAACAAAATTGGTGCCATTATCTGATCGTAGCTCTTTTACTTGACCACGTCTGGCTATAAAACAGCCCTGTGCTGTTGCAATCCTGGAATTTCCCCATTGTGGGACTAATAAAGGCTTATCTTATCTTATCTTATCTTATCTTAAAACGCTGAAGGGCATGAAAAAAGGAATCCATATCCAGTGTCGCTGCCACCTCTATGTGAATTGCTCCTACAGCCAAACATGTGAAAATTATACCATAGCGCTTCACTACATTTCTTCCACGCTTTACTCCAAAAGTCCCAAAATAGTCAACTCCAACATAAGTGAAAGGTGGTTCATTAGGAGAGACTCTATCCAAAGGCAAATCTGTCATCTGCTGTTGTCCCGTAGATGTTATGACCCGAGTGCTGGTCTTGTCTGCGCTCGGGCTACGTATAGCTCGCTGCCGGCTTTGACAGCTGTGGGTTATATTCTGGCTTCACCGGGCTCTTATTGTGAAGGTGCTCGGTGGGGCTCCCAGCTGTCAAGGTCGGTCAGCTGGCTGTCATTACTGCTCGTTAGCGTTCGGCTTCATTAGGAGGGCACTGACGGCAGTTGAATTGCAGGAGTATCATCTAGACCTCGTCAGACATTCATCGTCCTTGTCATGTCAGGTTCGTGTGTATATTCTCGTGCTTTTGCTCGTTCATGTCATGTCATGTTTTAGACTGTAAGTGGATGGGGTTAGCCTTACAGTCCCATGCTCTATGTTCAGTGTATCTTCGCCACAGTCATAGTCTTGTATGTGTTACGTCTTGTGTCTTGTTAATAAATCACCATCATTGCAAAACTCACCGGTGGACTCTTGGCGTCTTATGGTGATCCGCGAGGGTCACCGCATGACAGTATACTCCTGCCAGACGTCTAAACAGAGACGCCACACCGAGACGCCTTTCACCATGAGTTTTGCCATTGTGTGGAGTTTTTTTCCCTGTAGTTGGACTTGGTAGGGAGATGCCCGCCAGCAAGTGTGATTATTGCCCGGAGTGGCTGGAGGAGATTGACGGCTATCTGGAAGAAGCCGCCCGTCTCATGCCCACTGAAGTGGCCGATTATTACTTATGCCTCTATCATCTTACCTATATTCCGGAAGGAGACAAGAGGTTATCTTGGATTTTTGCACAGCGCACATTGAGGGAGAAGGCGCTCCAGGAAACCCCTCCACCTCCCGCGAGGACAGCGTCCCTGGCGAGAGTGGAGATCCATAGGCTGGAGGGAAAGCCCAGCAGGGGACCTGTGGATCGGTATTCAGTACCTGTCGCCCACCCAGTCCCAGCGTCTTGTGTTCCTGGGCCCTTCGCCACTCCATTGGCCAGTAGGCTCCATAGCCATGCTCCTACCAAGCCCCAACGAGAATCCCGTCCGGATCCAGCTCCGGGTCGTTGGAGGGACCCAGCCTTCCTGCGGGCCGCATCATGTACGTCATGACAGAAGGGAATGTGGAAGGGAAGGTGCTATAGTCACCACCCTACACTCTGTCATCACCCACCTGGACCAGAAAGACACCTACGCCAGACTCCTGTACATTGATTTCAGTTCAGCATTCAACACCATTATTCCCCAGAGACTGATGGAGAAATTACTCCTTCTCGGTCTGAACACCGCCACATGTCTCTGGATCCTGGATTTCCTGACTGAGAGACCTCAGTCTGTCCGGGTTGGAAACAACATCTCCAACTCTGTCACGCTGAGTACCGGAACCCCTCAAGGCTGTGTACTCAGTCCACTGTTGTTTACACTTCTAACACATGACTGTGTATCCAAACACGAGGGGAACCAGATTATTAAGTTTGCAGATGACACCACGGTGGTGGGACTTATTCAGAGGGATGAGGAATCAATGTACAGGGAAGAAGTGAGAGACCTGGAGGGCTGGTGCAGGGAGAACAATCTGGTGCTCAACGTGGAAAAAATGAAGGAGATGATTATCGACTTCCGGTGGTCACAGCCTGAGCACGTCCCCCTCAGCATCGGCGGCCGTTTAGTGGAGAGAGTAGAGAACATCAAGTTCCTCGGAGTGCAGATCTTGCAGGACCTGACCTGAAGCAAGAATTCCTTGGAGATCAGGAAGCGGGCTCAGCAGAGACTACACTTCTTGAGGAAACTCAAACAGGCCTCTCTCCCCATCTGCATCCTCAGGACCTTCTACAGAGGTGTGGTGGAGAGTGTTCTGACGTACTGCATTGCTACATGGTACTCCAGCTGCAGTATGTCAGACAAAAAAGCCCTGCAGAGGATAGTCAAGGGGGCGGAGAGGGTAATTGGAGTCTCCCTCCCCTCTGTCCAAGAACTTTTTCAGAACCGTTGTAGGAGCAGGGCACTGAACATTGTCAAGGACCGTTCTCACCCTCTGCATAAACACTTTGAACTTCTTCCATCTGGTAAACGATTCCGGAGCATCAGAGGCAGAACCACCAGACTGATAAACAGCTTCCTCCCACAAGCTGTCAGGATGCTGAACAGCTGACCCAGAATCTCTCATACACACTACTGCACCTACGGACATTTTGTATATTATAGTTAGTTATTCTTTTTCCCCAAGTATGTCTCAGGGATGTGTGAATGGATGGGGGGGTGGGGGTGGGGGGTGGAGCTATGTGGGAGTGTGTCTTAATCATGCTACTTCTTATATGGATGCCGAGAGAAACGCAATTTCATCTTGCCTGCGCTACAGTTGTATGTACAGCAATATGACAATAAAGTTTTATTTGATTTGATTTGATTTGAATCCCCGCAGTCGCCGCCCACGAGTCATCTGTTCCAGCTGCGCTGTCAGCTCCTCGTGCCCGCGTCGCCCCAGCTGCCATGTCCTCCTCTTTGACATCATCCCCAGCGGCTAGGAGTGCTGTGAGTCATGCTTCGGCGAGGCCCGTCAGCAATCCATCCTGAGCGGCTCCTCTTCGTGGCCCCGAGGAGCCTGCCATTTCCTCCTGGAGGGATAAAAGGAGAACTCCACCCGCTGCAGCAGGCGCCATCTTCTATCCAGGAGACAGGCAAGTGCAAGTTATTTCTTCCCACCATTATTATGATCTGCCTTGTCTGACTCCTGGGGCCGGAGCTCGGGGTTTGCAGCCCCCCGAGCTTCCGCCATCTGCTGTAACTGTTATTCCTAAACCTGCTGCCTCTGTGTCTCCCCCTGCCGAGTGGTCCGCGACGCCAGGTCTACGTTGCGGGAGGAGGAGGGGGCCTGCGCGGCTGGAAAGCCTGGATCCAGCCCAGCAGCCACGTCGTGGACAGAGGAGGAGAGTGGACTGCGGCCCGGAACCTGTGCCGACGGAGAAGCGTCCCCGGGTTTCCTCGCCGGAACGGTCTGAGTCAGCGGGTCGAGTGTCCCCTGCCCCCACACCATACGGGTCATCGGCGTGGACATCAGCGCGGGAGGAAACTCAGGCTGCAGACATCATCTTGCCAGCTGCGGAGCCCGACGCAGCTGAGTTGGAGCCTGCGGATGAGAGTCGCCGCCCTGAACCTGGATTGACGTAGTCCTGGGTGGCAACAGAACCCTAGTGCAGGCAAGTGCTCCCTCTTGTGTCTCTGCCCCCTGTTTTGGAGCATTTGTGCCTGCCTCTCAGGGAGGTGAGTGAGGGGCAGCCGCCTGCTGCGCCCAAGCTCGTCTCGCTGGGTTCTGTTGCTACCGGTGATATTGATCCCGGTTTCCCTGTTTTGTGTGAACTTCGTTGCAGTGTCGCCGGCACGGAGCCAGTCGGAGTCACTGATTTGGAAGTTCCAGGTTCGGGGGTGGAGATCGTCAGCGGAGCTGCACCGACCCAGTCGGGGTCCGTGGTGGAGGCTGCTGTGGCCCAATTGGGGTCCGACGTGGGTGCGCCCGAGACCCAATTGGGGTCCATCGCGGGAGCTGCTTTGGTCCAATTGGGGTCCAACGTGGGTGCACCCGAGGCCCAATCGGGGTCTACCGTGGGTGCGGTTCTGGCCCAATCGGGGTCCGACGTGGGTGCAGTCGAGACCCAATCGGGGTCCAGCGGAGGTGCAGCGCCGGTGTGGTCCACAGACGGAGGAGGAACTGCAGACCCTTCACCGCCTGACCCAGTACGGGCCCATCCTTGCCTTCCAGTCCCTCTTGTGAGGTATCGCCCCTGCTCTTTATCGCCGGGGGCTGCGGGGGTCCTGCTACGCTCGCCCCGGCTCTCCCATGTCTGGTCTTTGCCAGGGAGGCCGCCGCGGGTTGTTTTCCCCCAGTACTGGTGGCTGAGGGACGCGGGTCGGCCGCCTGAGGAACTGCTTCGCTGGTTCGGCCCCTCGGGTCGGCCACCCGACATGTTGCGTGTTCTTCTGGGCGACCTGGTTCGGCCTCCGGGGGAGGGGACTGTCCGGGCCTGGGACTTTGACAAGCCGCCCAGTCATGTTCCGCCTCCCATGACCACCCGCTGGCTGTGGGACGCGGGGAGACCGCCCGAACTGTTCCTGGGGCACTGAGTTTCCGCTGTTCGGCATGAACTGTTGGGGGGATAGAGGTCACTTTTTTTGGTGGGGGTTGATCCAGTAATTGTTCTTTTTTTTTTTTTTTTCTTGCTATCCTGTGTGTTTTTGTAATGATTATTTGGGTATCTGTGGGTATTTGTGGTTATGTCCTGCAGTTGCCTTATTTTGTTCTGTGTGTAGTTAGGGGTGAACCAGTAATTGTTCTGTTTTCTGTACATGGATATTTTGAAAATTCACTTGAGCATTCACACAGGTGAGAAGCCATTTTTTTTTGTGAAACATGTGGGCAAAGATTTAATTTTCTCTTGCTGTCTTGCTGTTTGCTGTAATCGTTATTTGGGCATTTAATCTGATCTGAGTATTTGGTATATTTTTTTGTCATTGTGCGGTGTTAGTTTTTTTTTTTTTCCCTTGCCTGGTCTTGATTGTGTTCTTATTGTACTGATTCTGGGTTTGGTCTCTCTCTCCCTCCGGACCTGCCCCCAGCCGCCCACCCTGGAGGGGGGGGGGGGGCAGGGTGGTCTATGGGCGTTCTGGAAGCCCGCCCTCGGAGGGAGGGTACTGTTATGACCCGAGCGCCGGTCTTGTCCGCGCTCGGGCTACGTATAGCTCGCTGCCGGCTTTGACAGCTGTGGGTTATATTCTGGCTTCACCAGGCTCTTATTGTGAAGGCGCTCGGTGGGGCTCCCGGCTGTCAAGGTCGGTCAGCTGGCTGTCATTACTGCTCGTTAGCGTTCGGCTTTATTAGGCGGGTGCTGACAGCAGTTGAATTGCAGGAGTATCGTCTAGACCTCGTCAGACATTCATCATCCTTGTCATGTCAAGTTTGTGTGTATATTCTCGTGCTTTTGCTCGTTCATGTCATGTCATGTTTTAGACCGTAAGTGGCTGGGGTTAGCCTTATGGTCCCATGCTCTATGTTCAGTGTATCTTCGCCACAGTCATAGTCTTGTATGTGTTACGTCTTGTGTCTTGTTAATAAATCACCATCATTGCAAAACTCACCGGTGGACTCTTGGCGTCTTATGGTGATCCGCGAGGGTCACCGCATGACAGTAGAAGCATTTATACGCCTACAGATGACACATTTAGACAATCCTTATTGACACTGTGGCACCAGGAATCCAGTACTTCTGCTGCAGTCTTGATAGCATGTGATTACGACCACCATGACCCACCTCTTCATGGATGTGTCGTAAAATGAGGTCAGAAATATGCAGGCATTTTGTGCGAATGATGGGATGCTTCATCTCATCTGCCATAGCTGCTCTACTCAGCTGTCCATCAACTCTCAATACACCCTCATCCAATATGGGATTTAGTTTGTGAATATGGCTGGATCTTTTAATGTTGAGTCCCCTTTTCAGGCTTGAGATTTCTTCTGCAAATTACCGTTCCTGGCAAAAGCGGATATTTTCCATTTTAGCAGCAGCCAGCTCCTCAACTGTGAAACCATAGGTTTTATCAATTTCAACATTTGCCATCTCCTTTTGTGACAGAGCCTTTTGATAGGTTTCACCTGAGTGAAGCTTAGCAAGGTCATTCTGTTTTTTCTTTTTATTCTTGGACAAAAGCAGTTTCTTGAGCCTGAACATCCATGCTACAGCCCTTTTTAAGCAAATCCATGATGAAAAGTAGTCAATAAGACGAGTTGTTGGATCTTTATCTTCAGACACAATCTGAACAGTACTGACAGTTGTAATTTTGACTTTGGAGTCCTTTGATGATAGTTCATTCAATCTGTCAGGATTCTGAGGCCAGTATTCCTGAGGTTGGAGAAGAAACTGAGGTCCAGAGACCCATGTTTCTCTCTTCAGAAAAGATTCAACAGTAAGACCCCTTGAAGCCATGTCTGCTAGATTATTGTTTGTGTCAACATATCTCCATTGAGATGATCTTGAAGCTTTGGTGATTTCACAAACTCTGTTGGCAACAAAGGTTCTGAAACAACTTGTGCTATTATTGATGTATTTAAGAACTGAAGTGCTATCAGTCCAAAACACAGAATCCAGAAGTTCCATGTGCAACTTCTTTCTCAACATTGTGTCTATTCTAATAGCCATCACAGCCGCAGTCAGCTCCATTCGAGGTTTTAATGGAGCCACTCGTGCTTTCCCCATCACAAATCCACAATGGGCTTGGCCATGTTTGTTATTGACCCACAGATAAGTGACAGTTCCAAACCCATCCTCACAGCCATCTGCAAAATGACGTAGCTGAGTAGATAAAAGTGTGCCAAAAGCCTTTGGTTTATAGCATTTGCCAACCTTGAAGTTCTCCATCTTATGAAGATTCTGAACCCAACTGATCCATTCCTGTCCAATGGAGTCTGGTACCAAATCGTCCCAACCAATCCTCTGCCGACACAGGTCTTGCAGGATTTTCTTTTCCAGTAAGGATGACTGGTGACAACATCCCTTGTGGGTCGTATACGGAACTGACTGTTGAAAGAATCCCTCTCCTTGTGAGAGGTCGGTCCTTCAAAATGATTTTAAATCTGAAAACATCAGACTGTACACACCATTTTACACCCAAAACTCGTTCAATAGGAAGCTCGTCATTACTTAGATCCAGATTAATTTCCTTCGTTCTATCTGCTTCAGATACGGCTGCTAACACATGGCGACTGTTACTCATCCATTTGATGAATACAAAGCCTTCCCTAGAGCACAGTGAATGTAGCTCATGATAAAGACATATGGCTTCCTTTTCTGATGCTGCTGAGGTGAGGCAATCATCTACATAGAAGTTGCTCGTGATGGTATTTACTGTTTGCAATTTAAATTCCTCCATGTTGTCCTCAGCACACTTCGTCAAAGCAAAGTTAGCACAACTTGGAGATGATGTTGCTCCAAATAGATGTACAGTCATTCTATTTCCACCATGCTCTGAGTATAGTCTCCTTGAGGCCACCAGAGGAACTGCAACAGGTCACAATCACCAATTGGTACCTTTACTTGGTGAAACATTGCCTCAATATCTGCAGCGATGTACTACAGGTTCCTTACGGAATCAAGCCAAGACTCCTATCAATGTGCTGGTCAAATCTGGTCCTTGTAAGAGGTTAGAGTTTAGAGAAACTCCCTGGAATGTTGCTCCACAATCAAACACTACTCTGAGCTCTTTCTTCCTTGGGTGTAAGACACCACGGTGTCTCCCCACTTTTTGATAGCTTTATTCTTCAAATAATCAATTCTTCATTAACTTTAGGCCATGTACCGTAGGCTTTTAAAACGGCTGTAATTAAACCCTTACTCAAAAAGCCAATGCTGGATCCAGCAGTTTTAGCTAACTATAGACCAACCTCTAATCTCCCTTTCATTTCAAAAATCTTAGAAAGAGTTGTTGCTACCCAATTATTTGACCACCTGCAGGGAAATGGTTTACTTGAAGAGTTTCAATCTGGGTTTAGAATCCATCATAGTACTGAAACAGCCTTAGTGAAGGTTACTAACGACCTCCTTATTGCATCTGATAATGGACTTGTTTCTGTTCTTGTCCTTTTAGACCTTAGTGCAGCTTTTGATACTATCGATCATAATATTCTACTTGATAGATTAGAACACTATGTTGGACTTAATGGAACTTCATTGCAGTGGTTTAAATCTTATTTATCTGATAGGTTCCAGTTTGTTCATGTCAGTAATGAGTTTTCTTTCAACTCAAAGCTCAGTCATGGAGTACCACAGGGATCTGTGCTAGGCCCTACTCTTTTTAGTTTATACAGACGTGGACAAAATTGTTGGTACCCCTCTGTTAATGAAAGAAAAACCCACAATGGTCACACAAATAACTTGAATCTGACAAAAGTGGTAATAAATAAAAATTCTATGAAAATTAACCAATGAAAATCAGACAATGCTTTTGAATTGTGGTTCAACAGAATTATTTTAAAAAACAAACTCATGAAACAGGCCTGGACAAAAATAATGGTACCCTTAACTTAATATTTTGTTGCACAACCTTTTGAGGCAATCACTGCAATCAAACAATTTCTGTAACTGTCAATGAGACTTCTGCACCTCTCAGCAGGTATTTTGGCCCACTCCTCATGAGCAAACTGCTCCAGTTGTCTCAGGTTTGAAGGGTGCCTTTTCCATACGGCATATTTCAGCTCCTTCCACAGATGTTCAATAGGATTTAGATCAGGGCTCATAGAAGGCCACTTTAGAATAGTCCAATGTTTCGCTCTTAGCCATTCTTGGGTGTTTTTAGCTGTGTGTTTTGAGTCATTATCCTGTTGCAAGACCCATGACCTGTGACTGAGACCAAGCTGTCTGACACTGGGCAGCACATTTCTCTCTAGAATACCTTGATAGTCTTGAGATTTCATTGTACCCTGCACAGATTCAAGACACCCTGTGCCAGATGCAGCAAAGCAGCCCCAGAACATAACAGAACCTCCTCCATGTTTCACAGTAGGGACAGTGTTCTTTTCTTGGTATGCTTCATTTTTGCGTCTGTGAACATAGAGCTGATGTCCCTTGCCAAAAAGTTCCAGTTTTGTCTCGTCTGTCCATAGGACATTCTCCCAGAAGCTTTGTAGCTTGTCAACATGCAGTTTGGCAAATTCCAGTCTGGCTTTTTTATGATTTGTTTTCAACAGTGGTGTCCTCCTTGGTTGTCTCCCATGAAGTCCACTTTGGCTCAAACAACGACGGATGGTGCGATCTGACACTGATGTACCTTGACCTTGGAGTTCACCATGAATGTGTTTAGAGGTTATTCTGGGCTCTTTTCTTACCATTCGTATTATCATCTCCTCCTGCGGCCACGTCCAGGTAGGTTGGCTACAGTCCTGTGGATCTTAAATTTCTGAATAATATGTGCAACTGTAGTCACAGGAACATCAAGCTGCTTGGAGATGGTCTTATAGCCTTTACCTTTTTTTTTTTTTTGTAACTTTGATTTTTATTCATTTTTCATCATACATATTACATTCAGATCACAGTCTATATTTAAAAAAAAGGAGCTAGAGGAAGAAAGAAAAAAAAAGGGAAAAAAAGGGGGGGGGACAAATGTTGGAGCATCAAGTTTTTAGTTTCCATCTCTTAATTCTTCTGGTTTTTCCAGTGTCTTTGGTTATTCTTTCAATTTCTGTCTCGTTGTTGCACTTTGTAGTGTGTCCATTTCCGCCATTTTTTTTTCATATTGTCCTTCTTGCATTCTTTGTTGATATGTTAGTTTTTCCATCAAACGTATATCCTCAACAATGTCAGTCCATTGCTCTTGGTCAGGAAGAACTTCTGATCGCCATTTTCTTGTGATTGTTTTTTTACATGCAATCAGCAAGATTTTAACTAGATATCTGTCTTCAGCCTGTATTACACTGTCTCTTTTAAGGTCACATAAATACATCAAGTTACAGTTCATTGGTATATTATATCCTAATATCCTCTGTATTGTCACATGTATAGATTTCCAGAATGATGAGATTTTGCAGCATTTCCAAAACATATGTGAGTGGTCTGCATTTTGAGCCCCACAGCCCCTCCAGCATATAGATTGGGTATTTGTATATTTTCTTTGAATCTGTGGTGTAATGAAATAGCGAATCAGGTTTTTTCCATCCAAATTCCCTCCATGTCCTTGAACTTGTTGATGTGTGTTGTGTTTTCCATATTTCTTGCCAGTTTTCTTCTGTTATGTTTAAATTTAGCTCTTTCTCCCATTTCTCCTTTATATAGTTACTTGAATGTTTGTTTGCCGTAAGTTTCTGATATAGCTTTGAAATAATTCTCATTTTATTTCCTGCATATGAACTTAAAATGAATTGTATAATCTCGCTCACATCTGTGTGGAAGTTATGCCTAATCTTCCTCCTATAATAATCTCTCATCTGCAGATATCTGAAGAATTCCAATTTTTCTAGTTTAAATTTTTTTCTGATGTTTACAAAACTCCCGAAATCTTTTTTTCCGATATTGCCCCATGCTGCGATTCCCTTGTTCACCAGATTTTTGTATCCCCTATCTTGCTTTGCCGGTTCAAACTGACTGTCAAATGCTACCCATTTCAATAGTTTTATGTCCTCCTTTATATTATATTTTTGTACTATTTTATACCACAGTTCCAAAGTAAATTTAGTGATTGGGTCTATTTGTTTGATTTGCTTATATGCATCCTTATCTCCTATTATGCTTTGTACTGGGAGTCCCTCAATTTCCTTTTCCATTTCTTTCCATTTTGCCTCATATCCTCCGTCGCACCAACATATGATATATCTTATTTGTGCTGAGTAGTAATATTCCTTTAGACTTGGTAGGCCCATGCCTCCTTTTTTGGTAATTGGAGAGTTTTATATTTCACTCTTGGCTTTTTACCTCCCCAAACAAATCTCGATATCATCCTGTCCCACTTTGAGAACTGGGCACCAGGAATCTCTGTTGGTAGAGCCTGGAAGAGGTAAAGCAGTCTAGGTTGTATGCTGATTTTGACTGTCTTAATTTTTGAATTCAGATCCATATTTAAGATTGACCATCTATCAATATCTTTTTTTATTTCTTGTTCCAACCTATCATAGTTTGCTTTATAGATTTTGCTTAGATCTTTAGGTATGCTCACTCCAAGGTATTTTATTTCTTTTTGTTTCCAGTTTAGTTTGATCTTATCAGTTATCTGGTTTAAAGGGTTATAGTGGAATGTCAGTATTTGTGTTTTTGTTATGTTTATCTTGTAGTGTGGGCGACACACATTGTGGGCTCACGTTTCCACAGAGACAGGACTGCATGTGTATTGAGGGTGTCAGGTCTGCAAGGACAAAGGACTCTAATCTGCAGAAGATAACAAGGAGGTGTGAGATTTGTCTCTTTGTCCCACAGAAGATGCCCCGGAGAGATTTCCGGTTCATCAGGAAATGAGAGACAATGGTGAAGATTCAAAGGGATGCTTTGTGACTGTATGTTTACTGAAAACACCATGTGACTTGAATTCTGATGCTGGAAACATATAAAAGGGTGATGAGATATGATTCTTTCTCTTTCCTGCTTTGAGAATGCTAGAAGCTGTGTTCTGTCAATAAAGCTGGTTTACGACTAAACTCAGCCTCATCATTTGAGCACATCTTCTACACTGGTGACCTACGACGAGAAATGAGCAGACAGAATTCTCCCGAGCGGGGCTCGGCGGAAGCCAGCCTGATGGCCGCCTCCACGATCCGGCTGCCCGATTTCTGGCAGCACAGCCCGCGCTCATGGTTTAGCGCAGTCGAGGCGCAGTTCAACCTCCGGAGAATCTCCAACGACGACACAAGATTCTACCACGTGGTAGCGAAGCTGGACAGCAACACGGTCCAGAGAGTGGAGGATCTGGTTAATCATCCACCAGACAGCGACAAGTACAGCGCATTGAAGGACGCGCTGATCAGCCATTTCACCCCTTCAGTCCAACAACGAGCAGAGGGACTCCTGACGTTGACGGAGTCAGAAAACGATAGACCTGCGGACCTGATGGTGAAGATGCTGAAGCTCAAAGACTCTGAGGATGGCGAATTCATTTTTGCCCACCTTTTCCTTCGAACCCTGCCGGCAGCAGTGAGAGTGGTCCTGGCAGAGTCGCCCCGATTGGCCAGGCGAGACTACCATGGGTTGAGCAAAGAGGCGCAGCGGTTGGTCGACGCCCACAAGCGGAACGCGGTTTCGGCCGCGGCGGCTAGCCCGGGAACGGCGTCCAGAGACAGCGCAGGTCCAGCGGCCGCAGCGCCAGACGCACCAACGACGGCGGCGACGGGAGCCAGATGACGCGGAGCGGAGGACGGCCCGTGCTTCTACCACCGCCGTTTTGCAGAGAGAGCGCACAGGTGCGTCCCACCGTGCAACTTTAAGCGCCAGGGAAACGCCAAGACCGAGGGCCGGTAGCAGCTGCGACCCTCGGCAACGAGAACAGGCTGCTTTACCTGACGGATGCACACTCGGGGAAACAGTTCCTCGTGGACACGGGCTCTCAGCTGAGTTTCGTCACACCCACCTACGCGGAATGGCTGATGCCTTCTAAAGCTCCCTGGGTGTCAGTGTCAGCAGCGAACGGCTCCACGATTAAAATGTTCAGTGAGAGGACCATGCTTCTGTCCTTACAGGGCCGTTCATTTGAGTGGACATTTATTGTAGCAGCAGTCAGTTTCAACATGTTAGGGGCTGATTTTTTGTGCTCACATGGTTTATTGGTTGACCTTGCTAATAGACGTCTGATTAATGCACTGTCCTTTCATTCTATTCCCTGCACAGCTCGGGTGGCCCCGCCGACTGCACATGCCAGCATCTCAGCTGCGGGTGGTAAGTTTCACACATTGCTTGCTCAGTTCCCAGCACTCACAGTCCCCACGTTTTCAGCAATGGTGGCTAAACATGGGGTGGAGCATTTCATAACAACCACCGGCCCTCCCGTTTTTGCAAAAGCTCGGCGCTTGGACCCAGCTAAACTGGCCATCGCGCGCGAGGAGTTCACTAATCTGGAAAAACTGGGCATTGTTAGACGCTCCAAGAGCTCTTGGGCTTCGCCGTTACACATGGTCCCAAAGGCTGACGGCTCGTGGTGACCTTGCGGCAATTTCCGCAGGTTGAACAACGTTTCAGCTCATGATCGCTACCCGATTACGCACATTCAGGATTTTTCTGTTCATTTGGCGGGGGCGCGCATTTTTTCTAAAATAGACTTGGTGCGCGGTTACCACCAGGTTCCAGTGCGCGCGCAAGATGTACCCAAAACAGCGGTCATAACTCCTTTCAGCCTTTTTGAGTTTTTGCGCATGCCTTTTGGCCTCAAGGGGGCCGCGCAGACTTTCCAACGCATGATGGATGCAGTTTTATGCGACCTTCCTTTCGTGTTCGTTTATTTGGACGATATTTTGGTAGCCAGCGCGTCCGAGGGCGAGCACGAAAAACACCTCACAGCAGTTTTTCGGAGGCTGGCAGAGCACGGGTTAATAGTTAACCCAGCGAAGTGCCAGTTTGGGGTGGCGCAGATTGATTTTTTGGGACATCGCGTTTCGGCAGAAGGAGCGGTTCCTCTTCCAAATAAAGTGCGTGCCATAACGGATTTTCCGCAACCTCAAACGGTCAAGGCGCTTCAGGAGTTTCTAGGGATGGTTAATTTTTACAACCGGTTCCTCCCAAGCGCAGCACGGCTCATGCAGCCATTGTACACCGTGTTAAAAAAACAAAAGCCCGCAAATAAAGTTGAATGGTCTCCGGAGCGGGAGCGCGCTTTTGCCCAGGTCAAATCAGCCCTGGCAAACGCAGTTTTGTTAGCGCACCCAGTTCCAACGGCCCGCATGGCGCTCACCACTGACGCTCCGATGTAGCGGTGGGGGCGGTAGTTGAACAGTTTGTGGCAGGTACCTGGCAACCCCTCGCGTTTTTCAGCAGGACTTTGCACGATAGTGAGCGTAAATACAGTGCGTTTGACAGGGAGCTTTTGGCCCTACACTTGGCCATCCATCATTTTCAGTTCTGGTTAGAGGGGCGACATTTCACCGCGTTCGTGGATCATAAACCGCTAACGTTTGCGATGGCCAAAATTTCAGAACCCTGGTCAGGCCGGCAACAAAGGCAACTAGCCGCAATATCGGAGTTCACTACTGATATTCAGCATGTCGCGGGTAAACACAATGTTGTGGCAGACTGCCTCTCGCGCACGGTAGCACCACCAAGCCTCATAGGGGCAGACTCTGTAGCCGTGGCCGTGGGCCTGGGCAGCAACACGGGAGCGCGCGCAGCCCCGGTCTGTGTTGGGTTAGATTATGCAGCCATGGCTGCGGAGCAGGTTAACGACGCGGACGTGGGCGCGCTCCAGTCTGGACCAACAGGGTTAAGGCTGGAGCACAGGGAGCAACAAAGTGGTATGCCCCCACTAATCTGCGATGTCTCCACGGGACGGCCCCGCCCCGTGGTGCCAGCCGCGTGGCGTCGCCGCGTTTTTGACTCGGTCCATTCTCTCACGCACCCGGGGGTGCGCGCATCGATTAAGTTGGTGGGGGAGAAATTTGTTTGGCCCGGGTTGCGCAAACAGGTCAAGGAATGGGCGGCAGCCTGCGTAGCGTGTCAGCGAGCCAAAATACACAGACACACTAAGGCCCCGTTGGAACCTTTTCACATCCCCGCTAAGCGTTTTGATCACGTGCATGTTGACTTGGTGGGCCCGCTCCCATTATCACACGGGCACACACATCTTTTGACGATGGTGGATCGCACCACGCGCTGGCCAGAGGCGATTCCTCTGACATCAACCACAGCGGAAGAAGTTGTGCGAGCATTTTTAGCAGCGTGGGTTGCGCGTTTCGGTGTACCGTCGGACATAACGTCCAACAGGGGTCCCCAATTTATTTCCGAACTATGGTCATCGATGGCCCGCAGCTTGGAGGTGAAGATTCATCGCACTACCGCGTATAACCCCCAGGCTAATGGTTTATGCGAACGCTTTCACAGGTCATTAAAAGCAGCCCTCAGAGCGTCGCTGACGGATACAAATTGGGTGGACAAACTTCCATGGGTTTTATTGGGGTTGCGTTCTGCACCTAAGGAAGATTTGCATGCTTCCCCGGCTGAATTAGTTTTTGCACAACCTCTCCGTTTGCCGGGGGAATGACTCGGGAGCAAACACGCTCCCTGGCCCGGTCCATCACAGTTTACCACACATTTTTGTGCCAAAGGCTTTAAAAAATGCCGAGTTTGTTTTTGTTAAACATGATGCTCAGCGTCCAAGTTTGCGGCCGTTTTATGATGGACCGTTCCGAGTGCTGGAGACTGGGCAGAAGCATTTTCTGCTAGATTTAGGGGGCCGAAGGGAGTTGATTTGCATAAACAGGCTCAAACCCGCCTTTGTTTTGGCTGATGAGGAAGTGCAGCTCGCGAGGCCCCCCCGCCGTGGCAGGCCGCCGAGAGGACATTCTCCAAAATCTTCACAGAAAGGTGCTAACAGCTTTAATCCACAGGTGCAGAGAGATGTTGCAGGTGCAGCCAAGCCAGGTTGCAGCAGATTCGGCAGAAAGTTAAAACCTAGGCAGTTGGTGGATTGATTAGCGATGTATGGAGTGTTTTGTGTTTTTCTTTTTTTTATGCCATGCAGGTTTTGCCTTACTAGACGATTGGGGGGGGGTAGTGTGGGCGACACACATTGTGGGCTCACGTTTCCACAGAGACAGGACTGCATGTGTATTGGGGGTGTCACGTCTGCAAGGACAAAGGACTCGAATCTGCAAAAGATAACAAGGAGGTGTGAGATTTGTCTCTTTGTCCCACAGAAGATGCCCCGGAGAGATTTCCGGTTCATCAGGAAATGAGAGACAATGGTGAAGATTCAAAGGGATGCTTTGTGACTGTATGTTTACTGAAAACACCATGTGACTTGAATTCTGATGCTGGAAACATATAAAAGGGTGATGAGATATGATTCTTTCTCTTTCCTGCTTTGAGAATGCTAGAAGCTGTGTTCTGTCAATAAAGCTGGTTTACGACTAAACTCAGCCTCATCATTTGAGCACATCTTCTACAGTATCCTGATAATTTTCCAAAATTTTCTATCAAGTTCATCATTTCCATTATTGATTCATCTGGTTGTTCAAGGTAAACTATAATATCGTCTGCAAATAGCCCAATCTTGTGTTCCGCTCCCTTTATTGTTACACCTTTTAATTTCTTATTTTGTCGCATCGCTTGAGCCCGTGGTTCTATGAACAGAGCAAACAAGGTGGGCGATAGGCAGCATCCCTGCCTAGCTGATCTTTGTATATTTACTTTGTCTGTTAAGCTACCGTTTATCTTGATTCTTGCCACAGGTTTTAGATACAGTGTCTTTATGCATTGTACTGATTTTTCGTTAAATCCAAAGCGTTCCAGCACATTATATAGGAACATCCAATTAACCCTATCAAATGCTTTTTCTGCGTCTAAACTCATTATTACTGCGCTTTTCTTTTCTTTATGTATTTGATTAATTATATGTATTGTTCTCCTGATATTATCATGTGTTTGGCGTCCCTCTATGAAACCAGTTTGATCATCCTCTATCAATTCCGTCAAGAATGTCTTTATTCGTTTACAGATAATTGTTGTATATATTTTATAATCCACATTTAATAAAGAGATTGGCCTATAGTTTCCGCATTGTTCCCTATCTTTCCCTGGCTTTAAAATAACTGAAATAATGGCTTCGTTCCATGATGGAGGTATTTTGTTGTTGTTTAATGTCCAATTAAATGACTTTAGGAGCTGTGGCGTGAGTTCTTCTATAAACAGTTTATAAAACTCAGATGGGTATCCATCACTACCTGGTGATTTACCGTTTTTAAGTGACTTAATCACATCTTTAATCTGTTGTGTTGTTATTTCTGCTGTTAGCTTTTCATTTTGTTGGTTTCCTATTGATGGCAAGTCCAATGTGCATAGAAATTTTTTAATATCCTTAACATTTGTCTCTTCAGGTTGCGAGTATAGTTCTTGATAGAAATTATGGAATATTTCTTCGATGTTTTCTGGGTTAACTGTGGTTTTATTTGTGATGGGGTCCTTAATCTTATATACATTATTCACTGTTTGTTGTTTTCTTAACCGTTTTGCCAGCAGTTTTGTGGCCTTTGGTCCCGTTTCATAATATTTTTGTTTTAAATATCTATTTTTCCTTTTATTTTCATCTATTTGTATCTCTTTTATCTTTATTTTTTCTTCCTTAATTTCTTGATATATTTTTGGGTCATTTGTGCTTTGATGTTTACGTTCTAATTCCCTCAGTCTCTCACATCTTTGTTCCTATGTTTCGAGTTTAGACTTATTTGCTTTTCCTGATTCAACAATTAATTTACCTCTTAACACGGCTTTTAGCGCATCCCATAGTATTGTTGGGTCCACTTCTTCATTATCATTCTCCTCAATATACTCGTTTATATTTACTTTTATTCTTTCTTTCATTTTCTCATCATTTAACAGTCCTACATTAAGTTTCCATGTTGTTTGTCGTTTTCTATTGTTTAAATATATTTCCATGTATATAGGATTATGATCTGATATTTCTGCCCCTCCAATCCGACAATTTCTCACCCTGTGTCTGTCACCTTCATTCATAAGGAAGTAATCTATTCTAGAGTGTACTTTATGGACTGCTGAATAATGTGTATAGTCTTTTTCGAGTGGGTGCAGGTCCCTCCATATGTCTACCATTGTAGAGGATGCCTTTCACAAACGAGACTGAGTTTATTTCTCAGGGTTGGTTTATTGAGAGGTCACATCCTCCAACAAGAACAGAATCTCAGAAAAGAGGTAGAACAATCATTCTTCACAGTTCTTATACCCTCCAAAGACACAAAACCCCCAACATCAAATAACACCCCCCCAACCCACAGTCCTTGAGCAAACATACAGCCCCCCGAGGCTCCTTGGCGTCTCCATTGTCTCTCTCATCCTTCTAGCCTCCGGGGCTCCTGCTGGGACATCCTCTCCCACTTCTCGTCTCCTAAGCAACCAACTTCACACCTCCCGTAGGTCTCTGCAGGGTCAGGTCCTCTTTGACCATTGAGACGTGAAGCTTCCAGAATATGCACCGTCATGCCTACTAGGTATATGTGGGTGAATATGAATGCCATATATGCACTCTAAATATGCGCCATATAACCCCCCCAAACGTCTAAATAAGGACAAAGTACACCCCAAAATGCATAGAAACATATCATATCACACAGAACAGCAAAATGGCACAACATATCACACTTCCAACTGCCTGGGCTTCAACCTCCTGCCATAACTGCTGTAAGCAGGCTTCGATCTGCCTGTAGCTGTTTCTTGCATCTGTGGATCAGAGTCATTAGCACATTCTTGTGAAAGCTTAGAAGAGTGTCTCCCTGGTGGCCTGCCGCGGCGGGGGGCCCTGGCTAATTGCACTTGTTCATCAGCCAACACAAAAGCGGGTTTGAGTCTGTTAATGCAGACTAATTCTCTCCTGTCACCCAAATCGAGCAAAAAATGTTTTTCCCCAGTTTCTAACACTCTGAACGGTCCATCATAAGGCGGTCTTAAACCTGGCCTCTGAGCGTCATGTCTGACAAAGACAAATTCTGCGTTCTTTAAGGCTTTAGGCACAAAAACGTGTGGGAAACTGTGATGAACTGGGCCGGGGAGGGTGTTTGATCCCGTTTCGCTCTGCAGCAGCTGAGCAGGTGGGCGATTTGGTGCGGGGTTCTCTGGAAGGAATTCGCCCGGTAACCAGAGGGGTTGGGCAAAAACTAGCTCAGCCGGAGAGGCTTGTAAATCTTCCTTAGGTGCTGAACACAACCCTAATAAAACCCATGGAAGTTTATCAACCCAATTTGTGTCCGTGAGAGCCGCTCTGAGGGCTGCTTTCAATGACCGGTGAAAGCGTTCGCACAAACCGTTGGCCTGAGGGTTATAAGCGGTAGTGCGGTGAATTTTCACCCCCAGACTGAGGGCCATGGATGACCAGAGCTCGGAAACGAATTGGGGACCCCTGTCAGACGTTATGTCTGACGGGACTCCAAAACGCGCGACCCAAGCCGTTAAAAACGCGCGCGCCATGTCTGCTGCTGTAGTTGACGCCAGGGGGACCGCTTCTGGCCAGCGCGTTGTGCGGTCTACCATGGTTAGAAGGTGTGTGAAACCCTGCGACAGCGGGAGGGGTCCCACCAAGTCGATATGCACGTGGTCGAAGCGTTTGGCCGGGATGTGAAAAGGTTCTAAGGGGGCCCGCATGTGCTTGTGTATCTTTGCTCTTTGACACGCTGCGCAGGCTGCGGCCCACTCTTTGACCTGTTCACGCAGCCCCAGCCAAACAAATATTTCTCCCACCATTTTGATCGATGCGCGAACTCCCGGATGTGCCAGCGAATGGATTAAATCAAAAACGTGGTGGCGCCACGCAGCTGGGACCACGGGGTGGGGGCGCCCCATGGAGATATCGCAGATTAGAGGAGGCATACCTGTCTGATGCACCCTGTGCTCCAGCCTTAGCCCTGTTGGCCCAAACTGGAGCGCGCGCACATCCGCATCGTTAACCTGCTCGGCGGCCATGGCTGCATAATCTAAGCCTACGCAGACCGGGGCTGCGAGCGCTTCCGCGCCGCAAGCCTGGCCCGCGTCCACGGCCACCGCGTCTGCCCCCTGGGGGCCTGGCGTTGCAACTGCGCGTGAGAGGCAATCTGCCACCACATTGTGTTTGCCCGCCACATGTTGAATGTTGGTGGTAAACTCTGAAATCGCGGCCAGCTGTCTCTGCTGTCGGCCCGACCACGGCTCTGAAATCTTGGCCATTGCAAATGTTAATGGTTTGTGGTCTACAAACGCGGTGAAACGGCGCCCTTCCAGGCAGAACTGGAAGTGGCGGATGGCCAGATGCAGGGCTAAAAGCTCCCTATCGAACGCGTTGTATTTCCGCTCGTTATCGCGCAATGTTTTGCTGAAAAACGCAAGCGGTTGCCAGCTCCCTGCTACCAGTTGCTCGACAACCGCCCCCACTGCTACGTCGGAAGCGTCCGTGGTTAGTGCCATGCGAGCTGCTGGCACGGGGTGTGCCAACAGTACAGCGTTCGCCAGGGCCAACTTGACCTGGGAGAAAGCGCGCTCCCGTTCCGGGGACCACTCGACCTTATTTGCAGGTTTTTGTTTCTTGAGTGCCGCGTACAGTGGGTGCATGAGCTGTGCCGCGCTGGGAAGGAAACGGTTATAGAAATTGACCATCCCCAAAAATTCTTGCAATGCTTTAACTGTCTGCGGCTGGGGAAACTCCGTTATCGCGCGTACTTTATCGGGCAGCGGGACCGCTCCTTCTGGAGAAACGCGGTGGCCCAAAAAATCGATTTGTGCTACCCCGAATTGACATTTCGCTGGGTTAATTATCAGCCCATGCTCTGTCAGCCTCTGAAAAACCGCTGTGAGGTGGCGTTCGTGTTCGACCTCGGATGCACTGGCTACCAAAATATCATCCAAATAGGCAAACACGAAAGGGAGGCCACGCAACACCGCATCCATCATGCGTTGGAACGTCTGTGCGGCGCCTTTGAGGCCAAAAGGCATGCACAAAAACTCGAAAAGCCCAAAGGGGGTTATTACTGCCGTTTTGGGTATGTCTTGAGAGCGGACTGGGACTTGGTGATAACCGCGCACCAAATCTATTTTGGAAAAGATGCACGCCCCCGCCAAATGCACCGAAAAATCCTGGATGTGCGGAATCGGGTAGTGGTCGTGTGCTGAAGCATTATTTAACCTGCGGAAATCACCGCAAGGCCGCCACGAGCCGTCAGCCTTGGGGACCATATGCAGGGGTGACGACCAAGGGCTGTTAGAGCGTCTAACAATGCCCAGTTTTTCCAAGTTGGCGAATTCCTCGCGCGCAATGGCCAGTTTAGCTGGGTCCAAGCGCCGAGCTTTTGCAAAAACAGGGGGGCCGGAGGTAGTTATGAAATGCTCAACCCCGTGTTTAGCTATTGACGCTGAAAATGTTGGGACCGTGAGTGCTGGGAACTGATTGAGTAGTGCATGAAACTTACCACCCGCAGCTGTGACATTAGGATGTGCAGAAGGCGGGGCCACCCGAGCTGTACAGGAGATAGAGTGGAAAGACAGTGCATTTACCATACGTCTATTAGTAAGATCAACTAATAAACTGTTTGAGCATAAAAAATCAGCACCTAACATGTTGTTGCTAACTGCAGCTATGATGAAAGTCCACTCGAAGGTGCGCCCGTGGAAGGATAGAAGGAGCGTCTTCTCCCCATAGGTTTTGATCGTCGAGCCATTTGCCGCTAGCACCAGGGGTCCGCTGGAAGGCGCCAGCAGGTCTGCGTAGGAAGGTTTGACAAAACTCAGCTGGGAGCCTGTGTCCACCAGGAAATCCTTCCCTGAATTCGCATCCGTCACGAAAAGCAGCTTGTTCTTCGCGCCGAGAGCAGCAGCTGCTACCGACTCTCGGTCTTGGCATTTCCCTGGCGCTTGTATCGGCACGGTGGGATGCATCTGTGCGCCCTCTCGGCGAAACGTCGATGGTAAAAGCAGAAGGTGCCGTCCGCTCCGCTTCTCCTGGTCTCTGCCGCTGCTGACGTCAGTGGGTCCAGTGCTGCGGCTTCTGGTCTCCCCTCGTCACGCGGGGGTGCGTTCAGCTCCGTTGCCGCCGTCGTGGCTGCGTGTCGTCTATGGGTGTCGACGAGCCGCTGCGCCTCCTGGCCCAGCCTGTGGTAGTCGCAGTCGTTGAGCAGCTGTGAGCTGGCCAGGGTGACTCTCACTGCTGGTGGTAGTGTTCTGAGAAAGAGGTGGGCGAAGATAAAACTGTCATCATCTTCGCCTCTCAGGTTCATCATCCTCGCCATCAGATCTGCCGGCCTGTCTGCTTCCCCTTCTGTCAGCGCCAGAAGTCTCTCTGCTCGCTCTCCCTGCGAGGGAGTGAAAGCTCGAATGAGGGCGGCTTTCAGTGCGCCATACTTGTCGTCCTGGAGCGGGTGGTTGGTCAGGCTCTCCACCCGCTGCACTGTGAGGCTGTCCAGCATCACGACGACGTGGTAGAACCTCATTGCGTCCGCTGAGATTCCCCGAAGGTGGAACTGCGCCTCCACAGTGGTAAACCAGGAGCGCGGGTTATGTTGCCAGAAATCGGGCAGCTGTAGTGTGGTAGCTGCGTTAACCCGGTTGGCTCCTGAAGAGTCCGGTGCGGGAAGACTGTCGCCACCGGCCATAGTTTGTCGTAGGTCACCAGTGTAGAGGATGCCTTTCGCAAACGAGACTGAGTTTATTTCTCAGGGTTGGTTTATTGAGAGGTCACATCCTCCAAGAAGAACAGAATCTCAGAAAAGAGGTAGAACAATCATCCTTCACAGTTCTTATACCCTCCAAAGACACAAAACCCCCATCAAATAACACACCCCCAACCCACAGTCCTTGAGCAAACATACAGCCCCCGAGGCTCCTTGGCGTCTCCATTGTCTCTCTCATCCTTCTAGCCTCCGGGGCTCCTGCTGGGACATTCTCTCCCACTTCTTGTCTCCTAAGCAACCAACTTCACACCTCCCGTAGGTCTCTGCAGGGTCAGGTCCTCTTTGGCCATTGAGACGTGAAGCTTCCAGAATATGCACCGTCATGCCTACTAGGTATATGTGGGTGAATATGAATGCCATATATGCGCTCTAAATATGCGCCATACCATACCCATTTCTGCTAGTGAGGTTCTTATGAACTTTGTTACATGTTTTTTTGTCTTCTTATCACTTGTTGTGTCAACTTCATGATCCATGACGGCATTTAAGTCTCCTCCAAAAATTAGGACTCCTTCACTGTGTGTTGCTATGAGATCAAACAGTTGTTGAAAAAAACCCTTGTCACTCTCTGGTGGGGCATAGATGTTCACTAATGTGATCTGCATACCATCTATTCTTCCCTTTATTATTACATACCTGCCTTCTTTATCCTGGATTTCTTGTTCACATTCAAATTGTATTTTATTTGAAATTAGTATCATAACCCCCCTTTTAGTTCCTCCCTTAAATGAACTGTAGTAGGATTTCTTATAGCCAAATCTTTTTAGTTTCTCATGTTCTGTCTTGCTCAAATGTGTCTCTTGCATAAATATAATTTCGGCTTTTTCCTTCTTGAATTTTCTTATTATTCTTTCCCTTTTAACAGGTGAGTTCAGACCATTCACGTTTAATGTCATTATCTTAAGATTTTTAACCATATTCATGTTTTTCCATTTTTTTAACTTGTGCTCCTAACCCCTTTAACAACAAAACTAACACATATTTGTACAAAAACACATTAACAAATCTCGACCTCCGTACTTTGGGCCTTTCTTCTGCCCACTGGTCCCTGTTGGTTGGTGGAGGGATTGTCCTCACCAAGTGAGGGGCCCTCCCTAGACCTGTATTTACTATCCAAGTAATAGTCATTAGTCTAGAAATGTCCAACAAAAATCACTTAAACCTCTCCTAGCCGTTTGTTTCTCTTTTACCTTGTCTTCTTGGCCTTCATTTCTTCTGTGTCCTTCTTAATCTTTATTATAATCTAGGCTTTCCGTTGGAAGCCTTGCAGTTTTTCTTGGGCCCGGTGCGCCACGTCCGTCTCTGCCGCTCACTCGCCTCCACTCCGGCTGTCGCGGTGCGTTCATTGCCGCCGCTGCTCCAGCCGCTTCCTCCGGTACGCTCACCACAAAGCCTCGCTCCGTCATGTCCCGCGCTACCTCTCTGGCCGTGTTGTAGGTCTTCACGCCGTCCTCCCAATGAATTCTCATCTTCGTTAGCGGCGTTTGGAATCTAATTTTTTTCTCTTTCAGCATTTTTTTAATGTTGGCATATTTCTTTCCTGCTGCACAATTTCTGTCGGGTAGTCATGGTCAAAGAATATCTGTTTGTCGCCGACTCGTATCTTTTTTTTCCACGCTTGTGTAAGGATTCTTTCCTTTATGTCGTATTTCAGAAAGTTTACCACAACTGACCTAGGTGTAGAGTTTGGATTCGGGTTCTGTGCCGAGGCTCTGTGCGCTCGCTGGATCTGCAGGTCTGTTTCATCGGGCAGCTCAAGCTCTTTTTTTAAGAATTGATCCATGAATTTCGTCATCGAGTTGCCTTCAATGCCTTCCGGAATCCCGAAGATGCGTATATTGCTCCGCCTGGACCTGCTCTCCAGGTTGGTTATTTTTTCCTGCATCCTCTGTGTTTGTGCCGTCAGGGTCTGCAGCCGCTCGCTTGCCTCGGTCTTCCAGTCTTCCAACTCCGATATTCGAGCCTGTGCTTCTGTCATACATGCCCGTTGAGTGCGTAGCTCCTCCATGTTTTCAGCTAGCTTGCGCTCCATTTCTCTTCGGAGACCCATAATTTCCTCCTTCATCTCTTTTTTCAGCTCTTCCTTAAGAGCCATTAAATCCTGTTGGAGTTGTCGCTTGAAGTCTTTTATGTCTTTACCTATATTGGCGATGCCAGTGTTCATAATATCGAGTTTGGTGTCCTCCATTTTCTCTGCTGTAGTCACCTCGTTTTTTTGGGCCTCGTGTTCAGCGATTTCTCCTGCGTTGTTGAAGAGGGATTCTTTAATTTTACCCTGCTTTTGTCCGTGTGCCTGGCTTCTTCGTGTTTTCATCCCTTGGTTTATTGATCCATTTATGTCGAGTTGGCCATTTGCCAATGATTTTTAATCCGACTAGGGAGAGCTCTATGTTTAAGCGTTATGCCTCTCTGCCATCTTCCCGGAAGTCCCTATAGCCTTTACCTTTAACATGCTTGTCTATAATTTTCTTTCTAATCTCCTGAGACAACTCTCTCCTTTGCTTCCTCTGGTCCATGATTAGTGTGGTACACACCATGTCACCAAACAGCACAGTGACTACTTGTCACCCTTTAAATAGGCCGACTGACTGATTACAAGTTTGTAGACACCTGTGATGTTAATTAGAGGATACATCTTGGTTGAACATGTCCCTATGGTCACATTATTTTCAATGTTTTCTAGGGGTACCATCATTTTTGTCCAGGCCTGTTTCATGAGTTTGTTTTTTAAAATAATTCTGTTGAACCACAATTCAAAAGCATTGTCTGATTTTCATTGGTTAATTTTCATAGAATTTTTATTTATTACCACTTTTGTCAGATTCAAGTTATTTGTGTGACCATTGTGGGTTTTTCTTTCATTAACAGAGGGGTAATGCAGATGACACTCAATTATATCTGTCAATGAAGCCCGATGATAGTAATCAATTAGCCAAGTTAGATGCCTGCCTTAAGGAAATCAAAGCTTGGATGACTTGCAATTTCCTGCTATTAAATTCAGATAAGACTGAAGTCATTCGTGTTGGTCCAAAAAACCTTAGAAATGCCTTTCCAAATCAAACTTTTAGTTTGGATGCAGTTACTCTTTCTCTTAATAGCTCTGTGAGGAACCTTGGAATTATTTTTGATCAAGATCTGTCTTTCAATTCACATATTAAATTTGTTTCTAAGACTGCCTTCTATCATTTGCGTAATATTGCCAAGATTAGGAGCATCTTGTCTCAGAGTGATGCTGAGAAACTGATCCACGCTTTTGTTAGCTCGAGATTAGATTATTGTAACTTTTTATTATCAGGTTGTCCTAAAACATCTAAAAAGTCTTCAGTCGATCCAAAATGCTGCAGCAAGAGTTTTAACAGGTACTAGAAAGAGAGATCATATCGCTCCGGTTCTGGCCTCCCTTTATTGGCTTCCCATAGAGTTTAGAATTAAGTTTAAAATCCTTCTTCTCACTTACAAAGCTCTAAACAATCAGACCCCTTTTTATTTAAAAGATCTGATCTTACCGTATTATCCTAACAGAGCACTACGCTCCCAAAATGCAGGATTACTTGTAATACCTAGAATCTCCAAAAGTACAATGGGAGGCAGAGCCTTCAGTTATCAAGCTCCTCTTCTGTGGAACCAGCTGCCAATCTGGATTCGGGAGTCAGACTCAATCTCTGTTTTTAAGAATAGGGCGAAAACCTTCCTTTTTGATGTAGCCTACAATTAGGGAGGGATCATGTGTCTCTGAACCCTCCCTTAGTTATGCTGCTAATAGGTTTAGACATCCGGGGGACCTCCAATAATGCACTGGGCTTCACTCCTTTCTTCACTCTCAATGAAATATTTATTTTTTGCTGGTCATTAACATCTGTTTGTTCTCTCCGTAGATTGAGTCCCCATCGCGCTGTTTGCTCTCTACATGTCTGTTCTTTTCATCTTCTCTATCCCCTCACCCCCCAGCCAGTCGCAGCAGATGACTGCCCCTCCCTGAGCCTGGTTCTGCTGGAGGTTTCTTCCTGTTAAAAGAGAGTTTTTCCTCTCTACCGTCGCCAAGCGCTTGCTCACAGGGGATCGCCTGATTGCTGGGGTTTTTCTACAACTGTGGGGGTTTCCCCTACAGTTGAAAGTGCTATGAGATGACTGTTGCTGTGAAATGGCGCTATATATGTAAATAAAGTTGAATTGAATTGAACTGAAATTTCCTTCCATCATTTTGTTTTAGGGCATCATCTGGTACCTTTTCGGCATACCCTTTGGAAATCATATCTGACATGAAGTTGGTGTAACTAGAGTGAAAAGAGTGATCCCTTTTAAATCTTCCCTTTAAGTTCAACACACGTTCAGCAATACTTCTGTTGTCAGGCATGCATATTTCTGGATGTTTCAAAGGTAGACCAAAGGTGTCCATCTACTAACTTTATAGATTTTGAAACAAAATCTATGAACTGATGGTCTTCCTTTGAGAATTTGTGGTCCTCCTTAACACACTCTGGGAAGTCAACTTTAAATTACTGTTCCCACAGTTGATCAAGTTTCATAACGGAAATCCTGTTAACGCTTGCCACTCTGTGATCTTGGCAGTCATCTTCCTTTTCTTCTTTTTCTCCTAAATGTCCGTTAACTGTCCATTTAAGCCTGGTTTTAACTGAAAAAAGTCCATCTCCTATGCTCTGGATTACATCCAATGGTTCCAAAACCCTTGGTGCATCAGAACCATTCAACAGCTTGATCTCAGAGTCAATAGCAGGTAAGTTGACCTTCTACAAATAAGAACAATGATGGATATCATTTTGGTGTGAGATGTTCCCCTTATGAATAGGCGTAGTTCTTTGGGTATATACAGACAGAAGTTCACAAAATTCATCATCATCTAATCCTGCAACCTCCAAGCCAGACACCATGCTGGTTTCCACAACCTTGTTTTGACCCATTGTTCTCAACAGGATACTAGATTTCTTTCCATGTAGATTTAGTTTATTCATCAAGCCAACAGTGCAGAATGAAGCAGTACTGCCTGGATCAAGAAATGCATATGTATTTAAAATTAAATTTCCTTTCTTGGCCTTCAGGAACTATTGAAAGTTTACAATTCTCTTCACCGGTCCCAGTGAGCCCACTTGTCTGAACTGAGGTGATGACCCTATTTTCACTTGCTGTTCTTTTGTTCACTTGCTCCTTTTCCACTTCCCTTTTCTTTTGGTGGATATGTAGCATATTTGGATGCTTCAAGCTGCATATGGTGCAGCTAAATCACTTTCTACGGTCTTTGCTGATGTGCCCTGTACACATACAACCAAAGCATACTCCATTTTCTTTCAGAAAAGCAATCTTCTCATTATGTATCCTCATTTCCAGTTGCAGACACACATCCAAATGATGTACACCTCCACAGAACAAGCATTTCTTAACAGCATTAACCAGTTTTATTTTCCTGCATTCCCGTTTCATTTTTCCTTTCTGCACTTACAACAGTGGTGGCAAACATGCTTCCTTTTATCCTTTGGCTCGGTTGTGATTTGAGTCTTTTTAACTCTTTGTTCACAGCAGGAGTGTCCTGGATATCTCCAAATATTGGATCAGTTGCAATCCTCACCTGCTTTTCAAGAAAACTGACTATGTCTTTAAATGTAGCTCTTTAATCGTTCTCTTGAAAATCATAGACTATGGCGTATATTTAGAGCGCATATATGGCATTCATATTCATCCACATATACCTAGTAGGCATGACGGTGCATATTCTGGAAGCTTCACGTCTCAATGGCCAAAGAGGACCTGACCCTGCAGAGACCCACGGGAGGTGTGAAGTTGGTTGCTTAGGAGACGAGAAGTGGGAGAGAATGTCCCAGCAGGAGCCCCGGAGGCTAGAAGGATGAGAGAGACAATGGAGAGGAGCCTCTGGGGCTGTATGTTTGCTCAAGGACTGTGGGTTGGGGGGGTGTTATTTGATGTTGGGGGTTTTGTGTCTTTGGAGGGTATAAGAACTGTGAAGGATGATTGTTCTACCTCTTTTCTGAGATTCTGTTCTTGTTGGAGGATGTGACCTCTCAATAAACCAACCCTGAGAAACAAACTCAGTCTCGTTTGTGAAAGGCATCCTCTACAAGACCATTGTTCTCCATTTATCCCTCAGCCTGTAGGGTAGTTTTTTAACAATCAACAGCATGTTAGCAGGCATGTTAAGCTCATTCATGTAATTGATGTCTTCCATGGCATTACAGCATCCTTAGAAAAAGAATGTATGCCTGAAGAGCCTTTGTGTCATCAAGTTTTATTGACAAACATGAAAGTGCTTTCTCCATATAAGCTGCAGCAATCTTATGCTCATTCCCAAAATGCTCTTTCAACAGTGATTTAGCTTTATGGAATCCTCTGTCCGAGGCCATATACAAACAACTTCTGACAAGTTCTCTTAGATGACCTCTCGTGTACTGTTCAAGATATTAAAGACAGTCTGCAGGATTTGTATTTTTAGTTTCAATGGCATTGTCAAAAGACTTCACAAACATATGATATTGCAATGGATCACCATCAAAAACTGCAGTCTCTTTCTTGGGCATAGAAGAAACACACTGTTGCTGAATTAACAAAGCAGTGATTTCATTTTGCTTTTCCATTATGGAAAATAAATTGCTCTGATCATCATTGCTATTATTGTGTGAAACAGGAGGTGCACCAAGAGATGTCACTTGAGTTTGATCACTGGTGATGGTCTGAAACATTGTGGGGGCTGTGGCAAGTTGTGGATATTGATTTACAACTCTACCAGAAGGCATCATTTATGAACTGACAATGTGGGGATTTGAGAAATCTTGTGAAGTGGTAGTTGGTAATTGAGGGACAAAAGAATCAGCTTTGACACAGAGTTTTCTTTTCCTTTTGACCTATGTCAGAATAAAATTCCACACTGTGGCGGTTTGGTTTAACCCCCACAACAGGCTAAAGACAATCACCTCACATTCTGGTTGTTTCTGCTACAATCTGCCGGTTATGCATGTCACTGCTTTGAGTTAATGTATCATCCATGTGTTATCCATGCATTGTGCTCATGCATCCTGTCTGTTCCTTTGATATGCAAATGCCAGATTGACTGCTGTGAAGGTCCTTTGATCTATTGTTTGAGTTGGGTATAAATGCTGTGCCAAGTTGTGATTCTGCCTCTGCCTCTCACTCTGACTACTGCATCTTGATTTCTGCACTGTGCTGAGACACACACGTGTCTCCTCTTTGAGAGCTGGAGGAATGAAGTTGCAGCCTGCTCAAGCCATGGGCTGCAGCCGAGTTCTGATGAAGGCGGGTGATAATAAAGCTATTTAAAAATCCAACGCTGCCTTTATTCCATCATCCTCTTCACACACCATCCGAAATTTTGGACAAATTACTTTTCACACTGGATCCCTGTGATACTCTTGAGTACTCTCATTTTAGCTATTGTAGCAGCAATGTCCCTTTCCTTCTCAAATTTCTCCTTTTTCCTCCTCAGTTGTCCATCCTGTTCTTCTAAAACATGCTTATCCTTAAGCATTTGTTGGCGCACAATTAGAGCAGCAACTTCAGCCTCTGCCTTTATGTGTGCAGATGATGTACTTGAAGCTCTGAAGCCTGTACCAGTGGAACCTCTTTTGCTTCTTCTGCTACCAATATCTGGCACACTGTCACCAGGTTGTATTTCACCCTGTATGTCAGATGGTGCATTAACTGCATTGGATGAAGGAACCATACTCTGTCAGGGAGAAGATTTTTATTCTTTTCAGCAGGTGGATCCTCAGGTAAAGCAGGACAAGTGTATGATTTTGCAGCAGTTGGTAAATCACCAAACACATTATTAGTTTACAGAGAGGGCATGTTAGTTTCAGAAAGCCATTGTTGAACATCCCCTGCAAAATCCATTGTGTGTTGTGTTAAACGTCCAAACCATTCACTTTGTGTTTCTTGTTCCTCCTCTGGTTTTAAAACAACAACCGACTCATGTGCTGCTTTTGCATTTCCATGCAGTTGTTTCAATTTCACCAATTTAAAATGAAGATCTTTTGCATTTTAATCGTTTTTCATCAACTCTTTAATTTCATGCGTGAGCCCTTTAATTTTTCTCACAATTGACTGACGTTCCTTTTGTAGGTTTTCCATTTTTTGAGTTAAGGCCTTGACTGTAATTTTAACACACCTCTTTTCTGGCATTTCATCATTTATCCCTTCTACGTCACTCATTTATTATTTTCCAGTATGCATAATATGGCAGAAACAGATCAACAGCTCCAACTTATAAGCGAGAATCACTTTCACTTCAGCAACTGCAGCCACAAAGCAGTCCAAAACAGCCCAAAACTCCACTGACCTTTCCTGCTGAGCACACACATCACAAGCCATATATAAAGGACAAGCGGAGCCTTAAACAGACAGTCTGCGTTCCATCTCATTAACACAGAATGATAAAACACAAACAGGCCTACCGCTTCTGTCGGCTGTGAAACTGGTCGTCTCCGTGGATGCCGTCAGTGGTTTTCCAAAGAATCAAGGTGAGAGTGCAGTGCCGATTCCAACAATATCCATTCATTCAAAAATACTCCGACACCCAAAGGTCCATTGTCATCGCATCCTGGATGCGGCTATTTTCTGTTGACTAGATTGTGGCGACTTCAGTCCACCAAAAGCCACTTGGAGGCTGAATTGGTCTTATCTCCTTGACGCGTCTGTAAAAAATCCAGGCCAAATCCAAATAGTTCATTTCTGCCGTTTTCATTAAAATACATGGCCGGTAAATGGGACTAAGACAAACATAATCAAAAAAAAAAAAATTGAACCAAAAAACTGCATCAAAACTAACAAAAAGAAAAGAAAAACAAACGAACGAACGAACGGTCAACAGAAAATATCTGAGCCCGCTTCACCCTCCATCAGCCATTAAATTAATGCAGGTGGACAGGTGAACGAAATAAGCAAAACCACACCCTCTCCTGCGCCACCAACCGGAAATAGCAAAAAATTACAGGACAACAATTCAAAACAAAAATGACAGTTTGGCTTCTACAATATGCATGCCGCGGAAATGTTCAGTTTAACTGTTCCAGCGAAGAAGAAGAGGAGCGCATCATGGTGACATGGAGAGAAGAAGGCCAAAAGTTTCCACAGTATGGGAGGAACGAAAATTAATAAATGAAATAAGTTAAATGCAGACTGTAAAGCAGTGTTGTCATATCACAGCTGCACTACAGCGATGCACCCATTCCCTCCTCCTCTCCATTCCTCCTTCTCCGGCCAACTGTCAGCAGACTCCACCGGTAAGGTTAGCAAGTTAAGTTAGCGCTTCTTATTTTCAATGAGTGACTCTCTCAGCTTTAGAAAACTGACCACACTATTAGTGTGTGCCCTTTAAATAGCTTACCTGCTGTCAGAAAATAATCTCTCTTACGATGGTTGCTGATAGCTGAGCTGCTTCCGATATGCTAGCTAAATGTTAATTGCAGTAAATGGGTGAATTGCATGAGCAGCTTGCTCTTTTTCGTATTCTCTATTATTGTCGCTGTAATATCAGCTTTCATTCTGAATATTAGTGCATCTTGGTAAATTAGAATATCATGATTTGTAATTTAATTAAATAAAAGATAACCATAATCATCACAAATACATTTAAAATGGCTTAAATATTTCACTGTATGTGTAGTGGAGGCTCACATTCCTGCACTGATATTTAAAGTGTTTTTTTTTTTATTTATTTATTTTGGACCGGAAGAAGTTCTTTTAATGTTCATCTGAAGCCTAATTAAAACTTTTAAACTTCTAGACCTAGCGAAATTTCAAACAGGATGGATTAGCTTGTTATTTTCTTTTTTACTTTAATGGAGTTGAATATTACTCTAGATTGTTTTGAACATGCAGTTACAACATCCTTTATGGAGCAGCAGAGCTGCTATTTGAGTTTTTACACTTTAACATCTATTATTTAATTGTGTTGCTACAAACACTTCTGATTAAGCGGTCAAGATCAAGTTTCCAACTCATGTTTGATGGGTCATTATTTTATTTAGCTATTGGAACTTTTTATAATAGGCTACATTATATTAAGGCAGAGACTGACAACAAAGGGATTTTCACAGATGTGCAGGGTTAAACAGGTGAGGTACAACATGATCTAGAGCCCTGAACAGGAGCTGTGCCAGCAGGAAGCTGAGCTTACGGCCATGACAGAAATAATTGCGATTAGCCGATGAATCGAAAAAATAGTTGTTAGATTAGTTGACTACCAAAATAATGGTTAGTTGCAGCCCTACTACATACATAATGAATGGGAAATGTGAAAACGCACACCTAGGTGGGCATGTAGCTTTAGGGGGATGAAAGTGTGCGTTTTGCATTCATTTGACTCAATTTGGTGAAGGGGTTTTCGGGGGGAACACAGAACTCCCCGGGAGCTCAATTCCGTCCACGTCAGGCAGGACAGAGAAGACATTAAAGCCCTCCACTGCCTCCGGAGGAGGGAGGCGAGTTGGCCATTGTTTAGCGAAGCAGTCTTTGGGTCAGACAGGGAGCCCGAGGGCTGGCCTTGCACCATACACTACTGATGGGCCGGGGTATGAGTGGAGCTAATTAGAATATTCATAGATCCACACATACTTAAGTAGGTGGAAGATGTAAAAGCTCTTTCCAAGCAATTCTAAGGCAATGAAAGTTTTTTTGTGGGTAAAAAGCCATAATATACTATTTTGGGCAATACATATTTGTTTTTGAGGTGGGTTTAGAACCACTGAAGTGCATCTTTAAAGGTATATACACTCAGAACAGGCCGTTGTTAGAAAGGCTGGAAAAATAAAAATAAGATTTACTGCTTAAATAAAGAAAATTTGAAGAAAATATGTCACTAACATTTCATTAAGGTGTTGAGCTGTTTTCCCTGAGATCAAAACACTTCTGAGAGAGAAGAAGAGGCTCTTCAGGTCGGGGAACAGGGAGATGCTGAAGTCCGTTCAGAGGGAGCTGAGGAGGAAGATCAGAGAAGGCAAGGACAGCTTCAGGAAGAAGATGGAGGACAAGCTGCAACAGAGCGACATCGGCGGGGTCTGGAGAAACCTCAAAACCATCTCTGGGCTCCAGAATACCTCCCCCAAGGCCACGGGGGGCAGGAAGTGGGCGAACAATCTGAACCTGTTTTTTAATAGGTTTGACCAGTTGCCCTCCTCCCCGACTGCACAACAACCACTGCTGCCTCTAAAGTCATCGAGACCTGCTGTCCACACCCCACTCCATCAACACCCCCCCCACTCCCAGCACACAGACCCCCAACCTGACCCTCACTAAGACCCAGGTGAGGACGAAGCTGAGGAAGATCAAGGCGAGGAAGGCCACGGGACCGGACAGCATCAGCGCGAAGCTCCTCAAGTCCTGTGCAGACCAGCTGTGTGGGATTGTGAAGCATATCTTCAACCTGAGCCTGAAGCTGGGGAGGGTACCACAGTTGTGGAAAACATCTTGTGTGGTACCTGTACCAAAGACTTCCCACCCCAAAGATCTGAACAGCTACAGACCAGTGGCCCTGACGTCTCACATGATGAAGACCCTGGAGAGACTGCTCCTTGCTCACCTCCGCCCCCTGGTGGGACCAGCGATGGATCCACTCCAGTTCGCCTACCAGCATGGCATTGGGGTGGAGGATGCAGTGATCTTCCTCCTTCACCGTTCTCTGTCCCACCTGGAGAAGCCCGGGAATGCGGTGAGGATCATGTTCTTTGACTTCTCCAGTGCTTTCAACACCATCCAACCAATGATCCTGAAGGACAAGCTGCTGTGTGCAGGGGTGGACCAGCACCTGTTATCATGGATCCTGGACTACCTCACTAACCGGCCACAGTTTGTGGGAACCCGGGATTGTGTGTCTGACATGATCATCGGCAGCACGGGGGCCCCCCAGGGAACAGTTTTGGCTCCCTTCCTGTTCACCCTTTATACTGCGGACTTCTCACACAACACAACACACTGCCATCTACAGAAGTTCTCTGACGACTCTGCGATCGTTGGCCTCATCTCCAACGGAGATGAAGCTGAGTACAGAGGACTTATCCAGGACTTCGTGGACTGGTGCCATCGAAACTGCCTCCAGATCAACGCGAGGAAAACTAAGGAGCTGGTGGTGGACTGCCGCAGGCAAGGACAACCCCTCACAGCACCAGTAAACATCCAGGGAACAGATATTGAGATGGTGACATCCTACAAGTACCTTGGTGTTCATCTGAACAATAAACTAGACTGGTCACACAATACCGACGCACTCTACAAGAAAGGACAGGGCAGGCTGTTCCTACTGAGGAGGCTCAGGTCTTTTGGTGTACAAGGGGCGCTGATGAAGACATTCTATGACACGTGGTGGCATCAGCCATCACTTTTGGAGTGGTCTGCTGGGGCAACGGCATTACAGCAGCCGATAGGAAGAGACTAAACAAACTGATCAAGAAAGCTAGCTCTGTCCTGGGGAAACGCCTTGACCCAGTGGAGGAGATAGGAGAGAGAAGGATGGTGGCTAAACTGTCATTTCTGCTGGATTCCGAGTCCCACCCTATACAGGACATATTGAACGCACTGAGGAGCTTATTTAGCAGTAGACTACATCATCCTAGGTGCGCAACCGAGAGGTTTCGCAGGTCCTTCCTACCTACGGCTGTCAGACTGTATAACCTAAGCAGGGCTGCTTGCAGAGATAGCAAAAAAAAAAACACGTGACGACCTAATATTATTGAATGCAAAAGACGCAACAGACTTACACAAATGGTCCCCTCCAGTATACAACTAGGACAATATCAGTCGCTACGGAGGGTGACAATATGTATGGGTACATATTCATACTATGTAGGATAACTAAGTAGACGGTTATACTGTTTATTCCATCTTGCTACAACGCTCCGCACTTTGTATATATATTTATATATTTATGTGTACGTATGTATATCCACTGCTCTTATTTATATTTTTCATATCTTCTTAATTATTGCTCTGAGTGTTGCTATCCCTGTGCTGTTGCAATCCTGGAATTTTCCCATTGTGGGATTAATAAAGGCTTAGCTTATCTTATCTTATCTTATCTTATCTTAAAATGTGGAAAAAGTGCAATGACCCCTTTAAACTGTAGAGCCGTCCTATTGTCAAAATACTGTTATCAATTCCATAGCCACAAGGTATGATTTTTTTGTGTGTCATAATAGATGAAATAATAATTTTGACACCTCATCATATGATAATATTGCGATACTTGGGTCATAATATATTAATATGTTTCAATATAGTAATCTTTTGCAATATTACAGTATATCTTGCAACTTTCTTCCATATTGCTGCACTTCTAGTCTGTAGTCATGGTCAGAAATAGACACTCCTGCATTTCTGTAAGATAACGCACAACCTCTCCCAGAACACTGACGCAATTATAAATGCCGTGGCATTTTCTGTGAGAAACTATGTGTTCCGTGACATAAATGCAGGGGTTCCAATATTTCTGGCCCTGACTTCAACTCCTGGCTACCTCTAACAAGTCATGCCATTGCTGTACTGACTCCATCCAGTGAGCACTTAACATGTAGTGGACTGAAAAGTCAACTGTTTTTTTTATTACTCTGGTTACATTTATTATCAATGTTTTGAAATAAAATATCGCAATACTTGATGCCACTGTATGACACAATATTGACAAGCAACATGCTGCAATAACATATCAGTTTTCCCCCCCATCTCCTACAATCTAGCCCACATGGCAATATGCTGAAAGTAAAGTGCAAGCATTGTGTGTGTTTAAAAAAGGCTGCACAGAAGAAACTGAATTCACCACATATTTTCTGTATCAGGCTGATTGGGGAGTTGCTTTTCACTAGAAAGCATTTTCTCTTTAGATATTGTGTCTGACAATAAACTCGAGGTTACAATAATGTTTATTATCACTGGTAATGCAGGGATTGCTTAGGGTAACAAATGACCAGTGCTGAAAACAAAAAACTTTACATAAAGCTTAGTGAGGCTATAACCTCTAAAACAACGTCTGTAGCCAGAATGCAGTGTATGTCATCAGAGGAACACAAGTGTCTTCATCCAACTTCGCTCCTTTTACTGAAACTACTTGTTACCATCAGTTTCCTAAGTAAAGCCAAGGCCACTCACTAGTGTGTGAAATCCTGACCTTACAGGGAATCGGGAATTAAATAATCTTCTCATCCATGACAGTAATTTTGAGAGCAGCCTGCAAATCCTGGAGATTACAGACTCTCGGCTCACCACCCCATCAAAACGGGTTCACCATAAATGGAGCTGAAGTCCAGTAAACAATAATTACAAGTCATGCTGCTCATATGACCTATTATGGAGAGGTAAATGAAGCTGTGTTGCTGCTGGCATATAATAGCAGCTTTTGTGATATATCATACTATATTGGCAGTTTGGCACGCCAGAATTTGTGGAATGAATGTTTACATGACCCTAGAAAAATACTACATCGTCTTTGATCATGAGAAAGTGCATCTATGGCCAGTTTTCCAGTTTTACTTTATGAATTAACTTGTGCTTTTTTGTCAAGCTGGTAAAGGCTATAAAGTAATATGAATTCATAAATTACTTAAAAAAACACTCAACAAAGTAATGTTTTATGTCACACCATTAAGCCAGTGGGTTAGTGGATAATCATATAAAGCTGTTCTGTTTTATCATTTCATCTAGTGCTTCTCATATCTTTTTCTGACATGCAGGTCTATTTCTGCTTCCAACTGTGATACCATGCATGTGCTTACCTAATAAGGGGCTGTGGATGAACTATTGTGTGGCTGGGTGAGCTAGTCATTAAGGGCGGCTTGTAATCCTCTTGGCTTTTTGTTTTTAGCTCATTCCTTTTGCTCATCAAACTTGATCACAATGATCCTCGGGTAGGTTTGCATCCAGGTTGTGTTCAAGGTCATGGTCAAAGGTTAGGAGATCTGGGTGCTCTCACTGTGGTCATCAGGCCAGAATTAGTTACTCTGTCAGCGATGGTCTGGTTTCCTCTATCAAATTTCATTGCATGCAGTTCAAAACAGAACAAAGACCTCTACACGTGAAAAAAATGAATACTTAAACTAGTGCATGCCTGTAGAACGCAAGTATTCTTGTCTGAAAACAGGTAGCCCAATTAGGCTTTACAGGTCCAAATGTAGGCTGTGTTTGAAAGTGGAATATAGAGGTGTAGTCTATATGTAGGCACTCACACATTAGACTTTGACAAATATGAAAGGGACTGAACAGTACTGAGATTTATTTGATTGTGTCAATATTAATTACAGAATTATTAAAAATGAATGGTACATCTGTGGGCACATATGTGGTTTCCATATGCTTCACATGCTTGTTACTGTATGCTTATTGTTTACTGCACGTCTCAGAAGAACAAAAGGTCTGAACCTCCTAAGGGTAGCAGGAGGATGCGAAGTCTGGCCTTTTGTATGTAGAGAGACGGCCATGAAGGATTTCCTGACCACCGGGACTTCAGGTGGGGACAGAAGACCTGAAGTGGGGTGCATTGTGATTTGGGATGTAAAGACAATGCGACTGGAGACAGAAGACCTGAAGGGGGGTGCGTTGTGATTTGGGATGTAAAGACAATGCAACTGTTTGCTTTGATGCCCTGGGGTATAAAAGGACAGCTGTGGGGGCATGCCTTTTTCTTTTTCTTCCCAAGATGGCGCCCACACAGGTTGCCATGGTGTTTCACTGCCCTTTAATTTTTTAAATTTGTTTGTTTCTGTTCATTGATTGTGCGTCTGCCGGTTCATACACCCGTGAAGAATTATTAAATATCAGGACTCTTACTCCCACGGACCTTCTCCCAGTTTTTTTAGCTCCTGCCGCCGATCTGATTCATTGTTTGGCTCAAAAAGTAAGACGGCGTAAAAGAGGAAAGCGAGGGGGGATTCTCGCTCGGCTGCGAAGGAGAGGCACGCGAACAGCCTTGCCTGGCATATTTCTATCCAATGCTAATTCTCTCTTGAACAAGGTAGAAGAATTAAGACTGCTGATGCGATTTAAGGACCTCGCTTCCTCGTCTGTCATCTGTTTCTCTGAGACCTGGCTTAAAGGGAACATTCCGGATAGCGCGATCAGCCTCGAGGGATTTCAGCTGTTTCGTGCTGATCGCGTCACAGAGCTCTCCGGTAAGTCTATTGGAGGAGGAGTGTGCTTCTATATTAACAACAGCTGGTGCTCTGCGTGATGTAACGGTGATTTCCAAACACTGTTCTCCCGCCCTGGAATTTCTTTTTATTAACTGCAAGCCATTTTATTCCCCGCGGGAGTTCGCCTCATTCATCCTCGTCGCTGTGTACGTCCCTCCCGACGCGGACACGCGCGAAGCTCAGCGCGTGCTCGCGGATCACATCCAACACACGGAGCGGAATTTTCCAGACTCCCTGGTTATTGTGGTGGGCGACTTTAACCAGAGCAATCTGAGTCACGAGCTCCCCCGCTACAAACAGTTTATTAAATGTCCAACCAGAGGAAATAACACGCTGGATCACTGTTACATTACAGTGAAGGACGCATATCCCGCTGTTCCCCGCGCTGCGCTCGGATTATCTGATCACGTGATGGTCCACCTCATTCCCACATACAGACAGAGACTGAAACTCACTAAACCTGTTGTGACCACCACGAAGAAATTGACCAGTGAAGCTGGAGAGAATCTGAACACATGCATGGAAATAACTGACTGGGGCATGTTTAAAGGAGCCACACATGATCTTAATGAGTACACAGACACTGTGAACTCATATATCAACTTCTGTGAGGAGAACATTCTTCCATCGCGCACCAGGGTGAGGTACTCTAATGATAAGCCCTGGTTCACGGCCAAGCTCAGACAGATCAGGAAGGAGAAGGAAGCAGCGTTGAAAAGTGGAGACAGGGACTGCTACAGAGAGGTCAAATATCGGTTTAACAGAGAGCTGAGGAGAGCTAAATCTGTGTATTCTGAGAGACTCCAGCAGCAGTTCACTGCTAATGACTCGGCTTCTGTGTGGAGAGGACTGAGGCAAATCACCAACTATCGGCCTCAGGCTTCTAAAGGTCAGGATGACAAAGCCCTTTGTCAAAAACTGTCCCAACATTACGCCCGTTTTGACACCTCGTCAGCTGTGTCCAACTCACCCACTCCACCCAGCTCCACTGCTTCCTCAGCCCCTAATTCATCAAAAGCGGTCCCCCCCTCCTCCTCCTCCTCCTCCCCCCCTGCCCTTGTCATCAGTGAGCAGGACGTGCACAGACAGTTCTCCAGACTGAACCCGCGCAAGGCCCCCGGGCCGGACGGTGTGTCTCCCTCCACCCTGAGACACTGTGCGAAAGAGCTGGCTCCTGTCTTCACAGACATTTTTAACACCTCCCTTAAGCAATGTCACGTGCCGACCTGCCTCAAATCCTCCACCATCATCCCTGTCCCCAAGAAGCCACGGATTACTGGACTTAACAACTACAGACCTGTAGCGCTCACCTCTGTAGTCATGAAGTCCTTTGAGCGCCTGGTCCTGTCTCACCTCAAGTCCATCACCACTCCCCTCCTGGACCCGCTGCAGTTTGCCTACCGTGCTAACAGGTCTGTGGACGATGCAGTCAACCTGGCCCTCCACTCCATCCTGCAGCACCTGGACTCCCCGGGAACCTACGCCAGGATTCTGTTTGTGGACTTCAGCTCCGCATTCAACACCATCCGCCCCGATCTGCTCCAGGACAAACTGTCCCTGCTCGATGTGCCTGATTCCCTCTGCAGGTGGATCACCGACTTCCTGACGGACCGGAGGCAGCATGTGCGGCTGGGGAAGTCTGTCTCGGACTCTGTTAGCATCAGCATTAGATCACCCCAGGGCTGTGTACTTTCCCCCCTACTCTTCTCCCTTTATACCAACTCCTGCACCTCCTCCCACCAGTCTGTTAAGCTGATTAAGTTTGCGGACGACACCACCCTCATCGGGCTCATCTCCAACGGCGACGAGTCCGTCTACAGGAAAGAGGTGGCCCAGCTGGTGTCCTGGTGCAGCCATAACAACCTGCAGCTGAATGCTCTGAAGACAGCGGAGATGATTGTGGACTTCAGGAAAGTCACAACCCCCCTGCCCCCCCTCACCATCACAGGCTCTCCCATCACCATTGCAGATTCCTTCCGCTTCTTGGGCACCACCATCACCCGGGACCTCAAATGGGAGCCAACCATCAGCTACCTCATCAAAAAGGCCCAGCAGAGGATGTTCTTTCTGCGGCAGCTGAGGAAGCTCAAGCTACCCACCAAGATGTTAGTGCAGTTCTACACGGCCATCATCGAGTCCATCCTCACCTCCTCCATAACCGTGTGGTACGCAGGAGCCACTGCCAGGGACAGACTAAGGCTGCAGCGCGTCGTGCGCACTGCTGAGAAGGTGATCGGCTGCAAGCTCCCATCTCTCCAGGACCTGTACATCTCCAGGACCCGGAGGCGTGCTGGCCGGATCATAGCCGATCCTTCACACCCTGGTCACGTACTGTTTGCCCCCCTCCCCTCAGGTAGAAGACTTCGGTCCATTCGGACTAAAACCTCCCGGCACATGAATAGCTTTTTCCCCTCTGCCATCAGACTGCTGAACATTAAGTGACTTATTGACTCTCGTGCACTATGTACAGCAGCTCAACCAGACTCATGTCATTCATCACTGTTTTTCTGTGGCATTATCAACTGCACTGTGGTACCCCATATTATCTGCTACTTGCTAATTTTTTTAAAACTGCCTTGACTAGTATTACTCATTATTACTATTATTATTATTATTATTATTATTATTATTACTTATTTTTCTACACTTATTGCACGTTTTTAGTCCTTTAGTTTTTTAGTTTATCTCTTTATCTCATCATGTTTTTAATGTTGCAGCATGGCACCGAGACAAATTCCTAGTTTGTGTACTACATGAACAATGGCAATAAATCTGATTCTGATTCTGATTCTGATTCTGATTCTTCCTCTTGTCTGTTTTTGGATGTTGGAGAATGTGGTTGTGAATAAAACTGATTTTGAGTAATAAACTCAGCCTCGTCTTTCCACACAATCTCCACACATCCAATATTAGCGACTGTTTAAGAACTCTTGTTTATTTTTTTTTCTGTCAGATCACTTATTAGTGTGATCTTTTATGACTTATATTCAGAGGTGTTGTATCTTCACTTTGGAGAATGGGAGTTGTTCAGTCATCATAACTGTTTTAGTTTATATGTGTAGTTTATGGTCTATCGTCAATAAACACAACAGGACACATTTACAAATATTTAAGACCCATTCTAGTGCATCCTTTTATATTTTAGGAATAAGTGCAAAACACCCAGTGGCGCAGTGGTTAGCACTGCGGCAGCACAGTAACTCACCCTTGGCCATGGGATCCCTGGTTCAATCCCAGCCCCTGACCAACAGTGATCTGTGTGGAGCTTGCATGTTCTCCCCGTGTCTGCGTGGGTTTACTCCGGGATTTCTCCAGTTTCCTCCCACAGGCCAAAAACATGCAGGTTAGGTTAATTGAAGACTCTGAAAGTGGCCCTAGGTGTGAATGTGTGTGTGAATGGTGAAGGGATAGCGCCGTACTGTGGCTGTTTCATCCATCCAGGTGGATGCCCTCAATTTCTCCTCTGGGGATCAATAAAGTATACAAAATCAAAAAAAAAATAATTATACACAGCAGAATGAGCCGTTTGGCTGCAACTGTTGCATCAGTGTTGCCCATTTATTAGTAAACATTTAAAAAAAAAGATTTATTTTGTTATTTGGGCGTTTGTGTGTCCTGTTTGGTGACAGTCATCGTTTAGTCAAACTGTGCATATGTGGCCTCATATGATATGTAATTGATCTGGGCATTCTGCTGCAAAATCATGGTAATATTATTATTATGTAGCAGACACAAAATGCATATTGTAGAGACTAGGTTGAGTCAGACAGCGTCTCAGCCAGGATGCAGTGGTTAAACATAAGAGGACAATAGTCAGGGGCGTCATGGGGAGTTGGCAAGAAGAGGGAGATGGGGCTTCAAGGGGGATGTATTGTGTTGTTAGATGTCATGCAGTGTGATATGAAATGTCATGCAGAGGTGAGATGATCTGTTGGGATATAAGAGGAAACTGTGCTTGGCTGTATCATGCTTTTTCTGCGTATGAGTGATGTGAGAGTGTTAATAAAGTTCGTCTGCTCGTAAACCTGCCTCCTCATTTCCCACACTCTCCACACTGGTGACCCTGGACGTATTATGGAACATGAGGCAAGAACCCCGGAGTCGGCCTGGACGGGAACCCCCAGCAGCGCGTGCACTGTTTCAGTCAAGCTACCGGACTTTTGGCAGCACAACCCGCACTCTTGGTTTCACCACACCGAGGCCCAGTTCGCCCTCCGGGGAATAATGGCAGACAACACCAAATTTTACTATGTGGTTGCAATGTTGGACGCTCGCACAGCTCAGCAGGTAGCAAGCCTGCTCGACCAGCCCCCTGCCCACGGCAGATACGAGGCTCTCAAAGCTGCGCTGACTCGGTGCTACACGCTCTCGGACTGTGAGAGAGCAGAGAGGCTCCTGAGGCGTTCCAAGTTAGGAGATGGTTCGGCTGTCGATCTGATGGAGAAGATGTTGGCGTTAATGGGCACGGACGACGGGCATTTTCTGTTTGCCCACCTTTTCCTCCGGAACCTTCCAATAGAGGCGAGAGCGGTTCTGGCCAATTCACCATTGCTGGCCACGCATGACTACCAGACGCTAGCCCAGGAGGCAGACCGGATCATCCTCACCACCGGAGGAGGCGAGGAGCCACCGACGGTAGCGGCAGCGGGGGCCAGGGAGCACCAGAGAGACATGCTCTGCTTCTACCACCGCCGCTTGGGAGAGAATGCACGCAGATGTGCGCCACCGTGCCAATTCAAGCACTCGGGAAATGCCAAGGCCGGCAGCTGCGACCGCCGGTGAAGAAAACAAGCTGCTCTACGTGACGGACTTGCGCTCAGGGAGGTGTTTCCTCGTGGACACCAGAGCCCAGAAGAGCATCATCCTGCCGACCTACGCCGACCAGCTGGCAGGACCTAGCGGCCCCAGGCTGGTGGCAGTAAACGGCTTGAGCATTAAGACCTTTGGTGAGAGAACACTGGCTTTATCTCTACACAGCCGTACATACAAGTGGTCTTTTGTCATAGCAGCACTGAGTTTCCCAATCCTGGGAGCTGATTTTCTGTGTGTGCATGGTTTACTAGTTGATGTTGCTAACAGACGCTTGGTTAATGCACTGTCCTTTGACTCTCTCCCCTGTACAGCTCGAGGGGCTGGGCCAGTAACACAAGCCAACATCACAGCTCCAGGCGGTAAGTTCCATACACTGCTCACTCAGTTCCCAGCACTCACGGTCCCGACGTTTTCGGCGGCCATCGCTAAACACGGGGTGGAGCACTTTATCACCACCACCGGGCCACCTGTTTTCATATGACCTCGGCGCTTGGATGCAGCTAACCTGGCCATAGCGCGCGAGGAGTTTGCCAACCTGGAAAGGTTGGGCATCATCGGGCGATCGAACAGCCCATGGGCATCCCCGCTACACATGGTCCCTAAGGCTGAGGGGTCGTGGCGACTGTGCGGTGATTTCCGCAGGTTGAATAACGCCACAGCACACGACTGCTACCCGATTCCCCACATTAAGGATTTTTCCGTTCACCTCGCCGGAGCACGCATTTTTTCTAAAATAGACCTGGTCCGCGGTTACCACCAGGTCCCAGTGCGCGCGGAGGACATACCCAAAACAGCGGTAATAACTCCGTTTGGCTTGTTCAAATTTCTGCGCATGCCATTCGGATTAAAAGGAGCAGCACAGACGTTCTAGCGCATGATGGACGCGGTGCTGCGTGATCTCCCGTTTGTGTTCGTCTACCTGGATGATATCCTGGTAGCCAGTGCGTCCGAAGACGAACACGTAACCCACCTCAGGATGGTTTTCCAGAGGTTGGAGGAGCACAGGTTAATAATCAACCCGGCGAAGTGCCAGTTCGGCGTGACGGGGATTGATTTTTTGGGGCACCGCGTCTCACCGGAGGGAGCGATACCCTTGCCTGACAAAGTGCGCGCCGTGGCAAACTTTCCCCGGCCTCAGATGGTCAGGGCGCTGCAGGAATTTTTGGGGATGGTTAACTTTTATAACCGTTTCCTCCCCCGCACAGCTCAACTCATACAGCCATTGTACGCCGCGCTCAAGAAACGGAAACCCGCGGATGGAGTCGAATGGACTCCGGAGCGAGAGCAGGCATTCTCTGAGGTTAAAACAGCCCTGGCAAATGCCGTACTGTTGGCGCACCCAGACCTGGCGGCCCGGATAGCACTCACTACCGACGCCTCGGATGTGGCCATAGGGGCTGTCGTGGAGCAACGTGTCGCCGGTTCTTGGCAGCCGCTCGCTTTTTTCAGCAGGGCTTTGCGCGACAGCGAGCGTAAATACAGCGCGTTCGACAGGGAGTTGCTGGTTCTCCATCTGGCCATACGCCACTTCCAGTTCTGGCTGGAAGGGCGCAGCTTCACCGCGTTCGTGGACCACAAGCCGCTGACGTTCGCGATGGCCAAGATTTCGGAACCATGGTCGGGCCGGCAGCAGAGACAGCTGGCCGCGATCTCAGAGTTTACAACCAATATTCAGCATGTGTCGGGTAAACTGAATGTGGTGGCGGACTGCCTCTCGCACGCGGTTGCGGCCCCGGTCTGCGTAGGGATAGATTATACAGCCATGGCCGCAGAGCAGATTAGCGATACGGACGTGCGCGCGCTCCAGTCTGGACCAACACGGTTAAGGCTGGAGAGCAGAGTAATGCAAGCCCCCCCTAATCTGTGACGTCTCCACGGGACGCCCGCGCCCGGTGGTCCCAGTCGCTTGGCGCCGTCGCGTGTTTGAGTCAGTTTACGCTCTGGTGCACCCAGTAGTGCGCGTGTCAGTCAAAATGGTGGGAGCGAAATTCGTGTGGCCAGGCCTGCGCAAACAAATGAAAGTGGGCGGCAGCCTGCGTAGCGTGCCAACGAGCCAAAGTGCACAGACACACGAAGGCTCCTTTGGAGCCGTTTAGTATACCGGCTAAAAGATTCGACCATGTTCACGTGGACCTCGTGGGCCCCCTCCCGTCGTCGCAGGGGTGCACGCACCTTCTGACAGTGGTGGACCGCACCACACGCTGGCCGGAAGCAGTCCTACTGGCGGCAACCACGTCTGCAGACGTGGCGCGCGCTTTTTTGACAACATGGGTGGCGTGTTTTGGAATCCCGTTGGACATCACATCCGATAGGGGCCCTCAGTTTGTTTCTGAACTTTGGTTCGCGATGGCCTGCAGCCTGGGTATTGCAATTCACCGCACAACCGCGTACAGCCCACAGGCAAATGGGTTATGCGAGCGTTTTCACAGGTCACTGAAAGCAGCACTCAGGGCTTCGTTGACGGATGCAAATTGGGTTGACCGGTTGCCGTGGGTTTTATTGGGGTTGCGTTCTGCACCAAAAGAGGATTTGGAGGCTTCCCCAGCTGAGCTGGTTTTTTCTCAACCACTGCGGCTGCCCGGGGAATTTTTGCCAGATAATCCCGCGCCAGACAACTGCCCGTCTCAGCGTTTGCAGCGTAGTGCAGACACAGGCACGCTGCCTGGCCCGGCCCACCACTGTTTTCCACGCGCTTTTGTGCAAAAAACTTTGAAGAACGCGGAGTTCGTGTTCGTCAGACACGATGCCCACCGCTCTCCATTGCGCTCACCCTATGATGGCCCGTTCAGAGTGCTGGAAACAGGGGACAAGCATTTTTTGTTAGACTTGGGGGGGGGGGGGGCGTCGGGAGAAAATACGCATAGACAGACTTAAGCCCGCCTTTGTAGTGGCGGACGAGCAAGTGCTGCTGGCTCAGGCCCCTCGGCGTGGAAGACCCCCACTGAGAGCTCCCCAGGCAAACGATTCACCAGGACAGCCACACGGGTAAAGTGGATCCCGCTCCCTCGCCATGGCCCACCCGCAGTCAGACACACATCCAGCAGCCCCCCGCCGGCACAGAGACCCCCGTTACAGCAGATATGGAAGGAGACTGAAGCCGAAAAGACGTGCGGACTGAAACGCTGTGTGTGGGGGGGGGGGGGGTAGCAGACACAAAATGCATATTGTACAGACCAGGTTGAGTCAGACAGCGTCTCAGCCAGGATGCAGTGGTTAAACATAAGAGGACAATAGTCAGGGGCGTCATGGGGAGTTGGCAAGAAGAGGGAGACGGGAGTTCAAGGGGAATGTATTGTGTTGTTAGATGTCATGCAGTGTGATGTGAAATGTCATGCAGAGGTGAGATGATCTTTTGGGATATAAGAGGAAACTGTGCTTGGCTGTATCATGCTTTTTCTGCGTATGAGTGATGTGAGAGTGTTAATAAACTTCGTCTGCTCGTAAACCTGCCTCCTCATTTCCCATCACTCTCCACAATTAACTTTTAATTTTTAGATAGCCGTGCAAGCACACCAAGAGGAGCGCCATCCGCGACGGTGACTCGCAGTCCTACAAAGGGATCTCCTCTGCCGCTGACTGGGCACACTGGGCTTGCTTCCCTGCGAAGGACGGTGTTCCGCCCGCTGCTTCTCCAACACCGGTGTTCTTTGTCAGACCCCGGGTCCCCGCTGGCATTCCCTGAATTATCCTTTAGACCTACGCATTCACGGCAACATTATAGTTGTCATGAACTTGAGTTTGGTGGTCCCAAACTCAGTTCTGACACTGTTGCAATTTTGTCTCTTTACATTGTTTATTTTCCATCAGGTGCTTCAGGGAGCCCTTTGGGTCCTTCGCTACCTGACAGCTCAGCCACGCCCCCTCCTCCTGTCAGTGTCACCAGCTGTTCCTCTTTATTGGTGTTTCCCTTACGCACACACACACACACACACTCACGCCTCCATTCATCTCCATTCACATGCTTGGACACTCACTCATGCACACCTGTTTTCCAATTCAGTCCAGCCCACGCACTTCCACACCGGCGGTTTCTTTCCTCATTAGTATTGTCATTACTTTAGCTTGGTATTTGCGGGAAGAGCTCGCCAGATCATTGTACTTTATACACAGTCGCTGTTACCCTCTGTGTATGGTAGCCTCCACTTCTCCCTGGGTTGAACCACATCAGCGACCCTCAAGGGAGCTCAACTCGGCTTCAAATGTCCACGACGTCTAGACTGGGCTTCCTCTCTGGGTCAAACCACTCCACTGACCCCATGCGAAGCCCGACTCGGCCTCCAGTGTTGCTGTGTGGCACGTCTGTCCACCGTGCCAGCCGGTCCTGCCCCGCTCTCTTTTATTTTAAACGCCAACGAAGCCATTGCAGCCCCTTGCTTCTCGGTATCTCCAGGCTGAACTCCGGAAGCAGAGGGAGCTATCCTCTCGACTCCATCCACCATCACGGGCATTCCACCACGCCGCCCAGTTCCCACATCCAGGGTAACTTGGGTCCTGGCACCAGAACCCTCCTGCTATGGCCCTGGATGGAATTGGTCCTGTCCATCTCCCAGAATACTAGGCCAATCTTTGTCCCATACCGCATTGTCCACCACGCTTGGAACCGGTCGGTCCCACAAACCACAGCCCGACTACTCCTCTCCGACATCACTGGTGATCATGAAGCCTAGGCTGTAAAACATGTCGCAGCCCATCACATTCGACCGGCTGACAGTCACTACAAACTGGACGTTGGACATTACTGCCAACTTGTATCTCGCCATCAACTCCAGCGAACCCACGATGGCCAGCCTATTTCCTCCGTAGCCACAATATGGCATCAACAGTCCTCTCACTCGGTAATACAGGAACAAACTCCTCACAGTAGGCCAGTTCAACACGGAAACCGCTACTCCCGTATCCACCAACAACGGCAACTCCACACCATCCAGCGTCACATCACAGTAAATCTGCTCATCTGTGCTCAGAGAGACGGTGTGAACAACCGTAGGAGTCGTGGCGGGGGAATTCACTTCGCGTTGCCGTTCCCCTCGCTCAAATTTTTTACAGGCCCTGGCGAAATGATGTAGGAGTCCACACTTGCCACAGCGTTTGTCCCTCGCCGGACACTCTCTTGCCTTGTATTGGTGCTTGGTGGACCCGCAGCCCATACATCTAGGCGACCCCGGGGCGGACCTTATTTTAATAGCAGTAGCGGGTTCTTCCGTGTCTTCTGCGCTATCATCGCTAGCCGGGTCCACAGCCTGCACTGCTGACTGTGATTCAGCTTGCCTCAACGTAGTTCTCTCACCAAGGTCCTTAAATAGTTTATCCACAGCTTCAAACTGTTGAGCTATCTCGACCGCCATGGCTAACGTCAGTTCACCGGAGTGTGTGAGGAGCCTTGACCGTGCTGCAGAACATAGCGTGTGCTCTGCCAACTGATCGTGGACCATTTATTCTTCCAAAGCCCCAAACTGGCATTCCCCAGCCAGCTGACGCAGGTCTGCGACGTATCGCTGCACCTACTCTCCAGTCCGCTGATGGCGCTGCCGAAACTGAATCCTTCAGACTATGACATTTTCCGGAGCGTGAAAGTAGTGCGCCATTAGCCCAACCACGTCTTCAAAACTATCACTGTCACCCAATGTGCTGAGAATGCGTTGTCCCTACATGCCAAGATTATGGACCAATATCGCTCGTGCACGTAGTTTCTCCAATTCCCCAAGGTTCAAAGCCACCAAATAATTCTGGAATACTGCATACCACCTTGCCCAGGGAACCAGCGGTTTGCCCAGGAGCTCCAAAAATGGCAGAACACTAGAAACACCCTTATCCATAGTTTTATACTCGTCGCCAAATGATATGTCCATAACCCGTACTCCAATAACGAGGTCGGAGGTGCAGTAGAACGTAACTTTATTGATGCACTCACAGTGTGTCAAAGGCGCTCCCGTCTAAGCAGAGGTCTGATCGTAAAGAGACCGTGCCTCTTCCGCATCCTCCTTTTATACCCAGGGTGGCGGCAGAACCGGAAAGGTGGAGCCACCACCCATAACACACAACAATATGAAATATATCATATTTAATACATCACACCTACTAGTCCCTACATTTAACATCCCTACTCTCACCTCCACACTTCTACCTTTCCTTTTCTCTCTCTCCTTCCTAACATGCCTTCCCCCCTTCCTCCTCCTCCTCGATCTTCAACCAACAGTAGCCCAATTTCCACCGGCACTCTGTCGGTTAACATCACTGGTGGCAGTCATTGTTAACCCGGGCCTCGACCGATCTGGTATGAAAGTCTCATTCATTGTGATCCACATGTTTGATTTGACAAGGGTTTTACGTTGGATGCCCTTCCTAATGCAACCCTCCCCATTTACCCAGGCTTGGGACCGGCACTAGGAGTACACTGGCTTGTGAACCCCCTGTGGCTGGGTTAACAGAATGCATATCTGTTGAAGGTAAATTAAGCTAATGTGACGAGGTGCATCCGTTCACATTTCATTAGTCCTAGGCAATTTCCCCAGTGCTCAACAAACCCCTAAACAGTGATCCTCAGGTGGGTCTGCAGCCAGGTTGCACTCAAATTCAAGGTGTAGGTCTGAGGTCACAAGTTATGAATACATGTCGTTTCAGCAGCCCCTGGGTATGCACATGTACAGGGGCATCTCAGTAAATTCGAATGTCATCGGAAAGTTGATTTATTTCAGTAATTCACTTCAAAAAATGAAACATATATTAAATAGATTCATTACACACAGAGTGATAAATTCCAGCTGTTAATTTATTTTAATTTTAATGGCTGTGGCTTACAGCTCACGAAAACTCCAACTTCAGTTTCTCAAAATTTAGAATATTATATAAAATTTATTTAAAAAACTGATTTTTAATAGAAATGGTGTGTTTCCTCAAGTGCTCCTATCAGTAGGAGCTGTACGATTTCAAAACATGCCGCTGAAATAGCATTAACAAATGCTCTTAGATAGATAGATAGATATTTATTTTGAACAAAAAAGTAAAACAAAAACAAAACAAATGACAAGTGCAATAAAGTAACAGTATACAGTGTTCGAAAGGGAGAAGGAAGAAATGAACACTTATTAATTCCAACTCCTCTTTTCCATAAATACACCCATGTGAAATACATACAAATTACCACATTTAAGACCCCAAGTAAACAATTAACTATATTTTGTACATATCAACATTAACACCCATCCATCCCAACATACATACAGTCCATACATCAAAACCAGCCCCAAACAACACAGATATACACAGCACTGTCCCACCCACCATTCCATAGTGTCCCAGAGTGAGCATAGTGAATCGTACATATAAATACTATCCTTCTAACATATATTCTTTCAGCAAATAATGTTTATACCTCTTTTTGAATTGATTTCTGTTTGTACATAGTTTCAGTTCCGGCTCCAGACTGTTCCACAAATCCACCCCACAGACAGATATGCACATACTTTTCTTAGTTGTTCGTATCTTGGGTTTTGTAAAGTTTAAGTCTCCTCTCAAATTATAATCATTGTCTCTTTTTTTAAAATATTTTTTCTTTCTTTCAAAAGTCTTTTTATTATTATTAAGTGAAGTATCAATACAATACAAAGTATTGGATATTTTCATTTTTGTTTTAACCAAACAGTGCAAAAATAGAATTTAAAAGTAACAAATGTGGATGCTTCAAAACACAAAGACCTTTAAGTAAACAATAATAATAATAAAAATACAAAAAAAAAGAAAAATTTTGTGTGTGAGGTGGGGGTGGGGTAAAGGGGATATGAGCTACTCAGAAACTATAATCGTGGGTCTTTCAAAGAAATCAAGAAACGGGCGCCATAATTTATAGAATTTGTTTTCAGAGCCACGAACTGTATATCTGATTTTTTCTAAATCCAAACAGGACAATATATCTTTTATCCACTGTAAATGTGAAGGGGCGAAGAGTCTTTCCACTTCAGTAACACAGCACGTCTGGCCAATAATAATGAAAATTTGAATACTTTTAATTTGGAATTTGGCAAGACAAGTTCTGGAGCCACACCAAAAATGGCGCATAATGGATCAGGTTTAATTTGATATTGCAGGACTTCAGACATAGTGATAAAAACAGAATGCCAAAAATTCATCAATGAAGGGCAGGACCAGTACATGTGAAGCAAAGTGCCAGGAGCGCTACCACACTTTTCACACTTTTCACAAGTTTCACACTTTTCACCTCACAACCTTGGTTTGCTGTCGTCACTTCCTTGTGGTAATGTATCGTCACTTCCTGTTTTGCTGTCTGCCTGTGTGGTTTGTTCTCCTTACTCTCCTGAGCTTTGGGTTAGCCACTAGCTATGGCTACTAGCTCTCCTTCCTCTCCTCTTCTGGTGTGCTCTCTCTGTCAGATGTTTAGCTACACCTCTGCCTCTTTTAGTGATAACGGTAAATGTAATAAATGTTGTCTTTTTGAGGCGCTCGAGGCGAGGTTGTCTGATTTGGAATCCCGGCTCCGCTGCATTGAAACACCGTCTGCGGCAGTTACTCTTGACGGACGCCCCTTAGCTGCAGCGGAGCTAGCTAGCTTAGGCCCCCCTGTTAGCGGTCCTCCGGCTCTCCTCAGGAGCGAGGAGACTGGGTGGGTAACGGTGAGAAGGAAGCCTAGTCGCAAAGCCCCGGTACACTACCAACCTGTTCACGTTTCTAATCGTTTTTCCCCACTCAGCGACACACCCGCTGAGGAAAAAACTCTGATCATTGGCGATTCTGTAGTCAGAAACGTGAACCTAGAGACTCCAGCGGCCATAGTCAAATGCATTCCTGGGGCCAGAGCAGGCGACATCGAGTCAAATTTGAAAATGCTGGCTAAAAGTAACTGTAAATACTCCACAATTGTTATTCACGCCGGCATTAATGACATCCGTCTCCGGCAGTCGGAAGTCACGAAACTTAATGTAGAATCGGTGTGTGACTTTGCAAAAACGATGTCTGCCACTGTAGTATTCTCTGGGCCCCTCCCCAATCTGACCAGTGACGACATGTTTAGCCGCTCGTCATCCTTGAACCGCTGGCTGTCTGTGTGGTGTCCTGCAAATGACGTGGGCTACATTGACAATTGGAGCTCTTCTGGGGGAAAACCTGGTCTTATGAGACGAGGCAGCATTCATCCCACTTTGGATGGTGCTTCTCATTTATCTAACAATCTGGCACCTTTTTTATCCAAATTTCCAAAACCTTGACTACTCAGAGTTGGGACCAGGAAGCAGAGTCGCAGTCTTACACGCCTCTCTGCAGCTCCTCTTCATCCGCCACCCCTCAGCTTAGCCCCTGTCTTCCCCATCAGAGAATCGTTGTCTGCTCCCTCCAAAGTAAATAAAAATATAATATATAAGCATCCCAAAGTGATTAAGCAAAATATTGGTAAAACTCCAATTAAACATAAAGCCTCTAAATTGAATGATTTGGCCTCTGTTCCTCCACATAATTTAAAAATTAAATGTGGTTTATTAAATATTAGGTCTCTAACTCCCAAGTCTCTGTTAGTCCATGATCTGTTAATTGATCATCAGATTGACTTAATTTCCCTTACAGAGACTTGGTTAGGGCAAGAGGATTATGTTGGTTTAAATGAATCAACTCCCTCTGGTTATTTAAACTGTCAAAATCCCAGAAGTTCTGGTCGTGGAGGAGGAGTAGCAACAATTTACCATTCCAAATTACTAGTTAATGTAAAGCAAAAACATGTTATAATTCCTTTGAGGGCCTGGTCCTCAGTATTGGGCACTTTAGCAATTTTAGGTTAAACACAATTTTATTTGCCATAGTTTATTGTCCCCCATCAACCTACTCAGAATTTTTATCCGAATTTGCTGATTTCTTAGCTGATTTAGTGCTGAAATCTGATAGAATAATTATAGTAGGGGACTTTAATATACATGTGGATGTAGATAGTGACTGCCTTAATGTGGCATTTAATTCAATATTAGACTCGATTGGGTTTTCTCAGAAAGTAGGAAATTCTACCCATCACCTCCACCTTACATTGGACCTTGTTCTGACATATGGCATAGAAATAGAAAATCTTGTAGTGTCTCCTCATAACCCTGTACTGTCAGACCATTGTCTGTTAACCTTTGATTTGACTATTTCTGACTATTTGGCTCCTAAAGAAAAATATTATTACAGTAGATGCCTCTCAGATGATGCTGTTACCAAATTTATGCAGATTGTTTCCTCTATGCCATGTGTCAACACAACGGAAATAAGCTATAGACAGCTTGCTCCTTCTGTAATTGATAACATGGTGGATAGTGTTACAGCTTCTCTGCATCAGACTCTTGACTTGGTGGCCCCCTTAAAAAAAGAAAAAGTCTAATCAGAGATTTCTAACTCCTTGGTTCAACACAGAAACTCGTAGCTTAAAACAGAAGACTCGTCAATTAGAAAGAAAATGGCGCTCCACTAATTTAGATGAAATCTATTTAGCTTGGAGAAATCATCTTTTAATTTATAAAAAATCTCTTAGAAAAGCTAGAATGAGTTATTACTCTGCATTAATAGAAGAGAACAAGAATAATCCCAGGTTTCTTTTCAGTACTGTAGCCAGGCTGACAAAGAGTCAGGACTCTGTCAATCCTAGCATTCCCTTAGAGCTTACTAGTCAGGACTTTATGAACTTTTTCAATAATAAAATTTCATCCATCAGAGATAAAATCTATCAGATTTTTCCCACAGTTAACTTAAATACTGTAACTACTACAACTCCTTCTATTGATGTCTGTCTTGATGAGTTTACTCCAATCGACCTTTGTGAGTTAGACAAAATAGTTTCCTCATCCAAACCTTCAACTTGTCTTTTAGACCCTATTCCTACCAGGTTATTTAAAGAAGTCTTCCCACTTATTGGTAGCTTTATTCTTCATATAATCAATTCTTCATTTACTTTAGGCCATGTACCGCAGGCTTTTAAAACGGCTGTAATTAAACCCTTACTCAAAAAGCCAACGCTACATCCAGAATCAGAATCAGAATCAGAAAAAGATTTATTGCCAAGTACATTAACAGATCACTGATAACATACGAGAGAATTTGACTTGACACAGAAAATGAACCTGCATTTCCGTGCCGCGGCGGCGTCTGAAACGCGCCTGTCAGCAGGAGGGTACAGGTAGCATAAGAAATAATACAATAGGAAGGAGCAAAAAATTCATTGATTCAGAATACTGGTCACATGATCAATATTATGATTACAAGGGGAAAAAAAAGCCCTCAATGCACATCAGCGGACCAAGATTTCACAGGACACAAAGAGAGCAGTGAGTGAATCTTATTTGTCAGTTTGTGGGTCAATATGAGTGCACTGTTGAAGCAAGTGTTGTATCAGTAAGAACAACAAGGACACTTTGGCAGGAGATGTTTTGTCTGGCTGCTGGCAATCGTCCTTGGCAATTGTCCGAGCAGCTGCTGCTGTCCAAGGCCTTGTGCTCAGTGTTTTGAAAAAACAGACTGCAGACAATCAGGAGGAATTTTTGTAGGGAAATTGAGCCAAATAGAACTGATCACAGAGAAGGAACTTTATTTTCTTCCGTAGATTCAGTACTTAATCCTTCATTGCGGGGCGTTGAGTCCGTCGTGGATAGACCTAAGCGTAATCATGATGTAATCCACCTTCCGAGACAGTTCTCCATTTGTCGCTATCAGGGTCTTCTCCAATTTTTCAATTTGATGGATGCACCTCGCCTGGCCAGCATTTTGATAGGTTGTATCCATCTTCAGCAATTTGCGGTACACCAGGACAATCCCAGTTCCAATCAGAATGATCCCAATCACCATTATTACGAAGACATACAAATCTTCAATATCTTCGATAGAGAGATTAGTCAGGCACAAGATCCTCCAATTACTTGTGTCCCGTAAATAGCCCGCTGGAGTCGTCCCTGCGGGGCAAACAGCTTCCCCCGGAGTACTTTTCCTTGTTGAAAAAATGGTGTCAATTGCGTTCAAAGCCCAACTTATTAATTCCATAATTTCTTTCGACGGTCAGCAGTTAGACGCAGACAGACAGCAGCAAGCTGGGATCCAGTTAGTTGGGGGGGAAGGAAAAAAAGTAAGGAGCTTTAGCTAACTATAGACCAATCTGTAATCTCCCTTTCATTTCAAAAATCTTAGAAAGAGTTGTTGCTACGCAATTATTTGACCACCTGCAAGGAAATGGTTTACTTGAAGAGTTTCAGTCTGGGTTTAGAATCCATCATAGTACTGAAACAGCCTTAGCGAAGGTCACTAACGACCTCCTCATCGCATCTGATAATGGACTGGTTTCTGTACTTGTCCTTTTAGACCTTAGTGCAGCTTAGTGCAGCTCCGTACTGTGGGTGTTTATATATTTACATATTTATTCCATCTAGCTACAATGCTCTGCACTGTGTGTTCATATATTCATATATTTATTCCATCCAGCTACAATGCTCTGCACTGTGTGTCTGTGTGTGTGTGTGTGTGTGTATATATATATTTTATAGTAATATGTACATATGTATATTAGCTGCTCTTGCTTGCTTGTTTTTTTTTCTTGCCTTCTGATTGTTGCTCTGAGTGTTGCTATCCCTGTGCTGTTGCAATCCTGGAATTTCCCCGTTGTGGGACTAATAAAGGCTTATCTTATCTTATCTTATCTTATCTTTTGATACTATCGATCATCATATTCTACTTGATAGATTAGAACACTATGTTGGACTTAATGGAACTTCATTGCAGTGGTTTAGATCTTATTTATCTGATAGGTTCCAGTTTGCTCATGTAAATAATGAGTTTTCTTTCAACTCAAAGCTTAGTCATGGAGTTCCACAGGGATCTGTGCTAGGCCCTACTTTTTTTAGTTTATATATGCTTCCGTTAGGCAACATTATTAGAAAGCACTGTATACATTTTCATTGTTATACAGATGACACACAATTATACCTGTCAGTGAAGCCAGATGATAGTAATCAATTAGCCAAGTTAGAAGCCTGTCTTAAGGAAATCAAAGCTTGGATGACTTGTAATTTCCTGCTATTAAATTCAGATAAGACTGAAGTCATTCTTGTTGGTCCAAAAATCCTTAGAAATTCCTTTCCAAATCAAACTTTCAGTTTGGATGCGGTTACTCTTTCTCTTAATAGCTCTGTGAGGAACCTTGGAATTATTTTTGATCAGGATCTGTCCTTCAATTCACATATTAAATTTGTTTCTAAGACTGCCTTCTATCATTTGCGTAATATTGCCAAGATTAGGAGCATCTTGTCTCTGAGTGATGCTGAGAAACTGATCCACGCTTTTGTTAGCTCGAGATTAGATTATTGTAATTCTTTATTATCAGGCTGTCCTAAAACATCTTTAAAAAGTCTTCAGCTGATCCAAAATGCTGCAGCAAGAGTTTTAACAGGTACTAGAAAGAGAGATCATATCTCTCCGGTTCTGGCCTCCCTTCATTGGCTTCCCATAGAGTTTAGAATTAAGTTTAAAATCCTTCTTCTTACTTACAAAGCTCTAAACAATCAGGCTCCTTTTTATTTAAAAGATCTGATACTACCGTATTATCCTAACAGAGCACTACGCTCCCAAAATGCAGGATTACTTGTAATACCTAGAACAGGGGTGTCCAATCATGTGCCATGGAGGGCCAAGACCCTGCAGGTTTTCTCTTCTACCCAGTCTCTTCAGCAGGTGTTTTCACTTATCAGCAATCAGTGGGAAGAAATTCAGTGAAATCTGCTGCTGAAGACACTGGTTGGAGGTAAAGCCTGCAGGGTCTTGGCCCTCCATGGCACATGATTGGACACCCCTGACCTAGAATCTCCAAAAGTACAATGGGAGGCAGAGCCTTCAGTTATCAAGCTCCTCTCCTGTGGAACCAGCTGCCAATCTGGATTCGGGAGTCAGACTCGATCTCTGTTTTTAAGAATAGGGCTAAAACCTACCTTTTTGATATAGCCTACAATTAGGGAGGGATCATGTGTTTCTGAACCCTCCCTTAGTTATGCTGCTAATAGGTTTAGTCAGCCGGGGGACCTCCAGTAATGCACTGGGCCTCACTCCTTTCTTCACTATCAATGAAATATTTTTTTTGCTGGTCATTAACATTTGTTTGTTCTCTCCCATAGATTGAGTCCCCATCGTGCTGTTTGCTCTCTACATGTCTGTTCTTTTCTTCTTCTCTATCCCCTCACCCCCCAGCCAGTCGCAGCAGATGACTGCCCCTCCCTGAGCCTGGTTCTGCTGGAGGTTTCTTCCTGTTAAAAGGGAGTTTTTCCTCTCCACCGTCGCCAAGTGCTTGCTCACAGGGGATCGCCTGATTGCTGGGGTCTTTCTGCAACTGTGGGGGTTCCCCCTACAGTTGAAAGTGCTATGAGATGACTGTTGCTGTGAAATGGCGCTATATAAAGTTGAATTGAATTGAATTGAAGTTGGGTCTATATCCGAGTAAATACGTGTTAACTTAACCTTGGACAGGTGCACCCGGTGCACGATCTTAAATTGAATAAGAGCGTGACGAGCACACATTGATGCAGTGTGAACCTGGCCAAGAATAGAGTCCCACAGTTCATCAGTAAAAGTAAAATTAAGATCTTGTTCCCAATTCAATTTAATAGCGGCCAGAGAAGAAGATTGTAAATTTGAAATTAAATTATATAAAACTGATATTACCCCCTTAGAAGTTGGTTTAACTAATAAAAAATCATCTAGAGGATTATCAGAAGGTTTTTGAGGGAATTGTTTTGTCATGGTTTGCACATAATGTCTGACCTGGAGGAAGCGGAAAAAATGTGTAGAAGTGATGTCGAATTTAGTGGAAAGTTGAGAAAAACTTGCAACTTGTCCATCAAAATATAAATCCGCAAAAGATTTTAAACCTTTTCTGTGCCATATATGAAATGCACTATCAATAATTGATGGGGTAAATAAATGATTTGCAGCAATTGGACTTCTAATGGAGAAAAACTGAAGACCGAAATTTTTCCTGAAATGAGACCAAATTCTAAGAGACTGACGAACTACTTTGTTATTACCCGGTGTAGACAAGGCAAGAGGAAGTGGTGAACCTAAAATTGCCGGTAGGGAGGTTTGATTGTCCACATGTGACTCCATAAGGATCCAAATGGATGATTTGGGTTCCAGATAGTTTCCAATATAACATGCACCTGATATTTGCTCTCCAGTAGTAATATTGAAAGTTAGGCAGAGCCATGCCACCCACTGATTTGGGTCTTTGAAGAAAAGCTTTCCTCAATCTCGGATGTTTACCATTCCAAATAAATGAGGTAATCAGAGAGTCCAAAGACTTAAAAAAGGATTTAGGAATAAAAATGGGGAGACATTGAAACAAATATAAAAACTTTGGAAGTAACATCATTTTTACAGAATTGATTCTGCCAATTAAGAACAAGGATAATGGGGACCATTTGGAAAGTATTAGCTTGCACTGGTCAAATAAGGGGAGAAAATTATTTTTAAACAAGTAATTAAATTGTTTAGTAACACATATCCCAAGATAATTAAAATGATCAATAACAACCTTGAAAGGAAAATTTTCAAGATCCTGAACTCGAATCTTTTCATTAAACAATTCACTCTTATTGAAATTAATTTTATAACCAGAAAACCTACTAAAACTATCCAAAATGTTGAGTATAGCAGGTAATGAAGTAAGTGGGTTGGAGAGAAATAATAAAAGATCGTCGGCATAGAGTGAAACCCTATGCTCGATGCCGCCCCACAAATGTCTAGAAAGTCCCAGCTCCCACGGATTGCAATAGCTAACAGCTCAATTGCCAAGGCAAAGAGCAACGGGCTCAAAGGACAGCCTTGCCTCGTACCACGGTAAAGCTTAAAATAGTCAGAATAGCGACAATTAGTTAACACTGAAGCTAAAGGACTAGCATAGAGAAGTTTAATCCAGGAACAGAAGGAAGGACCAAAACCGAATCTCTCCAAAGTAAAAAAACAAATACTCCCACTCAACCCTATCGAATGCCTTTTCAGCATCCAAACTAATAAGACATTCAGGTATGTTGTGGTGAGGAGTATAAATAATATTAAACAACCGCCGCAAGTTAAAAAAAGAATGGCGATTTTTAATGAAACCGGTTTGGTCCTGTGAAATTATAAAAGGAAGAATCTTTTCCAATCTTGAAGCTAACAACTTTGACAAAATTTTAACATCGGTATTTAATAAGGAAATAGGCCTGCAAGAAGCACAATCAACAGGATCCTTGTCTTTTTTAAGCAACACAATGATACAGGCCTGATAACATGAAGGAGGAAGTGTACCAGAGTCAAGCGACTCTGTAAAAATTTGACAAAGGAAAGGGACAAGGTCATCAGAGAATTTTTTGAAAAAAATCAGCGGAAAACCCATCAGGTCCTGGAGATTTTCCTAACTGCATGGATGATATTGCCAGCTGAATTTCTTCTTTTGTGATGGGAGCTTCTAGAATTTGCCAAGATTCTGAGGAAATCAAAGGGATATCAATAGAATCAAAAAAATCTTGCAGATCCTTTAAGTTTGTTGTATATTCTGAGGTATATAATTTGGAATAAAATGACCTGAAGATATCATTAATCACTTGTTGATTAGATGTCACCTCTCCTTTATCTGTCCTAACTCCAGTAATAATTTGCTTAGCTCTAATACCGCGCAGTTGATTAGCGAAAAGTTTACCGGTTTTTTCGCCATGTTCATAAAATTCACTCTTGTTCCTTATTAAACAACCTTCAATTTTTCGAGTGGAGAGTAAATTAAGTTTAGTTTGTAATGTCAAACATTCCTTGTACAGAGCGGGTGATGGAGATTGAGCATATTGTCTGTCAATGTCCAAGATTTGATCTAAAATAGCCTTCTGTTCCTGTATTGCGGATCGTCTTTTAAATGCTGCCAATGAGATAAATTCCCCCCTAAGAAATGCCTTCATGGCCTCCCATATCGTTTTGTTTGGCATACCAGGAGTTTTATTTTCTTTCAAAAAAAACTTAATTTTAGAAGAAATATTCGCAACCAATTTTTCATCTGTAAGTAATAATGGATCCAGTCTCCAATGCTTTCTCATGGAGTCACATCCATGGAGGATCATTTTAAGTACAACAGGGGCATGATCAGAAACCGAGATGCTATCATAACTGCAAGAGCTAAGGTTATTAATTAATAAATTGTCAACAAAAAAATAATCTATTCTGGTATAAGTATGGTGTATGTGAGAGAAAAAAGAATAGTCCCTGCCGTTAGGATGTAAAAAACGCCAAGGGTCTGTAAGGCTATATTCCTCAAGAAAAGACTTAACATAAGTTGCAGATTTATTAAGACTAGCAGGTTTTGGGGATGAGCGATCTAAAATCGGATCCATATACAAATTAAAGTCACCCCCAAGAATTAGAGAATGAGTATTTAAATCTAGAAGCTGCGAAAAAAGGTTGCGAAAAAAGTGTACATCATCAAAATTCGGCGCATACAGATTAGCCAAGGTGACATGTTTATTGCCAAGTTTACCTGATACTATTACAAATCGTCCATTTTTATCTAATACAACATTAGAGGGAATAAATGGGATATTTCGATCAATAAGAATAGCGGCGCCCCTGGCCTTAGCTTTAAAATTTGAATGAAAAAATTGTCCTGACCAACATTTTGACAAGCGCAAGTGGTTGGAATCCTGCAAATGGGTTTCCTGCAAAAACAGTACCCCAGGCTTAAATTGCTTTAGACGTGACATGACTCTCTTTCGTTTAATTGGGTGGTTCATCCCCTTCACATTCCAGCTTACCAAAGTAAGATTAATATTCATTCAAAGAGTAAAATTTATATATTGTGTTGTGTAGCCCAAAAAAGAATGAGGTGAGGTACAGGTAAAAAAAAGGGGGGGGTGAGGGGGGTGTTAATAAATCGATAACAAAAAAAAAAATAAAAATTCAACAACCAAACCTATAACAACACTCTAGCCGGTTGCAAAGAACAGCAACCGCTCCAACTCCTGCTCTATTCTCATCCTAACAAAATACTCCCATACAACTAATACTCCCATACAACTGGCTTCAATCCTGCATAGTATGAACATTTTACCCTAAAAAAAAAAAAAAAAATTAAGTAAACAACAACATATAGGGAGCCAATTTTACCTTGTTTTTGAACATCTAAAAATGCATCAATGTCCAGTCAGTGCAGCTTTAATGAAGTAATAATCAAGTAGTCCAGTGTGGTAGTTGGTCAACCCAGGAATGTCCAGTTCAGGGCGAAAATCGCTGATTTCTCTCCATGGTTTGCATGAAGCGGGTGGCCTCCGAGACGGACGCCAGCCACTGGTTTTTGCCGTCTGGAAGAGTTATCCGGAGCCTGGCGGGGAAGAGAAGAGAAGGACGAAAACCTCTCTTGTACAACTCGGACATAACCTCCTTGTATTCGGCTCGTTGCTTCTGAACGTGGGCGTTATAATCCTCGTAGAACTGAAGTTTATGTCCACGATATTCCAAAGTCCCACGGCATCTCCGCGCTTCTCTCATCACCAAGTCTTTGGTCCAAAACCGGTGGAAACAAATAATGACAGCGCGCAGCTTCCCGTTCGGACCCGGCTTGAGCGTGAGGCTGCGGTGGGCTCTATCCAGCTCTGGGGGAGATGGCAAAGTTTGTGTGCCAAAGACGTCCACCAACAGCCGAGAAAAAAATTCAGATGGCTGTGGACCCACATCAAAGGACTCCGGCAGCCCCACCAGACGAATATTCAGCCTCCTGCTTCTTCCCTCCAGGTCAGAAAGTTTGTTTTTCAAAAGCTTGTTCTCCTCCTGTATTGATTCACACGTAGCTTCAAGCGTCGCTAGGCGCTGGCTGACGTCCTCCGCGTTGCTTTCAAGGTCGCCAATGCGTTGCTCCTGGTTAGCCACATCTGCTTGAATCTTGTCCAGCTTGCCATTAATAAGATCAAATGAAGCTTTAAAGTCAGCAGCTATGGACATTCTGTGTTGCTCAAACAAGGCAACAAGTGCAGGGTTAAGACTTATATTAGCATCCTCAGCTAAGCTGGTGTTAGCATTGTTCATTGCTGCCTCCTTTTCAGTCTGCTTTCTTGTTTTGGACATATTTCTCAACTCAAAACAGATTCTGCACGTATTAAATGTCCAAAACGTTGATAGCTTACAGCAAAGTAGGGTTTTAAAAATAAGACTGAAAAAAAATATAGCAGGAGCCAGCAACACACACACCTACTCCATTGCCAGCACCTAAATATTTTTTGTATATTAGTTGGGAGTTGATTATTAATTGCCCTGTACATGACTTGTGCTGTCTTAAATTTAACTAAATCGATGAACTTTATGACATGTGACTTTATAAACAACGAATTGGTATGGTCTCTATATCCTACATTATTTATTATCCTTATAGCTCTTTTTTGTAATGTGCATATTGACTGTAGGTTGGTCTTGTAGGTGTTTCCCCAGACTTCTACACAGTAGTTAAGATAAGGTAGAAACAGTGAATTGTACAGTAAGAACAATGATTTATAGTCCAACATGTGTCTTGTCTTCCCCAGTATCCCAATACATTTTGCCAACTTGGCCTGGATGTGACTGATGTGAGGTTTCCAGCAGATTTTATTGTCTAGCGTCACCCTCAGAAACTTATTTTCCTGTACTGTTTCTATTCTGGTATCATCTATCGTTACCATTATTTCATGATTTATTTTATAATTTCCAAACAACGTAATCTTTGTGGGTTTTTTTTTTCAGATTTAGAGATAATTTATTTTTGTTAAACCACTGCATTAACCTTTTCATTTCAGTTGTGACCACCTCTAAAACCTGCTGCAAATTCTCACCAGTGCAAAGGATATTTGTGTCATCTGCAAACAAAATAAAGAATTCAGAATTCAAATTCAGAATTTTTGATACTTGGCATATGTCATTTATATACAAGATAAAGAGTTTGGGTCCCAAAACTGACCCCTGGGGCACACCACAAGTGATGTCCATGAAGGGTGATTTGTGCTCACCAATTTGTACAAATTGTTGTCTGTTACTTAAATAACTTTCCACCCAACTCAGTCCAACCCCCCTTATCCCATACCTTTCCAGTTTCCTTAGTAGAATTCTGTGGTCAATGGTGTCAAAAGCTTTCTTAAAATCTATAAATACTCCTACAGCAAACTTTTTTTTTTATCTATACAACTAGTAATTTCTTCAGTAAGTTTGATCAGTGCCAAAGATGTAGATTTATCTGCTCTAAAACCATACTGGCTGTCTGTAAGGAGGTTGTGTTTTTCAATGAAATCATCATCAGCTTTTTTTTTCTTGCCTTCTGATTGTTGCTCTGAGTGTTGCTATCCCTGTGCTGTTGCAATCCTGGAATTTCCCCGTTGTGGGACTAATAAAGGCTTATCTTATCTTATCTTATCCAGTCTCTTTGTGAAGATTTTTTCAAGTATTTTGGAGAATTGTGAGAGTAAAGAGACTGGCATGTAATTTGTGAAATAATGACTGTCTCCTGTTTTGTATAGTGGTATTATTTTTGCTATTTTCATTTTGTTTGGAAATGTACCAGTTTGAAATGACAGGTTACAGATGTGGGTGAGTGGTTTAACTATTCCTTCAATTACTTTTTTCACTATTGTCATGTCAATTTCATTCCAGTCCGTTGATTTTTTGTTCTTAAATTTACTCAAGTCTCGATAATTTCCTTTTCAGTAACTGCACCCAAAAAGATTGTGTTTGGATTTCTATCTTCTATTTCATTTACAGAACCACTGTTGTTTGTTTCTGGTGTCATTATTGATTTTGCTAATTCAGGACCAACATTTACAAAAAATTTATTGGAACCACTGACCGCATCCTCCATATTATTTAACAAATTGCCGTATTTAGTAAAATATTCTGGATAATTAGCATTCTTAGGTCGATTACTAATAATCCCATTGAGTACTTGCCATATTCCTCTTAAGTTATTTTTATTATCCTCTAATATTCTGTTGTAGTATTCTTTCTTACAAGTCCTCATTATATTAGTAAGCTTATTTTTATATCTTTTATATTTGATCTCAGCCTCCACCTTTCTGCACTTAATGAATTGTTTATATAATGTATTCTTTTTACATGCATTCAGTAACCCCTTGGTGACCCAAGGAATATTTTTGTTTTGTTGTCTGTCACTGTATTGTTTTATAGGACAGTTTTTATTGTACAATGATTGAAATATTTGTAAAAATTTATCATATGCTTTATTTATATCATTTTCATCATAAACTATCTTCCAGTCTTGTATTAATAATTCCTTTGCCAGTAAATACATAGATTCTTCAGTTCTTATTCTTTTATATTTAATATTTTTGGTATACTTTTTCTTCCTATAATAACATTGATAGACAACAAAAGTCGGCAAGTGGTCACTGATGTCATTCAATAAAAGCCCACTCCTGATATTATTTTCCATAATGTTTGTGAATATGTTATCTATTAGTGTGGCACTGTGTGACGTGATTCTGCTAGGTCCGGTAATTGTTGGATGTAAGCCCATACTGTACATTGTGTTGATAAATTCTTCTGTCAAATTATGTTGTTTTGAATTCATAAGATCTATATTGAAATCCCCACAGATGAACATAACTTTATGAGTTAGTTTTGCATACATTTTTCCATCCAGTCCTTAAATACATGTAAGTCAATGTTTGATCCAGGTGTTCTATATACACAGCTCACTACTATATTCTTCACATTGTCCAGACAGATTTCTATTGTAATACATTCAAATAAATCATCCACAGTTACTGACAGATTTTCAACAACCTTGTATTGCAAGCTCTTGTCAACATAAATTGCAACTCCGCCTCCCTTTTTCACTTTTCTATTTATATAATTTAATTCATAGTCATCCATGGTAAAATCCACTCCTTTCTCTTCACTGAGCCACGTCTCTGATATTGCCACAATATTGAATGGCTCTTTAAACTGATGTAAATAATCTTTAATGTTATTAAAGTTGGCATAGAGACTTCTGCTGTTGAAGTGGATCATAGAAATATTGAAATCAGATGTGACCATTGTGTTAAACTGTTCATCCGTGTAGTAACTACAGTCATTATTGATGGAGCTAAATAAATTATTATCAGGGCCTATGTTATATTCTACGTCCTGTGGGTTGTGATCCGTATATTCAAAAACTTTCAGTTCCTGTTGTTCCTGTTTGTTGATCTTTTGTTTCATGTTGTTAAATGTCCTGTTGCAGATGAGTATAACCCTTCAGTGTCCTACAGTTGTCTCTTGTTGCTGTCGACTCCAGTTCATAATATTCATTGATATTTGTCCAGTTCCATAATATTACGGATGTTAATGACCTTGGCTTCTTCAGGTGATCCATTTAATTTTATGTATATTTTACAGTTTGATGTCCAGGTGTTTTGAATCTTTTTCTGCTTTCTCAGGTATCTTGCTTTTCTGGCTATTTCTGCGTTTTCTTTTGTGAGGTGCTCGTTTATATAGATGTTCATTCCTTTCAGTTTCTTACCTTGTTTTAGCAGCGCAGTCTTGTGTTTTTTATTCACAAACCTCATGATGACAGCCGGTTTGTCGCTGTTTTTCCTGGGCAGAGGTGGCAGGCCTCAATGGTGTTACGGTCCAGCTGGATTCCTTTGGACTGCATGAAGGCCGCCACTTGTTGTTGCATGGATTCATCTTCCAGCGCGTCGAGCCTCCCTCCGCTGTCCACGGCCACCACCCGAGCATACGATCGGGGTTTAATGTGGAGCCCCGTGATGATCACGTCGTTCACCCGAGTGTACTGCTCCAGGTCCGACACTCTGCTCTCCAGATACGCCAGCCTCTTGTCCTTCTCGGCGTTTTGGATCTGCAGCGCTTTCACCTCCTCGAGCAGGCCCAGGACGTTTTTTTGCTGCAGCTTAACAGCAGAAATCTCTTCAGCCAAGAAGTCAAGCGATCTTTTAATATTGTCCACCTCCTCAGTCTGCTGAGCTTTCTTGGGACCCATGATCCCAGCCGATGTATGTTGATTCAGGCTCTGTGATCGTAGAAAAGAAAACACGTGGGATAAGTCCCTTTGTTCTCCCGGAGTGTGAGGGGACTGATGAATTGCTCTTCTGACAATACACCTCTTTTTACTGATCAAACGCACATTGTCATAAAATGCACCAAAATACCAATGTGCTGAGACTGCACTGCTGTCATGCCTTCTTGAAATGAAGTCCCTCCTCCCAGCCCAAAGTGGGCGCATAGTCCACAGGTAATTAGATGGCATGATACAAAGTGTGAAAAACAGACTACACACTGGCAGAAATGATCAAAAGCACTGGGAGACGAGAAGCATGTTGGAAAAGTCCAATGTTGACCATTGTAATAGGGCCCAAAGTGTCATGGCCTGCGGTGAGCGAGCACACACATACATCATCACACTAATTGTCTCCCATTTGCTTCAGCCGTGCAGCGGCCGGGCTCCACCCTACTTAAGGGGTGAACTGGCATTATTCCACTGTGGGATTGTCTCAATGCCACAGCCTTCTTTGCCATGAGATCACCTGCTATTTTGGAACTGTTTCCTTGCTTTGCCTAGTGTGTGCTCCAGCTTGCTCGCAACCCAGCCCCAGCCCTGACCTTCAGAGTAACCAGAATCACATAAGCCCATTCCCAAACCCACCTTATTGTCTCTCGGGACCTCTCTGCCCCTTCTCCTCAGCCTTGCCTCTGGATCGCTGCCTGCTCGCCCCCCGATCCCAGTTTTCCTGTGGAGCTTGGATGCTCACCCTCCTGGATCGGCTTCAGCCTGTAAGTCAAGCAAAATATCCAGTTAACCCTCACCCTGTTCTTCCCCCTCTCGGAGTTTTCCCCCCAGGCCTGGGAACCCCTTCCCACCTGCCTCCTCGCCTCACCTCCTGCTTTGGAGCCGCCACTACCCTGCCTGCAGCCTCAGCTCCCCTTTTACCTGGTTCACCACCTGCAAGCAGACACGTATTACCCCACTTTCCTGTTATATTCTAAACATAAGTACGTTGCCAGCTCTGACCGTGATAATAATATCTCCTTTCTTTTCTCTCACAGGGCTCCAGTCCCAGCAAATTATCATAAATTTTGTGAATAAAAATACTTACCTTGCACCTTACCTGCTGAACTGTTGTAGTTTCTGCTCCTTTGAGTCCTGCTTTGTTAAAACATGTCATTACAATCCCACCAGCCTCAGGACCCAGCAGGAACCACACCAGGTTCTCTGCTGGAATGCCTCACCACCTTCAATGCCAAAATTAATGTGGAATCGGTGTGTGACTTTGCCAAAACAATGTCTGCCTCTGTAGTATTCTCTGGGCCCCTCCCCAATCTGACCAGTGATGACATGTTTAGCCACTTGTCATCCTTCAACCGCTGGCTGTCTGTGTGGTGTCCTGCAAACAATATGGGCTACATAGACAATTGGAATTTATTTGGGGGAAAACCTGGTCTTATTAGACGAGACGGCATCCATTCCACTTTGGATGGTGCGTCTCATTTATCTAACAATGTGGCATCATTTTTATCCAAATTTCCAAAACCTTGACAACTCAGAGTTGGGACCAGGAAGCAGAGTCGCAGTCTTACACGCCTCTCTGCAGCTCCTCTTCATCCGCCACCCCTCAACTTAGCCCCTGTCTTCCCCATCAGAGAATCATTGTCTGCTCCCTCCAAAGTCAATAAAAATATAATGTATAAGCATCCCAAAGTGATTAAACAAAAAGTTGGTAAAACTCAAATTAAACATGAAGTCTCTAAATTTAATGATTTGGCCTCTCTTCCTCCTCATAATTTAAAAATTAAATGTGGTTTGTTAAATATTAGGTCTCTAACTCCCAAGTCTCTGCTAGTCCATGATCTGTTAATTGATCATCAGATTGATTTAATATCCCTTACAGAGACTTGGTTAGGACAAGAGGATTATGTTGGCTTAAATCTACAACAAATCTAACAAATCTACCAACGGGTACAAATAAAGTAACCTGAACCTGAACCTAAATGAATCAACTCCCTCTGGTTATTTAAGCTGTCAAAATCCCAGAAGTTCTGGTCATAGAGGATGAGTAGCAACAACTTACATTCCAAATTACTAGTTAATGTAAAGCAAAAAACACGTTATAATTCCTTTGAGGGCCTGGTCCTCAGTATTGGGCATTTTAGCAGTTTTAGGCTAAACCCAATTTTATTTGCCATAGTTTATTGTCCTCCATCAGCCTACTCAGAGTTTTTATCCAAATTTGCCAAATTGTTAGCTGATTTAGTGCTGAAATCTGATTATAGTAGGGGACTTTAACATACATGTAGATGTAGATGGTGACTGCCTTAATATGGCATTTAATTCAATATTAGACTTGATGGGGTTTTCTCAGGAAGTAGGAAATTCTACCCATTATCTCCACCACACGTTGGACCTTGTTCTGAAATATGGCATAGAAATAGAAAATCTGGTAGTGTCTCCTCATAACCCTGTACTGTCAGACCATTGTCTGTTAACCTTTGATTTTACTATTTCTGACTATTTGGTTCCTAAAGAAAAATATTACTACAGTAGATGCCTCTCAGGTGATGTTGTTACCAAATTTATGCAGATTGTTTCCTCAATGACATGTCTCAACACAACGGAAATAAGCTATAGACAGCTTGCTCCTTTTGTAATTGATGGCATGGTAGATAGTGTTACAGCTTCTCTGCATCAGACTCTAGACATGGTGGCCCCTTTGAAAAAGGAAAAGTCTAATCAGAGATTTCTAACTCCTTGGTTCAACACAGAAACTTGTAGCTTAAAATTGAGATCTCTTGTAGCGGGATCGACCCAAAAACTGAAGGAGAAACTTCTCAGTCTCTGTTCACTTTAAATTAGGCAAATTAAAGGTCCACTTTAATGGCGTGAAAAGTCATGAAAAAAAATGAGAAAAACATTTACTAGGATAAGAATGGCTTCTGAGGTGAAAGAAAAAGTTTGAGAATTTGATCCTCTAAAAGGACGAGCTCTAAAGAAAAAGGTGGTTTCTCCTCAGTAACCAGAAAGACTTGACAAACTTCACAGAGAATAAAATAAAACTTCACAGGGCCTTGAAACGGTGGAATAAAATCTTCTTCTGAGATCTAGATTACTATTCTGCTTCTTTAATCTTAATTTAGTTCCTAGTCTTTCTCAAAATCTCTTTCTTTCTTCTTTCTGTGTTTCTAATTCTTAATTCTATCACCGTTCTCTATCTTGCTTCTTGCTAATCTTCCTGCCTGTTCTTTGTCTGATCTTATTGCTTGCTCTGCTGATCTCTGATCTTCTCTGTTCTTTTCTCTACTGTTCTCTTACTAAACTCAAATCTAACTTCTCTCTTTTAAAGTTACCTCGCCGGGTCGTAAAACTGATGATGTCGATCGCAAGACTGACCAATCGACTTTTTCAGAAGCAGTTTGAAATGGCTGCTATCCAATGTGAGAACATTTCTTTGTTTGAGAGCAGCCAATCAAACGAAGACACCATCCCATGAAATTGCAGATGGAAAATCAACAGTCAGTTCTTATGAAATTAAATGCTCAATATAAAATCTAACTAAATTAAATGACTTGGCTAATATTTGGTGATCATGCATTTATACCATTACTCCAATAACACTCATGAATATAACATTTCTTATACATAATTATAATACATGCATTCACATTTAGATCAAAATGCAGCAAAACATGCAGCAAACCATGGTTGGTGATAAAAGAGGGATGATTTTCAGTGTCCTTAGGATCCAGAGGATAAGCTGAAAGAAACTTAATGTTTAGAACAAATTAAAAGTCATCCTACATACTGAAAACACATTCCGTAGGTATCCGCTAGGAGGTACTGTTGAGCTGTAGATGATTTCCTTTAGTATCTGGGTGAAGACCTGGATTTTATTTATTTATTTAGCGAATGCAAAGTCCTTAAGCCAAGCAGTTGCCTCCTGGTTTGCTGTATGGAGGGTGTGTAATCCTCCTTCCAGTCTTTGGAGCGGGCAAACCTCTATGATGTGTTCCATTGTTTGCTCTTCTCCACATGCGCACAGTGGGCTAGGGCTACTGCCCCATCTGTGAAGGCTGGCCAAGACCTGGATAGTATCGTGCTATAAACCCGTCAGATTAAGCGGTTTATGACTCTTTTAAGAACATTGGTTTCCTGTGAAAAGGTACGTCATCAAATGCAGTGTTCACATTGAGAGGTCTGGTCTCCTGAGTTTTATGTTCCTTTGAGCCTTTAAAAGCAAATTCTGATCCTTACAATCTCTGCAAGAGGCAACTGTTTACATTGGGGTCCTGGGAAAGCAAGCATCTTTGGTCAGGCCCGGAAGAGGCCTGCATGAGTCGACATAAAAGCCAGTGATATTCCTGAAAAGGCAGAAAAGTGGTATTCCTGTGTAATGAATAAAGTGAAATTCCTGTAAACTGGAGAGAAGTGATCTTCTGTCTTGGTTTGAGGGCCGGTTCATAAGGAACTATAGTGTGGTGGCACTGCCTTTAACTCAGCTGACCTCCGTTAAGGTCCCCTTTCACTGAACCGAGGCAGCAGAGCAGGCATTCAACAAATTAAAATGCCTGTTCACGGACACACTCATCTTGGCACAGGTCGACACGCAGCTCCAGTTCGTCCTCGAGGTGGACGCATCTGACACGGGGGTTGGTGCTGTGCTGTCACAGCGCACATCCTTGGATCAGAAGCTCCACCCATGCGCTTTTTTCTCTCGTCGGCTTACGCCGGCCGAGAGAAATTCTAGCGTGGGGGACAGAGAGCTGCTGGCCATTAAGTTGGCACTGGAGGAGTGGAGACATTGGTTGGAGGGTGCCATTCACCCCATCATCATGTGGACCGACCACAAGAATCTAGAATACTTGGGTCGGCATGCCAATTAAACGCCAGGCAGGCTCGCTGGTCTTTATTCTTCCAGCAGTTCAATGTTACCATCACTTACCAGCCTGGTGCCCAGAATGTCAAACCGGACGTGCTATCGTGCCAGTTTGATTCCAGGGAGGTAGACCCCCCCCCCCAACCATCATCCCGCCTTCGTGCGTCCTTGGTGCCCTTACTTGGGACATCAAGCAGAGGGTCCGTCAGGCCCAGTCCCGGGAGCCCGTGCCAGTAGGGTGCCCCCAGAATCGCCTCTACGTTCCAGCCGCCCTCCGCAATGACGTTCTCCAGTCCAGCTGCTTCGCCTGCCATCCTGGTATCTCCCGCACTGTTGACTTCGTCCGGCGGGAATTCTGGTGGCCCACGGTGCAGTGGGACGCACGGGACTAGGTCAGGGCCTGCCAGACCTGCGTCAGGGGGAAATCGGACTCCTCTCCCCCCTCAGGGCTCCTCCACCCCTTCCCCACCCCGGGTTGTCCTTGGTCTCATATTGTTGTAGACTTTGTGACCGGACTCCCCCCCTCCCGTGGGAAGACTGTAATCCTGACTATCGTGGATTGCTTCTCCAAGACGGTGCATTTGGTTGCCCTCCCGAAGCTCCCCTCAGCCTTGGAGACGGCGGCCCTATTAACGGACCACATGATCAAGGTCCACGGCATCCCCATTGACATCGTGTCTGACCGGGGTCCAAAAGGAGTCTCTCTTCTGGGAATCATCCTCAGAGTAACGGGCAGGCAGAGCAATCAGTCCCTGGAGGCCACCCTGTGGTGTGTAGCAGCCGAGAACCCGGCTTCATGGAGCTCGCACCTGACCTGAGTGGAGTATTCTCTCAACTCGGCTGTTTCGGCAGCCACAGGACTCACTCCATTCGAGGCATCCCTGGGGGACACCCCGCCTCTTCTTCCCATGACCGAAAGGGAGGTGGCGGTTCCATCCGTTGAGGCCCATTCTTGTCGCTGCCAACGTGTCTGGAGGTCTACCTGGACTACCCTGACGCACTCCACGGAACGCACCCGGGCCGCCGTGGACAAAAAGTGGGTCCCGGCTCCCAAATACACCGTGGGACAGCAACTCTGGTTGGCGGTGAGTCAGGTCCCGCTGAAGGAGAAATCTAAGAAGCTGTCTCCCCGCTTTCTGGGCCCGTTTCCCATCGCCTGGATTATTAATGACGCGTCAGTTCAGCTGAAGCTCCCTCCTACGCTACGGGTGAACCCCACGTTCCATGTGTCCCACATTAAGCCCCTCTCGGTCAGTCATCTCTTCCTCCCCCCCAAGCTGCCTTCTCTTCCCCAAATCATCGATGGCCACCCCGCCTACACAGTCCGCCGGATTCTGGATGTTTGCCATCGGGGCCAGGGACTGCAGTACCTGGTGGACTGGGAGGGCTATGGCCCAGAGGAACGATCGTGGACCCCATCATCACAGGTTCTGGCCAAGGAGATGCTCCGTGTCTTCCACCGAACCCACCCAGGGAAGTCCTCTGGACCGCCAGGAGGTGCTCCTAGAAGGGGGGGCCCTGTCATGGGCAGCAAGAGTGCACCCCTCCCCTCCTGCCGCACGTTCACCAATTCATCACTGCACCTGAGGCAGAGGACACACCTGTGCCCGTTCATCAGCCAGCGTACTTAAGGAGGCCTCCTCCTCACAGTCAACGCTGGCTCATCTGGGTATACTGCCCTGATTCAGGGAAGCAGGTCGTGTGAACATAGCTTAGACCCATTGTCTAACTGTTCTCTTTCCTATTGTTACAGGTTGCTGCCATTGTGCGGGTGTGTCTTGGGACTGTGTGCGCTCTCCTGCCACCTCATCACTTTCCCGGCAACAGATCTTCACCCGGTCAGGCACTTCAAGCTCATTCCCCCTTCCCTACTGGTTTGTCTATTCCCCGCTGGAGTCCGGCTGGTCCTCCCTCGGAGTTCCGAGTAAGTGGCAATTTGGGTCACCCATATTCCCCTTCTCTGCTTCTCCGCTGACAGCTCTCGCTTTTCTCTCCACCGGTGGATTGAATCTTCTGGCGAGTGGCTGTTTCTGTAACGTAGTGCTGTTTTCTACATTTTATAAACTATTGAACATTTCCCCCTTGTGTGGTTCTATCTTGTGCTAGCATCGTGCACGTGAGCTGTCAGCTAATCATGACATATTAAATTCGTTTCTATGACTGCCTTCTATCATTTGCGTAATATTGCCAAGATTAGGAGCATCTTGTCTCAAAGTGATACTGAGAAACTGATCCATGCTTTTGTTAGCTCAAGATTAGATTATTCCATCCATCTATCCATCCATCTTCTACCACTTTTCCGGAGGTCCGGGTCACGGAGGCAGCAGTTCAAGCAGAGAAGCCCAGACTTCCCTCTCCCCAGGAACCTGCTCCAGCTCTTCAGAGAGGATACCAAGGCATTCCCAGACCAGCTGGGAGATATCGTCACGCCAGTGAGTCCTGGGTCTGCCCCGGGGTCTCCTCCCAGAGGGACGTGCCCGAAACACCTCAAGCGGGAGGTGTCCAGGAGGCGTCCTGATCAGATGCCCAAACCACCTCAACTGGCTCCTTTCAATGTGGAGGAGCAGCGGTTCTACTCTGAGCCTCTCTCGGATGACTTAAATTATTGTAACTCTTTATTATCAGGTTGTCCTAAAACATCGTTACAAAGTCTTCAGTTGATCCAGAATGCTGCAGCATGAGTTTTAACAGGTACTAGAAAGAGAGATCATATCTCCCCAGTTCTGGCCTCCCTTCATTGGCTTCCCATAGAGTTTAGAATTAAGTTTAAAATCCTTCTTCTCACTTACAAAGCTCTAAACAATCAGGCCCCTTTTTATTTAATTTTTTTTTTTTATTTTACCGGCCATGACCTGGAGATCCTCTCGGGATTTCTGGCGGAGGAGTCGAGAGAATTGTCGGATGAGTTTTGGAGAATTTAGATTCTCCAAAAATACAATGGGAGGCAGAGCCTTCAGTTATCAAGCTCCTCTTCTGTGGAACCAGCTGCCAATCTGGATTCGGGAGTCAGACTCGATCTGTTTTTAAGAATAGGGTTAAAACCTTCCTTTTTGATATAGCCTACTATTAGGGAGGGATCATGCGTCTTTGATTTACCGTTTTTTTTTTTTTTTTTGGAGGTTTTGATGCAGTTCACTGATTGTTTGGAGAAATTTGACCGAGTATACCTGAGGCTAATTGTTAGCTAACAGTTATTTCTCGGACGTAGGCCTGATTTTAATCTTATTTATGGACTTACTTTGACAGTGTTGTACCTGACAAGTCCCATGGGGTTTTGGTAGAGTTTACTCTGATTGTTATGAGCCCATTTGAAAATGGGGTCCTGGATTTGGCACTTGAGTGGCCAAAGTTTGTTGTTGACAATGTGTGGATTCATCCACTCAGGCAGGAATTTAGGAATGATTTTCCTTTCCTGTAGATTGATTTGTGGTGTTTGCGGTACAAATGTAGGGTGGAAGACCTTGTCCTCCCTTTGAGGTTTGTCATGGAAGACTCTTTCGTCATTGTACGCTTTGTGTCATTTGGCAAATCGGTCCAAATGTTTTTGAAATGCGGCCTTGGGAGCGTTGTACATCGTTTTGACGCTTTTGTGTTCTGCAGCTGAAATGTTATGGGCGTTGGCAGTCATCACCCCTCTCTGGTTTCGAGGAACTTTGAGCGGTGGCGATGATTGTTCGTTGGAAGCAGGAATACGATTGCCATTACATAGCTGCAGAGAAAGTTGTGTCGTAGGAAGTGGTTTCAGTTTTGGTATGTCAAAGGTATTAGACATGGGGAGCACGTGTACGTTTGGATCCGACCAGTGTTTGACGGTTTTATGGACCATTTGGTCACGAGCTTGAGTAAATGTGTGCTTAGCGTTTGCAAAAGTTGGGTCCATCGTTGCATAAACTTGAAGTTGCGGAGGGTCTAGAGAGCCAGTTGGTGTGGCTCTTGTGACCACGCAGGCCTCAGGGGCGGGTGGGTAGGATTCAAAATGTGACACCAAGGTTGAGTCAAAGGTATCAAAGGAGCCACGTGGAGCTTTCTGCTTGGCCATTGAGTTCCCAAGGTCATTTGATTCTTTGTCTTGACCTTGTGTTTGAAGATGACCTTTGACTTCTTGAGGACAGTACTCACCTTGGTCTTTGCGGCCGCTTTCAATCAGTTTCAGTTGTTCCAATAGTGCTAGTTGTGTGAGACTTTTGGTGTCCAAAGTGTTCAGAACAAAGGACTGTGATTCAGTTGTCCTTGTTAGGTCAAATGGGTGAGGGTGTTGTGTTTGAGCCCATAGTTTGAGGTTCTTGAAATCAATCAGTGGCTCAAAACAGTTCAGTAGGTCTTTGCCGACAAGCAATGGAATGGAGTCAAGTTTGGACACATAGACCGGATGTGTCAAGGTCATGGGTCCAATGGAAATTTTTACCAGTGATATGCCCAACAGGGTTGTTTTAATAATAATAAATAATAATAATACATCAGTCTTATATAGCGCTTTTCTAAATACTCAAAGACGCTTTTTTTCCTGACACATCACGTCTTCAAAGGTCAGTGGAAGGTAGAATTTCTGTGCCATCCCCCTCTCGTTTAAATCGCATAGAAATTATGGAACCAGTGGTTCGACACAGAGTTGCGAAATGTTATTAGAGGAGTGGTCAGTGACCTGTGGTTGGGCTGCCATAACAGCACTGGACTGCATTGAGTCCTTTGGTTCTTCTCCATTTGTAGGAGGGATTTTCTTCTTGCCTTTTCTTCATTTGGAACATTTGTTCTGAGTTGACGTAGCTGATATAGCTAGGATGTCGGCAGTTCTATTTTCTTTGTTGCTTTGAATCTCCGCTAGGAGGTGTTTGACAACTTTGATATCTTCTCTACTGAGAGTAGGAGTTTCTTCTTTCTTCCAAGGTTTGTAATAGGTCTCTACTTCTGAGCTTCTGTGATGAGATGGAGACCATTTGTCGCGGTTACACGTATCTTCGTATCGGTATCTGTCATCATGGTAGTCCGTACCATGTTCTCGCAATCTATCGGGTGGATATGGTCTACGACGGTAGTTGGGTTTTCGCAAAGTTGGTCCTAAGTGAGATCCAGAGGACCTAGTTTAGTTTTGACCTTGATGAGGTTGGTTGGAAAAATGTTTCAGCTGTTTATGTACTCGTGGTGTAGGAAATGGAGTAGAGCGAGGAGCTCCTTACAGCTCCAAGGTGTTAGACGCAGCGCTGATAGCTAGCACTGTGGCAGGCTCAGCGTGCTTGTTGCGGCTTTGTTGCTGTTTTTGGAACGCATAGTGTGCAAACTCTCTCAGCTGACTTATTGAGCTTGACCTTGGGTTAGCTGTAACTCCAAGGTGATGACTCACAGAGGGATGGAGGTTTTGGATGAGGAGGGTCTTGAAATTGTGGTTTTCTTCCATCCCTGGTGTATTTTGAGATTCAAAATATGCAAGAAGCAGTCACTGGTAGTAGGCCTGTGGAGGCTCTGAGCGTCCTTGCTTCACAGCCAGGGCTGCGGTTAGCCCTGCCTGTAGGCAGTCATCTTAGAACTCCTTTTTGATAGCTTCGCAGAGCAGTATGTAGTCTGTTTTGATGTTTGCCGGCTGTCTGTCTATGAATTTTGATACTGACCTGTTAGATGTTAGTTTAATCAAATAGATGTGATCGTCAACCGTAGCATCAGGATACTTATGCAGATAGTAATCAATGTCCTGTAAATAGACTTTGGTATCAGGCGAACCAGTAGGACCTGGATCAAATTTCATGACATTTCGCGTGATCTTGTCAAGGTCGCGGTCTGAAGGGGCACACATACGCTATCCACGTGATCGTCTGTACTCAAAACGGGAATCGGGCGAGGGAGCGTGGCGGACATCCCAGTCTTTATGTGCTTCCTTTAGGAGCAGTTGAAATTCCTTGTAGTCATTCTTCACATTTTCAAGTTGACCTTCAACTCTTCTGAGTTCCTTCCTTGTGTCTTGAAGGGCACCTTCAAGTTCATTGTTCTCTTGGCGAACCAAGTCATTGTCATGCATCAACCATTTATTTCCTGACTCTGCACGGTCCAAATCTTGTAATGCTTCATCAAGCTGATCTTGAGTCTTGTCGTTCTTCTCTTGAGATTGTTCCAAATTTTCTTTCAGTGTTTCGTTCTCTTCCTGAAGAGAGAGGATTTTTGATTGTTGATTTGCTAGATCATTCTCGGCTACTTTTAATCTCGCGACTAATGCTAGCATGAACTTACCTAACACACTGGTGAGGTCCTTCCCTTCTGGTGGCTTTTCAGTGTGGTAATCCAAAAGGTCTTCAGTGAGTTGCTTCAGCCCTTCAGGTTGTGTTTTCTTGACCTGTGTTGTGAAGCTAGAAATAAAATCAGAAGTCCATCCTTCCAATGTTGCTTGGAGGTCATCCAGTTTGGTAAATCGGTCGGTTGTCTGTTGACCCGCATGTTTTACCGTTTGTTATTAGTTAGCTTAAAAATCAACTTGTTGATTATAGTTAACTTGTTAGATAGATAGATAGATTTGTTTATTTGACAGGGACAGTGCAATAAACATAGACAATTAATCAATGACAATCAATCTGATGTGTTGCACAGAGTGTATAGCTATTAGCTAATTTGCAACTCTTGTCCCTGGATGGGCTTTAGAAAGGAGAAACAAGTAAAAAAAAAAAAAAAAAAAAGGAAAGAAAAGGAATACACAATAACCACATACATCAATGCAAAAAAACATAAATACATTATAAATACACAATTATAAATATTATAAATACACAAATATAACAACCTGACACACATTTGCCTATTTCAGGCCTCCCTCCCTTCGTCACTCACTATAAACAAACACATTCATTCCTTCCCTTCATTCACTCTCACCCTGCAGACAATCATTTCATACATGGGTACATTCTTGTTTATTTTTCAGCCAGTTTTTAACCTTTTTAGTGAATGTTTTAAAGTCCGTTATTATTTTAATTTCATTTGGCATTGTGTTCCAGATGTGACTGCCCTTTATAGAGAAAGCTGTTTGTCCAAATGTGGTTCTGCGGTGGAATATTTTACAGTTATTGTTAACAGAACTCCTGGTGGCTCTGCTGCTGTCCTGTCTTTGGATGAAACCAGCAAGTGGCTCAGGTGCTGATTTATGGAAACATTTGAAAGTTAATTTCAGTAAACAGAGGTCAATGAAACTCTCAAAACTCAATAGGTTGTATTTTTTTAAAATATTACAGTGATGCCACCTAATGGGCTTTTTGTCCAAGATTTTTAGGGTTTGATTATATAATGAACCTATATGTCTTATTGTGGAAGGGGCTGCTTGAGCCCAGACTGTCAAACAGTATGATATATGAGAAAAAACCATAGAATGCATATACAGTACAGCAGGTTCGTAAGGTATGTAATATCTAATTAATTTAAAGCAGTTCAGATTTTTTTTTACTGTTTTTGAAATTTTCTTTATATGAAGATTAAATTTGAGTTGAGGATCTAGTACAACGCCAAGGTATTTGAATTCTGTAACTAAACTGATGTCATGATCATGTATATTAACTTTAAAACATTGCAGGTTATATTTTTTGATTGAAAAGCACATTGAAACTGTTTTCTGAAGGTTCAGCAATAGATGGTTCTGGAGGAGCCACTCTTGGACATCAACCATACTTGTAGACAGTACATCTGCAGCCTGTGCTGGAGTCTTGGCAGCTGTGTAAATAACTGCATCATCTGCATAAAGTTGGCATGTTGCAGCAGAGCAGTGTAGCGGCAAGTCATTAATAAAAATGCTGAAAAGTAAAGGACCAAGAATGGACCCTTGTGGGATACCCATACGGTTGTTTAAAAGTGAGGCTTTATCCTGGTGAACTTTTACACATTGTTCTCTATTCTGGAGATATGATGCAAACCAGTCTAATGTGTCTGGAGAGAAGTTAAAAGATACCATTTTGGATAAAAGCAAACTGTGGTTTACAGTATCGAAAGCCTTTTTGAGATCTAGAAAAACAGCTCCTACCACATTACCCCTGTCCAAGGACTGTTTGACATTTTCAATAAGGCAACAATTTGCTGTTTCTGTTGACTATCCTGGTCTAAAACCAAATTGATGTGGATGAAGAAGTTGACTGTCTTGTAAGTAGTCTATCAGCTGTGCAGCTACAACTTTTTCAAGAACCTTAGACAGGACTGGTAAAATAGAGATTGGGCGGTAATTGCATATATCGTCTTTACTGCCTGATTTATGAACTGGTATGACGACAGCTTTTTTCCAGCCAGATGGAAATGTACTAGACCTAATGGAGAGATTAATGAGATGAGTCAGTGGTTTGATTAATATTTTGCTGTGCGTTTTGAGAAAGGAGGTGCTCATGTTGTAGATATCATTAGTTTTTGAGTTTGACAGTGTTTTAACAATACCAGCAATTAACTCCTCATTTACCTCATCGATGTGAAAAGAATCTGTTGGAAGTATTGCATTTGTGTTGTTGAGCACATTTGGCGGCACAAAGTTTTTTGTCAAGTCTTCCACAGAGCCCACAAAATATGAATTAAATTCATTTGCCAATGTAGCCTTGTCACTGATGGTCTTGCCATTGATTCTAAGTTCCTTTACCCCCTTCTGAACATTTTTTTTTATTAGTTAAGTTATTTAAATGCCTCCATAGGGAACTGTTGTTACCCTTTGCATGATCTATCAGTTTATTGTAATAAGATACTTTTGATTTTCGCAGCTCTTGTACCACTTTATTTCTTAAACTTTTGTACACAAGGTGATCATTTTGCAGTTTAGAGGTTAATGATGTTTTCAATGCAGAGTCTCGCCTCTTCATAAGTTTTCTTATTTCATTATTTAACCATGGTAGGTTAATCTTCTGTTGTCTACTTTTAATTTGCTTTGTAAATTTTTCTATGGACTTAGTAATTGTTGCAGTTATAAAATTACAACAATCATCTACTTCGTTTATTGACATGAGCTGCTCCCAATTTTGATTCTCTAAGTAATGTTCAAACTCCTCATTTTTTGATTTGGGAATAATAAAATTTGGTTTGTCAATATCGACTCCTCCAAAATACTGTAGTCGCTTTTAGTTAGTCAAGGGTTAACCTTGAATGTTTTATTTTACAACAGTGTTAGTTAAAAGTTCTTTTAGAATTTGTTCCAACTTGTAAGCTTGTAATATGGGAAGTAGAATTTTAAAATCATTTAGACAGGTGGAGATATTTCAATTATTTGTTTAAACTGTATTTTGATAAATAAAGTTGAACAGAAATTGACTTGAATTTGTGTTTCACAAACTAAAACAAGAATTTAAATTGTGTGGATTGACTTCTTTACTTTGATTTTCAGAGCATAGTATTGGAATGGTCATCAATAATTAGCTTTGGAATTTTGCTGAATGTCACTTTGAAAGTGAGAATTTTATTTACAAAAAGGAACAACAACAACAAAAAAACAGAAAAGGTTAAATGTTTTAGAGATTTAAAGTTATAAATTTTCACTTTCTTTTAAAGTTAAGGCTTTCCTTTTGTTTTTATTAGTTAAAGCCTATTTTCATTTGAAGCTTTAAATGTTTTAAATATTTACAGATTAGGAAACAAATGAATTGCTTTGGGTATTTTGATTACCAAGGATTTCTTAGAATTAAAGCTAGTAGTGATTTATTTTGATTGTTATCTATAACATTTCTTATTTACAGAATAATCAATGTTTGCACCTTTTGACTTTTTCTCTTTTAAATCCTGGAAAGATAAGTTTTATGTGAATTGGTTAAATGTTTTCCTTTGCCTGTGGAGAAAACATGAACCAAGAAATAACACAATGAGTTTAAATAGCACCTAGAGCTTCTTTTAAGTGTTAATTGCTTAATGTGGTTTCCTAAATTTGAAAAACTTTTTATAAATATTCAGTGAATCACTAAATTTCTTTGCTAAAATGCACAGGTTTAATCCTACTTTAAGATCACTCTTGAATAAACATTAGCATTTGTTAGAATCCTTAAGGTACAATAGGTATTCCACAGGAAGCCCAGGAAAAAAAAAAACAGCAAAATAAACACACATATAGCTTCAGCTTTTGCAATTTTTGCTTAAAAATGTGGAAATATATTTGCTTTTAACTTAAAAGATTACATTATGTGGTTACATAAGTGATTAAATACAATGTGGATGCTTTTATATGTTCCTACTGTATGTATGAGTTTGCATGTTCTCCCCGTGTTGCGTGGGTTTACTCCGGGATTTCTTCGGTTTCCTCCCACATGCCAAAGACATGCATGTTAGGTTAATTGGCTGTTCTAAATTGTCCCTAGATATCTGTTTCCTATAGGCCCTTAGAATAGAGGGTTAGTATTAATGAAAGCGCTTTGAGTGGTCTTTGTGACTAGAAAAGCGCTATATAAGTGCAGGTTAGTTAGTTAGTTAGTTAGTATCTACATGCAGTGAATGGAGTCCCACTACTGGGAAAACTTTCAGCAACCAACAAGTTTCTTTTTCACTTCTTTTTGCATAGAAACTTTAAATTGGTGTTAAATTTAGTTTATTCCAAATAATATGGATTGCTTTGAAGTTACTTTGAAGACTTAATTTGGTTATAAATCGGCTTTATAGATTAAAAGTTTAAATAAAAGATGCAGTCCCTAGGTTTGACCACAAGATGGAGGCAGTTTTCGTCTGCACTACCGGAAGAGGAAACCCAGTGACGTCACAAAGGGTCCAGGGTCTCTACTCTAAGATGGAGACTAAGGGCACTTCACTTTAGGTGGACTTAAGATGGCGTCGCTCGGCTGATTCTACACATGTGCAGTCTGTGCAAAGCCGTTTAGTGACGCGCGAATGTGGGTGCGTACGTTCTTGCGGACCTGGTCTTGTGACAACAAAGCACACCTTGTTTTTCAAAAGCGGGAGAGGTTAAATCTCCTTAAAATTTTATTCACTGAAGACTAGTTTACACAATGGTTAGTTCAATTGATTTCCACAGGGATTCCTTCACCTGTGGATTTGAATCAACGGAAAACAAATAGGATTGCTTCGTTATGTGTTTCCCAGGCCTATTTTAATTATTCAGTGTGTAATCACGCTTCTGAAGCATGCATTAAACAACAAACAAGAAAGCAGAGCAAAGTGGGGGGAGCTGTTCCCTCTTTCCTCTCGCAATCAGCGCACACACACACACACAACACAATATACTGCCCAGAGAGTGGGGGGAAGAGTGGCTGAATTCCCCCCTCCCCCTCGTGCTCCACAGACACACAGAGACAATGACTGCAGCTCCTTGGCTCAGGAGAGACACACCCAATAGACTTCACTGTTGTTTTAAAAATATTATAAGCTTGACCAAACCACACACAGCTTATGCCTTAATATTCAAGTCTGAGTATGTTCAAAGTTGACCAGCCTCACACGGAGCACAAATAATATATATGTAGCGATATGTGATTCATAATTATGATCAGGTATAAAGATTATTTAATTTGTATTAATGTATCGGGACCTGAGATTTACTCCGGGTCCACACACACAGAAAAAGTTAATAAACACTCGTAGGAGCACCATCTCACCTCTTTGGTGAACAATTTAGTCATCAATTTCACTCTATACCTGTTTAATCGCTCAATAAATTAATTAATAATCAGTCTCAAAATATTAGTGAATTCAATACTGGGGGTTCGGAACCAGACTCAGAATGGAATAAATTCCCAACAACTTCTCTCATTTTTACAGATTTATTTAAATGAAATGATGATTAAAGGACGTTGAAATTATTTGTATTAACCATCACATTAAACTTGTAATTAAGAATAAATTAACAATGTTAGCATTTGCAGAACCAGGGTGAAGATGTAAGCTGAATTTAGATCAGTTTGAAGTTGATGGATTATGAAAAACTGAACACAAATTAATGGGGAAAATCAAACTAATTATATGGAAAATTCTGGATTACTCTTAAGAAAGTAAAAACGTAATTTTAATAAAAGAGTTATTACTTTCTCTTTTAATTTTGTATCTGATCAGATGCTGAATTATTCTCAAATCTCAGACGTTTTATTCACTTTCAGCAGATGGAACAGAATACAGCTCACATGAATCCTTGTGTGGTGGTCCTTTCGGCGGCTTCTCCTGTAGCTTTAGTTGTAGATGGCACCCAAAACCAGAATATCTTGCCAGCAGATATTCGGACAAGTTACAGCAGCTTCTAAGGTCTACAGTCATAAGATGAGATTTTGACTGTTGGGCTGAGGTGCAGCAAAGATGGCGACAGTGTTTTCTTCAGGCAGCGTAATGGCGAGCTGCGTCGAGGCTTTCATGGGTCAGTGGCTTCTCCCAAGGGAATTCGAGAATAATTACAAAATTTGATGACAATAGCAAAATTAAAAGGTAATTTTCTGACTTCGTGGAGTTGTAAATAGTTTCCAGTATGGAGATGGTCAGTCCTTGAAAAACACACGGTGGATTTAAAGAAAGTTTAACAATATAAAAAGTTAGCAAAACAGAAACGCCTAGGAACGGGAGTTTTAACTCCGAATCAAGATTTGAGCTCAGGAAAGAAAGAATTAATTCCTAGACTTTTAAAGAAAAACATTAAAATACCCAGAAGTTTACACAAAAACAATATTCCATGTTCTCTGCTCTGAAGTGCTCTGGTCTGCAGTCTTCTGAAACTTTTTTTGCAGGAGGGCGTCTCCCTCTTTATGACTGCAGAGAGTTTCGCGCCGTTAGGGTGACTGACATAAGCCCAAGCCAATAGTCTTCTTTCGTGGGCGGGCTTTATAAACTTTAGTCCAAGGAACAAATAGTCTTTTGTCTGTAGGGAACCACTGGAATGAAAGAGCTGGAGCCCAGCATATGCTGGGTGATGATTGGCTGATACCGGTCCTCACAGAATGACATATTTTAATACTGAAGATTCATCAATATACTTATGTATAAAAGCTAACCTACTTCAGGGATTCATGCAACTTTATAACTAGTGCTTTTAAATTAACATGCAAGAATAAACATTCATTTAAACATTTTAACATGGACATTTTTAAAATCAAGGATTAATATATTCTTTCAAACCCACTGATTGTCCACAGAATATCAAAGTTCCACTGAGGCAGTGATCTTCAACAAATGGTGTCCTTAAAATTGTCCTGAGAAATGAAACTTGAAGAAAGAGTTACTTTCAGTTAATCAGTGTAAGTCAAAAGTGAGCGTCTACTCCAGAGACGTCCACCAGGGGTAGTGTTGAGCTGTGGCCAATCCTATGCCTTAGGAAATGCCTTTAAAATTTATGGGATGCCTGTTCTTTGTCCATGTTTTATTTATGATGTGAGTTAATCCATTGATAGCATTCCTTAGGGTTGTTTAACAAAGGAATGTTGGTTCAGCTGTGGTCCTGGGATGAAGAAGCAATTCTTGACTGGCCTTTTCCTGGGTGAAACAATGTCTTTAAGATGTAAAGTCTATTTTATTGATGAGCCAAAACAAGATGATGCTACAGCATACATGGCAGGCTTTAACAAAGTACCGAACATGAGAACAAAGTTTCGGCCACCAAAACACCCGTTGCAGCAACTCCACAGTCCGTGAGATACCAGGGTGATGCACAAAAAAACTAGTGTGCCCCCATTGGATGACATCACTGTGGAGACCAGAGGGAACATACAAACAATTAGCCGGGCCTCTTTCAGGGATGGGTTCAGACAACTGGGCCTAGCAGACCCTCTGCTCGATTTCCTAAGACAGGGCTCCAACAATACAGGAAGAAGGCAGGATAGATTCAGAGGAAGGGGAGGTAGCGAGAGAATCAGTGGAGGGAGGATGGTTGAAGGAGAACTGGCGAGAGAGAGCATCAGGTTTAATATTGCAGGAGCCAGGACGGAAAGTGATGGATAGATTGAACCTAAGAAAAAACAGAGCCCAACGGGCCTGTCTAGAATTTAGCCTCCTGGCAGATCTTAAATACTCTAAGTTTTTATGATCTGTCTAGACAATGATGGGATGAATGGTTTCCTCCAGCTAGTGCCTCCATTCCTCCAAAGCCAATTTGATAGCCAGCAGCTCACGGTCTCTGATGTTGTAGTTCATCTTGGCAGGGGTCAGCCGTCAATAGAAATACATGCACGGATGTAATTTCTGGTTGGAGACAGAGTGCTGGAAGAGGACGGCACCCACCCCCGAATCAGATGTGTCAACCTCAACCACAAACTGCGATCAAGGGTCGACCTGAGCCAGGATGGGCATCTTGGAAAATAGAGCCTTTAGCTCAGAAAACGCCTGCTCTGCCGCTTCAGATGATTTAAATGAGACCTTAGTCAAGGCCAACTGCGTCAAAGGCAGGGCTACTTTACTGTAATTGTGGATGATGCAGTGGTAAAAATTTGCAAAGCCCAGGAAGTGTTGGAGCTGCTTCCTGGACTGTGGGGTTGGCCAATCAAGGACCGCCCTGACCTTCACCAGGTCAGCCCTTAATTTGCCTTCAGCTACAATGAACCTAAGGAAGGAAGTGGAGCGAGATGCAAACTCACACTTCTCAGCCTTAATGTAAAGCTGGTTCTCGAGCAGACGTTGTAACATTGCTCAGACATGGACTGTGTGCTCCTCTAGCATGTGGGAAAAAGTAAGAATGTCATCCAAATATACAAAAATAAACTGATTAACCATATTCCGGAGAACGTCCTTAATTAAGCGCTGGAAGATGGTGGGGACGTTGGTGAGCTCAAAGGGCATCACAAGATATTCAAATTGCCCAAGGTGTGTTTTAAAAGCCATCTTCCATTCATCACCCTCCCGTATACGGATCAGATGGTATGCATTCCTTAGGTCGAGTTTGGGGAAAACATGTGCACTTTGCAGGAGTTCGAAGGCTGAATTAATGAGTGGAAGGAGATATTTATCCTTAACGGTGATGCCGTTCAATTCCCGATAATCAATACAGGATTATAAGGACCCGTCCTTTTTACCCAGAGAGGACCAGAAGACGGACGAATGAGGCCGGTGTTCAAAGAGTCTTTAATGTAACTCTCCATCACCTTCCCCTCCAGCCCAGAGAAACTATAGAGCCGACTGGACAGCAGGCACACACCCAAGAGGAGGTCAATAGCACAGCTGTAGGACCAATGAGGTGGCAAAGAGAGGGCCCTAGACTTGTCAAAGACCTCCCACAGGTCATGATAGACCTCAGGCACGAGACTGAGGCCCGGCGGCTTGGCTGGAGGGGAGGACATAGGGAGAGTAGGCGAGCATGTGGCCAAGCGGAGACAAGATGAAAGACAAAATGGACTTCATGAAAAAATGAAATTTTGGGCCCAATTAATAATAGGGTTGTGTTGACGGAGCCACAGAAAACCCAGGACCACAGAGGTGGATGAGCTGGGCAAAACGAAAAAAGAGAGAAATTCACGATGGTTACCGGATAGTAGTATGGATAAGGGGTCAGTCTTATGTGTATCCACGGCTAATTTGCAGTCAAAAAGGGCTGAGACATTCAACGGAGTCAGAAGGGCCCTAATAGGAACCAAACCACGCGAAATAAAATTTTGCTCTGCTCCTGAATCAATTAGAGCAGAGATTTTGAACTCAGCCCCTGGTAACTGGATGAGAGCCGGCAGCGAGAAATTACCAGGGGGGATTAGCAGATGATACACCCGCCAGACCCTCCACGGCTACTGGCGGGCCGGATCTTTTGGCCGGATAGGACAAGTAGACAGCATGTGTTCCTTGGAACTGCAGTACATGCAATCCTCCGCCCTCCTGTGGTGCTCATGCTCCCCCGGAGACAAATGAGTTCGGCCCAAAACCACTGGCTCCAGAGGAAAAGCCGATTCCCCGAAGCGAGAGAACGGTGGGGGCGGCCACGACGTGAAGGCCAAAGCAGAGGCCTTCTGCTCTTTATCACGCTCACGGTACCGATTATCCAGGCCAATAGCCTGCTTGATCAACTCATCCAGAGAAGAGGGGTTTGCACGGATTGCCAGGTCATCGCAGAGGTTGGAGTTGAGGCTCCGGAGGAAGGTGCTGCATAGAGCAACGTCATTCCATCCGGAGTCCACCACAACGACCCGGAACTCAACAGAGAAATCAGTGACAGACTGATTTACCTGCTGAAGCACCATAAGTTGGCTAGCAATGTTCCCCTCACTCTCTGTATGATCGAACGTCCGAGAAAACTCCTGAACAAACCTATCAAATGTGTAACGGGGCCCTTCCAGACTACTCCCTAGCGCCAGGTCCCTGAGCAGCAAGATCATGAAATGAATTTTAGATGTATCATCCGGGTACTCCTCCGTCACCTACTGAAAATATAACTGGCAATGAAGCAGGAACCTTCTACATCCCACCCCCCTCCCCCCAAGGACAGGAGAAGGGATGGAAATGGTCTGGTGGATGGGCGAAACTGCTGGCACAGCAGAAGACGGAGGGGGAGCTGAACAAGACAGATGAGACAAATGATCCATAATGGTAAGTCAGTTATTGGGTGATAGTTTGTAATTGGTTTGTTAGAATGGCGACTTGGCGCTCTGTGGCATCTAACCAGGAAAGAGCTGAGTATTCCGCCGGTGAAGCGCCCGCTGAGCCACGACCCTGGCTGGACCATTCTGTCATGATTCAATAACAAGAGGCTCAAGCGCAGGGCGTACAACTCCGGAAGGGTACTCAGGGTAAAAGTTAAACACAAATTTATTACAAAAACACAACTAAATGACACCACGGATAATATGGGAACACAAAAACTCAGAGGGCATGCTGGAAGGGCACACAGTCTGTAAACAGAGAGAGAAGAGAGAAATAGTTAGCAAGGGAAGGTGAGGATATGAACTGACTAACTGGGAGGAGAGGAGACTTACAAACTGAGCAGAGCGCCCGGCTGTGAGGCCCAGCGTGCAGGGGAATATTTGCTGATGGGGATGGAATCTGAGATGCCAGCAGGGATGAAGGTTGGCGAGGGAAGAAAGGGAGCTGTAGGCTGACCGGGTGGAGCAGGAGTAACCAGACGAGATGGTGGAAAGGAGGAGTAGACCAGACGAGATGGTGGAAGGGCAGGTGTAGACCAGACAACATGGTGGAAGGGCAAGTGTAGACCAGATAAGATGGTGGAAGGGCAGGTGAGTGTGCGCAGCCCTGGAGAGACACACCACTGCGATGGCAGCAATCTGAGAGGGAGATGAGTACACGGTCAGCAAACAAACGCAGTTTAACACAGAAAGTAATTTAACCTTAGTTGAGGCAGCAATACCCAACGGTCCAGCGGAGAAGCATTCACAGACTGGCTCTTTTAACCGCTAGCAGATGAGGAAGCAGCAGGTGTGCCCAATCACGCAGGTGCATGTAATCAGCTCCAGAGCTGGGAAACAGACAGAGGGAAACACACAGGAGTGGAAGGGGACCACGCTCACCTGATCATAACACTCCTGGAGCAATTTTTGTTTGTCCTCCTGCCTCCGTTCCACCCCCTGGTCACCCATCTCGCCTTCATGCCCTAGCCCAGAGGTTCCACCTGACCTGTCTTTAGTACCTAAGGAATTCCATGATCTTGCTTCTGTATTCAGCAAAGCTAAAGCCTTGTCCCTACCTCCACACAGGCAGTAACCCACAGACAACCTATGGACAACAGATGGAAATTAGCCACTGGTTACAATCTGGCAAGTTTACATCATTGATATCAATGTTCATCAACTTGCACCGTCCTTAAAAAACCTAGCAATTAAAAAAAAAACAAAAAAACAGTATGACTGTACCATCAATCTCCAGCAGGGGGCATGACTACCCACCAGCAGACTGTACAACCTATCCAGCCCTGAGAGGGAGGCGCATGGTGAAGTACGTCAAGGAGTCACTCCAGGCCGGGATCATCAGACCCTCATCATCTCCTTTAGGGGCAGGCTTCTTCTTCGTGGGTAAGAAGGATGGCACACTCAGGCTTTGCATTGATTACCAGGGACTAAATGGCATTACTATTAAGGACAAATACCCCTTGCCACTAATGAATTGGCCTATGAACTCCCTCAAGGGGCAACGGTTTTCACCAAATTGGACCTAAGAAACACATACCACCTGATCAGCATAGGGGAGGGAGATGAGTGGATGACAATGAGTGGATGACTGGGCTCCGCACACCTATGGGCCATTTTGAGAACCTGGTCATGCCCTTTGGACTAACCAATGCTCCAGGGGTTTTCCAGAGACTAATTAATGACGTTTTAAGATATTTCCTGAACCTGTTTGTCTTTGTGTATCTAGACGACATTTTGATCTTCTCCCACTCCATGGAAGAACACAGGGTCCATGTCAGGCGGGTGCTGCAGTGGCTTTTAGAGAACCAGCTCTACGATAAAGCTGAGAAATGTAAGGTTTTTGTTTTTTTTACCACCACAACACCCTTCCTCGGGTTTCTCATTGCTAATGGGCAGTTAAAAGCTGACCCTACAAAGATTCAAGCTGTGACTGATTGGCCTATCTCCACTACTTGCAAGCAGCTGCAGCGCTTCTGAGGGTTTGCCAACTTTTACAGAAGGTTTATCAAGAACTACAGCCGTGTGGCAGCCCCACTAACCCAACTTACCTCTCCCAAGACTCAGACACAGACGGCATTTGCTGAACTAAAGACCTTGTTCTCACAGGCGCCCATCCTCTCCCAGGTGGACCCCGTGCTCCAGTTCGTTGTGGAGATGGACACGTCAGACTGCAGTGTGGGGGCCATCCTATCCCAGCATTCTTCCTTTGATGGCAAACTGCACCCTTGTGCCTTTGTCTCCCACCACCTCAGCCTGGCAAAACAAAACTATGATGTGGGGTATTGGGAACTCCTGGCGGTCAAGCTGGCATTAGAGGAGTGGTGCCATTGGCTGGAGGGAGCAGCGCTACCATTCCTGGTTTGGACTGATCACCGTAACCTTGAATACCTCAAGTCAGCCAAATGCCTTAAAGTAGAACTGAACTGAACGGCATTGAACAGCACTGGGTGATAGTACATACAATTATAAAGATAATTTATCATTGGCACCCCCTCCACAAATCCCGGAATCTTGGAGAAAATCGCGATTTAGAATTTCCCGCCCTGAAAAATCAGACAAATCCGCCGAAGCGCAGCCGGAGTTCCGCGTGACGTCACGAGTGTGACCCAGTCCTCATGTTTACCATTGCGAGCACATCGACACTGGTTGTTTTTGGTGCATTTTGTCGTGATAGTCGACTACAAAACACTTCCAACACCTGGGAAGATCTGTTCAGTGGCCAAGGAAAGCTGTCATGGCGACGAAAGAAAAGAAAGTGGGAGGAAAAGCGACCGGGAAGCGATGCGTTTCTAGATATACAGTGATCCATCACTTATCGCGTTTAATGGGGACCAGAACCGACCGCGAAAAGTGAAAAACTGCGAAGTAGCGTCACCCCCCCCCCAAGGACGTCACAAGCACTATTTTGCACAAAAAGGCACAAGAGAACAGCGAAAAGTGCCACTAAGCAACACGAGCGATAAAGAAGGCGCTCTGCAGGGAGAGAAGCTGGGTAAAACGTCTCGGCCAATCAGCTTGCGAGGTGAAACGTCTCGGCCAATCAGCTTGCGAGATTCCCGAGCGGTGAAGAGGTGGGCGGAGAGGAGTGGAGCGGTGGTCAGAGAGGTAGATTTTGAGCTGTGCGGGCTCTCCGTGTTGATACCTGATGTTCTAATGAGAAGGCAGGGAGACTACATTAGAACATCAGGTATCAACACGGAGAGCCCGCTCTCCCCGGCTCCCCAGCCCGCTCGGGAATCTCGCAAGCTGATTGGCCAAGACGTTTTACCTCGCAAGCTGATTGGCCGAGACGTTTTATCTCGCAAGCTGATTGGCGGAGACGTTTTACCCAGCTTCGCTCCCTGCCGAGCGCCTATACCCAGCGAAGGAAGACCGCATTAAACGCGATAAGTGAGGGATAACTGTAATAAGTTGGAAAAATGCTGATGTTTTTTTTCCCTTTCTTTTTTATTGTTAATTTTCCTTATCCTGACACCCCAAACATGCCAAAGTAAAGACTCACCATTCTGTATTCAATAAGCGACTCTCCTCCCCATCACTGCTGCGGTCTGAGTCGGTGCTGGAATCCCCCGAAAATTCTGGCTCTAATCTGTACGGTTCGATGCCTCCCTCGCTCTCTTCCTGTTCACTTGACACTCCTGCATCCTCCTCTGTCTTGTCACCGATCCTGAATGCCTCTTCACTCTGAAAACTCTGGTGTTCTTGACTGCTGGAACTGCTATCATCTGCCATTGTTGTTTTGATAAGGGTCACACTCGTGACGTCACGCAGCGTTGTCTGCACTACTTCCGGTTTGTTTGGCACTGCCAGCCAGAGGCAAAAGTTTATCGGCTTATAGCTTGGCCATCGCATGGCCTAAAAATTTCTTTTATGTGTTGAAAAATACAATAGGTAATAAGGAATTAATCTGCTATTCTACTTTTTTGGCAAAAAGGTGAGTTCAGTTCTACTTTAACCCTCATCATGTCACGGTGGCCCTCGTGAGCCATCATAAGACGCCACAAGTCACTGGTGAGTTTGCAATGATGTTTATTAAAGACGATGAAACAGAAGATAATACACAAGGTGACAAAGTAATAAGCCACGGTGGGCTAAAACACACTATGATGAAAACAGGATCACAATAGAGTAACTTACAATAGTAGACGATGAAAAGACCATGTCTGAGCCGGGGAATGCCCGATGCGTCAGACCATGAGAAATCTTGACGGGAGTTTAACAGAGACTGCTGCATCGGGCTGCATTCAGCGTCCGCCTTTTATGCCGGACGCTAATGAACCCTGAATGCAGCACAGCTGTTCGACTTTGACAGCAGGAAGCTTCCCCGAGCGCTGTCACAATAAGAGCCCGGGGAGCCAGAGGGGAAACACTGCTGTCAAAGCCTGAAGGGGATGATGTATCACCCAAGCACGGACGAGATCGGCGCTCGGATCATAACAGTACCTCCCCCTCGAGGGCAGGCTCTGAACACCCAATGACACCCAAGCCCCTCACCCCACCCCCCCAGGGAGAGTGGAAGGGGGAACAGGCCAGGGGGGAGCGGAAAAGAAAAAAAACATGGCAACAGGAGCGCGTAGGCAGACAGAGGAGAAAAAAAAGACGACGCTCCCATGAACAAATTGCAGCTAAGGCAGAATGATAGCGGGGCAAAATAACAGTAAACAGTACATTCACAAAAACAGACCACGATCAAGGCAGATTGAGGAAAAAAAAGCACAATTACAGGGTACGACAACAGAGAATAACAAACCCAAAAGGTAAAAATACACCAGCTATTACAGACAATGAATGGACATTTGGCAGAGGAATAAACAAATAAAAACACCGGCTAGGAAAGAGTGAGATGCACAGTTACAAACACAAGACTCCCCCCCCCCCCACATCCCAAAAGATTACAGACACAATGAAGATGAAAACCCGAGATGACGGGAGTCCTGGTTCTGTGGCATGATGGCTGATAGTTCGGGGGGCCGCCCAGCATCAAACGGTCATATCGCACGCCGGGGGAAAAGGACAGTTCAGGCGGCCTACCCCAGTCCCATGCCCAGAAACACAGAATTTCTGGCAGCCGGACCAGGTCACCAAACAGACAGTCCAGTGGGTCGGGTGGCCGACCCAGAACGCCAAATGGGCGAGGCAGTCCTTCAGGCGGCTGACCCGCATCGCTCAGCCACCAGGACCGCAGGGGAGAGAACGGCAACGGCTTCCCTACAGGGGGGGACAGCGAGGGCGAGCCGGGCCGAACATGAGGAATCCCAACGGCACCCGGTGGAGAAGGCTTGGGGGAAAGATGAGGGACCAGTCTGGCGTCGCTCAGCGGAGGACCTGCAGCTCCACCTCCGAACGTTACCAGAACAGGCGCTGTCCTCCTGTTGGACCCAGAGTGAGCCCGCACTGCACCCACGATGGACCCCGACTGGGTCGAAGCTGCACCCACGATGGACCCCGACTGGGTCGGAACAGCTCAATGGACGACCTCCAACCCCGAACCCGGAACCTCCAGCACAGCGATCAGGACCAGCTCCGCACCGGTGACCCTGGGGGAAGGCTCAGGAGAGAGAAAAGAACCGGGATCAGGATCACCGGTAGCGCCAGAACCCGGCGAGACAAGCTCGGATGCAGCGGACGGCTGCACCCAGCTCGCCCCCCCAAGAGACAGGCAAAAATGCTCTAAAATGGAGAAGAGAAAGACAACACAGAGCACTTACCTGATCTCGAGTTCCGACGCCGTCCAAGACTTCGACGATCCGGGCTTAGGCGGGAAGAGATCGTCCTCTGGCTTCCACTCAGCTACGTCGGGCTCCGCAGCTGGCATGATGGTGTCCGCAGCCTGAGGACCCTCCGGCACTGATGTCCATGCCGACGACCCGCACGGCATGGTAGCTGGGGACCCTCGACCCGCTGGACCGGACCGCTCGTCTGTGGAGACCCGGGGACGCTTCTTCGTCGGCGCAGGCTCCACGCTGCAGTCCGCTCTCCTCCTCTGCCCACGGCGTGGCTGCGGGACTGGAACCAGGCTCTCCAGAACCGCAGGCCCCCTCCTCATCCGGCGACGTTGGCCTGGCGTCGAGGACTGCTCAGCGGAGGGAGACACAGAGGAAGCGGGTTTAATAATAGAAGCTACAGCAGGTGGTGGGAGCTCGGGGAACTGCGAACCCCGAACTCCACCCCCAGGAGTCAGACAAGGCAAATCACAATAATGACGAGATGAGTGAACTTGAACTTGCCTGTCTCCCAGAGGGAGGATGGTGCCTGCTGTAGCGGACATTGCTCCTCCCTTTCCCCGCTGGATGATGACAGAGGGTGCCCTGGGAGGACGAGGGGGAGCCGCTCGCGATGGATCTGGGACGGGGCTCACCGAAGCAGGACTCTGAGCACACACAGCAGCCAGGGAAGGCGTTGAGGAAGCAGCTGACTGTGGGGTTGAGACCTTGCAGCAACCCAGAACTGGATCCAGACGGGGTTCATGCTGAGGCTTAGAGCGGGTGTGACGACAGTTTCTTGCAGGGGGCGAGGTGAAGGTGAGGTCCAGGAATCGCCGCTCCTGTGCAGAGACAGAGGCGAGCAGGTCGGCGTACTCAGGGAAGTCACACAACTCGGGGTTCCTCTCCACCAGTCTGACTGCCACCGTCGCATGCTTAATTATTTGTGTGGGGTGAACAGCGGAACGAGCTGCCGCCACTCGGTCCCGGATGGAAGCAGCTGTGAGTTGTAGCTTCTCCGGGGGATTCCCGAATGACGACACTCTCCGGCAGGGATCACCCCTGGGCGGTGCGAATTCCTGGACCGGAATGGCGACAGGAATGGGATCCGGACGTGAGGAGCGAGGATGCCTCCCCTTCGGCTTCCTGCCGGGGCTTCCCTCCAGCCCACGGAGTATCTCGTGCTGCGCGGCGATGTCATCTCTCCTCGCGCTGTCTTCAGGGTGGTTGGCGAAGCGGGGGAGATGATTCAGCACGTCCTCAGCACAGTCCAGGTACCAGCGCACGTCGCTGTGGAAGTCAAGGAGGGAGGCGGCGTTGAGGGTTTTATCGACGTATTCGAGGACGTCCGCCAGCTCGTTGCTCTGGCTCCGAGCGTGGACCCTCCGCGATGGCATGCTGTCAGCACGCAGTACCCAGACAGGAAAGAGCAAAGTCCAATGCAAGAACTCACCGGGAACGGCGTCTCGGTGTGGCGCCTCTGTTTAGGCATCCTGGCAGCAGTCTACTGTCACGGTGGCCCTCGAGAGCCACCATAAGACGCCACAAGTCACCGGTGAGTTTGCAATGATGTTTGTTAAAGACGATGAAACAGAAGATAATACACAAGGTGACAAAGTAATAAGCCATGGTGGGCTAAAACACACTATGACGAAAACAGGATCACAATAGAGTAACTTACAATAGTAGACGACGAAAAGACCACGTTTGAGCCGGGGAATGCCCGATGCGTCAGACCATGAGGAATCTTGACGGGAGTTTAACAGAGACTGCTGCATCGGGCTGCATTCAGCGTCCGCCTTTTATGCCGGACACTAATGAACCCTGAATGCAGCACAGCTGTTCGACTTTGACAGCAGGAAGCTTCCCCGAGCGCTGTCACAATAAGAGCCCGGGGAGCCAGAGGGGAAACACTGCTGTCAAAGCCTGAAGGGGATGATGCATGACCCGAGTGCGGACGAGATCGGCGCTCGGATCATAACACATCAGGCCCGGTGGGCATTGTTCTTCAGCCGATTCTACTTTACGCTGTCTTACTGGCCAGGAGCCAAGAATAAGAACCTGATGCCCTCTCTCGCCAGTCTTCCCTGAATGCCAGATCCCCTGTCCAAGAGCCCATTCTCCCCACTTCATGTGTTTTGGGCACAATCTCCTTCAAATTGGAGAGGAAGGTGTGTGCCGCCCAGTTGTCAGAACCTAACCCCGGGGGAGAGAGGTGAGGGGGGCAGATTGTAATGTAATGTACTTTATTTATATAGCCCTTTAAAACAACCCGTAGGTGACCAAAGTGCTTTACAGAAAATTAAACAGCATTAAAAACAAATAACATAAAGAAATAAGAATAAATACCTAAAAATGAGAATAAAATAAAAACAAATGCCAAGACAAATATCACCACTACTGGGTATTAAAAGCCATCCTAAACAAATATGTTTTAAGTTCTGATTTAAAAAGGGCCAGGTCAGAGATAGCACATAGGTCAGGGGGGAGATTATTCCAGAGCCTGGGGGCGACAACAGAAAAGGCTCGGTCACCCCAGTGTTTATACCTTGACCTAGGCACATCCAGCAAAAGCTGATTGGATGACCTCAAAGCCCTGCCTTGGTCACGGACAGTCAAAATCTCAGACATATAAACCAGAGCAAGGCCATTAAGAGCTTTATAAACAAAAAGCGAAAGTTTAAAATTAATTCTAAAATGGACTGGAAGCCAGTGAAGTCAAAAAAGGATTGGAGTAATGTGCTCTCATCTAGGTGTGTTGGTCAAAAGACGGGCTGCTGCATTTTGCACAAGTTGAAGGCGGCTGAGAGAAGACAGAGATGCCAACCTAAAGTGCATTGCAGTAATCAAGTCGAGATGTGATTAAAGCATGGATGGCTATCTCAAGATCATGACGGCTCAGGAAAGGTTTGGCTTTGGATAACAGACGTAATTGACAAAAGCTCATCTTGACTACATTGTCAATCTGTTTATCAAATTTTAAATGGCTGTCAAAAATCACCCCCAAATTTCTGACAGCTGAACTGAGCCTTAAAGAGAGGGTACCAAAGCCAGCCATTACAGTATCCCCAAATGCAATACATTCTGTTTTTTCTTCATATAAGTGGAGAAAATTTTGGCTTAACCACAACTTAATGTCAGTGATGCAGTCCAATGGAACATTTTGTGAGTTAGTTTGTTCCGGGTTCAAAGGTAAATAAAGCTGCAAATCATCCGCATAACAGTGGAAAGACATGTTGTGCCTGGCTATTATTGACCCGAGTGGCAGCATATATAATGAAAACAGAATAGGGCCAAGGATAGAGCCCTGTGGGACCCCACAGGAGAGAGAGATAGATAGATAGCTTATTTCGAACACAAAAATATAACAAATACAAGCAAATGGCAAATGCAATAAAGTAACAGTATACACTGTTCGAAAGGGAAAAAGGAAGAAGTGAACACTTATTAATTCCATCTCCTCTTTTCCATAGATACACCCATGTGAATTTTATACAAATTACCACCTTTAAGACCCCAAGTAAACAATTTACTGTATTTTTTACAAATCAACATTAACACCCATCCATTCTAACATACAATGATGTCCATACATCAAAACCAGCCTCAAACAACACAGATATACACAGTGCTGTCCCACCCACCATTCCATAGTGTCCCATAATATCCCAGAGTGAACATAATGAATCGTACAAATAACTACTACCCTTCTAACATATACCCTTTCAGCAAATGGTGCTTATACCTCTTTTTGAATTGATTTCTGTTTGTACATAGTTTCAGTTCCGGCTCCAGACTGTTCCACAAATCCACCCCACAGACAGATATGCACATACTTTTCTTGGTTGTACGTATCTTGGGTTTTGTAAAGTTTAAGTCTCCCCTCAAATTATGATCATTGTCTCTTTTTTTAAATATTTTTTGTATATTAGTTGGTAGTTGATTATTAATTGCCCTGTACATTACTTGTGCTGTCTTAAATTTAACTAAATCGATGAACTTTATGACATGTGACTTTAAGAACAACGCATTGGTATGGTCTCTATATCCTGCATTGTTTATTATCCTTATAGCTCTTTTTTGTAATGTGCATATTGACTGTAGGTTGGTCTTGTAGGTGTTTCCCCAGACTTCTACACAGTAGTTAAGATAAGGTAAAAACAGTGAATTTTACAATAAGACCAATGATTTATAGTCCAAGAGAGGCACTAGAAGAAGACATGTCACCAATCATTACAGAAAAAGTTCTATTAGATAGGTAGGATTCAAACCACTTAAGTGCAGTGCCATGGATGCCAACATGGTGATTCAGGCGTGACAAAAGGATAGTATGGTCCACAGTGTCAAAGGCTGCTGTAAGATCTACCAGCACTAAGACCACAGGGCATCTGGCATCAACAGACATCATAATATCATTGTGCACCTTAAGCAGGGCAGACTCAGTGCCGTGACGAGATCTAAACCCAGATTGAAACTTCTCAAAAATAGAATTGTCTCAAAAAAGATTGCAACTGTATAAAAACAGCTTTTTCTAAAACCTTAGATAAAAAGGGAAAATGGGTGTAAAATGAGATAAAACTGAAGGGTCAAGGTGAGGTTTTTTAAGAAGCGGCCTAACCACAGCATGTTTAAAAGCAGGTGGGACAAATCCTGAACTAAGGCAGGAATTAAAAAAAACCCAAAAGACCAGGCCCTACAGTATTAAAAACCCTTTTCAGTATTCCAGCGGGAACAACATCCAGTGAGCAATTTGTTGGCTTCAGAGACTTCACTACGTATATCAGCAAGTGATGATAAAGAAACCAACTCAAACTGTTCAAACACAGCAGAGTAACCCGGGACAACAGGCAAGCTCCCACTAAAACTGTTATCAATAACTCACCTGACAGAGTCCACCTTATCAACAAAAAAGTGAAGAAAAGTCTCACATGTTGTAAACAAATTGTTATGACCTGAGCGTCGGTTCTGATCGCGCTCGGGTTAAAGTTATGTCTCGCTGCCGGCCTTGACAGCTGCGGGCGGTATTCTGGCCTCTCCGGGCTCTTATTGTGAAAGTGCTCGGTGGGGCTTCCGCTTGTCAACAGTCGGTCAGCTGTGTGTCATCTGTCATTAGTACCTGGTCTATTTAAGCTGAGTGCTGGCGTCGTTAAGACGCAGCAGTGTCTGATCGCATCTGGTCACTAACCTGACCGCTATTCTGTTCACCCATCGTCACGGATGCCTGGACTATATTCACACCTCGGCTGCCTAAGGGCTTGACCGTCTTTCACCGGCACTAGTAAGTGAGCTGTATTAGCCTTATTCCCTCCGGTGTTATTTGTGCTGTAAGTCCCTGCTTTGGCAGCCCGAGTGCTATTATTACCAAGCCTGTCTGTGAGTGACTGTCTCCTGCTTCGGACCTGTAGTGTGCTGTATAGCCCTATGCTTCCTGTTTTGCAAAGACTCTGTCATTATCTCAGCAGCTTGTGTATCACCTTATCACCGTAATAAAACTCACTGAAAAACTCACTGGTGACGTTGTGTGCATCTTATGCTGGCTCGTGAGGGCCAGAGCATGACAGTACACTGCTGCCAAACAGCGTTTACGGTGACGCCATTTTGAGACGCTTTTCACCGGTGAGTTTGAGTTTTTGGACGTTGCTTGTCCCTGTCTGGGACCTGTGTATGTGAGGAATGCCGTCACCGAAGAGCCACGTGTTGACGAGTGTTTTGGAAGCTGTGGATGAGCTACTCATCTCCACTTCCATGTTGGACTATAACCACGGCATACATTGGTACCTGGACGCCGCCGAAGATGTACTCTGTAATCTCTGTCCCCGCTACGCCAACCACCCGGAAGTCGACGCGAGGAGGGAGGACATCGCCGCACAACGCGAATTATTCCTGATGATGGAGGAGGAACGCAGCATGAAGCAGGTGAAGAGGCACTCCTGCTCTTCGCTTATGGACCCTGATCCTGCCTTCAATCCATTTCGGGAGTTCGCACCATCTGGGGGCCGGCGAAGGCGTCGGTGTCACGGCCGGGCGCATCTTCGGCAAGCTCCAGCTCCGGATCCAGTTCCGGGCCGCCGGGATGACCCCCTCAACCAGCCAGCTGCTGAGAATGAGCTGAGTCCTGTGCCGGTGGGCTCCGTTCTTGGATCCTTTTCCATCCAGCAAGCGAGGGAAGGAGCAACGCCCGCTACAGCTGACAACATCCTCCCGCCGGGAGACAGGCAAGTCCAAGTTCACTTTTCTAGTAATAATAGTGATCTGTCTTGTCTGACTCCTGGGGGTGAAGCTCAGGGTTCGCAGCTCCCTGAGTTTCTTTCCCCAGCTGTAGCCATGTATATTAAACCTGCTGCCTCTGTGTCTCCTCCTGCGGAGCGGTCCTCGGTGTCAGTCCCACGCCGTCGAACGAAGGGGAGGCCTGCAGCTCTGGGAGATATCCCGGTCTTGCAGCCTTGTTTTGGACAGAGGAGGAGAACGGACTGCAGTGAGGAGCCGGAGCCGACGAGATAGCGTCCCCAGGGTTCCTCAGGGATGCAGCCCGAGTCAGCAGGTCCAGGGTCCTCTCCCTCCACGCCATGTGGGTTATTGGCGTGGACGCCAGCGCGTGAGGATCCAGCTGCGGAGACCATCAGGCCGGCTGTGGAACCCGACGCAGCCGAGTGGGAGCCCGACGACGAGCGTCTTCCTGAACCTGGATCGGCGAAGTCCTGGACGGCTCCAGAGCCCGAGTGCAGGCAAGTGCTCTTTCTTGTTTTCCTGTATGGTGTATTAGAGCATTTTTGCCTGCCTCTTGGGGAGGCGAGTGAGGGGCAGCCGGCCGCTGCACCCGAGCTCGTCTCGCTGGGCTCTGGCGCTGCCGGTGGAACTGATCCCGGTTCTCCCTTGTGTTCTGAGCACCTCCACAGCGTTGCCGGTCCGGAGCCAGTCAAGGTCACGGGACCGGGGGTTCCAGGTTCGGAGATGGAGGTCGTCGCCAGAGCAGTCCTGACCCAGTCGGGGTCCGATGTGTGGGCCGAGGTGACCCGGTCGGGGTCCGACATGTGGGCCGAGGAGACCCAGTCAGGGTCCGACGTGTGGGCCGAGGTGACCCGGTCGGGGTCCGACGCGTGGTCCGAGGAGACCCAGTCGGGGTCCAACGTGGGTGCAGCGGTGACCCAATTGGGACCCGTCCTGACCCAGTCGGGGTCCGACGCATGGGCCAAGGTGACCCAGTCGGGGTCCAACGTGGGTGCAGCGGTGACCCAATCGGGACCCGTCCTGACCCAGTCGGGGTCCGACGCATGGGCCGAGGTGACCCAGTCGGGGTCCAACGTGGGTGCAGCGGTGACCCAATCGGGACCCGTCCTGACCCAGTCGGGGTCCGACGCATGGGCTGAGGTGACCCAGTCGGGGTCCAACGTGGGTGCAGCGGTGACCCAATCTGGGCCCGTCCTGACCCAATCGGGGTCCGACGAGATCCAGTGGGGGTCCAGCGCAGGTGCGGCTGCGACCCAATCAGGATTCGAGGGGGTCCAGGTGTTTGGTTGTCCCCCTCTCAGGAGCCACCAGCTGGGGGCCATTAGTGGGTTTTGTTTGGCAGATCGGCGCTCTCCTGTTTTGTTGTTTTCAGGTGAGCGGCTGCATGCAATCCCTCCACGGTCCTGTTGGTTGTGGGATGCGGGTCGGCCACCCGAGGAACTGCCTGGAGCATTCAGCGTCTTGGGTTGGCCACCCAATAAACTGTGTGTGTTACGGGGTGACCTGGTTCGGCCACCAGAGGACGTATTCCTGGGGGCATGGGACTGGGGCAGGCCACCTGACTGTTCATGTACTGTGGGATTTTCAGTGGGCCCATATGGTGCCAAATCATGTTCTTGTACGTCTAGCAATTTTTGTTGTTTATCAAGCCATAGTCTTAGTCAGGTCTGAGCAATTTTTAGATTGCCCCGTGTTTCCTTGTAAGTCATAGTCTTAGTTAAGTCCGAGCAATTTTTGATTGCCTCTTGTTTTCTTGTAAGTCTTTGTCTTTGTCAAGTTCGAGCAATTTGTGTTTGCCTCTTGTTACCTTGTAAATCTTAGTCTTAGTCAAGTTCGAGCATTTTGTTACCTTGTAAACCATAGTCTTTGTCAAGTCTGAGCAATTTGTGATTGCCTCTTGTTACCTTGTGAATCTTTGTCATAGTCAAGTTAGAGCATTTTTTTTTGATTACCTCTTGTTCCCTTGTAAATCTTAGTCATAGTCAAGTTAGAGCATTTATTTTTGATTACCTCTTGTTCCCTTGTAAATCTTAGTCATAGTTAAGTTTGAGCAATTTTTTTTGATTGCCTCTTGTTTCTTTTTTCTTGTGGGCCATAGTCATTGTCTTAGTCAAGTCGGAGCATTTTTTTTGATTGCCTCTTGTTTTTTTTTTGTTTTTTTCCTTGTGAGTCTCAGTCTTGTCATAGCCTTGTTCAGTCATGTATTTTCTTTTCTTTGTTTTTTTTCCCCTGAGTCATGTGTTTGTATGTATTTCTTGTTTTGGTCTTTGTCTTGTTTTTTGGTTGGTTCTCTCCCTCCGTACCTGTCCCCCTACCTCCCACCCTGGGGGGGCGGGGGGGCAGGGTGGTTCCTTGGGGCGTTCGGAGTCTGCCCGTGAAGGGAGGGTACTGTTATGACCCGAGCGTCGGTTCTGATCGCGCTCGGGTTAAAGTTATGTCTCGCTGCCGGCCTTGACAGCTGCGGGCGGTATTCTGGCCTCTCCGGGCTCTTATTGTGAAAGTGCTCGGTGGGGCTTCCGCTTGTCAACGGTCGGTCAGCTGTGTGTCATCTGTCATTAGTACCTGGTCTATTTAAGCTGAGTGCTGGCGTCGTTAAGACGCAGCAGTGTCTGATCGCATCTGGTCACTAACCTGACCGCTATTCTGTTCACCCATCGTCACGGATGCCTGGACTATATTCACACCTCGGCTGCCTAAGGGCTTGACCGTCTTTCACCGGAACTAGTAAGTGAGCTGTATTAGCCTTATTTCCTCCGGTGTTATTTGTGCTGTAAGTCCCTGCTTTGGCAGCCCGAGTGCTATTATTACCAAGCCTGTCTGTGAGTGACTGTCTCCTGCTTCGGACCTGTAGTGTGCTGTATAGCCCTATGCTTCCTGTTTTGCAAAGACTCTGTCATTATCTCAGCAGCTTGTGTGTCACCTTATCACCGTAATAAAACTCACTGAAAAACTCACTGGTGATGTTGTGTGCGTCTTATGCTGGCTCGTGAGGGCCAGAGCATGACACAAATCATCTATAACAGTCAGAGTGTGTGGGTTTATAAAAGAGTTAATTGTGTTGAATAGCACTCTAGGACAGTGACTGCTGCTAGAAATAATATCAGAAAGATACTGAAATTTTGCCTTTTGCACGGTCCTCTGGTAATCAGTAAGACAATCCCTAAAAGTTCCCAGTGACACATGCAATTTGTCCTTTTTCCATCTCCGTTCAGCCTGCCTGACCCGCTGTCTAATGGCATGGGTAGTGTCGTTTAATTCAATTCAATTCAATTCAACTTTTTTTATATAGCGCCATTTCACAACAACAGTCATCTCATAGCACTATCAACTGTAGGGGGAACCCCCACAGTTGCAGAAAGACCCCAGCAATCAGGCGATCCCCTGAGAGCAAGCACTTGGTGACGGTGGAGAGGAAAAACTCCCTTTTAACAGGAAGAAACCTCCAGCAGAACCAGGCTCAGGGAGGGGCAGTCATCTGCTGCGACTGGCTGGGGGGTGAGGGGATAGAGAAGAAGAAAAGAACAGACATGTAGAGAGCAAACAGCACGATGGAGACTCAATCTATGGGAGAGAACAAACAAATGTTAACACTAGAAGTCCCAGAAGTATGCCCTCTTGTGGCCTCTTGTTGGTCCCCTTATGGGTTTTCTAGGTAAAAAGGCCAAATGGCCCCTCTCTGGGACTTCTAGTGACCAGCAAAAAAATATTTCATTGAGAGTGAGGAAAGGAGTGAGGCCCAGTGCATTACTGGAGGTCCCCCGGCTGACTAAACCTATTAGCAGCATAACTAAGGGAGGGTTCAGAAACACATGATCCCTCCCTAATTGTAGGCTATATCAAAAAGGTAGGTTTTAGCCCTATTCTTAAAAACAGAGATCAAGTCTGACTCCCGAATCCAAATTGGCAGCTGGTTCCACAGGAGAGGAGCTTGATAACTGAAGGCTCTGCCTCCCATTGTACTTTTGGAGATTCTAGGTATGACAAGCAATCCTGCATTTTGGGAGCGTAGTGCTCTGTTAGGATAATATGGTAGTATCAGATCTTTTAAATAAAAAGGAGCCTGATTGTTTAGAGCTTTGTAAGTAAGAAGAAGGATTTTAAACTTAATTCTAAACTCTATGGGAAGCCAATGAAGGGAGGCCAGAACCGGAGAGATATGATCTCTCTTTCTAGTACCTGTTAAAACTCTTGCTGCAGCATTTTGGATCAGCTGAAGACTTTTTAAAGATGTTTTAGGACAGCCTGATAAAGAATTACAGTAATTTAATCTCAAGCTAACAAAAGCGTGGATCAGTTTCTCAGCATCACTCTGAGACAAGATGCTCCTAATCTTGGCAATATTACGCAAATGATAGAAGGCAGTCTTAGAAACAAATTTAATATGTGAATTGAAGGACAGATCTTGATCAAAAATAATTCCAAGGTTCCTCACAGAGCTATTAAGAGAAAGAGTAACCGCATCCAAACTGAGAGTTTGATTTGGAAAGGTATTTCTAAGGTTTTTTGGACCAACAAGAATGACTTCAGTCTTATCTGAATTTAATAGCAGGAAATTACAAGTCATCCAAGCTTTGATTTCCTTAAGACAGGCTTCTAACTTGGCTAATTGATTACTATCATCTGGCTTCATTGACAGGTATAATTGTGTGTCATCTGCAAAACAATGAAAATGTATACAGTGCTTTCTAATAATGTTGCCTAACGGAAGCATATATAAACTAAAAAGAGTAGGGCCTAGCACAGATCCCTGTGGAACTCCATGACTAAGCTTTGAGTTGAAAGAAAACTCATTATTTACATGAACAAACTGGAACCTATCAGATAAATATGATCTAAACCACTGCAACGAAGTTACATTAAGTCCAACATAGTGTTCTAATCTATCAAGTAGAATATGATGATCGATAGTATCAAAAGCTGCACTAAGGTCTAAAAGGACAAGTACAGAAACCAGTCCATTATCAGATGCGATGAGGAGGTCGTTAGTGACCTTCGCTAAGGCTGTTTCAGTACTATGATGGATTCTAAACCCAGATTGAAACTCTTCAAGTAAACCATTTCCCTGCAGGTGGTCAAATAATTGCGTAGCAACAACTCTTTCTAAGATTTTTGAAATGAAAGGGAGATTAGAGATTGGTCTATAGTTAGCTAAAGCTCCTGGATGTAGCGTTGGCTTTTTGAGTAAGGGTTTAATTACAGCCGTTTTAAAAGCCTGCGGTACACGGCCTGAAGTTAATGAAGAATTGATTATATGAAGAATAAAGCTACCAATAAGTGGGAAGACTTCTTTAAATAACCTGGTAGGAATAGGGTCTAAAAGACAAGTTGAAGGTTTGGATGAGGAAACTATTTTGTCTAACTCACAAAGGTCGATTGGAGTAAACTCATCAAGACAGACATCAATTGAAGGAGTTGTAGTAGTTACAGTATTTAAGTTAACTGTGGGAAGAATCTGATTGATTTTATCTCTGATGGATGAAATTTTATTATTGAAAAAGTTCATAAAATCCTGACTAGTAAGCTCTAAGGGAATGCTAGGATTGACAGAGTCCTGACCCTTTGTCAACCTGGCTACAGTGCTGAAAAGAAACCTGGGATTATTCTTGTTCTCTTCTATTAATGCAGAGTAATAACTCGTTCTAGCTTTTCTAAGAGATTTTTTATAAATTAAAAGATGATTTCTCCAAGCTTAGCCAGGGATCTGTTTTCGGTTTAGCCGATTTAAGCCAAATTGAGGCAATAGAGTCCAAAATCCCAGAGCAGGTGGTATGAAAGGAGGAAAGAATATTGTCCGGATGAGAAGGGGAAACGAGTCCATTTAAAGCAAAAAACCGTGAATCCCTAAAAGTAGCAGAAAACTCCTCTGGTGTTGAACAAGTGATGATGCGACGCCAGCATGATGGAGCCACAGGCTTGCTGGGTGATGAAGGGGTCAACAATTCAAAAATGATGGGGAAATGATCTGAGATGACAGACTCAGAAATTTCTTTGAGAAAGATTGAGAGCCCAAAAGAGATAACAAGGTCCAGAGTGTGACCAAGACGGTGTGTAGGTTTGTCCGCTAAAATATTTAAATTAAATGTTGCCAACAGTCTTTTAAAATCAGATGCCAGCTGATTAACAGACATGAATATTAAAGTCCCCACAGATCAAAAGTTTATTATATTTTGGCATAACATCTGCCAAAAATTCAGAAAACTCATTAATGAAGTCCTTATTATGTTTAGGAGGACGATAGACAACAGCAAATAACACAGGACTTGTGAGACCCACCACAAATAGTTGCAGCTCAAAACAGGAATAAGCATTTGTGGAGAGAAGGCGACATTTAAAACCGTCATTAAGAACAGAAGCCAGACCTCCACCCCAACCAGATGCTCGCGAGGAGCTGAAGAAAGAACAACCGGGAGGGAGGAGCTCAGAGAAGGTGGCGGTCTCACCTGGTTTAACCCATGTTTCTGTCATCAGAAGAAAATCCAAGGAATGTGAAGTAAAAAAGTCATTTAGAATAAAAGTCTTATTTGTGATGGATCTGGTGTTAATCAGAGCCAATCAAACATTGATTAGCCTGCTGGGAAGCCCGACTGATTGGGTGAAGATTCTCCGGTGCGCAGCCCCTTCTGCGAATCCAAACGGGCCAGCGACAGGAAAGTGGGTGTCCAGCCTCTGGGACAGTCAGCGACAGCTATCGGTAGCGATAATCCATGGATTGTCATACGTCAAAACCGATACGCTTCCTGGAGAGCTCAGTCAGCAGATGACGAGGGTTGTGAGTTGAAGAAGAAGCCAGGTAAGCCCTCAGTCTGCATGACACTCCGCCTCTTTATGTCCCTACAAAAGTGCAGGGAGACATCATCCACTGGGTGCACATGGCTCGCTTCACCAGCCACCTTGGAGTGGGTTGTACCAGTTATCATCTCCGCAGAGCCTTCTGGTGGCCTTCCCTCAGCGCTGATGTTCAGGCCTGTACCACCTACGCTGCTGGATAGTCCTCCAACTCGCCCCCTGCTGGCCTCCTGCAGCCCCTGCCCATTCCAAGCCATCCATAGTCACACATAGCAGTGGATTTTGTCACTGGTCTCCCACCCTCCGATGGCAACACCGTGATACTTACTGTTGTTGACAGATTTTCCAAAGCTGTACACATCCTTACTCTACCCAAGCTTCCCTCTGCCAAGGAGACCGCCAACATCCTGCTACACCAAGTTTTTCACCTCCATGGAATACCTACTGACACTGCATCTGACCAGGGCCCACAGTTCACGTCCCGAGTTTGGATGGCCTTTTGCCAAGCCCACCCTCAAAGTAATGGGTTATGCAAGCCAACAAACCAGGAGCTGGAGGCAGCCCTCCACTGCGTCACCTCTCAACATCCGGCTACCTGGAGTTCGCATCTGCATTGCATAGAGTACGCCCATAATACCACTTCATCCACTGCTATGGGAGTTACCCCCTTCAAGGCGTCAGTAGGGTACAATCCTCCTCTGCTTCCTGCCACGGATGGAGAAATTGCCGTTCCCTCTGTCCAGCACCACATGCGGCATTGCCAACATATTTGGTGATCCACCAGGACAGCCCTACTATGCACTGCCAGCCAAAACTCTGCCATGGCCAATCAGCAAAGGACCCCAGCCCCTAAATACTCTGTGGGACAAAAGGTATGGTTCTCCACACACAACATTCCACTAAAAACAGATTCTAGAAAGTTGTCACCCAGATTCATTGGTCCCTTTCCCATAACCCATTTCATTAACCCATCTGCTGACCGTCTCAAGTTACCTGCCTCCCTACGTGTCCACCCTTCTTTTCATGTCTCCCATATCAAGCCTGTGTTCTCAAGTTCCCTCTGCTCCCTCTCCAGACACCCTCCTCCTCCCAGAATCATTGACGGAGGTCCTGTATATCCTGTCTGCCGTATCCTGGATGTTCACCACAGGGGCTTGGGCCTCCAGTATCTGGTTGATTGGGAGGGTTATGGCCCCGAGGAATGTTCTTGGATCTCTCGTTCCCTTAATATTGATCTCATCATGATCATCATGAGTTTCATCATCGACACCCAGACAAACCTGGTGGAATGTAAGGAGGCATCCCTGGGGAAGGGGGGGGGGGTGCTGTCATGGCCTGCGGTGAGCGAGTACACATACTAATTGTTTCCCATTTGTGCAGCAGCCAGGCTTCACCCTACCTAAAGGGTGAACTGGCATTATTCCACTGTGGAATTGTCTCAACGCCACAGCCTTCGTTGCCACGAGATCACCTGCTATTTTGAAACTGTTTCCTCACTTCATCTAGTGTGTGCTCCAGCTCGCTCACAACCCAGCCCCAGCCCTGACCTTCAGAGTAACCAGAATTATGTACTGTAAGCCTGTTCACAAACCCACCGTGTTGTCTCCCTGGACCTCTCTGCCCCTTCTCCTCAGCTTTGCTTCTGGATCTCTGCCTGCTCGCCCCTTGGCCGCAGTTTTCCCATGGAGGTTGGACGCTCACCCTCCTTGATCAGCTTCAGCCTGAAAGTCAAGTAAAATGTCCAATTAACCCTCACCTGCTCTCCCCCCTCTCAGAGTTTCTGCCCCAGGCCTGGGAACCCCTACCCACTTGCCTCCTCGCCTCACCTCCTGCTTCGGAGCTGCCACCACCCTGCCTACAGCCTCAGCTTCCCTTCTCCCCGGTTCGCCGCCTGCAAGCAGACACGTAATTATTACCCCTCTTTCCTGTTATATTCTAAATATAACAGGAAACATTGAACATAACATTGAACATAAGTATGTGCAAATGCTGTTCTTGGACTTCGGTCCAGCATTCAACACAATCATCTCCCAGCACCTAATACAAAAACTCAGACACTTGGGACTCAAAACCTCTCTCTGTAACTGGGTGCTGGACTTTCTCACAGGAAGGCCACAGAATGTGCGGGTTGTCAGCAACACCTCTCAGACCATCACACTGAGCACAGGGGCCCCACAAGGGTGCGAGCTCAGCCTGCTGCTCTTCACCTTGCTGACCCATGACTTTGTACCAGCCTACAACATCAACTACATCATTAAGTTTGTGGATTACACGATGGTGGTGGGCCTCATCACCAACAATGAGGAGGCCAACTACAGAAATGAGGTGAGCCAACTGGTCCAGTGGTGTAAAGACAATAACTTCTTCCTGAACATGGCAAAAACCAAGGAGATTGTGGTCGACTTCAGGAGGGGACACACACAGCACCCTTCTCTGATCATCGATGGTGCAGCTGTAGAGAGGGTGAGACCGCCACCTTCAGAGATGTGATGTTATGTTATGTTATGTGATGTTCTCAGAGATGTGCACCCCCAAGTTCCTGGGGGGTGCACATCTCTGAGAACCTCTCCTGGTCCAACAACACCACATCACTGGCCAAGAAGGCTCAAATTCGCCTGCATTTCCTCTGCAAACTGAGGAGAGTATGAGTCTCACCCCCCCCCCCCCCCATCATGTGCTCATTCTACCAGGGCACCACTGAGAGCATCTTCACAACGGTGTGGTATGGAAGCTGCACTGCCTCCTGCCGGAAGACACTACACCACACAGTGGAAGCAGCCAGCAAGATCATCGGTGTCCCTCTGCCCCCCCCCCCCCTCCAGACATCTACCTCACCCGCCTCATCCGCAGAGCCATCAACATTGCAGGCAACACCTCCCACCCCTCACACTCCCTCTTCAGCCTTCTGCCTTCGGGGAAAAGGTACCGGAGCCTCCGGGCCCACTCCACAAGACTGCTAAACAGCTTTGTTCATCAGGCCATCAGAACCCTGAATTCTGTCCAGCCCCCACCCCCGCCCCAGACCATAACACACTCACCCGCACAATAACTAACTCAGCTGTTGGCACAGAAAGACTGGCACACCAACAGTAATACATTTGCTGTTGTATGTCTGCACTTTACTGTAACCATTTGCACAAATGCCATATCTATATCTATACTACAGACCAGTGGCCTTGACGTCCCCCATGATGAAGACCCTGGAGAGACTGCTCCTTGCTCACCTCCGTCCCCTGGTGGGACCAGCGATGGATCCACTCCAGTTCGCCTACCAGCATGGCATTGGGATGGAGGATGTGGTGATCTTCCTCCTTCACCGTTCTCTGTCCCACCTGAAGAAGCCCGGGAATGCGGTGAGGATCATGTTCTTTGACTTCTCCAGTGCTTTCAACACCATCCAACCGATGATCCTGAAGGACAAGCTGCTGTGAGCAGGGGTGGACCAGCACCTGTCATCATGGATCCTGGACTACCTCACTAACCGGCCACAGTTTGTGAGAACCCGGGACTGTGTGTCTGACACGATCATCGGTAGCACGGGGGCCCCCCAGGGAACGGTTTTGGCTCCCTTCCTGTTCACCCTTTATACTGCGGACTTCTCACACAACACAACACACTGCCATCTACAGAAGTTCTCTGACGACTCTGCGATCGTCGGCCTCATCTCCAACGGAGATGAAGCTGAGTACAGAGGACTTATCCAGGACTTCGTGGACTGGTGCCATCGGAACTGCCTCCAGATCAACGCGAGGAAAACTAAGGAGCTTGTGGTGGACTGCCGCAGGCAAGGACAACCCCTCACAGCACCAGTAAATATACAGGGAACAGACATCGAGATGGTGACATCCTATAAGTACTTGGGTGTTCATCTGAACAATAAACTAGACTGGTCACACAATACTGACGCACTCTACAAGAAGGGACAGCGCAGGCTGTTCCTACTGAGGAGACTCAGGTCTTTTGGTGGACAAGGGGCGCTGCTGAAGACATTCTATGACACGGTGGTGGCATCAGCCATCACTTTTGGAGTGGTCTGCTGGGGCAGTGGCATTACTGCAGCCGATAGGAAGAGACTGAACAAACTGATCAAGAAAGCTAGCTCTGTCCTGGGGCAGCGCCTTGACCCAGTGGAGGAGATGGGAGAGAGAAGGATTCAATTCAATTCAATTCAATTCAACTTTATTTATATAGCGCCATTTCACAACAACAGTCATCTCATAGCACTATCAACTGTAGGGAGGACCCCCACAGTTGCAGAAAGACCCCAGCAATCAGGCGATCCCCTGTGAGCAAGCACTTGGCGACGGTGGAGAGGAAAAACTCCCTTTTAACAGGAAGAAACCTCCAGCAGAACCAGGCTCAGGGAGGGGCAGTCATCTGCTGCGACTGGCTGGGGGGTGAGGGGATAGAGAAGAAGAAAAGAACAGACATGTAGAGAGCAAACAGCACGATGGGGACTCAATCTATGGGATGAGTCCCCATCCCATAGGATGGTGGCTAAACTGTCATCTGTGCTGGAGTCCGAATTCCACCCTATGCAAGACATACTGAAAGCACTGAGGAGCTCATTTAGCAGCAGACTACATCATCCTAGGTGCACAACCGAGAGGTTTCGCAGGTCCTTCCTACCTATGGCTGTCAGACTGTACAACCTAAGCAGGGCTGCTCGCAGAGATAGCAAAAAGACGTGACAGCCTAATAGTTTTGAATGCAAAAGACGCAATAGACTTACACAATGGTCCCCTCCGGTATACAACTAGGAAAATACCGGTCGCTATGGAGGGTGAGAATATGCATGGGTACATAATCATACCATGTAGGATAACTAAGTAGACGGTTGTGCTGTTTCATTCCATCTAGCTACAATGCTCCACACTGTGGGTGTTTATATATATATTTATATATTTACTCTATCTTAGCAACAATGCTCCACACTGTGTGTGTTTATATATCTACATATTTATTCCATCTAGCTACAATGCTCCGCACTGTGTGTTTATATATTCATATATCTATTCCATCTAGCTACAATGCTCCGCACTGTGTGTTTATATATCTACATATTATTCCATCTAGCTACAATGCTCCGCACTGTGTGTGTTTATATATTTACATATTTATTCCATCTAGCTACAATGCTCCATACTGTGTGTGTTTATATATCTACATATTTATTCCATCTAGCTACAATGCTCCACACTGTGTGTTTATATATTCACATATTCATTCCATCCAGCTACAATGCTCCGCACTGTGTTTATATATTTATATATCTATCCCATCTAGCTACAATGCTCCACACTGTGTGTCTATATATACAGTGGGGTAAAAAAGTATTTAGTCAGCCACCAATTGTGCAAGTTCTCCCACTTGAAAGATGAGAGAGGTCTCCAATTTTCATCATAGGTATGTCTCAACTATGAGACACAAAATAAGAAAAAAAAATCCAGAAAATCACATTGAAGGATTTTTAATGAATTAATTGGTAAATTCCTCGGTAAAATAAGTATTTGGTCAATAACAAAAGTTCATCTCAATACTTTGTTATATACCCTTTGTTGGCAATGACAGAGTTCAAATGTTTTCTGTTAGTTTTCACAAGGTTTTCACACACTGTTGCTGGTATTTTGGCCCATTCCTCCATGCAGATCTCCTCTAGAGCAGTGATGTTTTGGGGGTGTCGCTGGGCAACACAGACTTTCAACTCCCTCCAAAGATTTTCTATGGGGTTGAGATCTGGAGACTGGCTAGGCCACTCCAGGACCTTGAAATGCTTCTTACGAAGACACTCCTTCGTTGCCCGGGTGGTGTGTTTGGGATCATTGTCATGCTGAAAGACCCAGCCACGTTTCATCTTCAATGCCCTTGCTGGTGGAAGGAGGTTTTCACTCAAAATCTCACGATACATAGCCCCATTCATTCTTTCCTTTACACAGATCAGTCGTCCTGGTCCCTTTGCAGAAAAACAGCCCCAAAGTATGATGTTTCCACCCCCATGCTTCACAGTAGGTATGGCGTTCTTTCTCCTCCAAACACGACAAGTTGAGTTTTTACCAAAAAGTTCTATTTTGGTTTCATCTGACCATATGACATTCTCCCAATCCTCTTCTAGATCATCCAAATGCTCTCTAGCAAACTTCAGATGGGCCTGGACATGTACTGGCTTAAGCAGGGGGACACGTCTGGCACTGCAGGATTTGAGTCCCTGGCGGCGTAGTATGTTTCTGATGTAGCCTTTGTTACTTTGGTCCCACCTCTCTGCAGGTCATTCACTAGGTCCCCCCATGTGGTTCTGGGATTTTTGCTCACCGTTCTCGTGATCATTTTGACCCCACAGGATGAGATCTTGTGTAGAGCCCCAGATCGAAGGATATTATCAGTGGTCTTGTATGTCTTCCATTTTCTAATAATTGCTCCCACAGTTGATTTCTTCACACCAAGCTGCTTACCTATTGCAGATTCAGTCTTCCCAGCCTGGTGCAGGTCTACAATTTTGTTTCTGGTGTCCTTTGACAGCTCTTTGGTCCTGGCCATAGTGGAGTTTGGAGTCTGACTGTTTGAGGTTGTGGACAGGTGTCTTTTATACTGATAACGAGTTCAAACAGGTGCCATTAATACAGGTAACAAGTGAAGGACAGAGGAGCCTCTTAAAGAAGAAGTTACAGGTCTGTGAGAGCCAGAAATCTTGCTTGTTTGTAGGTGACCAAATACTTATCTTACCGAGGAATTTACCAATTAATTCATTAAAAATCCTTCAATGTGATTTTCTGGATTTTTTTTTTCTCATTTTGTCTCTCATAGTTGAGGTATACCTATGATGAAAATTGGAGACCTCTGTCACCTTTTAAGTGGGAGAACTTGCACAATTGGTGGCTGACTAAATACTTTTTTGCCCCACTGTATATATATTCATATTTATATGTACATATGTATACTTGCTGCTCTTGTTTTTTCTCTTGTTTTCTGATTGTTGCTCTGAGTGTTGCTATCCCTGTGCTGTTGCAATCCTGGAATTTCCCCATTGTGGGACTAATAAAGGCTTATCTTATCTTATCTTATCTGCTGCTGTCTGTCATTGCAATACTGATCATGTGCAGTCCTATCTATCACTATCTGCACCTACACTACTGCATCGAACTTGCAGCTACGGGTATGTAAGGGAAAATATGAAATTAATAAATATGACCAGGTATAAATTATTTAATTTATATTGATGTATTGGAATCTGAGATCGAATCTCGTTTCATATACACCAGAAAAGTTAATAACAGTCATAGGGGCACCAGCTTCTATCTTTAAGAAGCAATTTTAATTTTAATTTCACTTTATACCTGTTTAATCACTCAATAAATTAATTAATAATCAGTCTCAAAAATTTTTCCGTGAATTCGATACCTGTGCTTGAAACAGACTCAGAATGAAATAAATTCTCAACAACTTCTCTCATTTTCACATATTTATTAAACGAAATGATTAACAGATATTGCAGTAATTTCATTAATCATAAAATCAATCTTGTAAATGATAGATTAACAATGTCAATATTTTCGGAACTAGGGTTAAACTGAGAAATGAATTTCTATCAGTTTGTGTTAACGGATTATGGAAACAATGCAAATTTATGGAGAAAGTTTACTAATTATATGAAAAGTCCTGGATTAATCTTAAGAAAATAAAAACGGAATTTTAACGAAAAGAAGAGTTATGTTAAGTGCTTCTTATTTTGCATCTGATTAGATACACAAATTATTACCGAACCTCAGACGTTTAATTCAGCAGATGAATTAAAGTTGCAGCTCACGTGATTCCTCATTGATGATGATTCCCCGTTGATCTGGTCAACGTTCTTTCGTCGTCCTCATGAAGTTTTGATGCGTTGTTCAGGGGCAAAACCCAGAATATTTGTCCCGCAAATATTCTCGACAATGGATGAGATGTATGAGATCGTAGGTTTGATCTCAATGGTTGAAATCCTGCAGAAGCGCGCTGATTCCTCAGCTGCGTGTGATGTGGGGAGCTGCGTCTTCTCAGAGGCCTTCAGTAATAATTAATTAAAGATATCTAATCCGATCTCAAATTAAAGAGTTTCGGACTTTAGATAAAAATAATAGCTTCTGGTGTGTGATTGGTTAAGAAAAATATTCTAAGAATAAAGTCAAGATTAAAACTTACATTAAAATTAAAACAAACGGTGGTTTTACAGAAAGTTTAACAAAGAAAAAGTGATAAATAAAAATTGGAGTTTAACTCCGATTAAGAATTGAGCTCAAAGAAATAGGAATTCCTAGGCATTTAAGAGAAAAAGAAAAAAACATTAAAATACAAAGTTACATAAACAAATTACGAGTGCTAACACAGAAAAGCGACACGTGGTAGAAGCCTTTGTTCTTCCCAAAGTTCTTTCTTGCTGTGTGTAGACAATAGACAAAAGAGAGAGACGAACGGAGGTGAAAGAGCTAGTCCAAAAGAGAGAGCCGAAAGAGAAAAGCCAAAAAAGAGCGAGCCGAAAGAGGTGAATCCAAAAAAGAGAACGAAGCAGGGGGTCTTCCTCCTTTTATAAGTTCTGTTGAGCTTTCGCGGGCTTCCAGGTTGACCAGAATCTCAGCCAATGAGCGTCCTTCGTGGGCGGGCTTTATGAACTTTCAGTCCAATAAACAAACAGTCTATTGTCTGGAGCTTTGGGAAGGAGTTGTTGTCATGCAGAGATTGGCTGCTGGAGTCACATGGTTTTAGAGGCAAATCTTGATACATACTGGAATGTGCTTTTATACCCTTATGTATTAAACTAAGATAACTTTAGTGATTAGTATAAATTATAAGCAGTGCTTCTAAATCAGCATGCAGGAATAAACATTCATTTAAACATTTTTAACATGCGTATATATATAAAATCACAGATTAATGCATTTCACACATATTATTGATTTTCCACATTAAAACATCAGAGTCCATTTGCTTTTCATAGTCCTGAAAAGAAGAGAAGGTTTAGAATTGAGTTTGTAATAATGTACTTTAAAGTTCCCTGGTTAAATCCAGCATGTCCCACAGTTTAAGGAAATTTTATTGAGCTGTGGATCGGTGTGGCAATGAGAACTCCAGGTCTGTTGCATGTTTATGGGGGCAATAAAGGGGCGCAGGAGGAAATAGGTTGAATTCTTTTAGACTGGTTTTAGCAAAGGAATGGGATTTCAGCTGTGGCCTGGGGGAGAAAATCAGTTCTTGACTGTTTTATTCCTGGGTGAAGATGTCTTTAAGCAGAAGAATAATTATTGCTGAGCCAAAGTGAGATGATGCTACAGGTATTACAGCTCTACTTTTCTGTGTATAGGATTGCTGAGTCTCATCATTTATTGTTTAACTTTATTTGCACTATGGGAGGTCTGGGTGTATCTTTTGTCGCCATTTGCACTACAGGTAGCATTACTGTACATAGACTGCTGTTGTTGTTTTTCCAGCCTTCTTCCTTTTTTTATATTGTACACACCACTGAAGAGAGAAAGAAACACCATTTCAGTTCTCCTGTATCTCAAGTACGTATAGTAGTATTGACAAATAATTATCATAAATTTTGTAAATAAAAATACTTTCCTTGTATGTTCCCTGCTGAACTGTTGTGGTTTCTGCTCCTTTGAGTCCTGCTTTGTCAAAACATATCACAAAGGCTCTTCATGGCTCTGGGTGGTTTCATCAGGCCCAAATGAACTACTTCATCATTGATGGCCTTATTAATAACACTTTAACATCTGATGCTTCAGAAAAAATGAATTTACTCCCAATTATCTACTGTATATACTGCAATAACAACTTCCCCTGTATTCTTTCACCTAATTTTGGAATTCTCAGACAATGCTTGTAACATGGATTTGATTCAAACACTGCTGTGTCCCCAGGTGTACTGGCATTTCAGCAACATACTGGTTAGTTAGTAAAATATTTAAAAATATACAGTATAAACTGTATATTTTTCAAAAGTCTACAATTGAATGGTTTTATTTTTCTTCCATTGTTAATCAGCTGCAGTCCTGTAAATACAGTCATGTTGAGAATGTGAGAAACCAAACTGGGTTCATTATTAAGTGTGGTAGTCAACCATTCAGTACAGAAATGACAAACTGAGGCAATGTGGTGTTAAAGCTGACACACATGAGTGGAAGTAGTAATAGAGCACTTGAATCATTACCTGGTTGCTTTCTCATCATATTTCTGCTGCCATAGTTGTTTAGACCAGTGGTTCTTACATGGCGTTCTGAGGTATGTGCTAGGAGGGGCTGTGACAACAATGCACTGTTACTGCATTATGCAAGTTAACAAAAAGTTATGAATTGTTAATTTACTTTGTCATTATTGTCCTACTTAAAGATATGACTGAATGGGGACCAGATGGAGGAATGCAGCTCATTGAACTGTATGTAAGTGTCTGATAAAGTGATGGAGTCAAAGTCTAAACCTGTGGAGTGGTTACCAAAACAAGCGCAGGTGTCATGTCGATGCTATAAATCATCACATTTTACTCGGCCAGAAAATATAATCAAAATTACAACTGACAATGTCTGCACAGATGTTGAGTAAACTAAGAAACACCATCTAGACTGTATTAGTGTTCTGCAGAGCTGTGAATGAGCTGAAGATCTTTTTGTATCTACAGAAAATACAGCAGTCATGATGTGTAGCTGCTCTAGCTTTTTTTTCTCTCTCTGTGTAGCTTGTGTTCTTCCACATCACCAGTTTAATATGACATACGTTAAAATACAGCGTGGCCCACTTCTCTAATATGCAATGTTATGTATCTTACATAATACATTTAAAGTACTAAGATACATGTAATTAATTATTGAATTCCATTGCTGAATATACCCAATGACGTTTTATGTCCTTATAGCAAAAAGTGAACCCTTGTTGAAGCAAAAAAAATAGAATAAAATAAAACCTTAAAGGTACCATAGATTTATTGATTGTCTAGAAGAGTCCAGAAAAAAAATATTTATTAAACAGCTAGTCCTTCAATGAGATGGTAAGAAGTTATTTTTTAATGTGAACCACATGGCACACAATGACCTTGACAGTCTCATTCATGGATTTCTCACATGCAGCCTGAAGTTTTCTTGAAAATTACAAGTGTTCCTCATATAATTAACAAGCCTGCTGCTTTCTACAAATTTAGTGTCAATTTCACTTCTGTAGGTGATATTTCCTTGTTACTATGTGGCTTTACACGGATGCCTCCTGCATATTCTCTCCACTCAGCTCCCTTACCTAACACTATTTCAGTAGAGCAAATGCATAAGAAAAGGAGTTTGTGGAAAATATTCCAACCTAAAAAAAGGTACAAAGTTTATGTGTATTTTAAAAAAATCTGGGGGAGTTTAAGAAATGTGCACTTTACCAAACAATGTTGTTTAGTATTTTCAGGAAGGGAATCAGCACTGGTCCAAGCTTTGATTTATTCTTTAATTCCAATAAAGAGAAATATTTAACATACTGACAGTATACTGAATGATGGCCCAGGAGTCTAGAGCCCCTTGACCCTAACAGCTCCATGTGGCTTTGACCTAAATAATTAAAAACAAACTAGAAAAGCACTCAGAGAGCGCATACTTCCGCCAAGGCTCCTTCAGTCTCTCATGGATCACCTCCAAAATGAAATAGGTTTGTGTGTAGGCCTAGAGCCACTAGTGGTGAAAATTGCATCAAAGTCTGTCCATTAGTCTGTCCATTAGACGGTTTTAATTCAGACGCAGAGCTGGCTAATGCTCTTAATTGTTTTTATGGTCGTTTTGACTCCTTTGATTTTAGCACTGAAACCCAAGATTTGAAACAGAAACTCAAAGACAATCAGCATTTTAATATTGAGGTGCAGGATATTAAAAGGGAGTTCTGCGCTGTAAAAGTGAACAAAAGTCAGGGCCCTGATAATATATGTGGGCACTTGGTAAAGTCCTGTGCACATGAACTGAGTCCTATATTTCATTACATTTTCAATAAGTCCTTACAGACACAACATGTGCCAAAATCCAGCTGTCCTAAAACGGTAAACAACTTTAGACCAGTTGCTTTGACTTCAATGTTAATGAAAATTTTTGAAAAACTGGTCAGATGTGAGGTCCTAAAGCAGACTGAGCATGCACTGGATCCTCTGCAGTTTGCCTATAGGCCTCACAGAGGCGTGGAGGACGCCACTGTCACTCTGTTTAACATGCTTTTTAAACATCTGAATTTTAATGGGGCACACGCCAGGCTTTTATTTGTGGACTTTTCCTCCACCTTTAATACAATCCAACCTCATATTTTAGTTGAAAGGCTCCTGCAACAATTTGATTTGAGCAATAATCTGGTGGGTTGGATTCTGGATTTCTTAACCAACAGGACGCAGAGAGTAAGGGTCAATGGTACATTGTCTGACCTAAAGTGTTCTTCTACCGGCTCTCCTCAGGGGTGTGTGTTGTCACCACTGCTCTTCATCCTGTACACAAACATGTGTCGGAGCAGACATGACAACAGACACATTATAAAGTATGCTGATGACTCAGTTATTGTCAGTCTCCTCCAGGATGGTGAGAGTGGCCACGACCCAGTAGTTGATGATTTTGTTCACTGGTGTGAGGATTCCTACCTGCAGCTGAATACGACAAAAACTAAAGACATGATTATTGACTTTAGGAGGAAAACTCCCAGGCACAAAGTCACCATACTAAAAGGCCAGACCACTGAATGTGTACAATCCTACAAATATCTTGGGATGATTATTGACAGTAATTTAAACTTTGAAGAGAACTGTGAAAGGGTGTGCAAAAATGGTCAGCAACATTTGCATTGCTTGAGAAAACTTGCACGCTTCCAAATTGACCGAACCATAATGACAGTGTTTTATCAGGCTTTTATTGAATCTGTTTTATCCTTTTCTTTAGTGTCATGGTTTGGTCAGATAAAACTGAAACAGAGGAAATCCTTGGATCAGGTAGTTAGATGGTCCAGTCGTTTGCTTGGTGAGTCACAGCTGAGCCTGACATCCCTGTACACCAGACAGATACAGAGGATGGCTACCTCCATTTTAAATGATGACTCCCACCCTTTGCACTGCAATTTTCAGCTTCTTCCCTCAAGTCGGAGGTTTGCTGTCCCAAAAAGTAAAACCCAACGCTACAAAAACAGCTTTGTTCCTGCTGCTGTCAAAGAGTTGAACAAGTTGTAACAATATATTGCACATAGTTTAGGTACCGATTTATTAACTCCATTAATATACTATATATTTACTTATTTTTGTAGGATGTTATTTGGGTTCTAAATATTTTATTGGGTTTTAGAACTTTGAGTTTTTAACCTCTTTGACTAGTTTTTAACTTTTTAATATGACCCTTCTCTCTTCTGGTTTTTGTCTCATCTCTTTGTCTTTATTCCCTGATTGGTGGAGCCTTGAGTATTTTTATCATGTTTATAGTCAGCTTCATGTGTGCCTGTGTTTGTGTCTATGCTGAATGTAATTGTGGCTTGTAAATATGGATGTCACCAGACTGCAAAACAAATCTACCTACGGGTACAAATAAAGTAACCTGAACCTGAACCTGAACCTTAGTTTTGGAGTATTGTGGGTGACACACTGTGAGAAGAGCCTTGGCTGAGGTATGCATTCCCAGATCATCACAAAAATGTAATGGGTTCCTCTGTAGGCCAAGAACCACTTCAGGTGAAAATTTCATCCAAATTCATCCAGTAGTTTTTGTGTAATCCTACTGCACAAATACAAAAAAGCCCTTGGTGGAGGTACGGACTCTCAGATCATCACCAAAATCTAATCATCTGTTCCCCGTGTCATTACACACCTTTCCTGAAAATTTCGTCAAAATCCATTCATAACTTTTTGAGTTATGTTGGTAACAGACAGACAGACAGACAGACGCCAGTAAAAACATTACCTCCTTGGCGGAGGTAATTAAGAAAAAAATTCACAAATCTTATTAACAGTTGTAAATGTACAATATCAAATTCAAGTAAAAAGCAGTACAAAGGAAATTAAAGAACCTTTGTGCGCAAGCGCACATAAGATTCAAAGGTTTTATTTGTCAATACTACTATACGTACAGGACATACAGGAGAACTGAAATGGCGTTTCTCTCTCTCTTCAGTGGTGTGTACAATATTAAAAAAAGAAAAAGGAATAAGGCTGGAAAAACAACAACAGTCTATGTACAGTAATGGTACCTGTAGTGCAAATGGCAACAAAAGACAGACTCAGACCATAGTGCAATTAAAGATAAACGATATACGATAATGAAACCCAGCAATCCTATATACAGAAAAGTAGAGCTGTAATATGCGTAGTTGCAAGTTCAGTGAGGTAGTGTAGGTGCAGACAGTGACAGATAGGACTGCACATGATCAGTGTTGCAATGACAGACAGCAGCAGGTATGGCATTTGTGCAAATGGTTGCAGTAAGGTGCAGAGACATACAGCAGCAAATGTATTACTGTTGGTGAGCCGGTCTTTCTGTGCCAATAGCTGAGGTAGTTCTTGTGCAAGTGAGTGCATTATGGTGTGGGGGGGAAGGGGGAGTGGACAGAGTTCAGGGTCCTGATGGCCTGATGAACAAAGCTGTTTAGCAGTCTTGTGGAGCGGCCCCAGAGGCTCCGGTACCTTTTCCCCGAGGGCAGGGGGCTGAAGAGGGAGTGTGAGGGGTGGGAGGTGTCTCCTGTAATGTTGATAGCTCTGCGGGTGAGGTAGATGTCTGGGGGGGGGGGGGGGGGGCAGAGGGACACCAACGATCTTGCTGGCTGCTTTCACCATGTGTTGTAGTGTCTTCCGGCTGGAGGTGGTGCAGCTTGCATACCACACCGTGATATAGCTGGTGAGGATGCTCTCAATGGTGCACATGATGGGATGAATGAGCACATGAATGAGCACATGATGGGGAATGGGACTCATGCTCTCCTCAGTTTGCAAAGGAAACTGAGGCAAATTTGAGCCTTCTTGGCCAGTGATGTGGTGTTGTTGGACCATGAGAGGGCCTCAGAGATGTGAACCCCCAGGAACTTGGTGCTGTTCACCCTCTCGACAGCTGCACCATCGATGATCAGAGGAGGGTGCTGTATCTGTCCTCTCCTGAAGTCGACCACAATCTCTTTGGTTTTTCCCATGTTCAGGAAGAGGTTATTGTCTTTACACCACTGGACCAGTTGGCTCACCTCATTTCTGTAGTTGGCCTCCTCATTGTTGGTGATGAGGCCCATCACTGTCGTGTCCTCCGCAAACTTGATGATGTGGTTGGTGTTGTAGGTTGGTACACAGTCATGGATCAGCAGGGTGAAGAGCAGCGGGCTGAGCACGCACCCTTGTGGGGCCCCTGTGCTCAGTGTGATGGTCTGGAAGGTGTTGCTGCCAACCCGCACGTTCTGTAGTCTCCCTGTGAGAAAGTCCAGCACCCAGTTACAGAGAAAGATTTTGAGTCCTAAGTGTCTGAGTTTTTGTATTAGGTGCTGGGGGATGATTGTGTTGAATGCTGAACTGAAGTCCAAGAACAGCATTTGCACGTAGGAGTTATTTGAGTCCAGGTGGGTGAGGGCTGGGTGGAGAGCAGCAGTGATGGCATCTTCTGTGGATCTGTTTGATCTTTATGCAAACTGAGATGGGTCGTGGGAGGGAGGGAGGATGGGCGTGATGTTCTGCATGACCAGCTGCTTGAAGCACTTCATTATGAGGGGGTTCAGTGCTATGGGCTGGTAATTGTTGTAGCTGGATGGGACGGCCTTCTTTGGGACTGGTATTATGGTGGCAGTTTTGAAACATGTGGGGACATCAGCTTGAGTCAGGGAGATGTTGAAAATGTTGGCCAGGACATTCTTGAGTACCTCTGCACAGTCCTTCAGGATGCGACCCAGTATGTTGTCTGGTCCAGTTGCCTTGTGTGGGTTGATCCTGCAGAGGGTCCTCTTCACGCTAGCCGGATCCAGATTTATGGCCTGCTCATCTGGAGGAGGAGTGGTCTTCTGTGCTGATGCGCTGTTTTGTGCTTCAAAGCAGCTGAAGAAGTCATTTAGGTTGTTAAGCAGTGTGATGTCACTTGCACAGGTCTGAGGTTTAGGTTTGTAGTTCGTAAGGGTCTGTATGCCACGCCAGAGGGAACATGCATCTCTGGTGTTGCTGAAGTGGCCGGATATTTCCTTGCTGTACTGTTGTTTTGCCTGTACTGTCGTTTTACATGTAAGCCCACACATCTGGATATTGGGAGCCCCTAATGTGAACTGATCAACATAAAATGGACTGGAAAAGTACAAGTTTCCCTCCCAAAAATGAAACCCCTTATTTGAGTCAAAGCTTCTGTATAAATAGGAAGTCAATCTGATTAGAAATGTAGAAGCTATAGAGGCAACAACATAAAATATCAAATGGACAAATGGAGGGGTCAAAAACATACCTTCCGCAACTTCAGTGTATGGGGTATAAAAAATACAAATTTACGAGAATACAGTGGCAAAGGAATGAGTAAAAAGTAGCACATTAATGACAATCAAGTTGTAAATTTGTGAGGGGAAAAAAACTTACAAATTTGCAAGAAAAAAGACATGAATACACTACCAGTCAAAAGTTTGGACACGTCTACTCATTCAAAAAGAATAAAATTGTTGACTGTTACTGTGTATTTTACAGAAAAAGCTGCAAAGTTATGAGACTCAAGTTTCATATTTATAAGCAAAAATTCTATAAAATACGAGCCTTACTGCTATGCTGAGGGTAATATCTGCAAATATGCAACAAACACACAAATTTGTTACAATTTTCATTTGGATTCACACTGAATTGGCACTAATAACACATCTGTGGACATAGAGTATCTTGCACCGATAGCAGTGTTCTACATGGTGTGTAGCATCATATGAGGAAAACAATTATTTTAATAAATGGGGGGCACACAGCTTGCCCACACACTCAGCAAGAAAATGACTTGACCAAAAATTTGATTTCTTGCCAGATTTCATTTCAAACTAAGCTGCATGACCACTGAGTGTGTTATTTTATGCCTCTGGGTATCTATTTTCTGTTCATTTTCTATGTAGTCCATGACAGTCAGTCAGGACATGGAGCAGAATGCGCAATTTCTGTTCATCAGTTGCCAGAGGGCTGCGATTATTCTTTACAGTTTTGCTGAATCAACTCCTACAAAATTGTATCTTCATTTCTGTGTGGGCTGCGACCAACACAGGTTTAATGCTGTTTTGAATTGTCAAAAAATTAAAACTATATTGAGAAGGGTCCGAGACACCCGTGGACTCTATTTTGATAGAAAATTTGTTGTACAAATTTTCTGAGCATGTTCAAAATTCCTGCAGCATGACAGCAAGGCCCTGCAATTTGAGAGGAAATTGCATACCTCCACAAATGTTTGGAGAGAATTTGGAAACTGTTATGTTCACAAACCTGGCACAAAGAAGACGGACGAGGAGGTTGCACTGGAACTGGGCTTTATTATAGAACTAGTCACACTACAGGATATGCAGCTCGTGGTGGAATCGTCTGGGCAAGAGAGCCCCTAATGGTGGACGTTCCCTATTATATGTCGGTGTGATGACGTAACCGGAAGGCAACGTTATCACACCGCTCTTCACAATAAAACCCCATCATTACAGAAACTCTGCTGCAAATGCTGTTCTTGAACTAGTCCTGAGCTGTCACAGCTCAGTGAGATATTACCCTAATTGACAGGCCATTTTATACTTATAATTCAGCTGTTCTACTTCTGCCAAAAATTTAGTTTTTTTCTTTTTAACATGTCTGTCATATGTTTTTTATGACTTACAAGACATATCAAGAGCTAAATCACTCAAATGTCTCATGTCTCTCTCTTTTTTTTTGCTTTAAAGTTTCACTTAAGCCCCGCCCCTTGAAAAAGGCGAGTTTAGACGGAGTGTTTTTTGGTGACACAACTATGTGTGGTGCTGGCATGTCGGTAGTGTTGAGCCAGTCAGGACTCTCTGGCCTAATTGCTGAAACAGAGCGACATCAGCGGGGTCTGGAGAAACCTCAAAACCATCTCTGGGCTTCAGAATACCTCCCCCCAGGCCATGGGGGGCAGGGAGTGGGCGAACAATCTGAATTTGTTTTTCAATAGGTTTGACCAACCGCCCTCCCCCCTGACTGCACAACAACCACTGCTGCCTCTAAAGACATCAAGTCCTGCTGCCCACTCCCCACTCCACCAACACCCCCCCACTCCCAACACACAGCCCCCCATCCTGACCCTGACCAGGACCCAGGTGAGGACGGAGCTGAGGAAGATCAAGGCGAGGAAGGCGTCGGGGCGGACGGCATCAGCGCAAAGCTCCTTAAGTCCTGTGCAGACCAGCTGTGTGGGATTGTGACGTATATCTTCAACCTGAGCCTGAAACTGGGGAGGGTACCACAGCTGTGGAAAACATCTTGTGTGGTACCTGTACCAAAAAACTTCCCACCCCAAAGACCTGAACAGCTACAGACCGGTGGCCTTGACATCCCACTTGATGAAGACCCTGGAGAGACTGCTCCTTGCTCACCTCCGCCCCCTGGTGGAACCAGCGATGGATCCACTCCAGTTCGCCTACCAGCATGGCATTGGGGTGGAGGATGCGGTGATCTTCCTCCTTCACCGTTCTCTGTCCCACCTGGAGAAGCCCGGGAATGTGGTGAGGATCATGTTCTTTGACTTCTCCAGTGCTTTCAACACCATCCAACCGATGATCCTGAAGGACAAGCTGCTGCGCGCAGGGGTGGACCAGCACCTGTCATCATGGATCCTGGACTACCTCACAAACCGGCCTCAGTTTGTGAGAACCCGGGACTGTGTGTCCGACACGATCATCAGTAGCACGGGGGCCCCCCCAGGGAACGGTGTTGGCTCCCTTCCTGTTCACTCTTTATACTGTGGACTTCTCACACAACACAACACACTGCCATCTACAGAAGTTCTCTGATGACTCTGCGATTGTTGGCCTCATCTCCAATGGAGATGAAGCTGAGTACAGAGGGCTTATCCAGGACTTCGTGGACTGGTGCCATTGGAACTGCCTCCAGATCAACGCGAGGAAAACTAAGGAGCTGGTGGTGGATTGCCGCAGGCAAGGACAACCCCTCACAGCACCAGTAAATATACAGGGAACAGACATTGAGATGGTGACATCCTACAAGTACCTGGGTGTTCATCTGAACAATAAACTAGACTGGTCACACAATACTGATGCACTCTACACGAAGGGACAGCGCAGGCTGTTCCTACTGAGGAGACTCAGGTCTTTTGGTGTACAAGGGGCGCTGCTGAAGACATTCTATGACACGGTGGTGGCATCAGCCATCACTTTTGGAGTGGTCTGCTGGGGCAGTGGCATTACTGCAGCCGATAGGAAGAGACTGAACAAACTGATCAAGAAAGCTAGCTCCATCCTGGGGCAGTGCCTTGATCCAGTGGAGGAGATAGGAGAGAGAAGGACGGTGGCTAAACTGTCATCTCTGCTGGAGTCCGAGTTCCACCCTATGCAGGACATACTGAATGCACTGAGGAGCTCATTTAGCAGCAGACTACATCATCCCAGGTGCACAACCGAGAGGTTTCGCAGGTCCTTCCTACCAACGGCTGTCAGACTGTACAACCTAAACAGGGCAGTTTTTTGAATGCAAAAGATGCAATAGACTTACACAATGGTCCCCTCCGGCATACAACTAGGAAAATACCGGTAGCTACGGAGGGTGAGAATATGTATGGGCACATAATCGCTGCACGGTGGCGCAGTGGTTTAGCACTGTGACAGCACAGTTTTACCCTCGGCCGGGGGATCGCGGGGATCATGAGATCGTGGGTTCGATCCCAGCCCCCGACCAACAGTGAGCTGTGTGGAGTTTGCATGTTCTCCCCGTGTTGCGCGGGTTTACTCCGGGATTTCTCCGGTTTCCTCCCGCACACCAAAAACATGTAGGTTTAGGGCGCTCGCGCACGCAGCGACCAGCAGCCAGTGGCTTGTCACCAGACTGCAAACCAAGTCTACCTACGGGTACAAATAAGTAACAAAAAAAAAAAAAAAAAAAAAAAAAAAAAAAAAAAAAAAAATCATACCATGTAGGATAACTAAGTAGACGGTTGTGCTGTTTCATCCCATCTAGCAACAATGCTCTGCACTGTGTGTGTTTATACATTTACATATTTATTCCATCTAGCTACAATGCTCCGCACTGGGTGTGTTTATGTTTATATTTATATATCTATATATTCATTCCATCTAGCTACAATGCTCCGCACTGTGTGTTTATATATCTACATATTATTCCATCTAGCTACAATGCTCCGCACTGGGTGTGTTTATGTTTATATTTATATATCTATATATTCATTCCATCTAGCTACATTGCTCCGCACTGTGTTTATATATTTACATATTTATTCCATCTAGCTGCAATGCTCCGTACTGTGTGTTTATATACTCATATAATTTATCCCATCCAGCTACAATGCTCTACACTGTGTGTCTCTGTGTATATATATATATTTATAGTAATATGTACATATGTATATTAGCTGCTCTTGCTTGCTTGCTTTTTTTTTTTTTTTTTTTTTTTCTTGCCTTCTGATTGTTGCTCTGAGTGTTGCTATCCCTGTGCTGTTGCAATCCTGGAATTTCCCCATTGTGGGACTAATAAAGGCTTATCTTATCTTATCTTATCTTAATTGAAGTTAAACTCCAGGCTAGTTAAGGATAAGCCATCTTTATTGTCATTCAAATCTATACAGCCAATCATGTACAGTAGAACAAAATTATGTTTCTCTTGTCTACAGTGTTAGTCACACACATATATAGAATCAGAGGGGTTGCTACCATGCAAGGCGCCGCCACAGATTTCACCTCCTCCGTTCCATTATTGCTGAGCACCAAGCTAGATGGCAGGAAGTTCCGCTTTTATATGGTCTTTGGCATGACCCGGTTGGGATTTGAACCCTGGCCTCCCGCGTGGGGGGGTGGCAGATGCTCTACCAACTGAGCCACCACTCCGGTTAACATTTTTTAACCAGCTCCTTTGAAAACTTGACCCAAATTAAGATGGGTTTTACCATTAAACTGCTTTTAAGAACTGATGCAGTTTCAGTCATTATCCTGGGCCACCGTGCATACAACTGGGCATGTCCTTCAACCAGTAAGTCTTTTTATCACAGAATTTATTCTGATAATGTAGCACTAGCCACTATTAGCCTTGTGGGATGTGGGTGGGCCTAGTAATCACAGATCCTGGTGTTTGAAGGAGGAGGAAAAGTGAAACGATTTTGACACAAAACTGAAAGACAATGAAAGTTTTTTTAATAGAAAAAAGGCATAAGATGCCATTTTAGACAATGTAAATTTGTTTTTATAGGGGATTTATATCCACCAGAGTGAGTCTTTAAAGCTCAAGTTGGTTTAGTTTCTCCATGCAGTTTTTCTGGCCAGAAATTGTTGAATATGTCTCTTTCCATAGTAGATTCAGCCAACACAGTGTCTCTGTTCTTAAAGTCAGATAAGTACAGCAAGGTGTTCGCTCCATTTCTTAAATATGTTTCTCCTTCTTGTGACCTCATTTACCTTGACCTGCCTGGTTGCAGATGGCCAGTTATAATCAATGGGTCCCTTTGTTTTCCTTTATCAACCCCATTGAAACACAACTCTGGTTTATGAGATTAAAACACTCTAATTCTCCCATGCACACATATGCTGGAGGACACAAGATTTTAACCAGACCGTCAATGAGGGAGTAGTAGCTCATTCTGACCTCAGGAAATCACCACAAGAGCGCTCAAATCTCCTGACTGTTGACCTTGAGGACAGCCAGGATGCAGACCCACTTGATGACCTTGTGCATGAGTTTGCCAAACATTGGGGCAACTACCTAGGAGGTGTAACATGAAATTATAAATGCCCATATCTCCTGAACTTTGACAATGATGTTGACTTTGAACACAACTAACTACTAACTAACTAACCTGCACTTATATAGCGCTTAGGACCCTTTTGTGTGAGTTTGGTGACCATTGGTGCAATTGTCTAGGACAAGGGTCTGCAATCTTTGCTGAGCTAAGAGCTGATAAAACCATATATGATTATTTTGATGAAAACAGTTTGGCTAACAGGGCTGAAATTAGTGTAACAGGGTTGAATGAATTCCTTACTTTTATCATGGCATAAATGTAAAAAAAAAACAAAAAACACCCATGATAAGAGAAATGGTGTTTAATAGTAATTTACTGTTTTTAAGAAGAAACCAGATCTCAAACCATTCTGGGACTAATAAAGGCTTCTCTTATCTTATCTTATAACAATAACACAATTTGTTGGACAATAAATTTTTTTATTTATTTATTTATTTTTTTTATTACTTATTTTGTACCCGTACGTAGATTTGTTTTGCAGTCTGGTGACAAGCCACCAGCTGCCGGTCGCTGCATGCGCAAGCGCCCCTTAACTCCCTAACCTGCATGTTTTTGGCATGTGGGAGGAAACCGGAGAAATCCCGGCGTAAACCCACGCAAACACGGGGAGAACATGCAAACTCCACACAGATCACTGTTGGCCGGGGGCTGGGATCAAACCCACGATCTCACGGTCCCCGCGATCCCCCGGCCGAGGGTAAAAAGTGGTGCTAACCACTGCGCCACCGTGCAGCCCAAACCGTGCAGCTCGTAATAAATTGGGTCGATATCGAGGACACCATTGTTTGCCACTGATACAATGATAATAATCCATTGACATACTTTCAAAGAACACTGAACTTATTTATCAACAATACTCAACATGGAAATTGAAATGTGGAAAAATATTTGCTGTTCATATGACCACATAGTAGATGGCAGCTATGCTCCACCAGGTTGATTTAAACACTTGGAATTAAACAAAATGAGGAAGAAGAACATGAAGGCAGCTCATTTCAGTATAAACAACTGAATCTGGTGTTTCACTGTCGTCATTTATTTGTCATGGCTAACCAGAGCAGCCCTCACTTCTCTTTCTCTAAATACTGCTGCCTCCTGTCTGGATCAGCATCACGCCTGGCACGGTAGTGCCTCTGCTTTTCAGCAGCACTTAATGGTGTCTTAGCGCTCTGTGTAAATTAAAAATTTCAAAAATATCTATCCACCTTATTCCTGGGGGTGTCGCTGTAGGAATGATTATGGGCGGAACTTCCGGTTTCAGCTGAAGTAGTGTTAATGTCATGAACCGAGCCCGTGTTTCCTGTAGGCTCGGTTCTGATTGATCCTGGTGGCTCGAGCAGTGGGTTTATTATGTGGAGTTGTGTTTTGATTTCTTGTTGTTTTCATTTTCGCGCACCATTTCTGTTCCTGCCTGTAGCTGCCGCTCTGGCCTGTCCGGCCACGCCCCCCTCTTTCTGACAGCCAGCTGTTCGCCCTGGTAATCACCTTTCCCGCGCTCGCCCAGGTGTTCCCTATTTGTCACACCAGCAGCATCTGTATTAAAGGAGCTCATCGCTAGACAGACACCGCTGGATCATTGTGTGAGTTAGATGATTGTTCTCCGCTGTCTAACCACCTCATCTAAGGACTTTATTCTGTGTGTGCTCGCTGGGATCCTGGGATTTCTCAGATAGCCCCCCTCACCGTGAGTAAACTGCAGTGTTGTGGAGGAATAAGATCAGGCGTGATGCAACGAGCTTGGAAGGTTGCAGAGTTTTATTTCCTCCATCAAAATGAGGCACACATCGTAGCTCTGAGCTACTGTGTTACTGTGCTTTTGAGGCATGTATTGTAAGCTCTTTTATACAGACAGAGAGAATGCATGGTACATTAGCATATTGGTATACATATCAGTCAATACACATGATTAGCATGACCAACTGGCGCCTGGACATCCTCTCCTTAATCTGGGGATGCATAAACAATAGTCCATTCTTCTGGTTGTCCCCCAGGGGCTCTCTGTCTGTATGCAAATTGTCCTCTGCTTCCTGCAGACTTGCTGAGTGTGAGGAATGTTCCTGTAGAGCACAGGTGTCAAACTCATTCCATGGAGGGCCAAGACCCTGCAGGTTTTACCTCCACCCAGTGGCTTCAACAGGTGTTTTCTCTGAATTTCCTCCCACTGATTGCTGATCAGTGAAAACACCTGCTGAAGAGACTGGGTGGAAGTAAAACCTGCAGGGTCTTGGCCCTCCATGGAATGAGACACCCCTGCTGTAGAGTGACCCACTCAGCAAGGGCTGTGACCCCCCCCCCCCCCATCGTTTGGGCTCCAGCTCCGGTAGAACTGTCCTACTGTAGAGGAGGAGGGGGAGGGGTTGAAAGGACAGTGTGCTTAGCTCCGAGTTCCAGCACATTGAACAGCCGTGGACCATGGGTGCACGGGGCGGGTTCGCGTTATGCGTAATGGAACAAGACGGTGATCAGCCGGCTTTAGGGAGTGAGGTGCGGGAAGAGCGCTGTGGAGGAGGAGGGGGAGGGGGTGGGAGTAACTGAGTGCCGGCCCGGGACGTCAAAGGTGTCTGGGCCGCGCAAAAGTTGCGTGTGGATCTGCGATGGTGAGGGACTTTCCCGGTAAACCTGGCGGTGATCCACAGCGGCTATGAAAAAAAAAATGAAGTCTCTGACTCCTCTCGCGGCTCGGTCCAGCAAGGATGTGGGGAAAGCGAACGGCCAAATTCCCCGAGGATGCGTAGCGGCTGTGGAACAACTGCAGCTGTGTGAGGGACTTGGCGGTTTGGCTTTTAGGTGCGGAAGCAGCCTAAAGTCACCGGGGACAGCAATCAGCCAAACTCCTGGTGTGTGCTGTGGCTGAGAAACCTATACAATGTCCTGTGTGCGGGCTGCACGTCTGCTTCAGGTGCGTGAGCAGCCCTGAAGGCTCTGAGGGTGGCGATCGGCCGTATTTCTCGGGCATGTGCAGAGGCGGAGGACGATGTATCAGTCTGTGGAGCCAGTTCGTCTCTGTGCGTGGCGCACGCTTGGCGCAGTGACCACATAGCTGGCAGTTGCGCTGTCCTCATAATCCTGCGATGTGCGTGCGGGGCTTCTGTGTGTGGGATGTCCGCTGTCGCGAGCTGAGTCAGGGCTGGGGAGCTTGGTGGAAATCAATGCAGTCGGCGCCGGTGATCGTCCCCGTTCAGGCTGCTTCCTTCATTTTGCTCATGTCGCCGTTCATGGTGAGTGTCAGTCCCAGCGCTGCGCTCCAGAGAGCGCACTCCGGTGAGGATGAAGAGGTTGCAGGCGTTCTCTGGTCCTCTGTGTCCACAGCGCAGTGAGAGGGAGCAGGACGGTCATTCTCTCTCATCAGGTCACCAGTGTGGAGGTTAAAAAACAGGCGAGGGGCGCACCATGACACGTCTAGGGTCACACAGTAACACAATAGCTCAGAGCTACGATGTGTGTCTCATTTTGATGGAGGAAATAAAACTCTGCAACCTTCCAAGCTCGTCGCATCACACCTGATCTTATTCCACCACAGTGTGTTTATTCGCCACTGTGCTGCCTCACTTTCTGTAGCATTTCCCTGTACACCACAGCCGCTACGCCGTGGCTGTTTGCCCAGTTTATCCTCCGGTGTGTATGTGCTGGGCATCCTGACGGACTCTTAGCATACCCGAGCTGTCGTGTTTGCTGTATGTGTCATTTTGTGTTAATAAATGTGTGTTTGGTGTAACCCTGCAGTTAAATTCTCTCGTCCTTTCTCCTCCTCTGTGCGCTGTTGGAGAAGCGCACGGAGAGTTCATGACAGTTAACTCAGTCAGCAAGAGTGTAGTAGTGGGGCATTTAAAATAGCGTTTTTAAAAGTCTTTCAAACTCATTTTAATGTATAGTCCACGTACTTGTTTTGCACTCAAGTGGCAGCTAATTTCAGCATTTGTAGTTTTTGTATTTTTTCAGTGTTTTGGCGGAGTTCTGGTACTTGTTGCTGGTGTTCGTGGTTATGCCACAGACTGTATAAATGGAGGCTTCTTACCAGTGATGCATAGATCATGCACTGAAAACTAAAGAGGACTCTGTGGTCGGTGGTACAGACACAAGAGCACCAGGTATGTTTTCACTTGTATGAACGTCACAGATCTCACATTTATGCGTCATATATGTCACCAGATGCAAGGCTGCATGAAGTAAAGTAATAAATAAAAAATAGTAACAGTTTGCTTCCTAAGGCTTAACGATTTAAGAAAGATATCAAATAGTTTTTTGGGGGGGGGATTGCATTCATTGCACTGCCCTGCAACGATATGGACTTGATATTTAGCAGCTTCAGCATGCATTAATTTTTAAATTATCACAAAATATAGATCAATAAAATTTTGAACAATTGTCAGAAAATGTCTGTATGTCCATCCACCTTCTTCCACTTAATCCTTTTCGGGTCGCTGGAGCCTATCCCAGCATCTTTGGGCAGAGGCAGGGTACGCCCTGGACAGTTCGCCAGTCCATCGCAGGGCCAACACAGAGAGACAGACAACCATTCATTCTCACAGTCATACCTAAGGACAATTTACAATCCCCATTTTGATGCTAGTTAACCTAACTTCCATGTTTTTGGCCTGTGGGAGGAAACCGAAGAAATCCCGGAGTAAACCCACACAGACATGGAGAGAACATGCAAACTCCACACAGATCACTGTTGGTCGGGGGCTGGGATCGAACCCAGGATCCCCCTGCCAAGGGTGAGTTGCTGTGCTGCCACAGTGCTAACCACTCCGCCATCGTACTGCCCTATGTCTGTACGTGTTAAGTTAAATAACAAGCATTCGTGGCATGACAGCAGCATGAGCATTTTAATTTTGGGGTAAAATAAACAGCTGCAGCTGTCTGTTTTACCCCGACATTAAAGGGTCCGTGACAAGATCTTGGAAATATGCGTAAGTATTCAGTATGAATTTATCTTTTATCGTCCACATAGTTGGTTCTGTTGAAATAGAATGCTAAATAAGTGGAAAAATATTCCTAAGTGAATTCAAATTTAGTGCCGTGTTGCACTAACGCGATCTCCTGAGACGCGCCTCGTTTCAGGATATGACATCATGAGGAAAGTTTCCTCTCGGCTGATCCGTGTGCTGGCAGTGTAAGCTGTATAATATTGTGTGGTTGGGTAATCTTTATAAGAAGTGGACATCGACACCAGCGTGGATCTCAGAACAAGCCTCATTTTATTCTGTTGTCTTCCAACATACATCCAACACGTCTCTCTTCTACTAGTGCCACCGTGTGGCAAGGCAATACATTACATCCCCCCCTTTTAGATATTTACCATATCCCTTTTTATATCTTATTTACTTAAATTCTAATAATAAAGAATATGGTCAACCACAAGATAACACAAAGCTACACTGTCACTACTGTGCGCTTACATTTTCAGAACATAACTGTTTCTTTCCTTTTTCTTTTCAACATTTTTTTTTTCCTAACTAGAAGGACAGGGTAGACTACCTGACCTTTCAGGCTCTGCCATAGGGAATTATTCTGCCCTGTTCACTGCAGGCCTCTATACTAGGTTTTACCAGTTCAGTCTTTCTGGTGGACGAGATACTCGCCCCGATCTGGTCACAGCCACATCCGAGTTGGGCTGATCTGGCTCTGGATCAGGCTGATCTGGTTCTGGAAGAGCAGTGAGCTGAGCTCTGTTTCTTCTCAGTGTGCCCGACTCTGTCTCCACGTTGTACGACCTTGGAGTTGATGACGTCGACTGGACTGTCCCGGTGGTCTTTGCTGAGCGGATCCACACTCTCTGACCTGGTTCGAGAACCGGCAGCTCTCTTGCTCTGTGTCTCGCTCCATATGCTTTCTTCTGATTCTCTTTCAATCTTGCGTCTTTCTTTTTAAAAGCCTGAAGGTCTGGCCACTTTGGTCTGAGAGTCTGTGGAGGGATCGGAACTGTCAATCGCAATCTTCTCCCCATCAGAAGTTCTGCTGGTGAGGCTCCATGAGCCAATGGGGTTGTCCTGTAAGTCAGGAGAGCTCTTTGGTGATCTTGGTTCTTGCTGAGTATCTGCTTTACTGTTCTCACCGCCCTCTCTGCTTCCCCATTGCTTTGCGGATACCTGGGGCTACTGGTGACATGTTCAAAGTCGTATTCCTGAGCAAATACTTTAAACTCTGAAGAGGCGAACTGTGGCCCGTTGTCCGTCACTAGTACCTCAGGGATACCGAATCTTGCAAAGATGACTTTCAGCCTCTCGACTGTGGTTGCTGTAGTAAGCGTTGGAAGGTTGGCTATTTCAATGTATCTGGAGAACTAGTCAACTACGACCAGGTAGTGGCTCTTCCCCCACTGGAAGAGGTCCGCCGCTAGCCTTTGCCACGGCCTTGCAGGTAAGGGGGTCGTGAGCAGTGGCTCTGTGCGATAGCTGGAGTACTGGCTGCATACTTCACACCTCTCCACAAGCTCTTTGATGTCCCTTGTCAAGCCTGGCCACCACACAGACTGTTGGGCTCTTGAAATGCACTTTGTCATGCCCAGGTGCCCATGGTGGATTCTCTCCAGCATGTCTCTTTGCATTGGCGCTGGAATGACAAGCCTTTCTCCCTTTAGGAGGATACCGTCAGCCACATGGATGTCAGCTCTGTGCGGCCAGTACTTTAGCAGCCTCTCTGGAACTGCTTGTCTGTGCGAAGGCCATCCTTTGTCTGTGTATGCCCTCAGCTGTTTCATTGTTGTGTCGTTGTTCTGCATGTTTTTAATTTCATCCAATTTTGTTTTTGTTGCAGGTATGTGTTCCATCACAAAGTCGATGTACACCTGACACTCTCTTTCTAGGCTGGCACTCTCCGTGCTGCTCTCTGGTCCCAGTGGCGCTCGTGACAATGCGTCAGCAGCCACCAACTGTTTCCCTGGTACATGAATTATCTTGTAGTTGAATCTCATCATTCTCAGTCTGAATCTGAGTATTCTTGGAGGTAAATCATCCAGTGGCCGGGTACCTAACAGTGATATGAGAGGTTTGTGATCTGTACGCACCGTGAAGTCCATTCCCAGGAGATAGGTGCTCAGGCGCTCGCACGCCCATGTCACGGCGAGAGCTTCTTTCTCGATTTGAGCGTACCGAGACTCTGTGGGTGACAGACTTCTAGATATGTACACCACTGGCCTGAATTCTCCACCTGGCTGTCGCTGCATCAGTACTCCTCCCAGGCCATATGATGAAGCGTCAGCCGACACGAGAGTTTCTCTTTTTGTACTGTACCGAGCCAGTACAGCTGGAGAGCTAAGCTCTTTCTTCACAGCTTCAAAAGCTGTCTTTTGCTGCGCGTCCCATGTCCACTCGCTGTCGCTGCGCAGCAAGTCTCTCAGGGGCTTTGTGAGATTGGGGAGGCGCGAGGAGAACTTGCAGACATAGTTCGCCATCCCCATGAAGCGTCTCACCGCTTCAACGTTCTCGGGTTCGGGCATGTTCAAGATTGCTTTAATTTTGCTTGGGTCAGCTTCGATCCCGTCGGCACTGACCATATGCCCTAGGAATTTCACGTCCTTCACACTGAACTCACATTTTTCGTTTAAGGTCAGACCTGCCTCTTCAAGCTTCTTGAGAAGTTCGCACAGCCTGTTGTCATGCTCAGTCTGATCTTTGCCAAACACCAATATGTCGTCGGCATGGCAGAGTGCGCCTGGGGTGCCGTCGACAAGCTGGGAAAGTCTTAGCTGGAAATGTTCCGGTGCAGAAGAAATCCCGAATGGGAGTCTCCTGTAACAATACCTCCCAAATGGTGTAATGAAGGTTGTCAATGGCTCTGATTCCTCATGCAGGGGAACTTGCCAAAACCCTGCTGTGGCATCCAATTTTGAGAAGATGACGGCTCCGTCTAGCTTTGCTAGAGTCTCATCCACAGCTGGGAGTATGTGTCTTTCTCGACGCACGCTCTCATTCAGCCTTGTCAGGTCTGAGCAGATCCGGATTTTTCCATTGGGTTTGGGTGCAACCACCATTCCCGAACACCACTCGGTTGGTTCTTGGACCTTTCGAATCACGCCCATCTCTTCCATCCTCTGGAGCTCTGATTTGACTCTGTCCATTAATGGTAGGGCTACATGTCTAGGGGCTGACAAGGCGTATGGCACAGCTCCCTGAGCTAACTCAATTTTATAGCTACCCTGCAGCTTCCCTAAGCCTGAGAATACTTTCGGGAACATTTTCTTGAATTTTTCATCAGATGCTAGCACTGCAGCTATCTGCTGCAACAGAGGTAGGCTCTGTATAGCTGGGAGCCCTAATAGTGGCATCGCTAAATCCTTCACAACAAACACATCCTGCTCTGTTTTCTTTATGCCCTTTTTCAGGCAGGCTGTGAATGTGCCTAGCACCGTCAGTGGCAGGTTGTTGGGGCCACATAACATTCTCTGTGACTTCTTTAGGTCACCATCTCTTGTTTTGCAGTACATGGAGTCTGGTATGGCGGTGACAGCCGCTCCTGTATCCAACTTGAAGTTAATCAATTTTCCATTCATTTCTATGTCATTTCTCCAGACATCCTGTTTATCAGTCTCTATTGCTCCCAAGAAAGCGCTCTCTTCAGTCTCATACACCTCTTCAATAGCCTCGACACGTTGCTCTGTCCTACACACTGCAGCATAATGTCCTTTTCTTTTACATTTGCGGCACTCTGCCTCTCTCGCTGGGCATTGTTTCCATGCGTGTTGAGGACTGTGGCCACACCTTTTGCACGTGCCTGTACTCTGCGTCGCGTTGGTTTGAGTTCGTTTCGCCATATTGGGTTTCGCAGGTTTTTTTCTCACAATAGCATCAACATTGCTTTCCCTAATTTCAGTCTTCTCGCGCCGTATCAATGGCTGTTGCTTTTTTACTTCTTCTCTTTGCCTGACTTGTGTTATTGTACTTTCCAGCGTGAGCTTTGGGTCTAACTGTAATTTCTCTGACAATTTAGCATCTCTGATCCCAACTACTATCCGATCTCTTATCATCTCTTCAAGTAGAACGCCATATTGGCAATGCTCAGCCAGCTTGTACACGTCTGTGATAAAGTTCTCTGCCGTTTCGCCAGGCTGTTGATATCGGCTGTTAAATCTGGCTCTCTCATAGATAACGTTATGTTTGCCAATAAAATGCTCACCTAAGGCTTTGCACACTTCATCGTATTTCTTCCGTTTGGCTTCCTCCAAAGTTATTGTTGTCATAACGTCGTCACTTTTCTCCCCCATTATGTAGAGCAATGAGTTGATTTGGTATTCCTCATTCTTCTCTGCTAATCCAGATGCTATTCTGAATCGCTCGAAGCGTCGTAGCCACTGAGTCCAGCTACTGGGCTCATCGAAGTTAAAACTTCCTGGCGGTGGTATCGTGAATATTTGATCCATTTTGTCGTTCCTCCCTTCCTTTTCTTAGCGAGTAAACGAGCTAGCAACTTACTTGCCTCTCCGCCGGCGCAGTCACTGACGAGGGAAAAACTTTTTTTTCTTTTCCTCTCTCTCCCAACTCTTTCACACAGGCGACCCTCTCTCCTGTCGGATTCTTGTCACCAACTTCTGACACCATGTATAATATTGTGTGGTTGGGTAATCTTTATAAGAAGTGGACATCGACACCAGCGTGGATCTCAGAACAAGCCTCATTTTATTCTGTTGTCTTCCAACATACATCCAACACGTCTCTCTTCTACTAGTGCCACCGTGTGGCAAGGCATTACATTACATAAGCAAGCTGTTTAGCTTCTATATCTGCGAAGAAATGCTGAAACGTTGCGTGGTGGCTGGGTGTTCTAATTGCTCCAGTGAACGTATAAGCCTGTTCTTATTCCCAAAAGATCCAGATCTCTGTGGGTGACTGCATGACTGGGTTTGTAGTGCGCATGTGTCGGCGTCTGAAAACTGTCACGTCCTGTCACGATGCTTTCAAAGCGTTATCTTGTCTGTTTTTTGTTTATTGTATTAGCTCTGTTTTAAATTTTTATCTCTTTATCTCTTTTACTGATATTAACTTTTTACTTAGTGTTAGCTTAGTAAATACAGCAGCCCGGACAGGCTCACAGGTGAATCAGACCCTGGGTAAGGCTGTTCACCGGGTTAGGCTAACCTGTTTTAGCTAGCTAGCTAGCCACTTCTGGCCTGGAAAGCCATGGCTCCATCCCTGACTTGTGTCAGCTGTGTTTCCCTCTCTAAGAAGGTTTCTGAGTTGGAATTGAGACTCTCTAACCTCTATAAGATTCGGGAGGCTGAAAACCACCTGGACACTCATATTTTTGGACGGACATCGGCCCCAGCAATGGACTTGCAGCTAGCAGAGACGGCTACTTACCTGGGTGAAATTAGCACATCGCCATCCACTTCCACCCCTGCTCCGGTCACCTCAGCTGTCCAGAACCCCATCAACAAACACTGACTTCAGCTCGAAGCGAAACCCAAAGCCCGGGTGGTTCTTCACAGCCTCAATGCGCGCCCTGGACCATGGTTGGGCCAAATAGCAAACGTCGGGGATTGACCAGACACGGCCACGCCTCCTCCCTTCCCCTTTTGCTAGAAAACAGATTCAATATCCTTTCCCTGGAAGATTTCCCCCACCTGGACGTCGATCTTCCTCCCTTGGCCGCCCCTCCTCCTTCAGCAGCTGCCCAAACCCGCAAGCCCCGGATCAAAACTACCTTAGGTGTGCCAAACTATACACCAGCTCCAAAAAGAAGAGAGCACATCTACCCACATCACCCCCGCATCAGCTCCCCGCCACCACTGCAGCAACAACGTCAAAATTATCCACCATTTTACAAGCCACCAACAAAGCCCCCCCAGACGACGCTGGTAATCAGTGATTCAATAATGAGGAATGTCAGAAGCAGGTACTGTGTTACAAAATTTTTTCCTGGGGCTAAAGTGTCAGACATTGAGGCTCTTACCCCTGACCTATTAAATGAATACCCCCACGCTAAAACTGTCATTGTGCATATTGGATGCAACAACATCCCAGATGAAGCGTCGGAGATTTTAAAGAGAGACTTCAGGAGCCTTCTATCCACTCTTATGAACTGTGGCAGATGTGTGTTTATTTCTGGGCCACTTGCTCCTTTTAGAAGAAGTTACAATTATTTTAGCAGAACTCTCAGCCTTAATACTTGGTTGTGTTCAACATGTCCTACTTTTAACATTGGTTTCATAGACAATTTCAACCTGTTCTGGAACCGCCCATCATTTATGAGGCCAGATGGCATCCATCCAAATAGACTTGGTGCACGGGTTCTAAGAGACAATCTGTTTTATTCCATTCAGCGTTTTTTAGTACAGTGACTGAAGGCTGGTGTGTTAACTTACCCTGAAGTATCTGGGCCTGCCAACCAGCCCTTTTTTGCTTCCACTTCTCATATTAATCCTATTATTCCAAATAATTCTCTCTGTTTAGATCAGTCTTCAGTTAATAAGCCCATAGAGATTGTGTCTGTCTCCTGTTACCCAAAACATTATAACCCAAGACAAATACAACATAACTTGATAAATACATGCCTCTCTGCAGCTCCTCTTCATCCGCCACCCCTCAACTTAGCCCCTGTCTTCCCCATCAGAGAATCATTGTCTGCTCCCTCCAAAGTTAATAAAAATATAATGTGTAAGCATCTCAAAATGATTAAACAAAAAGTTGGTAAAACTGAAATTAAACATCAGGTCTCTAAATTTAATGATTTGGTATCTCTTCCTCCTCATAATTTAAAAATTAAATGTGGTTTGTTAAATATTAGGTCTCTAACTCCCAAGTCTCTGCTAGTCCATGATCTGTTAATTGATCATCAGATTGATTTAATATCCCTTACAGAGACTTGGTTAGGGCAAGAGGATTATGTTGGTTTAAATGAATCAACTCCCTCTGGTTATTTAAACTATCAAAATCCCAGAAGTTCTGGTCTTGGAGGAGGAGTAACAACAATTTACCATTCTAAATTACTAGTTAATGTAAAGAAAAAAACATGTTTTAATTCCTTTGAGGGCCTGGTCCTCAGTATTGGGCATGTTAGCAATCTTAGGTTAAACCCAATTTTCTTTGCCATAGTTTATCATCCTCCATCAGCCTACTCAGAGTTTTTATCCGAATTTGCCGAATTCTTAGCTGATTTAGTGCTGAAATCAGATAGAATAATTATAGTAGGAGATTTTAATATACATGTAGATGTAGATAGTGACTGTGATATCCTACCGTGTAGCAATGATCACACTTGAGTTATTTCTTTGGCTAACTCTGCCGTTTATTCTGCAACACACATAATAGACTGAACATGGATTCTGCGCGGGGTTTTCACACTCTTATTCTAATGTGTCCCCTTCATAGTAGTGCTGAACAATACAGGTAGTTCCCCCTAGAGGCATGTGCCAGTAATGTTCTATTTTAGACTTGCAGTCTACCACATCCCTCCCCTCTAGATTAAACTACTCTTAATTACACTAGCCAATTACTAGACATCCTGGAACTCCAATTTAACCCTGAACTATCACAGTTACTTTTTAATTTCTTAAACACATGTGTCATACACATAATTTCTTTCTTTTTTTTTTTTTTTTTTTTTTCACATGTATAACACACATAACAGTCTAACTGGGGATTTGGTTTGACTACCGCATCCCAGTGAGGTTCCAGGACGCATTCTTGTCCTGTGGCTGGGGAACTCACTACTGACTAAGTATAGTCCTTCAAGTAGTCTGGAGCTCTCCGAGCTCGCTGAGATCTTCTCACGGCGGGTGAGCCAACTGCAGGTGAAGACTCAGACTGCTCCACTGTTTCGGCTGCTGCAGTGCTGCCCGTAGAATCTGCAGAGACGGTTACCTCAGGTTTCACCTGAAGTGGTGGTTCGTTGATGCTCTCCTCAGGATGGGTGTCAGACAACACCTCTGGTGCCATCGGCAGGGGAATGGAGCTCCTACCACGAACTTGGTCGATGTGTCGCCTCACCACTTGTCCATGACCTAATGTCACCTTGAATGACACAGGGCCTGTCTTTTCTGTTATTTCTCCTGGTACCCAGGCTGGTCCTGAGCCAAAGTTGCGGGTGTAGACCACGTCTCCTTCTCTCAGTATTCTCTCTCTAGCATGCATGTCATGATAACCTTTTTGTTTCTCTTGTTTATCATGCACTTTGTTTCTGAAGTCTGGATGTATTAAGTCAAATGTTGACCTCAACTTCCTTCCACACAACAGCTCAGCTGGTGACTTGCCAGTTGTAGATTGGGGTGTTATTCGATAGCTGAACAGAGCTCTCGACATTCGGGTTTCAATAGAGTCTCCTGTCATCTTTTTCATGAGTGACTTGAACGTCTGCACGGCCCTCTCGGCTAAGCCGTTAGAAGAAGGATGGTATGGCGCAGTCGTGATGTGACGTATGCCATTCTTTTCAGAAAACTCTTGGAACTGTTCACTCGTAAAACATGTACCGTTATCTGATACTATGATTTCAGGTAGCCCATGTTGGCTGAAACTCTTTCTAAGACATTCAATGGTAACAGTAGAAGTAGAGCTACTCACAGAATATGCATCGATCCACTTTGAGTATGCGTCAACTATGATCAGGAACATTCTTCCCATCCATGGACCTGCGTAGTCAATGTGAATTCTTCTCCATGGTTTATCTGGAACTTCCCAGGGATGTAGTGGGGCTGCTGGAGGACTGTTCCTGTTCTCCTGGCATGCCGCACATGACTTCACAAGCGCCTCCACCTCTGCATCCATGTTGGGCCACCACATGTAACTCCTCGCCAACGCTTTCATGCGAGTGATGCCAGGGTGTGCTTGGTGTAGTTGTTGCAGTAAGGCATTCCTACCAGGTGGTGGAACAACCACGCGTCCTCCCCACAGGATACAACCTTCCTGGGTGCTGAGCTCATCCTGTCGTCGGGCATAGGGAATGAACTCAGGACTGTTCATCTTCGGCCATCCTCGCAAGATGTATTCTCGCACTCTTGCTAGAACAGGGTCTTTGTCTGTCCACTTCTTTATTTGTTGTGCGTTCACCAGGGGCACGCCGATATCTTCAAACAATAGCACTCTCTCCTCCTCCTCAGGCGTGCTGTCTCTTCCTCCATCCAAGGGTAGCCTACTCATCGCGTCAGCATTCGTATGGTCCCGTCCGGCTTTGTAAACGATGGTGTACTCATACGCTGCTAATGTAACGGCCCATCTCTGAATTCTCTGAGATGTCATCTGGGGTATGGCTCTCATTTCACTGAACAGTGAAATTAGTGGCTTGTGGTCAGTCACTATAGCAAACTGTCTCCCGTACAGGTATTTGTGGAATTTTTTTACACCAAATACTACTGCAAGGCCCTCCTTGTCTAGCTGGGAGTAGTTTTTCTCAGCTGCACTAAGAGTTCTTGAGACGAACCCTATGGGTCTCTCTGAGCCATCCTCCATACGATGAGAGAGTACAGCACCCACACCGTAGGGTGATGCGTCACACGCCAGGATGAGTGGTTTGTTTGAATCATAGTGCACTAACACACTACAGGACTGAAGTAGCGCTTTGGACTCTTCAAACGCCTTCTGCTGCTTGACCCCCCATGACCATTTTTCTTCCTTCTTAAGTAAGGTATGTAGTGGTGCCAGCAGCGTGGAGAGCTTTGGGAGGAACCTATGGTAATAGTTCAACAAGCCCAGGTAGGCTTTTAACTCAGTAACATTTTGTGGCTCAGGTGCCTCCGCAATGGCTTCCACTTTGTCTGTTAGAGGGTGTAGACCACTGGCGTTGATCTTGTGGCCTAGGAACACCACCTCTTTTCCCATGAACTCACACTTGCTTCTTTTCAACCTCAGACCGCTTTTCTCCAACCGTTGAAGCACTTCCTTCAGCGTTTTCAGATGTTCTTGTTCATTTGGTCCTGTACAAAGGATGTCATCCAAATAAACGGCAACATTCGGAATTCCACCTAGGATGCCCTCCATAGTTCTCTGGAATATAGCAGGACTGGAAGCTACTCCAAATGGTAAGCGTGTGTAGGTATATAAGCCTTTGTGTGTATTGATGGTTACATACTTTTTTGATTCTTCTTCCAGGACTACTTGTTGGTAGGCGTGACTCATGTCTAATTTCGTGAAGTGTCGGCCGCCGTTCAGCTGTGCGAAGAGGTCCTCCACTTTAGGAATTGGATACTGATCCACCCGTGATGCTCGATTGACAGTGAGTTTGTAATCTCCACATATTCTAATGGAGCCATCCGGCTTTCTCACTGGGACTATGGGCGCCGCCCATTCTGCAACCTGCACTGGCTCAATGATCTTGTCATCCAGCAGCCTCTGTAGCTCGCTTTCAACCAGTGGCTTGACTGCATAGGGTACCGGTCGGGGTTTGCAGAATCGTGGTTGGGCCTCCTTGTCCACATTAATCTTTGCAGTGACACCTTTTAGCTGTCCCACGCCTTCTTTGAACACCTCAGCGTGTCTTTCGAGGATCTCCTCCAGCTGCAATTTGGGCTGAGATTCCACTTTATTCACCAACTGATCAATCATGGCCAGTTCTTGTAGCCAACTTCGCCCTAGTAGATTTGGTCCTTCGCTCCCAACTACTACTACAGGTAAGTCCTTTTCTTTGTTTTCGTGCTGCACCTTCACTTGTGCCATGCCTAGCACGTCTAGCTTCTCTCCTGTGTATGTTTTTAATTTTAATGAACAGGGATTTAATTCTGCTGTGTCTGTTTTCTTCCACAGTTGTGTATATTGCTGTTTACTTAATATGGTTACTCCACAGCCTGTATCAACTTCAAATGTTACTTTCATTCCATTAACATTCATGGTACGCGTGATGGGCGCTACCTTGGTCAGCTCCTCTGACGTGTTGTAAATTGTGTGAAAACCCATGTCTTCTGTATCACTTTCTCCCTCCCCTCTCAGTTGATTCGCTCGCTGTTCCTTTCCTGGGCCCTTGTTTTCATACTTTTGCCCATTAACTGTCGCTTTCAGCACCTGTGCGCTGTCCACCTTTATTCTACATGCTTTCTTAATGTGCCCTCGCTTGCCACAATTATGACACAGCTCAGTGGCAAATTTGCACTCGGCGGCATTGTGCTGGCCTTTGCAGCGATAACAACTGGGGAATTTGTGCTGAGTTTTGTCAGTCAACACTTTGTGGACACCTACTTGGGTCTTAGGCACACGAACATGCGTTGCTGTGTCCTCTGCTAGTTTCCTTTGCATTTCTCTCACATCTTTAGATGCTGTTTCCATCGCTTGGCATAATTCCAAAGCCTTTGCAAAAGTGAGTTTTGTTTCAGATAAAAGTCGCCGTTGCATTCGGTCATCATTCACTCCACACACAAGTCTGTCTCTTAACATTTCTTCCAATGAGTCTTTGTAATCACAGTGCAGTGTTAATTTCCTCAATTCTGCCACATACTCTGCTATGGACTCAGTGTTCCTCCTTATGCGTGAATTAAATTTGAATCGTTGCACGATTTCACTCGGTTTGGGGCTGAAGTGCTTCTGAAGCTCAGCAGTAAGCTGGTCGTACGTTTTATCTTTCGGTAATGCAGGGCTTATTAAATTTCTCAACAAACTGTAAGTAGTTGCACCAACTCCACTCAACAGTACAGCCTTCCTTTTGTCTGGCTCCTCAATGTCATTAGCTTGGAAGAAAAAGTCCAACATTTCACTATATTCTTCCCATGACTGAGTCGAGTTATCAAAAGGGGTTACCGTTCCGATTACAGCCGCCATTGCTCGTCGTGGTGGGGAAACCTCGTTTTTCCTCCTCTGAACTTGCACTCGAACTACTGGAGTCACTTGAGTTCGCCACACTTGCAATGTTTTCTGTTTCTCGCCGCTGATTTTTTTTTCTTTTAATCCTCGTCGCCAATTGTGTGATATCCTACCGTGTAGCAATGATCACACTTGAGTTATTTCTTTGGCTAACTCTGCCGTTTATTCTGCAACACACATAATAGACTGAACATGGATTCTGCGCGGGGTTTTCACACTCTTATTCTAATGTGTCCCCTTCATAGTAGTGCTGAACAATACAGGTAGTTCCCCCTAGAGGCATGTGCCAGTAATGTTCTATTTTAGACTTGCAGTCTACCACAGTGACCGTCTTAATATGGCATTTAATTCAATATTAGACTCGATGGGGTTTTCTCAGAAAGTAGAAAATTCTACCCATTATCTCCACCACACATTGGACCTTGTTTTGACATATGGCATAGAAATAGAAAATCTGGTAGTGTCTCCTCATAATCCTGTACTGTCAGACCACTGTCTGTTAACCTCTGATTTCACTATTCCTGACTATTTGATTCCTAAAGAAAAATATTACTACAGCAGATCTCTTTCAGATGATGTTACCAAATTTATGCAGATTGCTTCCTCTATGCCATGTGTCAACACAACGGAAATAAACTATGGAGAGCTTGCTCCTTCTGTAATTGATAGCATGGTAGATAGTGTTACAGCTTCTCTGCATCAGACTCTAGACTTGGTGGCCCCTTTGAAAAAGAAAAAAGTCCAGTCAGAGATTTGTAACCCCTTGGTTTAACACAGAAACTCGTAGCTTAAAATAGAAGATCGTCAATTAGAAAGAAAATGGCGCGCCACTAATTTAGATGAAAACTAGTCAGTGTGGAGAAATCATCTTTTAATTTATAAAAAATCTCTTAGAAAAGCTAGAACAAGTTATTACTCTGCATTAATAGAAGAGAGCAAGAATAATCCCAGGTTTCTTTTCAGCACTGTAGCCAGGCTGACAAAGAGTCAGGACTCTGTCGATCCTTGCATTCCCTTAGATCTTACTAGTCAGGACTTTATGAATTTTTTCAATAATAAAATTTCATTTATTAGAGATAAAATCAGTCAGATTCTTCCCACCGTTAACTTAAATACAGTAACTACTACAACTCCTTCAATTGATATCTGTTCGGATAAGTTTACTCCAATTGACCTTATAGAGTTAGATAAAATATTTTCCTCATCCAAGCCTTCAACTTGTCTTTTGGACCCTATTCCTACCAGGTTATTTAAAAAAGTCTTCCCATTTATTGGCAGCCGTATTCTTCAAATAATCAATTCTTCTTTAACTTTAGGCCATGTACCGCAGGCTTTTAAAACTGCTGTAATTAAACCCTTACTCAAAAAGCCAATGCTGGATCCAGGAGTTTTAGCTAACTATCGACCAATCTCTAATCTGCCTTTCATTTCAAAAATCTTAGAAAGAGTTGTTGCTACACAGTTATTTGATCACTTGCAGGGAAATGGTTTATTTGAAGAGTTTCAATCTGGGTTTAGAATCCATCATAGTACTGAAACAGCCTTAGTGAAGGTCACTAATGACCTCCTTATCGCATCTGATAATGGACTTGTTTCTGTACTTGTCCTTTTCGACCTTAGTGCAGCCTTTGATACTATCGACCATAATATTCTACTTGATAGATTAGAACACTGTGTTGGACTTAATGGAACTTTGTTGCAGTGGTTTAGTTCTTATTTATCTGATAGGTTCCAGTTTGTTCATGTCAATAATGAGTTTTCTTCCAACTCAAAGCTCAGTCATGGAGTTCCAGAGGGATCTGTGCTAGGCCCTACTCTTTTTAGTTTATATATCCTTCCATTAGGCAACAGCATTAGAAATCACTGTATACATTTTCATTGTTATGCAGATGACACACGATTATACCTGTCAGTGAAGCCAGATGATAGTAATCAATTAGCCAAGTTAGAAGCCTGTCTTAAGGAAATCAAAGCTTGGATGACTTGTAATTTAGGGATAAGGGATACAGACCTGTACTTATACGTATAGTGCTTTTCTAGTCTCAAAGAGGTTCCAAGGTTGTCATAGCCAGGAGCGGCACTGGGGTTAAGCTCCCAGTGCTCATAAAATGCTCCTTACGGCGTGCGTCTCGAAAAGCCTCTGACAACTAAGTCCAACTCCTAGCCTGCCCGTGTGGTTTAGTCTCTAAGCCCGGCAGAACTGCTTTTACTAATAGGAGAAGGGGCGAGGGTGGATCTCTGGCGCCTTAAAACCAGATGCTTTGGGTAGATGGTGGCTCGTCAACCTGGGAAGGTAGCCCATCTAGGGGAAGGTAAACCCTGATTTCAAACCTCTGCTGCCTTGCGGCACACCCGGTCACGGGAAAGGCTTCGGGAGTCAACCCTGAGGAAAAATCCAGAGTCGGAGCCCCTAAGGCAGTTCTCTGTTGTGCTCAACATCGTTCTGGCAGCTCCTGCGACGGCGCTGGTGCCAAATTGTAGCAGCCCTGCTGTTCCTTTGGATTTGTCAGTGACGTGGAGAGGGGGGACATGCTGCATGGGCAACATCTTGTCCTCCATATCTTCCTGCCCAGGCTTGAATCCTACCAACGCCCAACGCTGGAAGGTAGAACACTGGATCACTGGAGAGGACACTCCAGCTTCGCCTTTGGCGTAGACAAAACACGGGGAATGACAGTTACCGGTTATAAGCCACCGCTCAATTGGCGTAGAGCGCGGCGCCGGGGGTTGTTCCCGACGGTGGGAGGGATCATCGGATCTCACTGGACAGCTACCGCCCGCCTCAAGCTGGGCAGCCCCCAGCCAATAAGGTGTTGTCCCGCCACAGCTTGCTTTCCTCATTGGGTGCATGGGGATGAGGAGAAGTCCAAACAGCAGGCTGAGAACCTTCGCACCAGGCAAGACAAAAAAACAAAAGAGACCAACTCTAAAACTGGGAACTTGGAACGTCCGCACTATGATGACAGGACTCGCTGCTAACCTCAAGGACATCAACGACACCAGGAAGACTGCCATCATCAATAATGAGCTGAAGAGACTGGGAGTGGATATCGCCACTCTCCAGGAAACACGGTTGGCTGACACAGGGACACTGAGAGAGAAGGACTACACATTCTACTGGCAGGGAAAGGGCAGTGACGAACACAGGGAACACGGAGTGGGCTTTGCAGTGAAGAACACCTTGCTGAAGATGGTGGAACCGGGCAGCAATGGCTCTGCATGACTCCTCACCCTCCGCCTGAGCACCACTCAAGGCCCAGTCACCCTCGTCAGTGTGTATGCCCCAACACTGACAGCCACACCAGAGGCAAAAGACGAGTTCTACGAGAATCTCGCAACAACTGTCAGGATCATTCCCAACTCTGAACAACTCATTCTCCTTGGAGACTTCAATGCCAGAGTGGGTGCTGACCACGACTCCTGGCCCTCCTGTCTTGGACCTTTTGGCGTGGGCAGAATGAACGACAATGGACAGCGGCTGCTCGAGTTCTGCACTTATCACGATCTGTGCATCACAAACTCGTTCTTCAAGACCAAGCCCCAACACAAGGTTTCCTGGCAACATCTGCGCTCAAAGCACTGGCACCAGCTGGACTTGATCCTGACCAGGTGCACCTCACTGAAGAACGTGCTAATCACCCGTTCGTTCCAGAGTGCAGATTGCAACACAGACCATTCATTGGTGTGTTGCAAGGTCAAGCTGCAGCTGAAGAAATTCCATTGTGCTAGACAGCCTGGAAAGGCACGGATTGACACCAGCAAGATGGCCCAACCAGAACTTGTTGAGCAGTTTGCCTCCACCTTTGAGAAGGAATTTGGCGTACCACAAGAAGGAGAATCTGCAAAGCAGAAGTGGGAAGAGCTGCAAAACACCATTCAACGCACAGCCTTGGCTACCTTTGGGAGGAAGACCTCGAAGTCACAGGACTGGTTTGATGCCAAGTTGACTGAGATGACTCCCGTCATTGAAGCCAAGCGCTCAGCACTTGCTGAGTACAAGAAGTACCCAAACGAGAAGAATCTCCAGATTCTCAGGGCTGCGAGAAGCAAAGTTCAGCAGAATGCTCGGCGCTGTGCCAACGAATACTGGTCTCAGCTCAGCCAAGACATTCAAACCGCTGCCATAACAGGGAACATCCGTGGTATGTACTATGGCATCAAGGAAGCACTTGGTCCGGCTCAGAGCAAGACGGCCCCCCTCAAATCCTCCACTGGGGAGATGATCACAGAAAAGAACAAGCAGATGGAGAGATGGGTGGAACACTACTCCGACCTCTACTCCAGACAGAACACCGTGACACCGTCAGCCCTTGATGCCATCGACTGCCTGCCATCCATGGACAAACTTGACACCGAGCCAACCATCGACGAACTAAGCAAGGCCATTGATAGCTTGGCCGCTGGCAAGGCACCCGGCAACGACGGCATACCCCCCGACCTGATCAAGCACTGCAAGACCGCCCTACTGCTGCCATTGCATGACGTCCTCTGCCAGTGCTGGAAGGAAGGTGCTGTACCACAGGACATGAGGGACGCCAAGATCATCACCCTCTACAAAAACAAAGGGGAGAGAAGCGACTGCAACAACTACAGGGGCATCTCCCTCCTCAGCGTTGTTGGCAAAGTCTACGCACGAGTTGTTCTCGTTCGTCTACAGAAGCTTGCCGAACGTGTCTGCCCCGAGTCTCAGTGTGGCTTCCACACTGAGCGAGCAACGGTAGACATGATATTCTCCATCCGCCAACTCCAGGAGAAATGCAGAGAACAGAGCATGCCCCTGTACATCGCCTTCATCGACCTCACCAAAGCGTTCGATCTGGTCAGCAGAGAGGGCCTTTTCAAGATCCTGCCAAAGATAGGATGCCCACCAAAGTTGCAAAGCCTCATCGAATCGTTTCACACCAACATGCAGGGGATAGTGCAGCACGACGGCAACGTCTCAGAGCCATTCATCATACACAGCGGAGTAAAACAGGGCTGTGTACTTGCGCCAACCCCCTTTAGGATTTTCTTTGCTATGCTCCTGAGGCATGCCTTCGGCCCAGCAACAGAGGGAATCTACCTGCACACAAGATCTGACGGCAGGCTTTTCAACCTCGCCCGCCTGAAAGCCAGAACCAAAGTACGCAAGGCTCTAATCAGAGACATGCTGTTTGCAGACGACGCTGCAGTTGCAACCCACACACAACAGGAGCTTCAGACCCTGATGGACCGCTTCTCCCAGGCATGCAAGGACTTCGGGCTTACCATCAGCCTGAAGAAGACTAACGTCTTGGCGCAAGGCACGGAAACACCACCAACCATCACCATTGACGACTACGAACTGGAGGTCATGAATCAGTTCACGTACCTGGGGTCCACGATCAGCAACAACCTCTCCCTTGATACAGAGATCAACAAGAGGATTGGAAAATCAGCCTTCACACTCGCTCGCCTCACCAGACAAGTGTGGGAGAATCCCAAACTTTCTGTCAAGACGAAGATGGCAGTGTACAACGCCTGCGTCATCAGCACACTGCTCTATGGGAGTGAGACGTGGACAGCATACACCCGGCAGGAAAAGAGACTGAACTCCTTCCACTTGCGCTGCATTCGCCGCATCCTGGACATACCCTGGCAGGACAAAGTGCCCAACACAGAAGTTTTGACCCGCGCTGGCTTTCCCTCCATGTTCACTCTACTCAGGCAGCACAGGCTCCGCTGGCTAGGCCACGTTCACCGTATGGAGGATGGCAGAATCCCCAAAGACGTCCTCTACGGAGAACTGGTGACTGGCAGGAGAGACGTTGGCCACCCACAGCTGCGCTTTAGAGACGTCTGCAAGAGAGACATGAAGGCCCTGGAGATCAACACAGAGCGCTGGGAGGACCTTGCAACAGACCGCTCCAAATGGAGAGGCACCCTAACCAGACAGCTCAAGGCGGGTGAAGAGAGACTGACTGCTGCAGCAGATGAAAAAAGAACCCGCAGGAAGAACCGCCACAGACCCAGCAGCACGGAGACCACCCACAAGTGCGACCTGTGTGACAGGGACTGCCATTCGCGCATCGGCCTGTTCAGCCACAGGCGGTGCTGTTCCAGCAGAGTAGACGTTTAGGATTCTCTTCCATGGTCATCATAGACCGATGGAGGCCGACGAGTCTCAAAGACCACTCAAAGCGCTTCACTAGTACAAACCCTCTATTCTAAGGGCCTATAGGAGACAGATATCTAGGGACAATTTAGAACAACCAATTAACCTAACATGCATGTCTTTGGATTGTGGGAGGAAACCGGAGCCCCCGGAGTAAACCCATGCAGCACAGGGAGAACATGCAAACTCCACACAGAAATGTTCTTCCTGCTATTAAATTCAGATAAGACTGAAGTCATTCTTGTTGGTCCAAAAAACCTTAGAAATACCTTTCCAAATCAAATTCTTAGTTTGGATGCAGTTGCTCTTTCTCTTAATAGTTCTGTGAGGAACCTTGGAGTTATTTTTGATCAAGATCTGTTTTTCAATTCACTATATTAAATTTGTTTCTAAGGCTGCCTTCTATCATTTGCATAATATTGCCAAGAATAGGAGCATCTTGTCTCAGAGTGATGCTGAGAAACTGATCCATGCTTTTGTTAGCTCTAGATTAGATTATTGTAACTCTTTATTATCAGGTTGTCCTAAAATATCTTTAAAAAGTCTTCAGTTGATCCAAAATGCTGCAGCAAGAGTTTTAACAGGTTCTAGAAAGAGAGATCATATCTCTCCAGTTCTGGCCTCCCTTCAATGGCTTCCCATAGAGTTCAGAATTAAGCTTAAAATCCTTCTTCTCACTTACAAAGCTCTTAACAATCAGGCCCCTTTTTATTTAAAAGATCTGATACTACCCTATCATCCTAATAGAGCATTACGCTCCCAAAATGCTGGATTACTTGTAATACCTAGAATCTCCAAAAGTACAATGGGAGGCAGGGCCTTCAGTTATCAAGCTCCTTTCCTGTGGAACCAGTTACCAATCTGGATTTGATCTCTGTTTTTAAGAATAGGGTAAAAACCTTCCTTTTCGATATAGCCTACAATTAGGAGGGATCATGTGTCTCTAAACTTGCTTGCTTGTTTGTTTTTTTTTGTTTTGTTTTTTTTTTTTTGTTTTTTTTTTCTTGCCTTCTGATTGTTGCTCTGAGTGTTGCTATCCCTGTGCTGTTGCAATCCTGGAATTTCCCCGTTGTGGGACTAATAAAGGCTTATCTTATCTTATCTTATCTTATCTTATCTTATCTTAAACCCTCCCTTAGTTATGCTGCTAATAGATTTAGACAGCCGGGGGACCTCCAATAATGTATTGGGCTTCTCTCCTTTAATGTTTGCTTTCTACATGTCTGTTCTTCTCATCTTCTCTATCCCCTCACCCCCCAGCCAGTCGCAGCAGATGACTGCCCTTCCCTGAGCCTGGTTCTGCTAGAGGTTTCGTCCTGTTAAAAGGGAGTTTTTCCTCTCCACCATCACCAAGTGCTTGCTCACAGGGGATCGCCTGATTGCTGGGGTCTTCCTGCAATTGTGGGGGTTTCCCCTACATTTGAAAGTGCTATGAGATGACTGTTGTTGTGAAATGGCGCTATATAAGTAAAGTTGAATTGAATTGAATTGAATTGAATTGAATTAGATCTTCTTAAAAAATGGGCAAAGCAAGTACAGAGAACAAGGGACAAATGGCATTCAACACCATCTTCTGTACTCTATAGCGATCATTTCACTGCAGTTTTGAGGAGGTGCCTGCTACACAGGAATCTTTAGGCTTGAAAGTTCATTACAAACAGGTTCTAAAACCGACTGCTATACCTATGGTTTTGTGGTTCTTTGTGGCTCTGACTAGATTCTACGTCTGCTCTGAGGTAAATCTAATTATGTCCAACATCTTTTAACAAAGTGCATCTGACTTTATTGCAGTGGACACATTGATATATCTCAGAGTTTTTATTTGTTTACAGCGTTAGCATCTTAGCAGCAGAGCTAACTAACGGAGCTACTGTCTACGAGGCCACTTTTTAAGGTCATCTTCCCATCCCTTGATAGTCGTGGGAAGTGGTATGATTATATTACTGTTTTTGAGGTGCAAATGGCTGTGTTCCCGCATTTTTGATGCCAAAGTCATTGTTTTTTAACAAGGAAAAGTCTCCAGTTTTAGTGATAACCATATGCTCTAAACTAGTACCACAAATTGTGCCCATAATTCACGCAAGGCATCGTGGGGGCTAGGAATAAGGTGGATTAAGGGAGAAAAAAGATATGACATAATATTTGGAGCCTCAAAAGTTGGTAGTGAGGACAGCTCTAAATTTAAATGGGTTTATAATATGCTTTTAGTTGATATATAATATATATACATACACAAATGTATATTCAGTACTGAAGTGATCATACAGGAAAAACAACAGGCTGGAGGAGATGACAAATGCTGCAAAAAAAAAAATGCTGGAAGAAGCATTGCAACTTTTTATTTATCAACTTATTTATATTTTTATTGCTCCCTTTATTGCAAATGGACCCTTAACAGCAACTCAAAAGGTACGGTGTTAAGGTGATGAATCTTGTTATACTAGGAGTTAAATCACTATACAGTGATAATAAGCATCAATATCTCAGTGTTTGATCACTGCCTAATTTGTGTAATGCTGTCTCGTGATTAAATAAAATGGAAACGGAAAACTAGAAATGGGATTTTAAGCTCAATAATTAAATTCCAAATTAATCAGTGATGCTGTATTGCAGTGGTTTTGAACTAATTTTAACACATTATGCATATGGATACAATTTAGAGTGCTGTATTTTCCTTAATGAGATATTTTAAAAAGTTTAGGCCGATGAAATGCATCTATTCTTTCATTCATCTATTTAGTGTTTATTTCTTATATATTTGTTTAGATACTCTTTTGTGCAGCTGTGGTATTTTAACGGAGGATAGATGATCTGAAAATGACCTGCAGAGAAAATAATCAACTTCTCTTAATGTGGATATTTAAGAATAGCCTTCAGAGTGACTTAGTCTATAATCGAAAGTGGTAAAACATGCCTTTTAATTGAATTTTATAATTATCAAAATCATGACATTTTAAAAATACAGAACACTTTAAGGTTAACTTGAATTTCATGGGAATGACAAGCAATATCTAAAGGCATTTACAGTATATTAAAGCACCAGTGGTATAGAGATTTTGTTTGTACTTGATAAATGTTCTGAGCTGCTAACATTTTGATGAGTACTGAAACATATGTAAATTTCACTCTTAACAGTTGATGAACAAATCCATTCTGATCACATTTCATGAATAATGAAATAATGATAATAATGATAATAATAATATAATATAATAATAATGAGTATAATAATATAATATAATAATAATGAGTGAGTCAATGTCCTTAGAAAATCAAGTGCTTCAGTTCCTTAATGATAAAGACATTAAGGTAGAAGCCAATGCAATCTCAGCCTGTTATGCTGTACCGAAGAAAGATTACAAAACAAAGAAATCAATTGTGATGCGCTTTGTGAACAGAAGGGTAAAGAATAACATACTGAGGCAGGCAAAAAAGCTAAAGGAAACTCAAGTTTACATAAATGAACACCTGACAAAAAAAAAACGCTGAATTAGCACGACAGGCACGGATGCTAAAAAAACAAGATAAGATACAAGCAACCTGGACAAGAAACTGTAGAATTTGGATTAAACTAAATGGATCACCTGAGCAAGCAAAAAGTATTATGATCAGAGATGCTACTGACTTAGATAAATACAGATGAACACTGATTAGAAAATTACGAGCCAATGATAATCCATACTCATACACACGATAAGAATAGTTCTTTTGATACACCATGCCAAAGTACTTTAATAAAAATAACCAAAACAAACAAAAACTTATGACTCAAGTAGACATCAATTATCCCCAGTTGGAGGAAGTCATTTGACACAGAATGAGGAAACTCAAACTCTGAAAACATACCATTATGCTGAACATAAACCACAAGAGATAAGATAAGATAAGCCTTTATTAGTCCCACAACGGGGAAATTCCAGGATTGCAACAGCACAGGGATAGCAACACTCAGAGCAACAATCAGAAGGCAAGAAAAAAAACAAGCAAGCAAGAGCAGCTAATATACATATGTACATATTACTATAAAATATATATATACACACAGACACACAGTGCAGAGCATTGTAGCTGGATGGAATAAGTATATGAATATATGAACACACAGTGCAGAGCATTGTAGCTAGATGGAATAAATATGTAAATATATAAACACCCACAGTACGGAGCATTGCAGCTAGGTGGAATAAATATGCAAGTATATAAACACACACAGTGCGGAGCAATGTAGCTAGATGGAATAATATGTAGATATATAAAAACACAGTGCGGAGCATTGTAGCTAGATGGAATAAATATATAGATATATAAATATAAACACACCCAGTGCTGAGCATTGTAGCTAGATGGAATAAATATGTAAATATATAAACACACACAGTGCAGAGCATTGTTGCTAGATGGGATGAAACAGCATAACCGTCTACTTAGTTATCCTACATGGTATGATTATGTGCCCATACATATTCTCACCCTCCATAGCGACCGGTATGTTCCTAGTTGTATGCTGGAGGGGACCATTGTGTAAGTCTATTGCATCTTTTGCATTCAAAAAACTATTAGTTTGTTACGTCTTTTTGCTATCTCTGCGAGCAGCCCTGCTTAGGTTGTACAGTCTGACAGCCGTTGGTAGGAAGGACCTACGAAACCTCTCGGTTGTGCACCTGGGATGATGTAGTCTGCTGCTAAATGAGCTCCTCAGTGCATCCAGTATGTCCTGCATAGGGTGGAACTCGGACTCCAGCAGAGATGACAGTTTAGCCACCGTCCTTCTCTCTCCTATCTCCTCCATCGGATCAAGGCGCTGCCCCAGGACAGAGCTAGCTTTCTTAATCAGTTTGTTCAGTCTCTTCCTATCGGCTGCAGTAATGCCACTGCCCCAGCAGACCACTCCAAAAGTGATGGCTGATGCCACCACCGTGTCATAGAATGACTTCAGCAGCGCCCCTTGTACACCAAAAGACCTGAGTCTCCTCAGCAGGAACAGCCTGCGCTGTCCCTTCTTGTAGAGTGCGTCAGTATTGTGTGACCAGTCTAGTTTATTGTTCAGATGAACACCCAGGTACTTATAGAATGTCACCATCTCGATGTCTGTTCCCTGTATATTTACTGGTGCTGTGAGGGGCTGCCCATGCCTGCGGCAGTCCACCACCAGCTCCTTAGTTTTCCTCGCGTTGATCTGGAGGCAGTTCCGATGGCACCAGTCCACGAAGTCCTGGATAAGCCCTCTGTACTCAGCTTCATCTCCGTTGGAGATGAGACCAACGATCGCAGAGTCATCAGAGAACTTCTGTAGATGGCAATGTGTTGTGTTGTGTGAGAAGTCCGCAGTATAAAGAGTGAACAGGAAGGGAGCCAGCACCGTTCCCTGGGGGGCCCCCGTGCTACTGATGATCGTGTCGGAAACACAGTCCCGGGTTCTCACAAACTGAGGCCGGTTCGTGAGGTAGTCCAGGATCCATGATGACAGGTGCTGGTCCACCCCTGCGCGCAGCAGCTTGTCCTTCAGGATCATCGGTTGGATGGTGTTGAAAGCACTGGAGAAGTCAAAGAACATGATCCTCACCATATTCCCGGGCTTCTCCAGGTGGGACAGAGAATGGTGAAGGAGGAAGATCACCGCATCCTCCACCCCAATGCCATGCTGGTAGGCGAACTGGAGTGGATCCATCGCTGGTTCCACCAGGGGGCGGAGATGAGCAAGGAGCAGTCTCTCCAGGGTCTTCATCAAGTGGGACGTCAAGGCCACCGGTCTGTAGCTGTTCAGGTCTTTGGGGTGGGAAGTTTTTGGTACAGGTACCACACAAGATGTTTTCCACAGCTGTGGTACCCTCCCCAGTTTCAGGCTCATGTTGAAGATATACGTCACAATCCCACACAGCTGGTCTGCACAGGACTTGAGGAGCTTTGCGCTGATGCCGTCCGGTCCCGACGCCTTCCTCGCCTTGATCTTCCTCAGCTCCGTCCTCACCTGGGTCTTGGTCAGGGTCAGGATGGGGGGCTGTGTGTTGGGAGTGGGGGGGGTGTCGGTGGAGTGGGGAGTGGGCAGCAGAACTTGATTTCTTAGAGGCAGCAGTGGTTGTTGTGCAGACAGGGGGGAGGGCGGTTGGTCAAATCTATTGAAAAACAGATTCAGGTTGTTCGCCCACTCCCTGCCCCCCGTGGCCTGGGGGGAGGTATTCTGGAGCCCCGAGATGGTTTTGAGGTTTCTCCAGACCCCGCTGATGTCGCTCTGTTGCAGCTTGTCCTCCATCTTCTTCCTGAAGCTGTCCTTGCCTTCTCTGATCTTTCTCCTCAGCTCCCTCTGTACGGACTTCAGCATCTCCCTGTTCCCCGACCTGAAGATCCTCTTCTTCTCTCTCAGAAGTGTTTTTATCTCAGGGTTGATCCAGGGTTTGTTGCTTGAGTGACGCCGTATGGTCTTGGTGGGAACGGATTTGTCCACACAGAAGCTGAGGTAGCCCGTGAAGGTGTGAATGAGGCCATCGATGTCCTCACCATGTGGATCGCAGAGCTGCTTCCAGGCGGTGGCTTCAAAACAGTCCTTTAGCGTGTCCATTGTCTCCTCAGACCATAACTCCACAGTGTGCATGGCCGGAGGTTGTCTGTGCACTAGGGGTTTGTACACCGGCCGGAGATGGAGAATGATGGAGAATGATATTGATCCTGATAACCACTTTTTCAACAATATTCATAACCACTGTGAATATTACACTGAAAAACAATTCAAAAGTCAAATGCAATTAGATGGTAAACTATCAATAATACACTTCAATAGCAGAAGTCTTAACAAAAACTTTCCACAGATTCAGGACTATTTAAAACAGCTAGACAGAAAATTCACAGCTATTGCAGTCTCTGAAACTTGGCTTAACAAAGAGCAGGCTCCCCTGATGGCAATAGAGGGATATCAGATGTTTTATATTAACAGAACTCAAAAAAAGGGTGGTGGTGTTGCACTGTATATTGATGACCTGTACAGGTGTAAGCTTGTAAATGAAATGTCCTTAGCACTACCAGGAATTTTGGAATGTGTTACTGTTGAGATTGACCTAGACAAAACAAAAAATCTAATCATAAGCTGCATATATAGAACACCAGGAACTTGCATTGAGACATTCAGAGATAAATTAGTCGAGCTGTACAATAATATTACTAGTAAGAAAATGGTAGCAATTTGTGGAGATTTCAATATTGACTTACTGAATCCTCATCAACAAAATGTAGTTACAGAGTTCATGAACTCTATGTACAGCATGAGTCTATATCCCACAATAACACATCCCAGTAGAATCACAGTTCACTCTGCTACACTTATTGACAACCTGTTTGTCAATGTTTTCGATAAGAAAATAGAAAGTGGATTATTGATAAATGATATAAGTGACCACTTGCCAACCTTTGCACTTATCCATGGCCACACGGGGCCCAACGCAGAAAAAACTTCAAAATCGTTCAGACACAAATCACCAAATGCAATCAGTTCTCTTAAAGAGGACTTGCTGAAGCAAGACTGGACAGAAGTCTATGTATCAGATGTAAATGAAGCCTATGACACATTTATAAACTTTGTAACCACTCTTTATGAAAAAAACTGCCCATTAGTAATAAAAAAGCTTAAACACAAATTTGCTAATAAGCCATGGTTAACCAAAGGACTACAAAAGGCGTGTAAAAAGAAAAATTCATTATATAAAGCTTTCCTAAAGAAAAGAACAAAAGAAGCAGAGCAGCGGTATAAAACATACAAAAATAAGTTAACATATATAATAAGATGTAGTAAAAGAGACTATTACAGTAAAGAACTGGAGAAAAACAGAGACAATATTAAAAATACATGGACAATACTCAACAGTATCCTTGGAAATAAAAGCAGAAATACAAGCTACCCAACTAATATTCCAAAAAATAATAAAATGACTCAGAGTGTGAATATCGCTTCACCTGCAGATGAATTTAATAATTTTTTTGTTAACATTGGACCTAAACTGGCCCGAGAAATACCCACTACGGTGCCAACAGGTGATACAATATGCAATAACACTGCTGTAAAAGACTCCATCTTCATAAAGAACACAGACGAAAGAGAGGTCATTGAAATTGTTAAATCGTTCAAAAGTAAAACATCTACTGACTGTGATGGTATCAACATGCTACTAGTCAAAACTGTTATCGAATGCATAGTAAAACCACTGACGTATATCTGCAACCTGTCTCTCCAATCAGGTGTATTTCCCAATGCAATGAAAATAGCTAAAGTAATTCCGATATACAAGACGGGCGACAGAGGGGAACTCTCAAACTATAGACCAATTTCACTATTACCACAATTTTCCAAGATACTTGAAAAAATATTCTATGAGAGAATTGACAACTTCATACTGAAGAATGATTTATTATGTGAGCAGCAATATGGGTTCAGACACAAGAGGACAACTGCATATGCCCTAATGGAATTTACAGAAAAAATATCAACAGCCATTGAAAATAAAGAGTATTCAGTTGGAGTATTCCTAGATCTTAAAAAAGCATTTGATACAGTAGATCATAATTTATTATTAAAGAAACTACAAAATTCTGGTATTAGAGGTGTAGCACTGTCCTGGTTAAGTAGTTACTTAAAGAATAGATATCAGTATGTATGTGTTAGCAACAAAAACTCAGAGTTGCTGAAGGTCACCTGTGGAGTCCCACAGGGTTCAGTTTTGGGACCATTATTATTCAATATGTATATAAACGATATATGTAAAGTCTCAGAAAAAATGGACTTAATATTGTTTGCCGATGACACTAATCTGCTATGCAGTGGAAACAATTTGGAACAACTTCTGGATACACTCAGGAAGGAATTAGGAAAGCTTAAACTGTGGTTTGATTCAAACAAATTAACGCTCAATTTAAGTAAGACAAAATTTATAGTCTTTAACAACCATCACAACAATCCAGTACCCAAACTCAGTGTAAATGGTGTAGAGATTGAAAGGGTATCTGAATCCAAATTTCTTGGAGTAATAATTGATAACAAACTGTGTTGGAAGTCACATATTAATTATATTAAAGGTAAAGTCTCCAAATCAATTGCAATATTACACAGAGTGAAATATTTGCTGAATCAACCCACACTATACACCTTGTATCATTCATTAATACTCCCATACATGACATATTGTAATGAAGTATGGGGAAATACATATAAAACAAACATATATCCACTCTTTATGCTTCAAAAGAGAGCTATTAGAATAATAAACAAAGCAGCTTACAGGGAACCAACAAACCCACTTTTTCTTAAACAAAAAACCCTCAAGTTGAAAGATCTGGTTGACTTTAAAACCGCAATAATAATGTTCAAAGTGAAGAATTTATCACTGCCTGCAAATATCCAAAAGTTGTTCCAAACAAGGGAGAAACGATATCACTTCAGAGGAACATGTATATTTCAAAAGCCTACAGTGAGAACAACCACCAAGCAACACTGTATTTCAGTGCAAGGAGTCAGATTATGGAACGATTATGGACCTGAATTAAAATCATGTACAACGCTTGGACAATTTAAACAAAAACTAAAGGAAGAAATACTCCAAACATATTTACAAGACGACATGTAAAATCACATAAGGATTGACATATCCAGCCTGTGTTGTGTTGTAGCTTAGTTTTTTTTTTTTCTCTCTGTGACATTCTGTCTTAGATTTGTCTTGAATAGTAACTGCTTAACTTAGCTTAGCTTAGTTTTCTTTTTTTTCTTTTTTTTTTTTCTTTTTTTTTCTCAGTCACACTTTGTCTTAGCTTTGTTCTAAATTGTAATCACTCTTGTCTTGTTTTCTCTTTTTTCTCCTTTGAATTCTTGGATGGAATATGGGTGGGCAATATAAGCTGCGGCTTCAGCCATCACCCATTTCGGATAACTCACGTGGAATTGTTTAGTAGAAGGAGTCTTTGTCTAATTTGACCTTGTTGTTATATTATACAGTTTCTTTAACCTGTACTGTATTATCCGAAATAAATAAATAAAATAAATAAATAAATAATTAATACAATGTAAAGACCAAATTTGCATGAGAAAAGCTAATCGTTTCTCAGATCAGCTAAACCCTACCAGGCAGCATTTACTCTGTGGTGTACTCCCATAGCTTTAACTCACATTAGCAAACTAGCAACCAGCTAACTTCAGACAACAATTCACCAGCTAAATCAATAATATGATATTTACCTCCTTTTGGACAGAGGGGTCTGTCCTTTTATTTGACAACCAACAATTTAAAATGGTTTGTTGCCCTTGTGGAGCTCTTTTCATTCTGTCTCACCTTGTGAGCTGAATGCATTCTATACTTAGACGACCGTCCTCACCTGCCACCCCTACAAATGACTCCGAGTACTGACCAGAGAAGGCGCATGGACTGGTTGGGCATTACCAAGTCTGCAGGGAAAGGGAGGGGTACATTGTTTGATTATTAGAAATGTTACTTTTTGTTGCTTGTAAATGAAAAAATGACAACTTCTTCATACTCGTAGATATTTCTATTAATTATAATTATATGATTATTGGGGGTTATATTGGATGGATTTGATTTTGGGGGGTTACACTCCCCCCACATCCCCCCATAAATTAGGCCTATGCCGAAACCTATTTGTGGGACCCATATGCTGTAGAACAACACTTTATTCAGTGTCCTCCTCTCCACCACAGATTCAAAGGTCTCCAGCCTGAGACCAATTACAGAGCCAGCCTTCTTGATAATCTTGTCAAGTCTGTTGGTGTTGCTGGCTCTGATACTGCTACCCCAAAGGACAGCAGCAAAGATCTCCAGCTTTTTACTTTTAGTCAAAGGCTGTGTTCTCGAAAAGTTACTGTTTCTATTTTTCTTGGTGATTTTTCTTATTCTGGATTTGTTCATATCTTAGTGAGGGAGGGGAGGATAAGTAGCCAGCTATGGGGACAGTGTGCGTCTCTGTACATATGAGGCTGCTATTAAGTTTGGTTAAATGGGGCACATATTTTAATTAACATAATAAAGCATTATATACAGTATATATATATATATACACACACACACACACACACACACACACACACACACACACACAAAGGCATGTGTTTCAGTTGAATTTTTGAATTTTTTTTATAATCCTTTATTAGTCCCACAATGGAGAAATTACAGAGCATCCATATGGATGGATGAGGCAGCCACGGTGTGGCGCTATCCCTTCACCATTCACACACGCATTCACACCTAGGGCCACTTTAGAGTCTGCAGTTAACCTAACTTGCATGTTTTTGGCCTGTGGGAGGAAACCGGAGTACCCGGGGTAAACCCACACAGACATGGAGAGAACATGCAAACCACACAGCAGGGTCACTGATGGTCAGGGGGTGGAATCAATCCTGTGACCTTCTTACTGTGCTGTCACAGTGCTAACCACTGCACCACCGAGCTGCCCAAACGTATCCAATACACAATATTTGAAATATAAAATAATTAAAATGACCTTCATTATTTCAGTTTCATTTTGAGATGTAACCACAGAGAGCCACAACAATGGGGCTGAAGAGCCACATGCAGCTCTGGGGCTGTGGGCGTCCGATCCCTTGTTTAGCAGGAGTAGCGATTTATCTGAAATCACATAATTTCTCAGATATCCTGACCATGACCTTGAGCACAGCTTGGATGCAGACCTACCTGAGGATCATTGTGAGTAAGTTTGGTGAGCATGAAGCAGTTGCCTAGGAAGGCTAGTGACTTTTCAGAAAACACATAAGAAATCACATAAGTACTTACATCAGACCTTTGACCCCAATCTTGACCTTGAGCACAACTTGGAGGCAGACCTACCCGAGGATCATTGCGTGTGAGTTTGGTGACCATCGGCTCAATGTCCTAGGAGGAGTAGCAATTCTCATAAAATGTGGATGGACTGAAGGACGGACGGATGCCGTGCCATAGCATTAGCTCCTTTTGACAATGAGCTAAAAATTCAAACACAACGATAGAGGAGATTTATGCTCCAAATGGTAATATCTTGACTTTCAAATGCACTTAAAAATCATATGAAAACACAATGGCAATAGGTAAAAGCTTAATTAAAATAAATAACTTGAGATATTTAGGTAAACACATTTTTATATAAACATGTCATATGGTCAACCCCTCTGTGTCTCTCGAGGTCTTTGGCTCTTTTACACGTGATAATGACATCACCATTTCTCAGAAAAGTTACACAAAAAAGTTGGAGTTTGCCCACGCTTACGTCCATTGTCTCAGCTGGAACACCTCCTATTGCCCCCTTTAGATAAAAATCCCCCTGAAACACAGTCTGTTACATTTTTTAAAGAGATGAGCCCTGAAAACAGTGGGCAGCATCTAAATTATGCAACTGTTCGCATCCTCTTAGGGGCAAAAGTATAGTTGGGCTGAGTTGTAGAAGGGAACAAGCCATGACAGGCTTGTGCATGGGGGGTGGTGTCCATGCATTATGAATGGTACTAAGTACGCCTCAGCTGGAGGAGCTGAGTGGAGGCGATGGAGGGCGATGGGAGAGTGCCAACCAGTTGGTTGCCCGCGGGTAATGCACTTTCTTTTACCCCTCCACCCCCAATTTTTTTTTTCTTAGCTTCAGTTCTCCATTACTGCCCCCACCTTTCAACACACCACTGACTTTGTTCCTAAAAATATGAAACACAGAATTTTTACTTCAGCCAGAGGAAATCCATGCATTTGCCCAGAAGCCAGCATAGAGGGAAATAGTTTGCTATAGAGGAAACTTTCTGCAACTGAGTCATATTTTTTAAGGACTCTAATGCTCCTTGAATAAGTTTGAACTTTGTTCGCTGCAACAATAAAAAAGTTTGCTTTTGATTAAAATTGTTAAAAGGGTATCATAAAGAATTCTAAAAACACATACTTTTATCCACTGACATAATTGTAAAATAATTAATCAAAAGCAAACCATGCTATAAAACAATTTTAGGAACAAATTTAAAAGCTGAAAAAAAAGATGGACTCTCCTCTCCAATACCTTGGCGTAGACCTTCCTGGGGAGACTGAGGAGGGTGATCCCTCTGAAACTGGAATACATCCTCCGGTCCCCTTTCTTGAAGAGGGGATTCACCACCCCAGTTTGCCATGCCAAAGATACTGTCCCCAGCTTCCACACAATGTTGCAGAGGTGTGTCAACCAAGACAGCGACACAAAATCCAAAGCCTTCAGGTACTCGGGGCAAATCTCATATAGATTCAAAGAGCCCTTTAGGTGAAGACCGAAGAGGGATTATGTTATGGGTCTGTCCATCCATCCGTCCGTCCCATTTTTGTGAAATCAACACCTCCTACAGTTTTGGTCCAATTGTTTTGAAACTTGGTATCATGGTTTGATATACATTGAGAATGCACATTTTACAATTTGGTTCTGATTGGATGATTTTTGCAGGAATTGTACTCCCTGACCTTTGACATCCTGTTTCACCTCACTTCATAGACAGCAACTGTCTTGTGAAATCAACTCCTCCTACAGTTTTGTTCCAATTGTTTTTAAACTTGGTACCATGGTTTGAGATACTCTGACCATGTGCATGTTGCAATTTCACTCTCATCGGATGACCTTGAGGTCAAAGGTCAGCGATCACATTTTTCCCTAAATCTTCTAAACACAGTAATAACTGAAAGAAATGATGTAGGCTTTTCAAATCAATACAAGAGTTGTATCTAATACACAAACATTGCAGCTGCACTATGGTGAATGCTACATTTACTATTGCTATAAAATGAGTAAAGCTAGGGCCACCAAACCTGGTACACAGGTTCACCTTTGGATCCTGATCTCTGACTATGGGTTTGGGGTCAAAAGGTCAAAGTTAACATTCCTTATGCCTTATTTCTGTACAATGCATAGAGATAGGGCCACCAAACCTGGCACACGGGTTCACATTGGAATCCTAACGTCTGACTATGGTTTGGGGTTAAAAGGTCAAAGGTCAAGGTTAGTATTGCATTTGCCGCTAGAGAGCTTTACACGTTCTATAATAAGAGATCATAGGGAGTGCTAACCTTGACCTTTGACCTTTTGACCCCAGATCTGTAGTCAGAGGTTACAGTCTCAGAGTGAACCTGTGTACCAGGTTTGGTGATCCTATCTTTCTTTGTTGTTGAGATATACTTTAAAAGACATTTTGATGTTGATCTTTGATCTTGTGATCGCAAAACTACAATCCCACTTCAGGGTCAAAGGGTGAACCTGTGTACCGAATTTGGTGGCCCCAGCTTTACTCATTCTACAGTAATAAGGCATAAGGAATGTTAACCTTAACCTTTAACCTTTTGACCCCAAACCCAAAATCAGATGTCAGGATCCCAAGGTGAACCTGTGTACCATGTTTGGTGACCCTAACTTTTCTCATTGTACAGAATAAGGTATAAGGAATGGTAACCTTGATCTATGACCTTTTTACCCCAAACCAATAGTCAGAGGTCAGGATCCCAAGGTGAACCTATGTAGCAGGTTTGGTGGCCCGAGCTTTACTCATTGTACAGTAATAAGGCATAAGAAATGCTAACCTTGACCTTGGATCTTTTGACCCCAAACCTGTGTAGCAAGTTTGGTGACCCTAGCTTTCTTTGTTGTTGAGATATACTGTAGTTTATAAGCCATTTTGATGTTGACCTTTGACCTTGTGATCCCAAAACCATAGTCACACTTCAGGGTCACAGGGTGAACCTGTGTACCAAGTTTGGTGACCCTAACTTTACTCATTGTACAGTAATAAGGCATAGGGAATGCTAACTTTGAACTTTGACCTTTTGACCCCAAACCCATAGACTGAAGTCAGGATCCCAAGGTGAACCTGTATACCAGGTTTGGTAGCCCTAACTTTACTCACTGTACAGTAATAAGGCATAAGGAATGCTAACCTTGACCTTTGACCTTTTGACCCCAAACCCATAATCAGAGGTCAGGATCCCAAGGTGAACCTCTGTAGCAAGTTTGGTGACCCCAGCTTTGTTTATTGTTGAGATATAGTTTATAAGCCATTTTGATGTTGACCTTTGACCTTGTGATCCCAAAACCGTAGTCAGACTTCAGAGTCACAGGGTGAACCTGTGTACCAAGTTTGGTGTCACTAACTTTACTCGTTGTACAGTAATAAGGCATGGAGAATGTTAACTTTGACCTTTGACCTTTTGACCCCAAACCCATAGACTGAAGTTAGGATCCCAAGGTGAACCTGTGGACTAGGTTTGGTGGCCCTAGCTTTACTCGTTTTATAGTAATAGTGCATAGTACTTGTTACACAGGTTCACCTTGGGATCCTGACCTACAACTATGGGTTGTATACTTTGTTGTATATTCGTGCATGATGGGCTTATCATAATTTGGTTCTACCACAGTCATTATATTGAAAAGTTGAAAATGCTGTCCATCAGTAAGTATTGGGATCTTCAAAGAAAACAGAGGCGGGGGATATTGCACTCGCCACAGAGTGCTCTTGTTTTTTAACAATTTCAGCGACCTCAGCTCCTGTGATGGGAGAGTCATCCCCCTCATCCTCAGACTCTGCTTCCACTATGGAAGACGTGTCAGTGGGATTGAAGAGATCCTTAAAGTATGCCTTCCACTGCCCAACGATATTCCCAGTCGAAGCCAGCAGCTCTCCATCTGCACCATACACAGTGTGGTCAGAGAGCTGCTTACCTCTTCTGAGTTAAGATAAGATAAGCCTTTATTAGTCCCACAATGGGGAAATTCCAGGATTGCAACAGCACAGGGATAGCAACGCTCAGAGCAACAATCAGAAGGCAAGAGAAAAAACAAGAACAGCGAGTATACATATGTACATATAAATATAAATATATATATACTGTATATATATATACAGACACACAGTGCGGAGCATTGTAGCTAGATGGGATAGATATATAAATATATAAGCACAGTGCGGAGCATTGTAGCTGGATGGAATATATGAGTATATAAACACAGTGCGGAGTATTGTAGCTAGATGGAATGAATATGTGAATATATAAACACAGTGCGGAGCATTGTAGCTAGATGGAATAAATATGTAGATATATAAACACACACAGTGCGGAGCATTGTAGCTAGATGGAATAAATATGTAAATATATAAACACAGTGCGGAGCATTGTAGCTAGATGGAATGAATATGTGAATATATAAACAGTGCGGAGCATTGTAGCTAGATGGAATAAATATGTAGATATATAAACACATACAGTACGGAGCATTGTAGCTAGATGGAATAAATATGTAGATATATAAACACACAGTGCGGAGCATTGTAGCTAGATGGAATAAATATGTAGATATATAAACACACACTGTGTGGAGCAGAATCAGAATCAGAATCAGAATCAGGTTTATTGCCATTGTTCATGTAGTACACAAACTAGGAATTTGTCTCGGTACAATGCTGCAACATTAAACATGATAAGATAAGAGAAATAAACTATACATGTAATAAAGTGTAGGATAAGATTAAGTGATACTGGTCAACAGTTAAAATATATATTAGCCAGCAGCAGATACTGTGGAGAACTATATAGTGCAGTCGGTAATGCAGGAAGAAAACAGTGATGATTGACATGAGTCTGGTTGAGCTGCTGTACATGGTGCACGAGAGTCACTTAGTGTTCAGCAGTCTAATGGCAGAGGGGAAGAAGCTGTTCATGTGACGGGAGGTTTTAGTCTGGATGGACCGAAGTCTTCTACCAGAGGGGAGGGGGGCAAACAGTACATGACCAGGGTGTGAGGGATCGGCTATGATCCGGCCAGCACGCTTCCGGGTCCTGGAGATGTACAGATCCTGGAGAGATGGGAGCTTGCAGCCGATCACCTTCTCAGCAGTGCGCACGACGCGCTGCAGCCTTAGTCTGTCCCTGGCAGTGGCTCCTGCGTACCACACGGTTATGGAGGTGGTGAGGATGGACTCGATGATGGCTGTGTAGAACTGCACTAACATCTTGGTGGGTAGCTTGAGCTTCCTCAGCTGCCGCAGGAAGAACATCCTCTGCTGGGCTTTTTTGATGAGTGAGCTGATGGTCAGCTCCCATTTGAGGTCCCTGGTGATGGTAGTGCCTAGGAAGCGGAAGGAATCAGCAGTGGTGATGGGAGAGCCTGAGAGGGTGAGGGGGGGCAGAGGAGTAGTGACTTTCCTGAAGTCTACAATCATCTCCACTGTCTTCAGAGCGTTCAGCTGCAGGTTGTTATTGCTGCACCAGGACGCCAGCTGGGCCACCTCTCTCCTGTAGGCGGACTCGTCGCCGTTGGAGATGAGCCCGATGAGGGTGGTGTCGTCCGCAAACTTGATCAACTTGACAGACTGGTGGCTGGAGGTGCAGGAGTTGGTGTAAAGGGAGAAGAGTAGGGGGGAAAGTACACAGCCCTGGGGTGATCCGGTGCTGATGCTAGTATAGTCTGAGACAGTCTTTCCCAGCCGCACATGCTGCCTCCGGTCCGTCAGGAAGTCGATGATCCACCTGCAGAGGGAGTCAGGCACGTTGAGCAGGGACAGCTTGTCCCGGAGCAGAGCGGGGCGGATGGTGTTGAATGCGGAGCTGAAGTCCACAAACAGGATCCTGGCGTAGGTTCCCGGGGAGTCCAGGTGCTGCAGGATGGAGTGGAGGGCCAGGTTGACTGCATCGTCTACAGACCTGTTGGCTCGGTAGGCAAACTGCAGCGGGTCCAGGAGAGGGGTGGTGATGGACTTGAGGTGGGACAGGACCAGGCGCTCAAAGGACTTCATGACTACAGAGGTGAGCGCTACAGGTCTGTAGTCATTAAGTCCAGTGATCCGTGGCTTCTTGGGGACAGGGATGATGGTGGAGGATTTGAGGCAGGACGGCACGTGGCATAACTTAAGGGAGGTGTTAAAAATGTCTGTGAATACAGACATTTACAGACAGCATTGTAGCTAGATGGAATAAATATATGAATATATAAACACACACAGTGCGGAGCATTGTAGCTAGATGGAATAAATATGTAAATATATAAACACACACAGCGTGGAGCATTGTAGCTAGATGGAATGAAACAGCACAACCGTCTACTTAGTTATCCTACATGGTATGATTATGTACCCATACATATTCTCACCCTCCATAGTGACCGGTATTTCCTAGTTGTATACCGGAGGGGACCATTGTGTAAGTCTATTGCGTCTTTTGCATTCAGTACTATTAGGTTGTCACGTCTTTTTGCTATCTCTGCAAGCAGCCCTGCTTAGGTTGTACAGTCTGACAGCTGTAGGTAGGAAGGACCTGCGAAACCTCTCGGTTGTGCACCTAGGATGATGTAGTCTACTGCTAAATGAGCTCCTCAGTGCATTCAGTATGTCCTGCATAGGGTGGAACTCGGACTCCAGCAGAGATGGCAGTTTAGCCACCATCCTTCTCTCTCCCATCTCCTCCACTGGGTCAGGACAGAGCTAGCTTTCTTGATCAGTTTGTTTAGTCTCTTCCTATCGGCTGCTGTAATGCCACTGCCCCAGCAGACCACTCCAAAAGTGATGGTTGATGCCACCACCGTGTCATAGAATGTCTTCAGCAGCGCCCCTTGTACACCAAAAGACCTGAGTCTCCTCAGTAGGAACAGCCTGCGCTGTCCCTTCTTGTAGAGTGCGTCAGTATTGTGTGACCAGTCTAGTTTATTGTTCAGATGAACACCCAGGTACTTGTAGGATGTCACCATCTCGATGTCTGTTCCCTGTATATTTACTGGTGCTGTGAGGGGTTGTCCTTGCCTGCGGCAGTCCACCACCAGCTCCTTAGTTTTCCTCGCGTTGATCTGGAGGCAGTTCCGATGGCACCAGTCCATGAAGTCCTGGATAAGCCCTCTGTACTCAGCTTCATCTCCGTTGAAGATGAGGTCAACGATCGCAGAGTCGTCAGAGAACTTCTGTAGATGGCAGTGTGTTGTGTTGTGTGAGAAGCCCGCAGTATAAAGGGTGAACAGGAAGGGAGCCAAAACCGTTCCCTGGGGGGCCCCCGTGCTACCGATGATCGTGTCGGACACACAGTCCCGGGTTCTCACAAACTGAGGCCGGTTTGTGAGGTAGTCCAGGATCCATGATGACAGGTGCTGGTCCACCCCTGCGCACAGCAGCTTGTCCTTCAGGATCATCGGTTGGATGGTGTTGAAAGCACTGGAGAAGTCAAAGAACATGATCCTCACCGCATTCCCGGGCTTCTCCAGGTGGGACAGAGAACGGTGAAGGAGGAAGATCACCGCATCCTCCACCCCAATGCCATGCTGGTAGGCGAACTGGAGTGGATCCATCGCTGGTCCCACCAGGGGGTGAAGGTGAGCAAGGAGCAGTCTCTCCAGGGTCTTCATCATGTGGGACGTCAAGGCCACTGGTCTGTAGCTGTTCAGATCTTTGGGGTGGGAAGTCTTTGGTACAGGTACCACACAAGATGTTTTCCACAGCTGTGGTACCCTCCCCAGCTTCAGGCTCAGATTGAAGATGTACTCCACAATCCTACACAGCTGGTCTGCACAGGACTTGAGGAGCTTTGCGCTGATGCCATCCGGTCCCGACGCCTTCCTCGCCTTGATCTTCCTCAGCTCCGTCCTCACCTGGGTCTTAGTGAGGGTCAGGTTGGGGGGCTGTGTGTTGGGAGTGGGGGGGGGGTGTTGGTGGAGTGGGGAGTGGGCAGTAGGACTTGATGTCTTTAGAGGCAGCAGTGGTTGTTGTGCAGTCAGGGGGGAGGGCGGTTGGTCAAACCTATTGAAAAACAGATTCAGATTGTTCGCCCACTCCCTGCCCCCGTGGCCTGGGGGGAGGTATTCTGGAGCCCAGAGATGGTTTTAAGGTTTCTCCAGACCCCGCTGATGTCGCTCTGTTGCAGCTTGTCCTCCATCTTCTTCCTGAAGCTGTCCTTGCCTTCTCTGATCTTTCTCCTCAGTTCCCTCTGTACGGACTTCAGCATCTCCCTGTTCCCCGACCTGAAGATCCTCTTCTTCTCTCTCAGAAGTGTTTTTATCTCAGGGTTGATCCAGGGTTTGTTGTTTGAGCAGCACCGTATGGTCTTGGTGGGAATGGTGTTGTCCACACAGAAGCTGATGTAGTCCATGATGGTGTGAGTGAGGCCATCGATGTACTCACCATGTGGATCACAGAGCTGCTCCCAGGCGGTGGTTTCAAAACAGCCCTTTAGAGTGTCCATTGCCTCCTCAGACCATAACTTCATTGTGCGCATGGCAGGAGGTTGTCTGTGCACTAGGGGTTTGTACACCGGCCGGAGATGAACCAAGTTGTGATCCGATCTCCCAAATGGGGGGAGTTGTGATGAGGTGTACGCCAGACAGTTTGCCACAGTCTCTTCATGGCCAACTGAAAGTCTTGCTCCATGGCCTCACTGAACTCCTCCTACTCCTGAGTTTTAGTCTCAGCAACTGCTTGAGCTGCACTCTGCTTGGCCTGCCGGTCCAACTCAACTGCTTCAGGAGTCCCACAAGCCAGCCAAGCTCAGTAGGACTCCTTCTGAAGTTTGATGGCCCCCTTCACCTCTGGTGTCCACGATTTGGTTTGGCAGTTGCGTGGTTAGCACTGCGGCAGCACAGCAACTCACCCTTGGCCGGGGGATCCTGGGTCGATCCCAGCCCCCGACCAACAGTGATCTGTGTGGAGTTTGCATGTTCTCCCCGTGTCTGCGTGGGTTTACTCCGGGATTTCTCCGGTTTCCTCCCACATGTCAAAAACATGCAAGTTAGGTTAATTGGCATCAAAAACTGGGGATTCTAAATTGTCCTTAGGTATGACTGTGAGGGTGAATGGTTGTCTGTCTCTCTGTGCTGGCCCTGCGATGGACTGGCGATCTGTCCAGGGTGTACCCTGCCTCTCGCCCAAAGATGCTGGGATAGGCTCCAGCACCCCCGCGACCCAAAAAGGATTAAGCGGAAGAAGATGGATGAATGGATGGTTGCCATAACGAGAAGCACCAACAACCTTCAGGTTCAGGTTCAGGTTCAGGTTACTTTATTTGTACCTGTAGGTAGATTTGTTTTGCAGTCTGGTGACATCCATATTCACAAACCACAATTAAATTCAACATAAACACAAACACAGGCACACATGAAGCTGACTATAAACATGATAAAAATACTCAAGGCTCCATCAATCAGGATATAAAGACAAAGAGATGGGAGAAAAACCAGAGATAAGAGAGAAGGGTCATATTAAAAAGTTAAAGACTAGTCAAAGAGGTTAAAAACTCAAAAGTCTAGAACCCAATAGAAGATTTAGAACCCAAATAAAAATCCTACAAAAATAAGTAAGTATAAAATGGAGTTAATAAATAGGTAACTAAATTATGTGCAATATATTGTTACAACTTGTTCAACTCTCTGACAGCAGCAGGAACAAAGCTGTTTTTGTAGCGCTGGGTTTTACTTTTTGGGACAGCAAACCTCTGTCTGGAGGGAAGAAGCTGAAAGTGACAGTGCAACGGGTGGGAGTCATCATTTAAAATGGAGGTAGCCATCCTCTGTACCTGTCTGGTGTACAAGGATGTCAGGCTCAGCTGTGACTCACCAAGAAAATGACTGGACCATCTAACTACCTGATCCAAGGATTTCCTCTGTTTCAGTTTTATCTGACCAAACCATGACACTAAAGAAAAGGATAAAACAGATTCAATAAAAGCCCGATAAAACATTGTCATTATGGTTCGGTCAATTTGGAAGCGTGCAAGTTTCCTCAAACAATGCAAATGTTGCTGACCCTTTTTGCACACCCTTTTACAGTTCTCTTCAAAGTTTAAATTACTATTGATAATCGTCCCAAGATATTTGTAGGATTGTACACATTCAGTGGTCTGGCCTTTTAGTACGGTGACTTTGTGCCTGGGAGTTTTCCTCCTAAAGTAAATAATCATATCTTTAGTTTTTGTCGTATTCAGCTGCAGGTAGGAATCCTCACACCAGTGAACAAAATCATTAACTACTGGGCCGTGGCCACTCTCACCATCCTGGAGGAGACTGACAATAACTGAATCATCAGCACACTTTATAATGCGTCTGTTGTCATGTCTGCTCCGACACATGTTTGTGTACAGGATGAAGAGTAGTGGTGACAACACACACCCCTGAGGAGAGCCAGTAGAAGAGCACTTTAGCTCAGACAATGTACCATTGACCTTTACTCTCTGCGTCCTGTTGGTTAGGAAATCCAGAATCCAACCCACCAGATTATTGCTCAAATCAAATTGTTGCAGGAGCCTTTCAACTAAAATATGAGGTTGGATTGTATTAAAGGCGGAGGAAAAGTCCACAAATAAAAGCCTGGCATGTGTCCCATTAAAATCCAGATGTTTAAAAAGCATGTTAAACAGAGTGACAGTGGCATCCTTCACTCCTTTGTGAGGCCTATATGCAAACTGCAAAGGATCCAATGCATGTTCAGTCTGCTTTAGGACCAAAAATTTTCATTAAAATTGAAGTCAAAGCAACTGGTCTAAAGTCGTTTACCGTTTTAGGACAGCTGGATTTTGGAACGGGAACAACATTGCAGCTACAGCTCTGAGCAGTCACTTCAGCACTGAAGGTGGAGAACATGACCCATTAGGATTCTATGTCACCAGTCTCCTTCAGGATGTGGTTGAAGTTCTTCCGGAGGTGGGAGCGTAAGACCTCCCGGACAGGGGCCTCAACCAGACATTCCCAGCACACCCTCACTACATGTTTGGTTCTACCAGGTCTAAATGGCATCCTCCCCTGTCATTGGATCCAATTCACTACCAGGTGGTGATCAGTTGACAGCTTTGCACCTCTCTTCACCAGAGTGTCCAAGACATATGGTTGCAGGTCTGATGACACAATAACAAAATCGATCATCAACCTGCAACCTAGTGTGTCTAGTGCCAGGTACACATATGGACATCCTGATGCTTGAACATGGTGTTCATTATGGACAAACTGTGGTTAGCAAAGAAGTAAATAACTGAACACCACTCAGGTTCATATTGGACAGGCTGTTCTTCCCAGTCACAGCCCTCCAGGTTTCACTGTCATTGCCCAACAATGGAGTCTCCAATAGGAGCATTTTTCAGTACAACAGTAAGAGACACCAAAAAGGGTGGGTACTTTGAATAAGAATGCCCACCCATTCGTACCGTCTGTCACCTGGGACAATTCCAGAAAAGGCCAAGGTCCAATCCCTCTCCAGGAGACTCATTCCAGAGCCCAAACTGTGCATCAAGGTGAGCCAGACTCTATCTAGCCAGTATCTCTCAACCTTGTGCACAAACTCAAGCTCTTTCCCCACCAGAGAGGTCAAGGTTTCCTCTGGTAACATTTCCCAGTGGTGGCCCGCCATGCCAGAGAAATTTCCGCCACTCTATCAGGACTTATAAATTTAAGAAAAATTTATGAAGGAATGACGATCCGCAAGCGCACATACGAACAACACGCGTGACCATTGTCCGCACGGAGAGAAGTGCCCCGCCCGCGTGCTCTAGTCACCAGCCAGGCAGAGTGTCTCGCTTCTAGCGTGACGAGCTTATTAAAGTACTTTAAACACGGAAAAAATTCAGAAGAGGTATGTAAGCACTGGAGGCGTTTATCATGGTTTTAACCCACTAGTAACGGGAGCAATAATGGAAGAGTCACTTAGCTAACAGGTGTGGTTAAGAGCTCGAGTTGGTTAATTTGCCTTCAGACAAATTAAACGTGCCAACATTTGGATTTCAAAATAAGGGAGGTTTATCCTGCTGTTTGGGTGGTGAGATTTCTAAAAAAAAAAAAAAAAAAAAAAAAAAACTGTAAATATATAGTAATATTATAACAGAAAAAACTGCCTCTTTGGTCCTTTAACTTAATTTATTTCATTAAATACAATTTTATTAATATTTTTTCTTTGAAATCAGAGTTATATTATTGTTCTTGTCACGCTGCGCCGCTCATCAGCGGCGCCACCTGCTCGCACACCTGCTCGTCATCAGCGGCAAGGGATATAAGCCGCCTCGCCCTGAGCTTCGGCCTGAAGCCGTCAGACTTCGTCACTCATCATTGTGAGTCAAACCTCTACTTCAGCGTAAACATTTTGAGTAAGAAGTCCTTACCTCCTTTCTTTCCCAGTCTGCTCCCCTGTGCACAGGTGGATTCCTCGGCGGCGGACAACGCCTCTCCCTCGCCATTCCTCACTGCTGCACCGAGCCCTGCAGGTGGCTGTCTACCGGGTCCCGTCCTTGTGGTGCCAGTCATCTGTCCCTCTCAAGTAAGCTCCTCACTCGCTCATTCTCCTCCTGTGTTGGTGTGTGCCCGTCACGCTTTCTCCTTGTGCTCTTTCCCATAGGGTTGCCGGCTGTACGGTCTCCTGTCTCTGTGCCCGAAGCAGACGCCGCCACCAATACATTTACATCCCGCAGACACACATCCCTTCACTCCTGTTGCTAATAAACTATTTGAACTTCTCTGAGCCTGTGTGTGTACGTCTCCTGAGCCGTGCGTTATGTCAGTACGGCTTCAGCAGAGCGGCTCGGCAGACGGCGGGCTCGCACACCGGTTTTCCACTCTCGAGGCTCGAGTGGATCAGATAGCCTATCAGCAACAGGTGATTTTTAATCAATTATTAAATTTAACTAACCGGTTGGGCCGCTTGGACCCCCAGCAGCCGTTCCCCCCGGCTCGTCAGGGTGGCGCGGCTCCTGCTGCTCCAGTGGCCGTCCAGCAGGCTCCGAGTGCACCGGTTCGGCTCACACCCATTCCAACCCCCGCCCGCTTTAGCGGTAAGCTCGGCGGAGCGCGGGGGTTTATTATGCAGTGTGAGTCCGTTTTCCACCGTGTGCCCGGAGACTTTCCCTCAGATCATAGCCGAATTGGTTATATCGGGAATCTCCTGGAGGGGCGAGCTTTAACATGGACCTACGCCGTTATGGCGAGGCCCAGTTATGCCGCCCTCACATATGACCAATTCGTGAGGCGCTTCCTGGAGGTCTTTGACCATTCTCCTACCGAGACGGTCCAGGTCGATCGGCTTCTCGCCCTCCAGCAGGGAAGTCGGTTGGCAGCGGACTACGCGGTCGACTTCCGGGTAGCGGCGGAGGAATTAGGCTGGGAGGAACGCTCCCTCTGCGGACTTTTTCTCCGCAGCCTCAATGATGATCTGAGGGATGAACTGGCTGGGCGGGATATTCCTGAGACGCTAGCGGAGCTGACATCCTTAGTGATTAGTTTGGACAACAGGCTGCGCGAGCGCTCCTCGGGGCGGAAGTCGTCTTCTTCTCGCCCTCGTGGAGCCTCGCCGCACCTGTTCCAAGCTCGCCCCCTGGCGGCGCCACCACCATCGTGCCCCGAGGAGTCGGAACCGATGGTGACGGGCTGGACAAAGCTTTCCCCTGCGGAGAAACAACGCCGCCGTGAGTTGGATCTCTGCATGTATTGCGGAGATGACCAACACACGGTGAAGCTTTGCCCACGGAAAGCCAGTCGGCGGGGTCCGCGAGTCACTGTAGGGGGCCTCGCGGATCTCAATCGGTTAGACCCTCTCACTCAATTGAAGCTGCCCATCCGTTTCTGCCACAACCCCACTGGGCATCTCACCCACGCACTGGTGGATTCGGGCGCAGAAGGCAGCTTTATTTCACAAAGCCTGGCAACCCGATTGGGCATCCGCTGCCAGGCACTCAGAAACCCCATCTCCCTGGTCAACCTCTCCCGTGCTTCCCTTGGGAGAGTCACGCACCAGACCATCCTGGTCCCGGTGATCATCTCTGGTAACCACCAGGAGGAGATAACCTTTCTCATCCTGCCCAACTCTGTGTCGCCCGTCATCCTGGGGTATCCCTGGCTACGCCTCCACAACCCTGTCCTGGATTGGAAGTCAGCTGGGGTGTCGGCATGGAGCACGTTCTGCATGGGCACCTGTCTTCAGTCCGCTGCCTGCTCTCCGTCCGCTTCTTCCCCCGCTACGGACGCTGCACCCCCGGACCTGTCCCTGGTGCCTCTGGAATTTCACGACCTGGGTATGGTATTTAGCAAGACCAAAGCTATGTCTCTCCCTCCTCATCGGCCCTATGACTGCGCCATCAACCTCCGCCAGGGGGCTCCCTTACCTTCTGGTCGGCTCTACAGTCTGTCGGCGCCGGAGAAGGAGACGATGAACGCCTACCTTAAGGAGTCGCTGAGCGCAGGGATAATCCGCCCATCGTCATCACCCGTGGGGGCAGGGTTCTTCTTCGTTGGAAAGAAGGACGGATCCCTCCGCCCTTGCATAGACTACCGGGCTCTAAATGACATCACGGAGAAGGATCGTTACACCCTGCCCCTCATGGACACTGCTTTCCACTCCCTCCAGGGGGCGACCTGGTTCACCAAGCTGGATCTACGCAGCGCATACCACCTCGTCCGGATCCGGGAGGGAGATGAGTGGAAGACAGCCTGCCGTACCCCGAACGGCCACTTTGAATACCTGGTAATGCCGTTCGGGTTGACCAATGCTCCTGCCGTCTTTCAGCGCCTCATCAATGACGTCCTCCAGGACTTCATCGGCCTCTTTGTGTTCATCTACCTGGACGATATACTCATCTTCTCCAAGTCCAGGGACGAGCACCAGGTCCACGTGAGGCGGGTCCTCCAAAGACTGCTGGAGAACCGGCTATACGTGAAGGCTGAAAAGTGTGAATTTTATGCTAAGACTACATCCTTCCTGGGATTCATCATCTCACACGACCAGGTGCGGCCAGACCCAGAGAAGGTGAAGGCGGTGGTAGAATGGCCTACACCTGCATCGAGGAAGCAGGTGCAACAGTTCGTTGGTTTCGCGAACTTCTACCGCCGCTTTGTCCCTAACTTCAGCTCCATCGTCGGACCACTGACCTGCCTCACGTCCCCTAAGGTCCCGTTCCGGTGGACTGAAGAGGCCGCAGCTGCTTTTCAGGCGCTGAAGGCGGAGTTCTCCTCCTCCCGGGTCCTTCGCCAGGTCGACCCCATGCTGCAGTGCATCGTGGAGGTGGACGCCTCGGACACGGGAGTGGGGGCGGTGCTATCTCAGCGGTCGCCTGACGACGGCGCCAAACGGCCCTGCACCTTCTTCTCCCGGCGCTTGTCCCCGGCGGAGAGAAACTACAACGTGGGGGACAGAGAGCTCCTGGCCATCAAGCTCGCGCTGCAAGAATGGCGCCACTGGCTAGAGGGGGCGGACCTGCCATTCGTGGTCCTGACGGACCACAAAAACTTGGAGTACCTTCGATCTGCCAAGCGCCTGAACGCCCGCCAGGCGCGCTGGTCCTTGTTCTTTGCCAGGTTCCAGTTTTCCATCACTTTCAGGCCTGGTTCCAAGAACGGCCTGCCCGACGCCCTCTCTAGGCAGTTCGCCCCCGAGGAGTCGGAGGACACGCTCCACACCATCCTGCCCAGGTCGTGCGTCGTGGGAGCCATCTCCTGGGACATTGAGGGCAACATCCGGAAGGCGCAGGAAGTGGAACCTGACTCTGGCGGCGGACCGGAGGGGAGGCTGTTCGTGCCATCTGCGGTTCGAGGAGAGGTCATCCACTGGCTACACACCTCCAAGCTCACCTGTCACCCTGGCTCCTCCCGGATGATAAACCTCCTCCAGCGGTCCTTTTGGTGGCCGGGCCTGCGGAGGGATGCAGCCCGCTACGCCCGGGCTTGTCCAATTTGTGCCACCAACAAGTCGGGAAACGCCCCTCCAGCGGATCTGCTCCAGCCCCTGCCCGTTCCTGGCAGGCCCTGGTCGCACATCGCTTTGGATTTCATCACCGGACTCCCAGTCTCTAATTCCTACGACACCATCCTGACCATCGTGGACCGCTTCTCCAAGGCTGTGCACTTCATTCCCCTACGAGGTCTTCCAACTGCCCTGGAGACGGCGGACCTCCTCATCCAACACGTGGTCAGGCTGCACGGGATTCCGGTGGACGTGGTCTCGGACCGGGGGCCCCAATTTTCCTCTGAGGTTTGGAGATCGTTTTGTAACGCCATCGGAGCCAAGGTGAGCCTCTCCTCCGGCCATCACCCCCAATCCAACGGGCAGTGTGAGCGGACCAACCAGGAGCTGGAGGCTGCGCTCCGCTGTGTAACAGCATCCAAACCCACGTCCTGGAGTAACCATCTTGCCTGGGTTGAATACGCCCACAACACCGCTCGCTCTTCTGCTACAGGGATGTCCCCCTTCAAGGCGTCCCTGGGTTATGACCCCTCGCTGTTCCCGGCGCAGGAGAGTGAGGTAACTGTCCCCTCAGTTAGGGCGCATCTCAGGCAGTTCCGCTCCATCTGGGCATCAGCGCATAATGCGCTTTTACGCACGGCGGAGCGCAACAGAACTGTGGCGGACCGGCACAGAAGACCTGCCCTGGCGTACAGAGTTGGGCAACGAGTCTACGTGTCAACCCAGGACGTGACATTGAAAGGCGAGAGGAGGAAGCTGGCACAGCGCTTTATGGGACCCTACCCCATCACCCGGATCATCAACCCGGTAGCTGTGCGTGTGGCTATTCCCCCCTCCCTCCGCATCCATCCCACCTTCCACGTGTCCAAGGTGAAGCTGGCAGTCTCCGACCCCCTTTGCCCTCCTCCTGCTGCGCAACCCGCTCCCCGGATGATTGATGGCCATCCGGCCTGGTCCGTCGCCTCCATCCTGGACTCCCGGCGCGGGGGTCGTGGGTTGCAGTACTTGGTGGACTGGGAGGGCTATGGGCCCGAACATCGACAGTGGGTACCCTCGTCGTTCGTGCTGGACCCATCGCTCATCGCTGACTTCCACCGAGCGCACCCAGAGAAGCCATCGCCAGGAGGCGCTGCTAGAGGGGGGAGTACTGTCACGCCGCGCCGCTCATCAGCGGCGCCACCTGCTCGCACACCTGCTCGTCATCAGCGGCGAGGGATATAAGCCGCCTCGCCCTGAGCTTCGGCCTGAAGCCGTCAGACTTCGTCACTCATCATCGTGAGTCAAACCTCTACTTCAGCGTAAACATTTTGAGTAAGAAGTCCTTACCTCCTTTCTTTCCCAGTCTGCTCCCCTGTGCACAGGTGGATTCCTCGGCGGCGGACAACGCCTCTCCCTCGCCATTCCTCGCTGCTGCACCGAGCCCTGCAGGTGGCTGTCTACCGGGTCCCGTCCTTGTGGTGCCAGTCATCTGTCCCTCTCAAGTAAGCTCCTCACTCGCTCATTCTCCTCCTGTGTTGGTGTGTGCCCGTCACCCTTTCTCCTTGTGCTCTTTCCCATAGGGTTGCTGGCTGTACGGTCTCCTGCCTCTGTGCCCGAAGCAGACGCCGCCACCAATACATTTACATCCCGCAGACACACATCCATTCACTCCTGTTGCTAATAAACTATTTGAACTTCTCTGAGCCTGTGTGTGTACGTCTCCTGAGCCGTGCGTTATGTCAGTTCTGTTCTGGCTCTGCAAAGTTATGGTCAAAAATGTAAATTGTTTATAAGGAAAAAGTAAAAAAATTACCAGTCTGTTTCAAATTTATTTAAAACAAAAACGGTAATTTTGTTTTTAATAAACAGACAAAAATTAGTCATAAAATAATCCACAAATTTATAATAAAGTCTCAAATGTACAAGAAAAGTCAATTTTACAAGAGGAAATTACAAATTTGAAGAAAATGGTTTCAAATTTAGATAAATTCATGGAGAAAAGTAGAAAACTATAAGAAAATTGTTATAAATTTTGGAGAAAAAACTCAAACCTTCAAGACTGAAGTCATTACTCAAGTTTTTAAGTGGGTGCTCTTTGTACCCTTAACTCTGCGAGAAATTTTTGGTTGTCTACTTTTAATTATTAATTTCAAAGCACTGCTTTTACATGAGTAGAATTTCTGGTTACTATACCCACCTGATCATATAATTTAAGTATGCATGAGTACATTACTATTATGAATGTTTCTTTCCCTTCCCTACTCTCTCAATGGAAAAAAAAGAAACACTAGAATAAAAATACAAAAAAAAATACACATATTTTTGTCATTTATGGAAACGATGAAAAAAAAAATCCTGCAGGACAAAACATGACACTTGATATTTTCTAACCTGTTTGTATACCACCATCGACAGAGAGAGAACCTGAATTAGACAGGGCTCAGAGTGTTATGGCCTGAGCGCTGATTCCATCCGCGCTCGGGTTGTTCAGTATTTTCCTTTTTCTCCCATTTTATTTTGGGACTGGCGATGTGGCCTCCTCCAGGGTTTTTATTGTGACAGCGTCACAGCAGGACTTCCGGCTGTCAAAGCCGAGTCGGCGCTGTGACAGCTGCATGTCATTTCATTAATTACATTCCCCTTCTGTGATTGGTGTGTGTTCTGCACTTAAGGGAGCAGCTGTGGCTCACTCCTCGCTGCGACCTACAACTCCGTGCACCGCCGTGTACGCGACTGGAGTCCCTTTCCCCGACTCCAGTCTCCTATGTGACTCATCTTCATTCATCCTCCCGTAAGTGTTTCTTGTTCAGCGCAGGCTCCGACCTCGCTGCCATTCATAATCAATCTTTTGAGTCTATTATCGTGTCCCTTAGTGTAAGTTCGTATTTTTGCCCCACGTGGCTGTTTATTTTGTCATCCTTGTCTTTTGTTAATAAACAAGCAAACTTACTGGTTGGCCTTTAGCGTCTCACTAATGTCCTGCAATGGGCATCCATAACACAGAGAAGCAAGATGAGACAGAAGAGAGGAGCCAAGGAGAGGAGAGTGCTCAGGCAGAGGGTCCAGGAGAGGTGAGAGCAGAAGAAGGAGAGAAGGATAACACCAAGAAAAAGTATAAACACAGGACGTCCAATATTCAAGCCTTGGTTGTACAGTACTTCATATGGTAAGTTCCATATGCAAACTTACTGTGCAAAATTTAATAAATAAATAAATAAATAGTATAAAATTAACATATTCTGGTAACAATAGTGTCATGTGTTTACTGACCCACCCCCACCCCCAGAAAAATATGTTGTCATCGTGTCAAGGTCTTTAAGCCAGAGGAAACACTGGAGGTGACATTCCATGTTCCAAAAGCCAGTGTAGTAAGCCGGGGGTCAGACTACCAAGGTGTTTGCCTTCAACTGCCATCCAGTCCACACAGCACCTGACCCCCATTATCTCTCCTGCAGATGGTAAGCCCACTGGGGGGGCGGACCCATGTGGCTCATTCATGCTGAGCCCAGTCGAGTCCCATGGACAATAACATGGCCACCAGGTGCTTGCCATTGAGCCCCTCCCCCAGGCCTGGCTTCAGGGCGGGGCGCTGTAACCCCATACCGGACAGGGCACAATGAATGCTTGATTGAACATTCATCATGAGAGTCTGGAGAGGAGGTACTGGAGAGGTACTGCAGAGGAGAGTCCAGCCGTTGGTCGAACCTCAGGTTCAGGAGGAGCAATGTGGTTTTCGTCCTGGTCATGGCGCATCAGATCAACTCTTCACCCTCTCAAGGATCCTTGAGGGTTTCTGGGAGTTAACCTAACCAGTCTACGTGTGTTTTGACTTGGAGAAAGCATGTGACAGAGTCCCTTGTGGTTTCTTGTGGGGGGTTCTTTGGGAGTATGGGGTATCAGGCTCAATGCTACGAGTTGTCTGGTTGCTATACGACCGTTGCAGGAGTTTGGTTTGTATTGTCAGCAGTCAGTTGAACTCATTCCCACTGAGAGTTGTGCTCCGTCAGAGCTGCCCTTTGTCACTTATCCTGTTCATAATATTTATGGACAGGATTTCTAGGCATAGCCAAGGAATGGGGGGTGTCATATTTGGTGAGAAACAGGATTTCATCTCTGCTTTTTACAGATGATGTTGTCCCATTGGCTTCATCAAACAATGACTTACAGGTCTTACTGGGATGGTTTGCTACTGAGTGTGAAGCAGCTGGGATGAGAATCAGTACCTCCAAGTCCAAATCCATGGTGCTCAGCTGGAAAAGGGTTGATTGTCCTCTCTGGGTTGGGGACAAGGTCCTGCCCCAAGTGGAGGAATTCAAGTATCTTGGGGTCTTATTCATGAGTGATGGGAAAATGGAGCAGAAGATTGACAGATGAATAGGAGCAGCATCTGCAGTGATGTGGATGTTGTACGTGGTCTGTCGTGGTGAAGACGGAGCTGAGCTCTAAAGCAAAGCTGTCAGTTTCCCGGTCAATCTACATTCCTACCCTCATCTAAGGTCATGAACTTTGGGTAATGACTGAAAGAATGAGATCACAGATACAAGAGGCTGAAATGAGTTTTCCCCGTAGGATTGCTGGACTTAGAGACAGGGTGAAGAGCTTAGTCATCCAGGATTGGCTCAGAGCAGAGCCACTGCTCCTCCACATCGAAACGTAGTGGTTTGGGTATCTAATTAGGATGCTTCCTGGATGACCTCCCACGTGAGGTGATTTGGGCATGCCCCACTGGGAGGAGACCCTGGAGCAGAACCAGGACACAATGACGAGACTACATCGCAAAGCTGGCATGCAAATGCCTTGGTCTCCCCTCTGAAGAGCTGGAGGAGGCGGCTGGGGAGAAGCTGTGCTTCTCTGTTTGGATTGCTGCCTCCGCGATCCAGATCCCTGGAAAAGTAGTAGAAAATGGATGGATGGATGGATGGATGGATGGATGGATGGAAAAAAGATTCTTGTGTAACATTTTGATTTATTTGACCCTGTAATTGAGAGGTTGTGGTGCACATGACAAAGTTTTCATTGAAACTCGAAAAAAAGGTCTGCATGCACACATCGTCACAGAAACAAAGGCACATGCACACAGATCCACCTAAGGTGTGAAAACTGCTGTCGTAACTATGCCCGGTTAGTAGGTGTCAATGAGATTTTTTTTTAGCAGCACCACATGCCTGCATATATATGACTTCCTGTCGCATGATCAAAATGGAAAAAGAAGCAATGGAGAAAGCACACAAAACTGGACAATTGTCTGAAGCGTGCACAATGTAACCTAGTTCTGGAATTTCCCCGTTGTGGGACTAATAAAGGCTTATCTTATCTTCTGCTGTTCACCATCGTTGTTGTTTCTTCTTCTCATGCCTCTTTACCCGCATGCTTTACCCGCTTTAGAATAGAATAGAATAGACTTCATTGTCATTGTACAGTTGTACAGTATAATGAAATTGTGGGTGCTCCACCAGGCTAATGCACAATTAAGTATAAGAGAAAGATTAGATAAAATACAGTTACAGAACACACGATTAAACACACTACTAAAATAAAAATAGTCCAGGATTATGGAAATATACACAGGTATGGTAGTAGCTTCATGGATGAAACAATGGATAGTGGATATAAAAAGTCTACACACCCATTCAAATACCAGGTTTTTGTGAAGTAAAAAAATGAGACCAAGATAAATCATTTCAAAACTTTTTCCACTATTAATGTGGCCTATAACCTGCACAACCCAACTGAAAAACAAGCTGAAATCTTTTAAGGGGAAAAATAAAAAATAAAAAACTTGCAATAACCTGGTTACATAAATATGCACACCCTTAAACTAATACTTTTCATGTCAGGTCAGGCACTGGTTTGCTTGCTACCAGATAGGATAACCATGAAAACCGGTACTACCTGTCTCATGGGTCGGGCCGTCGGCGACTCAACCAACAACCCCGCTCTTCCGAGGGCATGGAGGGTGAAACTGGGCATCCTGGCAGAACTAAAAACAATATCTGTCACAGGTCTGTGGTGGACCACTCCCAGTTACACAGGGTGAGACTGGACATCCTGGCAGATAAGCACATCTGTCGCAAGGTCTGTGGTGGACTCTTGCCAGTCAGTGCACCGTGACATGCACTACACAAAGAGCAGAGATAAACAAACCTATCATCTGGTCAGTCACTGCAACAGATACTGGAGTCAGTTTGTCTTGGCCTGTCCTTGCCACTGATAATACCTCTATCTGCCAAGAATGTGCCACTAGTCCAGCAAAAGCTAGCGGTACTCAAATACTTTGCAAGCAGTTTCATGAAATGGTCAGTCAGAAAGCAACTCATACCAGCTTGGACGTTGCCTGGGTTAACAAGGTCAGGAGTTCCTGGCAGTGGAAGGCGAAGGACAGAGCTGCGTGGAGGAATCTGATCAGACATAAATGAAACAGTCATTGTTGCCCCCGACAGACTACTATGATGAAACTAATACTTTGCTGCATCGCCTTTGGCTTTCATTACAGCACTCAGTGTCACGGTCCGTGTGCTGACTCTGTCTGCACCCGGGTTGTGCGGTAGTTTCCCGTTCTCTTCTCTGGCGCACCTCTTGGCTTCCGGGCTTTTATTTTGACAGCATCTCGGCGGTGTTTCCGGCTGTCAGAAGCCAAGCTCCGCAGGATGGCTGGATCCCAATTAGCCGATGAGTCCATCAGCTGATCAATCTCTATTTAAGGGAGCAGCTCTGTTTGCTCAGGGCTCGACCTGCTGCGACCTCGTCGAACATTCCTTCTTCCACCATCCATTCCTGTAAGTGCTCTCCTAGTATCTGTATTCCTGTTGTACCTTAGTTGTGTTTTTGCCCCCCGTGGCTCGTTATTTTGTCATTTATCCTGTATTAATAAATTATGCAAATTCATCGGCTGACACTCAGCGTCTTATTGATGGCTCGTGAGGGCCATCATTGACAGTAGGTCACAGCCAGACTGAGACACCAGTCACCGTGAGTTTGCCGTGGGCTAGAGTTTTTTTTCCCTTCGCTAGGGCTTGTATGGTACTAGTATGTCCGCTCTCGAGCGTGGGTTTTGCCCTGAATGGTTGCAGGAGATAGATGGCTACCTGGCCAAGGCCCATCTCCTCATGCCCACCCATGCGGCACACAACTACCTGTTTCTCACCCAGAGGGCTTTATTAGAGTATCAATTCACCTCTTTTCCGGAAGGGAAGGAGAGGGTGACGTGGATTGTGGCACAACAAGAGTTGATCGAAAAGGCGGCCAAGGAACCCTCTCCTTCCTCCCCGAGTACGGCATCCCCAACGAGGGTGGAGATCCACGGACTGGAGGGGAACCCCGGCAGGAGGCCGACGGAGAGGCATCCCCACTCTTCACCTCGGGATTCAGCTCCTGTCACCCGTCCAGCCCAGGTGCCATGTGTTCCTGGTTCCATCTCCGTTTCACCATCAGCCAGTAAACGTCGTCGCCATGCTCCAAATAAGCCTCAGCGAGAATCCTGTCCGGATCCAGTTCCGGGTCGTCGGAGGAACTCTGCCTCCCAGTCAGCTGCTTCTTCTGCATCACGTCAGGAGGGAATTTCCGCAGCCGCTCCCCCCGGGTCATCTGTCCCTGCTGTCCCGCCAGCTCCTCGTGCCCGGATCGCCTCGGCTGTCACCCCCTCCTCCTCGATGTCATCCCCCGCTGCTGTGAGTGCCACGAGTCCTGCTTTGGCGAGGCCTGTCTTCAATCCATCGCGAGTGGCCCCTCCTCATCTTCCTGATGGGCCTGCCATCACCATCTGGAGGGAAAGGGAAGAGCTCCGCCCACTACAGCAGGCACCATCGGCCCTCCGGGGGACAGGCAAGTGCAATTTCATTCTTCTCCTCGTTTTTGTGATTTGCCTTGTCTGACTCCTGGGGGTGGAGTTTGGGGCTCGCAGTCCCCCAAGCTCCCTTCACCTGCTGTAGCCTCTAACACTGAACCTACTGCCTCTGTGTCTCCTTCCGTTGAGCGTTCCGCGGCCCCAGGCCTACGTCGCCAGACGGGAAGGGGGCCTGCGGTCCTGGAGAGCCTGGTTCCAGCCCCGCAGCCACGTCATGGGCAGAGGAGGAAAGCGGACTGCAGTTTGGAGCCTGCGCCAACGACGAAACGTCCCCGGGTCTCCATCGATGAGCGGTTTGATCCAGCAGGTCGAGGATCCCCTGCCATCACGCCGTGTAGGCCGTCAGTGTGAACGTCAGCGTTGGAGGGTCCTCAGTCTGTGGAGAACATCATGCCAGCTGCGGAGCCCACCGTAGCCGAGTGGGAGCCAGAGGATGTCCTTCTGCCTTCTGAACCCGGATCGTCGAAGTCCTGGATGGCGACAGAACTCGAGTACAGACAAGTGCTCTATTTTGTCTTCCTTCTATCTATTCTAGAGCATTTTTGCCTGTCTCTCAGGGAGACGAGCCAGGTGCAGCCGTCCGCTGCATCCGAGCTCATCTCACTGGGCTCTGTCGCTACCGGTGATCCTGATTCCGGTTCTGTTCCCTCTCCTGAGCCTTCTTCCAGGGTCATTGGTGATGAGTCGGTCCTGGTCTCAGCTCTGAAGGTTCCGGGTTCGGGGTTGGAGGTCGTCCATGGAGCTGTTCTGACCCAGTCGGGGTCCATCGTGGGTGCAGCTGCGATCTGATCGGGGTCCATCATGGGTGCAGCGCGGGCTCACCTGGGGTCCAGCAGGAGGACAGCACCTGTTCTGGTGACGTTCGGAGGTGGAGCTGCAGATCCTCCGCTGAGCGACGCCGGACTGGTCCCTCATCCCTTTCCCGTTCCCTCTTTCCTTCCATCGGGTGCCGCAGGGGTTTCCCGTAATTGGCTCGGCTCTCCCTCGTCGCTCCTTGCCATTAAGAGGCCACCTCCGAACTATCCCCTGTGGTCCTGTTGGCCTGACGATGCGGGTCGGCCACCTGGGGAACTTTTTCGCCGGTTCGGCGTTCTGGGTCGGCCACCCGACATACTGTACTTCCTACTGGGCGACCTGGTTCGGCCGCCGGAGGTTCCGTCTCTCTGACCCTGGGACTGGGGTAGACCGCCCAAAGGAACCCTTTTTCCCCATTTGGTGATCTGGACGCGAGACGCAGGCAGACCGCCTGAACTTGTTGTTTTTCTCCTCGTTATGCTCTGCCTGTTGTCATCCCTGTTTTTTCTTCCTCTGTATATTTGGGGATGCTTTGTGTTTGGAGTTTTGGACTTTTTTGGGACGGTTATTGCTGCTCTTCAACATGTTATTTTTTCCACTCCCTTGTAATCTGAGTGTTGTTTTCTATGCCCGTTGTTTGGCCTATTTCTCCGCTCTGTGCATGTTTTTTTTTTTTCCTCTGTGTTTGGTGATGTGCCGTCCATTTGTCCTTGTTGTACTATGGTATGTTACCGTCAGGTAGCATATTTTTTTTTTCCCTCTCTTATGTGGTATTTGTACACAGAATTGTATGTATTACTGCTCTGTGCTGTGTGATTTTTTTTTTCCTTCCCTGTTATGGGACATGCTGCAATTTTGTGCCAGCATTTCTGTCTTCTGAGGTCCTGTTTGTCATTTTGAGTTTTTTTTTTCCCCTTTCTGTGACTAGGTTGGATTCTGGCCCTCCTTGGCCTTTTTCCCCCCTCCTCCCTCCCTGGGGCGGTCCTGTGGACCTTCCAGTGTGTGTGTGTGTGTGTGTGGGGGGGGGGGGGGTGATGTTCCACCGCGTCTAGAATCCGCGTCGTGAACAGGGGCAACTGTCACGGTCCGTGTGCTGACTCTGTCTGCACCCGGGTTGTGCGGTAGTTTCCCGCTCTCTTCTCTGGTGCACCTCTTGGCCTCCAGGCTTTTATTTTGACAGCGTCTCGGCGGTGTTTCTGGCTGTCAGAAGCCAAGCTCTGCAGGACGGCTGGATCCCAATTAGCCAATGATTCCATCAGCTAATCAATCTCTATTTAAGGGAGCAGCTCTGTTTGCTTAGGGCTGCGACCTCGTCGAACATTCTTTCTTCCACCATTCATTCCTGTAAGTGCTCTCCTAGTATCTGTATTCCTGTTGTACCTTAGTTGTGTTTTTGCCCCCCGTGGCTCATTATTTTGTCATTTATCCTGTATTAATAAATTATGCAAACTCATCGGCTGACACTCGGCGTCTTATTGATGGCTCGTGAGGGCCATCGTTGACACTCATTCTTTTTGGGTAGGAGTCTATCAGCATGGCACATCTTGATGTAGCAATATTTGCCCACTCTTCTTTGCAAAAATGTTCAAATCTGTCAGATTGTGAGGGTATCTCCTCTGCACAGCCCTCTTCAGATCATCCCACAGATGTTCGATCAGATTCAGGTCTGGACTGTGGCTGGGCCATTCCAAAACCTTAATCTTCTTCTGGTGAAGCCATTCTTTTGTTTATTTGGATGTGTGCTTTGGGTCACTGTAATGCTGAAGGATGAAGTTCCTCTTCATCTTCAGCTTTCAAGCAGAAGCCTGAAGGGTTTGTGCCAACACTGACTGGTATTTGGAACTGTTCATAATTCCCTCCACCACGACTAAGCCCCAGTTCCAGCTCAAGAAAAACAGCCCCAACACATGATGCTACCACTAACATGCTTCAGTGTAGGTATGGTGTTCTTTTGGTGATGAGCATTGTTGTGTTTGTGCCAAATATACCTTTTGGAATTATGGCCAAGAAGTTCAACCTTGGTTTCATCAGACCGTAACACATTTTCCTTGGAAGTTTTTCTTCGTAAGATAAGGGTTCCGTCTTACCACCCTAGACAGGAGATTGTTGTCACATGTACTAAACAGCCAGTACTTGCCAGAAATTCCTGCAGCTCATTCAATGTTGCTGTCGGCCTCTTGGCAGTGTCATGATCTGAGCACGAGGGGATTCCACCATGCTCATTCTCATGGCCTTTTTCCATATTTGTGTATTTGTTGTATTTTGTGTTCTTTGGTTCCTGTCATTTTGTCCTTGGTTGGTTTTCTTATATCTTGTATTATCTTTTTTGTATCTTATATCTTGTATTACTTTTTTTTTTTTTTTTTTTTTTTTTTTTCTCTCGGCGCCACACGAGTAGGCTGCCTTTTGCAACAGCGGCTCGATTCCGAGTCTTTTTCCCTTCCTCTCTCTTTTGATCCGTCTTTTTTTTTTTCACCCCACTTATATCACGGACACACAGATCGTCCTAAATGTCTCCTGAGCCGGTGGACGGAGCCACTGTTTATAGCAGGATACGATACAGCAGAGAACAGCTGCTAGCATTCAACCGCCACCCGGTCCCATTGGAAAAACTCGACATACCGAGAGAACTGAGGCGAAAACGCCGCGGCTGCCGGGCTGGAGTAAGGCGGAGGACAAAAAATATAAGGTACAGACCCTCCCTTCCATCTGTTGTCATGGGAAATGTACGGTCGATACTGGGAAAGTTAGATGAGCTAGCGGCTATCTCCCGTTATGATAGCACATACCGGGAGTGCTCTCTCCTTTTGTTTACTGAGACGTGGCTAACTGAACTAGCAGCAGATGCTAACATTGAGCTGGAGGGTTTTCACATGATACGAGCTGACCGAACACCAGACAGTGGCAAGGCTAGGGGCGGTGGAGTGATAATGTATGTTAACAACAACTGGTGCAGACCGGGACATATCACTGTTAAACAACGACACTGCAGCAAAGACATTGAGTTGCTAGCTGTTAGCATGAGGCCTACATATCTCCCGAGAGAACACTCACACGTGATCTGCATTGTTGTTTATGCAAATCCGACGGCGAACGCTGGGACAGCACGTGACGTCATCCATTCAGTAACCAGCAGGCTGCAGACAGAACACCCAGATGCTCTTCTCCTCATCTCAGGCGATTTCAACCATGTTTCACTGTCTCCCATTCTACCCACGTTCACCCAGTATGTCACATGCCACACTAGAGACAATAAAACACTGGATTTATTCTACGCAAACACTAAGGAGGCGTACACCTCATCACAACTCCCCCCACTCGGGAGATCGGATCACAACTTGGTTCATCTCCGGCCGGTGTACAAACCCCTAGTGCACAGACAACCTCCGGCCATGCACACTGTGGAGTTATGGTCTGAGGAGACAATGGACACCCTAAAGGGCTGTTTTGAAGCCACCGCCTGGAAGCAGCTCTGCGATCCACATGGTGAGGACATCGATGGCCTCATTCACACCTTCACGGGCTACCTCAGCTTCTGTGTGGACAAATCCGTTCCCACCAAGACCATACGGCGTCACTCAAACAACAAACCCTGGATCAACCCTGAGATAAAAACACTTCTGAGAGAGAAGAAGAGGATCTTCAGGTCAGGGAACAGGGAGATGCTGAAGTCCGTACAGAGGGAGCTGAGGAGAAAGATCAGAGAAGGCAAGGACTGCTTCAGGAAGAAGATGGAGGACAAGCTGCAACAGAGCGACATCAGCGGGGTCTGGAGAAACCTCAAAACCATCTCGGGGCTCCAGAATACCTCCCCCCAGGCCACAGGGGGCAGGGAGTGGGCGAACAACCTGAATCTGTTTTTCAATAGATTTGACCAACCGCCCTCCCCCCTGACTGCACAACAACCACTGCTGCCTCTAAAGAAATCAAGTCCTGCTGCCCACTCCCCACTCCACCAACACCCCCCCACTCCCAACACACAGCCCCCCATCCTGACCCTGACCAGGACCCAGGTGAGGACGGAGCTGAGGAAGATCAAGGCGAGGAAGGCGCCGGGACCGGACGGCATCAGCGCAAAGCTCCTCAAGTCCTGTGCAGACCAGCTGTGTGGGATTGTGACGTATATCTTCAACATGAGCCTGAAACTGGGGAGGGTACCACAGCTGTGGAAAACATCTTGTGTGGTACCTGTACCAAAAACTTCCCACCCCAAAGACCTGAACAGCTACAGACCGGTGGCCTTGACGTCCCACTTGATGAAGACCCTGGAGAGACTGCTCCTTGCTCACCTCCGCCCCCTGGTGGAACCAGCGATGGATCCACTCCAGTTCGCCTACCAGCATGGCATTGGGGTGGAGGATGCGGTGATCTTCCTCCTTCACCGTTCTCTGTCCCACCTGGAGAAGCCCGGGAATATGGTGAGGATCATGTTCTTTGACTTCTCCAGTGCTTTCAACACCATCCAACCGATGATCCTGAAGGACAAGCTGCTGCGCGCAGGGGTGGACCAGCACCTGTCATCATGGATCCTGGACTACCTCACGAACCGGCCTCAGTTTGTGAGAACCCGGGACTGTGTGTCCGACACGATCATCAGTAGCACGGGGGCCCCCCAGGGAACGGTGCTGGCTCCCTTCCTGTTCACTCTTTATACTGCGGACTTCTCACACAACACAACACACTGCCATCTACAGAAGTTCTCTGATGACTCTGCGATCGTTGGCCTCATCTCCAATGGAGATGAAGCTGAGTACAGAGGGCTTATCCAGGACTTCGTGGACTGGTGCCATCGGAACTGCCTCCAGATCAATGCGAGGAAAACTAAGGAGCTGGTGGTGGACTGCCGCAGGCATGGGCAGCCCCTCACAGTACCAGTAAATATACAGGGAACAGACATCGAGATGGTGATATCCTATAAGTACCTGGGTATTCATCTGAACAATAAACTAGACTGGTCACACAATACTGATGCACTCTACAAGAAGGGACAGCGCAGGCTGTTCCTGCTGAGGAGACTCAGGTCTTTTGGTGTACAAGGGGCGCTGCTGAAGTCATTCTATGACACGGTGGTGGCATCAGCCATCACTTTTGGAGTGGTCTGCTGGGGCAGTGGCATTACTGCAGCCGATAGGAAGAGACTGAACAAACTGATTAAGAAAGCTAGCTCTGTCCTGGGGCAGCGCCTTGATCCGATGGAGGAGATAGGAGAGAGAAGGACGGTGGCTAAACTGTCATCTCTGCTGGAGTCCGAGTTCCACCCTATGCAGGACATACTGAATGCACTGAGGAGCTCATTTAGCAGCAGACTACATCATCCCAGGTGCACAACCGAGAGGTTTCGTAGGTCCTTCCTACCAACGGCTGTCAGACTGTACAACCTAAGCAGGGCTGCTCGCAGAGATAGCAAAAAGACGTAACAAACTAATAGTTTTTTGAATGCAAAAGATGCAATAGACTTACACAATGGTCCCCTCCGGCATACAACTAGGAACATACCGGTCGCTATGAAGGGTGAGAATATGTATGGGCACATAATCATACCATGTAGGATAACTAAGTAGACGGTTATGCTGTTTCATTCCATCTAGCAACAATGCTCTGCACTGTGTGTGTTTATATATTTACATATTTATTCCATCTAGCTACAATGCTCAGCACTGGGTGTGTTTATATATTTATATATCTACATATTATTCCATCTAGCTACATTGCTCCGCACTGTGTGTGTTTATATACTTGCATATTTATTCCACCTAGCTGCAATGCTCCGTACTGTGGGTGTTTATATATTTACATATTTATTCCATCTAGCTACAATGCTCTGCACTGTGTGTTCATATATTCATATATTTATTCCATCCAGCTACAATGCTCTGCACTGTGTGTCTGTGTGTGTGTGTATATATATATATATTTTATAGTAATACGTACATATGTATATTAGCTGCTCTTGCTTGCTTGTTTTTTTCTTGCCTTCTGATTGTTGCTCTGAGTGTTGCTATCCCTGTGCTGTTGCAATCCTGGAATTTCCCCGTTGTGGGACTAATAAAGGCTTATCTTATCTTATCTTATTTCTTAGTTTACATTCATCACAGTTTTGTTATTTATATGTTTGGTATTATCTGCATTTATCCTTCAGTATATTATGTGTCCTTTTTGTAGTTCTCTCTTTCTCTCCGGGGCTGCAGCTGTCAGTGGCATGTCCTGGTTTCGCTCTGGTAGTGGGCAGTGCCCCTGTCAAGCAGTCAGTACCGTCTTCCCTCTTCTCTTGACTCTCAGCTGATTTCTGTCATGTAATTAGGTCAACCTTCCTGCTCATGTGATTCACACCAGCTGTCATTCATTCTCATCGGGTTATTGTTATGTCCGTAAAAGGTAGAACAATAATGAGGTGAGTGGTGAACTACACAGAACTTTATTATGCACTCATAGAATACAGACAGACCCTCCTGCTAGGCCGCCCCTCTACCGCACAGCCCTCTTATACTCTGGGTGACGTCACCACCCGTGTAACACCATAACATGTCCTAAGAACAACACTACATTCCTCCCCCCTCAAAAAAAATCAAAACACACATACAATCAGGACCCCCCCCAAATTTGAAACCCGAATCACGGAGTAACAGTAAACAGAAATATATCAGGGCCTATAACATTTGCATCAAAATAACTAAAGCTAGAGGAGGACAGGTGGACTACCGTCCCACCCCCACACGGCTAGATGGATTATTCTGCCGTCTAAATCAAATGCAGTCTCTCAAACGCAAAAGTCCCGTGCTCCTAAAATAAATAACTCAAAATAATCCCCTGTTATGAACACATATAAAAAAGATTATGTCTTATCACTGTGGTATCAAACATCACTCACATTAATACCATGCAGAACACGTTAACTCGGGCAATCAACAATAACATATATTAAACACACTGTCCCCCAAATTATCAGTCAGTTACCGTAGAGAGCCCACCCCCCGGAGACCAGTCAGGTGGGTCCCGCCCAGAGCATCTCCTTCTCTTGGCGCCCGGAGATTATCTACATCGGTGCCGAGACACCTCTCTGTCCTCGTAGATGCGCCGTAGCTCATTGGGGTGCCTCTCTGTACTATCGGACAGCTGAAAATAAACATTCTTCTGAACAGCCACCACCTGCAGCCACCCCTAGTCCTCCTGCCATTTTTTGCTTCCTGCGAACCCCTCTCGACCGGGCCTCCTCTCTGGGTCGGACCAAATCAGGAACCCCCAGAGGAGCCCTACTCGGCTTCCGGTGTTCCTGAGTGGCACGTCGTTTAACCGTGCCAGCTGGTCCTGCCCCGCTTGCTTTCATTTGAGACGCTGGCAAAGCCATTGTGACCCCATGTTTCTCGGTTCCTCCCAGCCGAACTCTGGAAGCAGGATGAGTCAGCCACTCGGCTCCATCCACCATCATGGGTGTCCCACAGCGCTGCCCAGTTCCCTCAGCTAGGGCAACTTGGGCTCTGGCGCAGGAACCCTCCCGTGATGGCCCTGGATGGGGTTGGTCCTGCTCACCTTCCAGATTACTAGGCCAAGGTTCGTCCCATACTGCATCATCCACCACTCGCGGCACCAGCCGGTCCCACAAACCACAACCCAACCACTCCTCACCAACGCCGCTGGTGATCGGAAACCCCAGTCCATAGAAGAGATCACAGCCCATCACATTCACGCCACTGCCAGTCACTATAAACTTCAGGTTGGCGACCACCGCTGCCTTGTAATGGACTGTAGGCTCCACCGAACCCACAATGGGCAGTCTTCTTCCTCCATAGCTGCATAATGGCTTCAAATGACCTCTCAACTGATGGTAGAGGAAGAAACTCCTCACGGTGGGCCAACTCAACATTGACCTCACTGCACCCATGTCAACCAGTAATGGTACCTCCACTCCATTCAGTTCCACTGTACAATATGTACGGCCGTCGGTGTCCGGGGAAACAGGGTGAATAACCGTGGGAGTTGGAGTAGGGGTGTCCACTTTGTGCTGCCGTTCCCCTCGCTCAAACCTATTACGGGCCCTGGCAAAGTGATGCAGGAGTCCTCACTTGCCACAGCGTTTACCTCTCGCCGGACACTCTCTAGCCTTATATCGGTGCTTAGTGGACCCGCAACCCGAACATTTGGGCGATCCCGGGGCGGACCTCATCTTCACAGCAGCAGCGCATTCCCCTTGCTCGCTGTCTTCTCTGTCCGGATCCACAGCCTGTGCTGTCGATTGTGAGTCATAGCGGTGCAGCATAGCCCTTTCACTGAGGTTGTGTGATAACTTGTCCGCTGCTTCACACTGTTGAGCTATTTCCACAGCCGTGGCTAGAATCAATTCACCGGAGTGTGTTAGTAGTTTTGACCGTGCTGACGAGCACAGCGTGTGCTCCGCCAGCTGGTCGTGGACCATTTCTTCCTCCAAATCACCAAATTGGAAGTCTCCAGCCAGCTGCACAATGCAGACTGATAATATTCACGCTCAGTAGAGGACAATTTGCATACGAACAGAGAGCCCTAGGAGACAATTAGAACAATGGGCTATTGTTATACATCCCTGAATTAAGGAGAGGAAGTCTGGCGCCAGTTGGTCATGCGATTGATATGTGTTGACTGATATGTATACCAATATGCTAATGTACCATGCATTCTGTATTCTGTATAAAAGAGCAGACACAGGACGCACACACACGCAGCACTGACCCACACAGCACACACAGCACAGCGCACAGCGCTACAGTGTGTCTCATGATGATGGAGGAATAAAACTCTTTAACCTTCCAGCTTGTTGCATCTCGCTTGAACTTATTTTTACCTCCACACTGGTGACCCTTGACAAAGAATGGAACACGAGGCGAACACCCCTGAGATGACCTGGACGGGAAGCCCCAGCATGCGTCATGGTGCAGCCCTCGCCTGATCTTTTACCTCCACACTGGTGACCTGACGAGGGAGAATGACCGTCTGCTCCCTCTCACCGCGCTGTGGACACAGAGGACCAGAGAACACCTGCAACCTCTTCATCCTTCCTGGAGCACAGCACTGGGACCAAAACGCACCATGAAGGAAGGAAGCAGCCTGAACGGGGACAATCATCGACGCCGACTGCACTGATTTCCACCGAGATCCCCGACTGACTAAATTCCGCACTGAAGCCCCGCACGCTCACCGCGGGATTGCGAGGACAGCGCAACTGCCAGTTATGTGGTCACTGCGCCAAGCGTGCGCCACACACGGGACAAAACCGGCTCCACAGACTGATACGCTGCCCTCCGCCGCTGCACATGCCCGAGAAAAACGGCCGACCACCACCCTCGGAACCTTCAGGGCTGCTCGCGCACCTGGGGTGGACATGCGGCCCACACACAGGACTTTGTATGGGTTTCTCAGCCACGGCGCACAACGGGAATTTAGCCGATTGCTTTCCCCGATGACTTTAGGGCTGCTTCCTGCACCTAAAAGCCAAACCGCCTCACACCCTCACACAGCTGCAGTTGTTTCACAGCCACAACGCATCCTCGGGGAATTTGGCCGCTCGCCTTCCCCACATCCTCGTTGGATCGAGCCACGGGAGGAGTCAGACAAAATGTTTTTTTTTCACAGCCACTGTGGATCTCTGCCAGGTTTACCGGGAAAGTCCCTCACCATCGCGGATCCACATGCAATTTTTGCGCGGCCCAGACACTTTTGACGTCCTGGACCGGCACTCGCTTGCTCCCTCCCCCCTCCCCCTCCTCCTGCACAGAGCTTTTCCCGCGCCTCACTCCCTAAAGCCGGCTGATCGCCGTCTGGTTCCATTACGCACGACTGCACACCAGCCCGTGCGCCCACGATCCACGGCCGTTCAACATGCTGGAACTTGGAGCGGAGCACATTTTTTTTTTGACCCCTCCAACATCCCCCCACGGACTGACATGCCCTCCGACAGTTCTACCGGAGCTGGAGCCCAAACGACGGGGGGTGGGGGGTGGGGGGGTCACAGTCCCTTCCAAGCATTCTGGGGGGGAGCCGTGTGGGCACCCAGCACAATACAGACTGATAATATTCACGCTTAGCAGAGGACAATTTGCATACAGACAGAGAGCCCTAGGAGACAATTAGAACAATGGGCTATTGTTATACATCCCTGAATTAAGGAGAGGAAGTCCGGTGCCAGTTGGTCACGCGATTGATATGTATTGACTGATATCTATACCAATATGCTAATGTACCATGCATTCTCTCTGTCTGTATAAAAGACCACACACAGGATGCACACACACGCAGCACTGACACGCACAGCACACACAGCACAGCACACAGCGCTACAGTGTGTCTCATGATGATGGAGGAATAAAACTCTTAAACCTTCCAACTCGTTGCATTTCGCCTGAACTTATTTGATCCTCCACAATGACACTACTGTGCCATATTTTCTCCACTTGATGATGGCTGTCTTCACTGTGCTCCATGGTATATTTAATGCCTTGGAAATTCTTTTGTACCATTCTTCTGACTGATACCTTTGAACAATGAGATTCCTCTGACGCTTTGGAAGCTCTCTGCGGACCATGGCTTGTGCTGTAAGATGTGACTACAAAAACGTAAAGAAAAGCCTATGAGAACAGCTGAACTTTATTTGGGGTTAATTAGAGGCACTTTAAATGGTGGAAGGTGAGTGCTGACTCCCATTTAACATGAGTTTGAATGTGATTGGTTAATTCTGAACACCACCACATCCCTAGTTATAACAGGGTGTGCATATTTATGCAACCAGGTTATTCTAAGTTTTTTATTTTTTATTTTTCACCTTAAAAGATTTCAGTTTGTTTTTCAATTGGGTTTTACAGGCTACAGGTAACATTAATGGTGGAAAAAGTTTTGAAATCATTTATCTTGGTCTCATTTTTTACATCACAAAAACCTGGCATTTGAACAGGGGTGTGTAAACTTTTTATATCCACTGTACATAAGAGTATGGAGTGCAGTACACACAATTGAACACACAATTGAATAAAATAGCTCAGGATTATGGAAAAATATACATAGGTATGGTAGTGGTTTCACGGATGGGTCAACATACATGAAAGTGCGGAGTGCAAAGACAGGTGTGATTATTATGATAACTGAAAGGGTCCTCAGTTCTGTGCATTGTGAGCGTTTGGGAAGGGGGGAGGAAGACTCTGACTATTTGTAGTTCGGATGGCCCAGGGGAAGAAACTGTTTGTTAGTTTGGAGGTGTGGGACCTGATCGATCTGATCTGTCGTCCAGAGGGAAGCAGGTCAAACAAGTGGTGGGCAGGATGTGAGGGGTCTCCTGTGATGGCCTTGATCTCTCTGAGACAGGGGGATCTGGAGATGTCCTCCAGGGAGGGCAGAGGGTCACTGGTGATTTTTTGGGGGAAGTGTTGATGACCCTTCGCACAGCTTTCTTGTTCTCAGCCGTAGAGGCGGCGTACCACTCACTCAGACAGTAGGTGAGCACGCTCTCCACTGAGAAGCAGTAGAAAGCCAGCAGCAACTTCTGGTCCAGGCTGTTCTTCCTCAGGACACAGAGGAAATGCAGCCACTGCACATATGACGGTGGATGGGTGGGTTGGAATGCAGTCAAAGGTGTAGAGGGAGCATAGTTGATGGCTTAGCACACAGCGCTGGGGGGAGCCAGTGCTGAGAGACAGTGTGGAGGAGTGGTGAGGTCCAGGTCTGACTGTTTGTGGGTGGTTGGTTAGAAAGATTTTTATCCAGGAGCAGGTGGGGGAAAGGGATCTGGAGGAGGTGCAGTTTGTTGATCAGGATGTCCGGGATGATGGTGCTGAAATCTGAACTGTAGTCCACAAAGAGCATCTTCACATAGCTCCTTGGGTTCTCCAGGTGGCTCAGCGCTCTGTGGACTGTGGTGGTGATGGCGTCTTCCATGGACCGGTTCTTCTTATAGGTGAACTGGTGGGAGTCGAAGGAGGGGGGAAGACAGTCCCTGATGTGCTGGGACACCAGTCATTCAAAACACTTTGACTACAGACATGAGTACTATGGGTCTGTAATCATTCAGGCTGACAACTGGGGACTTTTTGGGGATCAGGATGGTGGTGGAAGCCTTGAGGCAGGAGGGGACGGTGGTGTGCATCAGGGAGAGGTTGAACAGCTTGATGAGGATCTCTGCCAGCTGGTCAGCACATGATTTACTTACATTTATCTATATTTACCTACCTATATTTGCCTACATAGCTTGAGATCATGAAGTGAAGGCCAGACATTCTCCTTCAGGATTTTCTGATATAGAACAGAATTCACGGCTTAATCAATTATGGCAAGTCATTCAGGTCCTAAAACAGCAAAGCAGCCCCAGACCATCTTACTACCACCACCACGTTTGACTGTTGGTATGAAGTTCTTTTTATGAAATGTGTTAGTTTTACACCAGATGTAACAGGACGCCCACGTTCCAAAAAGTTCAACTTTTGTCTCATCAGTCCACAGAATATTTTCTCAAAAGTCTTGGGAATCATCAAGATACTTTTTTTTCTTTTTTTGGCAAATGTGAGATGAGTCTTTGTGTTCTTTTTGGTCAGCAGTGATTTTCACCTTGGAACTCTCCCATGGATGCCATTTTTGCCCAGTCTCTTATCTTTCTTATTGTTGAATCATGGACCAGTGTCCAGACTGAGGCAAGTGAGACCTGCAGTTCTTTAGATGTTCCGTTTTTTTGTTTCTCGTCTGTTCATTTATTAAGCTTTTTTCCCTTAATAAATAAAACCACCATTTCACATCTACATTTTGGATTTACTTGGGTTATCTTTGTCTAATATTAAAATTTGTTTGATGATCTGAAACATTTAAGTATGACAGATATGCAAAAATATAACAAATCAGGAAGGGGCAAATACTTTTTTACAGCACTGTGTAATGTGCATTACTACTTACTCTTAATAAAGCTCTTCTTTCAGTGTTGCCTCTTTTTAGTAAGATACGTATAGTGGTGTGAAAAAGTGTTTGCCCCCTTCCTGATTTCTCATTTTTTTGTATGTTTGTCACACTTAAATGTTTCAGATCATCAAACAAATTTAAATATCAGACAAAGATAACACATCATCATCATCATCATCATCATAGCAGTCTGTCGGGACAAGTAAACACAAAATGCAGTTTTTAAATGAAGGAGTTTATTATTAATGGAAAAAAATTTCCAAACCTACATGGCCCTGTGTGAAAACATGATTGCCCCCTAAACCTAATAACTAGTTAGGCCAGCCTTAGCAGCAACAACTGCAATGAAGCGTTTGCGATAACTGGCAATGAGTCTTTTACAGCGCTGTGGAGGAATTTTGGCCCACTCATCTTTGCAGAATTGTTGTCATTCAGCCACATTGGAGGGTTTTCGAGCATGAACCACCTTTTTAAGGTCATGCCACAGTATCTCAATCGGATTCAGGTCAGGACTTTGACTAGGCCACTCCAAAGTCTTCATTTTGTTTTTCTTAAGTCATTCAGAGGTGGACTTTCTGGTGTGTTTTGGATCATAGTCCTGCTGCAGAACCCAAGTGCGCTTCAGCTTGAGGTCACAAACAGATGGTCGGACATTCTCCTTCAGGATTTTTTTGGTAGACAGCAGAATTCATGGTTCCATTTACCACAGCAAGTCTTCCAGGTCCTGAAGCAGCAAAACAGCCCTAGACCATCACACTACCACCACCATATTTTACTGTTGGTATAATGTTCCTTTTCTGAAATGCTCTGTTACTTTTACTCCGAATGTAATGGGATATACACCTTCCAAAAAGTTCAACTTTTGTCTCGTCAGTCCACAGAGTATTTTCCCAAAAGTCTTGGGGATCATCAAGATGTTTTCTGGCAAAACTGAGACAAGCCTTTATGTTCCTTTTGCTCAGCAGTGGATTTTGTCTTGGAACTTTGCCATGCAGGCCATTTTTGCCCAGTCTCTTTCTTATGGTGGAGTCATAAGTGAGGTCTGCAGTTCTTTGGATGTTGTTGTGGGGTCTTTTGTGACCTCTTGGATGAGTCGTTGCTGCAGTCTTGGGGTAATTTTGATTGCCCAGCCACTCCTGGGAAGGTTCACCACTGTTCCATGTTTTCGCCATTTGTGGATAATGGCTCTCACTGTGGTTTGCTGAAGTCCCAAAGCTTTAGAAATGGATTTATAACCTTTCCCAGACTGCTAGATCTCAGTTACTTTGTTTCTCATTTGTTCCTGAATTTCTTTGGATCGCAGCATGATGCTTAGCTTTTGAGAATCTTTTGGTGTACTTCACTTTGTCAGGCAGGTCCTATTTAAGTGATTTCTTGATTGAGAACAGGCGTGGCAGTAATCAGGCCTGGGTGTGGCTAGAGAAATTGAACTCAGCTTTCCAAAGATGTGATAAACCACAGTTAATTTATGTTTTAACAGGGGTAGCAATCACTTTTTCACACAGAGCCATGTAGGTTTGTTTTTTTTTTACCCTTAATAAAAAAAACACCTTCATTTAAAAACCGCATTTTGTGTTTACTTGTGTTATCTTTGTCTAATATTTAAATTTGTTTGATGATCTGAAACATTTAAGTGTGACAAACATACAAAAAAATGAGAAATCAGGAAGGGGGCAAACACTTTTTCACACCACTGTATATGCCAAAGAAAAAACTTGTCATTGGAAATCAGTCACGAGCAGACATATACATGAGAATTAAGATGAACCATTAACAGTGATATTATTAATCACAAAAAAACTGTTCTACAGTGTCTAACCCAGAGGCTACCAATGGCAAAACACAAAATTATTACTGTTATAAATGTTAGATATTTTAAAATCTGTTCGACATATAGGAAACTCTCATTGCCAGATGTTTTAAATATACACTTTACCAGATGATAACAGATAAGCTACAGTGATAGCGTGTCACAATAAACTGTATTAGTTACTTTTCAAAATGGCTACCAGGGGTTCACTTCCTGCATGAAATCTCCCATGATCCTCCAGCTCCCTTCATCGAGTTGATGTTTGAGAAATCTCACTGGAATCCTGCAGCTTCAAACCAAGTTTAATAATTGATGACATTAGTTCTGCTCACTGATTCTGCACTCTTACTTCTGCTGAATGACTCCAGCCCTAAACTGCAACTTGATTTTTCTTTTTTACTTAATGGTTGCTGCATTTGACATGTTTTAAGCTACATGAAATGAAAATTCCACATTTACATCTCGATATTAACATAATTTCCATCAGTATGTGAATAGTGATTGGATTTTTTTTTTTTTCACAAAAATTTGCCTCAGCTGATGGAGTACAGTGAGCGAGAGACAAGACATGGTAATGGTACATATTGTGCAGACTTTAAAGCCTCTCATAAGCCAAAAAGCCTTGCTCCCCAGTTGTCAAACAACTGAATCACTGCTTGTAATATTCACAGACTCACCATTTTTGTGTTGATTTTTAATGTGGGGTCAGTGTCATCTCCATCAGGAACAAAAATAGTCCGAAAATAAATTCTGCTTTCTCTTTTGAATGTACTCCTTTTCTGCCAATGTTAGTATAGGTACTTAAACTACTTTTACAGTTTAAAACCCTTTTAGTACAATAATTTTGATAGTTTGCCTGTTTTTTGTTTGTTTTTTTTTGTGGGGGGAGTCTTTTTTCAATAAATGTGTCAGAAAATGTCATTTGTGTAAATTATTTGGCCCTTTTTGGGGGATGGGACGGAAGCAAGGCTAGGAGCATTGGAGGTGGATTCAAACTGTTCTACCATGGTGTAGATAGGAAGAGAAATGGTGTAGGAGTAATCCTGAAGGAAGAGTTTGTGAGGAGTGTTCAGGAGGTAAAGAGGGAGTCAGACAGAATCATGAGTTTGAAGCTAGAAGTCAAAGGTGTGATGTTGAATGTCGTCAGTGTGTATGCCCCACAAGTTGGATGTCAGGTAGAAGAGAAAGAGAAATTCTGGAGTAAGTTGAATGAAGTGGTAGAGAGTGTTCCCAGGGGGGAGAGAGTGGTGATTGGAGCAGAAATTAATGTGCATGTAGGTGAAGGGAACAGAGAAAATGAGGAGGCCCTGGGTAGGTATGGTCTTAAGGAAAGAAATGTGGAAGGACAGACGGTTGTGGATTTTGCTAAAAGGATGGAAATGGCTGTGGTGAACACATACTTTAAGAAGAGAGAGGAACATAGGGTGACTTACAAGAGTGGAGGAAGGTGTACACAGGTGTACTACATCTTATGCAGAAGGAGAAATCTGAAAGAGATGGGAGACTGCAAGGTGGTGGCAGGGGAGAATGTAGCTAGACAGCATTGGATGGTAGTCTGTAGGATGACTTTGAAAAGCAAGAAGAGGCAAACAGTTAAGGCAGAGCCAAAGATTAATGGGGAAAGTTACAGAAGGAAGGTCGCACAGAGTTCAGGAAGGTGTTGGTACAGGCTCTGGGTGGTAGGGAAGAATTACCAGATGACTGGGAAAGTGCAGCAAAAGTATTGAGGGAAATGGGTAGAAAGGTATGTGGCATATCCAGTGGACAGAGGAAGGAAGACAAGGAGACTTGGTGGTGGAATGAGGAGGTACAGGAAAGTATTCAAAGGAGGAGGTCAGCAAAAAAAAAGTGGGGTAGTCAGGGAGATGAAGAAAGTAGACAGGAGTATTTGGAATTAAGGCACATGGCAAAGAGAGAGGTGGAAAAGGCAAAGGAAAAAACATATAGTGAGTAGTATGAGAGGCTAAACACTAAGGAAGGAGAAAAGGACTTGTATCGATTGGCTAGACAGAGAGATTGAGCTGGAAAAGATGTGCAGCAGGCTAGGCTGATGAAGGGCAGAAACAGTAATGTACTAACAAATGATGAGTGTGTGGACAAGGTGGAAGGAGTACTTTGAAGAATCAGAATCAGAATCAGAATCAGATTTATTGCCATTGTTCATGTAGTACACAAACTAGGAATTTGTCTCAGTGCCATGCTGCAACATTAAAAACATGATGAGATAAAGAGATAAACTAAAAAACTAAAAGGCTAAAAACATGCAATAAGTGTAGAATAATAATAATAATAATAATAATAATAATAATAATAATAATAATAATGAGTAATACTAGTCAAGGCAGTTTTAAATAAATTAGCAAGTAGCAGATAATATGGGGTACCACAGTGCAGTCGATAATGCAACAGAAAAACAGTGATGAATGACATGAGTCTGGTTGAGCTGCTGTATATAGTGCACGAGAGTCAATAAGTCACTTAATGTTCAGCAGTCTGATGGCAGAGGGGAAAAAGCTGATCATGTGCCGGGAGGTTTTAGTCTGAATGGACCGAAGTCTTCTACCTGAGGGGAGGGGGGCAAACAGTACGTGACCAGGGTGTGAAGGATTGGCTATGATCCGGCCTGCATGCCTCCGGGTCCTGGAGATGTACAGGTCCTGGAGAGATGGGAGCTTGCAGCCGATCACCTTCTCAGCAGTGCGCACGACGCGCTGCAGCCTTAGTCTGTCCCTGGCAGTGGCTCCTGCGTACCACACGGTTATGGAGGAGGTGAGGATGGACTCGATGATGGCCGTGTAGAACTGCACTAACATCTTGGTGGGTAGCTTGAGCTTCCTCAGCTGCCGCAGAAAGAACGTCTTCTGCTGGGCCTTTTTGATGAGGGAGCTGATGGTTGGCTCCCATCTGAGGTCCCGGGTGATGGTGGTTCCCAAGAAGTGGAAGGAATCTACAATGGTGATGGGAGAGCCTGTGATGGTGAGGGGGGGGGCAGGGGGGTTGTGACTTTCCTGAAGTCCACGATCATCTCCGCTGTCTTCAGAGCGTTCAGCTGCAGGTTGTTGTGGCTGCACCAGGACACCAGCTGGGCCACCTCTTTCCTGTAGACGGACTCGTCGCCGTTGGAGATGAGCCCGATGAAGGTGGTGTCGTCCGCAAACTTGATCAGCTTAACAGACTGGTGGGAGGAGGTGCAGGAGTTGGTATAAAGGGAGAAGAGTAGGGGGGAAAGTACACAGCCCTGGGGTGATCCGATGCTGATGCTAACAGAGTCCGAGACAGACTTCCCCAGCCGCACATGCTGCCTCCAGTCCGTCAGGAAGTCGGTGATCCACCTGCAGAGGGAGTCAGGCACGCCGAGCAGGGACAGCTTGTCCTGGAGCAGAGCGGGGCGGATGGTGTTGAATGCAGAGCTGAAGTCCACAAACAGGAACCAGGCATAAGTTCCCGGGGAGTCCAGGTGCTGCAGGATGGAGTGGAGGGCCAGGTTGACTGAGTCGTCCACAGACCTGTTGGCACGGTAGGCAAACTGCAGCGGGTCCAGGAGGGGAGTGGTGATGGACTTGAGGTAAGACAGGACCAGGCGCTCAAAGGACTTCATGACTACAGAGGTGAGCGCTACAGGTCTGTAGTTGTTAAGTCCAGTAATCCGTGGCTTCTTGGGGACAGGGATGATGGTGGAGGATTTGAGGCAGGACGGCACGTGGCATTGCTTAAGGGAGGTGTTAAAAATGTCTGTGAAGACAGGAGCCAGCTCTTTCGCACAGTGTCTCAGGGTGGAGGGAGACACACCGTCCGGCCCGGGGGCCTTGCGCGGGTTCAGTCTGGAGAACTGTCTGTGCACGTCCTGCTCACTGATGACAAGGGCAGGGGGGGAGGAGGAGGAGGGGGGGACCGCTTTTGATGAATTAGGGGCCGAGGAGGCAGTGGAGCTGGGTGGAGTGGGGGAGTTGGACACAGCTGACGAGGTGTCAAAACGGGCGTAATGTTGGGACAGTTTTTGACAAAGGGCTTTGTCATCCTGACCTTTAGAAGCCCGAGGCCGATGAAGAAGAGCTGATGAATAAAGAAACTGAGAGAGAGAGGAGGATGGATGAAGGAAAGATGGTGAACAAGGAAGTCCCAAGGATTAGCAAGGCAGAAGTGAGGGAAGCTTTGAAGAGTATGAAGAATGGAAAGGCGGTTGGTCCAGATGACATGTGGAGGTATGGAGATGTTTAGGAGAGATGACAGTGGACTTTTTAACCAGATCGTTGAACACAATCTTGGAGAGTGAGAGGATGCCTGAGGAGTGGAGAAGAAGAGGTTCCGCAGGTCCTTCCTACCTACGGCTATCAGACTTTATAACCTAACTAGGGCTGCTTGTAGAGGTTGTATTAAATGTATTAAATGTAACTAACTTTGCACAGTAGAGATGGTCCCCTCCAATACACAACTAGGACAATAACAATCATTAATTGAAGCACTTTGAGTGGTCTTTGAGACTGGAAAAAAGCATTATATAAGTACAGGTCCTTATCCCTTAATCATTACTGATTGTGGCAACAACACTGTTGATTCAAATGCGAAATATACTGTCTGCATACATATTCATATTCTGCAGGGTAATTTAACAAACTGTAATGCTGTTTATTCCATCTAGCTGCAATGCTCCTGCACTGTGTATATATCTGTGTACATACTGTATGTATATTCATTTATCAGTCCCTCCAGGGTTTCGCGATGTTGCGATCATGTCAATTCACGCGAAATTAGCCAATCAGCGCAACTATTCAGAATCAGAATCAGAATCAGAATCAGCTTTATTGGCCAAGTATGCACAACACATACAAGGAATTTGACTTTGGCTAAAAACTTGCTCTCGTTGTTCAGGTGAAGGATTTAAATAAGGATTCAATGACACCACAGTATGTACAGTAAATTACAGTCTGTCCACGTTTCTATAAAAGGATGCAAATATATACAGGAATATATGCAGTTATTTACTCGGACTAACCACACTTTGCAGAAATATATGAAAAAATATACAATCACACAGTATTTCAATGTGGACTCAGATTCAGTGATATAATGTGAATGAAGTAAAAAGCAGTGTGAGAGTTATGTGCAATGTAATAATGGATGAAAAGTCATGAGTACAGCAACAGGTAGGACTAGGTGAATGTTAGGAGTTCATCAGAGTGATGGCTTGAGGAAAGAAACTGTTCCTGTGACGGGTGGTTTTGACCTTCAGTGATCTGTAACGACGACCAGAAGATAGAAGTTCAAACAGTTTGTGGCCGGGGTGTGATGGGTCAGCACAGATGTTTCCCGCCCGTTTCCTGGTTATGGACCGATATAAGTTCTCAATGGAGGGTAGGTCGGTACCAATGATCCTCTCCGCAGACTTAATGATCCGCTGCAGTCTGGTCTTGTCCTGTTTAGTGGCAGATCCAAACCAGACAGTGATGGAAAAGCAGAGGACAGATTGGATGATGGCAGTGTAGAAGACAACCAGCAGCTCCTGAGGCAAATCAAACTTCTTGAGCTGACGCAGAAAAAACAACCTCTGCTGGGCCTTTTTCCGGACAGTGTCAATATGGGAGGACCACTTCAGGTTCCGGGAGATTGTGGTACCCAGAAACTTGAAGGAGTCCACCGTGGACACTGTGCTGTTGAGGATGGTGAGTGGGGGGAATGAAGGGGGGTGTCGCCTGAAATCCACAGTCATCTCCACCGTTTTGGCTGGGTTAAGTTCAAGATGGTTCTGGCTGCACCAGAGGATCAGCTGCTCCACCTCCCGCCTGTATGCAGACTCATCATCATCCCGGATCAAACCGATGACTGTGGTGTCGTCCGCAAACTTCAGGAGCTTCACCGAAGGGTCCTCTGAGGTGCAGTCGTTGGAGTAGAGGGAGAAGAGCAGTGGGGAAAGGACACATCCTTGGGGGGCACCAGTACTAATTTTTCGGGAGCTGGATGTAAATCTCCCTAGCTTCACCTGTTGCCACCTGTCAGTCAGAAAGCTGGAGATCCACTGGCAGGTGGAGGGGGGCACCTTGAGCTGGAGGAGTTTCTGATGAAGAATGCCTGGGATGATGGTGTTGAACGCTGAGCTGAAGTCGACAAACAGGATCCTGGCGTACGTCCCTGGGGAGTCGAGGTGTTGCAGGATGTAATGTAGTCCCATATTCACTGCATCATCCACTGACCTGTTTGACCGGTAGGCAAACTGCAGTGGGTCCATCAGGGGGCCTGTGATGACCTTCAGGTGGTTCATGACCTTTTGCATGACCTTGCAACTTTGTCCAATCACCGCAACTTTCCCGCAATTTTGGCCAGTCCTCGTCAACTTCTGCCAAATTCACCAATCAGATTTGTCTCCGAGTGGTGCTGAAACGCTCAATCTAACCAATCAAATGCATTGCTGCACTGCGTTCACTTTGGTGTTTACAATATTAACGGAACACTTCAGCAAAAATCAGTGTGTGATTTAAAAAAAAACCACTCACCTGCGAGGTTTCCAACACCGTCCCTTCCTCCGTCTCCCCCAGCCTGCCGGTGGATGTCTCGCCACGTTTCCGTCCTGACCATGTGTACAAAGTGCTGGGTTTGTGTTGAAAAAGGTCCACCTGCCCCAAAAGCACCCCGTCATGGGATCGAGCGTGAGGACAGATGCCATAAAATACAAACAAATGAGGAAATCTAACACTAAAGCCAGTGTTTGATCATTTTATACATCTTTAGAGGTAAAATTATTACTGCATTTGGTCAATGAGCTTTAAACCTGTGAATCTCTGGTCTGGACATGGACAAACGCCACCCCCCCCCATAAATGAAAGATGTGTGTCTGATGAGACAGGTGTGTGTGTGTTAAGATGCGCAGCAGACAGACAGGTAGGAGTTAGGCACGGAAAGAGAGAAACTATTGTCTGTAATTTTTTTTCAGAAAAACACAGACTCCAATAAACAATACAGAGCAACAGAATAAATTATTTATTTTTTCCTCTCCGCTCGGTACCAAGTGGTTGGGGACTGTAGGGAGTTTTCAAATGAGGATGCTGCTAATAATTTCCAAATCTACACTACCGTTCAAAAGTTTGGGGTCACCCAGACAATTATTTTGTGTTTTCCATGAAAAGTCACACTTATTTACCACCATGAGTTGTAAAATGAATAGAAAATATAGTCAAGACATTGACAAGGTTAGAAATAATGATTTGTATTTGAAATAATAATTTTTTCCTTCAAACTTTGCTTTTGTCAAAGAATCCTCCATTTGCAGCAATTACAGCATTGCAGACCTAACATGATTGCACAAGGGTTTTCTAATCATCCATTAGCCTTCTGACACAATGAGCAAACACATTGTACCATTAGAACACTGGAGTGATAGCTGCTGGAAATGGGCCTCTATACACCTATGTAGATATTGCACCAAAAACCAGACATTTGCAGCTAGAATAGTCATTTACCACATTAGCAATGTATAGAGTGTATTTCTGATTAGTTTAAAGTTATCTTCATTGAAAAAAAGTGCTTTTCTTTCAAAAATAAGGAAATTTCTAAGTGACCCCAAACTTTTGAACGGTAGTGTATACTCTTTAACATGCATTCAGGTGGCAGAGTTTCTAAATCTTCGTTCCCCAAAATTGATATTGAAAATATACAGACTATTATCAAAACTGGATGAGTCAGTATCTCTTCCAACATCAAAATGGGAGACAGACTTATCGATCAATAAGGATGAAAGCTTCTGGACACAAATATATAATTTACAACCCATACAGTATAAAGTTCTACATAGAATTCATTACACAGGACAAAGTATGTTCAAAATGGGCCTGAGTTCCTTTCTTCTTCCGGCTATCAGAGAGAGCAGACGCATTTCTTCTCCTCTCCCTTCTCCTCCTCCCTTTACTGATCCCAGCTTGCTGTGTCCTGTCTGTGTCTCGCTCTTCTTCTGCTGCATCTCGACCCAAACGGAAATTATGGAAATTATGGAATTGGTGAGCTGGGCTTTAATGCTATTGACACCACTTTTTAACAGAAAATCGGGCCAGGGGGAGCCCAAGTGGAGAGACTCATGGAACAATTGGAACTCATGTGTCTGCCTGATTCGATTGAAGATGTGGAAGACATCTACCTGTTTTGGCTTCATGATCACAGGATTTGTGCTGTTTGGCTCTGGAGTTTTCCTGGTGTATCGAAAATTAAAGAAGTTGGAAGAGCTAATCAAAATGCGGACCCAGCGAAGCTCCTTCAACAAATTCGACCAGCTGGGGAGAGCACTGATAGCGGCAAATATGTGATTAACATGGAATTTACCATCTGGCATGCACTGAAGAGAGATGGACTCTGTGGACATGTTTATCTATGTTTGGCGAACTGAATCGGAAGGTGGAAAACATCTTGGAGTCGCTGGGTGCTCTCCAGGGAATGATTTTAAAGCCTGTGTATGTAAATTGTGATGCACAGAATCGCATAAGAGAGGAAATTTCTAGGCTCAAAGTGAACTGTGCTTATCAGGCCTTGATTCGGCGTCCTTATTCCTCCAGGAGAAGAGATAAAGCAGAAGGGAGTTTTGGCTTCTCCTTAACCCAAACAATTGCTGATGTGCAGCAATCTGAACTCTCCAAGGACAGCGTTATCATGTGACTAACATGGAGTTTTACCATCTGGCATGCACTGAAGAGAGATGGACTCTGTGGACATGCTTATCTATGTTTAGAATACATGGACATAACATCTAACCGTTGCCTAGGAGAGGATTTTTTGTTGTGCACCAGTAACTGATACATTCACACTGCACTCATACTGATATCACATGACTGACATACACACACTGGTCTCTCTCTTTTGCTCTGTTTTAATGTGTAGATCTGTATTTTGTCTGCTAATTGTGCAATTAGAGGGTTTTTTTCTATGTGATCACAATCTTGCTCACTCGAGCACTATTTTGATAACTTTGTTTTTTCTCTCTGCCCAATGTGTCACCCCCTCCCCCTCCCCATCTTTACCCCCCACTGTATGAGGTGCCTTGTATGGCTGCCGCGTCATTAGGGAGCGCTTAGAAACGAGCGCACCTTAGTGATAAGTAAAATTCCTCGTATGTTGTAAGCATACTTGGCAATAAAGTTGATTCTGATTCTGATTCTGATTCTGAGTGACACAGATATCTGCTTCTACTGCACCAGCAACATCACGGATAGCTATATGTATGCTATGTGGTCCTGTGCACTGGTTCAAAAGTTCAGCCGGAAGACGTGAGTGACATAACGCACGGCTCAGGAGACGCACACACACAGGCTTAGAGTAGTTCAAAGAGTTTATTAACAGCAGGAGTGAATGAGTGCGTGTCTGCAGGATGTAAATGTGTTGGTGATGGCGTCTGCTTCAGGCACAGAGGCAGGTGACCATTCAGCCGAGCAACCCTATGGAGAGAGCACAGGGAGAGGGTGACGGGCATACACCAACACAGGAGGGATTTAGGGCGAGAGAAGGACTTACTTGGTTTGTCAGGATAGCTGACACAACAAGGGGGCGAAGCCCGGAAGACAGCCACCTGGAGAGCTCCGTACAGCAGCGAGGATTGGGCGATGGAGTGGAGATGTCCGCCGCCGGGGAATCCACCTGTGCACAGGGAAGCAGACTGGGAAAGAGAGGTAAGGGTTCTTACCCAAATAATATTTGCTGAAGAGAAGTAGCTCACAACGGTGAGGGACGAAGTCTGACGGCTTCAGGCCGAGCCTCCGGGCGAGACGGCCTTTATCCCTCGCCGCTGATGATTGTCAGGTGCGTGAGCAGGTGGCGCCGCTGATGAATGGCGCGGCATGACAGTACTCCCCCCCTCTAGCAGCGCCTCCTGGCGATGGCTTATCCGGGTGCGCTCGGTGGAAGTCCGCGATGAGCGATGGGTCCAACACAAATGACGGGGGCACCCATTGTCGATGCTCGGGCCCATAGCCCTCCCAGTCCACCAAGTATTGCAACCCACGACCTCGGCGCCGGGAGTCCAGGATGGAGGAGACGGACCAGGCCGGATGGCCACCAATCATCCGGGGCGCGGGTTGCGCTGCAGGAGGAGGGCAAAGGGGGTCGGTGACTGCCAGTTTCACCTTCGACACGTGAAAAGTGGGATGGATGCGGAGGGAGGGGGGAATAGCCACGCGCACAGCCACCGGGTTGATGATCCGGGTGATGGGAAAGGGACCCATGAACCGCTGTGCCAGCTTCCTCCTCTCGCCTTTTAATGTGACATCCTGGGTAGACACATACACGAGTTGCCCAACTCTGTACGCCGGGGCAGGTCGTCTGTGCCGGTCCGCCACGGTCCTGTTGCGCTTCGCCGTACGTAAAAGCGCATGACGCGCGGCAGCCCAGGTGGAGCGGAACTGCCTAAGGTGCGCCCTAACAGAGGGGACAGCTACCTCGCTCTCCTGCACTGGAAACAGCGGGGGGTCGTAACCCAGGGACGCCTTGAAGGGGGACATCCCCGTTGCAGAAGAGCGGGCGGTGTTGTGGGCATACTCCACCCAGGCGAGATGGTTGCTCCAGGACGTCGGCTTGGATCTGGTAACACAGCGGAGCGCAGCCTCCAGCTCCTGATTGGTCCTCTCACACTGCCCGTTAGACTGGGGGTGATGGCCGGAGGAGAGGCTCACCTTGGCTCCGATGGCGTTACAAAAGGATTTCCAAACCTCGGATGAAAATTGGGGGCCCCGGTCCGAGACCACGTCCACCGGAATCCCGTGCAGCCTGACCACGTGTTGGACGAGGAGGCCCGCCGTCTCCAGGGCGGTAGGGAGACCTCGCAGGGGGACGAAGTGTGCCGCCTTGGAGAAACGGTCCACGATGGTCAGGACGGTGTCAAAGCAGTTGGAAACGGGGAGTCCGGTGACGAAATCCAGTGCGATGTGCGACCAGGGCCTACCGGGGACGGGCAGAGGCTGGAGCAGACCCGCTGGAGGGGCATTTCCCGACTTGCTGGTGGCACAGATTGGGCAAGCCCGGGCGTAGCGGGCTGCATCCCTCCGCAGGCCTGGCCACCAAAAGGACCGTTGGAGGAGGCTGATCATCCGAGAGGTGCCGGGATGACAGGTGAGCCGGGAGGTGTGGAGCCAGTGGATGACCTCTCCTCGGACCGCAGATGGGACGAACAGTCTTCCCTCCGGTCCGCCGCCAGGATCAGGTTCCACCTCCTGCGCCTTCCGGATCTTGTCTTCAATGTCCCAAGAGATGGCTCCCACGACGCACGACCTGGGCAGGATAGTGTGGGGCGTCTCCTCAGCCTCCACGGGGGTGAACTGCCTAGAGAGGGCGTCAGGCAGGCCGTTCTTGGAGCCCGGCCTGAAGGTGATTGAGAAGCGGAACCTGGCGAAGAACAAAGACCAGCGCGCCTGGCGGGCATTCAGGCGCTTGGCAGATCGTAAGTATTCTAAGTTCTTGTGGTCCGTCAGGACCACAAACGACAGGTCCGCCCCCTCTAGCCAGTGGCGCCACTCCTGTAAGGCGAGTTTAATGGCCAGGAGCTCTCTGTCCCCCACATCGTAGTTCCTCTCCGCCGGGGACAGGCGCCGGGAGAAGAAGGCGCACGGTCGTTTGGCGCCATCGTCAGGCGACCGCTGGGATAACACTGCTCCCACTCCCGTGTCCGATGCGTCCACCTCCACAATGCACTGCAGCGCGGGGTCGACCTGGCGAAGGACCCGGGAGGAGGAGAACTCCGCCTTCAGTGCCTTAAAGGCAGCAGCGACCTCTTCGGTCCAGCAGAACGGGACCTTCGGGGACGTGAGGCGGGTCAGCGGTCCGACGATCGAGCTGAAATTTGGGACAAAGCGGCGGTAAAAATTGGCGAAGCCAACAAATTGTTGCACCTGCTTCCGGGATGCGGGAGTAGGCCACTCCACCACTGCCTTCACCTTCTCTGGGTCTGGGAGCACCTGGTCTTGAGTGATGATGAATCCCAGGAAGGATGTGGTCCTAGCGTAGAATTCGCATTTTTCAGCCTTCACGTAGAGCCGATTCTCCAGCAGTCTTTGGAGGACCCGCCTCACATGGACCTGGTGCTCGTTCCTGGACTTGGAGAAGATAAGGATGTCATCCAGGTAGACGAACACGAAGAGGCCGATGAAATCCCGGAGGACGTCATTAATGAGGCGCTGAAAGACGGCAGGAGCGTTGGTCAACCCGAACGGCATGACAAGATACTCAAAGTGGCCATTCGGGGTACGGAAGGCTGTTTTCCATTCATCTCCCTCCCGGATCCGGACGAGGTGGTAAGCGCTGCGTAAATCCAGCTTGGTAAACCAGGTCGCCCCCTGGAGGGAGTGAAAGGCAGTGTCCATGAGGGGCAGGGTGTAACGGTCCCTCTCAGTGATGTCATTTAGCACTCGGTAGTCTATGCAGGGGCGGAGGGATCCGTCCTTTTTCCCGACAAAGAAAAACCCTGCCCCCACGGGTGACGACGATGGGCGAATAATCCCAGCGCTCAGTGATTCCTTCAGGTAAGTATTCATAGTCTCCTTCTCCGGCGCCGACAGGCTGTAGAGCCGACCAGAAGGCAGGGGAGCCCCCTGGCGGAGGTTGATAGCACAGTCATAGGGTCGATGCGGGGGAAGAGACATAGCTTTCGATTTACTAAATACCATACCCAGGTCGTGAAATTCTGGAGGCACCAGCGACAGGTCCGGAGGTGCTGTATCCGCCACAGGGGGAGCCGCGGACGGGGAGCAGGCAGCGGACTGAAGGCAGGTGCCCATACAGAAGGTACTCCACGCCGATACCCCAGCTGACCTCCAGTCCAGGACAGGGTTGTGGAGGCGTAGCCAGGGATACCCCAGGATGACGGGCGACACAGAGTTGGGCAGGACGTAAAATACCATCTCCTCCCGGTGGTTCCCTGAGATGATGACTGGGACAGGCATGGTTTGGTGAGAAACTCTCCCAAGGGAGGCACGGGAGAGATGGACCAGGGAGATGGGGTGTTTTAATGCCTGACAGCGGATGCCCAATCGGGTTGCCAGGCCTTGTGAAATGAAGCTGCCCTCTGCGCCCGAATCCACCAGTGCGTGGGTGAGGTGCCCAGTGGGATTGTGGCAGAAACGGATGGGCAGCTTTAATTGGGTGAGGGTGTCTAACCGGTTGAGATCCGCGAGGCTCCCTACAGCGATTCGCGGACCCCGCCGACTGGCTTTCCGCGGGCAACGCTCCACAGTGTGTTGGTCACCTCCGCAATACATGCAGAGGCCCAACTCACGGCGGCGTTGTTTCTCCGCAGGGGAAAGCTTGGTCCAGCCCGTCACCATCGGTTCCGACTCCTCGGGGCACGATGCTGGCGGCGCTGCCAGGGGGCGAGCTTGGAACAGGTGCGGCGAGACTCCACGAGGGCGAGAAGAAGAAGACTTCCGCCCCGAGGAGCGCTCGCGCAGCCTGTTATCCAAACTTACCGCTAAGGATGTCAGCTCCGCTAGCGTCCCAGGGATATCCCGTCCAGCCAGTTCATCCCTCAGATCATTATTGAGGCTGCGGAGGAACAGGCCACAGAGGGAGCGTTCCTCCCAGCCCAATTCCTCCGCCGCTACCCGGAAGTCGACCGAGTAGTCCGCTGCCGACCGGCCTCCCTGCTGGAGAGCGAGAAGCCGATCGACCTGGACCGTCTCGGTTTGAGAATGGTCAAAGACCTCCAGAAAGCGCCTCACGAACTGGTCATAGGTGAGGGTGGCATAACTGGGCCTCGCCATTACGGCGTAGGTCCAAGTTAACGCACGCCCCTCCAGAAGATTCCCTATGTAACCAATCCAGCTGTGATCCGAGGGAAAATCTCCGGGCACACGGTGGAACACGGACTCACACTGCATAATGAACCCCCGCGCTCCGCCGAGCTTACCGCTAAAGCGGGCGGGGGTTGGAATCGATGTGAGCCGAACCGGTGCCACTGGAGCCGGCTGGACGGCCGCTGGAACAGCAGGAGCCGCGCCACCCTGACGAGCCGGGGGGAACGGCTGTTGAGGATCTAAGCGGCCCAACCGGTTAGTTAAGTTTAATAATTGATTTAGGATAACCTGCTGTTGATAAGCAATTTGATCCACTCTAGCCTCGAGAGTGGCAAACCGGTGTGCGAGCCCGCCGTCCGCCGAGCCGCTCTGCTGAAGCCGTACTGACATAACGCACGGCTCAGGAGACGCACACACACAGGCTTAGAGTAGTTCAAAGAGTTTATTAACAGCAGGAGTGAATGAGTGCGTGTCTGCGGGATGTAAATGTGTTGGTGATGGCGTCTGCTTCAGGCACAGAGGCAGGTGACCGTTCAGCCGAGCAACCCTATGGAGAGAGCACAGGGAGAGGGTGACGGGCATACACCAATACAGGAGGGATTTATGGCGAGAGAAGGACTTACTTGGTTTGTCAGGATAGCTGGCACAACAAGGGGGCGAAGCCCGGAAGACAGCCACCTGGAGAGCTCCGTACAGCAGCGAGGATTGGGCGATGGAGTGGAGATGTCCGCCGCCGGGGAATCCACCTGTGCACAGGGGAGCAGACTGGGAAAGAGAGGTAAGGGTTCTTACCCAAATAATATTTGCTGAAGAGAAGTAGCTCACAACGGTGAGGGACGAAGTCTGACGGCTTCAGGCCGAGCCTCCGGGCGAGACGGCCTTTATCCCTCGCCGCTGATGATTGTCAGGTGCGTGAGCAGGTGGCGCCGCTGATGAATGGCGCGGCGTGACAGTGAGGACCTGTCGGCATGCCTTGGGTATTGTGTCCCATCCTCACTCACACTTTGCATATTAGGTGATTTAAGTTAAATAAATATAGAGGCAAGGATGTCACACATGGTTCTCACCGCCATATCCATCGCAAAGAAAACTACCCTCATGAACTGGAAATCAAGAAATAATTTATGCATGACTCACTATAATAACTTACTATTAGATTATATTAGCCTGGAGAGAATGTTTGCCATGTGGCCGTGACGGGGTGGCCGTGTGTCTGGCCCGGGGGAATTGGCTGGAGGGAGCTGCAGGGTGGGCCAGGGGAGTGGGCCGTGGCCCCTGACCGGCTGGCCTTGCCTCCCGGGAGGGGCTGAGTCTGGCCCTGGGCCCCTGGTGCTGGGGGGGGGATTCCCCCCCTGGGCCAGAGTCGGGAGTGCACCGGTGTTGTGGGCCGGCCCCGGTGTGTCCTTGCGCAGCAGGGCCGTGTCCTCCCCGAGGCCCTGGCGGCACTCTGGGGCAGGTGCCTGCATCCTGGGGGGTCGCCCTCCCTGTTCTCTGGGACCTGCGGGTGTGGGTGGGGGTGTGTGTGTGTGTGTGGGTGGGTGGGTGGGTGTGTGTACGTGGGTGTGAGAGGAGGCGTGTGTGAGAGTGGGTGCGGAAGTGTGTGTGTGTGTTGTGTGTGGGCAGGTGTGATGGTGAGTGTGTGTGTATGTATGTACATGAGGGTGTGTGGGGGATTCAGGTTCAGGTTCAGGTTACTTTATTTGTACCCGTAGGTAGATTTGTTTTGCAGTCTGGTGACATCCATATTTACAAACCACAATTACATTCAACATGAACACAAATACAGGCACACATGAAGCTGACTATAAACATGATGAAAATACTCAAGGCTCCACCAATCAGGACATAAGACAAAGAGATAAGAGAAAAAAAAAAAGCAAAACAAAAGCAAGGATATAAGAGAGAAGGGTCATATTAAAAAGTTAAAGACTAGTCAAAGAGGTTAAAAACTCAAAAGTCTAAAACCCAATAAAAGATTTAGAACCCAAATAAAAAAAACCTACAAAAATAAGTAAATATAAAATAAAATTAATAAATAGGTAACTAAATTATGTGCAATATATTGTTACATTTTGTTCAATTCTTTAACAGCAGCAGGAACAAAGCTGCTTTTGTAGCGCTGGGTTTTACTTTTTAGGACAACAAACCTCCGTCTGGAGGGAAGAAGCTGAAAGTGGCAGTGCAAAGGGTGGGAGTCATCATTTAAAATGGAGGTAGCCATCCTCTGTACCTGTCTGGTGTACAGGGATGTCAGGCTCAGCTATGACTCACCAAGCAAACGACTGGACCATCTAACTACCTGATCCAAGGATTTCCTCTGTTTCAGTTTTATCTGACCAAACCATGACACTAAAGAAAAGGATAAAACAGATTCAGTAAAAGCCTGATAAAACACTGTCATTATGGTTCGGTCAATTTGGAAGCGTGCAAGTTTCCTTAAACAATGCAAATGTTGCTGACCCTTTTTGCACACCCTTTCACAGTTCTCTTCAAAGTTTAAATTACTATTGATAATCGTCCCAAGATATTTGTAGGATTGTACACATTCAGTGGTCTGGCCTTTTAGTACAGTGACTTTGTGCCTGGGAGTTTTCCTCCTAAAGTCAATAATCATATCTTTAGTTTTTGTCGTATTCAGCTGCAGGTAGGAATCCTCACACCAGTGAACAAAATCATCAACTACTGGGCCGTGGCCACTCTCACCATCCTGGAGGAGACTGACAATAACTGAATCATCAGCATACTTTATAATGTGTCTGTTGTTATGTCTGCTCCGACACATGTTTGTGTACAGGATGAAGAATAGTGGTGATAACACACACCCCTGTGGAGAGCCAGTAGAAGAACACTTTTGGTCAGACAATGTACCATTGACCCTTACTCTCTGTGTCCTGCTGGTTAACCCCTTGCACTCTGGGCAATTTTCCTAAAAATGCCAAAAAATAACGTGCCCAAAGTAAATCGAAAGCTGTTATTCAACCCTTTGCAGCATCTTCATGGGGTTGGTCTCATTTAAAAGAAAACACTTTGAATTTTTTGTGCTCCGGCCACTGAGTTACAGTCATCTAAACATACTGAACTTGAAGAAAATAAATTTGGACATGGTGTTTTTTTGGATACAAATGCTTGCAAATAACACACAGCTGTCCGATCCGGCTGGAAAATGCAACAGAAATGTAGAACCAAGTGTTATCAAGCTGAGATCCAAATTTGGTAACAATACCACAAAAAATGAATATTTTACACAGCTTTGTTCTCAGGCTGTTCCCAGGCGTTTTGGAACTGTGCCAAATTGTGCCAAATGGCACAGTTTGGAAAAACGTCTGTAACTTTTGAATAATTCATTGTAGAATCTTCATTTTAGGCTCTAATGAAAGGTCACACTCAGGGCTGTGTCTGTGTGTGTGTGGGGGGGGGACCCCCCCCCCCGCTACCAAGGACGGAGTTCGGCCCTCGCTACATGACGGATTACACTCGTTGCATGTTTCCACAGCAACGCTGTCACAGCGGCTCCCCCCCCCCCCCCGCTACTGTGTGTGTGGGGGGGGGTTGTCCCCCCCCCGCTACAGAGGACGGCCATCACTACATGAAGGAATAGACTCATATGTCTATGTGATGACCGCTGCGCAGTCAGCGTGGCTTCCCCCCGCGGACCGGGGGCATTCGGACCGTGAACGCCCCCCCCGCTCCTCTTCTGCAGCGGGGGGAGGCGTTCACGGTCTGAACACGGCAAATGAACCGTTTATCGCGGCGCCCGAAGTACGAAGTGCGTGCGCCATACAGTTGTAATATACCGATCAGTCAAAAGTCATTTTTGGATTACAGTTTTCAGGGAGAAATAATAATATAGCTTATAACACCTTACCTCTTCACAGCAGCAGAGTCCTGGCGAACTTCTCTTCCCCATTGTCAGACAAACGCGACGCTGGTCTGCTCGTGGATCCCAATCAAAACATAATTCCATTATTGCGGTTTTGGTGAATGATTTATGACCTTCGTCGTCGGTCAATGATGACGGAAGAGAATCCTAAACACTCTGCTGGAATTAAATAAAATAAATAAATAAACCACTGCCTGTGGCTGCTGAAGCAGTCTCTCTTCACCCAGCTTTAGACAACAGCTCAGCGAACTTCTGTGCTTCAATTGGCTCGCAGCCGTTGGGAGGCGGGTCCTTCTGGCTAGATTTTCATTCATTGGCTCTTCATGGTTTCAGAAACCCAATTCAAGGCTCTTATTAGTCGAATGACAGGTCAATCAGATGAACTAATCTGTTCTGTGTCTGCAGCTTTTTTTTCCCAGTGGCGCTTGGAGGCCAGCACCATCTCCATCTGCACCATCATCAGTATATCATGCGTCATGCGTCCAAGCGCGCACGAGTGCGCTCTTGTGTGCCCTCGTGCGTCCTAGGACGCAGAGACTTGCCCGCCCGCGGAACAACGGAGCGCAAGAGGTTAAAAAATCCAGAATCCAACCCACCAGATTATTACTCAAATCAAATTGTTGCAGGAGCCTTTCAACTAAAATATGAGGTTGGATTGTATTAAAGGCAGAAGAAAAGTCCACAAATAAAAGCCTGGCGTGTGTATCATTAAAATCCAGATGTTCAAAAAGCATGTTAAACAGAGTGACAGTGGCATCCTCCACTCCTCTGTAAGGCCTGTAGGCAAACTGCAAAGGATCCAATGCATGCTCAGTCTGCTTTAGGACCTCAAATCTGACCAGTTTTTCAAAAATTTTCATTAAAATTGAAGTCAGAGCAACTGGTCTAAAATCATTTACCGTTTTAGGGCAGCTGGATTTTGGAACGGGGACAACCACAGCATCTTTCCAGATCTTAGGCACATGTTGTGTCTGTAAGGACTTATTGAAAATGTAGTGAAATACAGGACTCAATTCATGTGCGCAGGACTTTACCAAGCGCCCACATATATTATCAGGGCACTGACTTTTGTTCTTTTACAGCACAGAACGCCCTATTAACATCCTGCACCTTAATATTAAAGTGATGATTGTCTTTGAGTTTCTGTTTCAAATCTTGGGTTTCTGTGCTAAAATCAAAGGAGTCAAAACGACCATAAAAACAATTAAGAGCATTAGCCAGCTCTGTGTCTGAATTAAAACCATCTAAAAACACACGATTACGGCGCTCTGTGCTCTGAAGGCCTGCAATAGTTTTCATACTGGCCCAGGCTGAACCAAGCTTCTTTGTTGCCATCTTGCTTTCCAACTCTGATTTATAATTCTGTTTTGCTCTTAAAATTTCGGCCTTCAGCTCTTTTGTGGCAACCTGTAGCTCAGAAACAGACCCCTGTTTAAAGGCAAGTGCTTTCCTCTGTAAGCAGGATTTAACTGATTTTGTAACCCATGGCTTGTTGTTGGGATATATTTTGACACGTTTACATGGAACGATCATGTCCCTGCAGAAAGCCATGTATGAGCATGTCACGTCCACTAAAGAGTCCAAATCATCTTCGCAGGACAGTGTGAACACCTCCCAGTCCGTACAGTTAAAGCATTCCTGGAGGCAGTGCACTGAATCCTCTGTCCACACGTTTATGTCTCTGGTCTTCGCCTTGTCTCTTCTGAGAGCAGTTTTATATGTGGGCAGCAAATGTACACAGTTGTGATTGAGGATCCTAAAGGAGGAAGGGGAATAGATTTATAGGCCTTCTCTATGGATCCATAGCACAGGTCCAATGTCTTTTTTCGCCTGATTGGGCAGGAGACATACTGATAAAAGTTTTTAATTGTCTTCTTTAAAGAAACATGGTTAAAATCCCCAATGATAAAATTTGGAGCCTGTAGGGAAATCAACTGCAACCGCTGTACCACATCAAAGACGGTGCTGGAGGCGGAGGCAGCATCTGCCCTCGGGTGAATGTACACAGTTGTTATGAAAAGTTGGGGGAACTCGCGGGGCAGATAAAAGGGGCGTAGCGATACGGACAGAAGCTCCACATCAGGTGTACAGATGCGCTCTCTGACCGTGACAGATGTACAGTACTGTTTATTAATATATAAACATACACCACCCCCCGACGTTTCCCCGTTACCTCTTCCTGCTGATCCGAGCGAAGTGGGGCTCCAAAGCCATCAATACACAGGTCCGCATCCCGGTCATGCGCCGTAAGCCACGTCTCTGTGTAGGCCATGACACAGCAGTTCTTGAAGTCCTTCTGATATCGTACATTTCCTTGAATTTCATCCACTTTATTTCTCAGGGATTGTACGTTCCCCATAATAATGGAAGGAAGAGGAATGCGGTTAAGCTGACGCCTCCTCAGGTTTAATCTTACGCCTCCACGCTTTCCGCGTTTCCTCCTCTTGTCTCTCTTTTCACCGCTGTGTCCATGAAAATCTCTTAAAATGAAGTCCGGCAGTTGCGGCACAGACTCAAACACAGATGCTGCATTATCCATGTTTAAATGCAGTAACAAGTCTCTGGAATACTGTATTCTTCCCGGCATGATCGCAATCGCGCTTACCTCCAAGACAAAGAGCCAGTAGGAAAGAAACAACAGTGCAAAAACAACAAGGAAATCCATACTGATGGAACCAGGGAGCTCTTCGTTTTATAGTCCACAAACATTCAAGAACAAAAACGGCACAGAGAATTACGTTAAAACACCTTAAAGTGCATAAAAACAGAGACACAGACATAGAACTTTTTTCACCCACTGCCGGTCGCTGCGTGCACATGCACCTACTCAGGGTGTGTGTGTGTGTGTACCAGTGCGGATACCTGTGGGTTAATTTGTGGGGGGGGGGGATGTGTTTATACTTCATACTTCAACTTTATTTATATAGCGCCATTTCACAACAACAGTCATCTCATAACACTTTCAACTGTAGGGGAAACCCCAACAATTGCAGAAAGACCCCAACAATCGGGTGATCCCCTGTGAGCAAGCGCTTGGCGACGGTGGAGAGGAAAAACTCCCTTTTAACAGGAAGAAACCTCCAGCAGAACCAGGCTCAGGGAGGGGCAGTCATCTGCTGCAACTGGCTGGGGGTGAGGGGACAGAGAAGATGAAAAGAACAGACATGTAGACAGCAAACAGCACGATGGGGACTCAATCTATGGGAGAGAACAAACAGATGTTAATGACCAGCAAAAAAAATATTTCATTAAGAGTGAAGAAAGGAGTGAAGCCCAGTGCATTATTGGAGGTCCCCCGGCTGTCTAAACCTATTAGCAGCATAACTAAGGGAGGGTTCAGAGACACATGATCCCTCCCTAATTATAGGCTATATCAAAAAGGAAGGTTTTAACCCTATTCTTAAAAACAGAGATCGAGTCTGACTCCCGAATCCAGATTGGCAGCTGGTTCCACAGGAGAGGAGCTTGATAACTGAAGGCTCTGCCTCCCATTGTACTTTTGGAGATTCTAGGTATTACAAGTAATCCAGCATTTTGGGAGTGTAGTGTTCTATTAGGATAATAGGGTAGTGTCAGATCTTTTAAATAAAAAGGGGCCTGATTGTTTAGAGCTTTGAAAGAGAGAAGAAGGATTTTAAACTTAATTCTAAACTCTATGGGAAGCTAATGAAGGGAGGCCAGAACTGGAGAGATACCGTGGGGCAAAAAAGTATTTAGTCAGCCACCAATTGTGCAAGTTCTCCCACTTAAAAGATGAGAGAGGTCTCCAATTTTCATCATAGGTATACCTCAACTATGAGAGACAAAATGAGAAAAAAAATCCAGAAAATCACATTGTTTGATTTTTAAAGAATTTATTTGCAAATTATGGTGGAAAATAAGTATTTGGTCACCTACAAACAAGCAAGATTTCTGGCTCTCACAGACCTGTAACTTCTTCTGTAAGAGGCTCCTCTGTCCTCCATTCGTTACCTGTATTAATGGCACCTGTTTGAACTTGTTATCAGTATAAAAGACACCTGTCTACAACCTCAAACAGTCAGACTCCAAACTCCACTATGGCCAAGACCAAAGAGCTGTCAAAGGACACCAGTGTGGGGAGCGAGAAATGAAGAAGCTGAGTGATTTTATAATTCAGATTTAATGTCGGCTTCGCCTCCCCAACATGTCTCACCCAAGGCAGAAAGCAGAAAGAGGCTGATCGCAGTCAGACCCCCATACTTATACACCACACAACAATAGCCAACATCACACATCCTTGTCATATCCTTCTCATCATCCCATGTCTCCTTCCAATGTCCTCCGGTTCTTTCGTCTGACCCTAGGGGGTCAGGAAGTCTTTTCAGGTCTTCACCGCCGCGCCTCCATCTCCTCGTTGTTCTCCGCAGGCGGTCCAGACCTATTGTCCTCTTCTGAGACGTGACGTCATTCCACACATGCAATCACAAAACATCTCCCTGTGTCTATACATATGCAGATATGGATATATGCACTACAGCCCCCCCCCCAAACGTCTAAGAAAAGGACAATATATGAAGGTTCACAGAATATGGTGACATCACTGGCATAACTATACAAGTTGATCACGTTAAAAACGCAGTGATAACAGTAACAGTACAGTCTATGCCCCATGTCTGCCTTAAAACTGCTATGATAACCCCGACAGCATATCTTAAAACACATTGTCACATTCACATCAGTCTGTGTGTCGTCTGGGTTTTAACCGTCTTCCAAATCTGCTGTACGCCTGCCTCGGCGTCCCAGCGGTGCTGTCTTGTAAGGAATCTGCAGCTTGAGGAAAAAAGTGGTTATTTGATCCCTGCGGGGAGGCTGGGACATGTCCCTTGGGGTGTCTACCACGTCGAGGTGCTCTCGCCACCCGTACAGGCTCTTCACTCAACATGAAGGCAGGCTTGAGTCTGTCAATGCTGACTGTCTATTTTCTGTCCCCCAAATCAGGCACAAAATGCTTATCTCCAGGTTCCAGCACTCTATATGGGCCATCATATGGTGGGCGGAGGGTTGGCTTTAAAGCCTCATGCCTAACAAAAACAAACTCGGCATTTTTTAAAGCCTGGGGAACAAAAACCCGTGGAAAGGTGTGATGAACCGGGCCCAGGAGCATGTCCGCTCCCTTGCTGCTTAGTGGCCTCAGAGCTGGGAGGCGCCCCGGCTCTGGCTGTTCTGGTAAGAATTCACCGGGGAGCCTGAGAGGTTGTGCAAAAACTAATTCTGCTGGGGAGGCATCTAGATCCTCCTTGGGCGCAGAACGCAACCCCAATAAAACCCACGGTAGTTTGTTAACCCAATCTGCATCCGTTAGTGACGCTCTGAGGGCAGCCTTCAAAGACCTATGAAAACGCTCGCATAAACCGTTAGCCTGGGGGTGATACGCTGTAGTGCGATGGATTGTCGCCCCTAAGCTGTTGGCCATCGCGGACCAGAGCTCTGAGACAAACTGAGGCCCCCTATCGGACGTGATGTCCGACGGGACTCCGAAACGCGCTACCCAGGTCGTTAAAAAAACGCGAGCCACCTCTGCGGCCGTAGTTGACGTCAGCGGGACCGCTTCTGGCCAACGTGTGGTTCGGTCCACCATTGTTAAAAGATGTGTGAACCCCTGCGAGGACGGTAGGGGGCCCACGAGGTCGACATGTACATGGTCAAACCTCCTGGCCGGGATTTGGAACGGTTCTAAAGGAGCTTTCGTGTGCTTGTGAATTTTGGCACGTTGGCAAGACATGCATGTTCTTGCCCACTCCTTTACGTGCTTGCGCAGGCCCGGCCAAACAAACTTTTCCGCCACCATTTTTACCGAAGCGTGCACTCCCGGGTGCGCCAGGGAGTGAACCGAGTCAAAAACGCGGCGGCGCCACGCGGCCGGGACTACCGGGCGAGGTCGCCGGTTGACACGTCGCAGATTAAGGGGGGCACACCGTCACGCAAACCCCTGCTCTCCAGCCTTAACCCTGTTGGTCCAGACTGGAGTGCGCGCACGTCCGCGTCACTACCCTGTTCTGCTGCCATGGCTGCGTAATCTATCCCTACATGAACTGGGGCCGCGTGCGCTTCCGTGTTGGTCTTACGCTCTGCGGCTGTGGTAGTATGATCTGCCTCCACGTGCCCTGACGATGTCACGGCGCGGGAGAGGCAATCTGCCACCACGTTGAGTTTGCCCGCTACGTGCCGAATGTCTGTGGTAAATTCCGAAATTGCGGCCAGCTGCCTTTGTTGCCGGCCCGACCAAGGTTCTGAGATTTTAGACATCGCAAAAGTGAGCGGTTTATGGTCGACAAAAGCCGTGAAACGCTGACCTTCCAGCCAGAACTGGAAATGGCGGATGGACAAATGAAGCGCTAACAGCTCTCTGTCAAACGTGCTGTATTTGCGCTTGGTTTCGTTTAAGGATTTGCTAAAAAATGCCAGCGGTTGCCAAGCCCCGTCAACGTGCTGTTCCACGACCGCCCCTATGGCCAAATTTGATGCGTCTGTGGTAAGCGCTATGCGGGCCGAGGGGTCGGGGTGGGCCAACAGCGCGACGTCAGCCAGGGCTCTTTTTACTTCCGCGAACACGCGTTACCGCTCCGGGGACCACGCAACCGCGTTGGAGGGCTTTTTCTTTCTAAGCGCGGCATATAATGGCTGCATGAGCTGAGCTGCGCGGGGGAGGAAACGGTTGTAAAAATTTACCATTCCTAAAAATTCCTGCAGCGATCTGACCGTTTGTGGTCGGGGAAAATTTGCCACTGCGCGCACCTTATCAGGCAATGGGACTGCCCCTTCTGGGGAAACGCAGTGTCCCAAAAAATCAATCTGCGCCACACCAAATTGGCACTTGGCTGGATTAATTATTAACCCATGTTCTTCCAACCTCTGAAAAACTGTAGTGAGGTGATTTTCGTGTTCCTCCTCAGACGTGCTGGCGACTAAAATATCGTCGAGGTAGACAAACACGAAAGGAAGATCGCGTAACACAGCGTCCATCATACGCTGAAACGTTTGTGCCGCGCCTTTAAGGCCAAACGGCATGCGCAGAAACTCAAAAAGACCAAAAGGGATTATTACGGCCGTTTTAGGGACATCCTCAGGTCGGACTGGGACTTGGTGGTAGCCGCGGACCAGGTCTATTTTAGAAAAAATACGCGCACCCGCCAGATGTAGTGAAAAATCCTGGATGTGAGGGATTGGGTAGCAGTCATGCGCTGTAGCATTGTTTAATCTGCGATAATCGCCGCAAGGTCTCCAGGAGCCGTCGGCTTTCGGGACCATATGCAGTGGCGAAGCCCATGGGCTTTTCGAGCGCCAAATAATGCCCAGTTTTTCCAGGCTGGCGAACTCGTCACGTGCTATGGCGAGCTTGGTCGCGTCTAAGCGCCGAGCTTTAGCGAAGACAGGGGGGCCCGTTGTGGGGATGAAGTGCTCCACCCCGTGTCTCGCTACTGTTGCCGAAAATTTGGGAACTGTGAGTGCTGGAAATTGGGTGAGGAGTTTGTCAAACTTACCTCCTGCTGTGGCGACGTTGGCCTGCACGGGTGGTGGGGACACTCGAGCTGAACAGGGGATAGAAGAGAATGACAGTGCATTGATTAAGCATCTGTTTGCAAGATCAACTAACAACCCATGTGAACATAAGAAATCAGCACCTAACATGTTGAAACTCACCGCCACTATAATAAAAGTCCACTCATAAGTGCGGCCGTGTAAGGACAGAGACAAGGTCCTTTCTCCATAAGTGCTGATGTTCGAGCCGTTCGCCGCCGTTGCCCCGTTGCCACGGGGTCCAGCCACTCGGTCAGCGTAGGTCGGGGTGATGAAGCTCACCTGAGCTCCGGTGTCTATGAGGAAATGTCGCCCGGAGCCTTCATCAGTGATGTAGAGCAGCTTGTTGGCCTCACCGAGAGCAGTAGCTGCTAATGGTTCCCGGCTTTGGAGTTTCCCAAGCTCTTGAAACTGCACGGTGGCACACACTTGTATGCCCTCTCAGCGAATCGCCAGTGGTAGTAACAGAGGTCGTCTCGTCTGTTGCGTCGCGGCCGCGTCGCTGCCATGGTGGGCGGGATTTGCTCCGCTGTCTCCGGCTCCCCGCTGCCCCGGGCTTCCGCACCAAGGTCCACCGCTGCTGCTGTGGCCATCTGCTCGCCGCAGGAGTTGAGGAGCCGCTGTGCTTCCCAGGCTAGCGCGCGGAAATCCTGCTGGGTCTTACAACGCATGCTGGCCAGAGTCCCTCTCATGTGCGCCGGGAGGGTGCTGAGGAAGATGTGCTGAAAGAGGAAGCTGTCGTTGTCTGCCTCCCTCAGCTGTAGCATGTCTTCCATCAGGGCCATCGGTCTGCGCCCTCCTTGGCCATATATCGCCAGTAGTCTATTGGCCCTTTCCTCGGCCGAGGGCACGAAGCTCTCGATGAGAGTAGCCTTCAGCTCCTCGTATTTGTCGCTGGCGGGCGGCTGCTGTATCACGCTCCACACGCATTGCGCTGTGGTGGCGTCGAGCCTGGCGACGACGTGATAGAACTTGGTTTCGTCTGCCGTCACCCCTGTGAGCGCGAACTGTGCCTCAGCCTGCTTGAACCACGAGTTCGGGTCGTTCTGCCAGAATTCTGGGATTTTGATGGCGATGGCGCTTGCTCGGGCCACCTCCGACGAGTCTGCAATGGGAGAACGCCTTTCATCCATTCTCACGTCTGGTCACCAATGTGGGGAGCGAGAAATGAAGAAGCTGAGTGATTTTATAATTCAGATTTAATGTTGGCTTCGCCTCCCCAACATGTCTCACCAAAGGCAGAAAGCAGAAAGAGGCTGATTGCAGTCAGACCCCCATACTTATACACCACACAACAATAACCAACATCACACATCCTTCTCATCATCCCATGTCTCCTTCCAATATCCTCCGGTTCTTTCGTCTGACCCTAGGGGGTCAGGAAGTCTTTTCAGGTCTTCACCGCCGCGCCTCCATCTCCTCGTTGTTCTCCGCAGGCGGTCCATACCTGTTGTCCTCTTCTGAGACGTGAGGTCATTCCACAAATGCAATCACAAAACATCTCCCTGTGTCTATACATATGCAGATATGGATATATGCACTACAACCAGAAACAAAGTTGTAGACCTGCACCAGGCTGGGAAGACTGAATCTGCAATAGGTAAGCAGCTTGGTGTGAAGAAATCAACTGTGGGAGCAATTATTAGAAAATGGAAGACATACAAGACCACTGATAATCTCCCTCGATCTGGGACTCCACGCAAGATCTCACCCCGTGGGGTCAAAATGATCATGAGAACGGTGAGGAAAAATACCAGAACCACACAGGGGGACCTAGTGAATGACCTGCAGAGAGCTGGGACCAAAGTAACAAAGGCTACCATCAGTAACACACTACGCCGCCAGGGACTCAAATCCTGCAGTGCCAGACGTGTCCCCCTGCTTAAGCCAGTACATGTCCAGGCCCGTCTGAAGTTTGCTAGAGAGCATTTGGATGATCCAGAAGAGGACTGGGAGAATGTCATATGGTCACATGAAACCAAAATAGAACTTTTTGGTAAAAACTCAACTTGTCGTGTTTGGAGGAGAAAGAACACAATACCTACTGTGAAGCATGGGGGTGGAAACATCATGCTTTGGGGCTGTGTTTCTGCAAAGGGACCAGGACAACTGATCCGTGTAAAGGAAAGAATGAATGGGGCCATGTATCGTGAGATTTTGAGTGAAAACCTCCTTCCATCAGCAAGGGCATTGAAGATGAAACGTGGCTGAGTCTTTCAGCATGACAATGATCCCAAACATACCGCCCAGGCAACGAAGGAGTGGCTTCGTAAGAAGCATTTCAAGGTCCTGGAGTGGCCTAGCCAGTCTCCAAATCTCAACCCCATAGAAAATCTTTGGAGGGAGTTGAAAGTCCGTGTTGCCCAGCGACAGCCCCAAATCATCACTGCTCTAGAGGAGATCTGCATGGAGGAATGGGCCAAAATACCAGCAACAGTGTGTGAAAACCTTGTGAAGACTTACAGAAAACGTTTGACCTCTGTCATTGCCAACAAAGGGTATATAACAAAGTGCTGAGATGAACTTTTGTTATTGACCAAATACTTATTTTCCACCATAATTTGCAAATAAATTCTTTAACCACTTGCACTCCGGGCAATTTTCCTAAAAATTCCAAAAAATAATGTGCCCAAAGTAAATCGAAAGCTGTTCTTCAACCCTTTGCAGCATCTTCATGGGGTTGGTCTCATTTAAAAGAAAACACTTTGAATTTTTTGGCAAAAAAAACATAATCTCTCTACGTGCTCCGGCCACTGAGTTACAGTCATCTAAACATACTGAACTTGAAGAAAAAAAATTTGGACACAGTGTTTTTTTGGATACAAATGCTTGTAAATAACACACAGCTGTCCGATCCGGCTGGAAAATGCAACAGAAATGTAGAACCAAGTTTCATCCAGCTGAGATCCAAATTTGGTAACAATACCACAAAAAATGAATATTTTACACAGCTTTGTTCTCAGGCTGTTCCCAGGCGTTTTGGAACTATGCCAAATTGTGCCAAATGGCACAGTTTGGAAAAACGGCTGTAACTTTTGAATAATTCAATGTAGAAGCTTCATTTTAGGCTCAAAGGAAAGGTTCGGCCCTCGCTACATGAGATTACACTTGTTGCATGTTTCCACAGCAACGCTGTCACAGCGCCCCCCCCCCCCTCGCTGCAGAAGAATAGCGGGGGTGGGGGGGCGTTCACAGCCTGTACACTGCGAGCAACCCCTTGTACCACGGCGCACGAACTTCAGACTTCGTGAACCGCACAGCTGTAATTTACTGATCGGTCAAAAGTCATTTTGGATTACAATTTTCAGGGATAGAGAATAATTTAGCTTATAACACCTTACCTCTTCACAGCGGAGTCTGGGCGAACTTCTCTTTCTCATTGTCAGACGAACGCGACGCTGGTCCGCTCTGGTTCTGGTCTCGCGACTCGATCAAAACATAATTCCATTATTGCGGTTTTGTGCTTCCATGATTGCGGTTTTTGGCGAACGATTTTTCAAAACAAATAACAGTAGTAATTAAAAAAAGACTGGCGAAGGCGTGTGTGTCACTCAGCCTTCGTCGTCAGCCTCCGTTGGTCTATAATGACCATGGAAGAAATCATAACGTCTACTCTGCTGGAACCAATACAAAATAAGCACCGACTGGGGCCGAACATGCCGATCCACGAATGGCACTCCCTGTCACACAGGTTGCATTTGTGGATGGTCTCCATGCTGCTGGGTCTGTGGAGCTCTTCCTGTGTCCTTTTTTGATCCGCTCCAGCAGTCAGTCTTCACCCAGCCTTAAAAAAAAACAGCTCACGAACTTCTCTGCTTCAATTGGCTCACTGCATTCAAAGCATTGGGAGGCGGGTCCTCCTTCCTAGGTTTTCATTCATTGGTTCGTCAAGGTTTCAGAAACCCAATTCAAGGCTCTTATTAGTCGAATGAGAGGTCAATCAGATGAACTAATCTGTTCACGGCTGTGTTTGCAGATTTTTTTTTTCAGTGGCGCTTGGAGGGCACACCACCTACACCATCACCATCAATATCCTTATCATGCGTCATGCGCACGAGGGCGCACGAGCGCGCTCTCGTGCGCCCTCGTGCGTCATAGGACGCAGAGACTTGCCCGCCCGCGGAACAACGGAGCGCAAGTGGTTAAAAATCAGACAATGTGATTTTTTGGATTTTTTTTTCTCATTTTGTCTCTCATAGTTGAGGTATACCTAGGATGAAAATTGGAGACCTCTCTCATCCTTTAAGTGGGAGAACTTGCACAATTGGTGGCTGACTAAATACTTTTTTACCCCACTGTATGATCTCTCTTTCTAGTATCTGACGCCTGAATTTATTTCCAATTATGAAAAAAAATTTTCACTTGTGTTTTTGCTTTCAAGTAGATGCTAAATTAAGTTGAGAAAGTTAATTTGACTATAGCACATAAAATAGATATAATTTTATGTATGATGCAAATTAGCGACAACAGGAATCTATGGTAAAAAAAATGGTAAAAAAGCACCTGTTCCCATCTCAAGTATGAAGAGTCTTTTATTTATGCAACAAAGTTATTTTCAGTATTTTCAACTGTCATGACTGCCAAACTATCATAAACCACTACAATGAACTATAAAAAACACATTATAAACACAAAACACAAGCAATGAACAAGAACAAAAACCTGCTGGAAACACCTCTTTCCTCCCACTCAGTTTGACTGTCCTTTCAATGCGTAGAGTGTGCATTGCTTCAGTTTCTTTGTGGAACGAACTTTTGGACAAGGGGAAAGGAACCATTTGCTCATCAACACACAACATTTGCTGTTGAGGGAGAGCCTGAAATTTGGGGAGAAGCGAGTCAACAACCAACCTGATTTTGAAAAGCCTGTCGTTATTGTCGGGTGCCATGTTGTCACTGAAATGAATGAAATGTTTGATTTCTTCCCATCTGTCTCGGGACATTATGTCTGTCACCTGCTGTACTCGACATGCACTTGACCAGTACATTCTTGACCGAGGTAAATGAAAAATGCTCATGTACACCACAGTGCCAATAAACTGCTCCAGTTCAGTCCGATCTAATTTGAGGGCATGGTTTGGATTTTGCTGTGTGCAGTACATGTTGCTTTGTGCCACAATCTTACCGTTCATTTTTAGATCTACAGATATAAAGAAAAATAAGGGACAGAAATTACATTTATATCCCACCACATTATTTCTGTCATGATTATAGATATGAGGTAGAATGGCAGTTTCTAAAGAAAACGTGTGTGAGTGTTGAACGCCATCTAAATACGGCACCTTATTGCATTCCATTGTTACTGAATGTAGCGAATTAGCATCACACCGAAAATCGTCTAATATCTTCAAAAATATTCGTCATAGGTACTCCACTCCTTCGTGGTAGTGATAAAAGTACACAATAAGCCTATACATATTTTTATTTTAGTACAACTTACCTGAGATTGGACAATTTTTCCACGACTGTCTTCTGAAAATGCAGACGTAGCACGAGGCAAGCATAGCAATCAGGAAATGGATGATGCTCCGTCTCTGACCGTTCCTAGGAGAAACTAATGCTTGCAAAAGGTTCCTAGGTATGTGTTGGAAGTGCTCCAACCGGTAGTGGAGGAATACGGATGGTATTTTGGTTGCATTTGGAGCGGAAGCGGATTGATGCGAATTCACGACAATCGACGTCAAGGGGTTAAAACTCTTGCTGCAGCATTTTGGATCAAATGAAGACTTTTTAAAGATGTTTTAGGATAACCTGATAATAAAGAGTTACAATAATCTAATCTAGAGCTAACAAAAGCGTGGATCAGTTTCTCAGCATCACTCTGAGACAAGATGCTCCTAATCTTGGCAATATTACGCAAATGATAGAAGGCAGTCTTAGAAACAAATTTAATATGTGAATTGAAAAACAGATCTTGATCAGAAATAACTCCAAGGTTCCTCACAGAGCTATTAAGAGAAAGAGTAACCGCATCCAAACTAAGAGTTTGATTTGGAAAGGTATTTCTAAGGTTTTTTGGACCAATAAGAATGACTTCAGTCTTATCTGAATTTAATAGCAGGAACTTGCAAGTCATCCAAGCTTTGATTTCCTTAAGACAGGCTTCTAACTTGAACTTGAACTTGAACTTAACCCAGCCAAAACGGTGGAGATGACTGTGGATTTCAGGCGACACCCCCCTTCATTCCCCCCACTCACCATCCTCAACAGCACAGTGTCCACTGTGGACTCCTTCAAGTTTCTGGGTACCACAACCTCCCGGAACCTGAAGTGGTCCTCCCATATTGACACTGTCCGGAAAAAGGCCCAGCAGAGGTTGTTTTTTCTGCGTCAGCTCAAGAAGTTTTATTTGCCTCAGGAGCTGCTGGTTGTCTTCTACACCGCCATCATCCAATCTGTCCTCTGCTTTTCCATCACTGTCTGGTTTGGATCTGCCACTAAACAGGACAAGACCAGACTGCAGCGGATCATTAAGTCTGCGGAGAGGATCATTGGTACCGACCTACCCCCCATTGAGAACTTATATCGGTCCATAACCAGGAAACGGGCGGGAAACATCTGTGCTGACCCATCACACCCCGGCCACAAACTGTTTGAACTTCTATCTTCTGGTCGTCGTTACAGATCACTGAAGGTCAAAACCACCCGTCACAGGAACAGTTTCTTTCCTCAAGCCATCACTCTGATGAACTCCTAACATTCACCTAGTCCTACCTGTTGCTGTACTCATTCATGACTTTTCATCCATTATTACATTGCACATAACTCTCACACTGCTTTTTACTTCATTCACATTATATCACTGAATCTGAGTCCACATTGAAATACTGTGTGATTGTATATTTTTTTCATATATTTCTGCAAAGTGTGGTTAGTCCGAGTAAATAACTGCATATATTCCTGTATATATTTGCATCCTTTTATAGAAACGTGGACAGACTGTAATTTACTGTACATACTCTGGTTGTCATTGAATCCTTATTTAAATCCTTCACCTGAACAACGAGAGCAAGTTTTTAGCCAAAGTCAAATTCCTTGTATGTGTTGTGCATACTTGGCCAATAAAGCTGATTCTGATTCTGATTCTGATTCTAACTTGGCTAATTGATTATTGTGTATGGGTGGGAGAACTTCATTGGGTGGCATGGGGGTTGGCAATTCGGGGCCTGCTTGTCCTGGCTGCGCTACCATTGTGTCACGGGGTGGGGCGCTTTGTCAGATTCTCCCTTGTGTCATTGGCATCGGGTGTGTGTGGGTGCTCGGGGGTGGTCAGGGGGGCCGTTGGCACGGGTTAGTGGCCATGTTGTCGTTGGACTGTTCCCGGGTGGCTGTGGCTGCGGGGCGTCCTGCTGCTGTCGGTGTGCGTCTGGGGTGGGTGGTCAGTGGGCTTGCGGTGGGCGCTCAGGGGTGTCACTTGGCATGTGGGGCACCGTGTGGGTCCAACCCATTGTTCTTTATTGTCACTATTGTTGTCGTGCATGTTTGTGTGTGCAAGATGAGTGGGAATGGGTGTAGCTGCTCCATCAAGTTTGTGGTGCTGGGAGCACCAGGGCGCAACGCTAGTGGGTCCTGGGCTGCTCGGCCTGGTGGCCCTCGCTCTGGGTTGGGATTTGGGGGCAGTGGGTGGCCTCATGAGCCAGTTTGCAAGCTGGCTTCTGGGGGGAGACGACTTCGCTTTTGGACCACCTCCCTTCCAGTCTTATCCCCCCCCCCCCAAAAAAAAAAATAAATTCTGGGTGGAATATACATCTTCTTGGATACATTTTGGGCTTTGGGGTGGGGGGGTGCCGCACTGTGTTGGTGAAGGGGATACCTCTGCTGCGCGGTGGGGCTGCCCTCGCCTCAATTTTAATTGTATTTTAGACACTGAGGGCTTGAGAGGATGGGGGCCCGGCTGCCTATCGCAGTGGCTGGTGGTGCTCCAACCACCATCCCCCTAATTTTAACTGCACTATGCTAGTCCACACATTTACACACAATCACATCATACAACCAGCATACACCTACCATGTTTTGTGCAAGGGGAAGGGGGTGGGGGTCTTCCCCCACACCTGTTGCCTTCCTTCTGCTGGGGGCCTGGGGGCCCGGCAGGGGGCCTGGGACCTGTCATGTTGTCAAAATCCCTGGGTGCTGCAGAATGTATAGATACAAACAAGAGAGTGAGAGAGGGACTGAATAAGAGAGTAAGCGAGAGTGAGGGAGTGATGAATGGAGATGGTGATGGTGAGTCGGTTTTGTGTGGTGCTTTGTGTGTCAGGTGGCGCCTCAGGGCACCTGCGGTGATCTGCTGATCAGTTGCTCGGGTGGGCACTGGGGGTAGGGGTTTGCTTCTGGGGCCGCCCTGGGGTGGGTCGGCGCGGGGGTGGGGTGGGGGGCTGCACCGGCGGTCTCCCCAGCTGCTGCCGGGCACTGGTGCATGTTCACATTTGCTGCATCTGCATCGCAGTCGCCCTAAGAAATAAGGTTGAATGAAGGTGGGTGAGTGTGAAAGGGAGAGCACAAATGGATGTGAGTCAGTCAGAGTGTGAGTGAGAGTGAGTGCGTGGGTGAACGTGAGTAGGTGTCGGTGACCCTGAGGGCAAGTGGGAGTGAGATTGAATAGGTACAGGAGTGAGAGAGAATGGGTGGGTCTGAGAGTGTGAGAGTGGGTGAGTGAGAGTGAGGGAGTACATGTGGGTGCATATGAGAGCATGAGGGTGTGAAGGTGTGGGGATGGGTGTGTCTGCGAGTTGGGAGGTGCTGGATTGAGGGGGGTAGTGCCTCTTGGCTATGTGGGCTCCTCTGGGCGGGGGTGACTTCTTTGGGCATGGGGGTCCCCGGGGTGTGCGGCGGTGGTGCTGGGGGGGGGGGGCAGACCCGCTGTGGGGGTGGCTGGGGGGGCTCCCGCTGCGGGGCACGGGCCCGTATCCAGGCCCGGGGGGGTGGGAGCACTGGCCTCCTGGCGCCTTGGGCCCGGGGACTGGCCTTGCCCCACTGGGGGATTGGGGGGTTGGCAGGCCTGGGGGTGTGGGCCTTCCGTGCCAGCAGCCTGGCGGCCTGGCCTCCCTCGTTCGTCCCTCCAGGGGCGGATGCCTGGCTTTCCTGGGGCCTGCTGACTTCAGACATTTGTGCCCTGTGGGGGTTGGCGGCGCTGCCTTGCCTGCTCGGGGTTCCCGGGATGGGGGGGGGTTGATGCGATCGGCCTCCCTCGTCGTATGTTTCCTGACAAACTACTCACATGCACACATTTATTTTGCATGCGCTCATATATATGCACACGGACGCACACGCGCAAATGTCTCTCCTTTAACAGGTGCGGATACTAGACTCATGTTGAGACATCTTCGGTGGAAGAAGCAGTTTGTCTTCTGTTTGTTTTAGTTGTTGTTTTTTTGTGTTTTTGTCTGTTCCTCTCCCTTTTCTTTCCCCCTCTACACACTTCCTTTCCCCATTCCCCATCCTGTCGGGTCCTCCATGGGTAAAATAATTTAAAGTATTAAAAGTTATTACAGGAGGAGTTTACAACAATATACAGTACATAGTTAGGTATTGTAAAAGCTCCTTTTGGCAAAATAAATCTGTTTTGGCACAATAAGGGTAACAGGTCTCTGTTCTTCTTACTTAGCTGCCTGACAGGACAAAAAAAAAAATGCATTCAGTGTAGTTTAGCTGCTGTAATGGATATTGTGTTAAAGTCTGTATTTGCTGTTCCACAAAAGAGTTTTTCTGAATAGCCAAAATTTACAAATCACTGTAATAGGAAATGTTTGACAATCCTGTGCTTTTCTTGTATTGTTATATAGAATATCACTGTAGTAAACTGGAAAAAAATCATCTGCTTTAAAATTTGTAATTCTTCCCACAACTTATAGTGCCCCCCTCATGGATCGTCACCTTATCGTGGTGGGGGGGTTTGCGTGCCCCAGTGATCCCAGGAGCTATGTTGTCCGGGGCAATTTGCCTCTGATAGGGTCTCCCAAGACAAACTGGTCCTGGGTGAAGGGCCAGACTAAGAACGATCCAACAGACTCTCATGATAAATTGTATATCAAGGATTCAGTGTACCCCGCCCGGTATGGGGTTACCGGGGCCCCACCCTGGAGCCAGGCCTGGGGGAGGGGCTCGAAGGCTAGCGTCTGGTGGCCAGGTTTCCACCCATGGGACCCGGCCGGGCTCAGCCCGAAGGAGTTACATGGGTCCGCCCTCCAGTAGGTTCACCACCTGCAGGAGGGATCATGGAGGTCCGGTGCTATGTGGATTAGGTAGCAGTCAAAGGCGGAGACCTTGGCGGACTGATCCCAAGCTTTCTAAACTGGCTTTTGGTACGTGGAATGTCACCTCTCTGGTGGGGAAGGAGCCTGAGCTGGTGTACGAGATTGAGCGATACCGGCTAGATATAGTCGGCCTCACCTCAACACACAGCTCCGGTTCCGGAACCAGTCTCCTGGAGAGGGGCTGGAGCTTGGCCTTTTCTGGAGTTGCCCCGGGCGAGAGGCGACGAGCAGGGGTAGGTATTCTTGTATCGCCCCACCTTGCTGCCTCTATATTGGAGTTTTCCCCGGTGGACGAAAGGGTTGCTTCCCTGCGCCTTCGGGTTGGGAAACGGGTCCTGACCATCATTTGTGCCTATGCACCAAATGATGTTTCAGAGTACCCACCCTTTTTGGAGTCTGTGACTGGGGTGCTGGAGGGTGCTCCTCCTGGAGACTCCATTGTCCTACTGGGGGACTTCAATGCGCACGTGGGCAACGACAGTGAAACCTGGAGGGGGGTGATTGGGAGGAACGGCCTGCCCGATCTGAACCCGAGTGGTGTTCAGTTATTGGACTTCTGTGCTAACCACAGTCTGTCCATAACGAACACCATGTTCAAGCATAAGGGTGTCCATATGTGCACCTGGCACCAGGACACCCTAGGCCGCAGGTCGATGATCGATTTTGTTATCGTATCATCAGACCTGCGACCGTATGTCTTGGACACCCGAGTAAAGAGAGGTGCAGAGCTGTCAACTGATCACCACCTGGTGGTGAGTTGGATCCGATGGCAGGGGAGGAAGCCATTCAGACCTGGTAGACCCAAACGTATAGTGAGGGTGTGCTGGGAGCGTCTGGCTGAGGCCCCTGTCCGGGAGGTCTTCAACTCCCACCTCCGGAAGAACTTCAACCACATTCCGAGGGAGTCTGGAGACATGGAGTCTGAATGGGCCATGTTCTCCACCTCTGTTGTTGAAGCGGCGGCCCAGAGCTGCGGCCGCAAGGTGGTCGGTGCATCTCGTGGTGGCAACCCCCGAACCAAGTGGTGGACACCAGTGGTGAGGGGGGCCATTAAGCTGAAGAAGGAGTCCTATCAAGCTTGGTTGGCTTGTGGGACTCCCGAAGCAGCTGAGGTGTACCGGCAGGCCAAGCGGAGTGCAGCTCGGGTGGTTGCTGAAGCAAAAACCCGGGTATGGGAGGAGTTCGGTGAGGCCATGGAACAAGACTTTCGGTCGGCTTCAAAGAGATTCTGGCAAACTGTTCGGCGGCTCAGGAGGGGAAAGCAGCTCCCCGTCCACACTGTGTATGGTGCGGATGGGACACTGTTGACTTCAACTGGGGATATCGTCGGGCGGTGGAAGGAATACTTCGAGGATCTCCTCAATCCCACTGATACGCCTTCCACAGAGGAAGCAGGGTTTGGGGACAAGGGGGATGACTCGCCTATCACAGGGGCTGAGGTCGCCAAGGTGGTTAAAAATCTCCTTGGTGGCCGGGCCCCGGGGGTGGACGAGATTCGCCCCGAGTACCTCAAGGCCCTGGATGTTGTTGGGCTGTCATGGTTGACACGCCTCTGCAACATTGCGTGGAGGTCGGGGGCAGTGCCTTTGGCATGGCAAACCGGGGTGGTGGTTCCTCTCTTCAAAAAAGGGGACCGGAGGGTGTGCTCCAACTTTAGAGGGATCACACTCCTCAGCCTCCCTGGGAAGGTCTATGCCAAGGTACTGGAGAGGAGAGTCCGGCCGTTGGTCGAACCTCGGATTCAGGAGGAGCAATGTGGTTTTCGTCCTGGCCGTGGCACATCGGACCAGCTCTTTACCCTCTCGAGAATTCTTGAGGGTTCGTGGGAGTTTGCCCAACCAGTTTACATGTGTTTTGTGGACTTGGAGAAGGCATTTGACCGCGTCCCTCGTGGATTTTTGTGGGGGGTGCTTCGGGAGTATGGGGTATCGGGCTTGTTTTTACGAGCTATTCGGTCTCTGTACGACCGTTGTGAGAGTTTAGTTCGTATTGCCAACACTCGGTCGGAGTCATTCCCAGTGAGAGTTGGACTCCGCCAGGGCTGCCCTTTGTCACCGGTCCTGTTCATAATTTTTATGGACAGGATTTCTAGGCGCAGCCAGGGAATGGAGGGTGTCATACTTGGTGACCACAGGATCTCATCTCTGTTGTTTGCAGATGATGTTGTCCTGTTGGCTTCATCCAGCAATGACCTACAGCTCTTGCTGGGACGGTTTGCCGCTGAGTGTGAAGCGGCTGGGATGAGAATCAGCACCTCCAAGTCCGAGTCCATGGTCCTCAGCCGGAAAAAGGTGGATTGTCCTCTCCGGGTTGGGGACAGGCTCCTGCCCCAAGTGGAGGAGTTTAAGTATCTTGGGGTCTTGTTCACGAGTGAGGGGAAAATGGAGCGAGAGATCGACAGACGGATTGGAGCAGCATCTGCAGTGATGCGGACGTTGTACCGGTCTGTTGTGGTGAAGAGGGAGCTTAGTTCTAAGGCAAAGCTGTCGATTTACCAGTCAATCTACGTTCCTACTCTCACCTATGGTCACGAGCTTTGGGTAATGACCGAAAGAACGAGATCGCGGATACAAGCGGCTGAAATGAGCTTTCTCCGTAGGATTGCTGGACTCACCCTCAGAGATAGGGTGAGGAGCTCAGTCATCCGGGAGAGGCTCAGAGTAGAACCGCTGCTCCTCCACATTGAAAGGAGTCAGTTGAGGTGGTATGGGCATCTGATTAGGATGCCTCCTGGACGTCTCCCACTTGAGGTGTTTCAGGCACGTCCCACTGGGAGGAGACCCCGGGGCAGACCCAGGACTCGGTGGAGAGACTATGTCTCCCAGCTAGTCTGGGAACGCCTTGGTATCCCCTCTGAAGAGCTGGAGCAGGTGGCTGGGGAGAGGGAAGTCTGGGCTTCTCTGCTTGAACTGCTGCCTCCGCGACCCGGACCTCCGGAAAAGCGGTAGAAGATGGATGGATGGATGGATGGATGGATGGAACTTATAGTGCAAAAAAACCCTCTCAAAACATTGTAACTTTTATTGCAACTTTTAGAAAAAGCTCCCGCAAATTCAGGCTTTTGGGGCCACAGCAATCATAAAAATATCCTGTGAAATCCTGGAGGGACTGATTTACTGCTTTGGCTAACCAGTTCTTATTATCTTATTTACCCCTTTGCTGCTGTAATCCTGGAATTTCCCCATTGTGGGACTAATGAAGGCTTATCTTATCTTATCTTATCTTAAGGAGTGTTTTAGATAGATGTACTTTATTGATCCCAAACTGGGAAATAACAGAGAATTTACCAATTAACCAATACCAGTTTTCAAGAACAAAGGTGATGCTCAGAGCTGTACTAACTACAGAGGCATAAAGTTGATCAGCCACACTATGAAGATATGGGAAAGAGTTGTTGAAGCTAGGTTAAGAGGAGAGGTGACAATCAGTGAGCAGCAGTACGGTTTCATGCCAAGAAGGGGTACTACAGATGCAATGTTTGCTCTAAGAGTGTTAATGGGGAAGTATAGAGACGGTCAGGAGTTGCACTGTGTCTTTGTGGATCTAGAGAAAGCATGTGATAGGGTGCCAAGAGAAGAAGTGTGGTACTGTATGAGAAAGTCAGCAGTGGCAGAGAAGTATGTGAGGGTGGTGCAGGACATGTATGAGGACAGCGAGACGGTGCTCTGTAGGAGTGACAGATGGGTTCAAGGTGGGGGTGGGATTACATCAGGGATCGACTCTGAGCCCCTTCTTGTTTGCCATGGTGATGGACAGTCTGACAGATGAGGTCAGGCAGGAGTCTTCATGGACTGGGATGTTTGCAGATGACATTGAGATCTGCAGTGAGAGTAGGGAGCAGGTGGAAGAGAACCTGGAGAGGTGGAGATATGCTATGGAGAGAAGAGGAATGGAATTCAGTAGAAGCAAGACAGAATACATGAGTGTAAATGAGAGGGAGGCAGGTGTAACAGTAAAGATGGAAGGAGTAGAGGTAGTGAAAGTAGATGAGTTTAAATACCTGGGGTCAACCATCCAAAACAATGGAAAATGCACAAGAGAAGTGAAGAAGAGAGTGCAGGCAGGGTGGAGTAGGTGGAGATGAGTGTCAGGGGTGATTTGTGACAGAAGGGTAGCAGCAAGAGTGAAAGGGAAGATTTACAAGACGATAGTGAGACCTGCTATGATGTATGGTTTGGAGACGGTGGTGATGTGTATGACTGTGTGTGTATGTGATGCCGTGCCCACCCCAGCGTGACGTCAGGCATGCACGGCCCACTCTGTATATAAACCCAAGTTCATGTAATAAAGTTAGACTTGTTAGCTGCATGAAGACTCGCCTCCGACTCCCTCATTCCAAGACGTAACAGTTGGCGCTGACAAAAATACAGGAGATACAGCTGAAGGTGGTAGAGTTAAAGATGCTAAGATTTTCATTGGGAGAGACAAGATTAGGAATGAGTATATCAGAGGGACAGCTTTGGTTGAGCAGTTTGGAGATGAAGTAAGCGCGGCAAGGCTGAGATGGTTTGGACATGTGCAGAGGAGGGAGAGTAGATATATTGGACAAAGGATGTTGAAGATGGAGCTGCCAGGCAGGAGGAAAAGAGGAAGACCACAGAGAAGATTCATGGATGTAGTGAAGGAGGATATGGAGAGGGTTGGTGTTACAGAGGAAGATGAAGAGATAGGGGGAGATGGAGACAGATGATCTGCTGTGGTAGCCCCTAAAGGGAGCAGCCAAAAGAAAAAGAATATTTGGCCCTTTTTTCCAGGAGAAATATAGCTTTCAAAATCTGGCAAATTTTTGTCATTATTATTATATGTTATAAATGCTTAACAGTATATTGGAAGGGAACATTCCTTACTTGTGCAAAGTAGTATTGTTATGTGCGGTCTCTATGAGCAGAGCAGATTGTAAAATCTGACAGCAGCAGGAGCACTTTGGGTGGAGCATCCTGCCGCTAAATGAGCTGCTCAGTGCACTCAGCATGTCCTGCACAGGGTGGGACTCAGACTCCAGCAGAGATGACAGTTTAGCCACCATCCTTCTCTCTCGTAACGTCTCCACTGGGTCTAGGCAGCACCCTAGAACAGAGCTGGCCTTCTTAATCTGCCAGTTCAGTCCCTTCCTGTCGGCGGTTGTGATGCTGCTGCCCCAGTAGATCACTCCATACATGATAGCTGATGGCATCACAGAGTCATAGAAGGTCTTCAGGAGTGCCTCCTGTACTCCAAAAGACCTGAGTTTCCTCAGAAGGAACAGCCTGCCCTGCCCCTTCTTTTAAAGCAGGTTTGTGTTGTGTGACCAGTCCAGTTTATTTTTCAGGTGAACACCCAGGTACTTATAAGATGTCACCATCTCAATGTCTGTTACTTGGATGTTTATCGGTGCTGAGGGGGAGTGTCTACACCTGCAGGAGTCCACCACCAGTTTCTTGGTCTTCCCTGCAGTGATCTGGAGGTAATTCCACAGGCACCAGTCTACAAAGTCCTGGATCAGTCCTCTGTACTCTGAGTCACCCCATCAGAGATGAGGCAGACAATCGCACAGTCATCAGAGAACTTCTGCAGGTGGCAGTGTGGCATGTTATATGAAAAGTCAGCAGTGTTGAGGGTAAACAGGAAGGAAGCCAGAACTGTTCCCTGGGGCCCCCCCTACTGCAGATGATGGTGTCAGACACACAGTCCTGGGTCTTCACAAACAGTGGATGATCTGTGAGGTAGTCCAGGATCCAAGATGACAGAAGTTGGTCCACCCCTGCACACAGCAGCTTGTCCTTCAGGAGCAGTAGCCAAATGGTGTTAAAAGCACGAGAGAAATCGAAGAACATGAGCCTCACAGTGCACCCAGGCTTCTCCAGGTGAGACAGAGTATGATGTAGGAGGAAGCTCACTGCATCCTCCACATCAATTCCATTTTCCATCTTGCCTTGAGAGAGAGCAGTCGCATTTTTCTTCCCTCCTCCCCTGCCTTCCTGATCTATTCCCAGCTTTTGCAATGTTGTGTTTTTGTCTGTGTTTAGTCACTCTTCTTCTGCTGAATCTTAATCTAAACGGAAATTATGGATTTGGAAGCGGCTTAAATGTGCTATTGTCACTATTTTTTTCAACAAGAATTGGGCCAAGGGGGAGCCCAAGAATTGGAACCTACGAGGAGACTCATGGACATTGGAATTCATGCGTCTATGGAAACATTATTGGTTATGATCTCAGGACTTCTATTTTTGGCTGTGGAGTTCCCTGATGCATCAGAAATTGAAGGAAAGTGAGAGAGCTGTTCAAGCGGACCCAGCAAGCTCCTTCATCAAATTCGACCAGTTGGGGAGGGCACGAGTAGCGGCAACGGTGAACTGAATGACAGTGATTCAGTGAAGGAATACATCTGAAGCCCTGTGCTCTCTATGGAAAAACAGTTTAAGCCTGCATATATAATGAAAGCACAGAACTACACGGATGAGGACAAATTCTATTCTCTGAGTGCACTGTGCTGATTTGATTTGATTTGACCTTGTTTGCCCCGTGTTTACATTCCTCCTGACTGAGATAAGTGGAAGGATCGGCTCATGTCTACCCAAACAATCAACAATCAGTTGTTTGTCGTCAGCGGATTGGACCCCCGAGGACAATGCCCATGTGCCTTCTGCAAGCAAGAGAGAGAGAGAGAGAGAGAGAGACTCTGGACTCTGGACTTGTTTATAAGTCACATGATTATAACATCTATCCACTGCCAGGAGGCGCCTTCTGCTGCTCACTAACAACTGTTACATTTACACTATACAATGCATACAACACTACATGCATACGATATACACACACTGCTCTCCTTCTGTGTGTGATTTGTCTACTAAATGTCTGCTAAATATGCATTGAGGGTTTTTTTGCCTGCAATCAAAATTTCGCTTACTCATTAAGCGTCAATTTGATAAAACATGTTTTTTTCTCTCGCCTATTGTGTCATATCCTCTCTTTTCTTTTTTTTTCCTTTCTTCTTTATGACTGGCGCCTAGCGACTGCCCCGGCCTTGGATGCGCTCTGCAGAGCGTGCCCAAATGCCAAGTCACGTTTCGTTACCTTGTATTCATACATGTGTAATGACAATAAAGTTGAATCTCAATCTCAATCTCAATCTCAATCTCAATCAATGCCATGCTAGTAGGCAAACTGAAGTAGGTCCTTCGCTGGTCTCACCAGGGGGTGGTATGGGCAAGGAGCAGCCTCTCCAGGGTCTTCATCAGGTGTGATGTGAGGACCACTGGTCTATAGCTGCTCAAGTCCTTCGAGATGTGGAGTCTTCGGCATGGGTACCATGCAGGATGTTTCCCACAACTGTGGTACCCTCCCCACTCTTAGGATCAAAACAGTGTTTAAATCCCCAGAGATGAGCAAGAGGACATCGAGGTGCTTCGTGTGCAGCCTGCTGGTAAGAGAGTGGATGACGTCACAGACTGCATCAGCGTTAGTGGGTGGGTGGGATTTCACAGGGATGACAATAATGTCTGAAACACCGTCGGTAGATGGTAAAACCTGTATGTGGTGTGTTTTAGGCTCCTGCCTTCCCTACTGTATGCCTGCGAGACCTGGACAGTCTACGAGCGCCACGCCAGAAAGCTAAACCCCTTTCACCAGAACTGCCTCAGAAAGCTCCTGAAGGTCACCTGGCAGGACAAAATCCCTGACACAGAGGTCCTCTCCCGAGCTGAGCTGCCTAGCATCCCCACCCTGCTCAAGAGAGCCCAGATTAGGTGGGCTGGCCACCTTGTTCGTATGCCTGACTCACGCCTACCAAAGACACTGTTCTACGGCGAACTAGCAGAGGGCAAGCGTTCACAAGGTGGTCAGAAGAAGCTCTACAAAGATTCTCTTAAGGTCTCCCTGAAGAACTTTGACATCAGTTCTGACACCTGGGAGACTCTAGTGCTAGACCAACCAGACTGGCGTAGCCGTACCAGCAAAGGTGCTGCCTCCTTTTAGCTGAATAGGATTGCCAAGGCCCAGAGAAAATGTGAGCTTTGCAAGTCCAGAGCCACCCCTGTATCTTCTGCCTACGCAGACCACCTGTGCCCGACCTGTGGCAGAGCCTTCCGTGCCCACATCGGACTGATCAGCCACAGCCAGACACACCACACCCAGTCCTCTTCCCTGTGATGTCCTTGGTCATTGTCGAGAACGACGGATGAACAACAACAATTTTCAACGAACTAGTTATCTATTTCTATTATATCTTAAAGCAACACTGTTCAAAATTTACCCCTTAAAATAGTGTTTCCAAAATAATTTTAGTAGTACATCAGCCTCCGACTGAGTGAATTTCACTTCCACTGTAGCCTGAATGACCCTTCCTCCCCTGCAACAGCACCATATAACTTTCCTGTTCCTGGTAGGAACACTGAAAAGACTGAAAACGGCATGCTTTACACCTTTCACAATTGTGATACAAATTGTGAACAGACATGCGAAAATATGATATCAACAATCAAAGAAATTATCTCAAAATATAAAATAACAACACTATCTAAGCACAAGAGAAAACAGGACCAACCTTGGCTAAATGAAAAATTATGGAATCTCATGAAAAAAGGGATTTAGCTCTTAAAAATGGCTAAAAACTAATTTAAGTACAAATAGACTGATTTTTAAAAGCCTCAGAAATGAAGTCAACATGCAGATCCGCAAAGCAAAATCTAATTTCTTCTTATATATAATCAAAAATGCAAAAGGGAACAACAAAAAACTCTGGAACTTTATTGATAAACTCACGGGAAAAAAATGCAAAGAAAGTGAAGTCATACAATTCAATTTGAAAACTTCACTCAGATAGCTTAATTATAGCCAGCAATTTTATTGAGTATTTTGTCAAATTGGTACAAGAACTGGGTCTGAATTTTACCCAGACATACCCACACCATCCATCCATCCATTTTCTACCACTTTTCCGGAGGTGCGGGTCACAGAGGCAGCAGCTCAAGCAGAAAAGCCCAGACTTCCCTCTCCCCAGCCACCTTCTCCAGCTGTTCAGAGAAGATACTAAGATGTTCCCAGGCCAACTGGGAGACATAGTCTCTCCACCATGTCCTGGGTCTGCCCCGGGGTCTCCTTCCAGAGGGACGTGCCCGAAACACCTCAAGTGGGAGGTGTCCAGGAGGCATCCTGATCAGATGCCCGAACCACCTCAACTGGCTCCTTTCAATATGGAGGAGCAACGGTTCTACTTTGAGCCTCTCCTGGATGACTGAGCTCCTCACCCTATCTCTGAGGGTGAGTCCAGCAATCCTACGGCGAAAGCTCATTTCAGCCGTTTGTAGCCGCAATCTCACTCTTTCGGTCAATACCCAAAGCTCATGACCATAGGTGAGGGTAGGAACGTAGACTGACTGGTAAATCAACAGCTTTGCTTTAGAGCTTAGCTCCCTCTTCACCACAACAGACTGATACAAGGTACGCACCACTGCAGAGGCTGCCCCGATCTATCTATCAATCTCTGGCTCCATTCTCCCCTCACTCATGAATGAGATCCCCGAGATACTTAAACTCCTCCACTTGGGGCAGGAGCTTGTCCCCAACCCGCAGAGTACAATCCACCTTTTTCCAGCTGAGGACCATGAACTCGGACTTGAAGATGTTGATTTTCATACCAGCTCCTTCACTCTCAGTAGCAAACCGTCCCAGCAAGGGTTGCCCACAACAAATTAAAATAGATCATGAAACTGATCTAAACATTGAACCCACAAATGAGGTAAAGCTTAATAAAATTCTATCATCTCTATCAAGTTCCAGAGCTAAGGATATTCACGGACTAGACACTGTATTCTTGAAAAAAACATAAAGATACTTTAATAATTCCAATTGCAGAACTAATAAATCAATCAATACATGAAAATATCTTTCCTGATGCATTGAAACCTGCCATCGTAACCCCCATACACAAAGCCAGAGACAAACAGGAAATTAGTAATTATAGGCTGATAAGTATACTTCCTGATTTGTCAAAAGCCATTGAAAAGGTGGTAGTAGACCAACTGGTAGAACATCTCGAATCTGCCCAGCTGCTGCATCCCATGCAGTTTAGTTTCAGGCCGAACTACTCAATGGAGACTGCATGTTGTTACGGTTAAAGACAATCTGGACGGGGGTGGCAGGAGCCATCTTTTTAGACTTGCATAAAGCCTTTAATATGGTCAATCACTCAGTCCTTCTTTCTAAACTATCAGGATATAAATTGTCCGTGAATACCCTTCGCTGGTTAAAATCTTATATATATGGTCACTCCCAGTGTGTGCGCATAAACAATACTTATCCCAATCAAAGGCATGTACCGTGGGAGTACCACAAGGTTCAGTTTTAGGCCCACTGCTGTTTACTTTGTATATTAATGATTTGCCGTCAGTATGTGAAAATTACATAAAAATTCTGATGTATGTAGATGATACAGTCATCTACACGCATGGGAAGGATGCCAAACAAGTGGCTGCCAAGTTAATGATAGCAATGGAGAAAGTGTTACAATGGCTTAATCAGTCATGCCTCACTCTGAACATGGGGAAAACAGCTACCTATCTGAGTATAACTGTAAATGGAGCAAATATAGAAAATGTAACTGTCATGGAGCAGACCTGGCGGACCACTAATGAGACGCTATAAGCAACCAGTGAGTTTGGGTATTTATTAAAGGACTGATACAATGTACAAAATAATGAGCCTCGTGGGGCAAAACACAAATAAAGGCTGTGGCTAAGACACACTGATGAAATACACAGACTAAGGGAAAACTTACTGAGAGTAGCTAGGATCAAGAGGATGACTGGAGCCGGGAAATGGGGACACCAGCCTAACGTTGGGAAGACCAGCGTTACTCGTACGTGAGCGAGGTTGCAGCCCGGAGTGGCAGAGGCTACTCCCTTAAATAGGGCAAGATGATTAATCAGCTGATGAGGGCGTCATCAGCTGAATCAAAACCAGCTGTCACTGCCGAGCCCAGCTCTGACAGCTGGAAGCCCTGCAGAGACGCTGTCAGAATAAAAGCTCTGAGAGCCCACAAGAAATTAATTCAGAATGAGAGGAAAATACTGCATGACCCGAGCGCGGACGAGATCGGCGCTCAGACCATGACAGTACTCCCCCTCCGAAGGAACACACTCTGGGCGTAAACGTAACATCCAAGCCTCTCCCCCACCCAGAAGGCTACAAAATCCCACTGAGGGCGGGTGGAGGGGGAAAAAAGGCTAGGAGGGCAAGAGTCAAAAAAAAAACAAAAAACAAAAAAAAACAAGGAATTCCAAGGAATGGAACCAGGTAAAAATGACAAGGGCCAATACAGAACAAATATGAACATGGTGCACAACAGCGCAAGGAAACAAAACCCACAAATATATTCCATAATGCACAGGTGGAACAACAGACAGAACAATGAATGCAGATAACAGAAATACTATGCCTACAGGCCACAAATAACAGAAATACTAAGTCAAGGGGCCAAAAACACAGGCCAAAAGAAACAAATGGCAACCATAGCATCTCTCAAATAGAGGAAGGGAAAAGAAAAAAAAAAAATCACACTAAATAGCAGCGAAATACAGGCGGTACAATAAGTCCAAATGACTGGCACAGGCAAGAGAACAATAAATGCAAATAACAGAAATACAGTGCCTACAGACCAAGATACACAGGCCCAAAGAAACAAAAGGAACCACATACCTCTCAAACAGAGGCAGGGAAAACAACAAATCACGCTAAACAGCGACAAAATACAGACAGTTCCATAAGTCCAAATAAACTGGCAGAGGCGACAGAAGCGCATATTTCAGACTACAGAGGGGGAGAAAGAAAAAAACACACGCTAAACAGCGGCGAAATAAAAACAGTTTAAATCAGTACAAATAAACGGCCATAGGCAACAATAGAACATCTCTCAGACTACAGAGGTGACAATCAAAAGGAGAGAAAAAAAATCATTACAGGAATGCAGGCAGGCAGAGCACAATAACACAAAAACAAATAGTTCGGGAGGTCTACCTGCATCCAGCGTCCAGATCACTGGCAGGGGGAAAAGAAAGAGTTCAGGCTGTCTACCCCAGTCCCAGGCCCAGAGAAACAGAACCTCTGGCCTCAGGACCAGGTGGCCAAACAGAAAGTCCAGTTTGTCGGGTGGCCGACCCAGAACGCCAAACGGGTAAAGCAGTTTCCCAGGCGGCCGACCCGCGTCAATAGGCCACCTGGACCGCAGGGGGAACTCGGAGGCAGCCTTCCTATTGAGAGGGATAGCAAGGGAGAGCCGCGTCAGAAAAGGGAAATCCCAGCGGCACCAGGTGGAGGGAAAAAGGGATCAAGGAAAAGATGAGGGACCAGTCCGGTGTCGATTGACGGAGGATCTGCAGCTCCTTCTCTGAACCCCATACGGACTGGCGCTGCGCTCTCTTTGGATCCCAAGCGGGAACGTGCTGCACCCACGACGGACCCCAACTGGGCCAGAACAGCGTCCATGACGGACCCCGATTGGGTCCGTGTTGCACCCACATCGGACCCCGACTGGGCCGGCGCAGCACCAGGGATGACCTTCAGACCCGAACCCAGAACCTCCAAGGTGACGACCGGAGCAGGCTCGTCACCGGTGACCCTGGGAGAAGGCTCAGAGGAGAACAGAGAACCGGGATCAGAATCACTGGCAACGGCAGAGCCCAGCGAGACAAGCTCGGACGCAGCGGATGGCTGCGCCCAGCTCGTCTCCCCAAGAGACAGGCAAAAATGCTCCAGAATAGAAGAAAGGAAGACAAAATAGAGCACTTGCCTGATCTCAGGCTCCACCGCAGCCCAGGACTTCGATAATCTGGGTTCAGTGCGCTGAAGGTCCACTTCTGGCTCCCACTCGACTGCGGCGGGCTCCGCAGCCGGAATGATGGTGTCCTCAGTCTGGGGATTCCCTGACGCTGACGTCCACGCCGAAAACCAGCACGGCGTAGTGGCAGGGGATCCTTGACCTGCTGGGTCGAACCGCTCCCCCGTGGAGACCCAGGGATGCTTAGTCGTCAGCGCAGGCTCCAGTTGGCAGTCCGCCCTCCTCCTCTGCCCATGACGTGGCTGCGGGGCTGGAACCAGGCACTCCAGGGCCACAGACTCCTTCCTCGTCCAGCGGTGTAGTCTTGGCACCGGGGAACACTCAGGGGAAGGAGACACACAGGTAGCAGGTTCACAGTTAATAATTGCAGCAGGTGGAGGAAGCTCGGGGGACTGAGAACCCCAAACTTCACCCCCAGGGATCGAACAAGGCAATTCACCCAGTGAAGGAAAAGAATGAAGAGACACTTGCCTGATCCGCTGAGGACCGATGGAAGCTGCTGCGGTGGGCTTTGTTTTCTCCCTTCCCCTTTGGATGGTGATGAAGGGCCCCCCAGGAAGACGAGGAGGAGCCACTCGCACCGGATCGATGACGGGAACAACCGGAGCAGGACTCGTGGCATTCTCAGCAGCTGGAGAGAGCGTCGAGGAGGAGGGAGGAACAGCCGAGGCAGGCCGGGGACGAAGCACATACAACCCAGAGGCAGCGGCGGCTGTCTTACCCCTCTGGCGAGATACAGAGGCTGCAGCTGGCTGGGAGACAGAGTTCGTGCGGCTACCAGGAACTGGGTTGGGACGGGGTTTTCGCTGAGGATTTGCCAAGGGAATCCCGGCTGACGTCTCTCTCCACTGAGGATCACCCCTGGGTGGTGTGAACTCCTGGACTGGATAGGGGACAGGAATGGGATCCCGAGATGAGGAGCGAGGATGTCTCCTCTTCGGCTTCCTGCCGGAGTTTCCCTTCAGCCCACGGAGCTTCTCCCGGTGAGCAAGATGTCCGCCATCCTCGCAGTGATTTCAGGGTGGTCAGTGTAGCAAGGATGGCAGTTGATAGTCGCCTCAGCGAGGTCCAGGTACCAGCGTGCATCATTGGGAATGTTGTAAAGCCGAGTGGTGGAGAGGATACCATCAATGTCGATGAGGGCCGTAACCAGCTCGTAGCCCAAGCTCATCGTATAGGCCTTGGGCGGCGCCACCTCCCAGCACACTGGTTCGAGAAGACAGAAAAACTACAAGCCCCAATTAAACAAACTCACAGTCACCGGCGTCTCATTTTGGCTGCGACCTACTGTCATGGAGCGGTCCTGGTGGACCACTAATGAGACGCTATAGGCAACCAGTGAGTTTGCGTATTTATTAAAGGACTGATACAATGTACAAAATAATAAGCCTCGTGGGGCAAAACACAAATAAAGACTATGGCTAAGACACACTGACGAAATACACAGACTAAGGGATAACTTACTGAGAGTAGCTAGGATCGGGAGGATGACTGGAGCCGGGAAATGGGGACACCAGCCTAACGTTGGGAAGACCAGCGTTACTCATACGTGAGCGAGGTCACAGCCTGGAGTGGCAGAGGCTGCTCCCTTAAATAGGGCAAGATGATTAATCAGCTGATGAGGGCGTCATCAGCTGAATCAAAACCAGCTGTCACTGCCGAGCCCGGCTCTGACAGCCGGAAGCCCCGCAGAGACGCTGTCAGAATAAGAGCTCTGAGAGCCCACAAGGAATTAATACAGAATAGGAGAAAAATACTGCATGATCCGAGCGCGGACGAGATCGGCGCTCAGACCATGACAGTAACAGAGTTTAAGTATTTGGGCATCACATTCGATCCCATGCTCAGCTTTCAAAAGCATATAAAATGGATGAGCCGCACTCTGAAATATAACCTTGCAAACTTTCATTGCATCAGAAACTCACTTTCTCTAAAAGGATCAAAAACCTTTCTGAATGCCATTATTTTGACACATTTCTCCTATTCTCATGCTGGTCACAAGCTAACAGTACGACTCTGAAACTTTTGAAATCTCTGTGTAAACAATCCATCAAAATTGTGGACAAGAAGACACGACAGTATCACTATTGTGGTATACTTGCCAAACACAAGCTTTTTAAGCTTTGAAAATGTGATCATGTATGCAAATATATGGTTGGTTTTTAAAATTACCCATGGTTCTGCACCCCCGCTTCGTAACACCAATTTTTTAAAAGAACATAAAGAATCTCTTATTTGTCCAATTACTCATTTACTCAGTCTGTCAATCAAACATGCTGTTGTCCCAACTGCTTAGAAGGTAGGAGTGGTTAGATCAATTTTCAAAACAGGGAATAAAACTGATATAAACAACTATAGACCAATCAGCATCTTACCTGTCATCTCCAAAATAATTGAAAAATGGGTGGCTACACTATTATGTGAACATCTGAATTATGGGAACGCCCCCCTGCATCACGCACAGTTTGGGTTCCGTGGCCACCATTCAATAGAGTCTGCAATAAGCTTGTTTTTAGAGAAAACTAAATCTTTCTTAGATAAGTGCAATTGTGTAGGTGCTGTGTTCTTTGATCTGAAGAAGGCATTTGACACCGTTGACCACAACATCCTTTTAACCAGACTTACTCAGTTTAATTTTTCAGAACACACTATCAAATGGATGAAATCCTATTTAACCAAGAGACAGCAATGTGTAGTGGTCAACAGTGCCAAATCGCCATATTTGAAATGTCAAATGGGTGTCCCACAAGGCTCCATACTTGGACCAATATTATTCTCCTTATACATAAATGATTTACCAAATGCATGCAGATACATTCATATACAAATGTATGCAGATGACACGGTAATATTCACACCTGCAAAAAACACATAAGAAGCCGCCTGTATTCTTACAACAATAATGATTCAAATCCATGACTGGCTCAATAATTCATGTCTCCTGCTAAACACTAAAAAAACTGTTTACATGATGTTTACCAAACAATGATCAAATATTACAAAGGCAAACATTTTCTTAAAAAAGGGAGGAGCTGCAGGCAGCACGGTGGCGCAGTGGTTAGCACAGTGGCAGCACAGCAAGAAGGTCATGGGATCGATTCCACCCTTGACCATCGTGGGTTCGATCCCACCCCCAGACCATCGGTGACCCTTCTGTGTGGAGTTTGCATGTTCTCCCCGTGTCTGCGTGGGTTTACTCCGGGCACTCCGGTTTCCTCCCACATGCCAAAAACATGCAAGTTAGGTTAATTGGCATCAAAACTGGGGATTCTAAATTGTCCTTAGGTATGGATGTGAGAGTGAATGGTTGTCTGTCTCTCTGTGTTGGCCCTGTGATGGACTGGCGATCTGTCCAGGGTGTACCCTGCCTCTTGCCCAAAGATGCTGGGATAGGCTCCAGCCCCCCCGCGACCCGAAAGGATTAAGCGGTAGAAGATGGATGGATGGATGGGAGGAGCTGCAACTTGTCGAGGAATTTAAGCACCTCGGCATGATTTTAGATTCCTCATTAACCTTTAAAAAACACTTCAAAAGAGTGAAATATAAAACTCTCCAATTACCAAAAGAGAAAGGAGGCATGGGTCTACCGAGTCTAAAGGAATATTATTACTCAGCACAAATAAGATATATCATATGTTGGTGCGACCGAGGATACGAAGCAAATTAGAAAGAAATGGAAAAGGAAATTGAGGGACTCCCAGTACAAAGCATAATAGGAGATAAGGATGCATATAAGCAAATCAAGCAAATAGACCCAATCACTAAATTTACTTTGGAACTGTGGTATAAAATAGTACAAAAGTATAATATAAAGGAGGACATAAAACTATTGAAATGGGTAGCATTTGACAGTCAGTTTGAACCGGCAAAACAAGATAGGGGATACAAAAATCTGGTGAACAAGGGAATCACAGCATGGGGCAATATGGGGAAAAAAAGATTTTGGGAGTTTTGTAAATATGAGAAGAAAATTTAAACTAGAAAAATCTGAATTCTTCAGATATCTGCAGATGAGAGATTATTATATGAGGAAGATTAGGCATAACCTCCACACAGATGTGAGCGAGATTATACAATTCATTTTAAGCTCGTATGCAGGAAATAAAATAAGAATTATTTCAAAGCTATATCAGAAACTTACGGCAAACAAACATTCAAGTAACTATATAAAGGAGAAATGGGAGAAAGAGCTAAATTTAAACATAACAGAAGAAAACTGGCAAGAAATATGGAAAACACAACACACATCAACAAGTTCAAGGACATGGAGGGAATTTGGATGGAAAAACCTGATTCGCTATTTCATTACACCACAGATCCAAAGAAAATATACAAATACCCAATCTATATGCTGGAGGGGCTGTGGGGCTCAAAATGCAGACCACTCACATGTGTTTTGGAAATGCTGCAAAATCTCATCATTCTGGAAATCTATACATGTGACAATACAGAGGATATTAGGATATAATATACCAATGAACTGTAACTTGATGTATTTATGTGATCTTAAAAGAGACAATGTAATACAGGCTGAGGACAGATATCTAGTTAAAATCTTGCTGATTGCATGTAAAAAAACAATCACAAGAAAATGGCGATCAGAAGTTCTTCCTGACCAAGAGCAATGGACAGACATTGTTGAGGATATATGTTTAATGGAAAAACTAACATATCGACAAAGAATGCAAGAAGGACAATATGAAAAAAAATGGTGAAAATGGACACACTACAAAGTGCAACAACGAGACTAGAAATTGAAAGAATAACCAAAGACACTGGAAAAACCAGAAGAATTAAGAGATGGAAACTAAAAACTTGATGCTCCAACATTTGTCCCCCCCCTTTTCTTTTTTTTTTCTTCCTCTAGCTCCTTTTTTTAAATATAGAGACTGTGATCTGAATGTAATATGTATGATGAAAAATGAATAAAAATCAAAGTTACAAAAAAAAAAAACACTTCAAAAAAAATCTCAATCAAATTCAATCTGAGAAATTTTAAACAAATTAGACCATGGCTGACAGTTAGTGTGGCCAAAATGTTTCTGCATGCAATGATCTTCTCACACATTGATTACTGTCTTACCAACTACTACTAGTCACTCACTGATATAACCATAATCAAACCCATTGAATCCTTATACAAACAAGCCACAAAAATCTTTGATAAGAAAGATCCCACATATCATTGTTGTCACATTTACAAGAAATACAATTTTCTGTCTTTTGAAAATTATAAAACTCTCAAATTTGCCTGTTCAATTTATTAAATATTAAATGGCTATTCACTCCCGCCCCCCCCCCCCCCAGGAGAATATGCTAAACTGAGGACTGTCACCAGTACAACCACCAGAGCAATCACTAGAAGTGACTGTGAGGGCCCCCACAGATGCACCACATTTGCTCAATCTGTGCTATCAGTGAGGAGCACCAAGATCTGGAATAACATACCACCTGCAATCAGAGAACGTACCACACTAAACACTTTTTTTTTCCACAATATTTTTTATTGAACCTTTTTTTTTACAAACATAGCACAAACAATCAGACACTAACACTAAAGTAATTTAAAAATTAAAAAAACACTAACAACAACAAAAAAAGTACTAAAAACAACAACAACCATTAACAAAAGTAAGTCAACAACAATGCTCCTCTCTTTAGTCTAGGTAATCTATTACATAAGAATACATAATATACATTCATCAGTTTGGAATTTGCAAGGTCCACACACATCATTCACCTTCTTCTTCAGAAGTTATGTTTAATTTCTTTACATAATCAATGAAAGGTCTCCATATATTCTCAAACACATTTTCCTTTAATTTCAGTATATATGTTATTCTTTCTAGTGGAAGGTTTGTTAACATCTGTCTTAACCACTGAGTCACATCTGGTCTATGAGTCCTTTTCCACAGTAGTGCAATACATTTTTTGGCATTAAGCAAACCGAGGTCTATGAATGCTCTTTCACTCTTATTAAAGTTATGTTTTTCTGAATACAGACCCAACAAAAACAGTTTAGGGTTCAACGTGAATTGTTTTGAAATTATTTTTTCAATTGTTACCCTCACCTCTTCCCAAAACATTCTGATTTTTCTACATTCCCATAAACAGTGAAATAGGATTCCTTTACTTTCCATACATTTTGTGCATGTATCTGGAATGTTTTTGTTATATCTATTTAATTGGTGTAACATACATCCGCATTAACTATTTAAAATGTATCAGTTTAAGACGCACATTTATTGATTTAGTTTGAGCTCCTGCACAAGCCGTTTCCCATTGTTCCTCTGAAATTTCAATTTGCAGGTCTTCTTTCCAATAATTCATTCTTTTCTGTGAGTTTTCTCTTGAGAATAGTGTCAATGAGTTATAAAACTCTGAAATAATACCCTTTCTCTTACTATCTTTTGTCAAAATTTTTTCCAAGGATGAATAAGTAGGTCGGGTGAAAGCATTATTTTGATTTGATCGAATAAAATTTCTAAGCTGAAGATATTTTAAAAAAAATGTGTTCTATTAAGACTGAATTTAATCCTCAGTTCTTCAAAAGGCATTATGTTATCTGAGCGTGACAAATATAAGTCTTGAATCTTTTGAATCTCTTTTAAATTCCATACTTTAAATACATCATCCGCTCTCCCTGGTGTAGAATATTGATTACCCCATATTGGGCTAAATTGTGACAGTAAGTGTGGTTCTTTTAAATATTTTTTGGTTTCACACCATATTTTGATCATGTGCTTTACAATTGGATTTTTAACTTGTTTCTGTAATTTTTTAGCCGAGTCTGAGTATATGAATAAGGGAAGAGGTAAAGGTAAATTGTATGATTCCATTTCAGTCCAGTGAGGGAGATCATTTGATGAAAAATAATATGTCATAGACCTCAGTTGTGCTGACCAGTAATACAACACAAAGTTTGGACATTTCAATTTAGCCTTCCTATTGTTCCATATAAATTCCACTAATTTTTTTTTAATTCTTGAGAATAGATCTGAAGGTGGTGGTAAAGGAATGTTTTGAAATAAATAAAGTATTTTTGGTAAGATATTACTTTTAAGTATATTAATTCTCCCGATCATCGGCATTGGTAGTGACATCCATCTCTGAAGTAACTCATTAATATCTGTCATTAAGGCTTCATAGTTGGCACTGGCGACTGATTCTAGCTTAGGCAAAATTTGAATTCCTAAATATTTAAACTGATTTACAACATTGAATTGATTTACCTCAGGAGCTGGGTGATTTCTCTGGGTCTCATTTAGCATTAATATTGAAGATTTAGTTTTATTTATTTTATATCCTGATATTTCCCCAAAGTTCTTTATTAAATTTAACAAAGTCGGAATTGATTTTTTAAAATTCGACATAAACAAAATTATGTCATCAGCATACAGGGAGATTTTATGTTCTGTTGGTCCAACTTTAATTCCATATATTTGTGGATGTAAACGTACTGCCATCGCTAAAGGTTCAATTGCCATAGTAAACAGTAAAGGTGAAAGTGGACAGCCTTGTCGACATCCTCCATTGATTTTTATTGATTTTGAGACATTGCTGTTTGTTAGGATTTCTGCTGTAGCATTATTGTATACACTAAACACTTTTAAGACTCGTTGTAAAAATTGTCTTTTAAACAACCAAAACTGTACCCATAACTAGTGGTTGGTCTGCGGTATGCACATATATATACAGTATCTCACAAAAAGTGAGTACACCCCTCACATTTTTGTAAATATTTTATTATATCTTTTCATGGGACTACACTGAGGATATGACACTTTGATACAATGTAAAGTAGTCAGTGTACAGCTTGTATAACAGTGTAAATTTGCTGTCCCCTCAAAATAACTCAACACACAGCCATTAATGTCTAAACTGCTGGCAACAAAAGTGAGTACACCCTAAGTGTGCCCGGAGTGTCAATATTTTGTGTGGCCACCATTATTTTCCAGCACTGTCTTAACTCTCTTGGACATGGAGTTCACTAGAGCTTCACAGGTTGCCACTGGAATCCTCTTCCACTCCTCCATGACGACAACACGGAGCTGGTGGATGTTAGAGATCTTGTGCTCCTCCACCTTCTGTTTGAGGATGCCCCACAGATGCTCAATAGGGTTTAGGTCTGGAGACATGCTTGGCCAGTCCATCACCTTTACCCTCAGTTTCTTTAGCAAGGCAGTGATTGTCTTGGAGGTGTTTTTGGGGTCATTATCATGTTGGAATACTGCCCTGCAGCCCAGTTTCTGAAGGAAGGGGATCATGCTCTGCTTCAGTATGTTACAGTACATGATGGTATTCATGGTTCCTTCAATGAACTGTAGCTCCCCAATGCTGGCAGCACTCATGCAGCCCCAAACCATGACACTCTCACCACCATGCTTGACTGTAGGTAAGACACACTTGTCTTTGTACTCCTCACCTGGTTGCTGCCACACACACTTGACACCATATGAACCAAATACTGTAAGTTTATCTTGGTCTTATCAGACCACAGGACATGGTTCCGGTAATCCATGTCCTTAGTCTGCTTGTCTTCAGCAAACTGCGGGCTTTCTTGTGCATCATCTTTAAATGGAGCTTCCTTCTGGGATAACAGCCATGTAGACCAATTTGATGCAGTGTGCGGTGTATGGTCTGAGCATTGACAGGCTGGCCCCCACCCCTTCAACCTCTGTAGCAATGCTAGTAGCACTCTTATGTCTGTTTTCAAAAGACAACCTCTGGATATGATGTTGAGCATGTACACTCAACTTCTTTGGTCGACCATGGCAAGGCCTGTTCTGAGTGGAACCATCCTGTTAAATCACTGTATGGTCTTGGCCACCATGCTGCAGCTCAGTTTCAGGGTGTTGGCAATCTTCTTATAGCCTAGGCCACCTTTAAGTAGAGCAACAATTCTTTTTTTCATATCCTCGGAGAGTTCTTTGCCATGAGGTGCCATGTTGAACTTCCAGTGACCAGTATGAGAGAGTGTGAGAACAATAACAACAAATTTAACAAACCTGCTCCCCATTCACACCTGAGACCTTGTAACACTGATGAGTCACATGACACCAGGGAGAGAAAATGGCTAATTAGGCAGAATTTGGACACTTTCACTTAGGGGTGTACTCACTTTTGTTGCCAGTGGTTTAGACAATAATGGCAGTGTGTTGAGTTATTTTGAGGGGACAGCAAATTTACACTGTTGTACAAGCTGTACACTGACTACTTTACATTGCATCAAAGTGTCATATCTTCAGTGTTGTCCCATGAAAAGATATAATAAAATATTTACAAAATTGTGAGGGGTGTACTCACTTTTGTGAGATACTGTATGTGCCTGTGCATCACACACATATGCCCTGCCTCTTATTTGTTGTTGTTTTTTGTTGTTGCTGTGAGGTGCTTGGGTGCATGTTTGTGTGTACACATACACAGCACTTCACTTGTGTGACATTTGAACGTTTTGTTTGTAGCATCTTTACTCTTGCACTTTAGCATATCCACTTTGTATAGTTTCATTGCAGATGTTCTTCTCGTGTATGATTGTTTGTGTGTTTTTGTAACCTGCCGGGGGACTACAGATGTAAATTAGCAGTACTGCTAAATCTGGCATATTTACATTTGTATTAATGTTCATTGGTATGCAGTGTCCCTTTCAAATAAACATTAGACTTAAACTTATAGACAATGAATAGGAAGCTGGTAAATAACAGCTCATGTGAAAATGTCCCATGTGGCCTGTATGGAAGGAGAGAGTGGGCTGCAGTTCATTTATTGGCCACAACTGCCACTCAGAAAGAGAATTTTCAAGTGTGGCAAACAGCAACCTGAGTTCGCTTTCTTAAACTTGTCAGATCCACTTTCCTCCATATTCAAAATTGCTTTTTTAATGCATTAGGTTTGCTTTCTTTGATGTGTGTGATGACTGGATGAAAAAATTAAGTGACATCAACTCAAACCTTTTACTCCGTAATAATCTGATAAACAAATGGCATGTAAACAAACCTTCATGGTGGAGATAACTGTAAAAGTGCTGTGTAATGTAGACTTCAGTAATGAACCTTAAATACCGAGGAAAGACACATTTAACTCAATCACTTTGTTGCTTCCTCAATTCAAGTTTAAAAATCTCTCTGGAGATTGAAGAAGAATAAAGACACTATAATAAGAGAAGAAAACATTTTGGATTTCTTGCCAGATGCTTTGATTTGAGTGTTTTATGGTACAGTGCATGCAGGGTAATTTAAACTCATGAATGTGTAGTAGCCTGTAAACGGTCAAGCAGAGCAGGGATTTCCAAGACAGGAAGACCTTTAGATAACAATCAGACCCGCCTGAGTGTGGAACACCCTTCGCCTGCAGGCACCCGCCGGTGCACCCGGAGCAGAGTGCCCTCTCCAGCACTTTTTAAACTGTGTTTGAACACAGTTTCTCAGCTGTGAGACATGATAAGTTTCTGCTTTTGGGCAGAGTTCTTGGAATGTAAACACTTCATCTCACTCATAAACACAAGACTTAATAACAACTGTGCAGTGGTGACCTAGTGAATACACTCAAATTTCCGTTTTTACATGTAAAACTGCTTTTAATTCGCAGCATGTGGATTTAGTCCACAAACTCAGTTGTTATTAGCACTGGATTTTATTTCCCATGAGAAATTATTCCAACTGCGCTTATTTACACAGAATATATTAGTGTATTTTCATACAAATGTGTGTTGAGGCCATGCATGACTTCTGAAGAATTTAGCTACTGAAAAAGAATAATTTGTTTTCCCAACATATTTTTCTTCTTTGTGTAACACATTGGAATAATGCACATGTCCAGATTTCTTCTTCAGAAATATCAGGAAAGGGGAAAAAAAGATCAATATCAGTGGACAACAAAATTAAACCTCTGCCAACTTTAAATGGAAATTAAAGCTGATGATAGAAATTTTTAACATGATCCTCAAAATAGAACACCTATTTGCAATCTAAGTACTTTCAAAGATTTCATGATTACAGATGGTGAGACGCTTTCAGAGCACTGTGACAACAGCCCAGACTTCTGGACTTCTGACTACTGTCAGCCATGAGCTGCAGCAGGCTATTTTTATGGTGAGGGATGAAGCAACACAGGAGATAATATTAAAATTTTAACAAAACATGGTGGATATTAACCTGTGTTGTGATGTTCACAACAAGCAAAAATGTGTGAAAATATAGCTTAGTTATCTTTGGGAAGTGTAAAAGTTAGTTAAATGCACTTTTTTTTTTTCATGTGGTGACTTTACTGAATACCTTCAGAATAAAAAAAAACTCATAATGGAAGACCTCACCCAGATAACATGAGGCAGTGGATTCAGCAACTAATTAACCAGCTCACCAAGTTAACCAGCTAAACCAACCAGCTTTAAATAACCAACCAGCTAAGCAGCCAACCAACAAACTGAACAACAAGCCAAGCAGTCATACAAAAACCTGAACTATCAGTCAACCAAAAGATCTACCACTTACAGTAACTAACCAGTCAACTAACTAGAAAGCCAATCAACCAGCCAGCCAAACAAACTTACCCCCCCCCCCCACCCAAAAAAACCAAAAACAGTCAGTCATCTTCTTAAGAACCCCACCAACTTACTGTGAGTTACTTTGTCCGGTTACTTTCTGTCATTATGGCTATCCGGCGTGGTGGCCAAGGTGATAGAGCATTGTTGTGGGTTCAAATTCTATGACACGGTGGTGGCATCAGCCATCACTTTTGGAGTGGTCTGCTGGGGCAGTGGCATTACTGCAGCCGATAGGAAGAGACTGAACAAACTGATCAAGAAAGCTAGCTCTGTCCTGGGGCAACGCCTTGATCCGGTGGAGGAGATAGGAGAGAGAAGGAGGGTGGCTAAACTGTCATCTCTGCTGGAGTCCGAGTTTCACCCTATGCAGGACATACTGAATGCACTGAGGAGCTCATTTAGCAGCAGACTACATCATCCCAGGTGCACAACCGAGAGGTTTCGCAGGTCCTTCCTACCAACGGCTGTCAGACTGTACAACCTAAGCAGGGCTGCTCGCAGAGATAGCAAAAAGACGTAACAAACTAATAGTTTTTTGAATGCAAAAGATGCAATAGACTTACACAATGGTCCCCCTCCAGCATACAACTAGGAAAATACCGGTCGCTATGGAGGGTGAGAATATGTATGGGCACATAATCATACCATGTAGGATAACTAAGTAGGCGGTTATGCTGTTTCATCCCATCTAGCAACAATGCTCTGCACTGTGTGTGTTTATATATTTACATATTTATTCCATCTAGCTGCAATGCTCCGCACTGGGTGTGTTTATATTTATATATCTATATATTTATTCCATCTAGCTACAATGCTCCGCACTGTGTGTTTATATATCTACATATTATTCCATCTAGCTACATTGCTCCGCACTGTGTGTGTTTATATATTTACATATTTATTCCACCTAGCTGCAATGCTCCGTACTGTGGGTGTTTATATATTTACATATTTATTCCATCTAGCTACAATGCTCCGCACTGTGTGTTTATATATTCATATATTTATTCCATCCAGCTACAATGCTCTGCACTGTGTGTCTGTGTGTGTGTATATATATATTTTATAGTAATATGTACATATGTATATTAGCTGCTCTTGCTTGCTTGTTTTTTTTTTCTTGCCTTCTGATTGTTGCTCTGGGTGTTGCTATCCCTGTGCTGTTGCAATCCTGGAATTTCCCCATTGTGGGACTAATAAAGGCTTATCTTATCTTATCTTATCTTATCTTAAATCCCAGTCGGGCCATACCAAAGACCATATAAAAATGGTACTTCCCGCCTTCTAGCTTGGTGCTCAGCATAATAGAATGGGGCGCCTTGCATGACAGCGACCCCTCTGATACAATCTACACTCATGCTAAAACTCAAATCCATCTCAACATCTGGGACACACTTGTCTGCTTCTGTTGCCTCGAGTAAACTCTATTATCCTCTTTGTATGTTTCCCAAATATTTTGTTTTTCACACTTTGCTTCCAATTATTCACTGTTGTTTTTATATACAGAAGAGTCTGTACGCTTCTTTTCACTTATAAACGGAGGTGGGTAAATACTTCCTCAAGTATATTTACTCAAGAAATGTGTATGTTCCTGAGTAGCTATACTTTTTACTCTTAATTGAGCACATTAATTTGATAATTACTGTCTCTTTATATAATTTGGATTACACTAGTATGTAATGATTTTTTTTCCTCAGACTAGCACATCTATGAGGAAAATCCTTATGTAATGAAAGATATAAATCAAGAGAAATGATTCAGGTTTAAGTTCTGATGCATGTCTGTACGTCCAGAGGATCAGAATTTGTACACTAATAACCATGAGCTAATAAACATTATGAAGTGTACCTTCATTTGTGTTTTATTCAATGACAACTTGCACCACTTTTGGAAATTGATACAATGCTGCATTTTTAATCCCTCTGAGTATAAATGCAACTCGATAATGGAGTCACCAAAAATTAAACTAAATTTAATCTAAAAATTCTCCCTTGCTATTAAAATAGTTAGCTTTTTTACATGTATTTTAAATTTATTTGGCCTGGATGGATAGATTCTGCAGGACTTCAGCAGAGTCTTCAGTGCAGTAAGACCTGTGTTAGCGGGGGTGAGTAAATCTCACAAAGCATCAATCACCTGACTCCAGTCCAAACACATGTTAAACACACATTCTCCTCTTCCCCCTCTGCTCTACAGACCCAAGGCATGGCTCTCATCTAATGGACAATAACAAGGTGGTTAATATCAGCAGGACCAAGTTCAGTCCTATTCAGAGACACTAAATCAGTCTCTAACAAATAAATACCTGGCTTTTGCGTCACTTCCCATCCTGAAAGCTGAGTTTGGAAAGTAACATCTGTGATTTATTGCAACTTAGTAACTGATGAAGACTTAATGTTACCTGAATCCATTACAGGGCAGTGTTTGAGGACTAAAGTATCTTATGCATATTACGCTTTTTCTTGTGTGTGCAAAATCTAAACATTCCTTCCTGGATTTGGAGGACCTGTGTTAGGAATTAAGTGAAAACAGAAAGACACACAGTCATGATAATTTTTTTTTTAAAGTCAAAATACAGTGTTGTGAAAAAATATTTCCTCCTTCCTGATTACTTATATTTTTGCATATTTGTCACACTTATACACTACTGTTCAAAAGTTTGGGGTCACTTAGAAATTTCCTTATTTTTGAAAGAAAAGCACTTTTTTCAATGAAGATAACTTTAAACTAATCAGAAATACACTCTATACATTGCTAATGTGGTAAATGACTATTCTAGCTGCAAATGTCTGGTTTTTGGTGCAATATCTACATAGGTGTATAGAGGCCCATTTCCAGCAACTATCACTCCAGTGTTCTAATGGTACAGTGTGTTTGCTCATTGCCTTAGAAGGCTAATGGATGATTAGAAAACCCTTGTGCAATCATGTTAGGTCTGCAATGCTGTAATTGCTGCAAATGGAGGATTCTTTGACGAAAGCAAAGTTTGAAGGAAAAAATTATTATTTCAAATACAAATCATTATTTCTAACCTTGTCAATGTCTTGACTATATTTTCTATTCATTTTACAACTCATGGTGGTAAATAAAAGTGTGACTTTTCATGGAAAACACAAAATTGTCTGAGGTGACCCCAAACTTTTGAACGGTAGTGTATGTTTCAGATCATCAAGCAAATTTTAAAGTTAGACAAAGATAACCCGAGAAAAAACAAAATGCAGTTTTTAATTGATGATTTAATTTATTAATGGAGAAAAGCTATCCAAACCTACCTGGCCCTATGTGAAAAAGTAATTGCCCCTTAAACCTAATAACTTAGCAGCATCAAGCGTTTACAGTAGCTGGCAATAGGTCTTTTTCATCGCTGTTGAGGTATTCTCAACAGCAACAATTCTCAGCACACTGCTCTATGGGAGTGAGACGTGGACAACATACGCCCGGCAGGAAAAGAGACTGAACTCCTTCCACTTGCGCTGCATTCGCCACATCCTGGACATATCCTGGCAGGACAAAGTGCCCAACACAGAAGTTCTGTCCCGCGCCGGCCTTCCCTCCATGTTCACTCTACTCAGGCAGCACAGGCTCTGCTGGCTAGGCCACGTTCACCGTATGGAGGATGGCAGAATCCCCAAAGACGTCCTCTACGGAGAACTGGTGACTGGCAGGAGAGATGCTGGCCGGCCACAGCTGCGCTTTAGAGACGTCTGCAAGAGAGACATGAAGGCCCTGGAGATCAATACAGAGCGCTGGGAGGACCTTGCAACGGACCGCTCCAAATGGAGAGGCACCCTGACCAGACAGCTCAAGGTGGGTGAAGAGAGACTGACTGCTGCAGCAGATGAAAAAAGGACCCGCAGGAAGAACCGCCACAGACCCAGCAGCACAGAGACCACCCACAAGTGCGACCTGTGTGACAGGGACTGCCATTCGCGCATCGGCCTCTTCAGCCACAGGCGGTGCTGTTCCAGCAGAGTAGACGTTTAGGATTCTCTTCCATGGTCATCATAGACCGACGGAGGCCGGCGACGAATGAGGAATTCTGGCCCACTCTTCTTTGCAGAATTTTTTTAATTTAACCACATTGGAGGGCTTGAGCTTGAGGTCAAAAACTGATGGGTGGACATTGTCCTTCAAGATTTTCTGGTAGAGAGCAGAATTCATGGTTCCATCAATTACAGCAAGTCGTCCAGATCCTGAAGAAGCAAAGCAGCCCCAGACCATCACACTACCACCACCATGTTTGACTGTTGGTATGATGTTATTATGAAATGCTGTGTTAGTTTTACACCAGATATTACAGGACACACGCCTTCCAAAAAGTTCAACTTTTGTCTCGTCAGTCCACAGAACATTTTCCCAGAAGTTTTAGGGATCATCAAGATGTTTTTTGGCAAATGTGAGATGAGTCTTTGTGTTCTTTTTGGTCAGCAGTGGTTTTCACCTTGGAACTCACCCATGGTTACCATTGTTGCCCATTCTCTTATCTTTCTTATTGTTGAATCATGGACCAGTGTCCAAACTGAGGCAAGTGAGGCCTGCAGTTCTGGGCTTTTGTTTCTCATCTGTTCTTGAATTTCTTTAGATCACAGCATGATGCATTGCTTAGGGGGCATTTAATTTTTCAAATAAGCCCAGATAGGTTTGGATAGCCTTTTTCCTCTGAATAGATGAAATCATCATTTAAAAAACTGCATTTTGTATTTACTGGGGCTATCTCTGTAATATTAAAATTTGACTGATATTCTGAAACATGTAAGTGTGACAAAAACTTTTTCACAGCACTGTAAGTAATGTAAGTAACAGTAATTTATTACAGCTAGGAATAAGCAGGCAATGAAGATAAAGATGTTTATTAATTAATTTATTATTAGTATTATTACTATTATTATTATTTATTAAAACAGCAGTATATAACTTTCCTGTTCCTGGTAGGAATGATGAAACTGGCATGTTTGGGCTGCATGGTGGCGCAGTGGTTAGCACTGCGGCAGCACAGTTTTACCCTCGGCCGGGGGATCGTGGGGATCATAAGATCGTGGGTTCGATCCCTGCCCCTGGCCAACAGTGATCTGTGTGGAGTTTGCATGTTCTCCCCGTGTTGCGTGGGTTTACTCCGGGATTTCTCCAGTTTCCTCCCACATGCTAAAAACATGCAGGTTAGGGATACGGGGCGCTTGCGCACGCAGCGACCGGCAGCTGGTGGCTTGTCACCAGACTGCAAAACAAATCTACCTACGGGTACAAAATAAGTACAAAAAAAAAAAAATGTTTTAGAGCCTGATTCCCAATAGCTAACCACAGGGTGCTTTGTAGTTGGTGGCTAAAGTTTTGGCCTAGATTGGCTAATAGCATCAAAGTTTAGTTTAGTTTAGTTTAGTTTAGTTTAGTTTATTGATTTATTTGTCAGGGACCATGTACAGAAGAAAAAAAACATTAACACAGAGTAAAGATGCTCTGCATCAGATTATAGTGTTCTCACTAATTTCCATCTGTAATCCCTGAGGCAAGTAGGAAGATGCAGTATTAAAAGAAACCCAGCTCATATAGAAAGCAATTCAGGTTGGGTTTCAGAAACTGTTGACCCTAAAACAAGCAGGGAGTAAGTTTAAAAGGCAAAAAGATAAGAGAACAGCACACGTGAAAACAATTTACGAGTACAATTTCCAATCCCATTTAAGGGAGAGAGTCAATGCTGGCAGGCTTGATTATTTAAAATCCATTTTTTAGTCTCTGTGGAAAAGTCTCTGTAATTTGTTCTTCAAAGCAGTGGGGAGCTTGTTCCATCCCGTTATAGCTTTGTATGAGAATGCTGATTGTCCAGAAGCAGCTTTACGTAGGTGGATGCAACAATGCCTCCTAGAGGAAGTCCTTGTTATTCTGGTATTTTGTTCAGAAGTTAAGTACACAAAAGTCTTAAGACCATGTTCATAAGTTGCTTTTGAGCTGTTCAATGAACTGATGATACAGTATTTGCAGCTTCATTTTCAATTATTTCTAATATATTAAAAACTGGTTGTGAGGGGTTAATAGGACTAGAATTATGATCAGGTGGATTAAATGAATGGGATATTTCTAGCATAGAGTTTATGAAAAAGTTGTTAAACTCTGTAGCAATGACCGTGGGATTATGTACCAATTTGTTATTAATATTAAGTTCCATGTCTCCATCATCTTTTTGTTCTGCTTAGTTGTCAATTTGTTAATATTATTCCAGATTTTTTTTGCCATCTCCTTTTGCATTTTCAATAATGGTTATAAAAAAAGTTTTCTTTAGCCTCCCTCAGAGTTTGTGTTACCTTATTTTTGAGCAGACGTAAATTTTTGTCTGTCTGTTGTCAAACCTGATGTTAGAGCTATTTTAAGAAGTTGATCTCTGGTCTTCATTAGTTGTAGACATTCGGAGTTGAGCCATGGTAAGTTGATTCTTACTCTGTTGTTTCCTTTTTTTGAAAATGCCTCAATAACCTCTTTGAGTTTCATTATAAAAAATTAATTGTTGTGATTTATGCCATTTGAAAAGGTGATTTCCTTACATTCAGTTTCATTTATTGCCATTGTTATATTTTGTTGCTGTTTTTTTGGGATTATATAATTTACTGTGTTACCTGATGACTTTTTGTAAGTTCATTTTCAAACATCCAGGTGTCAGGTATACTTTCAAAAAGGAGTTTTATTTAAAAACTAATTAAAATTCAAGACGTTTCAATATTCATCCGAACACCATCATCAGTTGTAAGACTGCAGCAGGAAGTGTCTCTGGCCAATAAATAACTGACAAGGATGTCACATGACAAAAGGGCTTGTTTTTCCTTTCCATTTCCTTTGTTGTGATGTTGCATTCACATACACTCGGAAATATGATTTTTCAAAAATATCTATCTATAAAATCGAGACATCTCTGTCTGTTTGTGTGTCTGTGTGTGTGTGTGTGTGTGTGTGTGTGTGTGTGTGTGTGTGTTCCTCAGATAGCTCTCAAACTGTTCATCACACTGACCTAAGATTTTAAATGTGCTTTGCTGAAGCTACGAGGGTGTGCATCCCCGAATATGGAGTCGCTCGGTCAAAATATGTAATTTTTTATCAATAAAAGTTTAGCCACCGCTGTGTGACCGCTCTATGTCTTCACCCCCCTGCCTTCAAGAAGTGTGGGCAGGGTTTCGGATTGACTCCGTTCTCATTGGAGAATACGCCGCATCGCGGCCATGCTGATTGGACAATAGTGGCATCACGACCATGCTCATTGGATAACACAGCATCACGACCTGTCAGTCACCACAACGCTCCGCAAGGAAAGATTTTAGAAGTACTTTGCTGCTGAGGTTACCAGGGTTTGCATCCACGAGTATTGTCACGCCGCGCCGCTCATCAGCGGCGCCACCTGCTCGCACACCTGTTCATCGTCAGCGGCGAGGCATATAAGCCGCCTCGCCCTGAGCTTCGGCCTGAAGCCGTCAGACTTCATTCCCCGTCAACGTGACGCAACTTATTCTTCAGCACGAAGCTGCGTGGTAAGAAACATTTACCTCATCTGCTCCAGTCTGCTCCCCTGTGCACAGGTGGATTCCTCGGCGGCGGACAACTCCGTCCCTCGTCCTTCCTCGCTGCTGCACCGAGCCCTGCAGGTGGCTGTCTCCCGGGTCCCGTCCTTGTTGTGCCAGTCATCTGTCCCTAGCAAGTAAGCTTCTCTCTCGCCTATTCTCCTCCTGTGTTGGTGTGTGCCCATCACCCTGTGTCTTTGTGTTCTCTCCCATAGGGTTGCCGGCTGCACGGTCTCCTGCCTCTGTGCCTGAAGCAGACGCCGCCACCAACACATTAACATTCCGCAGACACACACCCATACACCCCTGTTGTTAATAAACGATTTGAACTACTCTGAGCCTGTGTGTGTGCGTCTCCTGAGCCGAACGTTATGTCAAGTATGGAGCTGCTCAGTCAAAATACATACCATAAATATATTCGCCATAGAGAACATGAGATGTGGGGGGGGGGGGGGCTTCCAGGACCCGCTGCCAGGAAAAGCAGCAGCTGAGCTGAGACTCCTGTTAACTGGCCAACACCAGTGTCCCACCATGCGCTCCTCGAACGTTTGGGGGGACGTTCAGCCTGCCTGGTCAGTGGTACACAAAAGTCTCGACTGCTGCTTCATTGTGGAGCAGAATGACCAGATCAACTGCATATTACACGCGGACACATGTTTTGACTAAACGACAACAAGACGCAAAAATGTCCAAATAATGAAATAAATCATTTTTCTTTAAATATTTACAGACAAATGGGAAACACTGATGCAAAACTTGCAGCCAAACGGTCACATCCACGTCTGAGTGTAATGGACCTGAACTGCTGTCATCCAAACTGAGTTCACCGCTGGGTTGTTGCACTGTGGTGTCCTACTGTCCCGTGGTGTCTCCCTTGGGACCCTCCCACACCATGCCCCGTATCTACGGATCCACGGCATGCTCCTCCAACTGAGACTGAATCAGTCTATTCTCCGCATGCCCGAACTCGCACGTGCTAGCCAAACGACGAAGGGCGACTACATACTGTATGAGCGACTCGTCCTCTCGCTGTCGGCGCTGGTAAAACATGGACCTCCGGGCCATCACGTACTGTGGAACAGCGAAGTGCATGGTGAATGTTACACAGTTGCCATACATGTTCGTCTGTCCCAACAGCTTGAATATCCGGAACCCCTCAGTGCCCAGGGCGTGGAGCAGGATTGCTCGCCTCGTCTGCTCTCCATGTCTGCCCAGGTTTGCAGCCTCCCTGTAACTGCAGAACCACTCGAACCAATGGAACTATGGAATGGGCAGCTCACCTGGGGCATTAAGGAACGGTGATGGTGGCTCCAGATGCGCTTTCATGCTGAGGTTATTGAGGTTTTTCCTCGGAAGGCCAATTTTTCTCCTCGTCACCATTTGTTATGTCTGGAAATAGGAGAGCGGAGGCAGGAGTTGAACCGAACACAAACTTTATTACAGACTGTAGCAATAAGTACACGAGAACAGTGTGGATAATATAAACATTAATGCTGAGCTGTACAGGCTGGGTCTGTGTCAGGAATCTCTGAAAACACTCAGAATATCATCGTATATTAGTTCGTTACCTCAATAAAGATTCGAGACACAAGAATATTCTATCAAGAGTTTTTACTTGTATACACTACTGTTCAAAAGTTAGAAATTTCTTATTTTTGAAAGAAAAGCACTTTTTTTTCAATGAAGATAACTTTAAACTAATCAGAAATACACTCTATACATTGCTAATGTGGTAAATGACTATTCTAGATGCAAATGTCTGGTTTTTGGTGCAATATCTACATAGGTGTATAGAGGCCCATTTCCAGCAACTATCACTCCAGTGTTCTAATGGTACAATGTGTTTGCTCATTGCGTCAGAAGGCTAATGGATGATTAGAAAACCCTTGTGCAATCATGTTAGGTCTGCAATGCTGTAATTGCTGCAAATGGAGGATTCTTTGACGAAAGCAAAGTTTGAAGGAAAAAATTATTATTTCAAATACAAATCATTATTTCTAACCTTGTCAATGTCTTGACTATATGTTCTATTCATTTTACAACTCATGGTGGTAAATAAAAGTGTGACTTTTAATGGAAAACACAAAATTGTCTGAGGTGACCCCAAACTTTTGAACGGTAGTGTATATTGTATACAAGGAGTACGAACCTCAGGTTGCAGGAGGTCAGTACTGAAGACTGCCTTCAGTGAGCAAGCTTATATACAAGAAGCAGTTGCAACATACAAACGGAAGCAGGACAAAGCGGTTTCAGCTGAATACCTCACGGACAAAAGGGTGTAACAGGTTTGGCACATCATTAACAGCTTGAAAGGACGAAGCAACCTGTTCCTTCTCTCGCTATGCAGGGGGTATGTCAGTATCAGTACATTTCCGCCAGAACTGACACCCTGCATGCAACCTCAGTATTCTTCCAGTATTCTTCCAGTAGAACTCGCTCCCCGAGTGTTGCTTCAGTGTTTTTCCAGTAGAGCTCACTTCTACGCTTGCATAAGGCATAGACATATAAAATGATAACATTGTACATTTTCATAGACATATAAAACAATAACATTGTACATTTTTCTGACAATTCCCTCCTGTTTATCATTTTATCATTGTTGTATTCACATGCAAACATCAGTACAATGTATCTTCTCATGATTTTCTACATTGTCATCATTGAGCATCACTTCCAAATCTAAACAGTGGTTCTGTCATCACAATCACCATCACTTCATTGTCTCAAGGCAGTATATGGTACAGGAACTTCCCTTTGGAGCATAACAGATTGTAACATGAAAGTGTGTTGAGCAAGAGCTCTACTTATCATGGACCTAATAGTAAACAAGATAGAATCAATGCAACTGTTACTGGGATTAACCACTTCAACAGAACTTGCCACCATTGACCAGAAAGGAACCAAGAGGACAGGTCCCAATTTTGTGGCACATCCTTCAAGCCATTCAAGTGTTGTTGCAGTCCTCTCAGCCAATCGATTACGCCTCCTTTCTCTCAGTGGGGTCCTCCAAAGCCCAAAATACATCATTCATTCTGTGACTCAAATAGGCCACTCCAAATGAGGGGGATGCTGTCTTAGGCTGTCGTTTCCCTCTTGGTTATCAAGTTGGCATTGGGGGAAGTGATCCATATTATTCCTGCAAATACACCTGTCACACCAGCGGCAAGTAGCAGTGCCTTCATTTTTACTTCCACCTGAGAGAGTACCCCTCCGGGCCTCTGTCTTCACCAGGTTTGAGACGGGCGTGCCCTTTTAAGGACACGCCCCCCTTTGTAACTGGACTTACTCAAGGAAGCAGGTTAGTTCACTCGCAGGCACTTTTAGTCTCTTCACGTGTGAAAGGTGGATCCAGGATGGTCGTTCAGCGACCCTTACTGAGTCCCAATGCTGCTGGTGATGATTTTTCACGAAGATAAAGTCACCAGGCTGCAGTGGGTTGATCACTTCCTCCTGTGGAGTGGAGAGAGTTCTAACAGAATCAATGTATTCTTATGTTTGTGTGGTTTTAGTGAAGACAGACCCGGCAGTCCATATGGGCAGTGAAAAGCACAGTCCCGTTTTCTTATCTGGGATGGTATTAATTGTTTAGTTTTGCTATCTTAAGAGCTTCAGGCCACGTAATGGCCTTACCATGCGTGGTTTTTGCCAGCATTTGTCTGATTGTCTGCATAAATGAGCTCTGGTATTCCAAAAGTTGGGAATATACTATTTTGCAAAAACCTTACAGAAAAACTTTTGCATCTGCCTTAGCAGTAGGATGTATTTCTGTCCATTTTGTGAATGTGGCAATGAGAACAAGGCAGTGTTGGAGTTGACCCACTATAAAATCCATGCACCATTGAGAAAAGGGTGCTTTTGGTAAGATAAGATAAGATAAGATAAGATAAGCCTTTATTAGTCCCACAACGGGGAAATTCCAGGATTGCAACAGCACAGGGATAGCAACACTCAGAGCAACAATCAGAAGGCAAGAAAACAAAAACAAGCAAGCAAGAGCAGCTGATATACATATGTACATATTACTATAAAATATATATATACACACACACAGACACACAGTGCAGAGCATTGTAGCTGGATGGAATAAATATATGAATATATAAACACACAGTGCAGAGCATTGTAGCTGGATGGAATAAATATATGAATATATAAACCCACAGTGCGGAGCATTGTAGCTAGATGGAATAAATATATAGATATATAAAAACACAGTGCGGAGCATTGTAGCTAGATGGAATAAATATATAGATATATAAATATGAACACACCCAGTGCTGAGCATTGTAGCTAGATGGAATAAATATGTAACTATATAAACACACACAGTGCAGAGCATTGTTGCTAGATGGGATGAAACAGCATAACCCTCTACTTAGTTATCCTACATGGTATGATTATGTGCCCATACATATTCTCACCCTCCATAGCGACCGGTATTTTCCTAGTTGTATGCCGGAGGGGACCATTGTGTAAGTCTATTGCATCTTTTGCATTTAAAAACTATTAGTTTGTTACGTCTTTTTGCTATCTCTGCGAGCAGCCCTGCTTAGGTTTTACAGTCTGACAGCCGTTGGTAGGAAGGACCTACGAAACCTCTCGGTTGTGCACCTGGGATGATGTAGTCTGCTGCTAAATGAGCTCCTCAGTGCATTCAGTACGTCCTGCATAGGGTGGAACTTGGACTCCAGCAGAGATGACAGTTTAGCCACCGTCCTTCTCTCTCCTATCTCCTCCACCGGATCAAGGCGCTGCCCCAGGACAGAGCTAGCTTTCTTAATCAGTTTGTTCAGTCTCTTCCTATCGGCTGCTGTAATGCCACTGCCCCAGCAGACCACTCCAAAAGTGATGGCTGATGCCACCACCGTGTCATAGAATGTCTTCAGCAGCGCCCCTTGTACACCAAAAGACCTGAGTCTCCTCAGCAGGAACAGCCTGCGCTGTCCCTTCTTGTAGAGTGCGTCAGTATTGTGTGACCAGTCTAGTTTATTGTTCAGATGAACACCCAGGTACTTATAGGATGTCACCATCTCGATGTCTGTTCCCTGTATATTTACTGGTGCTGTGAGGGGCTGCCCATGCCTGCGGCAGTCCACCACCAGCTCCTTAGTTTTCCTTGCGTTGATCTGGAGGCAGTTCCGAAGGCACCAGTCTACAAAGTCCTGGATAAGCCCTCTGTACTCAGCTTCATCTCCATTGGAGATGAGGCCAACGATCGCAGAGTCATCAGAGAACTTCTGTAGGTGGCAGTGTGTTGTGTTGTGTGAGAAGTCCGCAGTATAAAGAGTGAACAGGAAGGGAGCCAGCACCGTTCCCTGGGGGGCCCCCGTGCTACTGATGATCGTGTTGGACACACAGTCCCGGGTTCTCACAAACTGAGGCCGGTTCGTGAGGTAGTCCAGGATCCATGATGACAGGTGCTGGTCCACCCCTGCGCGCAGCAGCTTGTCCTTCAGGATCATCGGTTGGATGGTGTTGAAAGCACTGGAGAAGTCAAAGAACATGATCCTCACCATATTCCCGGGCTTCTCCAGGTGGGACAGAGAACGGTGAAGGAGGAAGATCACCACATCCTCCACCCCAATGCCATGCTGGTAGGCGAACTGGAGTGGATCCATCGCTGGTTCCACCAGGGGGCGGAGGTGAGCAAGGAGCAGTCTCTCCAGGGTCTTCATCAAGGCCACCGGTCTGTAGCTGTTCAGGTCTTTGGGGTGGGAAGTTTTTGGTACAGGTACCACACAAGATGTTTTCCACAGCTGTGGTACCCTCCCCAGCTTCAGGCTCAGGTTGAAGATGTACGTCACAATCCCACACAGCTGGTCTGCACAGGACTTGAGGAGCTTTGCGCTGATGCCGTCCGGTCCCGACGCCTTCCTCGCCTTGATCTTCCTCAGCTCCGTCCTCACCTGGGTCCTGGTCAGGGTCAGGATGGGGGGCTGTGTGTTGGGGGTGGGGGGGTGTTGGTGGAGTGGGGAGTGGGCAGCAGGATTTGATTTCTTTAGAGGCAGCAGTGGTTGTTGTGCAGTCAGGGGGGAGGGCGGTTGGTCAAACCTATTGAAAAACAGATTCAGGTTGTTCGCCCACTCCCTGCCCCCCGTGGCCTGGGAGGAGGTATTCTGGTGCCCAGAGATGGTTTTGAGGTTTCTCCAGACCCCGCTGATGTCGCACTGTTGCAACTTGTCCTCCATCTTCTTCCTGAAGCTGTCCTTGCCTTCTCTGATCTTTCTCCTCAGCTCCCTCTGTACGGACTTCAGCATCTCCCTATTCCCCGACCTGAAGATCCTCTTCTTCTCTCTCAGAAGTGTTTTAATCTCAGGGTTGATCCAGGGTTTGTTGTTTGAGCAACACCGTATGGTCTTGGTGGGAACGGATTTGTCCACACAGAAGCTGAGGTAGCCCGTGAAGGTGTGAATGAGGCCATCGATGTCCTCACCATGTGGATCGTAGAGCTGCTTCCAGGCGGTGGCTTCAAAACAGCCTTTTAGAGTGTCCATTGTCTCCTCAGACCATAACTCCACTGTGCGCATGGCCGGACGTTGTCTGTGCACCAGGGGTTTGTACACCGGCCGGAGATGAACCAAGTAGTGATCCGATCTCCCGAGTGGGGGGAGTTGTAATGAGGTGTACGCCTCCTTAGTGGTAGTGGAAAACTCCTCTGTCTAGTTCTCATTGCACCTTGGACTGCAAACTTTTTCATTTCTTTTAGAATTCCTGGACAGAAGAAGTGTTTTTCAGCTATCTTAATCATATCCCTCCTGTTGGCACATTGTGCCATCCAGCGGTGCAGTGAGGGAGGGAGAACAATTTTGTCATTGGCAGTGCAGTAAAGTTTGTTGGCATTTAAGTATCTGTGGGGTGGCATAGTCATGTTTTTCAGCTCATACTAGCATGCAAATTTCCTTGTGGGCCCTGAAGTAGTGCGTACAGTGGAGCCGTGTGTTGTGAGAGGTTTGGCAACCACTGGCGGCAGTAGTTCAGGGTACCTAATAGTGCCTTTTTTTGTTGCAAAGTTGCCACTTTTTCACATGAATTTGCTACTTATTTTCATAAATCTGCAACTTTTTTCTCATAAATTTTATTTTGTCTTGTAAACATGTAACTTTTCTCCTCATAAATTCACACATTTTTTCATCATAAATCTACAACTTTTTTGTTGTAAATTTATGACTTGTTCCTTTTAAATTTGCTGATTAAGTTTGCTTTTTTTGTCTGTGGCAAAGGTAAGTTTTGAATGGTCTTTATTCTATCTGGTTCCAATGTTTTCCCGTTGGCAATAAGCATATGGCCAAGGAATTTAACTTCAGGTTGACAAAACTGCAGTTTTTTCTTGCCACATTTTAGTCCATGTTCACACAGGAAGTGCAGCAGGGCCAAAGAGTTCTGTCGACATTGTTCCTCAGTGGGGGAGGCAACCAAAATGTCATCCACTTATAACATAATTTTTGAACCGGCTGGTGGGCTAAGTTTGGCCATTAGAGCAGTCATTTCCTGTGTGAAAGTGGTCGGACTTTCACAATAACCTTGAGGTAATCTGGTGTATGCATATCTTTTTCCCTCAGACGTAAATGTATACTAAAACTGGCTTTCTTCATGCACAGGGATAGTAAAAAATGCATTACTCAAATCTACCACAGAGAAAATGGATGAATCGTGACCCAAAGGGTCATGACCACTTGTAAAGGCGTCATAAATAGTCCTGTGGATTGTGAGTATTGCACAGTTTGCTTAGGAGTTTTCACCCAATCGGTTACATAATTTGCCTTCTCAACCATTTGTCCACAAGCAGCCCAAAAGTAATTGTCTGGTCCCCATAGGGACATGTGAGGCGGAGTGTTAACATCATGCAAGGAGGTAACCTCTTCGGGCAATTTCACCGACAGTGCAGCTGCTCCTTGCTCATTGAAAATCAAATTGTCCATCTGCACTGTCATACAATTTGTCAGCCAAGGCACAATCAAAAAGTTCAAAACATCTGATATATTTCATAGTAATGTGCAGTGGCCGTGGGCTTCCTAGTCCTTCAAGGATATGACCTGGCAGTACAGCAGCCATGAGGGTGGTGCTTTTTGTACACAATGTCGTGACTGCTGCACTGTCTTCTTTTAAGTCATAGCCAAACAATGTGCCTCACCCTTGATCATTGGGTTTGTCATTGTCTGCCAGAAATGTCTGCTCTGTTCTTAAAACGGTATAATCATCTTTTAATTTATATAGAAAATCTTTTAGAAAGGATAAAACAAGTCATTATCAGTTATTGATAATTTTTATGTATCACCTATTTTTCTGAGTATTGCTAATTATTTGCTAATTAATTCCCCTGATACCCCCTGTTTTGACACATGGAGACGCACATGCAGCAAAGTTACAGGGTATTTTCTTGATTCTTCTGCTGAAAGGAAGTGTGCTACCATTTTTAATTTTAGATAAAATTTGCAGGTAGCCCAGTTCCCTCGAAAATAAGATTTCAATAGTCATAGCTTCTTTTGTGACAAATTTCATTTAAGAAAAACAAAATAACCATCTGTGCATTTTTGATATGCTTCAGCATTGATAAATAAGATCAGTTTGTTCAGTTGAACACAGACGGGTTGAATTTGAATAAAGGAATAAAAGTTGTGTCACACTCTTTCAGTCAATGGAAAGGTGGACGTTTTGCCCAATTGGGATTTGATTCAAATTTTTCCCTTGAATGCCTCATTTTGTATATTCCTTGGTAAATTGTGGAGTGAATGTAGTTTACCCTGACCCAGCTTGGCCACCGCCGAATCAGGAAAAACACATTCCTCATTACTGTCATATTCCTGAAATATGACGTATTATATATCACATATGTATATCACATATCACACCATTATGTGGTGAGTAACATCAAATGCATACCCTCTGTTGGGGAGGAACATAACTGGGGTGTTAGATTGATTTTAAATAACCGAGTATATAGTAAGGCTATAATCTTCGCTGTGAGTGTTTGCTCATTACTAAATAAATGTTAATATTCACAATTAAGGAAATGCACTGAAAGAATGGACACCTAATGCCTCATTGCTGCTTTAAGTATTTGGAAACATTTAAGACGGCTGCCTGCATTTGTGCCTTCTTCCTGGCACTCTTAGCCAAAAATTTAATTTATTTATTGTTGGTTTTCTGTTTGTTTGGTTTATAAAGCTACAGCTTCAGATCTTACGCGGATCTTTATTTTTCTTTGGTTACACATGCTCTGCTTTCATTCCTTTTTCCATTTCCATCTCAACATCAGAAATATTTTCTACACTTGCTAAACCCACCGTTCTTCTTCTCTTCCCCTATGTACCTTTTTCCATCAGAAACACTCACTCAATTTGTTTCCATCCACTATCCATCTGCACCTCTCCCTGGACTAGCTGATGAAACATTTCACATCTATAATCTCTTTCAGTATTAAAACTTCCTTCGTCCATCTGGTCTCCGTTCTCTTTAGCCTTCATCAACATTCTGTTACCACCTGCTTGTCTTATTCATGATTCACTGTCCCATCGTTCATACTACTGACTACTGTCCACAGCTAATGCTCCCTGCAAGATCCTGAACATAAAGTCAGTTTTATACCAAACCAACATGGCTCAATTCAAAATTCTGTCTTGTGGCAAAACTCATCTCTTGATTTCTACCCTGGCATTGGGTGTTTTTCCATTACTGACCTTTTGAATTTGTTTTGGAATTAAATAATGCCTCTGGGTCTGAACATCTGCCTTTCAAGGAATGTATTAAAATAAGACATCTGCTGGTTGCTCTGAAAATTAAAGTTAACAGAGTCATCTGTATTTTGGTGTGGTGGAGTCTTGTCTTTTTCTCCTGAACAGATAACTCTATATGAGCTAACACCATGCCTACAAGACTATAACCTGGTGAGAAGAGTAAAGTAGCACTTTCTAGAAATTCCTTAATTTTCTCACTACCTTCAGGCTCCCTCTTGGCTGTTTGTGACGGCCCATTTTTAATCACCATCAGGGGGGCCAGTTTTCACATTCTGCAAACATTCCTCTGTCCTGCATTTGTTTGATCCATCTGGCAAATCTCTTCCTTCCTTTCTTTTGATCTATGACTGGGACCTTTGTCTGATAATCCATAGCCTCTGGCAGATCATATGCACAGACACATTAATTATCAATCTCTTTTGAACCTCTGTGCTCTAAATCTCACGTTGTCACACATCAGTCCTTCCTATAAAGTGTACTGTCATGCTTCAGTCAAAGAAAAAGGTCAGTTACAGCACTTCAAAACCTGCTCCTTCCGCCTCTGAGGCAAAAGGGGACACAGAGAGAGAGAGAGAGAGAGAGAGAGAGAGAGAGAGAGAGAGAGAGAGAGAGAGAGCTGCTCTTTCAGCAGCCCCTCCTTTCACATTTACTGTTCATACTTCTATTTATTACAGAGCAAGCCTGTCGCTCGCCTCTCTGATCATTCTGAAATCTTCTTCTACCTCTACTTGGTATCCTGCCTCCAAATCCACCTCTTTGGCCAAACCTGCAATCACGGGCCCAGTGACCAGACTTGCCACAGTTAAAACAAACATCCCAATTTCCATCATTCACTTGCATTGACCTGCCTGTCTTGGGTCTAACCCCACAGAGTTATTGAAAAAATAAAAACCCAAAACCTTGTAAAACTACCCATATTTAGACCACTTTCTTCACAGACCAACCACACACACTCAAACAGAGAACAGAGGAGTTTTGTTCCCTCTACACTGCCGCTGCCTCTATCTAAGGCTCACACACAAAGAATAGATAAAATAACTGTTTCTCATTGTCCATTTTAACATTATCCAGTTTTGTTGCCATTTAATCCGTCCGTCTTTAAATATTATGGTCTAATTATTATGATTTTATTTACTTCCTCCTTTTCCCAACCTCTTGGGCTTCTTTTAATAATTTGCCGTATGGACCCTCCTTAGGATCGCGGCATTGATAAATTGGGGGAGGATTATCTTTTTCATTTAATAATGGTTCGATGCTCGGTTGGTTTTGATATTTATCTCTTTTTGTTGTAAGTTTTTCCGTCGACGTCAGGCTGTGCATTCATCCACATCCAGTGTGGGTTTAAGGGAATAATCTTTTTCCCCATTTGTTTAAATATTTTTCAGGATCCTTTATCTGATCTTTTTCTTTTAATCGGTTATTGTAATTTTTTACCGTTCGGCGCGCAGTTTCCTCTTTTTTTCTTTCGCTTATTTTTCGCTTTATTTGTTTTTCCTGTACAGTTACCCATTTTTTTTTTGTTTATATAGTCAGGAACGTTGTCAGTCCGCCCACTGCAACACTATTACTGCCCAATAGGTGCACTCACCTTTCGATGGAACTAGATGCTCACGCAGCTTTTAAAATGCGCTCACCTTTCGCTGGAACTAGATGCTCACGCTTTTTTCCTTTTTTTTATTTTTTAGAATGCGCTCACCTTTCGCTGGGACTAGATGCTCACGCTTCTAGGATGCGCTCACCTTTCGCTGGAACTAGATGCTCACGCAACCTGTATTAGGACTCCTGTAATTTCTTACAGGATCATTTCCTGCTATGATCAGATAGGAAAAATATATAGGACGCTGCTGTGGCGGTTCGGTTAACCCCCACAACAGACTAAGGACAGACAACTCGCTACTCCTGGTTTTTCTGCTACACTACTGAGACGTAATGTGCCATTCACGCCTTGTGATGTTAATGTTGCCTCTCATGCATTGTGTTCATGCGTCCTGTCCTTACTGTGACCTTGAGACTCAGATCAATATGTAGATGTGCCTGTTAACCTCTTTGTTCTGCACCTGGAGCAGAGTCTAGCAAATCTGCCTATTGTGATGTATGTCTCACAAATGCAAATATCTCATGCCTGTTCTGCAGTCCCTTTGATCAGACCAGCTGCTGTGACACTGCCTTGATGTATTGTTTGAGTTGGGTATAAACACTGCACAGGTTCTGTAACACTTCCTCTCACTCTCACTCTGACTTCAACCCTGCTGCAGGACACAGACTTTGTGTCCCTTCTCTGAGAGCCGTGGGCTCGCTCTCGGCGCTCATGCACGGCGCCGGGAGCGGAGCTCGTGACGGCGGTATGATATAATAAAACTCTACCTAAAACCTCCAACAACGCCGCATTATTTCTTGCCGCCGCACTGGTGACCCCTCTGAACACGCACACGCTTTGTGCGAAGCAACCTTCTGAGCTGGACAGCTGCACTGGTGACCCGTTCTTCAGGATGAGATCTGCACGTCTGAGATCTGCTCATCCACGCTGGACCGGCCGCGCTCGCAACTCCTCCACACGAGAGCGCAGGCACCTCGTCCCTTCTCCACGACGGCGTCCTCCATGGCCGGCGGAGAACGCAACACGTGGACCTGAACGCACCACGCCCGAGCCTGAGGAACAAAGATCGTCTATTCCCGCTCACCGCTCCAACGCATCTGCACGAGCCTGAGGGACAAAAGATCGTCTATTTCCTCCCACCGCTCCAACGCACCATGGCCAATCATGCAGCCACAGCTCAACCTGGATTTTTATCGGCGCCGTCTGCGCCGATCTCCACCAAGTTTCTGCACCCTGACTCGCCACTCCAGCGGCCCACCCACGCACGGAACTCCCGCGTACGCACCGGGGAGTTACAAGGACGGCGCATCAAGCACGGGACAAGTAACGGCTCCAGAGACCGCCATCATCCCCCGCCACTGCTCACAGAACCTTCAGGGCTGCTCATTCACCTGAAGCAAGCACGCAGCTCGCCACTGGATTTTTTTTTTTTTTTTTTTTTTAATGGTCTCAGCCACGGCACAAAGGGATTTCAGCCGTCAGCTGTTCCCGGGGGCTTTGGGGTTGCTCCTGCACCTGAAGCCAACATGCCAGTCCCTCTGCTTTTGTTTATTTTTTTCTTACAGCCGCTCCTGCTTTACTTCATGGCCACGAGAGGAGTCAGAGACTAATTTTTCTTCTTGTGATCTCCGCACGCGCAACGGGACAGCCCCTCGACGTCGCGGAGCAGCAAGCAATTTTTGCGCGGCTCAGGACGATTTTACAGCCCCTGCCGGCACTTACTACCCCTCCCCTCCCTCCCCCTCCGCCTGCAGCGAGCTTCTCCCACAGCTCGCTCACACAGATGGATTATCAAGGTCTCGGCCCCCTGCCGCGCCCTCTGGGGGGGAGCGTGTGGCGGTTCGGTTAACCCCCACAACAGACTAAGGACAGACAACTCACTACTCCTGGTTTTTCTGCTACACTACTGAGACGTAATGTGCCATTCATGCCTTGTGATGTTAATGTTGCCTCTCATGCATTGTGTTCATGCGTCCTGTCCTTACTGTGACCTAGAGACTCAGATCAATATGTAGATGTGCCTGTTAACCTCTTTGTTCTGCACCTGGAGCAGAGTCTAGCAAATCTGCCTATTGTGATGTATGTCTCACAAATGCAAATATCTCATGCCTGTTCTGCAGTCCCTTTGATCAGACCAACTGCTGTGACACTGCCTTGATGTATTGTTTGAGTTGGGTATAAATACTGCACAGGTTCTGTAACACTTCCTCTCACTCTCACTCTGACTTCAACCCTGCTGCAGGACACAGACTTTGTGTCCCTTCTCTGAGAGCCGTGGGCTCGCTCTCGGCGCTCATGCACGGCGCCGGGAGCGGAGCTCGTGACGGCGGTATGATATAATAAAACTCTACCTAAAACCTCCAACAACGCCGCATTATTTCTTGCCGCCGCACCACCTTATATTACCATTACTTAGCTAAAGCTTGACCTATCAGTCAATACACAGCACCTTTTACTTTTCTTTTACTTTTTTGAAACCTGACTCCTCGGCCGGAAAACAACACAATCTGGACTTTAACCCAGACAAAACCTTTTTTCTTTTTTTTAGAATGCACTCACCTTTCGGTGGAACTAGATGCTCACGCTTTTTTTTCTCGTTGCAACTACTCGTCCGCGCGCTTCACTCTCTTATTGCGTTAGTCACTCGTGGTGGGATTTAGGAGGATCTTGTAACGTATTTAGGAGCGCATCCTATTTTACTTTAGTAATATGTTGGAGTGGCCCATTTCACATTAGTAATATTTTTAGGAGCGCATCCAATTTTTCATATTGGAGCGGCCTATTTTCATTAGTAATATATTTAGGAGCGCATCCCATTTACATTAGTGACATATTGGAGCGGCCTATTTTATGTTACTCACTCAAGGCTGGATTTGGGAGGATCTTCTAACGCATATAGTGTATACTATATCTTATTTTTCTTTAATAATAAAAAGACATCACTTACTTTATGACCCTACTAGTGAGGATGACCGTCACTTAGACAGAGTCAGGAGCCAGTCTCCTCCCCAGCGTCCCCTGAAGGCGGGTTTCCAAAACTGACCATTGGTCAGACCATGCATGGGTTTGAAGACCGGGGAAGGCTTGGTTGTCCTGGCCCGTCTATGGTATTGGTCATCCGGGTCACAGCACCACGTATGTCAGGAATCTCTGAAAACACTCAGAATATGATCATATATTAGTTCGTTACCTCAATAAAGATTCGAGACACAAGAATACTCTATCAAGAGTTTTTACTTGTATATATTGTATACAAGGAGCACGAACCTCAGGTTGCAGGAGGTCAGTACTGAAGACTGCCTTCAGTGAGCAAGCTTATATACAAGAAGCAGTTGCAACATACAAACGGAAGCAGGACAAAGCGGTTTCAGCTGAATACCTCACGGACAAAAGAGTGTAACAGGTTTGGCACATCATTAACAGCTTGAAAGGACGAAGCAATCTGTTCCTTCTCTCGCTATGCAGGGGGTATGTCAGTATCAGTACATTTCCGCCAGAACTGGCCCCCTGCATGCAACCTCAGTATTCTTCCAGTATTCTTCCAGTAGAACTCGCTCCCCGAGTGTTGCTTCAGTGTTTTTCCAGTACAGCTCACTTCTACGCTTGCATAAGGCATAGACATATAAAATGATAACATTGTACATTTTCATAGACATATAAAACAATAACATTGTACATTTTTCTGACAGTCTGTTAAGGAGGCGGAGCACCAAAAGACCCTGATTCCCACCGTCAGTCCTCCTTTATACCCACGGCATGATGATGTCATCCGTGCGCTGGGCATCACATCCGTTATACCCAGATTCAAAGACAAAAAATCAACTGATTGTAATGATTTCAGTATGTTCTTGGTTAAATGTATTATTGATTGTATTGTTAAACACTTCGCTTTCATATGCACCATGTCACTTACTGCTGGTAAATTTCCAAAGAAAATGAAAATAGCAAGAGTCATTCCTCTGTATAAGACTGGTGAGACAAACACTCATTGTCAGACTACAGACCCATCTCCTTGTTACCTCAGTTCTCCAAAATACTGGAAAAAATATTTGTTAAGAGACTAAATGATTTCACTGATAAGCACAATATACTCTGTGAACAACAGTATGGATTCAGGAAGAATCGGACCACCTCACTGGCACTCATGGACTTTGTTGAACAGATTACAGATGCAACAGATAGAAGAGAATACACAGTTGGAATATTTCTGGACTTACAAAAGGCATTTGATACAGTTGACCATAAATTACTCCTCAGTAAATTACATAATTATGGCATCAGAGGAATTGCTTTTGACTGGTTATACAGCTACTGTATTTAGAAGACAGATATCAATATGTTCATGTGAATAATACAGACTCTGAGTTGCTGAAGATGACGTGTGGGGTACCACAGGGTTCTGTGCTTGGTCCATTGCTGTTTATTTTGTATATTAATGATTTATGTTCTGTGTCTAAATTGCTCAAGTGTATTTTATTTGCAGATGACACAACTTTTTTTGTAGTGGAGAAAATCTTAAGCAGCTTCTGGATTCAGTAGAAAATTAACTTAAACAAATCAATCAATGGTTCACTGCCAAAAAATTATCTATTCACCTTGGAGAAACAAAATGTATAATATTTGGAAACCGCAAATTATATAATCACAGAAAAATTAAAATAAACAATGTTGAAATTGACACAGTTTTCAAAACCAAGTTCCTAGGGGTCATTGTTGATAACAAACTAAATTGGAAATCACACATAAATTACAGCAAAACTAAAATGTCTAAATCCATTGCCGTACTGTATAAAGTTAAGGATCTCCTGTGTCAGAAATCTCTTTGCATTTTATATAATTCACTGATAGTTCCTTTTATGACATACTGTGTGGAGATCTGGGGAAACACATATAAAACAAACACAAACTTAATCTTTTTACTACAGAAAAAAGCCATACGCATTGTATCAAAGAAACCTTTCCGTGAACCAACAAATCCAATATTCATTCTATTACATATTCTTAAATTTAGAGATCTGGTAGATTATAATGTCATTCAAATCATGTACAAAGCAAATAATAACCAATTACCTGTAAATATTCAGAGACTGTTTCAAAAAAGGGAAAGCAAATATGAGCTAAGAGGTAACTGTTTTTAATAAGCCAAAGGTTAGAACAAATACAAAGTATCATTGCATGTCTGTCACTGGAGTTAAACTGTGAAACTGTTGCTCTGAAAATATTAAAACATGTTCAGCTCTGAAGCAATTCAAAAAATTGTACAAAGATGAAAAAATCTCCCGGTATCTCACTGTAAATGCTGGGAGATAAATTTGTAATAACTTAAAGGGTTTCTTGTCTACTTGTTGTATTTGATTTTCTTTGTTGATTTTGGGTAAGACTTAAATTTTTATGTTATTGATTTTAAAATTGTAACGGGGTAGGCACTATATAAGCACTAGCTTCAGCCTACACCCTTTCGGTTGTTCTTTTGTGTGCTCTTATTGTATTGTATGTGTTTATTATTGTTATTACCGAATTTAAAAAAAATCAAAAAATTCATAAAAAAATGATCATGGCGATAATAAAGGATGAACGTAACTTGAGGTGAATATACTGATGTGAATTTGTCAAATAGGTTCATATTGTCTTCTTTTAATTGTGAAGATTATAAATGTGAAGATACTGATAATGATGATAATGATAAATAACAAGGAACATAAAGCGTGGACAGGGTCCGACCCTGTCCAGATCACTACAGTACCCCTCCCCCTTCAAGGGTCGGAACCCAGATGACCCTAGGGTAACACCCACAGGAGAAGAAAAAAAAGAAAACCCAAAACCCCTCACGGGGTGGTTGGTGGGGGAAAAGGCCAGGCGGGCCAAAACAAACTGACCCCCCCTCCCCACAGCAAAGTCCAAATCCAACACTGTTCATAAGCCAATTAAAGTTCAAGGCCCCAGACCTCAAAACAAAGCGGGTCGGGTGGTCAACCCAGGTCCATGGGCCACCGGACCGGAACAAACAACGGGTCAGGAGGTCTATCAAAGTCCACCAGGCCCCAAATCAGAGTACAAGTTGGGTCAGGTTGTCTACCAGAGTCCCTAGACCACCGGACCGGAAAGCAGAATCGGTGCAGAGATAACAGTAGGAGCACCTTAAACTCAGGTAAAAATGATAGCTTGGAAACCTTAAACTCAGGAGATGATAACAATGAGGAAACCTTAAACTCAGGAGATGATAACAATGTGGAACCCCCAAACTCAGGAGATGGTAATGGAGCATTGGCTGGAGGTCTCCTGACCTCGGGAACATCGGCTGGAGAGTGGTCCTCCTGCAACTCTATCATCGACACGGCCACCTCGGACGATGGAGGGAAGCAGGAGGTCAGTTAGGTGACACCACAGTCATTAACAACAGAGATTTGTGGGGAAGACTCAGCAGTGGGTGGAATGTGCACTTGGGTACCCCCACTAGGAGCAAGACAAGTCTTTTCAAAAATTGTGTTTGAACATAAATAAAAAGGTACTTGCCGCAGTTTTCCAAGATACTTGAAAAAATATTCTATGAGAGAATTGACAACTTCATACTGAAGAATAATTTATTGTGTGAGCAGCAATATGGGTTCAGACACAAGAGGACAACTGCATTTGCTCTAATGGAATTTATAGAAAAAATATCAACTGCCGTTGAAAATAAAGAGTATTCAGTTGGGGTATTCCTGGATCTTAAAAAAGCATTTGATACAGTAGATCATAACTTATTATTAAAGAAACTACAAAATTGTGGTATTAGGGGAGTAGCACTGTCCTGGTTATGTAGTTACTTAAAGAATAGATATCAGTATGTATGTGTTGGTAACAAAAACTCACAGTTACTAAAGGTTACTTGTGGAGTCCCACAGGGTTCAGTTTTGGGGCCATTGTTATTCAATATGTATATACATAAATGATATATGTAAAGTTTCAGAAAAAATGGATTTAATATTGTTTGCCGATGACACTAATTTATTATGCAGTGGAAGCAATTTGGAACAACTTTTGGATACACTCGGAAAGGAATTAGGAAAGCTTAAACTGTGGTTTGATTCAAACACATTAACGCTCAATTTAAGTAAGACAAAATTTATAGTTTTTAACAACTATCACAACAACTTAGTATCTAAACTCAGTGTAAATGGTGTAGAGATTGAAAGGGTATCTGAAACTAAATTTCTTGGTGTAATAATTGATAATAAACTGTGTTGGAAGTCACATATTAATTATATTAAAGGTAAAATATCCAAATCAATTGCAATACTACACAGAGTGAAATATTTGCTGAACCAACCCACACTATATACCTTGTATCATTCATTAATACTCCCATACATGACATATTGTACTGAAGTATGGGGAAATACATATAAAACAAACATATATCCAGTCTTTATGCTTCAGAAGAGAGCTATTAGAATAATAAACAAAGCAGCTTACAGGGAACCAACAAACCCACTTTTTCTTAAATTAAAAGCTCTCAAGTTGAAAGATCTGGTTGACTTTAAAACTGCAGCAATAATGTTTAAAGTGAAGACTCTATCACTGCCCGCAAATATCCAAAAGCTGTTCCAAATAAGGGAGAAACAATATCGTTTCAGAGGAACATGTATATTTCAAAAACCTTCAGTGAGAACTACCACCAAGCAACACTGTGTTTGAGTGCAAGGAGTCAGATTATGGAGCGATTTTGGACCTGAATTAAAATCATGTACAACACTTGGATAATTTAAACAAAAACTAAAGGAAGAAATACTCCAAACATATATACAAGATGACATATAAAATCACATAAGGATTGTCATATCCAGTCTGCGTTGTGTTGTTGCTTAGTTTTTTGTTTTGTTTTTTTTGTCACATTTTGTCTTAGCTTTGTTCTGAATTGTAATCGCTCTTGTTTGTTTTTCTTTTGAATTCTTGGATGGAATATGGGTGGGCAATATAAGCTGCGGCTTCAGCCATCATCCATTTTGGATAACTTATGTTGAACTAATCAGAGGAGTTATTGTCTAATTTGACCTTGTTGGATTTTCTTTCCCCCTTTGTTATATTATTCTGTTTCTTTTAATCTGTACTTTTAATCTATCCAAAATAAAGATTGATTGATTGATTGATTGGTACTTGCCTTAACTCCTGGTCTTCTGCTGCTGGGGTGACGACCTCACAATCAGGAGCTGGGAGGCACTGTGGAGTAGGTGCAGGAGCTGGCAGGCGCCGTGGAGCAGACACTAGAGCTGGATAAGACTGCTGGAGAGCGGTTACCTCTGGATGAGATGGTACTGATAATGATGATAATGATTAATAAAGGAACATAAAGCATGGACACCCGAGTGGTGGCCTAGTTGGTAGAGCATCCGCCCTACAGCCGGGAGGTTGTGGGTTCAAATCCCGGCCAGGTCATACCAAAGACCATATAAAAATGGTATTTTCTGCCTTCTAGCTTGGTGCTCAGCATAATAGAACTTGGAAAGTAAAGTTAACACACAGCGCTACCAGAGGACTGACCCCCCACTGTTGCTTTCACTAGTCACAGTAGGTGTGTGGCCTATATCACATTTGACCATATTTGAAACTACATTCTTAAGTGCAATTATAGAATCCGCCAGGAGAGGGAGCTCTAATCGAAAACGAGGTGCTGCTCTGTGTGAGTGTTTGAGTGAGAGAGTGAGAATGAAGGAGCCACAGAGATAAAGAGGAAGCAGTGTGCACCGGAGTATGTGTTGTAAGGTATGTGTTACATGCTGAGACTGCATTAACAGGCTGTAAACAGCAGTAAATGTACAAAGTAGGCTGCTTTTAAACAAAAATAAATGCTACAGCTCCTCAGTAGTGATAGGCAGGTGAAGCCTCAATGAAGCTCTGAGGCTTTTCTTCTAACTGTGCAGAAAAAGATTCAAAGCTTTGAGGTTTCATTCTGAAGAGCACAACTGGGGCACTGACACTGTTTCAATCCCATGTCAGCAATAAAAGTTAAAACCGGTCATTTTAATCTACTGATTTTTTTGTTCATTTATACCAGTGGCTCTTGAAATTTTTTTAAATTCCCCATTTTGGGGAGCCAGACGATTACCAAGCCCACCTACACACACAGCTATTTCTCTGCCCCTACACACCAACAATGAATCCAAGAGCAAGCTAAGCCTTGTCATATTTATTAATTTATTTATTATTTTCTTCTTGGCTTTTTTGTTAATTATTGTCCAGAATTTCTCTTTGCCCATCATTTTGATGGAGTGTGTTTTAAAAATTAGGTCATGATATCATTTTATCAGTAATTTTAATTCTAATATGATAAAAACACTGAATAGCTTTTATTTTCAATTGCATTTTAAGTTGTAATTGTGAAACCTTTGACTCTGAAGAAAATAACACCCCACCCGCCCACCCCCCACGAAGGTTTACATGTAAATCTGGCCCTTGGGAAGTGAGGAAAACGTTTTGTGACCCTCACTACCACCAAAGTTGCCACTCCCTGTAATAAAGGAATAAATAAAGGAATCAATAATGCTTTAATGATGGCCTGTTGTTAGTGAAACCTTTAACTTTGCTGCTTGGCCTCTTCTGCTCTTTTAATGTATGTCCATAAATTTCAAATGTAAGCCTATTGATTTTAATCTACTGTATACCTCAGATTTTTTAAATTGTATGTACTGACTGTGTGCACCTCTCAGTTTAGCGGGGGCTGAGTGCTCTTAAGGATGAGACAGTTTGTAATTCTTAACTTGGTTTAATAACCAAAGTAACCAAGTGTAACATCCAGTGTTGGGCAAGTTACTAAAAAATTGTAACTAATTACAGTTACTGGTTACTTCTTTTCAAAAGTAACTGAGTTACTTTATCAATTACTGCATGATTAAAGTAACTAGTTACTTGGAAGAGTAATTTTCACGTTACTTTTAAATGCATACTTAAATCATCTTGCATACATAGTGTGACAGAGATCATCCTGCGCAGTTCGCCCCACACGGGACACGAACCCGCGACCTCTCAGTCAACTACACAGTTCGAGCATGGGAGACACAGCACGATCGCGCTGAGCTAAAGGTCCGACCGATAGCTCAGCGCTACCGATACTGTATGAGGCTTTGGGAGGGAGGTTTACTAACGTTCCACGCCGAACAGTACTAGTTGGCATCCGTTACAATAGCAAGATAATTTAATTAATGGATTACCTTACGGGCTTATTAATGTCAGGCTGAAAACAGACTGTTTCAGACAGAGCTTTTAGACCACATTAAGTCTGCTTTATCCTGCTTTGAGAGCTCTTGTGGGAAAATACTGAAGAAAATCAACATGATATTGCCAGTAATTTCCTCATTTTGGAGTGAGAGTTGGCAACACTGCATAAAGCTGTCCATGTTTATCTTACCTTTATGATATTGAAACACATGTTACTGAGTGATAATTTTGGGAACAAATTAGAAATGATCTAATCACTAAATAATAGTTGAATTAATATCAAATTATTTTTTTCAAAAAAAGGAATAGTCACTTTAAAATAAAAGAGATGAAAATAACACTAAATTATATGCTTACAAAATGTATATTATTTTCATAGTTGAACGAGATGTTTGATTTGGGAGAGAATCCTTGTAGGAATTGTAAAGTTTCAGGTGACACTGGGAAAAGAAACTCTGAAGGCTGTGAGTTCAGTGAAGTATACTCAGCAGTCACGTGATCTGTCATCCTATCAGTGTTTGGCTACTACGTGAGTTGGCCTACTCAACGTCTCTTACGGGAGGTCTCGTTTTTTTTCCCCTTTTTTAACCCTCCCTTAGTTATGCTGCTAATAGGGGGACCTCCAACAATGCACTGGGCTTCACTCCTTTCTTCACTCTCAATGAAATATTTTTGCTGGTCATTAACATCTGGTGAATGCTAAAACAAGGATTCAATGTACCCTGCCCGGTATGGGGTTACCGGGGCCCCACCCTGGAGCCAGACCTGGGGAAGGGGCTTGATGGCTAGCGTCTGGTGGCCGAGTTTCCACCCATGGGACCCGGCCGGGCTCAGCCCAAAGGAATTACATGGGTCCGCCCTCCAGTGGGGTCACCACCTGCAGGAGGGGCCATGGGGGTCCGGTGCTATGTGGATCAGGTGGCGGTCAAAGGCAGAGGCCTTGGCGGTCTTATCCCAAGCTTCCTTAACTGGCTTTTGGGACGTGGAATGTCACCTCTCTGGTGGGGAAGGAGCCTGAGCTGGTGCATGAGGTTGAGAGATACTGGCCAGATATAGTCGGCCTCACCTCAACACACAGCTCCGGTCACGTGATCTGTCATCCTATCAGTGTTTGGCTACTACGTGAGTTGGCCTACTCAACGTCTCTTACAGGAGGTCTCGTTTTTTTTTCCCACCGTGACTGTGATGAGAGGAAGGTGCATTCCACAGCTGCTCCAAGCTATGTTGGACTAGAGAACTTCTTCTTCATCTCTTAATGTACCTGTTCATGTTTTTGTTAAGAAGTGGATACATTACTCTATTTTTGCGGACTGTTGGCTGGAAGGAAGGGCAGTCATCTTTCGTTGTGAATCTGAGGAAGAAGATTGGATGAAAAAACTGACAGATGGAAGCCGTGGTTTTAACAGACTAGGAGAAATTATTGATAGTGAAACTTTCTTGCCGGGTTTTTTTTTTTTGTGTGTGGGACGAGTTTGCTGCCTTTTGAAGTGAAGAGTTCAACTGCTGGTCTTTCTGCTACATCGGTGGTGGTTGCTCACCAGTTGTGGCGAGTCAACCCAGTGAGGAACTTAAGAGTTTGCGTGTAGTGGGCTTCACCTGCATCCTTGGTAGGACCATATAAGTGTGAACTTTAAAGGACACATTCCAGCAATATATTTTTCCAGAGGGAATATTCTCATACATCTCACGGAAGTGAGAAATGGACAGAATGAAAAGAGTATTTGTTGCCAAAACAGATGTTAACTGTATTTTATAAGTTTTCTGTGATTTTTGGTACGATTTGTGTCAGGAGCCGAGCCAGCTTGGTTTCTCCCGGCTCGGCCCTGATCTCTCTGTGGGTTAAGGTGCCGCTTTGTATGTGTGTCTAGTATGTATTCCTGTGTGCTTCCTTACCCATAGCCACTGCTTTCTGGCCGGCAGCGGTGAGGCAGCCCCTTGGGCTCACGCTGGCGTGAGCGCTGTCTGACTGTCTGACGGTTTGACCACGGCCCCTCTCTGTTACCATCAGCTGTTCCCATTCCCATTTGCCATCTTCTGGCTCCTCGCCCAGGTGTCCCTAATTACATTTTCACCAGCAGTGCGTGTATTTAGGTGCCTTTCACGAGTCACGCACTGCTGGGTCATTAACTTAATGTCTATACTGATAAAGCTACAAGTAGTACCACCAAGGGGTATCTTGAAGAACTGCAAACTATTGTCATAAGAGCGGAGAGCCATTTCAAGAGGTCCTCCAGAGAGAACTAATGAAGATCAACACGGCCTAGGATGCAGCTTCCCATGCTCGAGAACTACCACTGGCCGTAGAGTCTGAGTCAGAACATACAGTGGGGTAAAAAAGTATTTAGTCAGCCACCAATTGTGCAAGTTCTCCCACTTAAAAGATGAGAGAGGTCTCCAATTTTCGTCATAGGTATATCTCAACTATGAGAGACAAAATGAGAAAAAAAAAATCCAGAAAATCACATTGAAAGATTTTTAATGAATTAATTGGTAAATTCCTCGGTAAAATAAGTATTTGGTCACCTACAAACAAGCAAGATTTCTGGCTCTGACAGACCTGTAACTTCTTCTTTGAGAGGCTTCTCTGTCCTCCACTCGTTACCTGTATTAATGGCACCTGTTTGAACTCGTTATCAGTATAAAAGACACCTGTCCACAACCTCAAACAGTCAGACTCCAAACACCACTATGGCCAAGACCAAAGAGCTGTCAAAGGACACCAGAAACAAAATTGTAGACCTGCACCAGGCTGGGAAGACTGAATCTGCAATAGGTAAGCAGCTTGGTGTGAAGAAATCAACTGTGGGAGCAATTATTAGAAAATGGAAGTCATACAAAACCACGATAATCTCCCTCGATCTGAGGCTCCACACAAGATCTCACCCCGTGGGGTCAAAATGATCACGAGAACGGTGAGCAAAAATCCCAGAACCACACAGGGGGACCTAGTGAATGACCTGCAGAGAGCTGGGACCAAAGTAACAAAGGCTACATCAGTAACACACTACGCCGCCAGGGACTCAAATCCTGCAGTACCAGACGTGTCCCCCTGCTTAAGCCAGTACATGTCCAGGCCCATCTGAAGTTTGCTAGAGAGCATTTGGATGATCCAGAAGAGGATTGGGAGAATGTCATATGGTCAGATGAAACCAAAATAGAACTTTTTGGTAAAAACTCAACTTGTCGTGTTTGGAGGAGAAAGAACACCATACCTACTGTGAAGCATGGGGGTGGAAACATCATACTTTGAGGCTATTTTTCTGCAAAGGGACCAGGACGACTGATCTGTGTAAAGGAAAAAATGAATGGGGCCATGTATCGTGAGATTTTGAGTGAAAACCTCCTTCCATCAGCAAGGGCATTGAAGATGAAACGTGGCTGGGTCTTTCAGCATGACAATGATCCCAAACACGCTGCCCGGGCAAGGAAGGAGTGGCTTCGTAAGAAGCATTTCAAGGTCCTGGAGTGGCCTAGCCAGTCTCCAGATCTCAGCCGCATAGAAAATCTTTGGAGGGAGTTGAAAGTCTGTGTTGCCCAGAGACAGCCCCAAAACATCACTGCTCTAGAGATCTGCATGAAGGAATGGGCCAAAATACCAGCAGCAGTGTGTGAAAACCTTGTGAAGACTAACAGAAAACGTTCGGCCTCTGTCATTGCCAACAAAGGGTATATAACAAAGTATTGAGATGAACTTTTGGGATTGACCAAATACTTATTTTACCGAGTAATTTACCAATTAATTCATTAAAAATCCTTCAATGTGAATTTCTGGATTTTTTTTTTCTCATTTTGTCTCTCATAGTTGAGGTATACCTATGATGAAAATTGGAGACCTCTCTCATCTTTTAAGCGGGAGAACTTGCACAATTGGTGGCTGACTAAATACTTTTTTGCCCCACTGTAACCCACCAGAGCCTCTAAAGTCAGCAGGCAATTGTGACAAAGTTGGGAAAGTAAGGGTATCATGTGGAGAGTGCAAATAAAGGAACCAGACTTACACGACAGACAAACTTTATTTCTCACTCTCACTTCATTCATACACAGAAAAAGACTCTCTCAATACACCAGGGTCTCTCCTTTTATACCACTCCATTCCTTCCCCCTGCTGCCTGAAATCTTGCATTACAATACGTTCACACATTCACCCCCTTACTGTCTGCCGGCAGAGGGAATATTCCCCTCCCCTCTGCTTCCAGTCTGAAATGAATATCTCAGCGTGGGTTCCCTACACAGCCCCCCCACCCTCCCCCCCACCCCCAGAGTCTCAGACTGAGCTTCAACCCTCACGTCCTTTTGGCTCAGTCTCTTCCCATATCTGCTGTAACGAGGGTCCTTCGACTCCGCGGCGCTGCTGTGCGAGTGGGGGGCTCCTGGGGGTGTGTCTGTCTGCGGGTGGGCAATGGCGAGGGGGAGGACATTCTACTTGCCCATGTGGCTGCTCTGATGAATCTTCTACCTGGGGAGTTCTCAGTGGGGGTCTTCCACGCTGAGGGGCCCGAGCCAACATCACTTGCTCATCCGCCACCACAAAGGCAGGCTTAAGTCTATCTATACATATTTTCTCCCGACGACCTCCCAAGTCTAACAAAAATTGTTTGTCCCCTGGTTTCAGTACTCTGAACGGGCCATCGTAGGGTGGGCGCAATGGGGGGTGGTGATATCGTGCCTGACAAACACGAACGTCGCGTTCTTTTAAATTTTTGGAACAAAAGCGCGTGGAAAACAGTGGTGGGCCGGGCCCAGTAGCGTGCCTGTATCTGCGCTATGCTGCGAACGCTGAGACAGACAGTTGTCCGGCGCGGGATTATCTGGTAAAAATTCCCTGGGAAGCTGCAGTGGCTGAGAAAAAACAAGCTCCACCGGGGAAGCCTCCAAATCCTCTTTCGGTGTGGAACGCAACCCTAACAGAACCCACGGCAACCAGTCTACCCAATTTGCATCCGTAAGCGAAGCCCTGAGCGCTGCTTTCAGCGACCTATGGAAACGCTCGCATAACCCATTGGCCTGTGGGTTGTATGCGGTTGTGCAATGAATTGCAACACCCAGGCTACGGGCCATCGCGGACCAGAGGTCAGAAACAAACTGAGGTCCCCTATCAGACGTGATGTCCGACGGGATGCCAAAACGTGCCACCCATGTTGTCAAAAAGGCGCGCGCCACGTCCGCGGACGTGGTTGCCGCTAGTGGAACTGCTTCTGGCCAGTGTGTGGTGCGGTCCACCACTGTCAGAAGGTGCGTGAACCCTTGCGATGGCGGGAGGGGGCCCACAAGGTCCATGTGAACATGGTCAAACCTCTTAGCCGGTATACAAAACGGCTCCAATGGGGCCTTCGTGTGTCTGTGCACTTTGGCTCGTTGGCACACTACGCAGGCTGCCGCCCACTCTTTCACTTGTTTGCGCAGGCCTGGCCAAACAAACTTCACCCCTACCATTTTGACTGACGTGCGCACTCCTGGGTGCGCCAGAGTGTGAACTGACTCAAACACTCAGCGGCACCAAGCAACTGGGACCACCGGGCGCAGGCGTCCCGTGGAGACATCACAGACTGGGGGGGGGGGGGGCTGCCGTCTTGCAGTACTCTGGTCTCCAGCCTTAACCCTGTTGGTCCAGACTGGATCGCGCACAAACTCCGAGATCGCAGCCAATTGTCTCTGCTACCGGCCCGACCATGGTTCCGAAACCTTGGCCATAGCATACGTTAGCGGCTTGTGGTCCACGAATGCAGTGAAGCTGCGCCCTTCCAGCCAGACCTGGAAGTGGCGTATGGCCAGGTGGAGAGCCAGCAACTCTCTGTCGAACGCGCTGTATTTACGCTCACTGTCGCGCAAAGCCCTGCTGAAAAAAGCGAGCGGCTGCCAAGAACCGGCGACACGTTGCTCCACGACGGCCCCTATGGCCACGTCCGAGGCATTGGTAGTGAGCGCTATCCGGGCCGCCGGGTCAGGGTGCACCAACAGTGTGGCGTTTGCCAGGGCTGTTTTAACCTCAGAGAATGCCTGCTCCCGCTCCGGAGTCCATTCGACTCTGTCTGCCGGCTTCCGTTTCTTGAGCGTGGCGTACAGTGACTGCATAAGCTGAGCTGCACAGGGGAGGAACCGGTTATAAAAGTTAACCATCCCCAAAAACTCTTGCAGCGCCCTGACCGTCTGAGGCCAGGGAAAATTCGCCATGGCGCGCACCTTGTCAGGCAAGGGTATCGCTCCCTCCGGTGAGATGCGGTGCCCCAAAAAGTCAATCCCCGTCACGCCGAACTGGCATTTCGCCGGGTTGATTATTAACCCGTGCTCTTCCAACCTCCGGAAAACCGTCCTGAGGTGGGTTACGTGTTTGTCCTCGGATGCGCTGCCCACCAGGATATCATCCAGGTAGACAAACACAAACGGCAGATCGCGCAACACCGCATCCATCATGCGTTGGAATGTCTGTGCCGTGCCTTTTATTCCGAAGGGCATGCATAAAAACTCAAACAAGCCAAACGGAGTTATTACCGCTGTTTTGGGTATGTCCTCCGCGCACACCGGGACCTGGTGGCAACCGCAGACCAGGTCTATTTTAGAAAAAATGCGTGCCCTGGCGAGGTGAACGGAAAAGTCCTGAATATGGGGAATCGGGTAGCAGTCATGCGCTGTGGCGTTATTCAATCTGCGGAAATCTCCGCACGATCGCCACGATCCCTCGGCCTTAGGGACCATGTGTAGTGGGGATGCCCATGGGCTGTTTGAGCACCTGATGATTTTTTTTTAGATTTTTTTAGATTTAGTATACTTTATTGATCCCCAGAGGGGAAATTGAGGGCATCCACCACCTGGATGGATGAAGCAGCCACGATACGGCGCTATCCCTTAACCATTCACACACACATTCACACCTAGGACCACTTTAGAGTCTCCAATTAACCTAACCTGCATGTTTTTGGCATGTGGGAGGAAACCGGAGAAATCCCGGAGTAAGCCCACCCAAACACGGGGAGAACATGCATGATGCCCAACCTTTCCAAGTTGGTAAACTCCTCGCACGCTATGGACAGTTTAGCTGCGTCCACGCGCCGAGGTCATGTGAAAACAGGCGGCCCAGTGGTGGTGATAAAGTGTTCCACCCCGTGTTTAGTGATGGCCGTCGAAAACGTCGGGACTGTGAGTGCTGGGAACTGAGTGAGCACCGTGTGGAACTTACCGCCTGGAGCTGTGACGTTGGCTAGTGTTGTTGGCCCGGCCCCTCGAGCTGTACAGGGGAGAGAATCAAAAGACATTGCATTAACCAGGTGTCTCTTAGCCACATCGACTAGCAACCCGTGTGCACACAGAAAATCAGCTCCCAAGATTGGGAAACTGCATGCCGCTATGACGAAAGTCCACTCATACATACAACCATGTAGGGATACAGTCAGTGTCCTCTCACCAAAAGTCTTAATGTCCGAGCCGTTTGCGGCTATCAGCTCGGGGCCGCTAGCTCCCGCTAGCCGGTTGGCGTAGGATGGCAGGATGAGGCTCTTTTGGGAGCCGGTGTCTACAAGGAACCGTCTCCCCGAGCGCAAGTCCGTCACGTAGAGCAGCTTGTTTTCTTCACCGGCAGTCGCAGCTGCTACTGACTGCCGGCCTTGGCATTTCCCGAACGCTTGAATTGGCACGGTGGCACACATCTTCGTGCGTTCTCTCCAAAACGGCGGTGGTTGGAGAAGAGCGTGTCTCTCTGGCGCTTCCTGGTCCCCACTGCCGCTACCGTCGCCGGCTCCTCGCCTCCGCTGGTCGTCTCGCTGGGTTCCGACGCCGCCGCATTCACTGTGAGGGCTCTGGTGGTGAGGATGATCCGATCTGCCTCCTGGGCTAGCGCATGGTAGTCGCGTGCGGCCAGCAACGGCGAGTTGGCCAGGACCGCTCTTGCCTCTGTTGGGAGGTTCCAGAGGAAAAGGTGGGCAAACAGAAAATGCCCGTCGTCCGTGCCCATCAACACCAACATCTTCTCCATCAGTTCGACCACTGACCCATCTCCTAACTCGGAGCGCCTCTGGAGCCTCTCTGCTCTCTCACAGTCCGAGAGTGTGTAGCGCCGGGTCAGCGCAGCCTTGAGAGCCCCATATTTATCGTGGGCTGGAGGCTGTTGGAGCAGGCTTGCTAATTGCTGAGTTGTGCGAGCGTCCAGCGCTGCGATCACATAGTAATATCTGGTGTCATCTGCCGTTATCCGAGCCTCGGTGTGGAGGAACCAAGACCACGGGTCGTGTAGCCAAAAGTCCGGTAGTTTGACCGAAACAGCGCATGCATTGCTGGGGCTTTCCGTCCGGGCCGTCTCTAGGATGCTTGACGCGTTGCTGGGGCTTCCCATCCGGGCCGACTCCAGGGTTCTTGCCTAGTGTTCCATAATTCGTCAGGGGTCACCAGTGTGTAGAGTGCAAATAAAGGAACCAGGCTTACACAACAGACAAACTTTATTTCTCACTCTCACTTCATTCATACACAGAAAAAGACTTTCTCAATACACCAGGGTCTCTCCTTTTATACCACTCCATTCCTTCCCCCTGCTGCCTGAAAACTTGCATTACAATACGTTCACACATTCACCCCTTACTGTCCTTCTCCATTAAATCCCCCACGCTCTATTCCCAGAGGGAATATTCCCCTCCCCTCTGCTTCCAGTCTGAGATGAATATCCCAGCGTGCCAGCGTGGGTTCCCTACAATCACACCAAACATCCTCAGTTACCCCTCTGCTCAGTCCTGCTTCATCTGAAGTCCAGGTATGTGTTTTGAGCACCACATTAATCAATTAATTAGAAATTGTTTCTTCCATCTGAAGAATATTTCTAAGTTGAGAACCCTGGTGTCAAAGGCGGAACTTGAAATGATTACACTGGTCAACACCAAATTTATTGTCTAAGTTTTTTTTAGCTGATTTAGGGCAGTTTTGATGTGCTTAATCCAAAAATCACATTGGTTTTGCTCAATCAAGTCAACTTTTTGAATTCTGGCCACATGTTGTTTTATACGTTTTTGTTTACATGTATGGGTATTTTCGCTTTATATGATGCAAAATTCTTTTTTATGTCTTGAAATTCTCTGAATTTTGAACAATGATGACATAAGTACATGCACAGTACTAAGTACTAAGTAAGTACAGGTTTTTGCTTAGCACCTGATCGAGAGAAACGGATATCATTTTCGGATTCAGCGGTGCAAAATTGTTTTAAATCAGTTGAAAAAACACAGACAACTTACAAAAAAACATTTTTGTAACTCTGTTATTCATGCTTTTGTTTCTTCTTGCTTTAACTATTGTAATAGTCTTTTTACCTGTCTGAGCCAAAAGCACCTTCAACGCCTCCAGGTTGTTCAAAATTCGGCTGCCAGACTTTTAACTCACACTAAGAAAAGGGCTCACATTACACCGGTTTTGGCAGCACTTCACTGGCTCCCAGTTGGTTTTAGGATTCAGTTTAAAATTTTAGTTCTTGTTTTTAGAGCTATTCATGGTCAGGTCCCTAAATACATCACTGAGCTGCTTAATGTGTATAACCCCTCGCGGTCTTTGAGGTCCTCAGATCAACTTTTAGTGGCTGTCCTTCAAACCCATTTTAAAACTTGAGGTGATAGAGCCTTTCAGGCAGTGGCACCAAAATTATGGAATACACTACCATTGTCTATGTGCTCAGTAGACTTGCTTAGTAGTTAGCTCAGTAGACAGCTGCTTTTAAAAAGCAGCTGAAGACACTGCTGTTTAAACAGGCTTTTTAGTTTGATTATGATTTTTATGTTTTTTAATGTTTTTATGCCTTTATTATTGTATTTATGATGTTGTGTTTTATTTTATTGTGCAGCACTTTGTGATCCTTTCTGTGAGAAGTGCTATATAAATAAATTTTACTTACTTACTTATTTGAATTGGTAAAGAACTTGCCAACAGTTCTTCCACCATCACCTTCTCTTCGATAGGTTCAGATTAATCCAAGCCAACCCCATCTTCCTGTATCTATGCCTACTATCTCACAGCTCTCAGGTACACTTGTGAATTCCCATGTCATGTCTTCACCAACTAGCATGAGTAACCAAGCACAGCCTACTGTATTGAATACTGCAGCATTCCCTAGCGTGTCAAAATCAAACACCTTTCAAGCACCCCTGCCCTCTAGTCCATTACCCCCTTCAGATTTTGTGAGTGCCACTGCCAGCGGTGCCATGACCCATCCAGCCCTCACTGTTAATGATGTAAACCCTCCTGTTGTGCAGCGAGTAGTTGTTAAACATGTTGTACAAACAAATGAAACTGTTTCCCCCACAAATTCTTCATTCCGCCTTTGACCTTTCTCTGGAAAATCTCCCCGCCCAAACAGTGAGCTGGACTATGACACCTGGAGAGCAAATGTGGACCTGTTCTTAGCTGACCCATCCATTTCTGATCTGCACAGAACACGGAAAATTCTAGACAGCTTGCTGCCCACAGCGACAGATGTCGTTAAGCACATCAGCTCCCAAGTTCTACCATCAGGTTATCTTCACCTTCTGGATTCGGTCTATGGTTCAGTAGAAGACGGAGATGAGCTGTTAGTCAAGTTTATGACAACACTGCAGAACAATGATGAGGAGCCATCTACTTACCTAAACCGACTAAATATTTTGAGCTCTGTTGTTAGAAGAGGTGGTATTATGGACAGTGAGCATGACTTCTACCTTCTAAAGCAGTTCTGCTGAGGTTGCTTGGACAATAGATTAATTGCAGATCTTCAACAGGAGCAAAAGGTCAGTAAACCCCCATCCTTTGCTGAGCTGGTCCTGCTCATTAGAAGAGAAGAAGACAAACATGCCAAACATGCTGCCAAAGTCCACCGAATGAGAAAACATCTGGGGCTACATAAACCAAGCTCTGCTGCTCCCAAATTAAAATCCACAGCTCATTGTGTAACTGCATGTTCTTGTGTGGCACCTGATGAAGAAATAGCTGAAACTGAGTTATTAAAGAGACAGATCAATCACCTACAAGCTCAAGTTGCTGTCATGCACACTAAGACTCCTAATAAAGCAAAGTCTAACCACCTTGAGACAAATGAGATCACCACACTAAAGAGACAGATGGCTGACCTTCAGTCACAAGTTGCTGACATCAAAATGTATGAATCAACAAATGACTCAGCCGAAGAGATTAAGACCTTAAAGAATCAAATTGCCAAGCTCCAAGTAAAAGTTGCAACATCTCAAGCTCCCAATAAGCAGAGAGCATCATCACACCCACGAGAAAGTCCAGATCAGACTGAGCGTCAGCTGACTAATACATCTGTCTGTGAGCTGTACAGTCCTGCAGAACAAACAGCTACTCAGCCCCGTCCCAGATATTGTTTCTGCTGTGGCGAGGACAGCCACCTTGTAGTCCACTGCAGAAACGAGTCAAACCCCCTTTTAGTTGCTAAAAAGAGACAGCTGTTAAAAGAAAAGCAGCAACAATGGGACAGTCAGAACAACCAACGAGGCAACCAGCTGTTAAACTAGTAACAGTTCCTGTTGCAGGGCAAACAGGGACTGAGGACAAAGTAAGAGCCCTAACAAATCCAAGAGATTTGTAAAGAGATGTGCATATTCTAAGACTACATCCCCAGACTACCAGCAGGGCTAGTTGGGACCAGATGCACAGCGCAAGTTATCATCAAGGGCAAAGAAGTAAATTGTATCCTTAATACAGGGTCTCATGTGACAAATATCCCGCTGTCATTCTATGACAGTCAGTTGTCACATTAGACAATGAAGCCCCTGGATGATCTTTTGGATGTTGAGCTTGAGATGAAGGGAGCAAATGGACAGGAAGTTCCATTATCTTGGATATGTGGAACTGAGTTTGAAATTTCCAGATGAGTTTTTGGGAAGAGAAATTGAAGTGCCCACTTTAGCCTTGGTTGTTCCTGATATGGATGGTATGTCCCAAATTCTGATTGGCATAAACTTGCTAGATGTTCTCTATGCTAACTATGTTGATAGAGATGAGGAATGCCCATGGTTATTGCTTCCTGGATACAGGGTAGTCTTAAAAACCCTGGAAGTGAGATAGCAACAAGCTTCCACCAGTGCCATAGGATGGGTAAAAGTGCAAGGTTGTGCTCCCGAAGTTGTCCCAGCAGAAAGCAGTTGTCATTGATGGGCTAGTCTATGTAAGCGGTGGTCATTGTGAGAAATGGGCTGCTGTGGAAGCGCCATCAGATGTGACCCTTCCAGGTGGGCTGCTAGTAGCTAACGCCTTGTGCACATTACCTGCTAAGCGCCCTCATAGTGTGCCAGTTCTGCTAAGAAATTAAACCACCAATGATATCACGATTCCTTCTAGAACAGTGCTGGCTGAGATCCATGCTATTCAGCAGGTGATTAAAAAAGAGTCATCAGCATGTTCAAATAACTCCCAAAAGATTGGTGATTCCCTTCTGTCATCTGAGTGGAAAGAAAGAATCACAAGTCAGCTCAACTCTATGCGTGAAGTCTTTTCCCAACATGATCTAGACTTGGGCCACACGGACAAAGTGAGACATCACATCAAACTCAGTGATAACATCCCTTTTAAACATCATGCTCGGCCTATCCATCCACAAGCTGTAGAAGCAGTCATGAAACATCTTCAAGAGCTATTAGACTCTGGTGTCATCCACGAGTCTGAGTCCCCATTCGCATCTCCCATAGCTGTGGTTCGCAAAAAGGATAATTCTGTGCAATTGTGCACTGACTTCAGAAAACTCAACTCTAAAACTATAAAAGATGCTTATGCATTGTCCAACTTGGAAGAGGTATTCTCCCTGCTGACTGGTTCGAAGTGGTTTTCAGTCCTCGACCGAAAATCAGGTTACTACCAAATTGAGATGGAAAAGGCTTATAAACAGAAGGCAGCATTTGTGTGCCTGCTTGGCTTTTGGGAATTTAATTGAATGCCACAGGGAATAACAAATGCACCAAGTACATTCCAGCAGCTCATGGAGAGTTGCATGGGAGACCTTAATCGTAGAGAAGTGTTGGTTTTCATTGATGACCCTATAGTGTTCTCTGACACTTTGGAAGAACATGAATGGAGACTACTACAGGTCCTGCGAAGACTTAAAGAATATGGACTTAAACTATCTCCAGAAAATTGTTGTCATGACTGATTAGATAATTCAGCCCACGTGCAAGGTGCAGCAACAAAGAGACAATCAAACTGTACACACCTTTGAGTATTTTTATTAAATAGCAAAATCCGCACTGCAACAGAACAGTCACTCGCCAGAGGAATGAGCCTGTGGAGAGGGAACGAGAGCTGTGAGCAGAGGAATGGAGTAAGGGAAAATTGGCAAGCCAAATTACCACTTACGTGGGCTCCAAGGGAGCACCGGCAGGACTCCAGCGGGGAACAGACGAACCAGCAGGGTAGGTGATAGCTGGTGGAGCCTGACCGGGTGGAGGTTACCATCGTGGAGGATGAAGTGGCAGGAGAGCGCGCTAGCCCTCAGTGACACACCTGCACGATGGCAGCAACCTGCACGAGGAATAAAGCACACAGGTTAATAATTTCTTTTACCAGTGTGACGCTGACTTGCTGTCTTTAGTGGCAGTATACCCAGACGAGCCAGCGTTGAATCACTGAAGGATGCTTCCTTAAGTACAGTGGCTGATGAGAGGGCACAGGTGTGTCCTCTCCCTCAGGTGTGGTAGTGAGCTGAGAGATGAACAGGAAGGAGGGGGCGCGCTCTCACCACCCATGACAGGGACCCCCCTTCTAGGAGCGCCTCCTGGCAGTCCACAAGGTTTGTTGGGATGGGCTTGATGGTAGGACCGGAGCATTTCTTTGTCCAGGATTCGTGACGAGGGAACCCAGGACCGTTCCTCCGGGCTGTAGCCCTCCCAATTAACCAAATACTGTAGACCCCCGCCCCAATGATGAACATCCAGGATCCAGTGGACCGTGTGGGCGGGTTGGCCGTCAATGATCCGGGGAGGAGGAGGTGGCTTGGGGCGGGGGGGGGGGGGCCAGAGAGGACTGACCGAGAGGGGCTTGATGTGTGAGAGACATGAAAGGTCGGGTTCACCTGCAAGGCTGATGGGAGTCTAAGCCGAACTGAGGCGTCATTGACAATCCTGGAGATCAGAAACGGCCCGATGAAGCAGGGAGACAGCTTCTTAGAAGTAGTCTAAAGCGGAACCTGACTGGCCACCAACCAGACCTGCTGCCTCACGGTGTACTTGGGAGCAGGCATCCGTAGCTTATCTGCCGCGGCCCGGTTGCACTCCACAGAGCGGGTGAGGGCGGCGCACGTGGATCTCCAGATGTGCCTACAGCGGCGAGCATGAGCCCCCACGGAGGGAACCGCAACCTCCCTCTCAGTCATGGGTAGAAGCAGAGATGTGTCAAAAGGAGTAAGCCTCGTTGCCATGGAAATAGCCGAGTTCATAGAGTATTCCACCCAGGTCAGGTGTGAGCTCCCCGAGGAAGGGTGCTCGGCCGCCCCGCATCGCAGGGTGGCCTCCAAGGACTGATTGGTGCACTCTGCCTGCCCGTTGCTCTGGGGGTGGTTCCCAGAGGAGAGGCTCACCGTCGTCCCCAGGGTGGGACATAAGGCCCTCCAGACCTGTGATGTAAACTGCGGGCCTCGGTCAGACACGATGTCCACAGGGATTCCATGGAGTCGGATCACATGGTCAGTCAGAAGGATGGTGGTCTCCAAGGCTGAGGGGAGTTTAGGGAGCGGCATCAGGTGGACAGCCTTGGAGAAGTGGTCCACGATGGTCAGAATCACTGATTTACCATGGGAGTGGGGAAGTCCAGTGACAAAGTCTACGGCAATGTGTGACCAAGGCCGACCGGAGATGGGAAGCGGATGGAGAAGTCCAGCCAGGGGGGAGGAGTCAGACTTGCCCCGGACGCAGGTCTGGCAGGCCCGCACGTACTCCCACACGTCCCGCCACAGCGTGGGCCACCAGAACACCTGCCGAACCAGATCTGTAGTGCGGGTGATACCAGGATGACAGGCGAAGCGACTGGTGTGACCCCAGTGGATGACGTCGCTGCAGAGGGCAACAGGGACTTACAGGTGGTCCCAGGGGCACCCTGCTGGCACAGGCTTGTGAGACTGGGCCTGCTGAACCCTCTGCTTGATATTCCATGTAAGGGCACTGAGGACGCATGAAGGGGGAGAATGGATTGGGGGTGGGAAGGGGGCGTTACCTCCTGGGAATCAAACTGGCACAATAGCGCGTCCGGTTTAGTGTTCCGAGAGCCAGGCCTGTAGGTGATGGTGACATTAAATTGCTGGAAAAACAAAGCCCAGCGAGCCTGCCTGGCGTTAAGTCAGCGGGCCGACTGCAAGTACTCAAGGCTCTTGTGGTCGGTCCACACGACAATGGGGTGAATAGCCCCCTCTAACCAATGTCTCCATTCCTCTAGTGCCAATTTAATGGTGAGCAGCTCTCTGTCCCTTACGTCATAATTCCTCTCAGCCGGCATAAGCCGACGAGAGAAATACACACATGGGTGGAGCTTCTGATCAGAGGATGCATGCTGAGAGAAGACAGCACCCACCCCCGAATCAGACGCATCCACCTCAAGGACAAACTGGAGCTGCGTGTCGACCTGAGCTAAGATAGGTGTTTCAGTGAACAGGCCTTTTAATTTGGAAAAGGTCTGTTCTGCTGCCTCAGTCCACCGAAAGGGGACCTTAACAGAGGTCAGCTGCGTTAAGGGCAGTGATACCCCACTGTAGTTCCTGAAGAAATGGCGATAGAAATTCGCAAACCCGAGGAAGCGTTGATGCTCCCTGCGGGAGTGGGGTGTCAGCCAATTGTAGCATCATGTCACCTTGGCTCATCAATAAGAATTATTCTTCAGCTTAAAGACACTGTTTCACTCAGGAAAAGGACAGCCAGGAAACTGCTCTTTCATCCCCAGGCCAACGCTGAACTCACATTCCTTTGTTAAACCAGACTCCGGAATCCCTTTTAATGCACTTCCTCTTGAACTTTTAGGGCCCAATAAAAACTTAGAGACATAGAACAGACCCCTGGAGTACCTCATGGCCTACAAAGATCCACAGCTCAACATTGCCCTCTACTGGCAACTCCGGGACATGCTGGATTTAACCAGTGAATCTTTTTAATCATCTTTGTTAAGACTCACTTCTCAACATTTCTCTTCTTTTTCATGACACCATGAAAAGCAAATGGACTCTTGATGTTTTGATCTGGACAATCAATGGGTTTGAAATATATTAATCCTTGATTTTAGATATGTGTATGTTAAAATGTTTAAATGAATGTTTATTCCTGCATGTTGATTTATAAGCACTGATTTTAAGTTACATGAATCACTAAGGTTAGCTTAGTTTTATATACAAGGGTATAGAGGAATATTCCAGTATTAAGATGTGTGTATAAGATTTGCCAAAAAAGTATCTCAAATCATGTGACCATCGCGACCAATCTCTGCTTGACAACGGCTCTCTCTAGGTTCAGACAAAAGACTGTTTGTTCATTGGACTAAAGTTCATAAAGCCCGCCCACAAAGGAAGTCTATTGGTCTGGGCTTCCGTCAATCCAGAAAAGCCCGCGAAAGTTTCTCCAGATAAAAAGGAAACAACGCTTGCTTTTGTGTTCTTTTTTGTCTCGCTGCTCTCGCTCTTTCTCCTTTGTCTTATTGTCATTTCACTTCATCTACACAACAGAGATCTTTTCGAGAGAACAAAGGGACTTCACTGCCCGAACAAAGAAGCCTTCTCCCATGTGTTTCTTTTCTACGATCACAGAGCCTGAAGTATCATGTTTTTTTTGTAACCTCTTTGAATCTTAATGTTTCTTTAAATGCCTAGGAATTAATTCTTTCTTTCTTGAGCTCAATTCTAATTAGGAGTTAAAAACTCCAATCCTAGACGTCTCTATTCCTATAATTTTCTACCTGTTAAACTTTATGTAAAACCACCGTTTTAATTTTAATTTAACTTTTAATCTTGACTTTATTTTTAATTTTGTTATTGACCAACTTGCACACTAGAAACTAATTTCATCTCCATGAAGTCCGAAGATCTGTTAATTTTGCTATTATATCAGATTTTTAATTATTCTTGAATTCCTCATGGGAAGCCGCAGATCCTTGACGTCGCCCACCATCACGCGCAGCTGAAGAAATCAGCACGCCACGAAGATTAGTCACCTCAGCTGGATTTCAACCATTGGGATCAAACATACCAATCTCATCCCTCGTCAAAGAATATTTGCTGGTCAAATATTTCGACTTTTGGAGCCATCTTAGAACTACAGGACAACACAGAAGGATCTTCACTAATCCGGAGTCATGTGAGCGACATTCTTATTCATCTGCTGAATAAACATCTGAGGTCTGAGAATAATTTTAATATCTGATCAGATACAAAATTAGAGCCATTAACATAACTCCTTTTTCCTTAAAATTCCGTTTTCATTTTCTTAAGAGTAATCCAGAATTTTCCATATAATTAATTTAATTTTCCCCATAAATTTGCGTTATGTTTTAATAATCTGCTGCACGGTGGCGCAGTGGTTAGTACTGCGGCAGCACAGTTTACCCTTGGCCGGGGGATCGTGGGGATCGTGGGATCGTGGGTTCGATCCCAGCCCCCGACCAACAGTGATCTGTGTGGAGTTTGCATGTTTTCCCCGTGTACGCATGGGTTTACCCCGGGATTTCTCTGGTTTCCTCCCACGTGCCAAAAACATGCAGGTTAGGTTAATTGGAGACTCTAAAATGGCCCTAGGTGTGAATGTGTGTGTGAATGGTTAAGGGATAGCGCCGTATCGTGGCTGCTTCATCCATCCAGGTGGTGGATGACCCTCAATTTCCCCTCTGGGGATCAATAAAGTATACTAAATCTAAATCGAAAAAAAAAATAATCTGTTAATTCAAACTGATCTAAATTCAGTTCACATTTTAACCCTGGTTCTGCAAATGTTTACACTGTTAATCTATCATTTACAAGTTTAATTTCATGGTTAATGAAATCATTGCAATGTCTTTGAATCATCATTTCATTTAATAAATATGTGAAAATGAGAGAAGATGTTGCTTATTTCATTCTGAGTCTGGTCAAAGTCACCAGTATCAAATTCACTGAAATTTTGAGACTGATTATTAATTAATTTATTGAGCGATTAAACAGGTTTAAAGTGAAATTAAAAATTAAATTGCTCCTTAGAGATAGGAGCTGGTGCCCCCACGAGTGTTTTATTAACTGTTTATGTGTGTGTGGACCCAGAGATCATCTCAGGTCCCAATACATTAATACGAATTAAATAATTTTTATACCTGATCATAATTATTAATCACCATATTGTTACACAATCGAGCACTGCCCTCATCTTGGCCGGGTCGGCAATCAGTCTCCCTTCAGCCACTATGAAGCCCAAGAAGGAAGTAGATGTTGTGGAGAACTTGCACTTCTCAGCCTTAACGTAGAGCTGGTTCTCCAAGAGCCGTTGTAAAATGGCCCTCACATGGAGAAAATTAAGATGTCATCCAAATAGACAAACATAAATTGGTAGAGCATATCGGGGAGGACGTCGTTAATCAACCGTTGGAAGACAGTGGGGGCGTTGGTGAGCCCAAACAGCATCACCAAATATTCAAATTGCCCTAGGTGTGTTTTAAATGCTGTCTTCCACTTGTCTCCCTCACGAATGCGAATGAGATGGTACACGTTGCATAGGTCTGATTTGGTAAACACCTGTGAGCGCTGAAGGAGCTCGAACACGGAATTCATCAAGGGCAGAGGATATTTGTCCTTCACTGTTATAACGTTGAGCTCGCGGTAATCAATACACGGACGCAGTGAGCCATCCTTCTTGCCAATAAAGAAGAACCCGGCCCCGAGAGGGGCCGAAGATGGCCGAATAAAGCCAGCGTTCAGCGACTCTTTAACATACTTCTCCATAGCCTCTCTCGCCGGCCCAGAAATATTGTAGAGCTGGCTGGACGGCAGCTTTGCCCCCGGGATGAGGTCCACAGCACAGTCATAAGAGTGATGAAGCGAAAGCGACAGCACTCTCAACTTGCTGAAGACCTCCCCTGAATCATGATAAACCCGGGGAACGAGGCTGAGATCCGGCAGCTCGACTGGAGGGAGAGAGACCGGAAGAGATGGAGCACATCCGGCTGAACTTAAACAATTGGCCAAACAGAACAGACTCCAGGAGGCGATGGAATTACGCCCCCAGTTGATTATGGGGCTATGCCTCCGGAGCCACGGATACCCTAGAATCATCGGGGATGATGAATTTGGAAGAACTAGGAACGTGAGTTCCCGATGATTTCCCGGACAAGAGGATGGCGATTGGCCTTGTGCATTCGGTGATAACCGCAACCTCATAGCCAGATATGGTGGTAACACGTTGAAGATTGGGCAATTTAAGAGTGGGAATACCCAAGTCCCAGACGAGCCAGGCCGACACGAAATTGCCCTCTGCCCCTGAATCAACTAACGCCAAGACCCTCCTCTCGAACCCCGGCAAATGCACGAGGGCCGGAATAGAGAAATTGCCAGGGGGAGTAAGTTTGGTCCCGCCCACCAGACCCCCCATGGTTACTGACGGGCCGCGTCTTTTGGCCGCTGGGGGCACTCGTCCCAACTGTGCTTCAGTGAACCACAGTACATGCACGTGCCAGTCCTCCTCCTTCACCGACGCTCATCGTCGGTTAATTGAAACTGACAGAGGTCCATCGGCTCAGGAGGAGGACCGGCCCCCCCAGTGTCAGTCCCCACAGGGGGCACCCGCTCGGCAGATGAGCAAGAGGAGGCCTGTTGCACCTTTGTGTGCTCACGATAGCGGTTGTCCAACCCCACAGCCTCATCAATGAGACCATCGAGTGTATCGGAAATGGCATAAACCGTCAGGTCGTCGCGGAGATGGGTGTTTAACCCATGGAGGAACACGCTGCGTAACGCAAATTCATTCCACCCCGAGTCTGCCACTTCAACCCGAAACTCCACAGAGAACACGGCCACAGACAGAGCCCCCTGGCAGAGAGTCATAAGGCGGCTCATTATGTTTCCTTGACTCTCGATGTGGTCAAACGCGTGACAAAAGGCTGCCACAATTTGATCAAACGTGTAACTACAGCCCTCCGGGCTGTCTGATATGGCCCGAGCCCAACTGAGTGCTCGGTCCCACAACAGTAAGGTGAAAAATTGAATCTTAGTCACATCCGTCGGGTACTCCCCCCTGACCTGCTCCAAATACATCCATACCTGGTATAAAAACTCCTTACATTTCCCCACCTCCGCCGCAACCGGGGCAGGTGTGGGAATGGAGGTGGTACGGTGAACCTGAGGTTGAACAATAGGAGCAGGCCGAGGAGGAGGAGCCGGAGGAGCCGTCCCGGCCAAATGACGCATGTTGGTGTCCAATTGCTGTATCATAGTTTGCAGCTGCTGGTTCATCACGGAGACCTGTTGCTCAGTCGCCTCTAAGCGATCCAGAGCAGACTGTTGCACCTGCTGAGCTGAGGTTAAGGCTGGCTCATTCTGTCACAACTGATTAGATAATTCAGCCCACGTGCAAGGTGCAGCAACAAAGAGACAATCAAACTGTACACACATTTGAGTATTTTTATTAAATAGCAAAATCCGCACTGCTACAGAACAGTCACTCACCAGGGGAATGAGCCTGTGGAGAGAGAATGAGAGCTGTGAGCAAAGGAATGGATTAAGGGAAAATGGGCGAGCCAAATTACCACTTACATGGGCTCCAAGGGAGCACCGGCAGGACTCCAGCGGGGAACAGACGAACCAGCAGGGTAGGTGATAGCTGATGGAGCCTGACCGGGTGGAGGTTACCGTCGTGGAGGATGAAGTGGCACGAGAGCGTACTAGTCCTCAGTGACACACCCGCACGATGGCAGCAACCTGCACGAGGAATAAAGCACACAGGTTAATAATTTCTTTTACCAGTGTGACGCTGACTTGCTGTCTTTAGTGGCAGTATACCCAGACGAGCCAGCGTTGAATCACTGAAGGATGCTTCTTTAAGTACAGTGGCTGATGACAGGGCGCAGGTGTGTCCTCTCCCTCAGGTGTGATGATGAGCTGAGGAGAGATGAACAGGAAGGAGGGGGCACGCTCTCGCCACCCATGACAAATGTAAATTTTTCCAGAAGTTAGTCAACTATCTTGGTCATATTGTCTCTGAGCAGGGAGTAGAGACAGACCCAGAGAAGATTGACACTTTGAAAACCTGGCCAGTACCACAAAACCTAAGAGAGTTGTGTTCCTTCCTTGGGTTTTCAGGATATTACTGTAGGATTATCCAGAATTATTCAAAGATCATCAAGCACCTCAATGATCTTTCAGCAGGGTACCCCCCTCTAAGAAAGCAGAGAGGTAAGGTGAAAGTCAACACTGCTGACTACTTCCATCCAAAGGAGTCATTTGGGGAAAGATGGACTCCTGTGTGTCAAAGAGCCTTTAGTGACATGATTGATAAGCTCACCACAGCCCCTGTCTTGGGATTTGCCAACCTTGAGCTACCATACATCTTGCATACTGATGCCAGTACAACAGGGTTGGGTGCAGCATTGTACCAAGAGCAAGAAGGGCAAATGAGAGAGCCATCGCCTTTGCAAGCAGGGGACTGATAAAGAGTGAGGCTAAATACCCTGCTCATAAACTTGCATCCTTAGCCTTAAAGTGGGCTGTCACATCAAAGTTTAGTGATTATTTGTATGGCTCTGAGTTCACCGTGGTTACAGACAGTAATCCACTGACTTATATTTTGACCTCTGCCAAGTTGGATGCCACAGGCTACAGGTGGTTATCAGCTCTGTTGACTTTCTCATTTAAGATTCAATACAGAGCTAGGGCACAAAATCAAGATGCTGATGGCCTTTCAAGAAAACCTCATGAGAGCTCCAAAGTGACTCAGCCTCTAGAAAAGAAAGTGAGAGAATAAATCAGTTCACTCTGAACCATATGGCAGATCAAGAAAATCCAAGCCTGGTTCTCCCAGAGGAAGTGAAAGCAATCTGTGAGAGGCATGATGTTCAGGCGTCTGATCAAGACTGCAGAGTTGCAGATCCAGCAGTCTCTCTTGTGAAATCTCTCACCATCCATCCTGAGGCTTTACCCCATGGGTTTCAAGATGAAGAAGGTCATGGATTCCCTTTGGTAGCTCACTTAACCCAAGACGAATTGAAAGAAAAACAAAGAGCTGACCCAGAGCTTGCAATAATTATTGAACATTTGGAAATGGGCAACACTCCTCCTCCTTCAGTGCGACAGGAACTCTCAAGGTTATCTTTATGGCTACGAGAATGGAGACGATTAGAACTCAAAGATGGAGTGTTGTACAGAGCATGGAAAGAACATGGCGAGATAACGCACCAGCTGGTTTTGCCAACCGAACTAAATCCAGTTGTTCTGAAAAGTCTACATGATGACCTAGGACATCTAGGTATTGAGCGAACTTTAGACCTGGTGAGGTCACGTGTCTACTGGACTCGGATATCAACAGATGTGGAGCAGAGAATCAGAACATGTGAGCGGTGTGTACACCAGAAGACCCCACTTGAAAGAGCAGCTTCCTTGGTCAACATCAAGACCAGTAGACCTCTTGAACTGATTTGCATGAATTTCCTCTCTTTGGAGCCTGACCTGAGCAACACCAAGGACATATTGGTGCTAACTGATCATTTTACAAAATATGCAGTGGCTATACTAACCCAAAATCAAAAGGCACAGACTGTGGCCAGATGTTTATGGGAAAATTTTCTGGTGCATTATGGTTTTCCAGAGAAGATCCTAAGTGACCAAGGGCCAGATTTTGAATCTCAGATCATCAAAGAGTTATGCAAGATTGCTGGAATTCAGAAGGTAAGGACCACACCATACCACCCTAGAGGGAATCCAGTTGAGAGGTTCAACCAAACCCTCCTCCAGATGTTGGGGACCTTGGAAAATAAAGACAAGTGTCACCGGAAAGAATGTGTGAAGCCTCTGGTGCATGCGTATAACTGTACACGGAATGATGTGACAGGGTTCACCCCATACGAACTCATGTTCAGCAGACAACCACGGCTGCCAATTGATTTAGCCTTTGGTCTCCCTGCCAGAAATCCATCCAAGTCACACTCCCAATATGTACATGATCTGAAATGCTGCCTTGAGGAGAATTAGAGAATTGCCACAAAGAATGCTTCAAAAACAGCTGAATGCAATAAACATCAATTTGACAAACGAGTGGTTGACTTAGCCCTTGAGGCAGGAGATCGTGTTCTTGTGAAAAATGTCAGAATAAGAGGGAAGTACAAATTGGTCTATAAATGGGAGCCAGGCATCTATGTAGTTGTAAAACGTGAGGGGGACCTCCCTGTTTACACAGCGCAACCAGAAGGGAAGGATGGACCATTTCACACTCTCCATCGTGATCTCTTATTGCCCTGCGGGTTTCTACCTGCTGCTGAGATGGAGACATTCCCAAAGAAAGTGTTCCACAGACCTTGAACCAGAAGTCTGGCTAAAAGAGAAGCCATTGATGTTGAACCCACAGATGAGAATTCAGATTCGGAGGATTTCGAGTACTACTACCACTCAACTGGACAGTCACCAAATATGGATGTAATTGAAACCAAAATCTTAACCTGGCCAGAGACAACCCTTCCAAAGAGAAGACAATCACCCGAGAAATGTCAGAATGTTGAGTTTTCAGTTGATGTACATCCTGACCCCACCAATCTTGTCGGAGAGAAGGGACTTGAGAAATGAACAGCAGTGGGACACTCTGCAGAACTCGTCAGAGCTAATTGCCCAGTCTTGAGAGACTATAAATCAGAGAAGTTCATTCTCTCTAAAATGAAGAACCCTCTAACACCTAAAACCAGCCAAAGAGACCTCAGTCAAGAAAGACCTAAGAGCTCTGGAGTTTGTAAGGAGGGTCCACCAGACACTGATGGCAGTATGGTGTTGCCAGTCCCAGTATCCAACTCATCTCAAAATGATCAAATGTCTCTTGGTCAAGTTCCAGATGTTTCTTTTGATGACTCACTTATTTGGAATGAAGTTCTGCCTGTTAATTCAAGTCTGCTTGACAGTGATCCCAGCCAGAGTGAGTTTTCCTCTGATTCTAATGTCCTTGAGAGTCCTCTTGTTGTTTCGAACCAGTCTTGGATGGAGAACAGGGGAGGTGAGGAGTCACAAGTCCAAGAAACAAGTCATGGAGTGTTACCAAATGAAAATCATGACTCTACAAAGGTCAAAGCCCCTGATGGAAGAGAGATCCCTCTAAGACACCCCCCCCCACACACACACAGAATGAGAGCACACCCTCCTGCAGATGCTCTGAACGTGATAGATCCCAACCTGAAAGACTGCAGTACGCTCAGTTGGGAAACCCCTTGATGCTCATTACACAATCACTTCTTCAAAGCCTGAATATAGTTTTGGCAGACGCATTACAAAACTATAGTTATCTGGTTGTCCCCAACACTAGTACGAAAGTGGCCTGTAACCATTCTTGTAAGTGTGCCAAGACATACCCACGTTTGAGAGGGGAGGGTGTAACCCATGTTGCTAAGTCATAATTTTGGGAACAAATTAGAAATGATCTAATCACTAAATAATAGTTGAATTAATATCATTTTTTTCAACAAAAGGAATAGACACTTTAAAATAAAAGAGATGAAAATAACACTAAATTACATGCTTACAAAATGTATATTATTTTCATAGTTGAACGAGAAGTTTGTTTTGGGAGAGAATCCTTGTAGGAATTGTAAAGTTTCAGGTGACATTACGAAAAGAAACTGAAATCCGTGAGTTCAATGAAGTATACTCAGCAGTCACGTGATCTGTCATCCTATCAGTGTTTGACTACGTTACGTGAGTTGGCCTACTCAATGTCTCTTACGGGAGGTCTCGGGGGTATTTTTCCCTTTTTTAATTCTCCCTTAGTTATGCTGCTAATAGGAGGACTTCCAACAATGCACTGGGCTTTACACCTTTCTTCACTCTCAATGAAATATTTTTGCTGGTCATTAGCATCTGGTGAATGCTAAAACAAGGATTCAATGTACCCTGCCCGGTATGGGGTTACCGGGGCCCCACCGTGGAGCCAGGCCTGGGGAAGGGGCTCGATGGCTAGGATCTGTTGGCCAGGTTTCCGCCCATGGGACCCGGCCGGGCTCAGCCCAAAGGAGTTACATGGGTCCGTCCTCCAGTGGGCTCACCACCTGCAGGAGGGGCCATGGGGGTCCAGTGCTATGTGGATCAGGTGGCGGTCGAAGGTAGAGGCCTTGGCGGTCTTATCCCAAGCTTCCTTAACTGGCTTTTGGGATGTGGAATGTCACCTCTCTGGTGGGGAAGGAGCCTGAGCTGGTGCATGAGGTTGAGAGATATCGGCTAGATATAGTCAGTCTCACCTCAACACACAGCTCCGGTTCCGGAACCAGTCTCCTGGAGAGAGGTTGGAGCTTGGCCTACTCTGGAGTTGCCCCGGGCGAGAGGCGATGAGCAGGGCTGGGTATTCTTGTATCCCCCTACTTTGCTGCCTCTATATTGAAGTTTTCCCCGGTGGACGAAAGGGTTGTTTCCCTGTGCCTTCAGGTTGGGAAACTGGTCCTGACCATCATTTGTGCCCATGCACCAAATGATGGTTCAGAGTACCCACACTTTTTAGAGTCTCTGACTGGGGTGCTGGAGAGTGCTTCTCTTGGAGACTCCATTGTCCTACTGAGGGACTTCAATGCGCACATGGGCAATGACAGTGAAATCTGGAGGGGGGTGATTGGGAGGATCGGTCTACCCAATCTGAACCCGAGTGGTGTTCAGTTATTGGACTTCTGTGCTAATCACAGTTTGTCCAGAACGAACACCATGTTCAAGCATAAGGGTGTCCGCATGTGCACCTGGCACCAGGACACCCTAGGTCACAGGTCGATGATCGATTTTGTTATCGTATCATCAGACCTACGACCGTATGTCTTGGACACTCGGGTAAAGAGAGGTGCAGAGCTGTCAACTGGTCACCACCTGGTGGTAAGTTGGATCCGATGGCAGGGGAGGAAGCCATTCAGACCTGGTAGACCAAAACGTATAGTAAGGGTGTGCTGGGAACGTCTGGCTGAGGCCCCTGTCCGGGAGGTCTTCAACTCCCACCTCCAGAAGAACTTCAGCCACATTCCGAGGGAGTCTGGAGATATGGAGTCTGAATGGGCAATGTTCTCCACCTCCACTGTTGAAGCAGCTGCCCAGAGCTGCGGCCACAAGGTCGTCAGGGCACCTCGTGGTGGCAACCCCCAAACCAAGAGGTGGACACCAGTGGTGAGGAGGGCCATTAAGCTGAAGAAGGAGTCCTATCAAATTTGGTTGGCTTGTGGGACTCCCGAAGCAGCTGAGGTGTACCGGCAGGCCAAGCGGAGTGCAGCTCGGGTGGTTGCTGAAGTAAAAACTCAGGTGTGGGAGGAGTTCAGTAAGGCCACAGAATGAGACTTTCGGTCGGCCTCCAAGAGATTCTGGCAAACTGTCCGGCGGCTCAGGAGGGGGAAGCAGCTCCCTGTCCACACTGTGCATGGTGTGGATGGGGCACTACTGACTTCGACTGGGGACATCGTTGGGCGGGGGAAGGAATACTTTGAGGATCTCCTCAATCTCACTGACACGTCTTCCACAGAGGAAGCAGGGCTTGTGGACGAGGGGGATGACTAGCCTATCACAGGGGCTGAGGTCACCAAGGTGGTTAAAAATCTCTTTGGTGGGCGGACCCTGGCAGTGGACGAGATTCGCCCTGAGCACCTCAAGGCCTTGGATGTTGTAGGGCTGCCATGGTTGACACACCTCTGCAACATTGTGTGGAGGTCGGGGGCAGTGCCTTTGGCATGGAAAACCGGGGTGGTGGTTCCTCTCTTTATAAAAGGGGACCGGAGGGTGTGCTCCAACTTTAGAGGAATCACACTCCTCAGCCTCCCTGGGAAGGTCTATGCCAAGGTACTGGAGAGGAGAGTCCAGCCGTTGATCGAACCTCGGATTCAGGAGGAGCAATGTGGTTTTTGTCCTGGCCATGGCACATCGGACCAGCAATTTACCCTCTGAAGAATCCTTGAGGGTTTGTGGGAGTTTGTCCAACCAGTTTACATGTGTTTCGTGGACATGGAGAAGGCATTCTACTGCGTCCCTTGTGTTTTTTTGTGAGGGGTGCTTCAGGAGTATGGGGTATCGGGCTTGTTGTTATGAGCTCTTTGGTCTCTGTACAGCCATGGACAAAATTGTTGGTACCCCTCTGTTAATGAAAGAAAAACCCACAATGGTCACAGAAATAACTTGAATCTGACAAAAGTGGTAATAAATAAAAATTCTATGAAAATTAACCAAAGAAAATCAGACAATGCTTTTGAATTGTGGTTCAACAGAATTATTTTAAAAAACAAACTCATGAAACAGGCCTGGACAAAAATGATGGTACCCTTAACTTAATATTTTGTTGCACAGTCTTTTGAGGCAATCACTGCAATCAAACAATTTCTGTAACTGTCAGTGAGACTTCTGCACCTCTCAGCAGGTATTTTGGCCCACTCCTCATAAGCAAACTGCTCCAGTTGTCTCAGGTTTGAAGGGTGCCTTCTCCAGACGGCATGTTGCAGCTCCTTTCACAGATGTTCAATAGGATTTAGATCAGGGCTCATAGAAGGCCACTTTAGAATAGTCCAATGTTTCGCTCTTAGCCATTCTTGGGTGTTTTTAGTTGTGTGTTTTAATAATAATAATAATAATAATGCATCGGTTTTATATAGCGCTTTATCATATATACTCAAAGACGCTTTACAATTAGGTACATTATTCATTCACTCCAGACAGACAATGGTAGTGGCGAGCTACTTCTGCAACCACAGCTGCCCTGGGGCAGGCTGACGGAAACGTGGCAGCCAATCTGCGCCAACGGCCTTTCCGGCCACCACCGAACATTTTATGCATTTATACACATTCATACCCAGTGTTATGGGCACTGGAGGCAATGCGGGTGAAGTGTCTTGCCCAGGGACACAACGGGTCATTATCCTGTTGCAAGACCCATGACCTGTGACTGAGACCAAGCTGTCTGACACTGGGCAGCACATTTCTCTCTAGAATACCTTGATAGTCTTGAGATTTCATTGTACCCAACACAGATTCAAGACACCCTGTGCCAGATGCAGCAAAGCAGCCCCAGAACATAACAGAACTGTCACGCCGCGCCATTCATCAGCGGCGCCACCTGCTCTCGCACCTGCTACTCGTCAGCGGCGAAGGATAAAAGCCGCCTCGCCCTGAGCGTCGGCCTGAAGCCGTAGACTTCATTTCCTTTGTATGGACTTCTACCACATTCTCTTCAGCATCCTCATCTCCGGTAAGAAGTTCACTTACCTCATCTCTCCAGTCTGCTCCCCTGTGCACAGGTGGATTCCTCGGCGGCGGACAATCCCGTCCCTCGTCTCTCCTCGCTGCTGCACCGAGCCCTGCAGGTGGCTGTCTCCCGGGCTTCCATCCTTGAAGCGCCAGTCATCTGCCCAAACAAGTAAGCTTCTCTCCCTCGCCTATTCTCCTCCCGTGTTGGTGTGTGCTCATCACCCTGTGTCTGATTTCTCCCATAGGGTTGCCGGCTGAACGGTCTCCTGCCTCTGGGTCCGAAGCAGACGCCACCACCAACACATTAACATTCCGCAGACACGCACCCAAACATCCCTGTTGTTAATAAACAGTTTGAACTACTCTGAGCCTGTGTGTGTGCGTCTCCTGAGCCGAACGTTATGTCAAGAACCTCCTCCATGTTTCACTGTAGGGACAGTGTTCTTTTCTTGGTATGCTTCATTTTTGCGTCTGTGAACATAGAACTGATGTGCCTTGCCAAAAAGTTCCAGTTTTGTCTCGTCTGTCCATAGGATATTCTCCCAGAAGCTTTGTGGCTTGTCAACATGCAGTTTGGCAAATTCCAGTCTGGCTTTTTTATGATTTGTTTTCAACAGTGGTGTCTTGGTCGTCTCCCATGAAGTCCACTTTGGCTCAAACAATGACGGATGGTGCGATCTGACACTGATGTACCTTGACCTTGGAGTTCACCATGAATGTGTTTAGAGGTTGTTCTGGGCTCTTTTGTTACCATTCGTATTATCCGTCTCTTCCATTTTTCCTCCTGCGGCCATGTCCAGGGAGGTTGGCTACAGTCCCGTGGATCTTAAATTTCTGAATAATATGTGTTGCCGGGAAATAATACACACTGAACAACAAATGTATTTTATGGGTTTTATCTGATATATAGAAAATAAAGAGCAGCACGCTTCAGAATGAAAAGATTTACAAAAATTTTTAAATGTAAATAAAATAAAATGAAATGTACAAAATGTCTCTTTGTATATAACTCTCACGTTTGTGTTACAGTCTGTACTGCCTCAAACACACAGGAGGCGGATCTTAAACAAAATGGTGGGTTACTAACAAAGAAAAATACAATCTGATAAAATGCTCAGTAAACTAATGACCCCAAATAAGTCCGTACAAACGGTAGTGGTGATACTGGAAATGAGAAAGGTACATAATAGCTTTAGTACACCACAAACCTTAAGTTCACACTCCAAATATGCTCAAAACTTAACAAGAAAAGCTTTTCACTTACAACATACTGCACGGTGACGGGCTGCACGGTGGCGCAGTGGTTTAGCACTGTGGCAGCACAGTTTACCCTCGGCCGGGGGATCGCGGGGATCATGAGATCGTGGGTTCGATCCCAGCCCCCGACCAACAGTGAGCTGTGTGGAGTTTGCATGTTCTCCCTGTGTTGCGTGGGTTTACTCCGGGATTTCTCCGGTTTCCTCCCACATACCAAAAACATGTAGGTTTAGGGCGCTCGCGCACGCAGCGACCGGCAGCCGGTGGCTTGTCACCAGACTGCAAACCAAATCTACCTACGGGTACAAATAAGTAACTAAAAAAAAAAAAAAAAAATACACACGACGCCACACCAGCGCGTGATCACTGACTGATCTTCACAGGACACCCGAGTCTCCCTGGTTTGATTGACAGTATAAAATGTTTCAGTACTCGTCACCGTGTAAAACAAAAAAACACATCATAACATTGTGACCAGAGTAGCAAACAACACACTTTTACATTTACACTCATGCTTACATCGTACATAGCCTGATATTTTAACTATATCCTCTTGGATAGGCACTATGTTCAGCCACGGTATACCATGCTAGTCAGGCAGCAAATCTGTAGGTCAATCTACGTCTTATCAGTTACTAGGCCGACTTTATTACATCCTCCTCGGCATAATTCACCGTGTTCGTTAAGAGTAACAATATATTTTAACTGCATTGGTGAACTTACAACGTTTCTTTATGAAGATTATTCCTCGTCTTGCTTGCTTTTCAAATCCGGTCTCCTGAACCGTTTTCCTAACCGAAAAAAAACCCAGATATTCAAAATCCTCTACCTGGCATATCCCGCCCACACCCTGAAGTCACTTCCTGTTGAGTCAAGTTCAAATCAAAATATTTAAACGCAAATCAAATCAACAAAGATCCATAAATATGACCCGGTTACATTCTCCCCTGCTTACAAGTCAACGGCCTCGGTGACTACAAATGAGTTTTTGATTTCCCTCACAGCTTCTCTAAACAAGACCGTGCCAAGTTTGCAAAAATCTGAGCGATTATAGCTGAAGAACTGGGATCCAAAACTGACTTTGGCTTATGGTACGGGTTTGAGTGCTGGCCTGCTGTTGACCTTTGACTCCTGCGGGGAAAGGGAACAGGTTCAGGCATGGCTTCATCTTCTGTATCAGACCGTGTTTCTTGTGAGTCTACCTCAGATTCTGGTTCAGGAAATTCATCATCCTGCTCTGACTCACCATTGATGCTACCTTCTGCACTATTCTCACTGCTAGGGATCCTGACCTGACCATCAGTGTGAGCTGGGTTACGGATGGGACTAAGAGCCCTCACTTCTTCCAAAACTAAACCATCGGTAGGGTCCTCTGAATTTAAACTGTCCTCCGGCGGGGACTCTGGGGACTTTCTAAGACACTGGCTACTTGGTTGTGATCTGAAGACGGGTGGGGACACACATGGTCTGATGTCAACTCTGTTAACTCTTTTTGTCGGTCCTCCTTCTACAGGTTCTACCGTGTATGTAGTTCCTTGAATCTGCACCACACGGTGGGGAATGGGTTTCCAAGCATCTTGAATTTTGTTTCTGCCTGGGGGCCGGTTTCTGACATACACAATCTGACCTAGCTCAATAGGGGGACAGTACACCTTCTCGTTATGCATTGAAATGCGTTCAGCAGCTTTCTGTTCACAGTACTCTTTGGCCCTGGCATGAGCATCATTCAGACGCCTTTGGTGGATCGCCAGCCAGTCGTGACTGGGCTCTACAGTGGACTCCTGTCCTAAAAGGACATCAACAGGAAGGTGTGGGTCCACACCAAACAGAAGGTAGTAAGGGGAGTAGCCTGTTGTTGAATGCGGGGTAACATTGTACGCATAGACTAACTCTGGCACATACTCTGGCCATCTGCGTTTTTTCTCAGGCGGGAGGGTGCGCAAGAGTTCATGCAACGTCCTATTAAAACGTTCACATTGGGCATTCCCAGTAGGATGATGGGGGGTTGTACGACTTTTTTTTACACCATACAACTTGCAGAGTTCTGAGATCACCTCGCTTTCAAAATTCCGGCCCTGGTCCGAATGCAAACGCTCAGGAACACCATACTTGAGAAACCACTCTCGCAGCAGAACCTTGGCTGTTGTGTCAGCTTTTTGATCACGTGTTGGGAAAGCCTGCGTAAACTTTGTAAACACATCGGTGATCACTAGAACATTTTCTCTACCATCGCTAGAGGGTTCTAGAAGAGTAAAATCAACTGCGACTACCTCTAAGGGCCTACTAGCTAGAAATGATTTCATGGGGGGGTGAATCTTGGGATTTGGCATTTTTGTTAACACACAGCGTTCACATTTCTTTATCCACTGTTTGGCATCCTCATGAATCCCTACCCAAAAACATCTTTGTCGTAGCAATTCCAGAGTACGCTCAATGCCTTGGTGCCCCATCGAGTCATGCACACTCTCTAACACCTGAGACTTTAAACAGCCTGGCACTAGTAGTTGAAAACGTTCCCCATACCTCACATCCTCAATCACCCGATAAAGCAGTCCCTCCTTCTCCCGAATATATGGCCAATGTTTCAATAAAGAGAGCACTGGTTTTTCAAGGTCTTTCCTCTCCTGAAAGTTAGGTTTACTTTTGCCGTCCCAAAACCTTCTAAAAACTCCCAGTACTGGATCCTGCCCCTGAAATTCCCTTAATTCCTCTTTTGAGTAGCCAGGTAAGGTAGGAGTATTACCCTGGGCTCCAGAACCGAACCATCTCCCTTTTCGTTTCGCCCGCATTTGCCTAATCTTGCAACTCTCAAGACCAGCACTTGTTAGCTCAGTGCCAAGTGTTGTCCCTTTCTGTATCACATTGCAGATAGCCACACACCCATCATAATCCATGTCATCCGACATTGGTTCCTGCTCCCCTGCAAACGGGTGCCTAGATAATGCATCAGCAGCCCGGTTAGACCGGCCAGGCCGATACTGAACATCAAAATCAAACACTGCTAACTGAGCCACCCATCGCTGTTCTAGTGCTCCTAATCTAGCAGTGTTGAGATGACACAACGGATTGTTATCAGTAAGGACCGTGAATTTAGAACCTAATAGGTAGCCTCTGAATTTTTCTGATATTGCCCATTTCAGAGTTAGAAGTTCTAATTTCATACTGCTATAATTTCTGTCATTCCTCTCTGCATTTCTGAGCCTACGGCTTGCATATGAAATTATTCTTTTCTTTCCCCCTTGTTCTTGATACAATATTGCTCCCAACCCTTGATTACTGGCATCTGTCTCAACAATAAAGGGACGAGTAAAATCCGCATACCCTAGTACTGGGGCGCTAGTGAGTTTCTGTTCAGAATATCAAACAGCATTGGCATTGCGGCGTCCATAGACTGCACATCCATGATTCACCTTGGAGGGAGGCCCTGAATCAAACAGAGATTCACCAGGTCGTGAAGCGGGCTAGCTATCTGGGAAAAGTGCTCAACAAATCGCCTATAATAACCGCAAAAGCCTAGGACGAGCGCAACTCTTTCAGTGTGGTAGGCACTGGCCATTGCTTCACTGCCTCTATTTTACCTGGGTCTGTTTCAATTCCATCTGCTGAAACCTGGTGACCTAAAAACTTAACCTTCTGCTGCAGAAGAGTGACATTTCTCTATTTGACTTTAAGACCGGTATCTTGTAGTCTTTCAAGACTATGTCAACTCTTTCTAGGTGCTCCGTGAATGTCTTGGAAAACACAAAATGTCATCCAAAAACACCAGCATTATTTGGAAAATCAAATCATTCATCGCAGTTTGCATCAATCTTTGAAACGTTGCTGGACCATTACAGACACCCATGGGCATGCGCAAGTACTCAAATAGACCAAAAGGGGTTGTGAAGGCTGTTTTATGTTGGTCATGCTCCTTTTACTGCCACCTGGTGGTACCCACTTGCTAAGTCAATTGTTGAGAAAAACTTTGCTCCCTGCAAAGCATCGAAACTCTCATCAATTCGCGGCAGTGGAAAAGCACTTTTCGTGTCTTCTGGTTAAGCTTACGGAAATCCACACATAGCCGTATACTACCATCAGTTTTTCCTCACTACCACCACAGGAGATGCGTAAGAGCTACAACTCTCCTTGATTATCCCCTTTTTTCAACAGCTTGGATATGTGCTCTTTAACCTCTGTGTATTGGTTGGGTGGAATTCGCCGATAGGGTAGGCTCACAGGTACATCATCCACTAGGTTTATGTCATGTTTGACTCTGTCTGTGTACCCCAAGTCATCATCATCGACAGCAAAAACATTAACATACTTGGCCAGCACAGTTTTCAATTGATCCTGTTGCTCTTTACTCCCTCCAATGTCTAATTTGTCCAAGACAGACGAGGTGCTGGCATCAAGGGCACTAGGCTGTTCAACTGAGACATGTTCGATACTTGCTGAAATACGGTTAAACTTTACTTTAACTGGGGGTTCGTCACTTAAGCACTCCACAGGGGAAAATACCCCAAGCCGGGTCCTCGCATTTAGCCACACATCCTCCGATGAAAGATTCACTACTTGCACTGGGACAGTATTACTGCTAGCTTCAACCAATGTGGGTAGGACAACCAGACCACTTGGCAAAGTCATGTTCCCCAGCTCTAGTAATCTCAAGCCGTTACCCTCTTGTACCTTGGGAAACCCTTTTGCCATGACTGTAACTACTGATGCTGAGGGGATGTGGGCTCCATCCCTACCTACCAGCCTAGCCACACTCCGCCTAGTGACTGTACATTTCTGAACCTGCTGAAAGGTACTTCTCCAGTCTGAATCAAGTTTCCCCCCCAAGGACAGTATCAAACTCAGCATGCACCAGTTGACGGCAGCGGCTAATGATATTCATGCCGACAATCCCTGCAGTTTCTGAATTCAGTGGGTCTTTCACAACGAGGAAACCGCAATCAGGTATTTTCAGTCCCATGGTCTCAATCTCTAACTCCTAAATATCCTAAATATGGGATTTCTAATCCATTAGCAGCAGTCAACCTTAACCACCCCGCTGTAGCCACCATGTCATCATCCTCCCCACACAAATGCTGACGGAAAAACTGTTCAGTTATGGTGCTGACCTGGCTGCCCGTATCTAGTAAGCAACGGGTTACCACACCACGTATGTTAATCTCTACCGTGGGACATGTTCCTACTGCACGGGCCAGTAACTGATCCTGAGTAATCTGTGCTTTAACTGAGTCTGAAGTGTTCCCCCTAATCGCTTGACTCACGGCGACCGGGGCCTCTAGTTTCCCTGATTCTGACCGCTTTGCTGTGCCTTTTGCTTCTGGGTGTAATTCTTGGCTATATGCCCCTCCCCTTGACATTTAAGACAGATGGGTTTTCCATCATCTGTAAATTTCAACTGAGCTCGACGGCGGGTATTGGTCTGTTCACTTGAATTTGTTCTCTGCATAGTTAGGGTCTTAACCGCAGCAGCCAGCTCACTGATCTGCTTCCCTTGCTCTGCTACTACTTTGAAAAGATCACCCACAGTTCCCACTTGCTGTTCCTGAGCCGTTATGACACTGCACTGGGTCTCTCTATCTCCACTGTCTCCTTTACTTCGACTTTTAGAAGATCTGGAATGGCTAGTATCCTCCACTGACCACAAATAGGCTTCTTCTCGTACCTGTATCATAGTGGAGTCTGGTTTCTGTCTTGCAAACTTCCTCAGTTCTCGTTTAAGGAGTGGATCACTAAGGCCTTCAATGAACTGATCCCTAAGAACTTTCTGCTCATTAGCTAAGGCATTTGCGTCGTGCTTTGAGATCATTCTCAAAATCTGACACAAGGCATGTGAGTAGCCAAGGATATCCTCACCATCTTTTTGTTTTCGACTGTATAGGTCATGTAAGAGCTGAGCGGTGCATCTTTTATCTCTAAAGGCTTCTCTGAGGTACTTGAACAGGTCAGCAACGGGTAGTGATTTCCCCCCACTATGAAATCGCATCTCCTCTAGAGCTGCACCCTTTAGAAGTGACATTATGAAGTCATACCGGTCACTGTTTGATTGGTATCTAGAATGCACTACACGCTCAACCTCCTCAATAAAATCCTCAACAGAACGACCATCCTTATCATAATCACCACTGAAAGGGGTGATTTGCCGTTCTCTAGGTACATAAACATAGGATCTCTGTGGTTCCTCACTCAAAGCCGCGATGGCTGTCAAGGCTTCAGTTTGTTTACGTTTCAGTTCAGAAACCTGTTCTAAAAGGTCTCTGTTTTCAGGTGATACCTCAGCATTTCTGCTCGCAGAGGAGTCCTCAACACCTCTGTTTTCAACGCCCCCCACTGCGCCCTCTTCCATGTTCAAAAGTCTCTCTTACAAGTAGTCGAGGATATTGTGTTGAACTGTCCAGTCTGATGGAACCCCGGGAATTGCAGTCTCTTGGCCCCGAGTCCTCTCCGCTGATCCAAGGTCCACGATCACTCCGGCCGGTCTCTCCGTCTGCACCCCGTCAGGCTCCAACCGTCCAGCCGCTCTCGTCTGCTTCGTATCACCACTACCGTTTACTGTACACCAACCCACTCTAAACTATCAGATAATTGACCCCACTCCTGGTACCAAAATTTGTTGCCGGGAAATAATACACACTGAACAACAAATGTATTTTATGGGTTTTATCTGATATATAGAAAATAAAGAGCAGCACGCTTCAGAATGAAAAGATTTACAAAAATTTTTAAATGTAAATAAAATAAAATGAAATGTACAAAATGTCTCTTTGTATATAACTCTCACGTTTGTGTTACAGTCTGTACTGCCTCAAACACACAGGAGGCGGATCTTAAACAAAATGGTGGGTTACTAACAAAGAAAAATACAATCTGATAAAATGCTCAGTAAACTAATGACCCCAAATAAGTCCGTACAAACGGTAGTGGTGATACTGGAAATGAGAAAGGTACATAATAGCTTTAGTACACCACAAACCTTAAGTTCACACTCCAAATATGCTCAAAACTTAACAAGAAAAGCTTTTCACTTACAACATACACACGACGCCACACCAGCGCGTGATCACTGACTGATCTTCACAGGACACCCGAGTCTCCCTGGTTTGATTGACAGTATAAAATGTTTCAGTACTCGTCACCGTGTAAAACAAAAAAACACATCATAACATTGTGACCAGAGTAGCAAACAACACACTTTTACATTTACACTCATGCTTACATCGTACATAGCCTGATATTTTAACTATATCCTCTTGGATAGGCACTATGTTCAGCCACGGTATACCATGCTAGTCAGGCAGCAAATCTGTAGGTCAATCTACGTCTTATCTGTTACTAGGCCGACTTTATTACATCCTCCTCGGCATAATTCACCGTGTTCGTTAAGAGTAACAATATATTTTAACTGCATTGGTGAACTTACAACGTTTCTTTATGAAGATTATTCCTCGTCTTGCTTGCTTTTCAAATCCGGTCTCCTGAACCGTTTTCCTAACCGAAAAAAAACCCAGATATTCAAAATCCTCTACCTGGCATATCCCGCCCACACCCTGAAGTCACTTCCTGTTGAGTCAAGTTCAAATCAAAATATTTAAATGCAAATCAAATCAACAAAGATCCATAAATATGACCCGGTTACATATGTGCAACTGTAGTCACAGGAACATCAAGCTGCTTGGAGATGGTCTTATAGCCTTTACCTTTAACACGCTTGTCTATAATTTTCTTTCTAATCTCCTGAGACAACTCTCTCCTTTGCTTCCTCTAGTCCATGTTTAGTGTGGTAAACACCATGTCACCAAACAGCACAGTGACTTCTTGTCACCCTTTAAATAGGCCGACTGACTGATTACAAGTTTGTAGACACCCGTGATGTTAATTAGAGGACACATCTTGGTTGAAGATGTCCCTATGGTCACATTATTTTCAATCTTTTCTAGGGGTACCATCATTTTTGTCCAGGCCTGTTTCATGAGTTTGTTTTTTAAAATAATTCTGTTGAACCACAATTCAAAAGCATTGTCTGATTTTCACTGGTTAATTTTCATAGAATTTTTATTTATTACCACTTTTGTCAGATTCAAGTTATTTCTGTGACCATTGTGGGTTTTCTTTCATTAACAGAGGGGCACCAACAATTTTGTCCACATGTGTACAACCGTTGTGAGAGTTTGGTTCATATTGCCAACACTCGGTGGGACTCATTCCCAGTGAGAGTTGGACTCCGCCAGGGCTGCCCTTTGTCAACCAATCCTGTTCATAATTTTTATGGACAGGATTTCTAGGCGAAGCCAGAGAACGGAGGGTGTCATGCTTGGTGACCAGAGGATCTCATCTCTGTTGTTTGCAGATGATGTTGTCCTGCTGGCTTCATCCAGCAAAGGAGCTGCACAGAAGCCCCCTAGCCAAAGCCGAGCATCCGTCACACCCAACCAAGTTGCATCCCACCTACTGACTATCGCCAAAGCACCCCAAGACAAAGACACCAAAAGAGCAGTTACAACTGAGCTAAAAAAACACCAAAAAATGCCTGTAGAGGAAACGAACCCTGAACCCTTCGAGGCTGCTGAACTGGAGAAAGTCCTACAGAGCCTGAAATGTGGAAAGGCAGCAGGATACGATAACATCTTCCCAGAATTCATGAAAAATCTTGGCCCCCGAGCCCTAACCTGGTTGACACAATTCTACACAAGGATCACACAAACAAACTCGATCCCAAAGAAATGGCGGACAGCAAAGGTCATTGCCATCCCAAAACCTGGCAAAGACCACAAATTACCAGCAAGCTACCGCCCAATCTCCCTACTCAGCGTTCCTTACAAAATCATGGAGCGCCTAATTCTGCAAACGCATTTCCCCAGAGGTAGAGGATATTCTAAGTGTGGATCAAGCAGGTTTCCGCAAGGACCGCAGTACAGGAGAACAAGTACTGGCCCTAACCACCTTCATCGAAAATGGCTTCGAGAGCAGACTGAAGACAGGGGCTGTGTTTCTCGACCTTACAGGCCGCCTATGATACGGTCTGGCACAAAGGCCTCCTCCTGAAACTTATAAAGGCGATCCCTGCTTGGGCAACAGCAATTATAAAAACCCTGCTGACCAACCGAAGGTTCAGAGTCCACCTCAGTCAGAAGACAAGTGCATGGAGAATGCAGAAAAACGGACTCCCACAAGGCTCAGTTCTAGCTCCAACTCTGTTCAACCTCTACATAAACGACCTGCCTACTACAAAATCCCGCAAATTCACCTATGCAGACGACATCTGTTTGGCATTCCAAGCACCAGACTTTGAACCACTGGAACGGGTGCTCACGGAAGATCTTGCCAAACTGGACCAGTTCTGTAAAATCTGGCGCCTAAAACCAAGCCCAGCAAAAAACCGTCTCCAGTGTATTCCATCTCCACAATGCAAAAGCTGCCAGAGAACTAAACATCCACCTGAGCGGACTCAAGCTTAAGCATGCCCCAAATCCAACTTATCTTGGAGTGACCCTTGATAGGACCTTATCCTTCAAGGAACACCTAAAGGGGACGGCTGCTAAGGTGAAGGTACGAAACAACCTGCTCTGCAAGCTCGCTGGTGCAAAATGGGGGGGCGGCAGTCTCCACCCTGCGCACCTCAGCACTGGCCCTTTCATACTCTGTAGCAGAATATTGTGCCCCTGTCTGGTCCAGGTCATCTTACACACACCATGTAGACACCCAGCTCAACACAACCATGAGAACTATAACTGGAACAATCCGCTCAACACCACTCCCCTGGCTCTCTGTACTGTCAAACATAGCCCCTCCACACATCCGGCGAGCAGCATTAACTCAAAGGATGCTCCAAAAAGTTAAAGATTCTCCTCACTTACCAATCCATGCAGATATCTACACTCCACCCACTGCCCGACTTTCATCCAGACGGCCGATTTGGAAAAACCCTCCCCCAGCTGACTTTACCATCCAGACAGCTTGGCAAGAGGAATGGGAGACCAAGGAGGTCCCAAACAAACAGCTGGTGATAAACCCCAACCAACAGGTCCCGGGCACCAACCTCCCAAGGAGACAGTGGTCTACACTCAATCGCTTCAGGACTGGACATGGCCCCTGCTTGGCCAGCCTTTACAGATGGGGCAGTAGCCCTAGCCCACTGTGCGCATGTGGAGAGGAGCAAACAATGGAACACATTATAGAGGCTTGCCCGCTCCAAAGACTGGAAGGAGGATTACACACCCTCCATACAGCAAACCAGGAGGCAACTGCTTGGCTTAAGGACTTTGCATTCGCTAAATAAATAAATAAATAAAATCCAGCAATGACCTACAGATCTTACTGGGACGGTTTGCCGCCTGAGTGTGAAGTGACTGGGATGAGAATCAGTACCTCCAAGTCGGAGTCCATGGTTCTCAGCCGGAAAAAGGTGGATTGTCCTCTCCGGGTTGGGGACAGGCTCCTGCCCCAAGTGGAGGAGTTTAAGTATCTTGGGGTCTTATTCACGAGTGAGGGGAGAATGGAGCGAGAGATTGACAAATGGATCGGAGCAGCATCTGCAGTGATGCGGACATTGTACCGGTCTGTTGTGGTGAAGAGGGAGCTAAGCTCCATGGCAAAGCTGTCGATTTACCAGTCAATCTACATTCCTACCCTCACCTATAGTCATGAGCTTTGAGTAATGACCGAAAGAACGAGATCGCGAATACAAGCAACTGAAATGAGCTTACTTCGTAGGATTGCTGGACTCACCCTCAGAGATAGGGTGAGGAGCTCAGTCATCCGGGAGAGGCTCAGAGAACCGCTGCTCCTCCACATTGAAAGGAGCCAGTTGAGGGGGTATAAGATAAGATAAGATAAGCCTTTATTTGTCCCACAATGGGGAAACTCCAGGATTGCAACAGCACAGGGATAGCAACACTCAGAGCAATAATTTAGAAGATAAGAAAATAAGAGCAGTGGATATACATATGTACACATAAATACTGTATATAAATATATATACACAGTGCAGAGCATTGTAGCTAGATGGAATAAACAGCATAACAGTCTATTTAGTTACCCCACATAGTATGAATATGTACCCATACATATTGTCACCCTCCGTAGTGATTGATATTGTCCTAGTTGTATGCTGGAGGGGACCATTTTGTGTAAGTCTGTTGTGTCTTTTGCATTCAATACTATTAGGTCATCACGTTTTTTTGCTATCTCTGCGAGCAGCCCTGCTTAGGTTATAAAGTCTGACAGCCGTAGGTAGGAAGGACCTGCGAAACCTCTCGTTCGCGCACCTAGGATGATGTAGCCTACTGCTACATGAGCTCCTTAGTGTGTTCAGTATGTCCTGCATAGGGTGGGACTCAGACTCCCGCAGAGATGACAGCTTAGCCACCATCCTTCTCTCTCCTATCTCCTCCACTGGGTCAAGGCACTGCCCCAGGACAGAGCTAGCTTTCTTGATCAGTTTGTTCAGTCTCTTCCTACTGGCTGCTGTGATGCCACTTCTCCAGCAGACCACTCCAAAAGTGATGGCTGATGCCACCACCAAATCGTAGAAGGTCTTCAGCAGCACCCCTTGTACACCAAAAGACCTGAGCCTCCTCAGTAGGAACAGCCTGCACTGTCCCTTCTTGTAGAGTGCGTCGGTATTGTGTGATGAGTCTAGTTTATTGTTCAAATTAACACCCAGGTACTTGTAGGATGTCACCATCTCAATGGTGACATCCTACCACCATCTCAATGTCTGTTCCCTGGATGTTTACTGGTGCTGTGAGGGGTTGTCCTTGCCTGCGGCAGTCCACCACCACCAGAGATTTCTAACCCCTTGGTTTAACTCAGAAACTCGTAGCTTAAAACAGAAGACTCATCAATTGGAAAGGAAATGGCATTCTACTAATTTAGAGGAATTCTATTTAGCATGGAGAAATCATCTCTTAATTTATAAAAAATCTCTTAGAAAAGCTAGATCAAGTTATTATTCTGCATTAATAGAAGCAAATAAGAAGAACCCCAGGTTTCTTTTCAACACTATAGCCAGGCTGACAAAGTGTCAGGACTCGATCAATCCTCGCATCCCCCCTGAGCTTTCTAGTCAGGACTTTCTGAACTTTTTCAATCATTCAGATTCTTCCTACCGTAAACTTAAGTACATTAATTACTACAACTCCCTCAATTGATATCTGTTTAGATAAAGTTTACTCCAATCGACCTCTTAGAGTTGGATAAAATAATCTCATCATCTAAGTCTTCATCTTGCCTTTTGGACCCTATTCCTGTCACGCCGCGCCATTCATCAGCGGCGCCACCTGCCCACGCACCTGCTACTCGTCAGCGGCGAAGGATAAAAGCCACCTCGCCCCGAGCGTCGGCCTGAAGCCGTAGACTTCATTTCCCTTGCATGGACTTCTACCACATTCTCTTCAGCATCCTCTTTACCGGTAAGAAGATCACTTACCTCATCTCTCCAGTTTGCTCCCCTGTGCACAGGTGGATTCCTCGGCGGCGGACAATCCCGTCCCTCGTCTCTCCTCGCTGCTGCACCGAGCCCTGCAGGTGGCTGTCTCCCGGGCTTCCATCCTTGAAGCGCCAATCATCTGCCCAAACAAGTAAGCTTCTCTCCCTCGCCTATTCTCCTCCTGTGTTGGTGTGTGCTCATCACCCTGTGTCCAATTTCTCCCATAGGGTTGCCGGCTGAACGGTCTCCTGCCTCTGGGTCCGAAGCAGACGCCACCACCAACACATTAACATTCCGCAGACACGCACCCCAAACATCCCTGTTGTTAATAACAGTTTGAACTACTCTGAGCCTGTGTGTGTGCGTCTCCTGAGCCGAACGTTATGTCAGTACGGCTTCAGCAGAGCGGCCTCGGCGGACGGGCGGGCTCGCACACCGTTTTACCATCCTCGAGGCTCGGGTGGATCAGATTGTTTATCAGCAACAGGGTGGTTCTTAATCAATTATTAGAACTGACTAACCGATTGAAACCGCTTGGACCCCCAACAGCCGTTCCTCCCGACTCGCCAGGGTGGCGCGGCTCCTGCTGTTCCATCGGCCGTCCAGCCGGCTCCAGTGGCACCGGTTCGGCTCACGCCGATTCCGACCCCCGCCCGCTTTAGCGGTAAGCTCGGCGGAGCGCGGGGGTTTATTATGCAGTGTGAGTCCGTGTTCCACCGTGTGCCCGGAGATTTTCCCTCGGATCACAGCCGAATTGGTTACATAGGGAATCTTCTGGAGGGGCGTGCGTTAACCTGGACGTACGCCGTAATGGCGAGGCCCAGTTATGCCACCCTCACCTATGACCAATTCGTGAGGCGCTTTCTGGAGGTCTTTGACCACTCACAAACCGAAACGGTCCAGGTCGATCGGCTTTCTCGCTCTCCAGCAGGGAAGCCGGTCGGCAGCGGACCACTCGGTCGACTTCCGGGTAGCGGCGGAGGAATTGGGCTGGGAGGAACGCTCCCTCTTGTGGCCTGTTCCTCCGCAGCCTCAATAGTGATCTGAGGGATGAACTGGCTGGTCGGGATATCCCTGGGACGCTAGCGGAGCTGACATCCTTAGCGATAAGTTTGGATAACAGGCTGCGCGAGCGCTCCTCGGGGCGGAGGTCTTCTTCTTCTCTCCCTCGTGGAGCCTCGCCGCACCTGTTCCAAGCCCGCCCCCTGGCGGCGCCGCCAGCAATCGCGCCCCGAGGAGTCGGAGCCGATGGTGACGGGCTGGACTAAACTTTCCCCTGTGGAGAAACAACGCCGCCGTGAGTTGGGCCTCTGCATGTATTGCGGAGGCGACCAACACACCGTGGAGCGTTGTCCACGAAAGCCAGTCGGTGGGGTCCGCGAGTCACTGTTGGAAGCCTCGCGGATGTCCAATCGGTTAGGATCACTTACTCAATTGAAGCTGCCCATTCCGTTTCTGCATAACCCTACTGGGCACCTCACCCACGCACTGGTGGATTCGGGCGCAGAAGGCAGCTTCATTTCACAAAGCCTGGCAACCCGATTTGGCATCCGCTGCCAGGCACTCAACACTCCCATCTCCCTGATCCACCTCTCCCGTGCCACCCTCGGGAGAGTGACACATCAAACTGTTCCCCTACCGGTCATCATCTCGGGAAACCACCGGGAGGAGATGACCTTTTACGTCCTTCCCAACTCTGTGTCGCCCGTCATCCTGGGGTATCCCTGGCTCCGCCTTCACAATCCGGTCCTGGATTGGAAATCAGCTAGGATCTCGGCATGGAGTACGTTCTGTATGGGCACCTGCCTTCAGTCCGCTGCCTGCTCTCCGTCTGCTCCTCCCCCTGCGACGGACGCTGCACCCCCGGACCTGTCTCTGGTGCCCCCAGAATTTCACGACCTGGGTATGGTGGTTCAGCAAAGCGAAATGCTATGTCTCTTCCCCCTCATCGGCCCTATGACTGCGCCATCAACCTCCGCCAGGGGGCTCCCTTACCTTCTGGTCGCCTTTACAGCCTGTCTGCGCCGGAGAAGGAGACGATGAACGCCTACCTGAAGGAATCATTAAGTGCTGGGATTATCCGCCCATCATCGTCACCCGTTGGGGGCAGGGTTTCTTCTTCGTGGGGAAAAAGGATGGGTCCCTCCGCCCTTGTATCGACTACCGGGCCCTCAATAATATCACGGAGAAGGACCGTTACACCCTGCCTCTCATGGACACTGCTTTCCACTCCCTCCAGGGGGCGACCTGGTTCACCAAGCTGGACCTACGCAGCGCTTACCACCTCGTCCGGATCCGGGAGGGAGATGAGTGGAAAATGGCCTTCCGTACCCCGAACGGCCACTTTGAATATCTGGTGATGCCGTTCGGGTTGACCAACGCTCCTGCAGTCTTCCAGCGCCTCATTAATGACGTCCTCCGGGACTTCATTGGCCCTTTCGTGTTCGTCTACCTGGACGATATCCTCATCTTCTCCAAGTCCAGGGATGAGCACCAGGTCCACGTGAGGCGGGTCCTCCAAAGGCTGCTGGAGAACCGTCTGTACGTTAAGGCAGAAAAGTGTTGAATTTTAACGCCAGGAGTACGTCCTTCCTGGGTTTCATCATCGCCCACGATAAGGTGCTCCCCGACCCAGAGAAGGTAAAGGCGGTGGTGGAATGGCCTACACCTGCATCCCGGAAGCAGGTGCAAACAATTTGTTTGGCTTCGCCAATTTCTACCGCCGCTTTGTTCCAACTTCAGTGCCATCGTTGGACCACTGACCCGCCTCACGTCCCCGAAGGGTCCCGTTCCGGTGGACCGAAGAGGTCGCTGGGCCCGCCTTTGAGGCGCTGAAGGCGAATTCTCCTCCTCCCGGGTCCTTCGCCAGGTCGACCCCGCGTTGCAGTGCATTGTAGAGGTAGACGCCTCGGACACGGGAGTGGGAGCAGTGCTGTCCCAGCGGTCACCGGACGATGGCACCAAGCGACCGTGCGCCTTCTTCTCCCGGCGCTTGTCCCCGGCGGAGAGAAACTACGATGTGGGGGACAGAGAGCTCTTGGCCATCAAGCTCGCCCTGCAGGAGTGGCGCCACTGGTTAGAGGGGGCAAGCCTGCCGTTTGTGGTCCTCACGGACCACAAGAACTTGGAATACTTACGATCTGCCAAGCGCCTGAACGCCCGCCAGGCGCGCTGGTCCCTGTTCTTCGCCAGGTTCCAATTTTCCATCACCTTCAGGCCTGGCTCTAAGAACGTCCTGCCTGACGCCCTCTCCAGGCAGTTCGCCCCCGTGGAGTCGGAGGAGGCGCCCCACTCCATCCTGCCCAGGTTGTGCGTCGTGGGAGCCATCTCGTGGGACATTGAGAGCAAGATCCGGAAGGCACAGGAGGTGGAACCTGACCCTGGCGGCGGACCGGAGGGGAGGCTGTTCGTGCCATCCGCGGTCCGAGGAGAGGTCATCCACTGGCTCCACACCTCCAAGCTCACCTGTCACCCTGGCACCTCCCGGATGATAGATCTCCTCCAACGGTCCTTTTGGTGGCCAGGCCTGCGGAGGGATGCAGCCCGCTACGCCCGGGCTTGCCCAATCTGTGCCACCTGCAAGTCGGGAAATGCCCCTCCAGCGGGTCTGCTCCAGCCCCTGCCCGTCCCTGGCAGGCCCTGGTCGCACATCGCTCTGGATTTCGTCACCGGACTCCCCATCTCCAACTCCTATGACACCATCCTGACCATCGTGGACCGCTTCTCCAAGGCCGTGCACTTCGTCCCCCTGCGAGGCCTCCCTACTGCCCTGGAGACGGCGGACCTCCTCGTCCAACACGTGGTCAGGCTGCATGGGATTCCGGTGGACGTGGTCTCGGACCGGGGCCCCCAGTTTTCATCTGAGGTTTGGAGGTCTTTCTGCAACGCCATCGGAGCCAAGGTGAGCCTCTCCTCTGGCCATCACCCCCAATCCAACGGGCAGTGTGAGAGGACCAACCAGGAGCTGGAGGCTGCGCTCCGCTGTGTGTCCAGATCCAAACCCGCGTCCTGGAGCAACCATCTTGCCTGGGTTGAATATGCCCACAACACCGCTCGCTCTTCTGCTACAGGGATGTCCCCCTTCAAAGCGTCCCTGGGTTACGACCCCCCGCTGTTTCCGGAGCAGGAGAGTGAAGTAACTGTCCCGTCAGTTAGGGCCCATCTCAGGCAGTTCCGCTCCACCTGGGCTGCCGCGCGCCATGCGCTATTGCGCACAGCGGAGCGCAACAGGACTGTGACGGACCGGCGTAGGAGACCTGCCCCGGCGTACAGAGTTGGGCAGCTTGTTTACATTTCCACCCAGGACGTCACTCTAAAAGGCGAGAGGAGAAAGCTGGCACAGCGCTTCATGGGTCCCTACCCCATCACCCGGATCATCAACCCGGTGGCTGTGCGCGTGGCTATTCCCCCCCTCCCTCCGCATTCATCCTACTTTCCACGTGTCGAAGGTGAAACTGGCGGTTACTGACCCCCTTTGCCCTCCTCCTGCAGCGCAACCCGCGCCCCGGATGATTGGTGGCCATCCGGCCTGGTCCGCCTCCTCCATCCTGGACTCCCGGCGCCGGGGTCGTGGGTTGCAATACTTGGTGGACTGGGAGGGCTATGGGCCCGAGCATCGACAGTGGGTGCCCCCGTCGTTTGTGTTGGACCCATCGCTCATCGCGGACTTCCACCGAGCGCACCCGGATAAGCCATCGCCAGGAGGCGCTGCTAGAGGGGGGAGTACTGTCACGCCGCGCCATTCATCAGCGGCGCCACCTGCCCACGCACCTGCTACTCGTCAGCGGCGAAGGATAAAAGCCGCCTCGCCCTGAGCGTCGGCCTGAAGCCGTAGACTTCATTTCCCTTGCATGGACTTCTACCACATTCTCTTCAGCATCCTCTTTACCGGTAAGAAGATCACTTACCTCATCTCTCCAGTTTGCTCCCCTGTGCACAGGTGGATTCCTCGGCGGCGGACAATCCCGTCCCTCGTCTCTCCTCGCTGCTGCACCGAGCCCTGCAGGTGGCTGTCTCCCGGGCTTCCATCCTTGAAGCGCCAGTCATCTGCCCAAACAAGTAAGCTTCTCTCCCTCGCCTATTCTCCTCCTGTGTTGGTGTGTGCTCATCACCCTGTGTCCAATTTCTCCCATAGGGTTGCCGGCTGAACGGTCTCCTGCCTCTGGGTCCGAAGCAGACGCCACCACCAAAACATTAACATTCCGCAGACACGCACCCAAACATCCCTGTTGTTAATAAACAGTTTGAACTACTCTGAGCCTGTGTGTGTGCGTCTCCTGAGCCGAACGTTATGTCAATTCCTACCAGGTTATTTAAAATTGTCTTCCCAGTTACTGGTAGCCATATTCTTCATATAATTATTTTTTTCTTTAACTCTAGGTTATGTACCACTGGCTTTTAAAACTGCTGTAATTAAACCTTTACTCAAAAAGCTGACGCTCAATCCAGGAGTTTTGGCTAATTATCGACCAATCTCTAATCTGCCTTTCATTTCAAAAATCTTGGAAAGAGTTGTTGCTGTGCAATTTTTTGGCCATTTGCAGGGAGTTGGTTTGTTTGAAGAGTTTCAATCTGGGGTCAGAGTTCATCACAGCACTGAAACTGCCATAGTGAAGGTCACTAATGACCTCCTTATCGCATCTGATAATGGACTTGTTTCTGTTCTTGTCCTTTTAGATCTTAGTGCAGCCTTTGACACTATCGATCATGCCATTCTACTTGATAGATTAGAACACTATATTGGACTGAGCGGAACTCCGCTGCAGTGGTTTAGAGCTTATTTGTCCAATAGGTTTCAGTTTGTTCACATCAATGATGAATTTTCTTCCAACTCTAAGCTCAGTCAAGGAGTGCCACAGGGATCTGTGTTAGACCCTACTCTTTTTAGTTTATATATGCTTCCGTTAGGCAATATCATTAGAAAGCACTGTATACATTTTCATTGTTACACAGATGACACACAACTATACCTGTCAATGAAGCCCGATGATTGTAATCAATTAGCCAAGTTAGATGCCTGTCTTAAGGATATCAAAGCCTATCAAAGTAGGTTTAGGGCGCTCGCGCACGCAGCGACCAGCAGCCGGTGGCTTGTCACCAGACTGCAAACCAAGTCTACCTACGGGTACAAATAAGTAACAAAAAAAAAAAAAAAAAAAAAGCCTGGATGACTTGTAATTTTCTGCTATTAAACTCTGATAAGACTGAAGTCATTCTTGTTGGCCCAAAACACCTTAGAAACTCCTTTCCAAATCATGCTCTTAATTTGGATGCCGCCACTCTCACTCTGAATAGTTCTGTGAGGAACTTTGGAGTTATTTTTGATCAAGATCTGTCCTTTAATTCACATATTAAATTTGTTTCTAAGACTGTCTTCTATCATCTGCGCAATATTGCCAAGATTAGGAGCATCTTGTCTCTGAACGATGCTGAGAAACTGTTCCACGCCTTTGTCAGCTCTCGATTAGATTATTGTAACTTGTTATTATCAGGTTGTCCTAGAATATCCTTAAAAAATCTTCAGTTGATCCAAAATGCTACTGCAAGAGTTTTAACTGGTTCTAGAAAAAGAGATCATATTTCCCCGGTTCTGTCCTCCCTTCATTGGCTTCCCATAGAGTTTAGAATTAAGTTTAAAATCCTTCTTCTCACTTTCAAAGCTCTTAATAATCAGGCCCCCTTATATATAAAAGATCTGATATTACCTTACCATCCTAATAGAGCACTACTCTCCCAAAATGCTGGATTACTTGTAATGCCCAGAATCTCCAAAAGTACATTCGGAGGCAGAGCCTTCTGCTATCAAGCTCCTTCTCTATTGAACCAATTACCACTCTGGGTCCGGGAGTCAGACTCAGTCTCTGTTTTTAAGAACAGGGTAAAATCCTTCCTTTTTAATATAGCCTGTGATTAGGGAGGGATTTTGTGTCTCTTAACCCCACTTCTGCTCTGCTGTTAATAGATCCATACTGCAGGGTGACCTCCAATAATGTACTTGGCATCTCACTGTTATGTTCTTTATGTCTGTCCTCTTTATCCTCTCTATCCCCTCACCCCCAGCCAGTCGCAGCAGATGACTACCCCTCCCTGAGCCTGGTTCTGCTAGAGGTTTCTTCCTGTTAAATAACAGTTTTTCCTCTCCACCGTTGCTAAGTGCTTGCTCACAGGGGATCGTCTGATTGCTGGGTCTTTCTGAAATTGTGTGGTTTTCTCTGCATTTTGTAGTGCTATGAGATGACGTCTGTTGTGATGTGGCGCTTTATAAAATAAAATAAAATATAGCTAAACCTTAGTTTTTCTCGCGTTGATCTGGAGGCAGTTCCGATGGCACCAGTCCATGAAGTCCTGGATAAGTCCTCTGTACTTAGCTTCATCTCCGTTGGAGATGAGGCCGACAATCGCAGAGTCGTCAGAGAACTTCTGTAGATGGCAGTGTGTTGTGTTGTGTGAGAAGTCCACAGTATAAAGGGTGAACAGGAAGGGAGCCAAAACCGTTCCCTGGGGGGCCCCCATGTTGCCGATGATCGTGTCGGACACACAATCCTGGGTTCTCACAAACTGTGGCCAGTTTGTGAGGTAGTCCAGGATCCACGATGACAGGTGCTGGTCCACCCCTGCGCACAGCAGCTTGTCCCTCAGGATCATCGGTTGGATGGTGTTGAAAGCTCTGGAGAAGTCAAAGAACATGATCCTCACCGCGTTCCCAGGCTTCTCCAGGTGGGACAGGGGACGGTGAAGGAGGAACATCACTGCATCCTCCACCCCAATGCCATGCTGGTAGGTGAACTGGAATGGATCCATCGCTGGTCCCACCAGGGGGCGGAGGTGAGCAAGGAGCAGTCTCTCCAGGGTCTTCGTCAGGTGAGATGTCAGGGCCACTGGTCTGTAGCTGTTCAGGTCTCTGGGATGGGAAGTCTTTGGTACAGGTACCACACAAGATGTTTTTCACAACTGTGGTACCCTCCCCAGCTTCAGGCTCAGGTTGAAGATGTGCTCCACAATCCCACACAGCTGGTTTGCGCAGGACTTGAGGAGCTTCGCGCTGATGCCGTCCGGACTTGAGGCCTTCCTTGCCTTGATCTTCCTCAGCTCTGCCCTCACCTGGGTCTTAGTGAGGGTCAGGTTGTGGGGCTGTGCGCTGGGAATGGGGGGTTGTTGGTGGAGGTGGGGTGGACAGCAGGTCTCAATGACGGTAGAGGCAGCAGTGGTTGTTGTGCAGGCCAGGCGGCAGGGATGGCGGTTTGTCAAACCTATTAAAAAACAGGTTCAGGTTGTTCACCCATTCCCTGCCCCCCGTGGCCTGGGAGGAGGTATTCTGGAGCCCAGAGATGGTTTTGAGGTTTGGTTGGGCATCTGATCAGGATGCCTCCTGGACGCCTCCCACTTGAGGTGTTTCGGGTACGTCCCGCTGGGAGGAGACCCCAGGGCAGACCCAGGACTCGCTGGAGAGACTATGTCTCCCAGCTGGTCTGGGAACACCTTGGTATCCTCTCTGAAGAGCTGAAGCAGGTGGCTGGGGAGAGGGAAGTCTGGGCTTCTCTGCTTGAATTGCTGCCTCCGTGACCCGGACCTCCGGAAAAGCAGTAGAAGATGGATGGATAGATGGACTAACATCTGTTTGTTCTCTCCCATAGATTGAGTCCCCGCCGTGCTGTTTGCTCTCTACATGTGTGTTCTTCTCTTTTTCTCCTCTGTCCCCTCACCCCCCAGCCAGTCGCAACAGATGACTGCCCCTCCCTGAGCCTGGTTCTGCTGGAGATTTCTTCCTGCTAAAAGGGAGTTTTTCCTCTCCACCATCGCCATGTGCTTGCTCTCAGGGGATCACCTGATTGCTGGGGTCTTTCTGCAATTGTGGGGGTTTCCTTACAGTTGAAAGTGTTATGGCATGACTGCTGTTGTGAAATGGCGCTATATAAATAAAGTTGAATTGAAATGAATTGAACCCACCAATATGCTTTTGTCCTTAACCACGACAAAGGAAAAATAATCTATTTCCACAAAAACAAAGTAGCTTCATCTCTTCCTCCACTCAGTAGTGAAGACTTGGCTCTCTGCAACAGGTCACGTTGACTGATGGCTTGTCTCAGGTACGGAAGGGTCAGTTTGTATGTTCATTTATTTGCGCTAAAAATATCTATCCATATTAATAAAATGAGTAACGAGTAATACATCTGATCAAATTTCAGTAACTGTAACATATTACTGAATTTTTAAACAGTAATTTCGTTACACAGCATGTTACTGCAAAAGTAGCGTTACCGTAATGTGTTACAGTGACGCATTACTTTGTAACGTTACCCTGTAACGCGTTACTCCCAACACTGGTAACATCACAGCATAACATGTAGCTTAATAACTGGAGCAGTCCACAAGTAAAAGACAGTGATCACACTGCACATGCGCAAAATTTGCTTTCTGAAAGTATAGTGTCTGCGGTGACTCAAAACAATAGAACTGTGGCTGATCTACAGGAGGCACAATAGGGGATGGATGATTACTCTCCTGACACATCTGCACTTTGTAACGCCACAGTGTGTCACTTTAAATACATCCATAAGCATATTGTCACCTTAATTTCTGCACTAAATCACATCGACTTTTAATCAGTGTTACTCCATAATTTTTAGGAAAGTATAAGTATTTTTTTTCCAAGCATAGTTTTTATAGTTTGGTGTTCATTGTGACTATGATTATTCTGTGCAGGTTCTTTTGAAAGATCTAAGTTTTTTAAGTTTCTCAGACTATTTTTAACTTCATGGGGAGCAGTGAGTGACAGTAAAGTAACTAGAAACTGAACACAAATAAAAGTAGTGTTACCTTATATCATTTACACAAGTATAAGTAAGAACAGTCAAAAATACCTAAGTAAGAAACAATTAAAAAAGTTACTTAAGTAGTGAACAGCTTTACTATTGCCAGTTTGTGAGGTTTTTCTCTTGAATTAGTCAGTTTTCTCTTAAATTAGAAACTTTGTGCAAATTTGCAATTTTATACACACATGCTATAGTTTTCTATCGAAATTTGTGACTTGTTATACAAGTACCAAGATGGCAGCGCGTTCGCACGCAGCGGCTCGACACACTGGTCTACTGCACCCCTTCTTGTGTCTTTTCTGCCTTTTTCTGTGCTCCTTCTGTGATTGGCTAATTACCTACAGTCGCCAGGAACTTCTAGGCATCGGTCGCCAACTCACTTCCACCACATCCCCAAGGAGATCGCCAGACCTCCAGGCACTCTGTGGTTCATTTTGCCCCGCAAGCGCAGATGACAACGGGAGAGGAAGCAGAAACGAGGCTGGAAGGCTGACTTTCATGCCCAGCTGTGCAAACATCGCTCCAAACCACCGTTACCTTCAATTTTTCTCACCAACGCCAGATCCCTTGCCAACAAAATGGACTAGCTGCACACGGAGATCACCTACAATCGCTACGTCCGGGACTGTTGTATTCTGATTGTGACCAAGTCACGGCTGAACTTTCTGGATGCTGCTGTGGAATTACCTGGCCAAACTACACACCATCTTGACCACAACGCTGATTCTGGTAAGGGAAGGTGGGGAGGGTACTGTGCTTATGTGCTTCAAACTTGGTGTAAAAACAGCAGAATAATTCATAGCGACTGTTCACTGGACTTAGAGGCCATGTCCTTCCTATGCAGGCCTTTTTATCTCCCCCGTGAGCTAACTGCAGTAATTTCAACAGCCGTTTACATTCCTCCTGATGCTAATATTATCTTAGCACTCAATCACCTCCAGCACATTGTCAGCAGGCAGCAAAGAGATCACCCCAATGCAATCCACATTATTGCAGGGGATTTTAACAAAGTATGCTTAAAGACTGTACTCCCCAAATTCTACCAACATGTTAAGTGTCCCACAAGGGTCGAAAGAACACTGGATCATGTTTATAGCAACATTAAGCACACCTACAGAGCCACCCCCTCCCCCACCTTGGACAATCAGCAGTGTTGGGAGTAACGCATTACAAAGTAACATGTTACTGTAACACCACTACTTTTGCAGTAACGTGCTGCGTAACGAAATTACTGTTTAAAAATTCAGTAATGCGTTACAGTTACTTAAATTTGATCAGATGCGTTACTCGTTTTATTAATATGGATAGATATTTTTAGCGCAAATAAATATAAACTGATCCTACTGTAGCGCAGCCATCAGCCTCCTCAGCCGGTGTTCTGGCATTTTACCATACTCATCAGAACAGCCATACCCTGGGTTACTACGCTTGTGCGGCATGCGCACGCATGCATAGTAACAGGAAGTACGCTTCCGCTCATAATTTCAGCATACCATACAGCTGATGGAAACAGCTGACGGAAACAGCTAACAGCGCTGCACCGTGACTGGCTGATCCAAAAATGTGGCATGTTTTCAGTTTGTCTATTTATATATATTATATATATTTCATGCCATTAAAAATTACTCAGTACAGCTGACGGAAGGTAAACAGTAGCATACCGCGGCCCAGCTGAACGCCAGCCGGTTTCCTGTCCTGCTCACATGCAACCCTGTGGGAAGTAATGCTTGGCAACTTTTCATATCGAGCCCTGATCACCTGTTGTCCCAGCATGAGTATCCCCCAACAGCTCCTACCTCTGTGGTTAAACATGAGTATTTTTTGAGCAAGAAGCTCGCATTTAATGTCCGCAGTTGTGTAAATGTGTAAGTAATTGTAATCATTTTCTTACACACAGAGAAAAATTGACTGTGATTTGTTGCAGTGAACAGCTTCTTGTAAGCAGTGAACTTTCATTTATCTGTGCTTTTTGTTTTATTTTATCTCATTCATTTACATGCTGTTGTGATATGCAACTGTTTCATGGAAGCAAATCCTCTAAATATGCGTTTTTAATGGGCTGGTTCAGGGATGTCAAACATATAGCTCGTGGACCAAAAATGGCCCACCAGGGGGTCCAAAATTTTCTTTGTGAATTTACTGACTTTGTGAATTTACTGTGAATTCTTTGTGAATTTTTCTGACTACAATATGATGACTGATTACAATAGTTTGTGTAAATCAAAGATATTTCAGTTTTCTTTTTCTTGTTTTTTCTGATGAGCATGCAGTCACTCAAAAGTAACTCAGTTACTTTTGAAAAGAAGTAACTAGTAACTGTAACTAGTTATTATTTTTTAGTAACTTGCCCAACACTGACAATCAGGCCATCTCTCTTTGTTACTGATTCCTGCCTACACCCCCCTTAAGAAGAGTTCCCCCCCAACCAAGCAAACAATTAAAACCTGGCCTGAAAATGCTCTTCTCCAGCTCCAAGACTGCTTTGCCTGCACTGATTGGAGCATCTTTGAACAGCAGGACCTGGACCCCTACACTGAATCTATCCTTTTCTACATCAAATGCTGTGTAGAAAATGTGACAGTCAAGAAACACATCCGGGTATTTCCAAACCGCAAACCCTAGGTAACCAGTGAAGCCCAGGTTCTGATCAGAGGCCACAACTCAGCCTTCAGACAGAGGGACAGCTCTCTGTACAGCACTGCCAGAACTAACTTGAGGAGAGGCATAAAACTCACTAAGAATGCCTATAGGAGGAAGGTGGAGGGCTTCCTCTCAGACAATAACCCCCAACAGATGCAGAGAGGCATCCAGACCCTCACCAACTACAGGAACCAGGGCCCCCCAGCATCAGACAGCAGCCTCACTCTGACAGAGGAGCTTAACAGCTTCTTTGCCTGGTTTGAGCACACCTCCACTCCAACCCTCCCTTCCCCTCTCTCACCCCCTCCCTACCACTTCTCTCTACAGGTGCACAAGGTGAGGAGGCAACTGAGAGCAATGAACCCCCACAGAGCTGCTGGTCCAGACGGCATCCCAGGAGCGGTGGTCAAAGCATGTGCAGAGCATCTGACAGGGATCCTCACCAAGTTGTTCAACCTCTCCCTGACGCACGCCACCATCCCCTTCTGCCTCAAGGCCCTCAACCCCATCCCCAAAAAGGCTGCAATTGACAGTTTGAATGACTACAGACCATAGCACTCATGTCTGTAGTCATGAAGTGTTTTGAGCAACTGGTGTCCCAGCACATCAGGGACTGTCTTCCCCCTGCCTTCGACCCCCATCAGTTCAGCTACAGGGAGAACCGGTCTACAGAAGATTCCATCGCCTCCACTCTCCACAGAGTTCTGAGCCACCTGGAGAACTCAAGGAGCTATCTGAGGATGCTCTTAGTGGACTACAGCTCAGCTTTTAACACCATCATCCTGATCAATAAACTGCACCTCCTCCAGATCCCCCCCCTTACCTGCTCCTGGATAAAAATAACTTTCTCACCAATCGCCCACAAATAGTCAGACTTGGCCCCCACCACTCCTCCACACTGTCCCTTAGCACCGGCTCCCCACAAGGCTGCGTGCTATGCCCTCCACTGTACTCCCTGTACACCTTTGACTGTATTCCAACCCACCCAACCACCGTCTTCGTGAAATACGCGGACAACACCACCTTGGTTGGGCTCATCACCGACGACGATGAGAAGGCATACAGGGCGGAGGTAGAGAATCTGTTGCTGTCGTGCCAAGCAAACAACCTGGAACTGAATGATCAAAAAACCAAAGAATTCAAACTGGACTTCACAAAGCACAGACCAGCAAGGGCTGCACTTCCTCCATGTCCTGAGGAAGCGCAACCTGGACCAGAAGCTTCTGCTGGCCTTCTACTGCTGCTCAGTGGAAAGCATGCTCACCTACTGTTTGGGTGTGTGGTACGCTGGCTCCACGGCTGAGAATAGGAAGGCTGTGCAGAGGGTCATCAACACCGCCCAAAAAATTATCGGCAGCCCTATGCCCTCCCTGGAAGACATCTCCAGAGCCTCCTGTCTCAAAAGGATCAAGGCCACCACAGGAGACACCTCACATCCCACCCACCACCTGTTTGACCTGCTTCCCTCTGGACGACTGTTCAGATCGATCAGGTCCCACACCTCCAGACTGACAGTTTCTTCCCCTGGGCCAGCTGAACTGCAAACAGTCAAAGGCCCCACCCCCCCTCCCTCTGAACGCTCACATGCACAGAACTGAGGACCTTTTATTTATCACTATAACTCACCTGTTGTTGCACTCCTCACTTTCATGTATATCGAACCATTTGTGAAATCACTACTGTACATATTTTCCATAATCCTTAGGCCATTGTACTCTATTATGTGTTTTGCACTCTGCACTCTTACTGTATGTACATCGTTCCACCCGCAAAGCCACTACCGTACCTATGTAGTATATACCAATGGGCTATTTGTTATTTTTACTTTTGCCTTTACCTCAGTCATATGGTTAATCGTGTGTTCTGTAACTGTTTTATTTCAAATTCTTCTCACTTACTTTATTGTGCAGTAGCCTGGTGGAGCACCCACAATTTCATTGTGCTGAGCAACTGTACAATGACAATAAAGCCTATTCTATTCTCTTCCATTTGAGACTTTATTCTTATGAATTTGTGAGGTTTTGAAATCATAAATTTGAGACATTTCTGTTGTAAATTCTACTTATGCTCACACTTTTTTGATCAATTTGCAGTTTTTTCACACAATTCTTTCTTGTAAATTTGCAACTTTAATTTGGGAGATTTTTCCACTTGAATGGCATTCTGGGGAATATGAAATAAACCATTCATATTTAACCTTTGATATAATGAAAACAAGCACATTTTAACCCAGTTTTAAATAAGTGAAATGAAAAGAAATTCAAAGGGAGTTATTGCAACAATCTAGTCAACAGTCTATTGTCTAAGGTGCAGATTGCATTTAAGGGCATATCAAAGTCCATTTCACTATATACAGTGGTGTGAAAAAGTGTTTGCCCCTTCCTGATTTCTCATTTTTTTGTACGTTTGTCACACTTAAATGTTTCAGATCATCAAACAAATTTAAATATTAGACAAAGATAGCACAAGTAAACACAAAATGCAGTTTTTAAATGTAGGTATTTATTATTAAGGATAAAAAAATCCAAACCTGCATGTCCCTATGTGGAAAAAGTGACACCCCCCCCCCCCCTTCCCCGTTAAAACATAAATTAACTGTGGTTTATCACATCTTTGGAAAGCTGAGTTCAATTTCTCTAGCCACACCCAGGCCTAATTACTGCCACACCTGTTCTCAATCAAGAAATCACTTAAATAGGACCAGCCTGACAAAATGAAGTAGACCAAAAGATCCTCAAAAGCTAGACATCATGCTGCAATCCAAAAAAAAAAAAAATCAGGAACAAATGAGAAACAAAGTAACTGAGATCTGTCAGTCTGGAAAAGGTTATAAAGCCATTTCTAAAGCTTTGGGACTCCAGCGAACAACAGTGAGAGCCATTATCCACAAATGGCAAAAACATGGAACAGTGGTGAACCTTCCAAGGAGTGTCCAGCCAACCAAAATTACCCCAAGAGCGCAGTGACAACTCATCCAAGAGGTCACAAAAGACTCCACAACAACATCCAAAGAACTGCAGGCCTCACTTGCCTCAGTTAAGGTCAGTGTTCATGATTCCACCATAATAAAGAGACTGGACAAAAATGGCCTGCATAGCAGAGTTCCAAGACGAAAATCACTGCTGAGCAAAAAGAACATAAAGGCTCGTCTCAGTTTTGCCAGAAAACATCTTGATGATCCCCAAGACTTTTGGGAAAATACTCTGTGGATTGATGAGACAAAAATTGAACTTTTTGGAAAATGTGTGTCCCATTACATCTGGCTTAAAAGTAACACAGCATTTCAGAAAAGGAACATCATACCAAGAGTAAAATACGGTGCTGGTAGTGTGATGGTCCGGGGCTGTTTTGCTGCTTCAGGGCCTGGAAGACTTGCTGTGGTAAATGGGACCATGAATTCTGCTGTCTACCAAAAAGTCCTGAAGGAGAATATCCGGCCATCTGTGTTATGTCCACAAACCTGGCGATGAATGAGGCGAAGAGAGTGGTAACGTTGAACACAGCTTTATTGGCAATATGAAGTAGTAGTACACGGCAAGCACCCAGCAGGATCATCCGGCATAAAAGGAAGCGCCGATGATGACCCACCCCGCTATATAGGGCAGTGCAGTGATGTGACAGAAAGTCGGCATCACCACACTGCACTTCACAATAAGTGCGCCAGCACATTCCTCCCCCCTTTACAAAGTCCAAAAACACTCATACAAATCAAACCCTTCCCAATTTGGAACCCAAATCACACTCTAAAATAACGAAAACTAAGGTACTAAAAGGACCTAACACACTCCCACAAAACAACCTAAAATAGGGCCAGTGGGTGGACTACCACGCGACCTGGACGGCACGGTGGATTATTCTGCCACCAGATGAAACTAAAATGTCCTTTATTGAAACTAAAAAAAAATATCTGCCATGCTCCTAAACTAACACAGTGAACACACAAAAACAGCAGAACTATAAACAAAGTGATACCGCACAGTCACTTGGGTGGGAAAGGTGGAACCAGCACAGGGAGGCCCAGGGCAGCCCCTCATTAGGCGCGTTCCTGGAGGCAGCAAGCCCCCGGAACGATGGCTGATCTTCTGGACAGCGGAGCCTGGATCCCACACCGCCATCACGACTCCCATCCGGCCTCACCACCTGGAGCGTCCTCCTGAACACGCCATAGCTGGTGGGCATGCCTCATCGAGCCATTGGACAACCGGAAGCACGCCACTCCCAACTTCGCCACTATCCACAGACGTGCTTTGTGTTTCACTGGCTGTCATCTGGCCCATCTTTGCAGTGGTTGTTCATCACCCCCGAACTCGAACCAAATAAATAACCCGAAATGGAATCTTACTTGGCCTGATGAGCTGCTGCTGAGCATGCGGTAACTCCATGCTCATCGTTCTGGCCCCGTCCTCTTCTATAAACGTTGTAGTGTTCACCGTTGTAGCTGCAGACCCCCCACCCAACTGCGGCCAAGTACCGGAGGCATCTGGGGCTAGCATGGTGTCGCTCATCGGCATGGGTACCAACACTGAGCGAAAACTGGCTGACTTGAAAGCAAGGGTGTCCGTTAGTTCTTTGTACCATTCGCTCCCAGTGTTGTCCGTTGGGGGCAGGCGGGGTGATTTCTCCCGTGGGTTCCCCAGGTAAGACAAATGGCACACCCTGGCGTAGTGATTCAAGTGTCCACATCTACTACAACATTGTCCTCTTGCCGGGCGGACCCACAACCCCTGCAATGGGAGTTTCCCGGGGCAGACCTGTGGCTGGTAGCACTGGTTTCCCAATAATCTTCGTCTAAGCTATCATTGCTATCAGGGTCCGCAACATTAGCTGAGATGGGCAGCTCTGGCTGCTTCTGTAACTGGCACCAATTTTAGCTCCAGAGCTAGCTTATTGAAAGCGTCCAACCAGAGAGCTAGCTCAACGGCTCTAGCTAATGTCAAGTCATTAGGCACCATTAATAGTCTAGCACGCAGCTCAGCGTTGCACATGTGCTCTGCTAGTTGGTCATGTACCATCTCGTCTTCAAGCAGCCCAAAATGACACTCGCTAGCTAGCTGCTTCAAGTCAATGACATACTGGATAGGCTCACCGACACGTTGGCATCTCTGGTGAAAGCAAATTCTCCAGTCATGCTGTCTGGGGTGGAGAAACATTTAGCTAGCATGACGTCCTCATACAAGTCCGATGCGCCGAGCGTCCGTAGGACCCTCCAGCCTTCAATACCTAGGTTGTGGATGAGAAGCGCACGTACCCTCACCTTATCGAGCTTCCCGAGGTCCAGCGCCGTAATGTACGCTTGATAGGCCTCCAACCAATGCAGCCATGACACTGGTGGCTCGACCGGGAGCTCAAGGAAGGGACGGAATGGTGTAATGCACGCCTCCATGAGTTAATCCTCAGCCACCAAATGTTATGTCCACAAACCTGGTGATGAATGAGGCAAAGAGAGTAGTAACATTGAACACAACTTTATTGGCAATATGAAGTAGCAGTACACGGCAAGCACCCAATAGGATCATCCAGCATAAGAGGAAGTGCCGATGATAACCCATCCCGCTATATAGGGTAGTGTGGTGACGTGACAGGAAGTCGGCGTCACCACACTACTCTTCACAATTAGTGCACCAACACAATCTGTTCGTGACCTCAAGCTGAAGCGCATTTGGGTTCTGCAGCAAGACAATGATCCAAAACACACCAGCAAGTCCACCTCTGAATGGCTTAAGAAAAACAAAATGAAGATTTTGGAGTGGTCTAGTCAAAGTCCTGACCTGAATCCGATTGAGATGTTGTGGGCATGACCTTAAAAAGGCAATTTATGCTCGAAAACTCTCCAATGTGGCTGAATTACAGCAATTCTGCAAAGATGATTGGGCCAAAATTCCTCCACAGTGCTGTACAAAACTCACTGGCAGTTACCTCAAACACTTGATTGCAGTTGTTGCTGTTAAGGGTGGCCCAACCAGTTATTAGGTTTAGGGGCAATCACTTTTTCACACAGGGCAATGTAGGTTTGGATTTTTTTTCCTTAATAATAAACACCTTCATTTAAAAACTACATTCTGTGTTTACTTGTGTTATCTTTGTCTGATATTTAAATTTGTTTGATGATCTGAAACATTTAAGTGTGAGAAACATACAAAAAAATGAGAAATCAGGAAGGGGGCAAACACTTTTTCACACTACTGTAGTAGCGCTAAAATGAATTTTGCACCGTGACCAAGGTGCAAAGAGGCTGTCCTAATGCTCCTGCTGTTTTGTCCTTGGGAAAGACACTTCTGGCGTGGATTGGCATTTCCATCAGTCTGCCCCAGCCGTGGCTACAGAGGTACGTTACCACTATCAGTGTCTGTCTGTGGAGTGAATGAATAATGGACTTACTGTACAGTGCTTTGCATACCATGAAAGGCGCTATATAAATGCAATCCATTATTATGTCTTGGTAAATCGAGGCACACAGTAGTGTGTCAGTGCATCTGTATGTGAGTGTGTTAGTGAGTGTCTGTCTGCACCAAGGCATCAGCACACGGTGCTTTTATTATTAATATTAATTATTCAGAGATACAGACGTGGACAAAATTGTTGGTATCCCTCTGTTAATGGAAGAAAAACCCACAATGGTCACAGAAATAACTTGAATCTGACAAAAGTGGTAATAAATAAAAATTCTATGAACATTAACCAATGAAAATCAGACAATGCTTTTGAATTGTGATTCAACAGAATTATTTTAAAAAACAAACTCATGGGACTTCCGATCTGGACACCATGGTGACAGCAGCTTAACGCTGAAGCTCCCAGACCCAATCCAGGAAAATACCTTGAAAATCAAATTTAACGGATTTTTGGAAGAGTGAAAATCAAAAGACAAAGTCATCGTGCCTAAAGGAAAACAGAAGAAACCGACATTTACCAGGCCAGGACACGCATCGGCTGAAGAATCTGATCCGGAGGATTTCCATTCAGAAGACGAGGAGCTGAATGAAGCTAACAAAAAGGTTAGCTTGGAAATGGTACTTAAAGAATTAAGACGATTTCGCCGAGAGTGTTGGGCCGAATTTCGTGAAATCAAAGAAGAATTAAAAAGGACAAACAGCAGAGTGGACCAGGCCGAGGACCGAATCTTGGAAGCAGAGGAAAGAATAAAAGGGCTGGAAGATTCCGTGCTGGATCTACACAAAAGGCAGTCAAGACTGGAGGCTAAGCTAACCGACCAAGAAGGAAAACTGAGAAGAGACAACATAAGAATTCATGGTCTGAAAGAAGGAGTCGAGGATGGTTTCACCACAATGGCGGCATGCGTGGAATCCTTACTGAGAGAGAAGTTGGATATTCCCCAATCCACCGACTTGAAGAGAGAAAGGGCGCACCGTACATTAGCCCCTAGGCCGGCGGCGGAAGCGCCACCAAGATCGGTGGTGGTGAGGTTCTCCAACTCCAAAATAAAACAAGAGGTTGTAAGACTGGCTTGGCAGAAAAAAGGATTTATGCACCAAGAGAGAAAAGTTTTCGTGGAACACGATTACGCCCCGGAGGTCCTTAAAAAGCGTCGGGAATACAACGACGCTAAAAAGGTACTACGAGAGAAAAAACTGCGCTTCCAGACACCATTTCCGGTGAAGCTGTGCGTCTTCTACGGCGATGAGACTTGTCTCTACAATTCAGCGGAAGAAGCAACCGCGGATATGGCGAGAAGAGGGCTCCCGGTAACGGTGTTTAAACCCGCAGCAGACCCGAGCGAAAGAATCAAGGCTCAAACGTGGTCCACACAGAGACCCTCAAAATCCACAGGCCAGCAGCGGGAAACCCAGCGCCAGAGCTACAAGGAAAAACTGGCCGTTTACAGGAGGGAATAACGATATTTTTAGTCAATCTGCACATCCAACCCCCCTCCTAGGAGATGCAGAATCAGCATGTGGTAAACATTTCATGGAACAGTCATAATATTAGAAACAAATAAGTCTTTAAAAAAAAAAAAAAACAACTTGTTAAAATAGAAATGTGACAATGATCCACATGTTCTCCCCACACTAACAAATACTGTATTAGCGTGAACGTTTGCTGTGATGGTGGTGGGAGGGTGCACACAATTTCATAGGGTATAGGCATAAAAAAAAAAAATCATTACAAGTTCGGATTGGGATCTGAAATTCACGTTAAAAACATGGGATAACTTACATTGTAAGTTGAGCCCCTGGGGGGGCTTGCTCCGGGGGGCGCTGGCTGGTCTCTGTCCTGGGGGGTGGGGTCGCTGGCCTCCTGGTGCCTGGGGCCCGGGGACGGATGTTGGCCCCGCTGGGGGGGTGGGGGTCGAGCGGGTCCAGGGGTGTGGGCTCACCGCGCCGGCCGCCGGGCGGCCTGCCCTCCCTTGATTGTCCCTCCGAGGGTGGATGCCTGGCTTTCCTGGGGCTTGCTGACCTCGGGGCTGGGGGTTGGTGGCGCTGCCTTGCCTGCTCGGGGTCCTCGGGGGGAGGGCTGCTGCGACCGGCCCTCCGCTCGTATGTTTCCTGACAAACCACTCACATGCACACACTTATTTTGCGCGTGTTCTCATATATAGGCACACAGACATACATGTACAAGTGTCTCTCCTTTAACAGGTGTAGAAATCAGACTCGTGTTGAGACATCTCCGGTGGAAGAAGCAGTTTGTCTTTTGTTTGTTTTAGTTGTCGTTTTGGGTTTTTTTTGTTTTTTTTTTGTCTGTTCCCCTCCCCTTTCTTTCCCCCCTTCACACACTTCCTTTCCCTCTTCCCCATCCTGTTGGGTCTTCCATGGGTAAAACAATTAAAACTAGAAAAGCACTCGGAGAGCGCAGACCTCCGCCAAGCGGCACAGTTCCCCCCATACAGTGTTTGTGTGTACGTTTTCAGATTCCCTGAGCATGAAAAGATATGAGTAGCAATTGGATTCACAATGATTATTTGTTTATTTGACATGGACAGTGCAAGAAACAGACAATTAATGAATGACAATCAATGTGATAGTGACAGGATTAGTGGTTCAGTAGTGTAAAATGGGGCTATAAGGGACGGCGGGTTAATAAGGGACACTTTTGTGGGAAATGTTTTAAATGTAATTCTGCTTTTTTTATTTTGAGCAGGACGCTGAGTTGTGTTGTTATTGTCAAATATCCCTGAATCCTTCATCAAATCTAGGCGGAAGCAAAATTAAAAAAGCAGAATTACATTTAGAAAAGTGTCCCATTTTACCCCGCCGTCCCTTATAGCCCCGTTTTACGGTTGTAAAAGCATTGCCTCCTTGGCGGAGGTAATAAACTGAAGTGTTGGTGTGTCCATCTCCTCCACTGACGGATGCAGATTGGTTAGACAGGTTGCCGTGGGTTTTATATTATATTGGGGTTGCGCTCCACGGCAAAACAGAATTTAGAGTCTTCCCCGGCAGAGAGGTCGTTTTTACGCAGCGCCTATAGCTGGGCGGGGAATTTGTGGCAAATAATGGGGCGGCGGACAGGTGGCCGTGTCAGGTTTTGCAGCGTGGCGCAAAAGCAGTCACGCTGGCGGGCCCAGGGCAGCAGTGTTTTCCGCGTGCTTTTGTGCCTAAAACGTTGAAGAACGCGGAGTTTGTGTTGGTCAGACACGACGACCAGCGCAATGTGCGCAGCGCCTATGGCTGGCACAGGCACGCTGGGGGTCCGAGGCCAGCAGTGTTTTTGCATGCTTTTGTGGCTAAAACGTTGAAGAAGGCAGAGTTTGTGTTGGTCAGACACGACGCCCAGCGGCCTCCATTGCGCCTGCGCACATGTTGAAAATGGCCCTATGTCACAGTGTTGAAAAATGCTTTAAAAAAATTCCTGTATCCAGACGGTGAACCGGATCACCCCCAAAATTTAATCAGTTCTTCCTTGTACCATTTCCACCAACGCCTGAAAGTTTCATGCAAATCCGTCCAAGACTTTTTCAGTTATCTTGCTAACCAACAGACAAACAGACAGACAAACAGACAAACACACAAACCCTGGCAAAAACATAACCTCCTCCTGGCCTTTTCGGCCTGGCGGAGGTAATAAAGTATTAAAAGTTATTACAGGAGGAGTTTACAACAATATACAGTGCAAAGTTAGGCACTGTATAGACTCCTCTTGGCAAAGTAAATCTGTTTTGGCACAGTAGGGTGACAGATCCCTGTTCTGTTTGCCTAGCTGCCTGACAGGACAAGGGGGAGAAAAAAAAAAAAAAAAGAAATGTGACAATGATCCACATGTTCTCCCCACACTAACAAATACTGTATTAGCGTGAACGTTTGCTGTGATGGTGGTGGGAGGGTGCACACAATTTCATAGGGTATAGGCATAAAAAAAAAAAAATCATTACAAGTTCGGATTGGGATCTGAAATTCACGTTAAAAACATGGGACAACTTACAGGGGTAAGAGAGGGCCCTTAACACGTAACAGAGTTTGAGGAATTTCCCTCAGAGCCTACACTCCATCAAGGCTCTTCCAGGGTCTCTAAAAAGACCTCAGCTCAGGAAGTTCTTTTGTCAGTTTTTTGTTTTAAAGTTTTATACACTATGTTCTTAATGTTTTTTATGTTCTTAATGTTCTTTCAGTTTCTGAGTAGCATAAAAGAGGGCCACCACACTGTTATACTAAATAAGACAATACAATGGAGAAACAGGGTGTAACCAAAATAATCTCATATAATGTAAAAGGTATCCTGAATCCAGTTAAAAGATCCAAGATTCTAGGCAAAATGAAAAAAGACAAAGCAGAAATAATATTTTTACAAGAAACCCACCTAACAGACATGGAGCACACTAAACTCAATAGACAAGGGTTTAAAATGATCTCTTCATCTTCATATAAGTCAGGGAGGAGGAGGGGAGTAGCGACATTGATCTCAACCAAAATTACATTTGAAAAAAAATCAGAACACAAAGATAAAGAAGGGAGATACAGTTTGGTACTTGGGCGGCTAGAGGGAGAAGATATCACCCTGCTGAATATATATGCACCTCCAGGGGCTAACTGAAAATTTTATAAAAATGTATTTGACCTAATGATAACTAAAGCCCAAGGTTTAGTGATATGTGGTGGAGACTTCAATCTAAGACTGAATCCATACTGGGATGCATCAGGTAATTCTCCACATCAAAATAACACTCAAAGTAGGAAAACTCGGATGCTACTAAAAGAAATGGGAATCTGTGATGTGTGGAGGGAATTCAACCCCAGTGTAAAAGATTATACATTTTACTCAGCGCCACATTCATCATACTCAAGGATTGACTATTTTTTTTATGTTTAACTGAGGGGTTTCAGTCACGTGACCCACGCGCCCAGCGATGCAGCCAGCGGCCATACTGGCGGTGAAGCGCGACGCCCGTCAGGCTTGTTTACATAACAAAGATCGTGAGTGTTGCAAACTTCTGAGTCTTCTGGAAGTGTGGGACAGGTTAGCTGGTAGTTTATCACTATTTATCATGTCTGAACGTGAAGGAGTTCTGAGTGAACAGACCAAACACCTCTCTGGCATCGAATTGAAGCGGTATCAGGATAAAATAGCCATTCTAGGAGGCTGTGATCCTTACACTGCACCTGGCGTGTTGTTCTCCCCCATCACAGCTGAGGATGTCACACTGCCAGACTTTGAGTTCAGTGACTTGATGATTTATCTGATCGTGCACCCTTCACCATACAGTCTGGAGAATTTTGAGGCTCACAAGACCAAGCGAGACTCACAAGCGAGTGTACTCTGTGGGAGTCCACAGAGTACACGCACGAGCGTGCGCTTTGCGCGATATTGTGCTATTATCACAGCGTGATTAATACATATGTCAGCTTTATCAGGCATGCGTTACAGCGCGCGATCACAGACTCCTGTCTATTGCAGCAATCCACGTGTTTCTAAGGTCAGGCTCTTGACTCAGTGCAGGAATCCTGTAGAAGTTCATATTCTCTGGGCTGCACGGTGGCGCAGTGGTTTAGCACTGCAGCAGCACAGTTTACCCTCGGCCGGGGGATCGCGGGGATCATGAGATCGTGGGTTCGATCCCAGCCCCCGACCAACAGTGAGCTGTGTGGAGTTTGCATGTTCTCCCCGTGTTGCGTGGGTTTACTCCGGGATTTCTCCGGTTTCCTCCCACATACCAAAAACATGTAGGTTTAGGGCGCTCACGCACCTAAACCTGACAAGCCACGGTGACAAGCCACCAGCAGCCGGTGGCTTGTCACCAGACTGCAAACCAAATCTACCTACGGGTACAAATAAGTAACAAAAAAAAAAAAATTCTCCTTCTGTCCACGCCTATTATGGCAGTGAACAGCACAACACATGTCCGGCATGGTAACGGCGAGAAAACAGCGATGACAGGCACCAAAACACATGTAGAACTGGTTTGTTTACATAGGCACATGCACAGAGACCTCCAGCGCTTGACCGCCAATATGGCGGCGGCCGGCCTTGACTCAGACCTGTGACGTCACGTGAAAACCCCTAATAGAGACATTGGAAGAGTAAAAACATGTAAAATAGGACTGATGGATCTCTCTTGACCACAGTCCGATCTATATGGACTTAAGTATCCAAAAATACACAAATAATACATTTTCTTGGAGGTTAAATTCAAATGTCCTGAAAGGACCACTGAAAGATGAATTGGAATCAGATATTCTCAGATATTTGGAAGAAAATGATAATGGAGAAGTATCCCCTTTAATACTGTGGGATGCATGCAAAGCTGTAATAAAGGGAAAGATTATTGCAAAACTGGCAATCCAAAAGAAACTGAGACAAGAAAAACTAACCACATTAGAGTCAGAACTTAAGAACCTAGAAAAAGAGCACAAAGACAACACTCATTCTAATGACTCGCTCAAAATTAAGGAAATTAAAAAACAAATAAATGAGATCTACACAATAGAAATCCAGAAGAAACTTACATTTCTGAAACAAAAATACTATGAAGCAGGCAGCAAATCGGCAAAATTACTAGCCTATAAATTGAGGAAACAACAAATGGAGAGAGCAATCTACAAAATCAGAGACCCAGTATCAAAGGAAATAAAATTCAGAATTCAGGATATTCTTAAAAGCTTCGAGAACTACTATAAGAACTTGTACTCCCTCAAAAAACATAAAAACGCATCCGAAGCATTCCTAAACACATTAAACCTTCCCCAACTTACTGAGTCTCAAAATAAAACACTACTGTCAGAAATACAACCTAAAGAATTAGAAAAAGCAATTATGAAACTTAAAGCTAACAAATCCCCAGGAGCAGATGGCTTTACAGCAGAGTGGTACAAAACCTTTAAACAGCAACTATCTCCTCTCCTCCTGAAAACATTTAACTATGTCCTCCACACAGGGGAAATCCCCCCTCCTGGAGAGAAGGGGTCATTGCAGTCATACCTAAACCTGAAAAGGATAAACTAGAATGCTCCAACTACAGACCAATCAGTGTATTAAATCAGGACTATAAGCTTTTTACCACTATCCTTGCCAAAAGGTTAGAAAATATACTGACAGACTTAATTCATTTAGACGAAACAGGTTTTATAAGACAAAGACAGAGACAAGACAACATTAGACGCACTTTACACATAATTCATCATATAAAAAAATATAACTTAAATGCAATCATATTGGGATTAGATGCTGAAAAAGCATTCGATTCGGTTGACTGGTCTTTCCTATATAGAATCTTATCCAGTTTCAATTTTCATAACAACTTCATTAGAACTATCCAGGCATTATATAAAAAAACCAACAGCTAAAATAAGGATTAACGGTAATTTATCATCATCTTTTGAGCTGGAAAGAGGATGTCGTCAGGGCTGCCCCTTGTCTCCACTGCTCTTTGCAATCTTCATAGAACTTCTGAGCCAATGGATAAGACAGAATCAAAAAATTCAAGGTATTACACTTGGTCAGAAGGAACATAAAATAGCACTCTTTGCTGATGACATTTTAATATACCTGGGGCAGCCGGACACCTCTTTTCCAGAACTAATCTCAGTTTTTCAGAGTATGGAGATTTATCGGGGTACGAACTAAACATGCATAAAACCCAAGTTTTAACATTCAACTATGACCCAAATCAATATTTACTAAGCAAACGCAAAACTAACTGGGAGATGGAATCTATGAAATATCTGGGGGTCAATATCCCGAAACAACTCAACAAAATTATAACACTAAACTATGATCCACTGGTGGCAAAAATAAAATCTGATCTAGCAAGATGGAATATGATACCATTCTTGGGTACTGCACAAAGAATTGAAGCAGTCAAAATGAATATACTTCCACGTCTTCTATACCTTTTCCAAACAATACCGGTAGAACCTCCCAAAAAAACATGGCAAGAACTGGACAGAAGGATCTCAAGATTCATATGGTAGGGCAAAAGACCTAGAATCAGATATAGAACCCTACAGCTAAACAAAGACAAAGGTAGGCTCGTGCTGCCAAATATCAGGGACTATTTTAAATCCGCACAAATTAAAACTTTAGTAGAGATATGTAACCCAGTCTACACTGCACAATGGAAGGAGATGGAATGCCAAATAACAAGTGACATCCCCCTACAGGCGATAATAGGGAACAATGCCTTACCTAAACTTTTGAATAGCACTAACCCGTGGATAGAGACCCCGCTAAAAATTTGGTTTAAGATAGTCAGAGAGAATGAAACTAAAGAGCCCTATCGATTTCTGCAATGGATTGCCTATGATCAAGGCTTTACTCCTAATAAAACAGACACTAGATTTAAAAAGTGGAAAGAGAACGGACTGATAAAATATTACGATTTTTTTAAAGGGCAAATTTTAAGAAGTTTTGAAGATTTGAAAAAACAAGGTCTAATAAATCAAGACCTTTACAGGTTCTTTCAGCTTAGACACCACATAAACAATATACTTAAAAAGGAGGATTTGGAAAGGGCCCAGTCAGGTGTTCTGAAGGTCTTCTTAATGGCATATAAAGGGATCCCAGGGATCAGATACATCTCTAAAATATACCAAGGTCTTCAAGACTTAAAAGGAGACAACACATCATATATAAAAGAGAGATGGGAAAAAGAGGGGAATTTCACTTTACAACTGGAAATATGGGAAAAGCTAAATAAACAGCAATGGAAAAGTACCTCATCCCTGCAGTGGAGAGAATTTGGATGGAAAAATTTGGTAAGATTTTTCAGAACACCTGCACAAAACAAATTTACTCATATGGGGTTGAATTGTTGGCACTTGTGTGGTGAAGAGACTGCAAATCATTTTCATGTGTTTTGGTCATGCCCAGTTATCCACCAATATTGGACCAATGTACAGACAATATTGGGGAAAATATTCAAAATAACAGTTCCCTTTTCTTTTGTAACTTTGTATTTGGGTTTACTACCGGATTCACTGGAAAGACGAGGAGAAAAATACTTATTCACTGTTTTAATATTGGCAAGTAAAAAAAGCCCTAACTAAAAAATGGATGTTGAAGGACTGTCCTACACCTGAAGATTGGATTAACGTGATCCAAGACATTTACTCGATGGAAAAGTTGACATTCGCACTGAGACAGGACATGGATGGGTTCTTGAACTTTTGGCAACCCTGGATCGCATATGTGTCTTCCATTAGATCTAATCTTTGACAAATACCATTTCAATAATGGCACCGCTCTTTGTTCCAACGCTACTCAGATGCTCTTTTATTTTTATTTATTTATTTTTATTTTTATTTTTTTGTTTTGTTTTGTTTTGTTGTTTTTTTTGTTTTTTCACTTTTTCTTTCACTTAAAAAAAAGGGGTGTTGTAATAATTATTCTTCCAATGTTGTCAAACATTGCGCACCTCAGCACTGGCCCTTTCATACTCTGTAGCAGAATATTGTGCCCCTGTCTGGTCCAGGTCATCTTACACACACCATGTAGACACCCAGCTCAACACAACCATGAGAACTATAACTGGAACAATCCGCTCAACACCACTCCCCTGGCTCCCTGTACTGTCAAACATAGCCCCTCCACACATCCGGCGAGCAGCATTAACTCAAAGGATGCTCCAAAAAGTTAAAGATTCTCCTCACTTACCAATCCATGCAGATATCTACACTCCACCCGCTGCCCGACTTTCATCCAGACGGCCGATTTGGAAAAACCCTCCCCCAGCTGACTTTACCATCCAGACAGCTTGACAAGAGGAATGGGAGACCAAGGAGGTCCCAAACAAACAGCTGGTGATAAACCCCAACCAACAGGTCCCGGGCACCAACCTCCCAAGGAGACAGTGGTCTACACTCAATCGCTTCAGGACTGGACATGGCCCCTGCTTGGCCAGCCTTCACAGATGGGGCAGTAGCCCTAGCCCACTGTGCGCATGTGGAGAGGAGCAAACAATGGAACACATCATAGAGGCTTGCCCGCTCCAAAGACTGGAAGGAGGATTACACACCCTCCATACAGCAAACCAGGAGGCAACTGCTTGGCTTAAGGACTTTGCATTCGCTAAATAAATAATGTTGTCAAATAACAAAAAATAAGGGAACATGTGATGAAAATGTAAACAATGCAATGCTGTAATGACGTATATACCCTTTACAAAAACTTAAATAAAAAAAAAAAAAAAAAAAAAAACTCATGAAACAGGCCTGGGCAAAAATGATGGTACCCTTAACTTAATATTTTGTTGCACAACCTTTTGAGGCAATCACTTTTTTTTTTTTTTTTTTGTACTTATTTTGTACCCGTAGATAGATTTGTTTTGCAGACTGGTGACAAGCCACCAGCTGCCGGTCGCTGCGTGCGCAAGCGCCCCTTAACTCCCTAACCTACATGTTTTTGGCATGTGGGAGGAAACCAGAGAAATCCCGGAATAAACCCACGCAAACACGGGGAGAACATGCAAACTCCACACAAATCACTGTTGGCCGGGGGCAGGGATCGAACCCACGATCTCACGATCCCCGCGATCCCCCGGCCGAGGGTAAAACTGTGCTGCCGCAGTGCTAACCACTGCGCCACCGTGCAGCCCACTGCAATCAAACGATTTCTGTAACTGTCAATGAGACTTCTGCACCTCTCAGTAGGTATTTTGGCCCACTCCTCATGAGCAAACTGCTCAAGTTGTCTCAGGTTTGAAGGGTGCCTTCTCCAGACGGCATGTTGCAACTCCTTTCACAGATGTTCAATAGGATTTAGATCAGGGCTCATAGAAGGCCACTTTAGAATAGTCCAATGTTTCGCTCTTAGCCATTCTTGGGTGTTTTTAGTTGTGTGTTTTGGGTCATTATCCTGTTGCAAGACCCATGACCTGCGACTGAGACCAAGCTGTCTGACACTGGGCAGCACATTTCTCTCTAGAATACCTTGATAGTCTTGAGATTTCATTGTACCCTGCACAGATTCAAGACACCCTGTGCCAGATGCAGCAAAGCAGCCCCAGAACATAACAGAACCTCCTCCATGTTTCACTGTAGGGACAGTGTTCTTTTCTTGGTATGCTTCATTTTTGCGTCTGTGAACATAGAACTGATGTGCCTTGCCAAAAAGTTCCAGTTTTGTCTCGTCTGTCCATAGGATATTCTCCCAGAAGCTTTGTGTCTTGTCAACATGCAGTTTGGCAAATTCCAGGTCTGGCTTTTTTATGATTTGTTTTCAACAGTGGTGTCCTCCTTGGTCATCTCCCATGAAGTCCACTTTGGCTCAAACAACGACGGATGGTGCAATCTGACACTGATGTACCTTGACCTTGGAGTTCACCATGAATGTGTTTAGAGGTTGTTCTGGGCTCTTTTGTTACCATTCGTATTATCCGTCTCCTCCTGCGGCCACGTCCAGAGAGGTTGGCTACAGTCCCGTGGATCTTAAATTTCTGAATAATATGTGCAACTGTAGTCACAGGAACATCAAGCTGCTTGGAGATGGTCTTATAGCCTTTATCTTTAACATGCTTGTCTATAATTTTCTTTCTTTTTTTGTTTTCCCCCTTGTCCTGTCAGGCAGCTAGGCAAACAGAACAGGGATCTGTCACCCTACTGTGCCAAAACAGATTTACTTTGCCAAGAGGAGTCTATACAGTGCCTAACTTTGCACTGTATATTGTTGTAAACTCCTCCTGTAATAACTTTTAATACTTTATTTTAATTGTTTTACCCATGGAAGACCCAACAGGATGGGGAAGAGGGAAAGGAAGTGTGTGAAGGGGGGAAAGAAAGGGGAGGGGAACAGACAAAAAAAACCAAAACGACAACTTAAACAAACAAAAGACAAACTGCTTCTTCCACCGGAGATGTCTCAACACGAGTCTGGTTTCTGCACCTGTTAAAGGAGAGACACTTGTACATGTATGTCTGTGTGCCTATATATGAGAACGCGCGCAAAATAAGTGTGTGCATGTGAGTGGTTTGTCAGGAAACATACGAGTGGAGGGCCGGTCGCAGCAGCCCTCCCCCCGAGGACCCCGAGCAGGCAAGGCAGTGCCACCAACCCCCAGCCCCGAGGTCAGCAAGCCCCAGGAAAGCCAGGCATCCACCCTCGGAGGGACAATCAAGGGAGGGCAGGCCGCCCGGCGGCCGGCGCGGTGAGCCCACACCCCTGGACCCGCTCAACCCCCACCCCCCCAGCGGGGCCAACATCCGCCCCTGGGCCCCAGGCACCAGGAGGCCAGCGACCCCACCCCCCAGGACAGAGACCAGCCAGCGCCCCCCGGAGCGAGCCCCCCCAGGTACTATAATTTTCTTTCTAATCTCCTGAGACAACTCTCTCCTTTGCTTCCTCTGGTCCATGTTTAGTGTGGTACACACCATGTCAACAAACAGCACAGTGACTACTTGTCACCCTTTAAATAGGCCGACTGACTGATTACAAGTTTGTAGACACCTGTGATGTTAATTAGAGGACACATCTTGGTTGAACATGTCCCTGTGGTCACATTATTTTCAATCTTTTATAGGGATACCATCATTTTTGTCCAGGCCTGTTTCATGAGTTTGTTTTTTAAAATAATTATGTTGAACCACAATTCAAAAGCATTGTCTGGTTTTCATTGGTTAATTTTCATAGAATTTTTATTTATTACCACTTTTGTCAGATTCAAGTTATTTCTGTGACCATTGTGGGTTTTTCTTTCATTAACAGTGGGGTACCAACAATTTTGTCCATGTCTGTATGTTTTGGGCGTAACATGAAACAAACCCATGCGCTATCTTTGCTCTCATTCTCTTTAATAAACAGGGGTGCAAGATCAAAGGCTTGATACTAATATGACAGCATTTAAGTGCCAGGACAAATACGTTTTGCACACAACCCTGCTTGCACTGTGGAGACATGATCATAATTATGCACGGATGAGAGCTGTATAATTCAGAGATTATGCCAGTCTTTGCTTTTGTCCATGATTTTAATAGACAGAGTTGTAAAAATTCCTTCAGCTACATTATCACGGGGCATGCAAGGTCTAGCACATCCACTTCTCTCTCATCCAAACTTCTCCTTTAAACTGAGAAAGAGTGAGCCATTCATCGCGGGTCTGAGGTTCGTTAATGTTCCCTCCTCTGCCGAAGGCAAAATTGTTGTGTTTTAACTCAAAACAGCTGTACTTTAATTTTTAATCATTGTGTTGAAAGAAAGACATTGAAAGAGAATAAAAACACCATCATAAAATAGATAATGATGGTTGTCTGCTTTGCATCGAGTCTCCTCCTCAGGAACAAGTGTTCTTTTCTATAGCTTATACAGGACAAGGGTCGCCACTCCTCTCTGCCCGCCTTTCCCCATTCTATTATGCTGAGCACCAAACTAGAGGGCGGAAAGTACCATTTTTACCTGGTCTTTGGTATGACCTTGCTAGGATTTGAACCCCAGCCTCCGAGTTGTGGGGCGGATGCTTTTCCAACTAGGCCGCCACTCTGCTTTGCGTACATCTGCAGGCTCTCCTCCAGCTGCAGTGACAGCTGTTTCCCTGTAGGGAACACTGGTCCTGCTGCATGACAGCATGGAAGTCTGGTAAATTAAAAAAAAAAATGACCCACATTTTCTTCACGTAAGGACAGGATAAATAAATTAATGTTTAATGTGTCTACTTGTTTTTAAGTTTACAGTTCATTGATTCATTCCTTCATATTCTGAACAGTCCTTTATGGGTCGCAGGGGAGTTGGTGCCCTTCCCAGCATCTTTGGGTGAGAGGCAGGGCACACCATGACCAGATTGCCAATGAATGAATGAAAGATCAGGTAAGTGATTATGAACGATTTTTACAAAATCAGTCTGTCAAAATAACCGACACTGAGAAATTCTAACCCTGGTGTAGGAACATGTGAAGTGAGGAAATTCAAACTCTGAAAATATGCCATTATGCTGAAGATAAACTACAAGAGATGGACAATGATATTGATCCTGATAACCACTTTTTCAATAATATTCGTAATCATTGTGAATATTACACTGAAAAGCAATTCAAAAGTCAAGTGCAACTAGATGGTAAACTATCAATAATACACTTCAACAGCAGAAGTCTAAACAAAAACTTTCCACAGATTCAGGACTATTTAAAACAGCTAGACAGAAAATTTACAGCTATCGCAGTCTCTGAAACTTGGCTTAATGAAGAGCAGGCTCCCCTGATGGCAATAGAGGGATATCAGATGTTTCATATTAACAGATCTCAAAAAAAGGGTGGTGGTGTTGCTCTGTATATTGATGACCTGTATAGGTGTAAGCTTGTAAATGGAATGTCCTTTGCACTACCAGGGATTTTGGAATGTGTTACTGTTGAGATTGACCAAGATAAAACAAAAAATCTAATTATAAGTTATATAGAATGCCGGGAACTTGCATTGAGACATTCAGAGATAAATTAGTCGAGCTGTACAATATTACTAGTAAGAAAATGGTAGTAATTTGTGGAGATTTCAATATTTATTTACTAAATCCATATCAGCAAAATGTAATTACAGAGTTCATGAATTCTATGTACAGTATGAGTCTATATCCCACAATAACACATCCCAGTAGAATCCCAGTTCACACTGCTACATTTATTGACAACCTGTTTGTTAATATTATTGATAAGAAAATAGAAAGTGGATTATTCATAAATGATATAAGTGACCATTTGCCAACCTTTGCACTTATCCATGGCCACACGGGGGCCAATACAGAAATTTTTTTTTAAATCGTTCAGATACAAATCACAAAATGCAATCAGTTCATTTAAAGAAGACTTGCTGAAGCAAGACTGGACAAGAGTCTATGTATCAGATGTAAATAAAGCCTATGACACATTTATAAACATTGTAACCACTCTTTATGAAAAAGATTGTCCATTAGTAAAGAAAAAGCTTTAACATAAATTTGCTGATAAGCCATGGTTAACCAAAGGATTACAAAAGGCGTGTAAAAAGAAAAATTTATTATATAAAGCTTTCCTAAAGAAAAGGACAAAAGAAGCAGAGCAGCGGTATAAAACATACAAAAATAAGTTAACATATATAATGAGATGTAGTAAAAGAGAACATTACAGTAAAGAACTGGAGAAAAACAGAGACAATATTAAAAATACATGGACAATACTTAACAATATTCTTGGAAATAAAAACAGAAACACAAGCTACCCAACCAATTTTTCAAAAAATAATAAAATGACTCAGTGTGAATGCAGCTTCACCTGCAGATGAATTTAATAACTTTTTTGTTAACATTGGTCCTAATTTGGCTCGAGAAATACCCATTACGGCACCCACAGGTGATACAATAAGCAAAAACACTGCTATAAAAGTCTCCATTTTCATAAAGAACACAGACGAGAGAGAGGTCATTGAAATTGTTAAATCGTTTAAAAGTAAAACATCTACGGACTGTGATGGTATTGACATGCTCTTAGTCAAAACTATTATTGAATGCTTAGTGAAACCACTGACGTATATCTGTAACCTGTCTCTCCAAACAGGTATATTTCCCAATGCAATGAAAATAGCTAAAGTAATTCCGATATACAAGACGGGTGACAGAGGGGAATTCTCAAACTATAGACCAATTTCATTATTGCCGCAATTTTCCAAGATACTTGAAAAAATATTCTGTGAGAGAATTGACAACTTCATACTGAAGAATAATTTATTGTGTGAGCAGCAATATGGGTTCAGACACAAGAGGACAACTGCATTTGCTCTAATGGAATTTATAGAAAAAATATCAACTGCCATTGAAAATAAAGAGTATTCAGTTGGGGTATTCCTGGATCTTAAAAAAGCATTTGATACAGTGGATCATAATTTATTATTAAAGAAACTACAAAATTGTGGTATTGGGGGGTAGCACTGTCCTGGTTATGTAGTTACTTAAAGAATAGATATCAGTATGTATGTGTTTGTAACAAAAACTCACAGTTACTGAAGGTTACTTGTGGAGTCCCACAGGGTTCAGTTTTGGGGCCATTGTTATTCAATATGTATATATTGTAAATATATACATATATTGTATATATGTAAAGTTTCAGAAAAAATGGATTTAATATTGTTTGCCGATGACACTAATTTATTAAGCAGTGGAAGCAATTTGCAACAACTTTTGGATACACTCGGAAAGGAATTAGGAAAGCTTAAACTGTGGTTTGATTCAAACAAATTAACGCTCAATTTAAGTAAGACAAAATTTATAGTTTTTAACAACCATCACAACAACTTAGTATCTAAACTCAGTGTAAATGGTGTAGAGATTGAAATGGTATCCAAAACTAAATTTCTTGGAGTAATAATTGATAATAAATTGTGTTGGAAGTCACATATTAATTATATTAAAGGTAAAATATTCAAATCAACTGCAATACTACACAGAGTGAAATATTTGCTGAATCAACCCACACTATATACCTTGTATCATTCATTAATACTCCCATACATGACATATTGTACTGAAGTATGGGGAAATACATATAAAACAAACATATATCCAGTCTTTATGCTTCAGAAGAGAGCTATTAGAATAATAAGCAAAGCTGCTTACAGGGAACCAACAAACCCACTTTTTCTTAAATTAAAAGCTCTCAAGTTGAAAGATCTGGTTGACTTTAAAACTGCAGTAATAATGTTTGAAGTGAAGAATCTATCATTGCCCGCAAATATCCAAAAGTTGTTCCAAATAAGAGAGAAACAATATCATTTCAGAGAAACATGTATATTTCAAAAACCTTCAGTGAGAACTACCACCAAGCAACACTGTGTTTCAGTGCAAGGAGTCAGATAATGGAACGATTTTGGACCTGAATTAAAATCATGTACAACGCTTGGATAATTTAAACAAAAACTAAAGGAAGAAATACTCCAAACATATATACAAGATGACATGTAAAATCACATAAGGATTGTCATATCCAGTCTGTGTTGTGTTATTGCTTAGTTTCTTTGTCACATTTTGTCTTAGCTTTGTTCTGAATTGTAATCGCTCTTGTTTTGTTTTTCTTTTGAATTCTTGAATGGAATATGGGTGGGCAATATAAGCTGCGGCTTCAGCCATCACCCATTTCGGATAACTTATGTTGAACTGTATAATCAGAGGAGTTATTGTCTAATTTGACCTTGTTGGATTTTCTTTCCCCCTTTGTTATATTATTCTGTTTCTTTTTTTAATCTCTACTTTTAATCTATCCGAAATAAAGATTCATTCATTCATTCAAAACATACATGCGCCTCTAGGCCTTTTCAACATACTGCTGAAATAGCAGTTGATAATGCACTGCTGATTTCAGACCTGCTTTCTACAGATCAAAAACACATTGGAATAAAATGCACCATAATACTAACGTGCCAAACTTGGGGCTGAGCTTCACCCACTTTAAATCGGTCCCCTCCCACAAGTGTAAGCACACAGTCAGTTCCTATTCAGGTGGTGAGGGCACCCAGAAAACCAGACAATGTGCTGACAGAAACTAACAAAAGCACCAGTGCAAGCTGCACAGCGAGCCTCAAAAGCCCACTCAGCTTGTCGAAACAGGGCCCAAAGAGTGCCACCAATCCCTCTGCTTAAACAAGTTCTCAATTAGAGATCAATTCTGTTTCAAAGCATTGTGTCTCTTCAATATTCTTTTAACTTGTAAACTCATCTTTCAGTATAAGCCCTTGTTCTCTGAAGAAATAAGTGCTTTGCTTTTGGCATGAATCAAAACTCTGATGACACAGAAAATAAACACAAACTGCAGATTTACACATGGCTTTTTTTCAGCTGAACTTGCTGGAGCTCCATATATTTTCCCTTCTTCTACTGCTTTCTGTCTTTTCCCACTCAGTTCTCATCCCCTTGAGAAGCTGGTAACAGAGTTCCAGATCCCACCACCCTCAGTTTGCTGGGAATCCGCTGCCCTTTGGTTTAAATAGCATAACCCTCCACATCCCATATTCCATACACAAACAGGAAGTCGAGGCCTCATTTCTGATAGAGGAAGTTGTGAAAGTGTTTATTTTCCACTAAGTTTGCTGTTACTTTCTATTTCAGAATTACACCACCTCTGAAATACTACAAAATATGTTTGTTGTGGTAATATGAACTGACTTTCACTTAGCATGACCTAGTCCTTATAAATGTGATTTTTTTTCTTCCCTCATGTTGAGTTAAAATCTCAATGGACTTCCTTCTTTATCTGCTACTTTGACTTTATGAGAAAATATCTATTTAAATGGTCCCAGTGGGTCATCTCTTCAGCACTTCTTGTTGGGGATGTTTTTGTTTAATAGGAAATACTTGGATTTTAAGACTGTTTTAAGTGGGTTATGATAGAAACAAATACTGTCCCTGTCCTGTCTTGTCCTTGTCCAATATGAAGAAAAAATATTAGTAAGGAAGACAGAATGACCAAAAACTGCAAAAAAAAAAAAAAAAAAATTATTTCCATTTAGCGCTCTAAACAATATGTAATACGCAACTTCCCAGTAGTTGATCTGCCAAATCTTTTGGAACATTTTCAGCCCATAGTTTTGTTTTCTGCTTTGTATGAAATAAACAGTCTGTGCTGGCACTGACTTTGTTGTCATTGTGGAAATCAAAACAGTTGTGCAATCCAAAAGGCAATGAACTGGGGTTACTGTCTTTATCAGATGACAGAGAATACTTTTTGTTACTACATGAAGCTCTGATAGTTGAGACCTTATTTCTTCACACATGATTCATTCATTGTTTATGGATGAGAAACTTCATCCGGGGTTTTCTGCAGTACATTTGAGAGCTCTTTTCATGGCCTCCTCTGACAGTGAGCTCTCACAGATGTCACTGTTATAGTCACTGTCCAACATCTGGGCAAGTTCATCCACTATTTGAGTTCCCATCAGCTGTTTAACAACTTGACTACTGACTTTCTTCTACATTCCAAGATATAAATAAAAGCAAATAATGATAAACTGTACTAAATGATGCCTCCGACTGCACTATACTGTCATCCATTTTCACAGAATACATCTATAAGTATCAACTGCAAACAGCAATAAAAGGACATAAGCAGCTAAGCAGTTCAGTCGTCATGACAAATTGATATAATTTGTGAGGTTGTTAGCACAAAGCACACACACACACACATTTTAAAGAATGTGAAACTTTTGGAAAATAGTAAAAGGAAATGTGCTTTATGAGGAAAATGTAACTTTAATAAAATATAATATTGTGATTTATTTGACCAAATTAAATAAGTATGAACAAATCAATAGCTATCCACCTTATTCCTACCCCCCATGATGCCTTGCGTGAATTATGGACACAACTTCTACTAGTCTACTAATTTAGAACGTGTGGTTGTCACTGAAATAGGACACTTTTCCTTGTTAAAAAACAATGACTTTGGCATCAAAAATGTGGAAACACGGCCTTTTGCACCTCAAAAAGAGTAATATAATCATACCACTTCCCACAACTATCAAGGGATGAGAAGATGACCTTAAAAAGTGGCCTGGTAGACAGTGACATAATGCACGGCCCAGGAGACACACACGCAGGTTCAGGGTAGATCTAATAGCTTTATTAACAACAAGTGTGTATGAGTGTGTGTCTGCGGAATGTGAATGTGTTGGTGGTGGCGTCTGCGTCGGGCACGGAGGCAGGAGGCCGTACAGCCGGACAACCCTATGGGAGAAGCAGAGGGAGAAGGGTAACGGGCACCACACCAACACAGGAGATATGAAAATGGTGACTGGCTTACTTGGGAATGGCAGGTGGCTGGCACAGCAAGGGTGAGACCCGGTAGACAGCGACCTGGAGCGCCCGGTGCAGCAGCGAGGGAATGGTGGCGGAGAGGAGTGGTCCGCCGCCGGGAAATCCACCTGTGCACAGGGGAGCAGACTGGGAGAAGAATGAGGTAAGAGCTTCTTACCAGAATGTTGCTGAGCGGTTGAGATTCCTTACAGCAATTGTAGCGAGTGAAGACTGACGGCTTCAGGCCGAAGCCCAGGGCGAGGCGGCTTAAATCCCTCGCCGCTGATGAGGTGCAGGTGTGCGTGCAGCTGGCGCCGCAGATGGGCGGCGAGGCGTGACAGTACTCCCCCCTCTAGCAGCGCCTCCTGGCGATGGTTTCTCCGGGTGCGCTCGGTGGAACTCAGTAATGAGGGACGGGTCCAACACAAACGACGAGGGTACCCATTGCCGATGTTCAGGCCCATAACCCTCCCAGTCCACCAAGTACTGCAACCCGCGACCCCGGCGCCGGGAGTCCAGGATAGAGGAGACAGGCCAGGCCGGATGGCCATCAATCATCCAGGGCGCGGGCTGCGCAGCAAGAGGAGGGCAAAGGGGATCGGAGACTGCCGGCTTCACCTTGGAAACGTGGAAGGTGGAATGGATGCGGAGGGAGGGGGGAATAGCTACACGCACAGCCACCGGGTTGATAATCCTGGTGATGGGGTATGGGCTCATAAAACGCTGTGCCAGCTTCCTCCTCTCACCCTTTAAAACGACGTCCTGGGTAGACACATAGACACGCTGACCCACCTGGTACGCTGGGGCAGGTCTTCTGTGCCGGTCCGCCGTGGATCTGTTGCGCTCCGCCGTGCGTAAAAGCGCATTGCGCGCCGACGCCCAGATGGAACGGAACTGCCTGAGGTGCGCCCGAACTGAGGGGACAGTTACCTCACTCTCCTGCGCTGGGAAAAGAGGAGGATCGTAGCCCAGGGACGCCTTAAAGGGAGACATCCCTGTGGCAGAAGAGCGGGCGGTGTTGTGGGCGTACTCAACCCAGGCGAGATGGTTGCTCCAGGACGCAGGCTTGGATGCAGTGACGCAGCGGAGCGCAGCCTCCAGCTCCTGGTTGGTCCGCTCACACTGCCCGTTGGTTTGGGGGTGATGGCCGGACCACGTGTTGGACTAGGAGGTCCGCCGTCTCCAGGGCAGATGGGAGACCTCGTAGCGGGATGAAGTGCGCCGCCTTGGAGAAACGGTCTACTATGGTCAGGACAGTGTCGAAGGTGTTAGAAACTGGGAGTCCGGTGACGAAATCCAGGGCGATATGCGACCAGGGCCTGCCAGGGACGGGCAGAGGCTGGAGCAAACCCGCTGGAGGGGCATTACCTGATTTACTGGTGGCACATACAGGGCAGGCCCGGGCGTAGCGGGCAGCGTCCTTCCGCAGGCCCGGCCACCAGAAGGACCGTTGAAGAAGGTCGATCATCCGGGAGGAACCAGGGTGGCAGGTGAGCTTGGATGTGTGCAGCCAGTGGATGACCTCCCCCCGAACCGTGGATGGCACAAAAAGCCTCCCCTCCGGTCCGCCGCCAGGGTCAGGTTCCACTTCCTGCGCCTTCCGGATCTTGCCTTCTATGTCCCAAGTGACGGCTCCCACGATGCACGACCTGGGCAGGATGGTGTGGACGGTGTCCTCAGACGCCTCAGGGGCAAATTGCCTAGAGAGGGCGTCGGGCAGGCCGTTCTTGGAGCCAGGCCTGAAGGTGATGTTAAAACGGAACCTGGCAAAGAACAAGGACCAACGCGCCTGGCGGGCGTTCAGATGCTTGGCAGATCTCAAGTATTCCAAGTTCTTGTGGTCCGTCAGGACCACGAACGGCAGGTCCGCCCCCTCTAGCCAGTGACGCCACTCCTGCAGCGCGAGCTTGATGGCAAGGAGCTCTCTGTCCCCCACGTCGCAGTTCCGTTCCGCCGGGGACAAGCGCCGAGAGAAGAAAACGCAGGGCCGTTTGACTCCGTCATCTGGCGACCGCTGAGATAGAACTGCCCCCACTCTCGTGTCTGAAGCATCCACTTCCACGATGCATTGCAGCGACGGGTCGACTTGGCTAAGGACCCGGGAGGAGGAGAACTCCGCCTTCAGCGCCTGAAAGGCAGTCGCGGCCTCTTTGGTCCACCGGAACGGGACCTTAGGGGACGTGAGGCGGGTCAGAGGGCCGACGACGGTGCCAAAATTCGGGACGAAGCGGCGGTAGAAGTTTGCAAACCCAATGAATTGTTGCACCTGTTTTCTCGATGTAGGAGTAGGCCATTCCACCACCGCCTTCACCTTCACTGGGTCCGGAAGCACCTGGTCGTGGGAGATGACGAACCCGAGGAAGGACGTTGTCTTAGCGTAGAATTCACATTTTTCTGCCTTCACATACAACCGGTTCTCCAGCAGCCTTTGGAGGACCCGCCTCACATGGACCCGGTGCTCGTCTCTGGACTTGGAGAAGATGAGGATGTCATCCAGGTAGACGAACACAAAAAGGCCGATGAAATCCCGGAGGACGTCATTTATTAGGCGCTGAAAGACGGCTGGAGCATTGGTCAACCCGAACGGCATCACCAGGTACTCGAAGTGGCCGTTCGGGGTACAGAAGGCTGTCTTCCACTCATCTCCCTCCCGGATCCGGACGAGGTGGTATGCGCTGCGAAGATCCAGCTTGGTGAACCAAGTCGCCCCCTGGAGGGAGTGGAAGGCGGTGTCCATAAGTGGCAAGGTGTAGCGATCCTTCTCCGTGATATCATTCAGGGCGCGGTAGTCGATACAAGGACGGAGGGAACCGTCCTTCTTGCCCATGAAGAAGAATCCTGCGCCTAATGGTGATGACGAGGGACTGATAATTCCAGCACTCAGCGATTCCTTGAGGTAGGAATTCATGGCCTCCTTCTCTGGCACCGACAGGCTGTAGAGTCGCCCAGAGGGTAAGGGTGCCCCCTGGCGGATGTTTATCGCACAGTCGTAGGGCCTGTGTGGAGGAAGAGACATCGCCTTGGACTTGCTGAAAACCATACCCAGGTCGTGAAATTCTGATGGCACCAGGGAGAGATCCGGGGGCGCAGCGTCCATAGGAGTGGGAGAAGAGGACGGAGAGCAGGCAGCGGATTGCAGGCAGGTGCTCATGCAGAAGGAACTCCATGCCGATACCCTGGCGGACTTCCAATCCAGGACGGGGTTATGGAGGCGAAGCCAGGGGTACCCCAGGATAACGGGCGACACAGAGTTGGGGAGGACGTAGAAGGTGATTTCCTCCCGGTGGTTCCCAGAGATGATCACGGGAACAGGAACGGTCTGATGTGTGACTCTCCCCAGGGAAACATGGGAGAGGTTGACCAGGGCGAGAGGAGATTTGAGGGCTTGGCAACGGATGCCCAATCGGGTTGCCAGGCTTTGTGAAATAAAGCTGCCCTCCGCGCCCGAATCCACCAGTGCGTGGGTGAGATGCCCAGTGGGGTTGTGACAAAATCGGACGGGCAGCTTCAATTGGGAGAGGGGATTTAACCGATTGACGTCCGCGAGGCCCCCTACAGTGACTCGCGGACCCCGCCGTTTGGCTTCTGTGGGCAAAGCTCCACCGTGTGTTGGTTGTCTCCGCAATACATGCAGAGACCCAACTCACGGCGGCGTTGTCTCTCCGCAGGAGGGAGCTTTGTCCAGCCCGTCACCATCGGCTCCGACTCCTTGGGGCGCGATGGTGGCGGCGACGCCAGGGGGCGAGCTTGGGACAGGCGCGACGAGGCACCACGAGAGTGAGAAGAAGACGACTTCCGCTCCGAGGTGCACTCGCACAACCTGTTATCCAGGCTGATGGCTAGGGACGTTAGCTCCCCTAAAGTCTCCGGGATGTCCCGCCCAGCCAGTTTGTCCCTCAGACTATCATTGAGACTGCGGAGGAAGAGGCCGCAGAATGAACGTTCATCCCAGCCAACCTCCTCCGCTGCTACCCGGAAGTCGATCGCGTAGTCAGCTACCGATCGGCTTCCCTGCTGGAGGCTGAGAAGCCGATCGACCTGTACGCTCTCGGTACAAGAATGATCAAAGACCTCCAGGAATTGTCTCACGAATTGGCCATAGGTGAGGGTGGCGTAACTGGGCCTCACCATCACGGCATAAGCCCAAGTAAGCGCTCACCCCTCCAGGAGATTCCCTATGTAGCCAATTCGGCTATGGTCTGAGGGAAAATCTCCGGGCACACGGTGGAACATGGACTCACACTGCATTATAAACCCCCGTGCTCCGCCGAGCTTACCGCTAAAGCGGGCGGGGGTCGGAATGGGTGTGAGCCGAACCGGTACTACCGGAGCTGGCTGGACGGCCGCTGGAGCAGCAGGAGCCGCGCCACCCTGACGAGCCGGGGGGAACGGCTGCTGGGGGTCCAAGCGGTCCAATCGGTTAGTGATGATGGTTAATTGATTAAGAATCACCTGTTGCTGGTGGGCTATTAGGTCCACTCGAGTCTCGAGGGTGGAAAGTCAGCGTGTGAGCCCGCCGTCTGCCGAGCCGCTCTGCTGAAGCCGTACTGACATAATGCACGGCCCAGGAGACACACACGCAGGCTCAGGGTAGATCTAATAGCCTTATTAACAACAAGTGTGTATGAGTGTGTGTCTGCGGAATGTGAATGTGTTGGTGGTGGCGTCTGCGTCGGGCACGGAGGCAGGAGGCCGTACAGCCGGACAACCCTATGGGAGAAGCAGAGGGAGAAGGGTAACGGGCACCACACCAACACAGGAGATATGAAAATGGTGACTGGCTTACTTGGGAATGGCAGGTGGCTGGCACAGCAAGGGTGAGACCCGGTAGACAGCGACCTGGAGCGCCCGGTGCAGCAGCGAGGGAATGGTGGCGGAGAGGAGTGGTCCGCCACCGGGAAATCCACCTGTGCACAGGGGAGCAGACTGGGAGAAGAATGAGGTAAGAGCTTCTTACCAGAATGTTGCTGAGCGGTTGAGATTCCTTACAGCAATTGTAGCGAGTGAAGACTGACGGCTTCAGGCCGAAGCACAGGGCGAGGCGGCTTAAATCCCTCGCCGCTGATGAGGTGCAGGTGTGCGTGCAGCTGGCGCCACAGATGGGCGGCGAGGCGTGACAGACAGTAGCTCAGTTAATTAGCTCCGCTGCTAAGATGCTAACGCTGTAAACAAATAAAAGCTCTGAGATATATCAATGTCTCCACCACAATAAAGTAGGTTGCATTTTGTTAAAATACATTGGAAATAATCAAATTTACCCCGGAGCAAACGTAGAATCTAGTCAGAGCGACAAAGAACCACAACACTGTGCTTGGGTGTTTTAATGTCAGGGTAAATACAGACAGCTGCAGCTGTTCATTTTACCCCGAAATTAAAATGCTCATGCTGCCATCATGGCTTGTTATTTAACTTAACATGCACAGACTTTTTCTGACAATTGTTCAAAATTTTATTGATCTATATTTGATCTATATTTTGTGATAATTTAAAAATTAATGTATGCTGAAGCTGCTAATATCAAGTCCATATCGTTCCAATGCAGTGCAACGAATGAAAAAAAAAAAAACAAAAAAAAACAAAACACCTATTTGATATTGTAGCAAAGCAGGCTGTGTGAGACAGAAATGACCACGGCTGGAGGCAGATACAGTAACTGCTGTGGAACTTTATTAGGTGAAGAAAGTGTCACTGTTGGCCATGGCACATGCCTTACAGCCGAGAGGAAAAGAGACAGAACGTACTTCCCCATTATAACGTGGCAGCTTTACCTTAGCTTGGTTGGGTGGTGAGGTTGTTGATGTTAGCATAGCGTGTCTAAAAGTCTCCGTGCATGGAGTTACAGGGCTCTGCTTCTTCGCTGGCTGGCGGGAACCTACAGCTTTTCTGTGTGCTGGCTCCATCAGGAAGGCCAGCAATCCTTTCCCCTCTTTGGCTCATCATGCATGGGTTACAGTCACTCACATGTAGTCTCGTAGCTGCAGTGGGCTCCTCTCGTATTTGCCCTTCCATGGCCTCATAGCGAGCGATGAGTTCCTCTATGTCAGTTAGCCTAGCTGCCATTAGCATCCCACTTCTGACACCAGTGTAGCAAAGCGGGCTGTGTGAGTCAGAAATGACCACGGCTGGAGGCAGATAACTGCTCTGGAACTTTATTAGGCCAAGAAAGTGCCACTGTTGGCCATGGCACATGCCTTACAGGCAAGAGGAAAAGAGACAGAACGTTTTAGCGCTATTATTCTCACTCTCTACTTCCTGTCGCTCCTCCCTCCCTCACCCTAGTGGTGCATTTAAGGTTCCTCAGAAAACACATAACTACTGAACAACAACAGATACCTGAACATGGTGAACACATAACATCAGATAGAACCCCACGTCACACTGCTCCCACCTAAGAGGTTAGCTGTCCCCAGCAAGCTATGCATTCATGACAAAGTCTCTAAAGTGTCCTGGTAGTTGCCGGCGGCAGCGTTCTAGCCTAGCCGGTTCACCCACATCCTGGGAGAAGGCTGGACTGTTTGAGACCGGTTGGGTCAGTAGGGTGCAAAGCGATCCCTGCGAAGCACCACCACCCGTTTCCACTTTACCAGGCGTACTCGATACACCACGTCTGTTACTTTCTGAAGCACCGTGCAAGACCCCACCCACTGGCTCATCATTACGTTCAGGGTTGTACACCCACACCTGGTCCCCTGGAGAAAAGCCTGTTCCCATGCAGCGGGTGTCGTAGGCCCTCTTTTTTCTTGGCTCCTGCTTCAGTAGGAGCCTGTCGGGCCAATTCATGCACCTCTCGCAACCTTCTCCAGAGGGAGAAAAAGTAGTCCAGTCCTGGCTCACCCGCTAACTCCAGTTCCGGAGGTCTACCAAACACCAGGTCCACAGGTGTACGGAGCTCCTGCCCGAATATGAGGCTTGCGGGGGTGTATTTTGTCGATTCTTGGACGGCAGTGTGGTAGGCCCAGAGGACCAGGGGTTGATGCAGATCGCAATCTCTCTGCTGGTGGCTAGTAAGGATTGTCAGCTGGGTGGCCAGGGTGCGATTAAACCACTCAACAAGCCCATCACTCTGAGGATGCAGTGGTGTTGTTCTGGTCTTTCTGATGCGCAACCGCTGGCAAACCTGGCTAAAGACCTCGGCCTCGAAATTCCGCCCCTGGTCGCTGTGCAGCTCCTCTGGCACCCCGAAGTGGCAGAACATCTCATTGACAAGGTGTTTGGCAGTGATGGCTGCACTCTGATCTGGGACTGCATACGCCTCTGGCCACTTAGTGAAACAGTTCATGGCCACAAGGACGTAGCGGTTCTCTTGATCAGTGACAGGGAAGGGCCCTAGAATGTCAACACCCGCTCCATTGGGCCCTCCACCTGATACTGCTGCAGTGGAGCATGAGAGTGCCAAGTTAGGCCCTTTCTGGCTGTGCACAAATCACATCGACAGACAAACAGCTCCACGTCCTGGTGGCAGCCTGGCCAGTAGAACCTGGACCGGAGCCGATGCAGGGTCTTGGCCACCCCAAAATGGCCCAACCCCACGGAGTCATGGACCATCTGCAGAACCTTGTGATGTAGCCGGCATGGCACCAGGAGCTGAAGGACATCACGGTGACCCCTGGAGCCTGCCAGCATTGACAGAGAAGGCCATCCTGGGTGGTGAGGCTTGACCACTGAGAGTAGGGCACCTTCATCTCGGGATCTAGTGCTGCCACTTCTGTCCATGCTGGTCACTGTCCTACCCCCATCCATGCCTGAATCTGGGCAAGCACAGAATCCTGGCTCTGCTCCTGCTTGAACTATTGGGGTTCGGCGAAGTCCCAGTTGTCAGTAGCTGCAGCTGGTGCTACTGAACCTCCACCAGCGGGGAGGTTATCTTCATCCAATGAAGCAGTCTGTAAGGCTGCCACCATCCCGGTTGCAGCATGCCGTTCCTCAATTCACCAGCAATAACAGCACTCCTCTTCCAGGCAGGGTCGTCGGGACAGCGCATCTGCATTGGCATGAAGACAGCCAGCCCGGTGACGAATCTCAAAGTCATAGTCCTGTAGCACCTCCAACCACTGGGCAAGCTGCCCCTCGGGTTCTTTAAAGTGGAGCAACTATGTGAGGGATGCGTGGTCGGTGTGCAAGATGAATTTCTTGCCATAGAGGTAGGGTCAGAAATGGTGGAGTCCTTGGGTCATAGCTAACAGGTCCCAGCGGGTCACACAGCAATTTCTGTCTGCTCGGGAGAGAGCACGGCAGTAGTAGGCAACAATCTGCTCCCCTAGTGCCCTCTCCTGCGACAGAACCACGCTGAGGCCCACATTACTGGCGTCAGTGTCCACAATGAATGGCCGTTGGGGCTCTTGGAAGGAGAGCACTGGCGCCTCCACGAGTGCTGATCAAAGCTGGCTGAAGGCATTGGAGCAGTCCTCACTCCACTGGAAGGCTTGACCCTTCTGCATCAGCTGATGCAGCGGCCGGGTGATGGTGGTGAAATCCTTGACAAACCGGCAGTACTAAGAAGCCAGCCCTAGGAAGCTCCGCAGCTCCCCGATGTCATGGGGGATAGGCCAGTCCCTCATTGTGGCAACCTTAGCAGGATCGGTGGCCACCCCTGTTGCGCTGATGATGTGGCAAAGGAATGATGTATAATGATGAATAAGGTCCCTCAGAAAACACATAACTACTGAAAAACAACAGATACCTGAACATGGTGAACACATAACATCAGACAGAACCCCACGTCATAATATCTTTCTTAAATCGTTAAGTCTTAGGAAGCAAACTGTTACTATTTTTTATTTATTATTTTGCTTCATGCAGCCTTGCATCTGGTGACATATATAAACATCAGATCTGACATTCATACAAGTGAAAACATACTTGGTGCTGTTGTGTCTGTCCTGCGTCTGTACCATCGATCACACCAACAGTCCTTTTTAGTTTTCAGAGCATGATCTATGCATTGCTGTTGAAGCCACAGATTTAGCTGAGGTTTAGGAGTCTCACACCACGAACAGCAGCAAGTACCAGAACTACGCAAAAACATTTAAAAATACAAAAACTACAAGTGCTGAAATTATCTGCTACTTTACTGCAAAACAGGTATGTGGACTATACATTAAAACGACTTTAAAACACTTTTAAAAACGCTATTTTAAATGCTCCACTACTCCACTCATGCTGACTGATTTAACACTACTTCAGCCAAAACTGGAAGTTCCGCCCATAATCGTTTCTACAGCAGCGCCCTCAGGAATAAGGTGGATTGAAGACTTTTTTTAAATTTAAGCACAGACTAGAAGTTAATAGCTGCAAATACCTATAATATGAAGTTTAATTTTGACTGAAGAGTTACAATCTCACTTCCTACTTGATTTTTTTGTCTTTCATTTTGGTTGCGACAGAAATCAGCTTCTGAGAAAGAAAAATATAAATTATAAGTACTATAAAGCTTGGTCTTCTAGTTTTGGTAAATATTACTAGAAGTTGCTGCTTGTGAAGTGATTTTATGATAAATTCCAGTACGGAGGAAACTGACATCATAGGATGCTTTAAACCCAAATCCAATGAATGAAGCAATACCTTATTTCATTATTATGGTGGCTGCTTTCATGTTTGTGTGTGTGACAATAAATGAAGCTGGGGTCACCAAACTTGTCACACAGTTTGGCCTTGGGACTAGCAGTTGTGGCTATGCTTTTGGGGGTCAAAAAGTCAAAGGGGAAAAGTCACTGGGTTGCCAAATGTTTGTCTATTTTTCCAGACTCTTAAACAAGAAAAGCTACAGGTATCAACACCAAACTTGGTCAAGGAATAGTCCAGTAAAGTTCTACACATCCAATCATTTTGAGGTCAAAAGATCAAGGGTAGGGCTCATGGAATCGGTGTGGCTCTCCTTCTCTGGTGAGTGCAGTTCTACACCGCGTTCCAAATTATTATGCAAATGATATTTGTCTCAAATTTTTCTAAATAGTCGATGCAAATGACAGTCAGTATAATTTTCAAGTCATTAACCGTTAGAGTATAATTCAAATTTTATTGAACAAACCTCCCAATAATAACAATTTTTTTGCAAAAATAAAAAAACTCAAAATGCACTGTTCCAAATTATTATGCACAACAGAGTTTCAAAACATTTTATTGGTTGTAAAGAACTGAAAATGGTCATATATTGAATTTGCAGCACTAGGAGGTCATATTTATTGAAATCAGAAGAAGAAGCCAACTTTATTGTCATTCAATCCATACAGCTAATCATGTACAGTAGAACGAAATTATGTTTCTACTATCAACAATGTTAATCACATATAGAATCAGAGAGGCCGCTGACATGCAAGGCGCCGCCACAACTTTTCCTTTGCCCATTCTATTATGCTGAGCACTAAGCTAGAAGGCAGGAAGTACCATTTTTATATGGTCTTTGGTATGACTCGGCTGGGGCTTGAACCCATGACCTCCCGGCTGTGGGGCAGATGTTCTACCACTAGGCCATGACTCCGGTTCAAATCAAAAGCTATTTCAATCAAAAACATCTCAACAGGCCAAGTTACGTGTTAACATGGGACCCCTTCTTTGATATAACCTTCACAATTCTTGCATCCATTGAACTTGTGAGCTTTTCCAGAGTTTCTGCTTGAATTTCTTTGCAAGATGTCAGAATAGCCTCCCACAGCTGCTGTTTTGATGTGAACTGCCTCCCACCCTCATACAGTAGATCTTTTGCTTGAGGATGCTCCAAAGGTTCTCAGTAGAGTTGAGGTCAGTGGAGGATGGGGCCCACACCATGAGTTTCTCTCCTTTTATGCCCATAGCAGCTAATGACACAGAGGTATTCTTTGCAGCATGAGATGGTGCATTGTCATGCATGAAGATAATTTTGCTACGGAAGGCATAGTTCTTCTTTTTGTAGCATGGAAAAAAGTGGTCAGTCAGAAACTCTATGTATTTTTGCCAAGGTCATTTTCACACCTTCAGGGACCCTAAAGGGGCCTACCAGCTCTCTCGCCATGATTCTCTCTCCATGGGCAGCACGGTGGTGCAGTGGCTAGCACTGTTGCCTTACAGCTAGAAGGTTCGTGGTTCGAATCCCCAGGCTGGCAGGGGTTGGAACCTTTCTGTGTGGAATTTGCATGTTCTCCCTGTGCTGCGTGGGTTTACTCCGGAGGCTCCGGTTTCCTCCCACAATCCAAAGACATGCATGTTAGGTTAATTGGCTGTTCTAAAATTGTCCCTAAGTATCTGTTTCCTATAAGCCCTTAGAATAGAGGGTTAGTACTAGTGAAAGTGCTTTGAGTGGTCTTTGTGACTAGAAAAGCGCTATATAAGTGCAGGTTAGTTAGTTAGTTAGTTAGATTCCAGCCCAAAACATGACTCTGCCACCTCCTTGCTGACATTGCAGCCTTGTTGGGACATGGTGGACATCCACCAACCGTCTACTACTCCATCCATCTGGACCATCCAGGGTCGCACGGCACTCATCAGTAAACAAGACTGTTTGAAAATTTGACTTCATGTATTTCTGGGCCCACTGCAATCGTTTCTGCTTGTGTGCATTGGTTAGGGGTGGCCGAATAGTAAGTTTATGCACAACTGCAAGCATCTGGAGAAGTTCGTGGGACTCCAGAGGCATCAGCAGCTTCAAATACCTGTTTGCTGCTTTGTAATGGTATTTTAGCAGCTGTTATCTTAATCTGATGAATTTGTCTGGCAGAAACCTTCTCTTTATGCCTTTATCTGCATGAACCCATCTGTGCTCTGAATCAGCCACAGATTTCTTCACAGTACGATGATCATGCTTAAGTTTTCGTGAAATATCTAATGTTTTCATACCTTGTCCAAGGCATTGCACTATTTGATGCTTTTTGGGAGCAGAGAGATCCTTTTTCTTTCTCATATTGCTTGAAACCTGTGGCATGCTTAACAATGTGGAACATTCTTCTTAAGTAGTTTTCCTTTAATTGGGCTCACCTGGCAAACTAATTATGACAGGTGTCTGAGATTGATATTAGTGATCCAAAGAGCCCCGAGACACAATACCATCCATGAGTTTAATTGAAAAAAAAAAAATTGAATGTTTATGACACTAAAATCCTATTTGCATCATAATTTGGAACGCAGTGTACTTTATTTAAAAATTGGTCTTATGGTTTATGTTGGTGATAAATTTTATGGATAAGTCATCCCTAAAATGACAACTGTGTGGTTTTATGAAGAAGGTGAAGTCTGAAAATGTGTGGAAAAAAAAAAGAGGAGGGCCAACCAATCCTCCAACTATTTTATAAAAAAAAACTGTTATGGTGTGGGGTAACCCCCACAGCCACGGACAAGCAGAGCGCTCAGCTGGGGCAATTAGCAGAACAATGAGTTGTGTGTATTGAGATCAATAGGCAGCCGCTCTTTGTCTAGCTTCTTCCTGCCAGTTCCGATGTTGATATGTATGACTCAGATGCAAATGTTCAGGCTTCCTGCTCTGACTGTGATGCAAATGTCCCATGCCTTTCATGTATTGTCTGTAACTGGGTATAAAAACTACATATGCTCTGTAGCTCACACCTTCTCTGACCACTGCTTCTGACGACACGCATTCTGTGTCTCTTCACGAGAGCCTGAGGACCCACTCCAGCCCGCCTGCACAGGGCTGGAGTGAGTTCTATGGTGGCGGGATGAATGATAATAAACTCCCTTATAAACTCTCAGTTTCGCTGCTTATTATTTCATGCCGCCACAATGGCCTTTTTCCACAAGCACCTACCTAGCCCGACTCACCTCGACTCTGCCCAGTTTGTAGGATTTTCCATTTGTACCTAACACCCGGTACTAGGTACTTATTTAGTACCTACTCTGCTGGGGTTCCAAGTGAGCTGAGTCAAGCTGAAAATGTGACATCAACAGACTGCAGGTCACTGATTGGCCAGGGCATAACGTCACTGGATGAGTAATGAGAGCGACATTTCACAAGAATCAAACTCGCCATTTGTAAATTCGGCAACAACGACCATGAGTTTTTTCTGTGGTAATCAACAATATAAATATCTACATATGAATCAACACCATGGTCGAACGACGAGGAGTGGACTCTTCTGTGCTGGGTGACTGACAAGAGACTCCAGACGAAGCTTTGGGGCAGAAAAGTTCATAGGCTGAAAAGTTCATAGTGGTCAAATTTGACCAAATGTGGTTTATTTTTCAACACAGGGTCTAGCAAGCAGGAGATGGAGTAGGCAGCTTTGACAATGTGCTCTGCTGAAATTTAAGTTTGAAATCTTTTTCAGGCACTTTACTGTCATAATGTCGGACCCAGGGAACACGCACACACAGGCTCAAGTTTAATACAATAATCTTTATTGAATACCAGCAGGTGCGTGGATGCGTGTGTGCGATATGTAAATGTGTTGTGAACGAGCTGCTGCCAGGGGTGACACAGAGCGCCGTACAGCCTGGCAATCCTAGAAACAGAGCCAAACATAAATGTTAGATCTCAGCCGTGTTATAATGACCAGAGAATTAACAGGCTTACTTGTTGATGTTCTATGGGCGATGGTGGGTTGGCCTTGGGCTTCCTGCCAGGGAGAAAGCGTCTGGCGAGCACACTCGGTGAAGCGCTGTGGAGCGCGGCGTGGAGAGAAGAGCGATTCCGCCGCCGCAAGGGAGAGAACCGCCGCCTTAGGGATCCACCTGTGCACAGGGGAGAGCCTGGGAAAAAGGTAAGTGGAGGATGTTGAACTTACGTGCCAACAGAGAGTCCAGCGGAGATGCATGGGGCTGAGAGGAATCAGACGTGCGCAGGACAACGAGTGTAGCATAGCAGACGGCTCTGTGCCGAAGCTCCAGACAGGACGGGCTATATAGCCCGGGGCTGATTATTCCCAGGTGCGCGCACAGCTGAGGCAGATGACGGCCCAGAGTGAGTTGTAACATTTACAACAACAAAAAGTTACGAGACAAAGTTAAGACTTTATCGTTATTGTTACCTCTTACGTGGAGTGTGAGTTAGTTGTGCCAATGGCGAATAAACTGCAAAAATACAAATACACCAGCAGCACTTCTACAGGTGGGCCCAAAGCCTCGAGCTCACCATCGCGAAGTAGCACCCCTCCACCTAATGACCAAATGGACACTGCGGACTTGAAAGCTGAAATCCTTGCATCACTGAAAATGGATATTGCAGCACTGTTCAGGTCTGAACTTAAAACCCCCCTGGCAGAAGAGTTTGAAACCATCAAGTCCGAGCTAAAGGCAGTCAAAACTGAACTAGCTAGCAACATCATGGCTATCCGCTCCGAAGTGGAGATGATGAAAACAACAACATCAAACATGGAACATGCACTCATCATACTCAGACAATGTAGCCTTGCTGCAAACCCAAGCGGGTAATCTCAAAAAAGAAGTTAAAAACTTACAGGAAAAATGCCTGGATATTTGTTACACTCGTCAGGTGAAGAAGAGGCAATTTGACGACTTTTCAGCGGTTTATTGTCTTTTTACAACACCAGGCACGGCACTTCGACACGGGACATCACTCAACAACAGCCACACTTCTTCTTCTCGCATGTTCTAACAACTTAACAGTGTCTCATCACAACCGAGCGCCACTTGTGGTGTAAAAGCGCTACTGCTTTTACTGACAAACAGTTTAAATTAAAACAGTCCAAATTACAGTCTTTTAGATACATTTCCTATAATTGCTTATATTAGCCATCAGCATCTAAATTACAGTCTTTTAGACACATTTATTATAAATGCTTATATTAGCCATCAGCATCTAATCACATCTAATTAACTAGAAAAGCACTCATAGAGCGCATACCTCCGCCAAGGCTCCTTCCGTTTCTCATGGATCACCTCCAAAATGTAATGGGTTTGTGTGTAGGCCTATAGCCACTTGTGGTGAAAATTGCATCAAAATGTGTCCATCCGTTTTGGAGTATTGTTGCTAACACACTGTGAGAAGGTAAGAGCCTTGGCTGAGGTATGCATTCTCAGATCATCACCAAAATATAATGGGCTCCTCTCTAGGCCAAGAACCACCTCTGTTAAAAATTTCATCCAAATCCATGCAATAGTTTTTGTGTAATCCTGCTGCACAAATACAAACAAAGCCCTTGGTGGAGGTATGCACTCTCAGATCACCACCAAAATCTAATCATCTGTAGGATACCCCATTTCTGACAATCTCTGAAAATTTCATGAAACTCCGTCCATAACTTTTTGAGTTAGCTTGCTAAAAAACAAACAAACAAACAGACAGACAAACCAATGCCGATGAAAACATAACCTCCTTGGCGGAGGTAAAAATGTTTTCTGGAGATTTTCTAGGGCGGTGTCCAACATTTAATTTTTCCTACACTCACCCCTTGAAAATTTAATGTCGACCCAACATTACAAAACAACTTTCCAAAGCTACTCTTTTTTTTTTTTTTACAGTCCACATTTGGTAACCATGTATCTCATGTGCTCGTCGGCCTCCGTCGGTCTATGATGACCATGGAAGAGAATCCTAAACGTCTACTCTGCTGGAACAGCACCGCCTGTGGCTGAAGAGGCCGATGCGCAAATGGCAGTCCCTGTCACACAGGTCGCACTTGTGGGTGGTCTCCGTGCTGCTGGGTCTGTGGCGGTTCTTCCTGCGGGTCCTTTTTTCATCTGCTGCAGCAGTCAGTCTCTCTTCACCCGCCTTGAGCTGTCTGGTCAGGGTGCCTCTCCATTTGGAGCGGTCCGTTGCAAGGTCCTCCCAGCGCTCTGTGTTGATCTCCAGGGCCTTCATGTCTCTCTTGCAGACGTCTCTAAAGCGCAGCTGTGGGCGGCCAATGTCTCTCCTACCAGTGGCCAGTTCTTCGTAGAGGACGTCTTTGGGGATTCTGCCATCCTCCATATGGTGAACATGGCCTAGCCAGCGGAGCCTGCGCTGCCTGAGTAGAGTGAACATGGAGGGAAGGCCGGCGCGTGACAGAACTTCTGTGTTGGGCACTTTGTCCTGCCAGGATATGTCCAGGATGTGGCGAATGCAGCGCAAGTGGAAGGAGTTCAGTCTCTTTTCCTGCCGGGCGTATGTTGTCCACGTCTCACTCCCATAGGTGCTGATGACGCAGGTGTTGTACACTGCCATCTTCATCTTGACAGAGAGTTTGGGATTCTCCCACACTCGTGTGGTGAGGCGAGCGAGAGTGAAGGCTGATTTTTCAATCCTCTTGTCGATCTCTGTATCAAGGGAGAGGTTGATGGTGATCGTGGACCCCAGGTACGTTAACTGATTCACGACCTCCAGCTCGTAGTCGTCGATGGTGATGGTTGGTGGTGCTTCCGTGCTTTGCGCCAAGACGTTAGTCTTCTTCAGGCTGATGGTAAGCCCGAAGTCCTTGCATGCCTGGGAGAAGCGGTCCATCAGGGTCTGAAGCTCCTGCTGTGTGTGGGTTGCAACTGCAGCGTCGTCTGCGAACAGCATGTCTCTGATTAGAGTCTCGCGTACTTTGGTTCTGGCTTTCAGGCGGGCGAGGTTGAAAAGCCTGCCGTCAGATCTTGTGTGCAGGTAGATTCCCTCTGTTGCTGTGCTGAAGGCATGCCTCAGGAGCATAGCAAAGAAAATCCCAAAGAGGGTTGGCGCAAGTACACAGCCCTGTTTCACTCCGCTGCGTATGTTGAATGGCTCTGAGACATTGCCATCATGCTGCACTATCCCCTGCATGTTGGTGTGAAATGATTCAATGAGGCTTTGCAACTTTGAAAAAAAAAAAAAATGATTCAATGAGGCTTTGCAACTTTGGTGGGCATCCTATCTTTGGCAGGATCTTGAAAAGGCCCTCTCTGCTGACCAGATCGAACGCTTTGGTGAGGTCAATGAAGGCGACGTACAGGGGCATGTTCTGTTCTCTGCATTTCTCCTGGAGTTGGCGGATGGAGAATATCATGTCTACCGTCGATCGCTCAGCGCGGAAGCCACACTGAGACTCAGGGTAGACACGTTCGGCAAGCTTCTGTAGACGAACGAGAACAACTCGTGCGTAGACTTTGCCAACAACGCTGAGGAGGGAGATGCCCCTGTAGTTGTTGCAGTCACTTCTCTCCCCTTTGTTTTTGTAGAGGGTGATGATCTTGGCGTCCCTCATGTCCTGTGGTACGGCACCTTCCTTCCAGCACTGGCAGAGGACGTCATGCAATGGCAGCAGTAGGGCGGTCTTGCAGTGCTTGATCAGGTTGGGGGTATGCCGTCATTGTCGGGTGCCTTGCCAACAGCCAAGCTATCTATGGCCTTGCTGAGTTCGTCGATGGTTGGCTCGGCGTCAAGTTCGTCCATGGATGGCAGGCAGTCGATGGCATCAAGGGCTGACGGTGTCACGGTGTTCTATCTGGAGTAGAGGTCGGAGTAGTGTTCCACCCATCTCTCCATCTGCTTGTTCTTTTCTGTGATCATCTCCCCAGTGGAGGATTTGAGGGGGGCCGTCTTGCTCTGAGCCGGACCAAGTGCTTTCTTGATGCCATCGTACATACCACGGATGTTCCCTGTTATGGCAGCGGTTTGAATGTCTTGGCTGAGCTGAGTCCAGTACTCATTGGCACAGCACCGAGCAGTCTGCTGAACTTTGCTTCTCGCAGCCCTGAGAATCTGGAGATTCTTCTCGTTTGGGTACTTCTTGTACTCAGCAAGTGCTGAGCGCTTGGCTTCAATGACAGGGGTCATCTCGGTCAACTTGGCATCAAACCAGTCCTGTGACTTCGAGGTCTTCCTCCCAAAGGTAGCCAAGGCTGTGCGGTGGATGGCGTTTCACAGCTCTTCTCACTTCTGCTTTACAGATTCTCCTTCTTGTGGTACACCAAGTTCCTTCTCAAAGGTGGAGGCAAACTGCTCAACAAGTTCTGGTTGGGCCATCTTGCTGGTGTCAATCCGTGCCTTTCCAGGCTGTCTAGCATGATGGAATTTCTTCAGCTGCAGCTTGACCTTGCAACACACCAATGAATGGTCTGTGTCGCAATCTGTACTCTGAAACGAACGGGTGATTAGCACATTCTTCAGTGAGGTGCGCCTGGTCAGGATCAAGTCCAGCTGGTGCCAGTGCTTTGAGCGCGGATGTCGCCAGGAAACTTTGTGTTGGGGCTTGGTCTTGAAGAACGAGTTTGTGATGCACAGATCGTGATATGTGCAGAACTCGAGCAACCGCTGTCCGTTCTCGTTCATGTGTCTCATGTAAGTAGGATATTACTAAGTAGGAGTCAGAGTTCATTAGAGTCCATAAAGATGCAAACTGCATCCGGTGGCTTGTCACCAGACTGCAAACCAAGTCTACCTATGGGTACAAATAAGTAACAAAAAAAAAAAAAAAAAAAAGATGCAAACTGGTAATAGTCCATAGTACAGCATGTATCTCCTGTTCCATGCAATACATCCGCAGAAGAGGTCTTTGTGCACGATAACCATCAACCGCTCCATCCACCATGGTGAGTATCTGCATCTTTCCTGAGAGTAAGGGTACTCAATCTAGTCATAGCCTACCAAATAAACCATTATGTGATGCCTGTACCTTAATAACACACTGAAAATCTCTTCTTTTTTTTTAAATCAACAATAAAAGTAACTTGGTGATGAGTTTAGTAACTACTCATTTACTATCCAACACATCTATGTCTGAACAATAGCTATCTCTAGCTTCTACACATCTTACATGTGTTTTAAACAGATGAAGTGCGAGGCTGGCCTAACTTATCATAAGTAAATAACTTCTGCTTTCTCACTCTTGAAGGATACGTTTTAGCAGGGATGTAGACAGGTCCCTCCTGGTCACTTGAACCGGACTCCAACAACACATCACCCTGGTCCTGGTCTGCCTCAGCTGGATCTGGGACCACCAGATTGTTGACCTCTGGTGCCAGCTGCACCTGTGTGGCGTCATCTGTGTCCTGGTCTGCCTCAGCTGGATCTGGGACCACCGGATTGTTGACCTCTGGTGCCAGCTGCACATGTGTGACGTCATCTGTGTCCTGGTCCTCACCCTCCGGAGTAGTGTCTCTGTGCGGGTAGAACTCCAGTGCATCAGCTCTCAGTGGATGGTGACTTTGATCCTTTCCAGCTCGTAGTCCGATTATGGCGCTCCAGCCCTCTTCATCTTCATCGACTGTGCTGTTTTGACTATCCACATATCTTTGCCTTTTAGACTTTCTTTCTCTTGTTTTATTGGAGGGAGGCTCCACTGTTTCCATGGAAAGAAAGTCACAGGGTAACAAAAGGTTTCTGTGCATGATCCGAGTCAACCCCTTGCCATTTTCAGGTTTGATTTCATACACTGGACTGTCTGGGTACTTCTTTTGAGTCACTACATACACTTTGTCTTCCCAGAATGATCTTAATTTTCCTGGCCCACCTTTCTCGGTCAAGTTTTGGATCAGTACTCTGGATCCAGGCAGCAACTCAGCACCGTGAACTTTTCTATCATAAAGGGCTTTACTTCTCATCCCTTCTTTGTTTGCTGTTTTAGAGGTGAGTTTGTAAGCTTCATTCATTTTGGCCCTCCACTTTTCAGCATAGTCCTGGTGGGAAGCGCTCTGCTCTTTTGTTGTGAGGCCAAACATGAGATCAATGGGCAGCTTGGGACTACGGCCAAATAGCAGAAAATATGGTGCGTACCCCGTAGCCTCACTGCGCGTGCAGTTGTAAGCATGAACCACTTTTGCCAGAGAGGACTTCCAGTCTTCCTTGGCTGCTTCGGGCAAGTTTCTGAGCATTGCCAACAGTGTATGATTGAATCGTTCCACCTGCCCATTCCCTTGGGGGTGGTAAGGCGTTGTCCGGGACCCCTGCACCCCACTGTACTCGTGTAGTTTTGCAAAGAGTTTATTTTGGAACTCTTTGCCCTCATCATGGTGGAGACGTGTGGGGAAGCCAAATTTGAGGGCAAAATCCCCAAATATCTTCTCAGCAGCGGTGTAGGCAGCTTTGTTGCGACAAGGATAAGCCTGGGCAAAGCGAGTGAAGTGGTCCATTAGAACCAGGATATACTCATATCCTCCTTTGCACCTCTCCAAGTGCAGGAAATCAACGGACACGAGTTCGAATGGATACGTGGTGACAATGTTAGTCAGTGGTGCCCAGGTTGGCTTATTGGGACGTTTATTCTTTAAACAACTGCAAACTTTAGTGATGTAGTGCTCAACATCCCTTTGCATATGAGCCCAGTAAAAGCGCTCCCTTATCAGGTTCATCACCCTCTCCACCCCTAAATGGCCCATGTTTTCGTGGAGCTCTTTAAACACGAGCTTATGGAACTTATGGGGTAGAAGTAGCTGGTCATGCAATGCTGTTTTCCTGTAAAGCAGTCCATCTTCTTCTAGGTACAGTTTGTATTTTTGCCTGACTAGAGCTGCAATTTTACTGTTCAGCTGTTTTCCACTTTTTGGCCATTGCTTTTACACCACATAATGCAACACCTCTCTAATCACAGAGTCTTCTTCCTGAGCTCTTTTTAGGGCAGACTTTGGTATTTCAGCTGCAGAGCTGGTTTCTAGATCTGCTTCACTAATGAGAGTGGAAATAGTGACTGGGCAGAACCATGGTTCATTTTCTTGTGACTTTACCTTGACTGCCTGCGCCACACAGTGCATTACATCAGGATCAACATTTTGTGTGCATTTGTTCATGTACTGCTCCATATCTAGGGGCATACGTGAGAGGCCGTCTGCATCTCTATTGGCTTTCCCAGGGCGGTACTTAATCACAAACTGGAAATCAGCTAGTTCTGCTACCCACCTCTGTGTGGTTGCATTTAGCTTTGCGGTGGTGAGCACTTAAGTGAGGGGATTATTGTCCGTATAGACAGTGAATGGTGGGGAATAGTAAAGGTAATCCCGAAACCTCTCACATATGGCCCACTTCAGGGCAAGAAACTCCAGCTTCCCTGAATGAAGGTGGTAATTTTTCTCTGGATTTGACAGTGTCCTGGAGCCATACGCTATCACCACCAGTTTGCCTTGTGGTCGCTGATATAACACCGCCCCAAGCCCCTCCTGTGAAGCGTCACAGTGCAAAATGAAGGGTTCCTCAAAGTTCGGGTAACCTAACACTGGGGGCTGGGAGAGAAAGTCAATAAGCTGACAGAGCACTGCATGATGCTCAGGGCGCCACTTGATTGCATGGGATGAGGGCAACTGGCCAGTTTCTTTCTTTTTGACATGTTTTTTTGAGTTTTGTTTTGCTTTGTCTGTGTGGTTGTTAGCAAGAAGGTCGTAAAGAGGCTTTGCTATACGGGAGAAGTTTGGAATATAGCTGCGGTAGTATGAAATAAAGCCTAGCAATTTCCTTAGCTCTCCAACAGTGGAAGGTTGCTGACGTTTTAGGGCCTGCACCAGGGCAAGGTCCGCAGGGTCCATAGTGTATCCCTGTTTTGTTACCATTTTGCCAAGGAAACGTACCTGCTGCTTGAATAACTCACATTTCCGGGGAGTCAGCTTCACCCCATGGCTTTGGTAGCGGTGCAGGACGTTTCTCAGGTCTCGCAAGTGGTCTTCAAAAGTCTGTAAATGAACAAGGTTATCATCGAGGTAAGGCAGACAAATATCATCCCGCAACCCCCACAAACACTCATCCATAGATCTTTGGAATGCTGTCGGTGCTGAGGACAAGCCAAATGGAATTCTTACCCATTCAAACAAACCCCACAGGGTGATAAAGGCAGTGAGGGGCCTACTCGACTCTTCCAGGAAACCCTGGTGATATGCCTTCCCTTGGTCGAGGACTGAAAACCAGGCACTCCCATTCAGACTGTTCAGCATATCTTGTATGCGGGGGATTGGGTGTCTGTCAGGTATAGACTTCTTGTTCAGCTCTCTAAAATCGCAGCACAAACGCAGACCTCCATCTTTCTTTCGCACACAGACGATTGGACTAGAGTACGATGACTTAGATTTGGTGATCCAGCCCCTGTTAAGCAGGTCTTCTAAATATTCTTTTACTTCTTTATGAAGTGGCCTGGGGACAGAGATATAAGTCTTTTTGACAGGAGTGGGATCCTTGAGTCTTATTTTCAACTGTAAAGAGGGAATTGTCCCTACATCATACTCATCACAGGAAAACGCTTGCCGTTCCTCCCGTAGTAGCTGTCTCACTTGCTCTTGTTGTGTGGGAGAGAGATGATCAAGAGGGACTGGGGGTCCCACATGTCCATAGTCTCTTTGACGGCACAGTCCATCTCTGTCTCTTCATTTCTTCCTGTTTCGCTCGTCATCGAGTCTGCTGCCGCTTGGCTTACAGTCGTTGTTCTAATGTCTGCCGGGTAAGTAGTTTTAACTCTCTGTGTCTGTCCCAAAATGGTCTTAGCTGGCAGCTGGATATCACGAGAAGTACTGTTTGTTATAGGTATTTTGAACACAGACCAACTTCCTTTCCGTAACTGCACCACCCCACTTTGCATCTGCAAACCCTCCGGTAGTTGCATGTAGTGACTCGGCTCAAACAGGACGTCTTGGGTGTCTATAAGTGGGCCTGCTCTGACAAAACCTTTAACCTCTTGCGCTCCATTGTACCGCGGACGGGCAAGTCTCTGCGTCCCAGAGCGCACAAGGGCGCTCTTGTGCGCTCTCGTGCGCCCTCGTGCACTCTTGGATGCACGATGGAGCTGCGGGAGCTGCATATTTGTTCTTCCACTGCAGACACAGCCGCAAACAGATTAGATCATCTGATTGACCTCTCATTCGACTAATAAGAGCCTTGAATTGGGTTTCTGGAACCTTGAAGAACCAATGACTGAAAACTTGGCAAGAAGGACCCGCCTACCAACGCAGCGAGCCAATTGAAGCACAGAAGTTCGCTGAGCTGTTTTGTCTACAAAGGCTGGGTGAAGAGAGACTGCTTCAGCAGCCACAGGCAGTGGTTTTTTTTTTTTTTTTTTAATTCCAGCAGAGTGTTTAGGATTCTCTTATATGGTCATCATAGACCGACGGAGGCCGACGACAAAGGTCGTAAATCATTCGCCAAAACCGCAATCATGGAATTATGTTTTGACCGGGTCGCGAGACCAGAACCAGAGCGGACCAGCATCGCTCCGTCTGACAATGAGGAAGAGAAGTTGGCCAGGACAATGTGGCTATGAAGAGGTAAGGTGTTATAAGCCAAATTATTTTTTATCCCTGAAAATTGTAATCAAAAATGACTTTTGACCAATCGGTAAATTACAACTGTGCGGCGCACGATGTCCGAAGTGCGTGCGCCGCGTTACACGGTTCTTCGCCGCCTCCGGACCGTGAACGCTCCCCCCCCCCCCGCCTCTACGATTCTGTAGCGGCAGGGGGGGGGGGAGAGCCACGGTGACAGCGCTGCTGTGGAAACATGCCTTATCCGAGTGTAATCCGTCATGTAGTGAGGGCGGATCTCCGTCCTCTGTAGCGGGGGGGAGGGGGTGGGGGGACAACCCCCCCCACACACACAGACACAGCCCTGAATGTGACCTTTCATTTGAGCCCAAGATGAAGCTTCTATGTTGAATCATTCAAAAGTTACAGACGTTTTTCCAAACTGTGCCATTTGGCACAATTTGGCACAGTTCCAAAACGCCTGGGAACAGCCTGAGAACAAAGCTGTGTAATATATTCATTTTTTGTGGTATTGTTACAAAATTTGGACCTCAGCTGGATAACACTTGGTTCTACATTTCTGTTGCATTTTCCATCCCGGATCTGAAGCTGTGTGTTATTTGCAAGCATTTGTATCCAAAAAAACACCCAGACCAAATTTATTTTCTTCAAGTTCACTATGTTTAGATGACTGTAACTCAGTGGCCGGAGCACTTAGAGAGATCTTTTTTTTTTTTTTTGCCAAAAAATTCAAAGTGTTTTCTTTTAAATGAGACCAACCCCATGAAGATGCTGCAAAGGGTTGAAGAACAGCTTTCGATTTACTTTGGGCACATTATTTTTTGGCGTTTTTAGGAAAATTGACCGGAGTGCAAGGGGTTAACTGCTTTGGTTTGGCCAGCTGGGATGGTGACTAACTCGCTGCCAACTTTTACCATTCCTTCCCCCAGCATATCCTCCTCACTTTGCATCACCTTCAAAAATACCTCTGTTTTCTTACAGTCAAATGAGAAGGCTGCACTAACAGCTTCACTGATGTCACAAGGGGGTCCAATGCCCATCTTCAAGACATGCTCAATCACGTTGAACCCAATGATAGGCTGCTCTGCCACTCCACCCTCCTTCACCACTAACACAGGAACTAAGAGTTCCACCTTTGGCCACTATCTGTTGGCAGCTTGAAAGTGACTTCGACCCACCCTGAGAATGGAATCGGTGTCTGGTTTACTGCCCTTCCCTCCAGAATACTTGGACCCACCAACTCGGCTAAGTCCCTGACTGTGGTGTGTGGCATGTGCTCCTGTCTCCAGGTGTCATTCATCAAGCAGACCTGTGACCCTGTGTCCCACAACGCTTCTGTCTCCTTATCATTGAGAAAACAGGTTATGACATATTTTTTTCCAACCAAATTGAGCAACTGTGATCTGCGATTAGGGGACAGTAGATTAACACGGACCGTTTCTTCAGGAGGTGCCTCTGCTTTAGCTACCAGCCTTGCTTCCAACTTCTGAATACTGTCAGTGACTAGCTTGTACAGATCTTGTGTGTTAGCTTGTGTTGATGTGGTTGGGACAGTACTGGCAGCCAAGTCTACTTGCCCTGTCTTTTTACCAGGTCTCTTCCCTGTCCGACATTCCCTTGACATGTGGCCGCTGATTCCACATCTGAAGCAGTGGTCGCACTGATCACCATTGCTGGTGGACTGACAGCTTTTGCAACCACGTGTCCTGCTCGCTCTTTGAGCATGGGGTGCTCTGGGAGACTCATGTATGGCCTTCTTTATCTCCTCCATTTCACTCTTCAGTTGTGTGACTGTCCAGGAGCTCAGATTCCGTGCGGGTTACTGTGCTTTGGGGTTTAGGGGTTTTACCTTTTAGATTTTTTTAGATTTAGTATACTTTATTGATCCCCAGAGGGGAAATTGAGGGTCATCCACCACCTGGATGGATGAAGCAGCCACGATACGGCGCTATCCCTTAACCATTCACACACACATTCACACCTAGGGCCACTTTAGAGTCTCCAATTAGCCTAACCTGCATGTTTTTGGCATGTGGGAGGAAACCAGAGAAATTCCGGGGTAAACCCACGCATACACGGGGAGAACATGCAAACTCCACACAGATCACTGTTGGTCGGGGGCTGGGATCGAACCCACGATCCCATGATCCCCACGATCCCCCGGCCAAGGGTAAACTGTGCTGCCGCAGTGCTAACCACTGCGCCACCGTGCAGCCGATGGTGGAGGGCGTTCTTGGCCATCCACTCTTCCCACGGTTGCATCCTGACCTGACAGGCTGTCCACTCGGCATTCTCGGACTTTGGGTTCTTTTGTGTGCCTCTTGAACTTTTGGTGTCGTTCCCACTCAAGACTGGCTGCTGCATTTGTCTTAGAAATCAGAAGCTCATCTGTGATGGCAGGATCCTCCAGATAGCGCTTCAATTGGTACTTCACATCAGCACTAATCAGTCCCGTTTCCACCACCCTCAGAAACTTCCTCTGGATAAGTTCAGAGCTATACTGCTCTTCCGTGCCCGGCTCTCTGGATGCTACCAAAAGTCTTTCTTTTAACTCAATGGCACGGAACAGGAAGTTCTGAGGTGACTTGTTACTGTCTTGTGTGAGGTTTATCAGGCGATTGTACAAGTCAGTGGAACTATCCTCTTTATAATGTCCTCGCAGGATGGCGCGCAGCTGTGGCAGGGTGAGATCTGACTTGATCTCCAGCATATCTCGCAAACTCAGTCCGGGACTCACTGCTCTGACAACAGCCTCTATTATCTCAGCCTCACTGTGATTTTTCTTTAGGCCCATATCAATCTGGTGAATGAGGTTGGAATAAGACAATTTCTCTTTGGCCCCTCTCTCCTATCTGACCATTTGTCCTAAACTCTCGTTTAATGGTCACCTCTGGTAGTAGGGGCGCCAAGGGGACCGCGGGCTGTGCCAGAAAAGGGCGACTTTGTGGGTGAGTGGTCGCATTAGTGGTAAGCCTTGCTATTTCCTCTTCAATCTTTTTAGTTGAATCAAGAAAACTTCCGTGTAGAGCGGCACATTGTTTTTGTAAACTTGCGAGTGCCTCCGCATCCCGACCCGCGCCGGCCGCTGCCGCCGCCTGCAATGGCTGTTCACTTTGCTTAGCTTCGGTAGCACATGTGATTAGTTTTAGCAGAAACACGCGGGCTACATCCTCTTCTTCGTTTTCAATGGTCTTTTCCACCTCCTCGTTTAACAGTCGTACCAGCGTGTACTTTTTAGACGGCTTGACTGGGTTTATCTTTGCAAACAAACAGACCTCGTGTAGCTGTTCGGGCTGTAGTTGCACCAAGACCTCACTTAGCTTATCCTGCAGCTGCTCCAATTCCATCGTTTCTGCTCGTTTTGTTTGTTTTTTTTTTTATATTTGCACACTCACCGTCTTGGGCACGACTGAACCATCCTCTGCTACCAAATTTTGTTACACTCGTCAGGTCAAGAAGAGGCAATTTGATGACTTTTCAGCAGTTTATTGTCTTTTTACAACACCAGGCACGGCACTTCGACACGGGACATCACTCAACAACAGCCACACTTCTTTTTCTCGCGCGTTCTAACAACTTAACAGTGTCTCATCACAACCGAGTGCCACTTGTGGCGCAAAAGCGCTACTGCTTTTACTGACAAACAGTTTAAATTAAAACAGTCCAAATTACAGTCTTTTAGATACATTTCCTATAATTGCTTATATTAGCCATCAGCATCTAAATTACAGTCTTTTAGACATATTTATTATAAATGCTTATATTAGCCATTGTCACGGCTGGCCCTCACGAGCCAGCATAAGACGCCACAGTTCAGTAAGTTGCAATTCAGTTCTTTTATTAATATCGCACAGGGCTTGGGTGTACAATACAACTTGCCACGCGGGCTTCGTTACACAACATAATATGAAAACACAACAGAGGTTAGCGGCTAGGACGAGGGGCACTCGTACGCCGCAAAGGCAAGGAATATAGAACGTGAAACAGGGAGAGAGTTATGGCAGAAACGAGGAGCTCTCGTCCACCGCAATAAGGAAGGAACGTCAGCGAGGGAGAAGACAATTCCAAATAGCAGACAACTTACATGCAGCGGGATACGTCGGGGAACCCAAGAAGCATGTGATAGGAGACAGGGGAAAGTCATAAGACTTTTGACGAGACAGCCGCAGAGTCCAACTCACTCGCACTGACATTTAAAGCCAGCTGCTCATGATTGGAAACGCGGCGCAGCTGCTCTGACAGCTGAGAGCCCCCGAGCGTCTGGCCAATCAGAGCCCGGGAAGCCCGAGTGACGACACCAGCTGTCAAAACCTGACAGGGATGAGGAATAACCCGAGCGCGGACAAAAGCGCTCGGGATATGACAGAGCCCCTCCCTCTACGCGAACTCCTGGTCGCGTGTAGCATCCAGACCCCCCCACCCCACCCCAGGGAGGGTGGAGGGGGAAGCAGGCGGAAGGGGGGAAAAATCAACCCACAACAACAAGGGGACAAGAACATTGGGGAAGGGAGGGAGAGAAAAGGAAAAAAAAGCAAGAGCTGTACATAAACGGGGACAATAAGACGAGTAAAAAAACGAAAAACCAACACTAGATGGACATCTCTCACATATAACAAAAGACATTAACTACAACCCATGTGACTTGACACACATATCGCCACAAAAAGAAAACCAAGATGAGGATACATAGAATACCAGCCAATACTAAAAGGCAGGGTCAAAGAAATAAAAGAACAGAAAATACCTTCATCTCCAGGCTAAAGTGAACAGAAAATCTTCAAAACCAAAAGACAACACAGGTGCCAAAAAGGAACTAGACCCGAGTAAGAAAGTAACATCGAAAATATACAATCATACCCAGTAAGAAACAAACAATACTCATGATAACATTCTGTCAAAAGGAAAAGGAAATTCAGCTCAAAAGAGTCCCAAATCGGAAGTGCAAGAAACAACCCCAAAACAGTCATCCCAGAAAATAACCTTAAAAATAGCAACGGCAAGAGAACATATGTCCATTAACGAAAAACAGTCACTTTAAATACGAAGATCAATCCCCAGTGGGGAATTTCAGTCTGAGAGGGGAGGAGAAAAAAAAAGAAAAACCAGTCACAAGCCAGTGATGGGGCAAGAGAAGGGGAGGGAAAAAAAACATTGGGGAATAGAGTTAAATAATTCCGCTCAGGAGGCTTTCCAGCACCCAGCATCCAGGCCGCCAGCAAAAGCAGCGGAACGTGCCCTAACGGCCCAGCCAAACCCCGGGCCGAGGGAAACCATGTCTCCGGCGGGCGGACCAGGGTGCCGAAAGAATCATCCTGCTTGTCAGGAGGCCGGACCCGGACGCCAAAAGGAAAGAGCCGGTCACCGGGTGGTCGGGCAGTATCGGCCTGCCAACAGATCGGCTGAGGGAAGGTCGGCGAACCGGGGCAGCTGGAATAAACTCCCGCAGTCTCAAAAGCAGGGAAGGAGGGGCCATGGCGAGGACGGGGCATGGCCTGGAAAGCGCTCAGCGGTGGGTCAGCTACACAATCTCCGGAACCCGCCTGGGTCAGAACGACCATGGCACTGAGCTCCGATCGAGCGAGAGCGGCACCCGCGTCGGACCCCGATTGGGCCGGAACCTCCATGACGTCAAGCTCCGATCAAGCGAGAGCAGCACCCGCGTTGGACCCCGATTGGGTTGGAACCTCCCTGACGTCAAGCTCCGAACGAGCAAGAGCAGCACCCGCGTCGGACCCCGATTGGGCCGGAACCTCCCTGACGTCGAGCTCCGAACGAGCGAGAGCAGCACCCGCGTCAGACCCTGATTGGGCCGGAACCTCCATGACGTCAAGCTCCGATCGAGCGAGAGCAGCACCCGCGTCGGACCCCGATTGGGCCGGAACCTCCCTGACGTCGAGCTCCACTTGAACCAGCGGAGCACTCCCGGTGGACACCATGCCGAGAGCCGGACCCTCCAAGGTGGCACCTAGAGCAGGTTCGCCTCCAGTGACCCTGGGGAGAGGCTCAGAGGGACAAAAGGAACCGGGATCAGGATCACCGGCAGCGGCAGGGCCCGGCGAGACAGGCTCGAGTGCAGCAGATGGCTGCACCCGGCTCGCCCCCCCCGAGAGACAGGCAATAATGCTCCAGAAAGAAGATGAGGGATAGAAAATAGAGCACTTGCCTGATCTCGGGTTCTGCCGCCATCCAGGACTTCGATGCTCCGGGTTCAAACGGGAGGAGGTCGTCGTCCGGTTCCCACTCCGTCGTGACGTCATCCGCCCCTGGAGGAGGGGCTCCTGCAGCTCGAGGACCCCCCGACGTCATCGTCCACGCTGGCGGTTCATGAGGCGTGGAGGTGGGGGGCTCTCGACCCGCTGGACCGGACTGTTCATCTGCGGAGTCCCGGGGACGCTCCGTCGTTGGCACAGGCACCAACCAGTCGTCCGATCTCCTCTGCCCAGAAAATGGCTGCGGGGCTGGGGTCTTCTGCCCGAGGGCCGCAGGCTCACTCCTCGTCTGGCGACGCTCCTCAAAAGTCGAAGCGTGCTCAGCAGGGGGAGACACAGAGGCAGCGGGTTTAATTAACATATCAGCAGGGAGTTGAGGCTCGGGGGGCTGCAAACCCCGAGCCTCACCCCCAGGAGTCAGACAGAACAAATCACTATTAGATGGAAAAAAGTGAACTTGTACTTGCCTGCCTCCCGGAGGGGCGGTGGAACCTGCCGTTGGGAACGTCATTCCATCCTCCTCCCACCGGGTGGTGGCCGGAGACTCTCTTGAAGGAGGAGAGGGGCCCACTCGGGATGGTGTAGCCGCGCTGTCCACTGGAGTAAAACTTCTCAAACTCCCAGCCGCTGGAGAAGGCGTCGAGGCGGAGGGGGCAAGAGCCAAGTCAGGCCTGGCGTGACGCGCTGACAGCTCAGCGGGGAAAGCAGGCCCGGGGGGAAAGGCTGCAGGGATCTCCTCCAGGTGAGACGCCGGAGAGACAGCAGTGGGATGAATGGGGTCAGCCCAGTGAACCGGAGCGGGTTCCGGAAGGGAGTCGCGCTGAGAACGTCTCTGGCCACGGCGTCAACGTCTACGACGGGCCCCGGGTGGTGCGAACTCCAGGACTGGATCGAGGAAAGGATCCGGATTCCAGAGCGGGCAGCGGGAGCTCCGATTACTCCGCCTTTGGCCTCGCTCCTCCTCGATCTCCTGGAGCGCCTCGCGGTGGGCGGCGATCTCTTGTCTCCTCGCTTGGACGTCCAAGTGGTCGGTGTAGCGGGAAGACAACCGGTCGAGCGTTCCCTCAGCGCAGTCCAGGTAGTAGTGCGCTTCGGATGAGTCGTCAAGGCTGGCGGAAGCGCTGATGAAGTCATCCACCTCCTCCAGCGCCTCAGGCAGCTGGAGCCAGAGATCACTCCACCTTGCGGCCTCCTCCTCTTCGTACATCTGAATTATCTGGCGTTGGGCAGCGATGTCGAGTCTCCTCGCGTCAACCTCGGGGTGACCGTTGTAACGGGAAGGCAGACGGTCAAGCACCTCCTCAGCCCGGTCTAGATACCACTGTTCATCGGGCTGATAACCGAGGAGAGGAGGGGCGAGGGAGGTGTCTGGATGCCCATCGAGGTCAGAGGCGATGATGAGGATTTCATCTACCTCCTCCAGCGCCTTGGTCAGCAGGCCGTGGGAACCCCGAGAACGACTCCTGAGATGGCATATTTCCAACGCCACGTACCTGGACAGGAAGGGCAAAGTTCCCAGAACGCAACTTACTGAGAACGGCGTCTCCTTCTGGCGGCTGTCTACTGTCACGGCTGGCCCTCACGAGCCAGCATAAGACGCCACAGTTCAGTAAGTTGCAATTCAGTTCTTTTATTAATATCGCACAGGGCTTGGGTGTACAATACAACTTGCCACGCGGGCTTCGTTACACAACATAATATGAAAACACAACAGAGGTTAGCGGCTAGGACGAGGGGCACTCGTACGCCGCAAAGGCAAGGAATATAGAACGTGAAACAGGGAGAGAGTTATGGCAGAGACGAGGAGCTCTCGTCCGCCGCACTAAGGAAGGAACGTCAGCGAGGGAGAAGACAATTCCAAATAGCAGACAACTTACATGCAGCGGGATACGTCGGGGAACCCAAGAAGCATGTGATAGGAGACAGGGGAAAGTCATAAGACTTTTGACGAGACAGCCGCAGAGTCCAACTCACTCGCACTGACATTTAAAGCCAGCTGCTCATGATTGGAAATGCGGCGCAGCTGCTCTGACAGCTGAGAGCCCCCGAGCGTCTGGCCAATCAGAGCCCGGGAAGCCCGAGTGATGACACCAGCTGTCAAAACCTGACAGGGATGAGGAATAACCCGAGCGCGGACAAAAGCGCTCGGGATATGACAGCCATCAGCATCTAATCACATCTAATTAAAAATGTTTTCTGGAGATTTTCTAGGGGGGTGTCCAACATTTAATTTTTCCTACATATGGAAGGAAGGATGAGGCGCTCCAATATCCGAATACTCAACGTTCCTGAGACTCCAGGCCCAAGCACACTGGCAGCAGTCTCCAAACTACTATGAGAAGTGCTAAAACTGGATAAAGACATCCGGATTGACAGATCTCATAGGGGTTTACAGATACGAAACCAAGATGGCAAACCCCGAGTCATCATGGCGAAAGTTCACTTCTACCAGGACTGTGCTGACATCCTCCGCTGTGCCAGGGAATCCGAACTGCTCCATTTCAATGGGACCGAGCTCCTCATATTCCCAGATTATCCTCCGAGTGTTGTGCAGGCCAGATCCGCCTTCATCGAGGTGAGGCGACTACTCCATGGACAGGATGGCGTCAAGTACGGACTCCTGTATCCAGCACAACTCCAAATCACACGTAATGGAGCCAAAAAATGGTTTCAAAGCCCAGATGAAGCCATGGTTTATGTGAAAACTAAAATCCTGCCCAGCAAGAGACTGACAACAGAAATGAGGGAGAACAACCATACTCCACATCTAAATACGGTTGGTGCTGTCCATTCTGTTATTTAAAATATTTGATCCTGACAGTTAAATTGAAGGCACCTAACAATCTCAAATACTTTTTTTTCCCTCCCACTTATTTGTCCTACTTTCAACTGATGAGACATACCAAACCAACTGGATAACAATTTGCAGCACATCGATATCAGTTATTTTGTCCTATGACTGTGTTCATTGTGTAGACGTTGGAAGAAATGTTTGTTCTCACACTTTTATTTTAGAAATACTTTTACTATACTGTTATTGTGTAAAGTGCCTCACACAAAGTCACGTTCCATATACAGCAGAGTTATGTTGTCTTAGAGTTAGTGTTTCCTCAAATAAGCACTTGAATGTATAGACATTTTTGCGAGGGGATGGGGAATTACCTTGTTCTGACAGGTGAAGGTTGGGGGTTAACTGTATCAGACTTTAATAACAGCCTTTTTTAATTTTTTTTTATCTACTATTATTATTTCTTTTTTCAAGGGTTCTCTCAAAACTCCAAAAAATAGAAATGTATACAAAATCTATACACCACTGATATCACTGTCTTAAATATGACCACAACTAACACGGAAATTTCAAACAAGCCAGTTGGATGCAATGTCACCTTTATAAGCTGGAACGTAAAATCCCTAAATAGCCACATCAAACAAAGGAAAAATTTTAAATCACCTGGGTAAATTAAATGTGGGAATTGCTTATCTTCAGGAGACACACCTCCGAATTTCTGATCATTCTCGACTCAGGGGAGGATGGATCAGGCAGTCATTCCACTCAAATTTCCACTCCAAATCTAGAGGTGTTGCCATCGTTATTAACAAAAATATCCCGTTTGTCATGTCAAAGGTCGAGACAGACCTCTCAGGGCGTTACTTAATTGTAATAGGCAGGCTGTTATAACACATTATTCTAGCTAATGTATACGCACCACATTGGGATGACAACACTTTTTCCTTAATTTTTTTTGCCCAAATCCCAAATATGGATACACACCATTTAATCCTTGGAGGAGATATGAACTGTGCATTATCACCTACCCTGGATCGTAGCTCCTCTAAAACTGTGTCCACATCTAATATGGCTCATCAACTGCAGCTGTTTCTTAACACAAATAATGTGATCGATGTGTGGCGCTTTAGAAATCCTACATCTAGAAGCTATACCGTATTTTTGGGACTATAAGGCGCACCGGATTATAAGGCGCACTGTAGCTGCCATGGGGAGAACATAGTGACTAGCATCTTAGATAAGAACAAAGAGCAGAGTTTCCTTGGAGATAACAGGAAGTTGTGAAAGTGTGATCTTTTGTGTGTCAGAGAATGCATTTTAGGATCCTTTGTGTTTCAGAGACTGTGAGGGGGGATGTTAAAGGATTAAGGAAGTGAATGCATTGTGACCTTTTATGTGAATGCAATGTGACTTTTGAGCTGTAGAAAGACCTGAGTATTTAAGGGACGAGTTTTGTCTAAGATGTCCTCTTGCTACTATGCTCGTGTTGGAGATGTGTAATAAACTGCCTGAGACAAATCTGCCTCGTCATTTACACACTCCACAGCACCATCAATGAACGGTCTATTTGATGGTCTAATTTCATACATAAGGCGCACCGGATTATAAGGCGCATTAAAGCGAGGTAGTCGGAGCCGGGAAAAAAAAAAATTTGCGTGCATGGAAAGAAAATCCTATCTATAGTCATTATAGACACATATAGCGCGATTGTCTGCGAGTGTGAATGACCTGCTCCATGAGCAGGCGGAACGTTTTTAGTCCATGGCTGTTTACATCACCATATTGGCCAGAATATCGCTCGATACTCGATACGGCTCGCTCTCTGCCGGAGAGCGAGCTGTATTTACAGCCGTAAATATGTATTTACAGCCGTATTTACTGCTCCCGTTCACAGCTAAACAGGAGCAGTTTCGATGCCGAAATTTCACATACAAATCCTAATATACGTGTTCTATACACCATCAGCTTTTGGGTATCGACTACCTCGCAAGGTAGTATTGACTACCTCGCGAGGTAGTCGGATCTGGGAATTTTTTTTTTTTTTTTTTTTGCGTGCATGGAAAGAAAATCCTATCTATAGTCATTATAGACACATATAGCGTGATTGTCTGCGAGTGTGAATGACCTGCTGAGATGGTGAGATGGTGAGATGGGCGCGCATGGAGTGGCAGATCAATAGGGATGGAGATTTGTGGAAAAAGCCATCCAGCCATTAAGTTGAAGCACATATTACTCCGCGAGGCTCCTGACTACCGTAATGCTCCGAAAATCCATCAAGCAGTTCGGCTTCGTAACTTACCAAAGTCGTACTAAAACATTTTTGACAGATTTTTGAGCACCGTGTACCACATAAAATCGGTTCGAGGTCAGTAAACACAACCAGAATTAATACATAAGGCGCACCAGATTATAAAGCGCACTGTCGGTTTTTGAGAAAATTAAAGGATTTTAAGTGTGCCTTATAGTTTAAAAAATACGGTACTTTTTTTTCACCAGTCCATGGAACGTACTCCCACATAGATTATTTCTTCCTGGATAAATGACTCCTCCCACTGGTGAATAAGTGTGAATATCATGCTATTTTTATTTCAGCTCATGCCCCTTTACTAATGACACTGCACATACCAATCTCCCACAGTAATTATCAACCCTGGCGTCTTAATACCTTATTACTCTCCAATGAAAACTTTGTTAAGTTCATTTCAACCGAAATATCCTTTTTCCTTGAACATAATCAGACCCCTGGAATATCCCCCTCAACAGTGTGGGAATCAATGAAGGCGTATCTCAGAGGACAAATAATATCATATAGTGCACAACAAAGAAAAAAAAACACAATATGAAACTTGAGCAGTTAACAAATGATATTCTTAAATTAGACGCAACACTTGCTGTCACGCCATCTGATAACTTATTTAAACTATGGCGGACTCTCCAAAGAGAATTCAATCTCTTATCAACCAGACGTATCGAAAACTTAATAAATAAGTCCCAAAGTAAAATATATGAATGTGGCAAAAAGACTGGAAAAAGTCTAGCCCACCAACCCCATCAGAAAACTATGACTAGAACTATAGCTGAGATAAACGATGAATTTGGTATCAAACATACAGATCACTCAAAAATTAATTCATGCTTTCACAAATTCTTTTCGAAACTGTACGATACCGAATCACTTGGCAACCATGCTTTATTTGAATCATTCTTCAGGGAAATAAATGTCCCCAGAATTGACAATGAAATTTCATCTGATTTAGATAAACCATTTACTATAGTGGAACTTAGAAACGCAATTAAATCTGTGCAAAATGGAAAAACCCCTGGGCCTGATGGGTTCCCTCGTGAATTCTTCAAGAAATTTGCTGACCAACTATCTCCTATTCTTCTTTCTGTATTTGAAGAATCACTCATTACTGGCTTTCTTCCACCGACTATGTGACAAGCGGTTATCTCTTTCATCCCTAACAAAGATAAAAATCTCTTAGAATGTAATTCATTTCGTCCTATTTCACTCTTAAATGTGGACAGTAAAATCCTTTCAAAAATGCTAGCCTGCCACTTAGAATCAGTCCTGCCCTCAATAGTGGCTGATGATCAGACAGGCTTCATTAAAACACTGTCACTCATTTTTTAACATCAGGCACTTACTCAATGTCCTTTATGGTCCCACTTCACCCAAAACTCCAGAAATACTAATATCACTTGATGCTGAGAAGGCTTTCAATCGGGTGGAGTGGGACTATCTTTTTTACACCCTTCAGCAGTTTGGCTTTGGCGAGGGATTCATCTCGTGGATAAAAGTTTTGTACTCTTCACCTTTCCTGCAGTCTCCAGCCTGGAGGCCAACCAGTCACTGCCAGCACCAGTCTTCAGCCAAAGCTTTGCATGGACCCTCCTGCAGTCACTGGTCCAGTGCCCAGCCAGTCACAGCTAGCAACAGTCTCCAGCCCAGAGCCAAGCCAACCACAGCTAACACTTGTCTCCAGCCCAGAGCCAAGCCAGTTACAGCCAGCAGTAGTCTCCAGCCCGGAGCATAGCCAGCCACAACTAACACCAGTCTCTAGCCCAGAGCCCAGCTCACAACACTCAGCATCAGTCTCCAACATCAAGTCTAATCAACCACTACCAATAAGGGAAGGGAAGATGGAAGGAAGGAAACTTCAGATTCAGTGGCCTAAATCCAGTCTGAGGAGAGAATGGGAGACCATTGACTCAGATCTGGTCCTCTTACTGGAACAACAGAAGGGCCCCAGTCCTGGAGGCCCCGGACTGGGGCGCAGCACCAACGGAGGTCTCAAATGGAGGGGAAGCAGCACCCACGAAGGCCTCGGACGAAGGGGGAGCAGCACCCATGGAAGTCTCAGATAGAAGGGGAGCAGCACCCACGGAGGTCTCAGACGGAGGTGGCACAGCACCCACGGAGGCCCCAGACTGGGGCACAGCACCCATGGAGGCCTTGGACAGAGGGGGAGCAGCACCCACAGAGGCCTCAGGAGGAGAGGAGGGACCCACGGCAACCTTGGGAGAGTGCTCAGACACATATAACACAGACACCGGGTCAGAGTCACCGGCAGCAGTGGAGCCCAGCGGGGAGGCCCCAGGCGCCACAGACGGCTGCACCTAATCCTCCCTACCAAGAGCCAGGCAAGATCTCTCAAGGACAGATAAAGTAAACACAAAAGCAAGAACTCGCCTGAGCTTGAGCTCCACCGCCATCCAGGACTCCGGCAATCCAGGCTGGGGTATCTCGGCTCTCTCCGCCTGGGTGTCCATACCAGACACAGCCACCTCAGGGGAAGGAGAGGTTGGACCAACGGAGACCTCTGGCGAAGAAGCGGGAACCACGGAGACCCCCGGTGACGATGGAGGACCTGTGGTGACTGACAGTGCTAACTCCCGTGCAACCAGATCCAGGGGACACTCATCTCTCAGCTCAGGATCCGGGGTACGGGTGGCACTCTCCTCTCATTCAGGGTGCGGCTGCAGGGCTGAAGCTGGAATCTCCAGAGATGCAGGCTCCTCTGTCGTCCGGCAGGACCGGCGGATACTCAGAAACAGAAGGGGGGGAGACAGGAGAAGGAGAAGATTTCAGCGCAGCAGCAGCAGAAGGGGGACCTCAACCAAACTATGGGGCTGCAGCTGAGCCCCCCCACCAAAAATCAGGCAAGTTAATTCATCATTAGGTGTTAAAGAGTGAGAAGTTACTTGCCTTAATTCTGGGGCAGTGATGGTCGCTGCTGCTGGTGTCCCAGATGATTCCCTCTCGACCTGCGCAGTGGGCGGGGGCACCAACACCACGGCAGGCAGAGCTGGCCCTGCAGACCTGGTAACAACGGCCAAATTCTCAGCTGCAGTGGAGGAGTCCCTCTGGCGCACAGCAGCTGGACGGCGGTGAGAGGCTGGGTGTGTCTGCTCTCAGGGGCGTTCTCCTGTCAGCTTGAAACAGACGGTGGATGACGAGGAGGTGAAATAGGCTCCCGGTGAGGCTGGTGAGACACTAGGGTCGGGGGACGTCTCCTCGTCTGTTCCGCCCTGGGCGTCTGTGACAGCAGGTCTCCCACCTGGCTGCAGGGTCCGTTTGGAGAGCTGAGATGATGTATAGTAACCTCGCATACCTGGGGTAGCTCCCTATCCCAGGGTGCTCCTCCACGATGGTAGCAGCCGCCTCCACATTCCGGTGAACCTCCTCCAGCGAGCAGGAGATGAATGCTGCATCCACAAACTCCTGAGCAAAGTCCGCCACCCACAGTTCATCAACAGTGGGGCCACTCACTCCAGACTTTTTTTGGTTAGCGGGGCCCCAGCATGCTGGTGGCATAACAAAAGCGTGTGTACTACCAAGAAAACAAGGGGATGAAAGGAAAAATGATTATGAAAAAAAACCCGCCAGAACCTACAGCGGCTGGTGTCCACTGTTGGTCGTGTCCTTCTGTCATGAGGCTACCCTTTAAAGGGCAGAGGAAGGACACCAATGGCACGCTGTGGTTTGGCACATTTATTAACTGAACAGGTGAACCAAAAATACACACAGAACACAATCAACAGAAAACACACAAGCGCTGGAGGAGAGTGGGGCTCAACGTCCAGGAGGACTGAAGCCTGGGAACACCGGGCCAAGGGGCAGAATCCAGCCGGAGCACTCCCAAAAGCAGCGGGCCTCACAGCTGGAAATAGAGGGAAAAACTGACCTGGACGAAGTTCTCCTCTCTGCTCGACAGCGAAGCACCAAAACACTCAGAGCACGGCTGTGCATCTGAGGATGGCTGTAGCGATCAACTGTGCAACCGTGAAGTAGGACACGACAATGGGAAACAGTTGAGCTGCCCTATAAATACTGTGCTAGATGTTAAGCAGGTGTTGATACATGAGTGGAGAAAGTAATCAAAATGACAAATGACAGCTGTGCAACCCCCGAAGCAAAGTTTGACAGCCAGAAGCTGCACAGCACTGTCAAAATAAAAGTACAGACGAGAACACAAAATAGAACAAGATACAAAATGACACTACAAACAGGACAATAAGAATGCGGCTAAGAATATAAACCCCTAATCAAACGGCGACCAAATACAACAGATGACAATAAATAAGGAAATAAACAAACAGAAACAGACTTACTACTACCAGGAGACTGGGCACGGCCCCACCCGTGCCCAGGATCATGACAGTTTTCCCCAGAGCAAAGGGCTCCTATTTGGTTTTCTCCAGAGCAAGAGGCTCTTACATTATTTTCTCCAGAGCAAGGAGTTCCCATGTTGTTTTCTCCTGAGTTTAAAGATTCTGTGTTGTCACCCCCTGAGTTTAAAGGTTGTGTTGGCATCTCCTGAGTTTAAAGGTTCTATGTTGTCACTTTCTGAGTTAAGTGTCCATATTGACAAGTCCTGTGGTAAAAGGCTCCTTGTTGCTTCCTTCTGAGTTTAAAGTTTCCATGTTATCATCTCCAGAGTGTAAAGATTTTCTGTTGTCACCTCCTGAGTTTAAAGATTTTCTGTGGTCATCTCCTGAGTGTAAAGTCGCTGTGTTATCATTATCTCTAGAGTGCAAAGTACCTGTGCTCTCATTAGCTCCTGAGCTTAAAATTTCTATGTTGTCATTACCTCCTGGGTTTAAAGTTTGTGTTATCACCAAAGCAAGAAGCTCCTGTGTCATCTCCTGAGTTTAAGATCTCCATGTTATTATTTCCTGAGGTTAAGGCTCATATGTTTACTCCTGACCAGAAAGCTCCTATGTTGTCACCTTCTGAGCATAAAGTTCCTATGTTAGGTCCTGTGTTAAAAGCTCCTGAGGTCAACGCCCCCATGGTGCCGTGTTCGTCCATCTGGTGGCCCTTGGACTTTGGTAGGCCACCTGATGCGCTATGTTCATCCATCTGTTGGTCTATGGACTTTGGTAGGCCGCCAGACCCACCATGTACTCCAGTCTGGGGAGCCATGGGCTTGGGTAGGCCCCCAAATCGGCCTTGTTCCCCCATCCGATGGCCATGGGTCGATGGAGGACCACCCAACCCGCTTTGTTTATTGGTTTGGGGCCTGGGCCTTTGCTTGGTTCCCCAAGCTGCATTTTTGTTTTGGACTCTATGGTGGGGGAGTAGAGTGTGTTTCAGCCTGCCTGGTCTGTGCACCCGCCACCGTCCCTGGGAAGATGATTATATTTTTTGTTTTCTTTTGTTTGTTGTTGTTGTAATGTCTTGGGGTGTCTGGAGTCTACCCCTTAAAGGGGAGCAATGTCAGAGTCGGGGTATGGTCTGGGGACCATGCCCACATTTTGAGTTTAGTTTTGTCTTGTTTCTCTGTTTGTTACAATTCTTTATTCCTTGTGATCTTTCTCTTTATTAGTATTATTATTTTCATCATGGTCACATCTTGTAGTTTATTCTTGTCGTCATGTTGGTTTGGGCTTTTATTTTGACAGCGCCTTTTGTTTACTTTCGTTTTCACGTAGCTTGTTTCATGTCTTAAGTTTTTGATTATTCATGGCTGTTTATTATTTTGTTAATTATCTTTTCCCTATTTAAGGGGCATCACCCCATAGTTCGGGGCAACGTCCTTAAGTCATACAGTGTGATCAACACGCTTCGGTTTCTGTATGCTGCCTGTATCCAGCCAAGTTTTGTCAGTGTTGTTCCAGCTTCCGAGCTGTAATTACTTTGTGTTCCATTAAACCTTGCCAACTGCAAGTTCAGTGTTTGGGTCCTGAATTCCACCCCTGGAGGGGCCAATTGTGACAAATGGTGGACTCACACTACAACATTTGGACCAACTTTTACTGACGTTTTGGCAAACGTCTGGCTCTGCTGGCAAAAACTGGTAAAAGTTAATGATAGTTCCTGTTTGTTGGCAAATGCTGGCGAAAGCTGTGTTCTTTGAAAATTTTCAGCATGAAAAGTTGCTAACTTTTGGAAATTTCAGCATGAAAATTTGCCAACGTTTGGAAATTCATGTTGGTGAAAGTTGTGCTCAGTTTGTAAAAGTTCCTGGGTGCTGGGCTAAGTTGTGCAGAGCTCACCTAAGTCGGCCTAAGTTAAGCTCCATTGGCAAATGTTGACTGAAATGCTGGTGGAAGCAGATGTTTTTAGACCGAAACTCACTTCAAACATGCACGAATGCAAGAGCGAAGAAGTGTCACTGTCCATGGTGCTGGAATGCCAAAAGCCAAGAGAAGGGGGAATTTTAAATAAAAGAAAAATACACATACTCTCCCAAAATGTGACAGCCCAAAAGAAAAAAAAAAGTCCTCATTGCAAAATTTACTGTTCTTAATTTTCTGCTCCATGCATAATCATTCTGCAGGATTTATTGGTTTGGCTTCTATTGTGGGGAATCAAGAAGTGCTGATGTGGTGTCAAAAAGTCTCTCTTGGTTGTCCATTGATTCGATGATGACCGTCCCTCATGTGTTAAGTCCTCTTCTTGTGTGCGCAAAGAGATGGCTGTTTAGGCCGATCTTTGATCGGCAGACACGGCTGCAGTACGGGCAAGGAAACTGCCCAGGTAATAACGCCTTTCTTCGTGCCCATGCTTCAGCTACATCAACTCACCTCTTCTCTTCAAAGTAGTCTCGCGCCTGGGTAGTGAGGGCGCGCCAGCCTGGCCTGTCCATAGCTCGCAGCTCTAATTGTTTGGGAAGGATGCCAGTGTGTCTGATGTTGAGCTTCACGCAGTCTTTGAATCTTTTGCATGGTCTGCCTTGGTTCCACTCCCCAGAGCAGAGTTCGCTGTACATGAGTTGCTTGGGCAGCCTGTGGCCATCCATCCGGATCACATGACCAACCCATCGGAGCTGGGCTTTCAGAATCATGGCCTCGATGCTGGTCATCTCAGCTCTGTCCAGGACCTCAAGGTTTGTGACCCGGTCTTGCCAGTGAATGTTAATGATCATCCATAGGCTTCTCATGTGGAACTTCTCCATCTGCTTCAGGTGTTTTTTGTACACAGTCCACGTCTCACATCCGTAGAGAAGGCTGGTGAGGACGACAGCCCTGTACACTTAGAGCTTCGTGGACAGCTGGATTTGTGCTGGTTCAGGACGCGAGCTCGGAGACAACCGAGAGCTTGGCTGGCCTTGCAGGTTCTGGCGTTGATCTCCTTATCCAGGCTGCTATCATTGCTGATGGTGCTGCCGAGGTACTTAAAGTCATCTACCGTCTTCAGTTGGGTGCCCTTGATGGAGATAGAGGGGAGAGGGACGGTGGAGGCGGGTGTTGGTTGGAACAGTACCTCTGTCTTGCTGAGGCTGATGGTAAGACCAAAAAGGCGGGAAGCTTCTGCAAACTTATTCACGATGATCTGGAGATCAAACTCCGTGTGGGCCATGAGGGCACAGTTGTCAGTGAAAAGCGCTTCCAGGATAATCTTTTCAGCGACCTTGGTCTTAGCCTTCAGTTGGCGGAGGTCGGACAGTGAGCCGTCAAGTCTGTATTGCCAGTATACCCCAAGGTCCAAGTCCCTGAAGACATGGTTGAGGACGCAAGAGAAAGAGAGGTTGAAGAGAACCGGGGCCAGAATGTACCCCTGCTTGATGCCATTGCTGATATTGAATGGCTCCGATACCTCTCCACCTGAGAGAACCTGCCCAGTCATGTTGTCGTGAAACTGGCGTATGAGGTTTACAAACTTGTCTGGGCACCCAAGCTTGGATAGGATGATCCAGAGGGCCTCCCTGTTCACCGTGTCAAAGGCCTTAGTCAGGTCAATAAAGACCGCATATAAGTCCATGTTTTGTTCTAGACATTTCTCCTACACTTGGTGGATGGAGAAGATCATGTCCACAGTGCTGCGGTTTGGGCGGAATCCACACTGTGTTTCTGGCAGGTTCCCTTCAGAGATGTTGTTAATCAGTCGGTTGAGGAGGACCCGGGCCAGTATTTTTCCAGCAATAGATAGAAGGGAGATAAATCGGTAATTGCCGCAGTCAGACTTGCTACCTTTATTCTTCAACAGGGAGACAACAGTGGCATCCCTGAAGTCTTTGGGCAGTTGTTCTTCATCCCAGATGCTGGTGAGGAGGGAATGGAAGATTTCAAGGGCCACAGGACCGGCTGATTTGAATATTTCTGCAGGGATTCCATCCATCCCAGGTGCTTTGCCTCAATTGGTCTGCCTAATCGCATTCAAGACTTCGTCCATTGTAGGGGGGAAGGTCAAGGCAGTGGACGGTGGGTTTTTGTGGGATCAGATCGAGGGCGTGGGGGTCTACAGTGGAGGGCCTGTTGAGCAGGTAGCTGAAGTGCTCTCTCCATCACGCATTGATGCTGCTCTTCTCCTTCAGCAGAGTTGAACCGTCTGCTGACAGGAGTGGGGCAGTGCATGGCTTGGTAGGTCCATATACTTCCTTGATGACGCTGAAGAATATCTTGGAATTCTGCGTGTCGGCGTATCTCTGCACCTCATCTGCCTTCTTCTCCTACCATTCATTCTGCATCTTTCGCAGCACTGCTTGTGCCTGTCTCTGGAGGTGCTTGAGGCAATCACGCTTGGAAATGGAAGTGGGGTCATTCTGCCACTCAGCAGACTCAGCACAAAGGCCTTCTGCTTGTCATCCAGGAGTGTCTTGATGTTCTTGTTGTTCTCGTCGAACCAGTCCTGGTGCACTCGTTTCCTGGGGCCGATGGTGGTTTTTGCTGACTCCATCACCAGTGCTCTAAACTGTTCCCACCTTGGTGTTGGACAGCCACTCAGGGGTCCATGGGCAATCAGTCGGCCGTCCAGATCTTCTGCAAATTCACTACGTCGCTGAGGTTGTTCAAGTTTGGCGACGTTGAACGCTGGCCTGATGACTTTTGGTGTCTTGCGGTGTGTTCAGGCAATATATAGGGATAGGATGGAGCTGACTAGACGGTGGTCCATCCAACACTCTGCTCCGCGCATGGTCCTGGTGATCCTGACATCATAGATGTCTCTCTGATGGCAAATGGCAAAGTCTATCAAATGCCACTGCTTGGATCTTGGGTGCATCCATGTTGTCTTATATTTGTCTGCTTGTTGGAACAATGTGTTTGTGATAGTGAGGTGGTTTTCAGCACAAAGGCTCAAGAGCATCAAGCCGTTGGAGTTCAATTTTCCAGTGCCGTGTGGCTCCAGCACGCCTTTCCAGTTACAGCAGTCTGTCCCAACTCTGGCGTTGAAATCGCGTAGCAGAATAAGTTTGTCATTGGGAGGAGTGTCCTTCACGAGGGTACTGAGCTCCTCATAAAAGGCTTCCTTCACTTCATCGCTGCTGGTGAGAGTTGGGGCGTACGCGCTGATGAGGGTAATGTGCCGGTTACGGTTGAGGAAGAAACAGAGTTTCATCAGCCATTCATTAACTGATGTTGGTAGGTCAGGAAGTTGCTTGAGAACCGATGTCTTGATGGCCAGTCCTACTCCATGGATCCTCTCTTCATCTTTGGCCTTGCCTTTCCAGAAGAAGATGTAGCCACCTTTTAGTTCGGCCACAGATCCTTCTTTGGCTAGTCTGGTCTCACTGAGGGCCGCAATGTCAATGCAGTAGCCGGCCAGTTCTCTTGCAATGAGGGCTGTTCTTCTCTCAGGCTGTTCTTCTCTCATTCCACACACCAAGAATTAGTTTCTTTCTTCTTTGGTTTCGACTGCTTGGGGGGTAGAACTGCCAGCCACGGTATGCTGGCCAGCAGGAAGGGACAAGCATTTGTTTGGGACACATTTTCTAGTCCCCTCCCTTATGTGAGGGTGAGCAATGCTGTCCTAAGGAAGTTGCTCAGTCACCTGGGGGAACACCGAACTCCACTGTTGTCCCGGGGTCAGAAGGACAGCGACTACTGCTGCCAAGCTGCCTGCATGCAGGGTTCAAGCTACAACTGCCAGTGGTCACCTCTACCTGTTGCTTCACTCGTTCCCCATCGCCGCAGGACTGTTGTGGGGTTGTGAGGTCTAACACACACGAGGAAAACCTGTGCAGGAAAGTTTTTTTTAAAAGTGGGAAAGTCGATGCACAGGGGCAATCCCACTCTTTTGGCCTCAAAAGCCAGGATCTGGTGGGACGAAAAGAGTCGTCACGACCAGGGACTTCCTCGGCTGCAGTGGATGACCATGATGTCTACAGTGCCTTGCTGTGCCCTTGCGTTCCACAACGCCTGCTGTTGCCGCCTTCATGACCGTTGGGACAAAAGAGGACCTCATCTGCTCAATCCGCCGACTACAGTCTTCACATGCTTGGGTATGCATACCCTGTTTAACTTACCGGAGGGTTTGAGGCCTGACCAGCTACCCTTACTTGGTTTAGCCCGCCTGCCAAAGCGGTTTACCGGGGTGTGGCCGCTGCACATGCTATAGCTTCGAGGAGCCACAGGTGACAGTTGGGTACCAGGTGGGAACCAATGTAGAATGAGCTGTCCTAAAAAGGACATGGCAAGCCCCCCCTACAGAGGTACTATCCCTCCCCAGACACCCCAAGTGTCTGGGGTGGAGAGACGTGAAACAGTCAAAATATAATCACCCGTCATTTTATTTATATGATGAGACACTAAATAGTTTTTTTATTCCATCCCACATTCAAATTTAAATTGCAGACTTACTGCTGGAGTCTGTTGGTAGGCTTTATTGTATTATTTTTTAGAGGAATGAATGAATGAATGAATGAATGAATGAACAGGGGGAAAGAGTATGCAGAAGTAATTACATAGGAATATAGTGTCATGAGCTGAGCACTGGAGATTTCCCCATGCTCAGTCTCATGACTTTTCTCTATATTTGTTTATTTGTTGTATTTTGTGCTTTTGGTTTCTGTATATCTCGTAATGTTTCTTATTTATGTCATAGTTTTGTTACTCTTGTATGTGACATTAGTTTGTATTTATTTCTTAGTCTGTATTCATTGACATTGAATTCTTTATATCTTACTGTTGTGTTCTCCCTCTGGGTGAACACAACACCACTTCCGGGTTTTTGCTCCATGGTGGGCAGTGTCCCTGTCAGCTGTCAGCCCTGTTCTCTCCTCTCTCATTGCTCCCAGCTGATCCAAGTTATAATTATTGTTTCCTCCTGCCTGCTCTGGTTCCCACACCTGTTTTAATTTGTGTTATGCCATATTTAAGTACTGCTGCTTGGTGTTTTCCTCGCTGCGGTCTTGCGTATCCTACCAGACGTAGGATTTGACGTCCCCTATTTTTTCTCTCTCTATTATCGTATTAATCTCTCTGTGGCTTTTAGTTATTTTGTGCGCATTGTGCTTTTTGTTTATAATAAACCTTCACAAACTCACAGTCCAGTGCGTGGGTCTCCTCTCTGCCCCGGAAGGGCATTTATGACAAAAGACCGCAGCCAGTTTGTGACCCAGCTACTGTGGGGGGGTTTTTTTAACTTCTCCTATTTTTCTGTTTTTCTCCAGAGCTCTCATCATGTCCCCAGTACACTGACCTCCAACAAACAAAGGGAGATCGGCAGCAGGGGCCCCGAGTATAGTGGAGCAGTGGGCCGCCGAGTTTATCCAGAGCTTTGTGGATGAAGCTCTCGCCTCCCGCAGCCCAAAGAAGATCTGGGAGAGTGTGAACTCAGTGACCGTTATTGTCAAGGCGCACCCAGGATTGTGGAGGTACTCCCAATTCGCGGAGTTGTTGGCCACGCTCTCTGTCCTCCAGGAATCCTTCCCTGGGCTGACATGGGGGCCACCTCCAGCGAGCCTGAAGTCAATGCAGAAGCACGCTCCGCGGCAGACACCCTACTACACTACCAGTTCGCCCATTTCTGCTCCCGCTCCACTGGCTCCAAGATGCCGCCACCCAGCTCCGGACAGCCGGAGGAACAGCCCCACCTCTCAGGCAGCAGTTTCCCCTTCACCAAGGCAGAAGACTCCAGCAGCAGTGCCCTGTTTGTGTTTTTCCTCTCCGGCTGTTCCGCCAGCTTCCTCTTTCTCCGCAGCTGCTGTTCCCTGCTTCTCCTCACCGTTCTCTCCCGCTGCTGCGGGGTCGGCTGTTTCCTCTCCGGCTCCGCCCATCACTGGGGCTGCAGGGGCGGCTCCTCAAGGTTCCCCTGGGAGGCCCTCTTCAACGGAAGTCAAGGAGAGGGTCGATCCAACACCAGCTGCAGCAGGAAACATCGTGCCCTGGGAACACAGGCAAGTGTCTTTTCATTTTCTCACATTTTATGATGATATGCCTTGCCTAATTTCCGGTAGTGAGGCTCAGTGTTTGCAGTCCCCTGAGTCCTCACCGCCTGCTGCAGTCATTAATTTCTCCCCTGTCCTCTCTGTGTCTCCTCCTATTCTCCCCAAGAGTCCACCTACTACTGGGTTGAGTCGCCGGGGGATGGAGGAGCCTGCAGCCCTGGAGAACCTGGTTCCAGCCCCGCAGCCATGGTCTGGACAGAGGGAGAGTACTGCCTGTGATATGGAGCCTGCACTGATGAGTGAACGTCCCCGGGCTTCAGCTGTGCCGGATCAGCGCCAGCAGGGAATGGACCTCCTGTTGCCACGCCGGGTGAGTCACCTGCATGGGTCACATTGCTGGGAGGTCCCGGGACTGCATCGACCACCATGCCTGCTGCTGGGACCGCCACAGTAGAGTCCGAGCTGGACCTTCAGAGGGCCGGGCCCGAGAAGTCATCGTCTGGATCGACAGAGTCCTGGATGGCAGTGGAACTTGAGATCAGGCAAGTGCTCTCCTTTGTCTTTGTTGTTTCTATGTTGGAGAGATCTTGCCTGGCTCTTGGTGGGGAGAGCCAGGTGCAGCTGAGCTCACCTCGCCTAGCTCCACGACCGCCGGTGATCCTGACCCTATTTCCCTTCCTCTCCTGTCTGAGCCTTTCCCCAGGGTTACCGGGGATCATCCAGCAATATCAGAGGTCTCCATGGGTCCAAGCTCGCTGCCTGAGGTCTTCGTGAGTCCAGCTTCTCCTGCTGACATTGTTGCGGGTGTTCTGTCCCAGCCTGGGACCTCCATGGGTGCTGCTCCCCCTCCGGATGAAGTCTTAGCGGGTGCTCCATCCCAGGCCGGGACCTCTGAGGGTGCTGCCTCCCCATCAGTTGAGGTTGTCACGGGTGCTCTGTCCCAGCCCGGTGCCGCCATGGGTGCAGCTCTTTCCCAGTCTGGGTCCACCAAGGGTGCAGCTTTGGCCCAGTCTGGGTCCACCGAGGGTGCAGCTTTGGCCCAGTCCGAGTCCTCCATGGGTGCAGCTTCACTCCAGCCCGGAGCCACCATAGGTGCAGTTTTGCTTCAGCCCGGAGCCACTGCAGGTGCAGCTTTGCTCCAGCCCGGAGCTACCATGGGTGCTGCTTTGCTCCAGCACGGAGCCACCGCAGGTGCTGTTACGTCCCAGTCCGGGGCCACCGAGGGTGCTACAGAGCAGTCCGAAAGCGTTGTGGTCCCCTCTCCTCTGCCAGATGCCGTCATGGTCCCCTCTCCTCTGCCAGATACTGTCGTGGTCCCCTCTCCTCTGCCAGACGCAGTCGTTGTTCCTCCTCCTCTGCCCGAGGCCATCATGGTTCCTCCTCCTCTGCCCGAGGCCATCGTGGTTCCCTCTCCTCACCCTGATGTCGGCATGGGTTCCCCGACTTCTCCATCTGGCTCACCGCTGGTTCTTCCCATTGGGCAGCCACCCCCTGGACCACCCTTTTCTCTTCAAGTGGTTAAGGAACTCTGGCAGACAACCCGACAGACTGTGCCACGGGGTTGGGTGGCCCAAGTTCTCTGGTAGGCCACCCGACTCTTTCCATCATGCCATCTGCCGGGCCTGGGATTTTAGCCGCCCACCTGAACTGTCCAGCTCTTCGGTCCAGGGGGCTTAGGTGGTTGGGGTTTTACCTGGTGTGGGTCCTGAGTGGGGTTTTGTTTTGTTCCCTCCTACCCTGTTCCCCCCACCACCCACCCGAGTTGGTTATTGTTATACTGCCTTTTTTTTGGGGGGGGGGGGGGTCCGTTTCTTTTTTGATGTATCCTGGGCATCTGGTCTCCACCTCTTGAGAGGGGGGCTCTGTCATGAGCTGAGCACTGGAGATTTCCCCATGCTCAGTCTCATGGCTTTTCTCTAAATTTATTTGTTGTATTTTGTGGTTTTGGTTTCTGTATATCTCATACTGTTTCTTATTTATGTCATAGTTTTGTTACTCTTGTATGTGATCATCCTAGCAGTCTGTCAGGGTGACAATGACTGTTTCATTTAGGTCTGATCAGATTCCTCCACGCAGCTCTATCCTTCGCCCTCTGCTGCCAGGAACTCCTGACCACGTTAACCTGGGCGACGCTCGAGCTGGTATGAGTTGCTTTCTGACTGACCATATCATGAAACTGCTTGCAAAGTATTTGAGTACCGCTAGCTTTTGCTGGACTAGTGGTACATTCCTGGCAGATAGAGGTATTATCAGTGGCAAGGACAGGCCAAGACAAACTGACTCCAGTATCTGTTGCAGAGGCTGACCAGATGATAGGTTTGTTTATCTCTGCTCTTTGTGTAGTGCATGTCACGATGCACCGACTGGCAAAAGTCCACCACAAACCTTGCGACAAATGTGCTTATCTGCCAGGATGTCCAGTCTTACCCCATGTAACTGGGAGTGGTCCACCACAGACCTGTGACAGATATTGTTTTTAATCATGTCAGGTCAGGCATTGGTTTGCTTGCTACAGGATAACCATGAAAACCGGTACTACCTGTCTTATGGGTTGGTCCGTCGGCGACTCAACCGGCAACCCCGCCCTTCCAGGGGCGTGGAGGGTGAAACTGGGAATCCTGGCATGTTAAAAACAAACTAGAGTAATATTCAACTTCATTAAAGTAAAGAAAATAACAAGCTAGTCCATCCTGTTTGAAACCTTGCTGGGTCTAGAAATTTAAGTTTAATTACAGGTACATCTCAAAAAATTAGAATATCATGAAAAAGTTCAGTATTTTTTGTCAATCATTTCAGAATGCAAAACCCATATATTATATAGATTCATTACACATAGAGTCAAGCCTTTACTTCTTGAAATTTTGATGATTATGGCTTGCAGATAATGAAAACCCAAAATTCAGTGTCTCAGAAAATTAGAATATTGTGAAAAAGTTCAATATTGAAAAGTCATGGTGTCACACCCTAATCAGCTAATTAACTCAAAACGCCTCCAAATGTTTCCTGAGTCTTTAAATGGTCTCTTAGTCCGGGTCAGTAGGCTACACAATCATGGGGAAGACTGCTGACTTGACAGATGTCAAAGAGACAGTCAATGACACCCTCCACAAGGAGGGTATGCCACAAAAGGTCATTGCTAAAGAAGCTGGTTGTTCAGAGTGCTGTATCCAAGCATATTCGTAGAAAGTTGAGTGGAAGGAAAAAGTGCTCTAGGAAAAGGTGCACCAGCAAAAGGGATGACCGCAGCCTTGAGAGGACTGTCAAGAAAAATCCATTCAAGAATTTGGGGAGCTTCACAAGGAGTGGATTGAGGCTGCAGTCGGTGCATCAAGAGCCACTATGCACAGACGAATCCCAGACATGGGCTACAAATGTCGCATTCGTCGTGTCAAGCCACTCCTGAACCAGAGACAACGTCAGAAGCGTCTTACCTAGGCTGTGGAGAAAAAGAACAGGACTGTTGCTCAGTGGTCCAAAGTCCTCTTTTCAGATGAAAGTAAATTTTGCATGTCATTTGGAAATCAGCCTTCACAAACTCATAGTCCAGCACATGGGTCTCCTCTCTGCCCCGGAGGGACATTTATGACATATATTTATTTTATGAAAATAAATAATGAAACGTATGCCAAAGAGAGATGTGTTCACTCTAAAAGCAGGTCCAGAATGGCAGGAAGCCTCCACAAACGCTGATCTTTAAATGAGTGTCACCTGACGCTGATGTCAGCTGACCTGCGCTGAGTATCCGTCTGCTTAAGTTAACCTAAGTTGGCAACAGCTACACATATGCTAGCCTAAGTTGACAAAAGTTTGCCAACACTGAATGCAACGCTGGCAAATGCTAGCAAAAGCTCATAAAAGTTTGTGTGCACTGGATTTAAAAAAAACCTGCTCACAAACGTAATTTCACCGATGTTTGGACTAATTTCTCTGATTTTTCAAAAGGTCTGTAAAAAAAGTCAGTCCAAACACTATAGTATAAACCCAGCTTAATATATTAAAACAATTGGTCAGAGAGGTCACTGTTGCGACTATCACCAAGATTTCCTCTGAAAAAATGCAGTAATATGATGCTATACATTCTAACAGAGCGAGGTACACACTAAGAAATCAAAGTACAGAAACAGACCTAAAAAGGTAAAAACGTTTGTCGCTCCAGCAGTACCCTAAAATGTACGAGAACTGTACCTTGAAGAACATATCTGGAGCCCCGGTGACAAAAATGTACCTTTAAATCCAAACAAAAGTTCATAGTTGCCACCTTAAGGACAATTTCTGCATTTTACACGGTACTTTTCTGAAAAGTACCCTGTGAGGTGCAGAAATGATACCTTTATTTTTCTGTGTGTATGATGAAAGCATCAGTCATGCAGTGTATAAGGACTGACTGATTTCTACCAGGACATTCTGCTTCTGCACCCTTGATCCCTCTTTTCTAACTCACAGCAGGTGTGACCGTGTCAGACGAGCGTTAGCAAAAAGGCCGGCAAATAAAATGCGACAACCAAATGGATAAATGTGCTATCACTGGCTAATAGTGCCAGACAGATATCATTGGTACCAAACTCTTTCAATAAAAGTTCAGTTGAACAAATTTAATCTGTAGGGGATACAGGCTGAAAGCCTTGACTGAATGCCTTTGATTGGCTTTAATGTATTCATGAGGAGACCTATTTATTGGCCAAACTATTCATGAAACGTCACAAATGCATCCCGCGCCTCCCTCGCTCAGTGAGTGGGTGAAAATGCTTCAAAGTTTCCTAGGACCTCCAAATGGATGTTTGGCCATACCACAGAGGACACGGAGAACACAAGCTAAGTGCTTCAGCAGCGGGTGACGCTAACACAGTAGGACAGGCTCATTGTGGCGTAAAGCAGAAGAGTGCTGTGTGAGGTGACTTATGGGACAATGGGGCCGCTTTTCGCAAATAAAACATGAGGCTTATCCTGAGCCTCGGAACTATACAGTCTCAGCCTCTGTCAAGTGTTTGGGGTTAGAAATAAAAGGCGGAAAAATCTGATTTAATGGTCCTGAACCGCCTGGATTGTCTGTGTGCACAATGAAGGGTAATTCAAAAAAATATTTATTTTTAGGAATTTGTAGCCACAATACCTAATGAATACATAAACATTTTTATTCTTGTTAAGCAAGATTAGTGTTCAAAGGATTACTTTTTAGATACTTCACATGTATTAGGCTTTAGCTTACTGAAAGAAACTAAACAAATTTATTAAGTGATATTTTTTCAGTAAATCATATGCATATTTTGTTTGCAAATAGATTAACTTACATAATTTTATTCAAAATCTTAATAAACATTTAATTCTGTAGTTAGAACAGTGTTTATAGTCCCATCTCATATCAAACAGTTGAAGTTAAAATTTAAGTGAGTAATCTAATAAAATATATGATTGGCGTTCGTAGCAGTGGGTTTTTACGGGACAGAGCTGCTATACCTGCCCCAACCCTCCTCACTTTCTTATCCGGGCTTGGGACCGGCAATGGCGGAGTTAATATATAATTAAATATATAATTTAAATATTCATTATATATAATTATATATATATAAATAGAATTTATACAGTGCATCTGGGAAGTATTCACAGTGCTTCACTTTTTCCACATTTTGTTATGTTACAGCCATATTCCAAAATGGATTAAATTCATTTTTTTCCTTAAAATTCTACACACAATACCCCATAATGACAATGTGAAAAAGGTTTTGGGGGATTTTTGCAAATTTATTAAAAATAAAAAACTAAGAAATCACATGTACATAAGTATTCACAGCCTTTGCCATGAAGCTCAAAATTGAGCTCAGGTGCATCCTGTTTCCACTGATGATCCTTAAGATGTTTCTACACCTTAATTAGAGTCCACCTGTGGTAAATTCAGTTGATTGGACATGATTTGGAAAGGCACACACCTGTCTATATAAGGTCCCATAGTTGACAGTGCATGGCTCCATAGCACTCTTGACCTCAGACTAGGGCGATGGTTCATCTTTCAGCAGGACAAAGACCCTAAGCACACAGCCAAGATACCAAAGGAGTGGCTTCAGGACAACTCTGTGAACGTCCTTGAGTGGCCCAGCCAGAGCCCAGACTTGAATCCAATTGAACATCTCTGGAGAGATCTGAAAATGGCTGTGCACCGCTTCTTCCCATCCAGCCTGATGGAGCTTGAGAGGTGCTGCAAAGAGGAATGGGCCAAACTGCCCAAAGATAGGTGTGCCAAGCTTGTAGCATCATATTCAAAAAGTCTTGAGGCTGTAATTGCTGCCAAAGGTGCATCAACAAAGTATTGAGCAAAGGCTGTGAATAATTATATACATGTGATTTCTTAGTTTTTTGTTTTTAATAAATTTTCAAAAACTTAAAAAAAAAAAAAACTTTTTTCATGTTGTCATTATGAGGTATTATGTGTAGAATTTTGAGGAAAAAAATAATTTAATCCATTTTGGAATAAGGCTGTAAGATAAAATGTGGGAAAAGTGAAGCACTGTGAATACTTTCTGGATGCACTGTATATAATTTTATTTAAATTACATCTCTGATCCCTGCATTGTTTTTGCAGGAAATAAAAATACAGATTTGCCAATTAATTATGAAGATGCAGAGATAACAGCTATGAACTGAGGGACATATTTAAAAAGGTATTTTTTTTATTTGTATACTCTACTGTCAACTTTGACTTATGCCGTTTTTTACCTTTAATTAGAACTTACAGTGGGGAAATTAAGTATTGAACACATCAATATTTTTCTCATTAAACATATTTCTGATGGAGCCACTGACCTGAGATTTTCACCAGATATCAGTAACAACCCAAGTAATCCATCCATACAAAGAAATCAAGGCAACTGTGTTCACAAAGCAAGTTATATTTGATAAAGTGGAATAACATAGGGAATAAGTATTGAATACATGAAGAAAAAGGGGTGCAAAAAGACATAGAAAGCCAAGAAACCAGTTGAACGCCATCAGAATTTAGGAAGCCATCCCATCCCCCATCAGTGCAAATTAATTTCAGATGGTTAAGTCCTTTGCAAGCAGTTTCATGAAATGGTCAGTCAGAAAGCAACTCACAGAGCTGTGTGGAGGAATCTGATCAGACCTAAATGAAACAGTCATTGTCGCCTGCGACAGACTGCTATGATGATGATGATGATGCTAGCCTTTAAATAGGTCTGTGAATATCAGATTGTCACACCACAAAGAACTCATGATGGGTAAAAGAAAAGAGCTTTCTCTAGACCGTCCCAACCTTATTGTTGCAAAACATAATAATGGCATTGGTTCCAGGTGCATTTCTAAACTGCTGGATGTTCCAGCTGGATGTTGGAGCCATCATTAAGAAGTGGAAAGAACATCATTTTACCATAAACCAGCCACGACCAGGAGCTCCTCGCAAGATTTCTGACAGAGGAGTCAAAAGAATTATCAGAAGAGTTATCCAAGAGCCAAAGACCAGGCATGGAGAGCTCAAGAAAGACTTGGAGTTAGCGGGTTCTGCTGTTTCAAAGAAAACAATAAGTAATGCACTCAACCAACATGGGCTTTATGCCCGCTCACCTCACAAGACTCCATTGCTAAAGAAAAAGCATTGTACAACATTTGGGCAAGCCAGTAAAATACTGGGAGAATATAGTCTGGTCAGCTGAGACCAAAATTGAACTTTGTGGATTCCACAGCACACAGCATGTTTAGAGGAGAAATGGCACTGCACATCAGCTCCAAAACACCATACCAACAGGGAAATTTGGAGGTGGGAGCATCATGGTGTGGGGGCGTTTTTCAGCACATGGTACAGGCAGACTTTATATAATTAAAGGAAAGATGAATGGACAAATGTACAGAGACATCCTTGATAAGAACCTGTTGCCATCTGCCAAGATGCTGAAGATGAAATGAGGGTGGACATTTCAGCGAGACAATGATCCCAAACACACAGCCAAGGCAACTCAACTGGCTCCAGAGAAGGAAAATAAAGCTGCTAGAATGGCCCAGTCAGTCACCTGACCTGAATCCAATTGAAAATCTATGGAACGAACTGAAGATGAGAGTTCATAGAAGACACCTATAGAACCTTCAAGATTTGAGGACAGTTTGTGTGGAACAATGGGCTAAAATCAGTCCTGAGCAATGCCTGTGCCTAGTTTCTCAATACAGGAGGGGTCTGGAAGCTGTTAAGATAAGACAAGATAAGATATGTTATGATCAGGTGAGTGCGCTCCCCCTCCCTTCCTGTGGGAGGTTCCTCTTCCAGTCCCCGGCTCCACAGGTAATCAGTACACCTGCGTGAGAGGATGCACCTGCTGCCTCTTCCCTGCCAGTGCTTAAAAGGACCAATTTGTGAACGCTCCAGCGCTGGCTCGTTGGGTATAGCTGCCATTTAAAAGAAGTAAGTGAAATTTAAGTTACTCAGGAATCCAGACATTAAACTCTCTTTCTCTTCCTCCTTCTCAGGTTGCTGCCATCGCCACAGTGCATCTCCAGGGGTTGTTGTGCACTCACCTGCTCCATCATCATCATCATCACTCTGGACTGCCTTCTCCACCCAATCAGATACCTCTCCCAGGCCTACTCATCCGCAACTTTCTCGCTGGTTCATCTTTGTCCTGCTGGGTTCCTCTGTCGGGCTCTCTGCTCCTATTTGTAAGAATATTCCTGTAATTCATTATTCCCAGTCTCCCTCCTCATAACTAACCTGCTCTCGTCTCCCTCCTTACAGGCTGGGTATTCCTCTGGTGAGTGAGGTGTTTTTCCTCTAATTCTGCACTTGCTTGTTCAGTAAAATTGTGTTTAAACTTTGCTTCTCTGTGTCGTGTGCATTCTCTGGTGTAGCATCCTGCATGTGAGCTGATTATTCTTGTAAACATGACAAGATAAGCCTTTACTAGTCCCACAGTGGGGAAATTCCAGGATTACAGCACCAAAGGGATAGCAGCACCCAGAGCAATAGTCAACAAGATAATAAGAACTGGTTAGCCAAAGCAGTAGATGAATATACATATGCACATAGATATATACACAGTGCAGGAGCACTGCAGCTAGATGGAATAAACAGCATTATGGCTTGTTAAATTACCCTGCAGAATATGAATATGTACCCAGACAGTATATTTCGCATTTGAATCAGCAGTGTTGTTGCCACCCTCAGTAATGATTGTTATTGTCCTAGTTGTGTATTGGAGGGGACGATCTCTATTGTGTAAAGTTGTTACATTCAGTACATTTAATACAACCTCTAGGAGCAGCCTTGGTTGGGTTATAAAGTCTGACAGCCGTAGATAGGAAGGACCTGCAGAAACTCTCCATCATGCACCCAGGATGACATAGCCTACCGCTAAATGAGCTCCTCAGTGCGTTCAGCGTGTCCTGCATGGGGTGGGACTCGGACCCCAGCAGAGATGACAGCATAGCCACCATCCTCCTCTCTCCTAACTCCTCCACTGGGTCGAGGCGTGGCGGCAGTACAGAGCTAGCTTTTTTTGATCAGCCTGTTCGGTCTCTTCCTGTCAGCTGCCGTGATGCCACTGCCCCAGCAGACCACTCCAAATGTGATGGCTGATGCCACCACTGAATCGTAGAAGGTCTTCAGGAGTGCCCCTTGCACTCCAAAAGACCTGAGTCTCCTCAAGAGGTACAGCCTGCACTGCCCCTTCTTGTAGAGCGCGTTGGTGTTCTGTAACCTGTCCAGTTTATTGTTCAGGTGAACACCCAGGTACTTATAGGATGTCACCATTTCAATGTCTGTTCCCTGGATGTTTATTGGTGCTGTGGGGGGTTGTCCTCGCCTGCGGCAGTCCACCACCAGTTCCTTAGTTTTCCTCGCATTGATCTGGAGGCAGTTCCGTAGGCACCAGTCCACGAAGTCCTAGATAAGTCCTCTGTACTCCGCATCATCCCCATGAGAGATGAGATCGATAATCGCAGAGTCATCAGTGAACTTCTGTAGATGGCAGTGTGGTGTGTTGTGTGAAAAGTCAGCAGTGTAGCGGGTGGACAGGAAGGGAACCAGAACTGTTCCCTGGGGGACCCCCGTATTGCAGATGATGGTGTCAGACACACAGTCCTGGGTTCTCACAAACTGTGGTCAGTTTGTGAGGTAGTCCAGGATCCACAATGACAGGTGCTGGTCCACTCCTGCGCTCAGCAGCTTGTCCCTTAGGATCACTGGTTGCATGGTGTTGAAAGCACTCGAAAAATCAAAGAACATGATCCTCACGGTGCTCCCATGGAGCACCAGAATACCTTCTCCCAGGCATTCTGGTACCCAGAGATGGTTTTGAGGCTTCTCCAGACACCACTGATGTCACTCTGCTGCAGCTTGTCCTCCATCTTCTTCCTGTAGCTGTCCTTCTCTCTGATCTTCCTCCTTAGCTCCCTCTGTACGGACTTCAGCTTATCCTTGTTTCGTGACCTGAAGATCCTTTTCTTCTCCTTCAGCAGTGACTTTACCTCAGGGTTGATCCAGGGTTTGTTGTTTGAGAAACACCGTCTAGTCTTGGTGGTTATGGTGTTTTCCACACAGAAGTTGATGCAGTCTGTGATGGTGTGTGTGAGGCCATCGATGTCCTCACCATGTGGATCACAGAGCTGCTCCCACACAGTGGATTCAAAACAGTCCTTCAGAGCATCCTCTGCCTCCTCAGACCATATCTTCGCTGTGCAAGTAACAGTAGGTTGTCTGTGTACCAGGGGTTTGTACACAGGTAGGTGAACCAAGTTGTGGTCCAATCTTCTGAGGGGGTGGGGAGTGGTGATGAGATGTAAGCCTCCTTGGTGTTTGCATAAAATAAATCCAGTGTTTTTTGTCTCTGGTGTGGCATGTGACATACTGGGTGAAAGTTGGAAGAATGGAGGACAGTGAAGTATGGTTACATTCACCAGAGATGAGCAGGAGAACATTTGGATGCTGTCTCTGCAGCCTGCTGGTGACTGAGTGGATGACATCACACGCCGCCTCAGCGCTTGCAGAGGGGGTACATAAATAACAATCCCGACGACATGTGAGAACTCTCTGGGGAGGTATGCCGGTTGCATGCTAATAGCTAGCAACTTAATGTCCTTGTTGCAGTGTTGTTCTTTAATCGTGATGTGCCCAGGATTGCACCATTATTCACATACATTATCAGCCCCCTGCCTCCATTCTTCCCACTATTTGATGTCCGATCTGCCCATATTAAGTAGAAACCCTCCAGTCCGATGTTAGCATCTGTTGCTAGTTCTGTTAGCCACGTTTCAGTAAACAACATAATGCTAATCTCTCTGAAGACGCTCTCATACCGGGACACAGCCACCAGTTCATCTGTCTTGTTAAGCAGAGATCTCACATTTCCCACAATAACGGGTGATAGGACCAGTCTGTACCTTGTTTTCCTCGCGCGTCGCTTCACTCCAGCTCGACATCCCTGTTGTTTTTGCCTGATTTCTCATGGGATATCGGGTCTTTGTGTTATCAGCGCAGAGCAGCCCAATGCTAACAGCTGACTCCTACTGTAAACAATAGCTCCTTCACTCATTGGGTCAGAAGTCATTGGTGATATGAGCAGAAAGATGGCTAATATCCATGCCAGTGCGGTGATATATGTGTCCTTGGTGTCCATGATGGATATGGGGTAACAGGATCAGAAAGTTGTGGCAAGAAAAGAAAAACAGATAGTGAATAAAAAATGAGAAAGAAACTCAGAATTGAGCCGCTGCTGCAAAAAGGCTGCCGACTCGTGTGGCGCCGGAAATACATGTTATTACCAACAAAGGCTTTTCTACTAATTAAATGAATTTCACCAAGCGTGTTCAATACTTATTCCCTGTGTCATTTCACTTTATTAAATATAACTTGTTTTGTGAACACAGTCGCCTTGATTTCTTTCTATGTATGGATTACTTGGGTTGTTACTGATATCTGGTGAAAATCTCAGGTCAATGGCGCCATCAGAAATATGTTTAATAAGAAAACTGTTGACGTGTTCAATACTTATTTCCCTGCTGTATTCCACACTCAAAAGGTTTCTAATGTCAATCATTTTTGCTGATAATCACAGAGGTATGTAAGGTGTCGTTTGTTGTCAAGTGTAAACTACAGATCAAAACATGGGCAACAAATACTCCAGCTTAAAGGGAGAAAAAAGAATCATGATTCAAAAAGGCTCAAAAGACTGACTTTGTAGACTATCACGTCCCAGTCTTTTTCTTCTTCAGTTAATTGCAGACAAACGACTAGCATGCTAAAACAATTTTTACGTCTGCACCAGACATAAAGTCACTTCACCCACATTTCAAAAAGGCACAAAGTGTTTTTGAATTCAGCCAAGGACAGGTGATATTTTGTGCGTCAAAGCTATCTTTAGCAGCCACGGTAGCTGTAACATCTTTGGGCATGAAACAGGCAGTGACTCATTTTTTTAACTTTTTCATTGATTCCTGTGTGGCTGTTTTTTTTTTCAGATGTTCATATTTTTTTAAAGAATATTGGCTTCTGTTTTGAGGTTGTGTTAAGGAGTTTTGACATGTGTAAAAAAGCGTTCAGCTGTTATGAACTACAAATGTAAGCTAGCTTTACAAAAGATTGGAAAAACAGAGCCAATATTCCATGATGCAGCTCCATGATAAAATTAGATACCTTTCTGTAACATACAGGAAGAGTGCAGGAGGTCTGATGTAAGTCCTGAATGGATAGATGAGGCGCGTGAAGATGGCGGCTGCCTGAGCTGTATGCTCTTATGGCACAGGCTGAAGGAGCTAAATGACAAACATGAATTAATGATCATTCAGCAGCACGGTCAGTATTTCATAGGCAGCCGGTGTTACTAAAATGACAAACGGAGCGTAATATATGACGCTGAAATGTAATCCAGCTGCTGACTGTCTAAGGCCTGATGTCTGTGTATTTTCTGTTGTTTTGCTTTGTAAACCACTGATCTGGAGGTTAAATTCAGCTCTAGGTTCGTCTCTAGAGGGAAATAAATAAAAAAGCTTCAATAAAATCATCAACTGGTGTGTGAACAGGTATGACTTTGCTATCTGATAGAAACAATTGTATTATTAGCGTAATTTAACAACTCCAGATCTAGAGACGACGACCATGTGGGATGTTTCTGCTTTTGTCCCTTTAGCAGAAATGTATATTCACTGTCTTAATGATTTAATTGAAATGTCAAATTAATTTAGGGGCTTTCCAATTATAAAGTACTGAGTTAAAGGGAGTGTAAAGTCTGTTTTTATTTTTTTCAAGTCAAACAACTGTGACACACACAAGGCTTGACATTAAGACCGGCCAACCGGCCAACGGCTGGTGGATTTCAGCAGCGGCCGGTAAGACAGCCACACCCACCAGCCACTTTGGCCGGTTGTAGTTGTCTCAAATGGCATCTAAAATAATAAACCTATTGTAATGTGAGACTATGAAACTACCACTCCCATAAGTACTGCATTTTTTTCTAATCAGTTTTCTTTTTCTTTCTCTTTGTCCTGGTGAAAACAGGTAGTGGCCGTTTAGGGTAAATCCATCAGCACCTACTGATGACGTCCTGCAGCCATGAAGGGGTGTCCCAGTTCATGGGGTAGGTGAAGGGGTACAAATGAGAATTAGGACGGACCCAAATCTACCTGCACTTCACTCTCATATTGCAAATATTTTTCTCTACCCTTTTACAGTATTTACTGCTCATCATAAATAATTAGACAGTGTTTCTCTTGCTATTTTTATGTATGTAGAGGGGTAATTTACATTGAAAAAGGTTGTAAATTTAGTTCAAGTAAATTTTAGCATGCCATAGTCCAATTTATATTCATATTAAACATCATTTTCCAACCCCAAAATTGTGGCTAGTGAAAAGGCTGAGTGGCTAGTAACTTTGGAAAATCACTAGCCACAGTGGCCGGTGAGGGAAAAAGTTAATGTCAAGTCCTGGTTGCACAACCATGTTTTTATAAAGCCAATACATGTGAAGAAGCTACATCTGCTTTCATTTTCTCTCAATCAAATAATCACTTGACTGGTTTGTAATAAGTCATATTTGAGAGATGACCCCAAAGCTTTGTCCGAAAGTCTTCTGGTGTGCAGTCGTCTTCTCATTTAGTGCACGGACCCGTCATTATCTCTGGATGTTTAAACTGTGTGATTTCAATGCATGAAGGAACAGCAGGCCTTTGCTATTTTTAGATCAAATCGTTATAGAAGTACAGTGAAAAAAATGTCCATCCACTGAGCTTCCCTCCTCCTCCTCCTCCTCCTCCAGGCCTGATTGTGTTCCTATACAAAGTCAGGAAATTGTGTGGCCTCTGTTGTGAGGAAACACGCTGCATGGGCTCACGTCCAGATCTGCGCCTCAATGCACAACACGGCCCATTCCCCTCCCACGCCCCCGACTTCAGCCAGAACACAATTAGGGTACACACTTATATCATTGTTATTATTATTATTAATATGATTATTATTATCATTATTATTATTGCAATATTTTGGAAAAGGCCTGTGTTTTGGTTTGTCTTTAAATCGTCATCTAAATTCACATTTTTTCCCCTTTTAAATAAGGTGCCTCAGACTGTACAGTAGGGTGCTTTATATTTATGACAGAATTGTAATTTGTGAACACATGCACTTTAAAATGTAAGAAGAAATATCTGAAATGTCCAAGAAAAACAAAAACAAATGTGTCATTTTACTCCAAAAAGCATAAAGTGATTATGCTTTGCAGCTGAATTTAATTCATCATAATGTCTGGTCATCTATAATGAGAGGAGAATAATCCAGATATTTTACACATACTGAAATATCAGAATTACCACAAACTGATGTACTGAAGCACATCAGTAAAATATATTCAACGCATCAATAATAGGTTAAATGGTTCTGTCATAGTCATGTATAAATATGCAGCAATTTTGGGCTGTTATTAAAGATAAAAGTGCCTTTTGAGAGAAATAGAAATTATATGCAATATTATATGTTAACCAAAAGGTTTAAAAATTTCCAGTCAAATGCTGTAGGTATCTACATTTTTTAATGTATAGGAGAAACTAAAACATTACATTTAATGAACATGCACACGTGGTTGTATGCAAGTTATCACTAAATTAATTGGAAATAGATAATTACAATAAAAGTTAATAATACAATGGTTTTTTTTAAGTCACAGACAGCAGTTTCTTTGGTTTAAAGTTCAGTTTTGTGCAAAGGCAAGAAGTGAATTAAATATGTCTGGGTTCAACAGCTCAGCTGACATATTAGTTCCCAGTTGGTGTGCATTATATAAAAGAGCTTTCCTTCCTTTAAACCGGGCTTACATTACAGTAGAGAGAACAGCTGGTTCCTAAAAAATGTATTTTGTGCAGCCTTTTGTATAAATACAGGACAGTTCATATGTAGCTTTATTAAAATGAAGCTGTCCAAATGCGCCACTCTTACAGTTGATTAATTCCCTCCGGTCTTGCACTACAGCTGAGTAAAGGCGCCCGTTATAACCCAGGAGAGAACCGGCCTGCTGGGGACAGAGATGCTGCAGTTTGGGAGACTTTTCGCCGCGCCGCCATTGGCTGCGGCGGTGACGAGGGCGGCTCTTCCCGCAACAGCTGAGGCGGATCTGCAGCCTGATTACGGCTCACAGCCGGCTCCGGCATAATTGATGACCTAATTGAAAACTAAAGAGAGGCGGGGGGGAGAGAGGGGCATTCCAGCGAGGAGAAACTTTACTTGTTCTTGGTGCGCACACGGCTGAGGGCACCGATGTGAGCGCAGACGCTCATTGTTCCGAGCACTTCTTTCCCTCCCCGCACGTCTCACCGTCGCACACGGAGCACAAATCCACTTTTCAGTCTCACCTTCCGGGGCTCGTTTTTGACAGAAAACCCCGGTCTCCCTCATGAATGGTTCTCTCTAGCCGCGTCTCTGCTGCGGCCAAGCTTCCTCCGTCCTCCTCGTACGCACGACCTCACCTCGGCACCCCTCCGCTCAAGCTCAGACGCCACCGGGACCCTCACCGCAGCCTCGGACGCACTTGGGGCAAATCTCACTCGACGAGGAGAAACCTGATAGTTTGCGCAGCAGCAGGAGTGAGCGGCGGCATGAGTCTCAAGGCTGACGCCGAGCCCAACAACAGCGTCTCCATCGAGGAGGAGGTGAGTCCGGCCAGTTGGCTTCTCCTGCGACCCGGTCCTGCTGGCGGCGAATGGAAAGCTGCATTTCCGGCCTCAACTTGGTAGGATTAAAAGTGCCGCTCGGGTCCACGCTCGTGCCCTAAAATTGTTGGGGGGGTAAACAAAAAAACAAAAAAAAAAAAAAAGTGCGCAAGTTACCGCAGGACGTTTGCGCTCCACCTGATGAGTCCCGCTGAGTCCGTTCTAAAACTGTACAAAATTAATTTTATTTAACAATTATTTCAGGCAACTTTTTTTTAAAGAACGTTCACACGTACTATAAATTGAGTCCAGAAAAGGTCTGAGAATAGAAACGTCCGATGAAATAATTACGCAATTTATTTTTAAGTATTGCATTTTATGTGGGGGAGAGTGGGCTGTATTTTCCGTGTTGCCTCAGTCTTCATTTAAATGCCAGTAAAATAGAACCAGGTCATCAAATGCTCACAGTATTTTTAATCTCTAAAATAAATGGCACAGTACAGAATGTTCAGTGTAAGCGCTTTAATTGAGCTGCTGCCGCCTTCCTGCCTCTGGAATGACGGACGCTGAGGCAGCGCCGGGCCTTCTGCTGCTCCTTCCTCCTTCCATTGTCTCAACAAAACCTTGTTTGACCACTTGACTTCTCTTGGGCTAATTTGCTTTTAATGGCTGTCTCAACATTAAAAGCAAAGAAACTGGGCATAAATTTAAAGGCGGGGGGGTCTGGACTGGTTGTACTGCTGTAAACCAACATGTCACTTATCAGTTCTTTTTGTTTCCGCAAATTAATACAATCATAACAGTGATTTCTAAATTTATTAAAACCATACGGACTTCCATCACTTCAGGTTTATACTCAGTCGAGGAGAAACTGGAGGCTGAATTAAAACCCCTTCGTGAGTTTGTCCAGCTGAGCCGCCTCCGTCACCGTGCGCACCGACTTGCAAAGGCCTGAGAATTGCTGCTGCGCGGCACCTGAAAAATGCCGCCGGGGCCACAGGTCAGAGGAAGGAAATGGCGTCACGCTGTGCACTGTCGTCCAGTGCTGCTCCTCTGGCTGCCCCATTGTGTTGAGGCCCTCCCCACTGGCTGGGAACTAATGGGCCTCGCGCTGCCCCGCTGAATTCTGGCCACACTGCACTACAGAGACGAGTCCGGAGTGGTGGATCAAGACCGTTACGTGGGTCCGTCTTAAGGGGCTCTGTGGCTTCCGTCGTAGATGTTGACAGCATGGTGATCTGGGTTGAAGCAGCAGGGTGGAGCGGGGTTTATTCATTTATCGCTCTCATCGGTAGATGAGAAATGCTTGGTAACTTCTTTAGTTCCAGACACAGCCAGGGTGTAGTTTGGGGTTACAGCATGGATTTAAAAAAAAAAAATAAAGCAGTGGAAGTCCTTCATTCTTATGAACATTTGGGCTTTGCTGTATTTTTAGGGTTTTTCTTAAAAAATGACTTTAGTTGACCTTCTAAGCTGTAAAGGTCAAAAGGAAAACTATGTGCCAGGTGTGCACTTGATATATAATTTCGGCTTTTGGTAATAAAATGAGTTTTTATTTTTCTTTGAGGAAATGAACTTCAGTGTCCAGTTACTTTCTAAGCCAAGTGTCACATCTTTAATCTTTCAAATGACCATTTTCTATACCTTGTTTTTTTGTAATTGGAGTCTGACCGCTCAACACATTTTGTCAATATTGCTTTTGTGCACAACTGAAGGTAATTCTAGCTGAATACACATGACAGTTTATTCCTTTCCTTTGCAGGTGCGGACACTGTTCGTCAGTGGCCTACCAGTTGACATCAAACCACGAGAGCTTTACCTTCTCTTCAGACCTTTTAAGGCAAGTTGAAACTTCTGGAGACGTGATCGTGAACGATGCAGCGAAACCGTGGCTTTACAGATTGTGTTCGGAAGTGTCACGGAAACATTTTCATACCAGATCCACTGATGGAAAACACTTTGAGCAGGGATATTGAAGGGTAGGTCATCCAGCCACTTCTCAGGACTCTCAGTATGTCACCACCTACTTGGGTCACATCAGAGCTCTTATGTTTAGTTAAAATCCCTCGTTAATTAAAGTCCTGACATTTGCATATATGAAAATGAGGCCACACTATTGTTCACCCATTGTTTTTTGAGTGAGCTGCAGTCCATAAATGCCCCCCCCCCCCCCGTGTCCTAACTAACCAAATTGAAAGTGGTATCCCTCGCACATGGATGCTCCTGTGGAATGTGTAAATGAGTAGCTCTCGCCATTGGCCAACCAATCCCTTCCGTGACCCAGCTCACCCACTGTGTTTGGGACATTTTTACTTCCTGCTCCAACATTCGTGTGCGTTGTGAAACAGATTAAACATCACCATAACACTGTTATTGTGTTGCCCCTTTATTTCTGCAGTAGGCAAACATCTTGAGCAAATGGAGTTGATCTGATTCCCCAAACGTTTGGCTGCACATTTATGTGAAAACATCTGTTCTTCCCAGGACATTTTAAGGGAGAATCTTCATATAAGACATATTTCACCCATTGTTTTTTCTTTAAACTAAATCTGGTTTAGATTCTTAGCATTTGCCTCGGTCTAATTTTCCATTGCTGTAAATCAGGATCCGGAGAGAAGCCATCCATCAGCGGCCTTTTCAGGAGAAATTCTCCTTGATTTGACCAGTTCTTGTATGGTTTTTAAGTTGGCTTATTAATTTTTATCATATCTAACCTCATCTGAAAGCCTCTTCCTGCTCCCGTTTACCTTGAGGTTAAAATTAAATGTTATTGATGGTCAAATTTATGAATTTGAATGTGGGTGTCGATTTTCTGAAAAGATCTGAGATGGTCTGCTGCTGAAGGTGCACACATGGCGAGGCCTTCATGCCTGGCTTCCCACATGTGACTGCATAGTGGATAATTGGCTATCTTTCTTCCCTCCAGGGTTATGAAGGGTCACTGATCAAGTTAACATCAAAACAGGTGAGATGCCTTCACCAGCACTTCACTGCTGTTAAATACACTTGATGGCAGCGTTTCTTGACTGTTTCATCTACATTACCTCTGATTTGGATCTGATGCAGAAAATCACCAGATATCAACGCAATGTTTTAAAGGAAATGTTGGCACTCCCAATCTCTCTTCTACATTTTGTCTTGCAGCCTGTTGGGTTTGTAACCTTTGATAGTCGGTCTGGAGCTGAAGCTGCAAAAAATGCACTAAATGTAAGTGAGGTTTTTTTATATCCAGTTTTTTCCTTTTTTTTTTTAAAGCTTTGTTCCAACCTTTGCTTCAATCTTAAAGAATCAGTGGGACTTGGATTTTTTTTCCTCATTTAAAGTTGCTAAAGCCAACCCATTTTGTCTTTTACAATTCAAAGGCAGGGCCATTTTTGGAAAGAGGCCAGAGTCCTGTAGCCTTACGGTAGTTTATTTTGAACTTGATACACATCCTTCTTATAGCTTTCCTCATTTTGCATATCACTGCTTTTACTGTATTCCTTGTTCTATAGTCACATGTGTAGTGTTATTTGGACACATCTTCAATAGTGTAACCTTATTTTGTCACTCAGTAGCCCACGTTGGCAGTATCTAACACTTCTCTCTCATAGCCTAGCCTTCCTTATGAGCATCACCTCTTAGACACACAAGCAGTCACACACATACATACACACACACACCTAAATACTACTCACCTGCATGTGGGCACAACGCTTAGGGCACAAGAACACAAGCAGGGTTAAACCACCTTCAGGTCTCTCCCCCCCTCCCCCTCGGCCCTTTTCCTCAGCTCCCTCTCCTCCTGACTTCCCCTGGATTTCAGCACGAGGAAAGGGATGCCAAAGTGTTGAAGTATTTCAGCAGTGCATCCTTTGATCTGGCAGTTTATTGAAGATATGAGCTTCATGAACAGTTTAAATATTGTGAAGGCGTTGTCTTTAACACCCTATCCTTGGGTGGATCTGCTCAAGGGACGCTCAGATGATGCACGCTGATTATTGAAGCACTTTAGGAAATTGGGCCCCATGAGACTGAGCTGTAGCCCCTCAAACTCAGCCCACCTCCCTTACTATACTGTGTCCCCCTCCTCCTCCCCTCCTCCATCTCTTCCCCCAGGGAATCCGTTTTGACCCTGAAAGTCCCCAGACCCTGCGCTTAGAGTTTGCTAAAGCCAACACGAAGATGGCAAAGAGTAAGCTGATGGCAACACCGAACCCCACAAATATCCACCCTGCTCTAGGAGCACACTTCATTGCACGGGACCCATGTAAGTTGTTCAGGTGCACCTCTCTAGGCTCTCACCCACTCTCACCTCGGCAATGCCAGCATTCAGTTGTCCTTTTTAAGATCGTAGGCTGTGTCAGACCGATGGGTGGGGATGAAAACTGGATCTAACAATTTAAGGACTAACTCACCTCCACATGCATGCGTCATCTCAAAGACAATTGCTTTGCTTCTGTCAAGATGGGAAAAGCAAATTACTCAGCAGTATAATTTTTGCCTGATTCACTAGCTTTAGACTGGGCGTGATTGACAACAATCATTAGCTGCCTTCAGAGCAGATTCTGCTGAATTTTCACCACAAAAGAAGCTAGAGAATCTTAACTTTAACTTATTACATCTTCTGGCACTTGTATTCCGGATAGCACGTTTTGTAATTGTGCAATAAATGTGTAAATAGGATTTTTAGTATCTTTCAGTCTTGTATTATAGTGAGATTAATTTATTGAAGTATAACCACACTTATGATTCTGGTAAAGTGGCAACTGACCAGTCCCACTCAAATGAATTGGAAACGATGCTTCATTGAAAATGCAGTACACAGTATTGATACGGTTAAGCTTGTGCATATTCCAGAGCAAATTCTTCTACAGTGGTCGTGAAAAGATGGCACATTTATACATCTCCAAAGACTTGTATTTCTTTCCTACTTGTGTGTAGGTCATTGAGCTTTTTTGTTGCTCCCCTTGTCCTTCCTCAGATGATCTGACGGGGGCAGCACTGATTCCAGCTTCACCGGATGCTTGGACTCCTTACCCTCTGTATACCACAGAGCTGACCCCAGGTCTCCCTCACGCAGCCTTCACTTATCCAGCGGCGGCTGCTGCTGCTGCAGCCCTCCACGCCCAGGTGAGGGACCAACCGGTGTGTTTCTCTTCATCTTTAAAATATCTTTTGTGGTGTTGCAGTTGAAAATATTGATCCTTTATGGTCAAACTGATAGTGCTTCACATGAAATTTGTATTTTCAGATGCAACGTGGATGTTTGTAAATTGGCACTGAACATTAAGATTCCTAGGGTTATAGGGATGAACTCCTCACTGCTGACAGTCACTAATGCATCTACTGGTCAGCACAGCTTTTGCAACCATGCCTGCTGCCACCTGCTGGGTTTTAAGTAAAACTTCATTTGTATACCTCATAGGTTTCAAAGACCTTAATGTTTATACAGTTTGCATGCACAATTTACTTTGAATACAGTTCAAAAGCTATGACTGGATTTTGAGTTTGGATATGGAACACTAAAAGGTTCATAATTTCATATCTGGCACATGTCGTCAAACTTCAGACAACACTGAGAACCATGTTTGATCTGTTAAGCCACTCCCAGCCACACAAACGGCACTGCAAGCCACATTCTCAAGTTTAGTAAACGCTTCCTACTCATTTGCTGCTTCTGCATCTACCAGGCCATCTTCTACCACTTATCTGGGGGTCTGGGTTATGGGGGCAGGAGTCTAAGCTGAGAAGCCCAGACTTCTCTCTCCAGCCACCTTCTGCAGCTCTTCAGGGAGGATTGCCAGGTCACTCAGGAGACATGGTCTCCAAGTCCTGGGTTTACCCCTGGGCCTCCTCCCAGTGGGTCATTCCAGGAGGCATCTCTACCAGATTTTGCAGACTACCTAAGCTGGCTCCTTTGGACACGGCGCAGTGGCTCAACTCTTAACCCCACCCAGATAACGGAGCGCCTCACCCTAAGGGTGAGTCAAGCTACCCCACAGAGAAGGCTCATTTCAGCTGCTCATGATCTCATTCTTTTGGTCATCACCCAAAGTTCGTGGCCATATTTGAGGCTGATGACAGACTAGTAAATAAACAGCTTTACCATAGGGCTCACCAACTAATGTTAAACACTGTGCACCTGAGAAAAGATGTCGAAATGTGACCCTTTTGGTATTCCATATAACAAGCAAAGGTGCTTCACATTTCAAACAAGTGTTTTTCCAGTGTCCATAAGATGTGTTCTGCTCTTAACTTTAATACCCATGTTTTATGCCCCATTTCCCTGCAAAATATGCATGTTGTAAACACTGTAGCCTTCAGTCAGTACTCCAGGCAGACATGGACATACAGAGTCCACTGAGTAATTATAAAGGTGTTTAATCCTAAAGTTGTCACATCTTAAGGTTGCAATACTGCATTGTGAGAGCAGTCAAGAGGGTCTGAGATATTGTCACAGGAACATGTTGGTAAAACAACCAGATATCCGATGTTGGCTGCACAGCTGCCCCAGATAAAACTTGAACCTGGTGGTTATATTGCTTTTAAAAAGAAAATGACTCCTGTGGGATCTCTTATTAAAAGTTGCAAATTTTTATGGGACTTGCTCATTTAGTGTAGAGGGCCAAAAGGTGCACTTGCTCACTTAGACATAAGCATCCTTCAGTTGGACAGTAACGTATGAAATAATACAGTATTTGTATATTTTGATTCAAAGATTGTCAATACTACTATACAGTACGTACAGGACATACAAGAGAATTGAAATGACATTTCTCTCATCAGTGGTGTGCGCAATATAAAAGGAATAAGGCTGGGAAAAACAGCAGCAGTCTATGTACAGTGATGCTACCTGTAGTGCAAATGGCAACAAAAGATGGACCCAGACCGCCTATAGTGCAAATAATGAAGCGATAAACGATGAAACCCAGCAATCCTATATACAGAAAAGTGGAGCTGTAATACCCGTAGTTGTAGTTCAGTGCGGTAGTGTAGGTGCAGACGGGAATGGATAGGACTGCACATGATCAGTATTGCAATGACACAGCAGATATGGCATTTGTGTAAATGGTTGCAGTTAAAGGACAGACATACAGCAGCAAACTTATTACTGTTGGTGTGCCAGTCTTTCTGTGCCAACACCTGAAGTAGTTATTGTGCAGGTGAGTGCGTTACAGTCCCGGGGGTGGAGGGGGGGGGGGAGTGGACAGAGTTCAGGGTCCTGATGAACAATGCTGATGTAGTGCAGTCATAGATCAAAGGAAGAATTACATTTGTGGTTTACTGTAGCTGCTTGCAAAATGTCAAAATGCCAGTATTTGAAGTCAAATTTACATGGGAGTGTTTCAGTTTTTGAATTTGGTGTCTAATCATTGTGACGATCTGTTAAAAGGTAATGATCAGATGTGGAGGAAATTCCTCCAAAAATGGGCATGGTGTTCATTAAGGTAACATGTGTATCTTCAGTCTAAAGGCTACAGCAGTTGTGCAGCCAACTACAAGGGAGTGGGCCGGGCTTTTGCTAACAATGGCAGTGGAAAATATTTCTCTTGTTGGGTCATTTAAAGTTCATTCTTAGCTAATGTCCTGCTGCAGTATAAAAGCACACGGAGTGCTGTGTTGCATCGTAGGCAGCAATTGCATTGGCCACTTTGTCAGACACAAGAGGCTGAGGAATGTAAGGTATTTGCTTGGAGAAATTGTCAAACCTGATGGGCTTCTGCAGAGGTGCCAACTTACTGTCCACCATCCTGTTGGAACATAAGCTGACTGGGTCACTGCACAAAGGGGGGAAAAGGCCTTTCAATTGCATTCTGATGAAAGATCCTTAAAATAAATCTGATCCTAAATGTTGTTCTCACTGACTTGGCCCTGCTATTGTGACAATGCCAAATTATTCTGTGTTTTTAAACAACTGTTTAACAATCAGTATTTGTAGAATTACTTTTTTAAACTGTAAAGTTACTGGATCAGTCTACACCAGGGGTGTCCAACCATGTGCCATGGAGAGCCAAGACCCTGCAGGTTTTACCTCCAACCAGTGTCTTCAACAGCAGATTTCTGTGAACTTCTTCCCACTGATTGCTGATAAGTGAAAACACCTGCTGAAGAGACTGGGTAGAAGAGAAAACCTGCAGGGTCTTGGCTCTCCATGGCACATGGTTGGACACCCCTGGTCTACACTGTTACATTTAGGGCTGTTAGATATTGGATTTTCAGTACATGACTATTGTTCCTGAAATATCATGGCAGTAACTAGACAAAATCTGGAGGAGAAATCCTGCAAGTCAAATTGAAATTGGGCTCCTTTTTTTTTTTTTTTTGTAAACTATGTAAGTGTACAACAATTACTCTAAATGGATTGTGAAAAGGCAGCCAGATAATGACAGTGCATATGTATTGGCACATAATGTATAAAATCCTGTTAGTATTGTAGTAATATAAGATGAGCCTTTATTGGTCCCACAATGGGGAAATTCCAGGATTGCAACAGCACAGGGATAGCAACAATCAAAAAGACAAGAAAAACAAAAGCAGCGAATATACATATGTACACATAAATATATACACACAGTGCGGAGCATTGTAGCTAGATGGAATAAACGGCATAACCGTCTACTTAGTTATCCTACATAGTATGGATATATACCCATACATATTGTCACCCTCCATAGCGACTAATATTGTCCTAGTTGTATACCGGAGGGGACCATTGTGTAAGTCTATTGCGTCTTTTGCATTCAATACTACTAGGTTGTCACGTTTTTTTGCTATCTCTGCGAGCAGCCCTGCTTAGGTTATACAGTGACAGCCGTAGGTAGGAAGGACCTGCGAAACCTCTGTTGCGCACCTAGGATGATGTAGTCATGCTGCTAAATGAGCTCCTCAGTGCGTTCAGTATGTCCTGCATAGGGTGGGACTCGGACTCCAGCAGAGATGACGGTTTAGCCACCATCCTTCTCTCCATCTCCTCCACTGGGTCAAGGTGTTTCCCCAGGACAGAGCTAGCTTTCTTGATCAGTTTGTTCAGTCTCTTCCTATCGGCTGCTGTAACACCACTGCCCCAGCAGACCACTCCAAAAGTGATGGCTGATGCCGCCACCGTGTCGTAGAATGTCTTCAGCAGTGCCCCTTGTACACCAAAAGACCTGAGCCTCCTCAGTACAAACAGCCTGCGCTGTCCCTTCTTGTAGAGTGCGTCAGTACTTGCATTACTGCATTATCTACAGAGAAAAGCATCAGTGGAGTACTTTTGTTTTACGGTGCATTCGTTTCTTGTGAACGGCTGCTGTCCAGAGAATATGTGCACCTCCAAGTGTTTCACTTGCCTAACTGCGTAAAGAGTTGTTGGCAGCATCATGATGGCTTCAGCCACCTCAGTCGGCAACAAGGTTTCCACTGTGAAACTTGAGACAAATTAAGTCAACTGTCATTAGGGGTGGCAGGAAAAATCAATGGTTCGTAGTATTGCAATACTTTGCAATGGTAGTAATATTAATTCACAGTATCGTACTATATTAAAAACTAACATTACAAAAACAAACTTCCTATTAAGGCACCAGAGTAATAAACTGACTTTTCAGTGCATAAGATGGTACTGGGCTGGGGCCAAAGATTGATTTGGCGTAATATTGCCGTAGGTGACACTCATGATTCCCCCAAACGAATGTACTGATCTCTTATTATAAAAAATTGAGATAGTATTGCACTGTCACCCAAGTATGAGGATGTGCATAGTCTTCCCACCCCTAACTGCCAGAATTAAAGCTTTGCAAACTCATTTTTCTACTGTAACTTTTTAAAATTATCAAAACCACTTCTGCAACTTGATTGCTGTTCTGATTCTTGTTGCAGCTACAAACTTGGAGCAGGAGACTGGTTCAAATCGCTAACTACCATGATGGCATGCATGCATGGATGGTGCCACTGTGGCTTTGCAGCACCTGTTTAGAATGCCATTTTCTCTAAATTGGAGTCACCCCACTAAATATCCATGCCCCCACCTAGTCATTAATCCACAGTACATCAGGTCATTCTGGTTTATCGTTATTGTTGGTCGGAATAGCAAAGAAATTCTGGAATTGTGGCTTTGTCTATTTTCTATGTATTGTAATCACACTCCAAAAGACATCTTTGTTCTTAGCTGGCTTATTGGTCCTCATCAGTGTGTCTCATCATCCTGGTTTGTTATTTTGGTTGTCACGGCTCCCTCCGTGGATCGCCACCGTGTCATGGAGGGGTTCATGTCTCCTAATGAACCCAGGAGCTATGGTGTCAAAGGAACTTGCCTCAGTAGGGTCTCCCAAGGTAAATTGGTCCTGGATGAAGGGCCAGATAAAGGGTAGTCCAGAAGATCCCATTAAAAAGTTTGAAGGATCCTGTATACCCCACCCAGTACAAGGTTTACCAAGGTTCCTGCCCTAGAGCTGGGCCAAGAGAAGTTGCTTGACGGCAAGCACCTGGTGACAATTTTTCTATCCATAGGACCAGGCAGGGTTCAACCCATATGGAGCACATTGGCCCGCCCTCTAGTGGGCTCACCACCTGCAGGAGGGATTATCAGGATCATGGTGACATGAGTGGAAGTCTGGGTTTCTCTGCTTGGACTGATGTCCCCGCCACCCAGACAACTGGAGAAGTCAAAGATGGATAGTTGTGGCAGCATGATGGATTGGGTGGCTTGGCTGTTGGTTTTTAGCATCATTGAAGCGGAGTACCAACTTTGAGTCCTCCTTCTTTGGCTCCAAAAACTTCAGTTTCGTCTTTAACTGAAGAAAATTCTGGCACATCCACTCTGTAATTTGGCCAATGCGTTGATCAATTTTTTTTGCTTAGCATTAGCTTAGTATTGCAGTGGATTTTTATGGCCATTTTTTTATATATTCCATCCATCCTCACTTTGTTCATAGCCATATCACCTGTAAACACTTGACTATAAATCTTTCATCTCGTTATTTTACTATTCCATCCTGTCAAGACTTGCTCTGGTGGTTGGCAGAATTAGCCATTCACCCATTCAGGGTTGTTTCTGTGCTTATTGTGCTCCAGGGGCCAGTCCCATACCGTTGAGCACTCATCACATGGTTTTATCAAATTTTATTTGGGCTTTCACGTTGTCACATTCGGCAAGCAAATCAGACCGTTCATTAACACACCTGGGAACTGTATCAAAATGTGAATGGTGCACGATGTCCCCTTTAATACTTCAATCTCAAAATTAATAGGTTGCACTTAGGGATGCAAGTTATCAGTTAATTCATTAATTGAGCTTGTTGATTAGCGGCAATTTTCCTGAGAATCTGAATTTCCCTCCGTACAATACGGTCTATCTATAACGTATAAAAAGTTAATTACTGTTATACTGAAAACATGAACATTATATTCCTCAATGGTTTATTGTACCATTTGCATTTTTAACTATGGACAGTGGCATTTTTTTGTAGTTTAATACATTTTGTACTGTATAGTGTTTGTGCTGGTACATCTCAGTAAATTACAGATGTCATGATTTTTAATTTATTTTAAACTATTACCAATATTTCTTTGTTATATTACAAAACTTTCATGTTCTAGTTTACTGAGATGCACTGTTACTGTTTTAACAGGAAACTAAATTGTGAGCTGCTTCATCTGTTGCATGTTAAACATTGTCACAGAACCCGGAAATCCAGGCAAGCCAGTATGATCTGGGCTCCTGTCTGTTACCTCAGTGGGAACTTGAATCTGGTCCGTTTTTTTCCATCTTGCAGAGCAGGGCAGCAGAAGCAGGGATGGGTTTTTGTGCTCATGTTGTCTTTTTCTTTGCTTCGATCAGTTTCTCTGCTGTTAATTTGAAGCAGGTGGACCTTCAAGCTCGTGTGCTATTAGAACTTGTGGCGCTCCGACATAACTCAGAAGGGTGAGGGTTTTTTTCCGCTCTGCACAGTGCATGCATGTGCTCTGGGGGCTTGGCATCTTCTGCTTTTTTTTGGTTGAAATGCGGCAGTGGGTGACCACGTACGCCCCCACCTGGATGACGATGCCACAACATTTCATAGAATAAGCTCCCATTGAAAAGGACTCCTGAGTTATTGACAACTAATTTAATTTAGTTTACTAAATTATTGACAATTAATTGAAAGTCAATCATTAACATCCCTAGATGCACTATTTGTTAAAGAAACTAAGTACACATTACCCAGCTCTGATAACCACACACATGCTGTAGGTTTTGCTGTATGGTTGAGCATTTTCTATGTGAAGGGCCTCAGTTTAGTTGTGGTTCTGGAAAGGTGCAGGCATAGCAGCTCCGACATTGTGGAAATGTTTAACACACGGAGAGCTTCAACTCCACATTTCCATGCCCGTTAATTACATGAGCACTATTGTCAATAAGCAGCTACGTGGCCCACATTCCCATGGCTTCACTGACCAGGGCTTAAAGGGACACTTGCAGTCCTCCTAAAGCTGCCGGTAAAAGTTAATTTTAATGAAATCTGTTGACTGTAAGCACTGAAGCCTGGTTTTGGTCTGGTGTACATGACTGTGTTTGTGTTTCTTTAGATGCGCTGGTACCCTACTCCTTCTGAGACTTCCCAGCCTGGATGGAAGTCCCGGCAGTTTTGTTAGATATTTAGTGAGTAACCTTTGGTCAAATGGTGTGTTAGACTTTCCAACCCTCACCCATAATCCTGACTCAGACCTGCATAATGACATCGGCACAATGTTTAACTGAAAACTGCACAATGTGTCAACAATTTGTAATGCCTCAAGCTTCATTTGGATTTTAAAGGACAGAGCTGTAGCTTTTTTTAAACTGTCAGTTCAAAACTGTTGGTCTGCATTCAGCACTACTTCCCCAAACTGACTGTGACCTGGCCCCAAATCTGTTAGTGTCTTGCAAATGTATATGTGATATGCAAAATGGCTTCCTAGAAATAAAGCTACTTTTTTTGGGGGGTGGGGGGCTTACTGCTTTTAAGTGCTTATATTGAGGTGTGCGGTTTTAATGAATGTGATGTAGTTTGACTCTTTAAACTGTGGGGAGATGCTTTTGAAGTGAGGATCATAAACTTTTCAGCCAGGCTGAACGGGGGCATTAAGAGTACAGAAAATCATTGAGACCCTGTAAAATCCCTGTGGGATGTGACCATGTCATAAAGGAATGTATCAGAGGGTACTGCATGGATGTGTTAAAGGGCTCATTGACTGAAAAACGGTGGGTTTGTAGGTTTTAATAATCTGAAATGCATCTATTGGTCACATGATTTTAAAATATCAAAACACTCCTCTTAAACACAGCTTTGATCTTGTTTTCTCTAAAAAGCCATTTTTGACTATTCCGCAGTTTTTCCCTTAAGAAATGAGGAAATGTCACTAAGAGTAACGTCACTAGTCTTGATACCTGCCTGCTGCTCTTATTGGCCAGCAGAGCTGTCATGTAGATGGATGGCGAGCTAAAGGTGCTAGCCCCTGAGCTAACAGTGGTACTAGCCTAGGAAGCTTGCACAAAATGGGGTTTAGATTTTCGTCAAAATAGTCACCCTAATAGACATCTGTTTCACTAATCCAGTCTCTCGCATCATTCTGGCTTTTATATTTTTGCCTTGATGCAATATGACCCGTTAGCATTGGCGTGCTAGGTGGTCAGGGGCAATCATAACTAGATATCGCTCACCTCAGCAGGGAGGAAAGGATGCCACCTGCTTAGCTATTAAGTACTTTACTATTAGTACTATTTTTGTACAAGTTCTTTTCACCCTCAATGAAATCATCCATCTAACACTTGATCATATTTGGTTCTTGGACATTATTTTGGCTTGGTTAAAGTTTTCTCACACTGGGATCCTGGGCTGCTCACAGAAGCTAGCAGTTACGCACTCGTTCATGTAGGTTTCTGGACTTATTGTGCCCCAGAACGGTCGTCCAGCCAACCACTAAAACCACACCCCTGTCAGCCAGTGACAGATTGTCATTCATTAAGACGAACATTCACGGCACAGGCTCAGGGGTAACGGATCAGGTCCACTCCCCAGTTCGGATCTGAGAACTTTGCTGGTTTGGGTGGAGAATTTCATGCAATATTCCTTGAATTTGTTGACAAAGTTCTTAAGTTCTACAGAAATTCTCCGCTCGCACCATTACCCCTGTATCTCATGGAGCGGTGACTAGTGCCGAGCTTTGATTCCAAGGGGGCTACATGGGGGCTTGTGGGGGTGGTGGCTCTCTAGCAAACCCTGAACAAACCCCTAAAATGAAACACTTGCCAGCATTCACCTCACCACTCTGAGCTGCTACACCTTAAAGATCCCAAGGCTGACTTTGGGCCTGACTTCATTTGTATTTGGCTCTGCTCAAGATGCATCGGAGCTAAAGGCTAGGAGCTAGCCAGCTAATGGCTAAGTGATGTGCCGTTCACAAATGAAACGGGCTCATGAGTGAAGGACCAGAGCGAGCAGGAGCCACTCCCCCACCCTCCTTTTTTTTTTTTCCTGCTCTAGCCACACGTGATTGGCTGCACTGAGGGGGAGGGGCGGGGTTACTTGCAGTAGCATGCAGACAGATGGGGAGAGAACGGCCCCTACAGATAGAAAACCCTGAGAAGATGAGGAAATGACTGATGGCTGGAAACGGAGTAAAATTTGGATGGATTTTAAGCTGGCACAAAAGCAGAGTGTAGTGTGAAAGGTCAAAATATGTTGAGGCTCTACAAATGACCTACACGGGCACATTAGAACTGTAGCGTACATCCATCAGTGCAGTTGGAAGAAAAGACAAGTGAACCTGCTACCAAAAGAGCCACGGTCTACTTCGACTGTTGCTGCTGCAGTGGTGACGGCATCATCCAGAGTTCTGAGATGGTTTGTGCAAAAGGCTGACCTCAGTTGTTTTGAGTATAAGCAATATAAATTAGCATGTGATGTTTTGTACGTTAGTAATTTTATACAATTTTGGTAATTAATTTGAGCAACAAGAAATCTGCGGAGCCAGAAGAGCCGGTTCTTCCGGAGCGATAACTCCTATCACTAGTGATGTAGGAGGGAGGGCAGCGCTGAATGCATTCAGGAATTTTTCTTAAAATGACAAACTCAATTGAAGCATTTTCAGAAAAAACTGGAAAAACAGATTTACTGCAGTATTTAAACGGTTAAAGAAAACTAACAATGTCAAACATTTCATTAAGATGTGAGGCATGGTGTGGAAACTGCAATCAATGACCCCTTTAACGGCAAGGGTTTTTTTTGGGGGGGGGGGGGTCCTTTGGTTGAAATTGAGCCTAAGCAAATGCACAATTTACCTTTTCATGTCCAGCAATGTCTTAATTGAAGTGTTTTTAAATGTGTTGAATTTGTGAGCTAAATTAGCATGCGACTTGGCATGAACTAGCTGATTTGGGGCCCAGTGCCACAGATGGAATAAGGAAGTCAGAAACATCTCTCCTTTAAACATTGACAAGAATGGAACCTTTCAGCATCTCTAGACTAATTCTCAGCTTTCCTTTCTTCTACAGGTTTCTGGAAACCACACCTTTGTCCAGCTGAAGTGAGGTTTGCCAAGCTCTTTAATTTAATCAGATTATTTAATGGACAGATGTGTATTATTCTAAGCTAACAGTATTTATATCCCCCCCCTCCGATTATCTGTGGGTGGGGGGGCTGAGTTGAGACCATCTTGCTGTCGACAATCTTGAGCTCATCCTTGGCAACTGTTGCGGTACCACCTTCAAAACAACCTCATACAAAACGCATTCAAGCTCCATGGATCAAGATTGTTGAGAACTGCACTGAAGTTCCCATAAAATTAATCTTCCGTGGCTCCGGCGAAGCTTAGAGGCGTTAAGTCATTGCATGTTAAGTCTTTTGGCATGAATTAGAACAGAGTTCTGTGTGTCCTAATTTTCTTAGTGTTTGTGTTGCTGCTTTTCCTTGGCCTAGACAGCAAAATGTTATTTTCTTTTCCCTGTAGAACCTTGGTCTTACCTCTGAAAGCTAGGCTGTTGTGTAGATGGCTTATCTCACATGGACCATGTGAATGCATCCCGATGTTCTGACAATCCTTATATCAATGTTGTCATTTGAGCAAAAGTACAAGTATTTTTGTACTTCTTGCATAATGTATGTTTATGCATTTTGTGAAACTAAATGAACCTGTATAAGTTGGATGTCTAGCCGTCTCTTGTGTTTTTGGTGTTTTTGAGCCTATAATCCTGAAAGTTTTAAAAGTGCAATTTGTTGAAAGGTGAAGTGGGTATCTGTCAAAATATTGGAAGTACTCTGAACGTGCTTTGTGCCATTCTGCTAAAATGAGATTGCTATAAAATGATCTTTCAGAATGTGAAACTGGACTAAAGGTTTGTCTTGAGGGGGATGGGGGCATTTTTGAAATGGGAAGCAGAATTAGACTTTTTTTTTTTTTAAGACTGATGGAAGGATTTAGTTTGTGGTTTAGAACCCGTTTTTCTTTGTATCTGCTGTGCATAAGAACTTAAAAAAAAAAAAAAAATCTTGTGAATAAAGTGAATGCATACGAGCATCTGTCATCTGTCACTGCAGCAAGTGTGACGAAATGGAAATGCTCCAGCACTGCTTTACAGAAGTCTGCAAACATCAGATGTTGCTATCAATAATTCAGCCAAACTTTTAATTTGAGACACTGCTGCATTAGTGTCTCTTTGCATCATATATGGAGCCACGCTCTGCCCTCATTAGCTGGTGAAATGCTCAGCTCGACCAACCGTGATGGACCCTTGGGGGGGCTCTTAAGTGACAGACCAGGTGGCTAACTGAGGCAGTGGTTAACTTTAAATGACCATGTCACACTTAAGTTGTACTTGATTGGTATATCAGGTGTTGCCTTTGACACTTGTTAAAATGCCAATGACTCCTTTATTGTGGTACTTTTCTTTTTGTTTGAAATTAATTTTCTGTAGAACTCTTGCTAATGTAGAAATGTGCATGAAAAGTAACTAGGTCAAACTGGCAAAGAAATATGGTTTTCTTCTTTCAAGTTACTGGAATGTAAAGAATTGTATCTTGGAACTTTATTCTCAAAATATAGGAAGTAAACTGTTTGCCCTTCATGGAGATATGGGTCATTTAACATCACTTTCGCACAATATCTGAATTGACATGAAATCAATACTGCAAAGATGGGGATGCTAAGGGCAGGAAGATGAACTTTTCTTCTCTGCAGACCTGAAGATGAGCCTAAATGTATAGTTTTATTCTTAAAAACCAAATGGAAATGTAGAAAGAAGCAACTATTATAGAAAATGCTGTCAATCCCAATACCCAGGGTTATAATCGTCCGTCTTAAATCTACTCTGTAATATTCAAAAATGGTTGGACTGGGGCAACAATTCAGGCCCGAAATTTGACTTCATCCTAGCCACCCTGTTGCAAACCAGAAACTACCACAATTTGTTCATTTTAAAATGTCGAACTAGTTAAAAATGTAATTACAACCTTCATCCAGATTGTAAGTAATGACTAGTCAGTTGAGCCATTGACTATTAAAACAATTGATCTTAATTCAAATTTGATGCTGCTTTTGATTTCACCTTTTCAGAAAACGAGGCATAGTCAGTGGTGTGTACACCAAGATTAAATTGGACACACTGGTTTTTTTAAATTAAAATTTTTAAATGACATGCAATTTTTTTTTTATGCAAAGTTGGAATCTTGCAGGAAAAATGTCAAATGTGTGACCTAAAGTTCAAAATCTATCAAATGTGTACCTTTATGAAAAGATTAAAAATGAGAAACTCTCTTAGGAGAGTGGTCATAAGTAGATGAGGGTAAAGTTGGTACTGCATATAGCCTGCAGATTTTTCTTAAACCTGAACAGTCCTGAAAATGTTGCCTTATGAATGTAAGCTGGAGATAAGTTACTGCAACCTATTTATTACATTAGAGAACGTTAACCCTAAACTGCTACAACAGTATAACAGTCACACACATTCATGTACAACTTTTTTTTTTTTCTTCATTTTTATGCTCTGGGGTATGAGGGAGTTTTGGCCCTTTTGACAACTTCATTTATTCTAGTATGTTTCACCGGGTCAGGAAGAGGGTCTAAATGAAAACGGGGAGAGATTGGGCTTATTTAAAACCATGATTTCATCATCTTTTTAATCCTAAAGGAATATATGCTGCCCTACCCTCAAACAAGACCCTGGAGGCGAACTTTGAAGCAGACCGGCCATCTCCCTCCAAGTTTGCTGTCTCTTGTCCAAGCTGTTTTATGCTGATGATGTTCCAGGCCGCCAGGGAATGTCCCCGTTTTCCAGATTGCCAGTCCGCCCCTGAAATTTCACGTTTTAGTGACAAACTGAAACATTTATGCCGTATGTTCAAATGAGGTGTGAAGATTTTGTTAGACATTTCTTTGTTTCAGTTCAAATGGACACATGTTTAATGCATGTGTAGGATCATCTTCCAGTGAGTAAATGTTTTTCTCATGGTCAGTCATTTGGTGAACGTGATGACGTTGGTCTGTTGTGCCCCCTACTGGATCAACTTGGATATGACCAGCAGACATAAAGCGGCTTCACAAAATGCCAAACAAACCCTGAGGAAAAGACAGAATATTTTAATTGCTTAATTCTTGTTTTCACCACTTTAATGTAAAACCAACACAGCTTTGTGATCTGTTTACTGCAAATATCATTTGTGATTTTCTCTGTGGTTATGCTTTCACAGCATTATCTGTTCACTTTTACTTCCACTGACTAAACAGTTAACCTGTTGTGCTGTTTTGAGTGGAACATGGGTGTTAGAAGCAGGTCTTCAAACTCCAACTTAAAGTGAAATGCAATACCAACATGGAAGCCAACCCAGCCACCATGTGGGTCTCGGCACAGGTTAAAACTGGGCTGTTTTGTGTCCCATCTGTTTGCCCACATGGACTTCACCTGTAGTGCAGCTAAAAAGGTTTAAAGCCATCAGGGCCCCACATGGGTTTAATGGGGGGGGGCAGCTTTCAGGAATACTGGCACCACAGGCAAATTTGAGGAGTCATGAATTTGAGAGAAAAGGGTGAACATTTAGAAGAAAAACCTTGACAAATTTACAAAAACAAAATTAGCAAATTTGAGGAAAATGTGAAAATTTAGGAGAAAAGTTGCAAATTGACGAGAAAAAAATTGTAAATTACAAACTTACAAGAAAAAGTTGCAAATTAAAGTAACAAATAGAAAACTTGAAAGTCACAAATTTATGAGGAAAAAGTTTACAGTAAAAGTTGAAAATCTGAGTTACATATTTACAAGAAAAATGTCACATTTATGGAAAACAGTCAAAAATTTACAAGAAAACAGCAAATTTACAAGGGGGAAAAATTTACACAACTCTCAGTTAGGGACATTGAGCTTTGGGGTGAAATTTCAGGATGCACCTAAAATGCACCATAACCTTTACAGGTGAACTTAATTTGATCTTCTCTAACCTTTTGAATGCTCATGTCTAAATATTAAGTGTTTCAGTACTTTCTGCTTAACTTGCTGTTCTCTAACAAGGTGCTTAATGGCAAAATTCACAATAGCGGTTTGATCCATGAATCAACCAATACATTTTCTGGTTCAATTAGAGTTGGTATTTAAACAGTCCTCTTCATCATGCTGTTCACATTTTGACATGAGATGAAGACGACGCCTAACAACTGATCAACAGTACCTCACCATTGCAAGGCTTCAGACAGGAGATTCTCGGAAGTGTCCACTAAGCTTAGTGTCATTAGCAGGTTGTAGCAGAGATCCAGAGAGACTGGAAGAGTCACAGAAAGGTATAGAAATGGATGTCCTTTGGCTACATCCCACACTGATGACTGCTTCATTGTGAACAGTGCCCTATGGAACCAGATCATGAATGCCACTCAACTCCAGGCACATTTAAGGGAGGTGAGAGGCACCCAAGTGTCACACGAGACCATTCAAAACCGTTTACATCAGGGTGATCTGCGTGCTAGACTGTCTTGTGTGGACCAGGAAGGATTTACGCTGGACAAGGGACCAGTGGGCTTCAGTGCTGTTCTCTGATGAAAGGTGATTCACTTTGAGCAGAAATGATGGCTGCCAATGATGTTGGAGACGTCAAGGAGAGCGCTATGCATCAGCCACTGTTGTCACCATGTTACAGTCTGGGCAGATGTGTCTAGTCAATATAGAACTGCCCTACGCATTGTGAATGGGACAGTTACAAGATGATACTACCTGAATAACTTCATTAATCCAGTCATTATGCCCCTGCATGAACAAAACGGGCCTAATTTCATCTTCATGGATGACAATACTCCAGCTCAGGGGTGTCCAACCATGTGCCATGGAGAGCCAAGACCCTGCAGGTTTTCTCTTCTACCCAGTCTCTTCAGCAGGTGTTTTCACTTATCAGCAATCAGTGGGAAGAAGTTCACAGAAATCTGCTGTTGAAGACACTGGTTGGAGGTAAAACCTGCAGGGTCTTGGCTCTCCATGGCACATGGTTGGACACCCCTGCTCCAGCTCATCAAGGTCACATCATTAGGGAATGGCTGCTGGACACTGGGGTACCTCAAATGGAGTGGCCTGCACTTTCTCCACACCTGAATCCCGTAGAAAACCTATGGGATCAGCTGAGTCGCCATGTAGAGGCTTGTAACCCTGCACCCTACAACCTCAATGACCTGAGGGCCGCCCTTCAAGAAGAGTGGAATGCCATGCCTCAGCAGACAATAAGTTGACTTGTGAACAGCATGAGACGTTGTTGTCAAGCTGTAATTGATGCTCAAGATCACATGACAAGTTACTGAGACACTGACATTTTTGTTGTGGTATACCCACCACTGTTGTTGTTTTTTTTTCAATAAACTGTTTGAGATTAGGAAATCACCATTGCATGCTTCTACTTAAAATGCCCTACTTTCATGATATAATATCACTGTTGTGTGAACTTTTTACATTTTCCATATATTTCACCTGAAAGCCAAATATCCCTAATTTTTATGAGTAGTGTATGAGAAATTGTTGCAAGACTACAGTAAAAAAGTGGCAAATTTATGAGAAAGTTCCAAAATTACAAGAAAAACAGCAAATATGCAAGAAAAAAAGTCACAATTTTACAAGAAAAACAAATTTATGAGGAAAAAAGTTACAAATTTAGAGTAAAACAAGTTGCAAATTTATGAGGTTTCACATTTTCAAGAAAAAAAATTATCAAATTAGGGGGAAAAGGTCACAAATTTACAAGAACATAGCAAATTTATGAGAAAAGTTGAAATTAGGTAAATAGGTGAAGTGCATGTGGGCAAACGCAGATGGGGCCAACATGGAACCTACGGACAAACCCACATGGGGACCCATAAGATGGTACCAGATTTAACCTTTGGTGGGGCCCACGTGTACATGCTGGCTGGGAAGTCATAGAAAGCTCTGATATTCTTAGTTATGAGAAACTGTTGCAGCCTGCTTACATGTCAAGTCAATTATATTTGATTCAATCAATGAGCTCACTTGGTTTCTATCAGAAGAAGAAAGCTTAAACACTTTGATTATGAAGCATTGGCTGTATTATTTTTGCCTTCTTCCAATCCTTGCTGAGAGCATAATTAAATCCGAATGTTAATATTTTCAGAGGCCCTTTCCACGATTTCTGGCTTTGATTTGTGTTTTTCAACTGGGGTTCCTTGGAAAACGGTCTAATTTTTTAACTTCTAAACTGGTCTAAAAAATTGCAAATAATTTGTACTCGGTGCATGGGGACATGTAGGCACTTGCCACTTCATACTAAAAAAAAAAAGTAATGGCTTTTTCATATCAATTACATTTACACATTACAATTGCACATTACAATTGCAAGCCAAAGGCAGGCCACAAGGTGAACGTCTCATTGTGGATCTGTACTTCGACTTGATGATTTTCATGTGAGAGAGAGCAGTCTCACACAAATACGTTGATCCGAAAAGTGCAGTCAAAGTTCAAGGCACCTCTTCTGAGGCTGGGTTATTTTTGTTCCACCAGTAGGTTTCAGAAGTCTCCTTTCATGCCAGATGTTGCCCTGGATTTTATCTCAGTGTCATTTTTCAGTGTGAGAATCTCACTCTCAACAGCAGAGCTATCCAGTTGAAACGATGATGCTACTTTAGAAGCAGTGTAATCCACATCGATGCCCTCCCCAAATGGAAAACACAGACAGCTGGCAACAGGCTCAGTGGATGTAAAGTCAGTAAAACGCTTCTCAAATCCTGAAAAGATGCCTACTCCATCTCCTCCTCCAGCGGTCCAAAACGACACTCGCTAGCCAGCAGTTTCAGATTGGCGACGAACCGGTGGATAGGTTGACCTGCCCGTTGGTGGCACAGCCGAAACCTGATCCCCTGGATGATGACGCTGTCTGGGGCGCGAAAATGGTGCGCCAATAACTCGACCACATCTTCGTACGTGTCTGAATCTCCGAGTGTGCTTAGGATCCACTGGCCCTGAATTCCCAAATTATGCACTAGAAGCACACGTGCCCTCAGCTTGTCCATCTCACCCAGGTTGAACGCCACGACTTAGATCTCAAAGGCCACAAACCATCTCGGCCAGAATCGGAAAAGTACACGCCTCCATACTTTGATCGTCATCACCAAAATGTTGTGTATGGAATTACCTCCCAAATGACGAAGCCAGGTACTCGGTAGAACTCAGCTTTATTAACAATATTTCTCCACAATACAACCGCCAGGCAGGGGCATTGGCAAAGAGGCCGAGCCAAGATGCCCACTGGTATTGATAGAGGTGGTGCAGTGGCGGAAGAGGAAGTGGCCGCCACTACACCGCACTTCACAAATAAAAGCATGGATTACAATATAACACTAAGGAGCAATGACAGAAAACTTTGCAGACTATAAGATAAGATAAGCCTTTGTTAGTCCTACAATGGGGAAATTCCAGGATTGCAACACCACAGGGATAGCAACACTCAGAGCAATAATTTAGAAGATAAGAAAATAAGAGCAGTGACTATACATATGTACACATATAAATATACATATATACACAGTGCAGAGCATTGTAGATAGATGGAATAAACAGTAATTTAGTTACTCCACACAGTATGAATATACTATGTGGGGTAACTATGTATTGTCACCCTCCATAGCGATTGATATTGTCCTAGTTGTATACTGGAGGGGACCATTTTGTGTAAGTCTGTTGCATCTTTTGCATTCAATACTACTAGGTTGTCACATTTGTTTGCTATCTCTGCAAGCAGCCCTGCTTAGGTTATAAAGTCTGACAGCTGTAGGTAGGAAGGACCTGCGAAACCTCTAGGTCACGCACCTAGGATGATGTAGCCTACTGCTAAATGAGCTCCTCAGTGTGTTCAGTATGTCCTGCATAGGGTGGGACTCGGACTCCAGCAGAGATGACAGCTTAGCCACCATCCTACTCTCTCCTATCTCCTCCACTGAGTCGAGGCGCTGCCCCAGGACAGAGCTAGCTTTCTTGATCAGTTTGTTCAGTCTCTTCCTGTCGGCTGCTGTAATGCCACTGCCCCAGTAGACCACTCCAAAAGTGATGGCTGATGCCACCACCGAATCATAGAAGGTCTTCAGGAGCACCCCTTGTACACCAAAAGATCTGAGCCTCCTCAGAAGGAACAGCCTGCGCTGTCCCTTCTTGTAGAGTACATTGGTATTGTGTGACCAGTCTAGTTTATTGTTCAGATGAATACCCAGGTACTTGTAGGATGTCACCATCTCAATGTCTGTTCCCTGTATGTTTACTGGAGCTGTGAGGGGTTGTCCTTGCCTGCAGCAGTCCACCACCAGCATCTTAGTTTTTCTCGCATTAATACGCAGACCCATGATCTGCTGTGGCGACCCGTATAGAGAACAGCTGAAAGAAGAGACAGATTTTAACTGAAATGCCATAATTTACTTAATCTTATTTAATCAATTACAATTTATGAAACAAGCTTAAATATGTCATGCTGTGAGGTAAATGTATGACAACAAACACACAGACCTGCTACTATGAATTTGGATTGCTTCAGCTTTAAGATAAGATAAGATAAGATAAGATAAGATAAGATAAGCCTTTATTAGTCCCACAACGGGGAAATTCCAGGATTGCAACAGCACAGGGATAGCAACACTCAGAGCAACAATCAGAAGGCAAGAAAAAAAGCAAGCAAGCAAGAGCAGCTAATATACATATGTACATATTACTATAAAATATATATATATACACACACACAGACACACAGTGCAGAGCATTGTAGCTGGATGGAATAAATATATGAATATATAAACACACAGTGCGGAGCATTGTAGCTAGATGGAATAAATATGTAAATATATAAATATATAAACACACACAGTGCAGAGCATTGTTGCTATTAGTGATTATTATTATTATTATTATTATTATTATTATTATTATTAGTGATTATTGCATTGAAAATAATTATTGCAGAATTATTGTTATGCAATTCTCTTATTTGACTTTTATGTTTGTCTGATTAATGGACATTCCATTAAAGGTAACATCTCCTAACTGTCTTATGTGCTAACTCTTAAATCCAAAAGGATAGGAAATTGTTACCCAATTAAACTGTCTCAATCACAGTAAAAAATAAAAATAAAATAAAATAAAAAACAATATATTGTGGGAATCCTCTCAGTATGTTTCCACTCAAGACAGAATGGTCATGGGGGGTTGGTGTGTTGATGCAGGGGTTGGTGGGTTGATGTAAACAGTGACAAAGAGAATGGAAATTGCAAAGACTTTCATGTTAATGCAGCACCACAGGTGACTGAGCGAGTTGTATGATATAAAAAGGAGAGGTGCCTGCAACCTGTAGTCTTTTTGAGGTTTGTGATTCTGGTGGATGTGAGAGAGAGAGAAATTAATAAAGTCTGCTCTGCACCGGAACCACCTCGCCTGATTATTCCTCTCTCCACAATATATATATATATATATATATATATATATATACACACACACACACACACAGTGGTGTGAAAAAGTGTTTGCCCCCTTCCTGATTTCTCTTTTTTTGTATGTTTGTCACACTTAAATGTTTCAGATCATCAAACAAATTTAAATATTAGACAAAGGTAACACAAGTAAACACAAAATGCAGTTTTTAAATGAAGGTGTTTATTATTAAGGGTAAAAAAAATCCAAATCTGCATGGCCCTGTGTGAAAAAGTGATTGCCCCCTAAATCTAATAACTGGTTGGGCCACCCTTAGCAGCAACAACTGCAATCAAGCATTTGCGATAACTGGCAATGAGTCTTTTACAGCGCTGTGGAGAAATTTTGGCCCACTCATCTTTGCAGAATTGTTGTAATTCAGCCACAGTGGAGGGTTTTTGAGCATGAACCGCCTTTTTAAGGTCATGCCACGTCATCTCAGTCGGATTCAGGTCAAGACTTTGACTAGGCCACTCCAAAGTCTTCATTTTGTTTTTCTTAAGCTATTCAGAGGTGGATTTGCTGGTTTGTTTTGGATCATTGATCTGCTGCAGAACCCAAGTGCACGTCAGCTTGAGGTCACGAACAGATGGCCAGACATTCTCCTTCAGGATTTTTGGGTAGACAGCAGAATTCATGGTTCCATTTACCACAGTAAGTCTTCCAGGTCCTAAAGCAGCAATGCAGCCCCAGACCAACACACTACCACCACCATATTTTACTGTTGGTATGATGTTCCTTTTCTGAAATACTGTTACCTTTATGCCAAATGTAATGGGAGACACACCTTCTAAAAAGTTCAACTTTTGTCTCATCAATCCACAGAGTATTTTCCCCAAAGTCTTGGGGATCATTAAGATGTTTCCTGGCAAAACTGAAACGAGCCTTTATGTTCTTTTTTGCTCAGCAGTGGTTTTCGTCTTGGAACTCTGCCATGCAGACCATTTTTGCCCAGTCTCTTTCTTATGGTGGAGTCATGAACACTGACCTTAACTGAGGCAAGTGAGGCCTGTAGTTCTTTGGATGTTGTTGTGGGGTCTTTTGTGACCTCTTGGATGAGTCGTCGCTGTGCTCTTGGGGTAATTTTGGTCGACCGGCCACTCCTGGGAAGGTTCACCACTGTTCCATGTTTTCGCCATTTGTGGATAATGGCTCTCACTGAGGTTCACTGGAGTCCCAAAGCTTTAGAAATGGCTTTATAACCTTTTCCAGACTGATAGATCTCAATTACTTTGTTCCTCATTTGTTCCTGGATTTCTTTGGATCGCAGCATGATGTCTAGCTTTTGAGGATCTTTTGGTCTACTTCACTTTGTCAGACAGGTCCTATTTAAGTGATTTCTTGATTGAGAACAAGTGTGATAGTAATCAGGCCAGGGTGTGGTTAGAGAAATTGAACTCAGCTTTCCAAAGATGTGATAAACCACAGTTAATTTATGTTTTAATGGGGGGGGGGGGCAATCACTTTTTCACACAGGGCCATGTAGGTTTGGATTTTTTTTACCCTTAATAATAAACACCTTCATTTAAAAACTGCATTTTGTGTTTACTTGTGTTATCTTTGTCTAATATTTAAATTTGCTTGATGATCTGAAACATTTAAGTGTGACAAACAAAAAAGAAAATCAGGAAGGGGCAAACACTTTTTCACACCACTGTATATAAAAAGAAACCTCATATTTCTTCTATCCATAACATAACTTTACAAGTGCAACTTCTATCTAATCTACCTTCTATTTCCCAGCAGGCTTTGCAGCATCTTATTTTTTTGAACAAGCTCATAGTATCTTTAAACAAAAACACTGAAATCAGGACAGCTGCAGAAATTGTCCCAATAGTTATTGTTATTTTACTGATCATGTTTGAGGCCAAGTGTATGCCCCTTTTTGGATTTTTACAACTTTGAATAAAGCCTGTTATGATAAAGGCAATGCTAAACTGCATAAACACATTCAGTTCACTGTCCTGTCATGATTAACGCAGATCAACCACACCGGATGAACACTCAGACTCAAGGGATGAAAGTGAACACAACTTTAATGAAAACACAAAACTCAAAATACACAACTCTAAATAAAGCAGCAACAATATAGAATAACGCAAAAGAGACACTTAAATTGACACAAAACCACGGGAGCACTATGGAGCGCACGTCGCCTACGGGAAGAGAAGAGAGATTATTAGTGATAAGAAGCACTCAAGGGAAAGGAGAGTGGAGATGAGGAGGGTGCTTACTGTATGGAGCTGAGGGCCCGGCAGGGTACTCCTGCATGGAACAAGGGAAGTAGAGAAGACGGGGGAACGGGCAGGTAGACCTGGGTGAAGAGTTCGTTGTCTTGACAGGTGAATGGTTCAGGTGGGCGTGGCCAGCCCCAGAGAACACACCGCTGAGATGGCAGCAAACCTGAGGAGAGGAGAACACAGAAGTGAAACAACAAGGAGATAACACCAAACAACATATAATTGAGTGGTTGCTTGGTAGCAATACCCAACGGTCCAGTGGTGAGCATTCACACACTGGATCTTAAATATGCTGGCAGCCTGGAGAGCAGGAGGTGCAGCGAATCACACAGGTGTGCTGATGACTCCGGAGCTGGGAGAACAGGAACAGGAGGGGAGGGGGAGCACGCTTGCCTGATCACCACAGTGCCCCCCCCCCCAAGGGGCACCTATTGGTGTCCCACTGGGCTTCTGAGGGTGCACTCAATGGTATGGCCACACCATGCCCTTGTCGACGATGTATGAGCCCAGGATCCAGGACCTCTCCTCCGGACCATACCCCTTCCAGTGCACGAGGTACTGGAGACCACGGCCCCGTCGACGGACATCCAGAATCTTCTGAATCATGTAGGTGGTTTGGCCATCAATAATCCAGTGGGGAGGTGGGGGGTCAGGAGGAGGGCTGGTGGAGAGAGGTTTGATTCGGGATACATGAAAGGTCGGATGGATGCACAGTGATGGTGCCAGATCCAGCCGAATAGTGACATCATTAATGATGCACAAGATGGTGAACGGACCCAGGTACGGGTGAACGGACCCAGGTAGCATGGCAACAGCTTCTGGGACTCCATCTTCAGTGGAATCTGTTCGACAGACAGCCAGACCTTCTGTCCCACTGCGTACTTCGGCGCCGATCACGTAATGTTGGTTCCACTCAGCCAAGTGGAGGAGAGCAGCTCTCGTGGCCCTCCACAGATGGCGACAGCGGCGCGCGTGGACCTCTACAGATGGGACAGTGATCCCCCTCTTCACCATAGGTAGCAGGGGTAGAGTATACTCCATCGAGGCCTCAAAAGGTGTCAGTCCAGTAGCAGAGGAGACGGCGGTATTGTGGGCGTATTCCACCCAGGTCAGGTGGGAGCTCCAGGTGGTCGGGTTGCAGGATGCCACACATCTCAGGATAGCCTCCAAGGACTGGTTGGCACGCTTAACCTGACTGTTGCTCTGGGTATGGTATCCTCAGAACTCAGAACTCAGAAAAGATTTATTGCCATGTACATTCACAGTAAACAACTGATAAACATACGAGGGATTTGACTTGACACTGAAAACGACATAGTTGACATTTTCAGTGACACGGCAGCATCAGTGACGCGCCTGTCAGCAGATTGGGAACAGGAAGCATGAGGGAGGAAGGGGGTAAACACAATAGGAGAGAGAAAAAAACCATTGTTTGTCAGAATACAGGTCATAAGATAAGATAAGATAAGATAAGCCTTTATTAGTCCCACAATGGGGAAATTCCAGGATTGCAACAGCACAGGGATAGCAACACTCAGAGCAACAATCAGAAGGCAAGAAAAAACAAGCAAGCAAGAGCAGCTAATGTACATATGTACATATTACTATAAAATATATATATACACACACACACACACACAGACACACAGTGCAGAGCATTGTAGCTGGATGGAATAAATATATGAATATATGAACACACAGTGCAGAGCATTGTAGCTAGATGGAATAAATATGTAAATATATAAACACCCACAGTATGGAGCATTGCAGCTAGGTGGAATAAATATGCAAGTATATAAACACACACAGTGCGGAGCAATGTAGCTAGATGGAATAATATGTAGATATATAAAAACACAGTGCGGAGCATTGTAGCTAGATGGAATAAATATATAGATATATAAATATAAACACACCCAGTGCAGAGCATTGTAGCTAGATGGAATAAATATGTAAATATATAAACACACACAGTGCAGAGCATTGTTGCTAGGTGGGATGAAACAGCATAACCGTCTATTTAGTTATCCTACATGGTATGATTATGTGCCCATACATATTCTCACCCTCCATAGCGACCGGTATGTTCCTAGTTGTATGCCGGAGAGGACCATTGTGTAAGTCTATTGCATCTTTTGCATTCAAAAAAAAAAAAACAAACAAAAAAAAAAACTATTAGTTTGTTACGTCTTTTTGCTATCTCTGCGAGCAGCCCTGCTTAGGTTGTACAGTCTGACAGCCGTTGGTAGGAAGGACCTACGAAACCTCTCGGTTGTGCACCTGGGATGATGTAGTCTGCTGCTAAATGAGCTCCTCAGTGCATCCAGTATGTCCTGCATAGGGTGGAACTCGGACTCCAGCAGAGATGACAGTTTAGCCACCGTCCTTCTCTCTCCTATCTCCTCCATCGGATCAAGGCGTTGCCCCAGGACAGAGCTAGCTTTCTTAATCAGTTTGTTCAGTCTCTTCCTATCGGCTGCAGTAATGCCACTGCCCCAGCAGACCACTCCAAAAGTGATGGCTGATGCCACCACCGTGTCATAGAATGACTTCAGCAGCGCCCCTTGTACACCAAAAGACCTGAGTCTCCTCAGCAGGAACAGCCTGCGCTGTCCCTTCTTGTAGAGTGCGTCAGTATTGTGTGACCAGTCTAGTTTATTGTTCAGATGAATACCCAGGTACTTGTAGGATGTCACCATCTCGATGTCTGTTCCCTGTATATTTACTGGTGCTGTGAGGGGCTGCCCATGCCTGCGGCAGTCCACCACCAGCTCCTTAGTTTTCCTCGCGTTGATCTGGAGGCAGTTCCGATGGCACCAGTCCACAAAGTCCTGGATAAGCCCTCTGTACTCAGCTTCATCTCCGCTGGAGATGAGACCAACGATCGCAGAGTCATCAGAGAACTTCTGTAGATGGCAATGTGTTGTGTTGTGTGAGAAGTCCGCAGTATAAAGAGTGAACAAGAAGGGAGCCAGCACCGTTCCCTGGGGGGCCCCCGTGCTACTGATGATCGTGTCGGAAACACAGTCCCGGGTTCTCACAAACTGAGGCCGGTTCGTGAGGTAGTCCAGGATCCATGATGACAGGTGCTGGTCCACCCCTGCGCGCAGCAGCTTGTCCTTCAGGATCATCGGTTGGATGGTGTTGAAAGCACTGGAGAAGTCAAAGAACATGATCCTCACCATATTCCCGGGCTTCTCCAGGTGGGACAGAGAACGGTGAAGGAGGAAGATCACCGCATCCTCCACCCCAATGCCATGCTGGTAGGCGAACTGGAGTGGATCCATCGCTGGTTCCACCAGGGGGCGGAGATGAGCAAGGAGCAGTCTCTCCAGGGTCTTCATCAAGTGGGACGTCAAGGCCACTGGTCTGAAGCTGTTCAGGTCTTTGGGGTGGGAAGTTTTTGGTACAGGTACCACACAAGATGTTTTCCACAGCTGTGGTACCCTCCCCAGTTTCAGGCTCATGTTGAAGATATACGTCACAATCCCACACAGCTGGTCTGCACAGGACTTGAGGAGCTTTGCGCTGATGCCGTCCGGTCCCGACGCCTTCCTCGCCTTGATCTTCCTCAGCTCCGTCCTCACCTGGGTCTTGGTCAGGGTCAGGATGGGGGGCGGTGTGTTGGGAGTGGGGGGGGTGTCGGTGGAGTGGGGAGTGGGTAGCAGGACTTGATTTCTTAGAGGCAGCAGTGGTTGTTGTGCAGACAGGGGGGAGGGCGGTTGGTCAAATCTATTGAAAAACAGATTCAGGTTGTTCGCCCACTCCCTGCCCCCCGTGGCCTGGGGGGAGGTATTCTGGAGCCCCGAGATGGTTTTGAGGTTTCTCCAGACCCCGCTGATGTCGCTCTGTTGCAGCTTGTCCTCCATCTTCTTCCTGAAGCTGTCCTTGCCTTCTCTGATCTTTCTCCTCAGCTCCCTCTGTACGGACTTCAGCATCTCCCTGTTCCCCGACCTGAAGATCCTCTTCTTCTCTCTCAGAAGTGTTTTTATCTCAGGGTTGATCCAGGGTTTGTTGTTTGAGTGACGCCGTATGGTCTTGGTGGGAACGGATTTGTCCACACAGAAGCTGAGGTAGCCCGTGAAGGTGTGAATGAGGCCATCGATGTCCTCACCATGTGGATCGCAGAGCTGCTTCCAGGCAGTGGCTTCAAAACAGTCCTTTAGAGTGTCCATTGTCTCCTCAGACCATAACTCCACAGTGTGCATGGCCGGAGGTTGTCTGTGCACTAGGGGTTTGTACACCGGTCGGAGATGAACCAAGTTGTGATCCGATCTCCCAAGTGGGGGGAGTTGTGATGAGGTGTACGCCTCCTTAGTGTTTGCGTAGAACAAATCCAGTGTTTTATTGTCTCTAGTGTGGCATGTGACATACTGGGTGAAAGTGGGCAGAATGGGAGACAGTGAAACGTGGTTGAAATCGCCTGAGATGAGGAGAAGAGCATCTGGGTGTTCTGTCTGCAGCCTGCTGGTTACTGAATGGATGACGTCACGCGCTGTCCCAGCGTTCGCCGTCGGATTTGCATAAACAACAATGCAGATCACGTGTGAGTGTTCTCTCGGGAGATATGTAGGCCTCATGCTAACAGCTAGCAACTCAATGTCTTTGCTGCAGTGTCGTTGTTTAACAGTGATATGTCCCGGTCTGCACCAGTTGTTGTTAACATACATGATCACTCCACCGCCCCTAGTTTTGCCACTCTCTGGTGTTCGGTCAGCTCGTATCGTGTGAAAACCCTCCAGCTCAATGTTAGCATCTGCTGCTAGTTCAGTTAGCCACGTCTCAGTAAACAAAAGGAGAGAGCACTCCCGGTAAGTGCTATCATAACGGGAGATAGCCGCTAGCTCATCTAACTTTCCCAGTATCGACCGTACATTTCCCATGACAACAGATGGAAGGGAGGGTCTGTACCTTATATTTTTTGTCCTCCGCCTTACTCCAGCCCGGCATAAATGATCAATATTATGATTACAAGAAAAAAAGCTCTCAATGCACAAGTAGCAGACAATAGAATCTACGAGGACACAAAGAGAGCAGTGAATGAATAATCTTCTCATCAGTTTATTGAGTCAGTGTGAGTGTGGTGTTGAGTGAGGGTGTTTATATCAGTTAAGAACAACAAAGTCTCTTCAGCAGGAGATGTTGTGTCTAGCGTCTGGCGCTTGTGTCCTTGCACAACAGATGGAAAATTTTGCCAGACAGCTGGCTGTCCATAGAGTCAATGCTGCTCACATGTTTTGAAAACAAAAACTGCAGATAATCTGGAGGACTTTGATTATAAGGGCAGGTCAAATAAGTCGAATAGTACTGACTTCAGAGAAAGAAAAACTCTATATTCTCTTACAGATTCAGTACTTAAATCCTTCATTGCTGGACGTTGAATTCTTCATGGACGGCTCTCAGCGTAATCATGATGTAATCCATTTTCCTAGACAGTTCTCCATTAGCCGCTGTCAGAGTCCTGCCCAATTGTTCAATTTGATGGTTAAGCCTCGCCTGGTCAGCATTTTGATAGGCTCCGTCCATCTTCATCAATTTACGGTACACCAGAACAATCCCAGATCCAATCAGTAAGATTCCGATGACCATTGCTACGAAGATGTATAAATCTTCAACATCTTCGATAGAGAGATCACACAGGCACAAGAGTTTCCAATTACTTGTGTCCTTCAAATAGCCCGCGGCCGCTGTTCCTGCAGGGCAAACTGCCTCCCCCGGGGCACTTTTCCTCGTTGAAAAAATAGTGTCAATTGCGTTCAAAGCCCAGCTTATTAAATCCATAATTTCGTTCGATAATCAGCAGTAGAGACACGCAGACAGACGATAGCAAGCTGGGATCCAATTCAATTCAACTTTATTTATATAGCGCCATTTCACAACAACAGTCATCTCATAGCACTATCAACTGTAGGGGAGACCCCCACAGTTGCAGAAAGACCCCAGCAATCAGGGATCCAGTCAGTTTAGGGAGGAGAGAGATAAAGAGCCGGAGCTGGAGAGAAAGAAAAAGCGTCTGCTCTCTTTGGGAGGCGGAAGTGAAGACGTGAGGCTGGCAGTGGCACCCAGGGAACAACAAAACGCCTTCTACATCTGTGATGTAAACTGAGGAACACAGTGCGAGACAATGTCTATGGGAATCCCATGCAGGCGGATGGCATGGATGGTGAGCAAATTGGCCATTTCCACAGCCGAGGGCAATTTGAGGAGAGGAACAAGGTGGATAGCTTTGGAGAAGTGGTCAGTGATGGTGAGGATGACTGAATTACCCTGGGATGGAGGAAGGCCCATGACGAAATCCACAGCGATATGGGACCACGGACGATTTGGCACTGGGAGGGGATGAAGGAGGCCGGCTGGAGGAGAAGAGTCAGTTTTATTAGTGGCACAGACATGACAGGCCTTCACATACTCCTGCACTTCCCTTCTGAGCGTAGGTCACCAAAACACTCGCTGCAGCAAGTCGACAGTCCGTGAGATTCCAGGATGGCAAGCAAAAAAACTGGTGTGCCCCCACTTGATGACTGCGCTGCGTAAGGAGGGGGGCACAAACAGTCAGTCAGGCGGACCCCCCTCCGGGATAGGTTCGGAAGACTGGGCCCGCTGGACCCTCTGCTCGATCTCCCACGAGAGAGCCCCAAGAAAGCAGGAAGAGAGAAGGATGGTCTCCAGCGGAGAGGCAGCAGCTATGGAGAGGGAGGAGGAGGAGGAGTTGGAAGAGAACTGACGTGAGAGGGCATCAGCCTCGGCATTACGGGACCCTGGACGGCACGAGATTGACTCTAAAGAAGAACAGGGCCCACCGAGCCTGCCAAGAATTTAACTGTCTGGCAGATCTAGAATATTCAAAAGTTTTATGATCTGTCCAGATAATGACCGACTGACTAGCCCCCTTGAGCCAGTGCCTCCACTCCTCCAACGCCAACTTGATAGCCAGAAGTTTGCGGTCCCCCACGTTGTAATTCCTCTCGGCTGGCATCAGCCGCCAAGAGAAATACACACATGGATGGAGTTTCTGATTGGAGCAGGAGCGCTGGGAGAGAACAGCGCCCACCCTCGAATCAGAAGCGTCCACCTCAACCACAAAATGTGCTTGAGGGTCAACCTGTGCCAAAACGCATGTGTTGGTGAAGAGGCTTTTAAGAGTCACAAAAGCCCGTTCAGAGGCCTCGGACCACTTGAACAGACTCTTTGTAGATGTCAGTTGCATCAGAGGCTGTGCCACCTTGCTGTAATCATGAATAAATCGGCGGTAGAAGTTAGCAAAGCCCAGGAAATGTTGGAGTTGTCTCCTGGACTGGGGGGTCAGCCAGTCTACTACCGCCTTGATTTTCGCCGGATTGGCCTTTAACATGGGCGGCGCGGTGGCGGAGTGGTTAGCACTGCGGCAGCACAGCAACTCACTCTTGGCCGGGGGATCCTGGGTTCGATCCCAGCCCCCAACCAACAGTGATCTGTGTGGAGTTTGTATGTCTCCGGGATTTCTCCGGTTTCCTCCCACATGCCTAAAACATGCAAGTTAGGTTAACTGGCATCAAACTGGGGATTCTAAATTGTCCTTAGGTATGACTGTGAGAGTGAATGGTTGTCTGTCTCTCTGTGTTGGCCCTGCGATGGACTGGCGATCTGTCCAGGGTGTACCCTGCCTCTCGCCCAAAGACGCTGGGATAGGCTCCAGCCCCCCCACGACCCGAAAAAGGATTAAGCGGAAGAAGATGAATGAATGAATGAATGGCTTTTAACATGCCTTCGGCGATGATGAACCCCAAGAAAGAAGTGGAGCGGGTGGTGAACTCACACTTCTCAGCTTTAACAAAAAGCTGATTTTTCCAGCAGCCACTGCAGGACAGCCCGGACATGGACGACAAACTCCTCCAGAATGCGGGAAAAAATCAAAATGTTGTCCAAATAAACAAAAACAAACTGGTTCACCATGCCCCCCAGGCCATCATTGATCAACCGCTGGAAGACAGCAGGGGCATTGGTCAGCCTGAATGGCATGACCAAGTATTCAAACTGGACCAGGTGTGTTTTAAATGCTGTCTTCCACTCATCCACCTCGCGAACGACAACCAGGTGGTACACATTACAGGGATCAAGTTTGATGAAATAACACGTCCGTTGGAGAAGTTCAAAAGCAGAATTAATTAGGGGCAATGGGTATTTTATCCTTATGAGTAATAGTTGAGTTCACAGTAATCAATGCATGGCTGCAACGTCCGTCCTTTTTCCCTACAAAAAAGAACCGAGCACTGAGAGGGACGGACGAATGAGACCGGCGCTGAGGGAGTCTTTGATGTAGGGCTCCATCGCCTCCCTCTAAGGCCCAGGTAAACTGTAAAGCCAGCTGGATGGCAGCCGCGCATCCGGAAAGAGATCAATAGCACAGTCATACACCTGATGAGGTGGTAAAGAAAGGGCTCTTGACTTACTAAAGACCTCCCCTAAGTCATGATAGACCTTGGGCACAGAGCTGAGATCCGCCGGCTCAGCCGGGGGGGAGGAGATTGGGAGAGAGGGCGAGCATGCGGCCGAGCGGAGACATGCAAAGAAGCAAAAAGGACTCCATGAGGAAATGGAGCCCTGACTCCAATTAATTATGGGGTTTTGTTTATGGAGCCACAGATATCCCAGGATCATGGGAGCAGATGATCGGGGCAGTACACAGAACTGGACGGTCTTATGGTGGTTACCGGTCAAAATGACCAAAATGGGTTCCGTTTCTGCAGTAACCACCGTGATCCTACAGCCAGATAGGGCCGAAACATTCAACCGTGTTGGGAGGTTCCTGGTGGGAATCTTACATTTTTGGACCAACCCCTGATGAATTAAATTCTGCTCCGCCCCGGAATCAATCAGAGTGGATGTTTTGAACTCGGCCCCCGGTAACTGAATGTATGCCGGGAGTTCAAAATAGTTGAGAGGATTTTGGGAAGATCCTCCCGCCAGACCCCCCACGGTTACCGACGGGCCGGATCTTTTTGGTCGAATTGGGCATTTCGATACTACATGGCCAGTGTTCCCGCAATACAGACATGCCCCTGCCCTCTCTTGACGCCGGTGTTCCTCCGGAGTCAGACGAGCCCTATCAAGGGCCATCGACTCCGGTGATGACGCTGACGGAACAGCATGAGAGGACGGAGGGGCCGGCTGTGAAGCAGACGAGGAAGCAGCGGCCTTTTGCTCCCTCATGTGCTCCCTAAACTGGTTATCGAGGGCCACTGCCTGCGCAATAAGCTCATCCAGAGAAGAGGGAGAAGCACAGATAGCTAGCTCATCGCGGAGATTAGCATTTAAACTCAAGAGGAAGATGCTGCATAAGGCAAGTTCATTCCATCCGGAGTCCACCATGGCAACCTGGAACTCGACGGAGACATCAACTATGGACCAATTTCCCTGCCAGAGTCCCATCATCTGACTAGCAATATTCCCCTCACTCTCTGTATGATCAAAAGCCTGTGAGAATTCCCGCACAAGCCATTCGAATGTGTACAGGGGCCCCTCTGGGCCGCTCAAGATGAACTGTGCCCACTTGAGCACCCGGTCCCAAAGAAACAGGGTCATAAAATTAATTTTGGCCTAACCTTCAATGCATTCCCCCTCCACCTGCTGAAAATAAAGCCGGCAGTGAAGCAAGAACCCCTTGCATCTCCCCACCTCCCTCCAGAAGGTGCAGGAGGAGCCGCTGCACCAGGAAGCCAACATAAATGCTCGGTAACGGTAGCAAGTTGCTGGGTAATAGTTTGAAGTTGGTCAGATAAGAACATGACCTGGCGTTCCGTGGCATCCAAGCGTGTGAGTGTCGACTGGTCACCCGGTGAAGCCCTCCCTGAGCCTCGATCCTGGCTGGACCGTTCTGTCATGATTTACACCAGAGAGGCTCAACCGCAGAGCAACCACACCGGATGAACACTCAGACTCAAGGGATGAAAGTGAACACGACTTTAATGAAAACACAAAACTCAAAATACACAACTCTATATAAAGCAGCAACAATACAGAATAACGCAGGAGACATACACTTAAATTGACAAAACCACGGGAGCACTATGGAGCGCACGTAGCCTACAGGAAGAGAAGAGAGAGATTATTAGTGATGAGAAGCACTCAAGGGAAAGGAGAGTGGCAATGAGAGGAAGGCGCTTACTGTATGGAGCTGAGGGCCCGGCAGGGTACTCCTGCATGGAACAAGGGAAGCGGAGAGGATGGGAGAATGGGCAAGTAGACCTGGGTGGAGAGTTCGTTGTCTTGACAGGTGAATGGTCCAGGCGGGCGTGGCCAGCCCCGGAGAACACACTGCTGAGATGGCAGCAAACCTGAGGAGAGGAGAACACAGAAGTGAGACAACGAGGAGATAACACCAAACAACATATAACTGAGTGCGTCAAACAGGTTCATTTTGTCTTCTTTCAATTATTTATCCTTTTTTTTTTTTCCTTTGAAAGACAAGAGTAAAATAGAAAGATGTCTTTACCTTCTTTACATGTTTCAACTGCACTGCAGCCTTCATCAGAAGGCTTCTTTCTATTTTACTTTTGTCTTTCAAAGGAAAGGAAAAAAAAAAAAAAAAAAAAAAAAAAAAAAAAAAGGATAAATATAACTGAGTGGTTGCTTGGCCGCAATACCCAACGGTCCAGCGGCGAGCATTCACACACTGGATCTTAAATACGCTGGCAGTCCAGAGAGCAGCAGGTGCAGTGAATCATGCAGGTGTGCTGATGACTCTGGAGCCGGGAAAACAGGAACAGGAGGGGAGGGGGGCACACTCGCCTGATCACCACATTTATTCTTTGTGAGATTGGTCAGATTTGACACAATTTATGATTATAGAGCTATTTTAAAGAAAGAAACTTACCTAAAAGAGGCCTACTCTTCATGAAACAAAACCAAAAGAAAAAAGTGAAAACTAAAACATACAAAACTAAAACAACTGACAGTATCTCTCACATGGAAGGTGAAAGCTGGCATGCTAAACTGCTCAGTGAATGTAAATGTAAAATCTGCAAAGCACTGACAATGCAAAATAAGTGTATTAAATGAAATTTTATTTGCTGCCATAGTATGAAATAAAAAATAAAATAAAATTTAAAACACTGTGCAATATAATCCAGCGCACCTGTACTTTGGTGTCAGATCAAGGTAACAGAAGGTTTGTCCACTGATGTTCCCATATGAGGTTTAAGATCATCTTCAATTGTACTTAAGTTGTCCCCCGGATGCCAGGAAACAAGACTATAACTCACAACAGGACCCATGGGATCCCAAGGCCAACATCTTCGTTTGCAGGTTGCTCTAAGGTTCTGACTGACTGGTGAATCAGAAGTGTTATTTAAAAGTTTGAGAAAATAATTAGATTATGTATGTTTGTATTATCATGATCTCTTTTAGCAGAGAAATACCTGAGTTTAATTATATCAGCAGTTTACCAGAAAACTTACACAGAAAATGAGATGTAAGACAATTGTTCTGGAGGATGTGCAAGATGGTCCTCAGCATTCTTATTAAAAAAATGTTATAATAATTTGTGAAAATATGCTGTATAATATACACAGATAATATACTAGATAGATAGATAGATAGATAGATAGATAGATAGATAGATAGATTTTATTGATCCCAAACTGGGAAATTACAGAAATATAAATATTATACAAATATTAATTTATATAATTTTGTATAACAGTTGATGATTATATGCTTACATCTGTTGGGAGTAGCACCGAATTTTGGCCCAGGGTACAACAGTGTAAGTGGGCCCTTCCAAACATTCTGTCTATCACCAAGATCTTCATTAGAAAGTTCATAAGATGTTTGTGCAAAGAAAATCTTGGCGAAAGCAAACCATTTTCTTTCTTTCATTGAATCAGAATTAAAAAGGTCTTGAGATCAGTGATCATCATATATTGGAAATAATCAATTGTAGGGGTAATAGCATCAAGTGCGCTCTCAATGGAAGGGTCAAATATGACCTCAGTCACTCCTATTATTACAGTTTAATACCTTAGCAGCTAAGGTGGCTGCATCAAGCTCTATAGGGAACAACTGATGATATCATTTAGATTTTCATAACATTAGTTTTATCCCTATGCATGTACATGTTGTTTAGAAAATAAAATACTTGCAAACTCACAAAAAAAGGTTTGAAATTTATGAAGAAAATAGCCCAAAATTTTAAGCAAATTTACAACAACAAAAATCACAAATGTATGTGTGAAATTCCTTTTTAAAAGAAATAATGGCTAATTTTAAATTAAAAATGTCTCAATTTTTAATGTTAAAAATTACAAATTAATGAGAAAAATATTTCCATGAAAAGTTTGTGAGAAATTTGTGAAATAAATTGTAATATAAAAATGACCAATTTGTAAGGAAAAGCTTTCAAATCTACAGAAAAACTGCACATTTTTGAGAAAAAACAAACAAACCCAAAAACTGTTTGACATCTTTCTCAAATCGTTAAGCCTTAGGATGCAAACTGTTACTATTTTTATTTATTATTTTACTTCGTGCAGCCTTCATTCTGGTGACATATAGAACACAAATGTCAGATCTCTGACATTGACATAAGTGAAAACATACTGTACCTACTGTGCTCTTGAGTCTGTCCGGTGTCTGTACCACTGATCACACCAACAGTCCTGGTTAGTTTTCAGTGCATCATCTATGCATTGCTGGTGAGAAGCCTCCATTTATACAGTCTGTGGCACAACCACGAACACCAGCAACAACTACCAGAACTATCCCAAAACACTGAAAAAAATACAAAAACTACAAGTGCTGAAATTAGCTGCCACTTGAGTGCAAAACACGTATTTGGACTTGTGGGCACCCAGCACACGTGTAGGCACCCAGCAAATGCAGACTGATAATATTCATGCTCAGCAGGGATTGCATACAAACAGAGAGCCCTAGGGGGACAACCAGAACAATGACTATTGTTATTCATCCATGGAGTAAGGAGAGGAGTCTGGCGCCAGTTAATCACGCGATTGATATGTATTGTCTGATATGTATATCAATATGTAAATGTGCCATGCAGTCTCTCTTGTCTGTATAAAAGAGCTGACTTTACATGCCTCACGAGCGCACTCACAAGAGCGCACACACAGCACACAGTGCTGCAGTGTGTCTCATGATGATGGAGGAATAAAACTCTTAAACCTTAAGCTCACCGTGTCTTGACCCCTTCTGACCATTCTAGGGGGAGCGGTGTGGGCACCCAGCACACGTGTAGGCACCCAGCACAGTGCAGACTGATAATATTCATGCTCAGCAGGGATTGCATACAAACAGAGAGCCCTAGGGGGACAACCAGAACAATGACTATTGTTATTCATCCATGGAGTAAGGAGAGGAGTCTGGCGCCAGTTAATCACGCAATTGATATGTATTGTCTGATATGTATATCAATATGTAAATGTGCCATGCAGTCTCTCTTGTCTGTATAAAAGAGTTGACTTTACATGCCTCACGAGCGCACTCACAAGAGCGCACACACAGCACACAGTGCTGCAGTGTGTCTCATGATGATGGAGGAATAAAACTCTTAAACCTTCAGCTCGCCGTGTCATGCCTGAACTTATTTTGTTCTTCCACAGACTATACATTAAAATTAATTAGAAAAACTTTTAAAAATGCCTTTTTAAATGTCCCTGCTACTCCACTCTTGCTGACTGATTTAACACTACTGCAGCCGAAACCGGAAGTTCTGCCCATAATTGTTCCTACAGCGGCACACCCAGGAATAAGGTAGTTTAATAGATTTTTTTTCAGAAATACGCATATTATTATTATTATTATTATTATTATTACTAGTGCATACTTGTGCATGCCCGTAGAAACCAAGTATAAGCAAGTATTTCTGTATACCCGTAGAAAGCAGGTGTAAGCAAGCATTTCTGCATGCCTGCCTTTGATCTTTGACATGGTTATCATGGCAACAGTAACCATGGTGAGGCCTGCCTTTGCTTTGATGTCACCTCTCGTTCAGTGATGCCTGCCTTTGATCTTTGACATCACCATTTGTTCAGTGATGCCTGCTTTTAATCTTTGATGATGTCATAGCAAGTCCTATGATTGTGACACACAAAGTGCTATGATCGTGACTTTGATGATGTCATAGTGAGTCCTATGATCGTGACACACATAGCAAGTCCTATGATCTTTGATGAAGTCATAGTGAGTCCTTTGATCTTTGATGATGTCATAGCGAGTCCTATGATCGTGACACACAGACAGAGATTTCTTGAATTATATATTGAGTGATGAGTGATGATTGTTGTTTCCGCCGAGAGGTGAACTCCTTATACAAAGATATAGAGAGATGATAATCAAGTCAGTGGCGGTAATGCACCCGTAAGCTGCCAATCAAACCAACCGCCAATCAAATCTAAAAGAAGTTTCCGCCGAGAGGACCAGTTAATTTTTTCACACATAAGGAGCTGTTCAGAACTCCTTATAAGAACTCCTTACACAAAGATAAAGAGTGATGATAATCAAGTCAGTGGCGGTAATGCACCTGTAAGCTGGGTGCCAACCACCAATCAGTTATTATGACAAGACTCAGACTAGATCACACAGGTTTAAACAGCACTTTATTCACCATGGGGAAAAGCGAAAGTGAAAAATGTAGAGAATGTGGAGTAAAAGAAAATGTCGAGCACATCTCATTACACTGTCACAAGTACGGAAATGAAAGAAAGAGAATGAAAAATGAAGTTCGAGAGGCCGGTAGGGAATGGGATTTAACTGGGATTCTGGGAACAGACGGAGATGGAGAGGCACTAAGAATCACGAGAAGGGCTCTTATCTCTTTTTTAAATAACAGGATTAAGTCATAGAATTTAGGGATCGGGCTCAAATGACATAATGTTACACACTCTTGTACAGTAGGTGGCGGTATGCACCTTTCAGTTGCTTGCTATCCGCCAATAACCGAGAGAAGAAGAAGAAGAACCGCCATTCAACTCTAAAAGAAGTTGTTTCTCATCATGCTTAATTAACATTAAATGTTATTTTCTTCTTCTTTTAGATTTGATTGGTGGTTGGCAACCAGCTTACAGGTGCATTACCGCCACTTTCTATATCACTCGATATTAGTTTTTAATCAAGCAGTTGAGCAATTATATTATGGAGGCAGATGATCCACTGTGGTGACCCCTAAAGGGAGCAGCCGAAAGAAGAAGAAATGAGCAATTATACCAAATTAGTGCATACCGTCATATAGACATCATAGGAACATTATAGGCGATCCTATAATCTTTTAGCGAGTCCTATGGTCGTGTAAGCTGGTTGCCAACCACCAATCAAATCTAACAGAAGAATAAGACTGACAGAGATTTCTTGAATTATCTATAGAGTGAAGAGCATCACTAATTTAACATCTGTGACATAAAAAAAAAAAAAAGCAATCTGACGCAGCATTTCCAGCAGCACGTGACACTTGCTTGCGGCGGCCAGGCCTTTGATGTGCAGCACGTGAAGGTAGGCAGAGGCCTCCCTGCAGCAGCTTTAGCCGAGCGCACGTTTTCTGAATTAAAGGCTAATTAGCTGCGAGCAGACTTGATAAAAATGACATATTGTCGCAGCCCGCAGTTATTGTGACATTTGTTACGGGCTGTCTGTCAACAGACATCATGGCGTTTTCCCTGGTGAGTTGGAAGTTTAAGTTTAGACGATATTAACAGTGCAAATGCCAGAGGCGCCCATTTTAAAGTTAACTTTCCCCTACAACTTGTGGTTACGACGACGTTAATTTTACACTCTGCACCCTAGTCTTGACGTTGACTTCCAGCACTAATGTTAATTTTCTTGCTCGTGTGCTGCAGAGAAACGATGCTCGTAGGCCAGAGAGCCCGGACTCCGACTCCCCAGCTCTGTCTACCTGCAGTAACGCGGACATCTTCCGCAGGATGAACACCATGTTGGGCAACGCTCTGGATTTGACCGGCGTCTGCACCACCCCCAACACCAGGGGGAAGCCCAGCCTGCTGCCTGGTAAACGCCAACTATTGAAACTTGAGTATTTGAAAAATGCCATGGCATATATGTATATTCAGTTATTTGTTATGGGTCTGTGACTGTAGAAAAAAAATGCAAATATGCATTCATCAGTCACTTCATTAAGGAGACTTTGCTAGAAGCATTCCTCCACTGGTCTGTACTGCCATGAAGGCCTCACACAGGTGCTGCACGTTTGCTGTCAACTCTTAATGCTGCTGTTTATGCCAAATTTTGACCCCATCATTGGACTGTTGCAGAAAACAAGATGTCAGATTAGACTTTTTCTTCTATTACTCTGTCCAATTTCTTCTTCTTCTCTGGTTACTGGTGGATAGCAAACAACTGAAAGGTGCATACCGCCACCTACTGTACAAGAGAGTTAACATTGTCATCTGAGCCCGATCCCTAAATTCTATGTCCTAATCCTGTTATTTAAAAAAAAAAAAAAAAGAGAGAAAAGCCCTTCTCGTGATTTAGTGCCTCTCCATCTGTTCCCAGAATCCCAGTTAAATCCCATTCCCTACCGGCATCTCGAACTTCATTTTCCATTATCTGTCTTTCATTTCCGTATTTCTTTGTCCAATTTTGATGAGCCAGTATGAACTTGTAGCCTCAGTTTCTTGTCTTTAGCAGACAGATGTGGCAGCCTATGTGTGCTTCTGCTGCTGTGGTTCATGTGCTTCAATGGTCAGTTTCCTTTGAGTGACTTTTCACCCAGAAGGATCAGAATTGCTAAGATTTTATCAACATCAGTGGCATTGTCGATTTTGCTTATGATCTGATTCTTTATCATTTCCTTAAGTTTTTGATCAGTTTTCCATGTGGAAAAAAAGCAGGCCTTTACAGGATTTTAGCATCAGTGCAGGAGTTTTATTTTCTGACTTTAAACGATGCTTCTTCTCTTAACAAGATATAATGAAAGTACCAAGGTGCTGTGCCTTGGTGCCTGTGGCATGGGAACATGGGCGGCTGTAAAATAGTGGCAGTCCGACCTCTAGTGGCCCGGAATAGTTATTACAATACCTTTTTTCACTGTAACATTGACCAAAATGGGGAGTTAAATTTGTTTATTTCAAAAACAAAGTGTTATTTTGAAATTCTGGCAAATTAAGTCAAAAAAATGTGGTCATACAATGATGCAAGCCTTTAGTTCCACTTAATTTTGACCAGGCAAGCTGAGACTGACTGACACAGACACACTAACGGAGTACTGTATGTCTCCATTTCACCAAGGCATAATAAAATCAAATAGACTGTAAACATGCTTTCCTTAAAAACGGACATTTGTCTTGTAACATTTATGTTTAAATGCTGAAAGCGGTATAAATGGAATACTGAAATGACTGGAAACGAATACACAATTGTTAATTTAGCAATCAAAAAAATACAGGCTGTACTTGGGTGTGGATTTTTTTGTCTAAAATATATACAGTATATATGCACAGTGTATATTAATTGCATATTAGCATACCCATCCTGGGTATGACGTTAAACTGCATCCGGGTGAGGGGGTCTGTTGGACTAGGAGGATGATGGAATAAGATAAGCCTTTATTAGTCCCACAATGGGGAAATTCCAGGATTGCAACAGCACAGGGATAGCAACACTCAGAGCAATAATTAAGAAGGTACGAAAAATATAAATAAAAGCAGTGGATATACATACGTACACATAAATATATATATACAAAGTGCAGAGCATTGTAGCAAGATGGAATAAACAGCATAACCGTCTACTTAGTTATCCTACATAGTATGAATATGTACCCATACATATTGTCACCCTCTGTAGTGACTGATATTGCCATAGTTGTATACTGGAGACCATTTGTGTAAGTCTGTTGCGTCTTTTGCATTCAGTATCAGTACTATTAGGTCGTCACGTTTTTTTTGCCATCTCTGCGAGCAGCCCTACTTAAGTTATACAGTCTGACAGCTGTAGGTAGGAAGGACCTGCGAAACCTCTGTAGTCTACTGCTAAATGAGCTCCTCGGTGCGTTCAATATGTCCTGCATAGGGTGGGACTCGGACTCCAGTAGAGATGACGGTTTAGCCACCATCCTTCTCTCTCCTATCTCCTCCACTGGGTCAAGGCGTTGCCCCAGGACAGATCTAGCTTTCTTGATCGGTTTGTTCAGTCTCTTCCTATCGGCTGCTGTAATGCCGTTGTCCCAGCAGACCACTCCAAAAGTGATGGCTGATGCCACCACCGTGTCGTAGAATGTCTTCGGCAGCGCCCCTTGTACACAAAAAGACCTGAGCCTCCTCAGTAGGAACAGCATGTGCTGTCCCTTCTTGTATAGTGCGTCGGTATTGTGTGACCAGTCTAGTTTATTGTTCAGATGAACACCAAGGTACTTGTAGGATGTCACATCTCAATGTCTGTTCCCTGTATGTTTACTGGTGCTGTGAGGGGTTGTCCTTGCCTGCGGCAGTCCACCACCAGCTCCTTAGTTTTTCTCGCGTTGATCTTGAGGCAGTTCCAATGGCACCAGTCCACGAAGTCCTTGATAAGTCCTCTGTACTCAGCTTCGTCTCCGTTGGAGATGAGGCAAACAATCAGTCATCAGAACTTCTGTAGATGGCAGTGTGTTGTGTAGTGTGAGAAGTCTGCAGTATAAAGGGTGAACAGGGAGGGAGCCAAAACCGTTCCCTGGGGGGCCCCGTGCTACCAATGATCGTGTCAGACACACAATCTCGGGTTCTCACAAACTGTGGCCAGTTAGTGAATGCCTCTTAACCCTCTGATACTCCAGGTGTCCCTTGGGCAAGGACTAGTACCTGTTAGCCTCCCTTACCAGGGTTACGGTAATGCACTCCAACAACTTTGTGTGTTATAATCCCCTAAGGGGACCAACGGTTAAAGTGGTTCCGAGCACCCCATTGCTGATCATATGAAGTGACAAATGGGGCAACTTGTTTGCCGGGAGTTGCGACCCGTGTCAGTGAAAGAAGAGATCCTGTACAACTGCTTATAACATAAAAAATGTACCCGTTCAAGAGAAATGGATTCAGCATTTCAAATTTTTTTAAAATTAAAAAAAAAAAACAAAACACCAAGACATTACGTTTCGTTGTGGTGTTAAAAATTAAATTACCATTAGAAGGCTATACACCTGACCTGATGAACAGCAGTATGTGGAGTGAACAGAGAATGGAATGTGTATGTAATTATTGGCTTTTCTCATATGGTGTCATAACGGATAAACCAGACTTTTGATGCAAACAATACAGTTTTATTCCAGAAGCAAAATTTACAAACAAAAAAACAGACTGGGCGTGGGGAGACATGGTTAGACACGCCGACTGCTAAATGCGTCCACAAGCCTGCCAAATAGGGTCAAGAAATCTCTGTTGAATGATGACATCTCTGCAAGCTCTTCCCTTCGTAACGCAGCGTCCTGCTCCAGGGCTTCACGCGCATCTGCCCGCACATCTGAGGCCACCTGTCGCAAATGCTGCATGTACTCCTGATGGTGTTCTTGCCGCTGGTCATGTTGCCGTTCCAAGAGCCGCATCTCTTCGTCATGCATGTTGACCATCGCTAATGTAGATGGAAAGACAGAAAGGCATGGTCGTTAAAGCTGGATCACTACATATATTATGGAATTACACAGGTGAAAGTCTGTGGTGGAATGTCACTATTATATTATGCTTCATTGCTGTATATAAGCTGAACTGTCATGTTGCTGCCCCTCAGAGCAGATTTTGCAACACGCAGTGTGCTGTCTTCGGCTGCAGCCCCCCTGCAAAACTAAAAAGGATTAAGATTAAGAAGATGGATGGATGGGTAATGTTTAAAATAGTTGCTTGTAGTGTGGCCGCAGAAATCTGAATGGGTTAATGCAGTCAGCTGACGCGAAGCATTTCAATGAAGCATGTTGATTTCAACGGCAGTTCATGAGATTTATTGGTTTTTCTAAAACAGGAGTTACAACAGCACTTCAATCACCACACCTAAAAATGGTTGTGGAACACCGATAAGTGAAGACCAAAGAATAACCTTTTTGTACATTTAAAGACATTTTCAATTAATATGCAGCTACAGGAAATTGCATTAATCAATTTGGTACATAACTTGTTAGGCTCCAGCCCCCCCGCGACCTGTAAAGGATTAAGCGGTAGAGGATGGATGGATGGATTTTCGACCCTGGTTTCCGCTGGACCTGTTTCAACAAAAAAAAAATTGGTTATTGTGCCTTACCGGCACTTGAACGTGATCCAGATGGAGCTGGTGATGTGGCTGTCATCGGAGCCGATCCAGCTGGTGCTCCGGCAGAGGCAGATGCAGGAGAGTCCGCTGTGCCCATGTCCACTGAGGTGGACCCCTGTGATATGAACTGCGATTCGAGAAAGAAAATGCACGCAATTTAAAACTTAACACCAAAGTGCAACATGTACACAACACAAGTTTTTAACCGGAATACAATAAGCGTAATTCAGCGTTTTGTTCGCGCTAATACTTAACACAAAGCAAGTGTGAATCTGCAGTTGGCTGCAAAACAATAGGCAAGCCTCAGTAACAACCATTGCCCACAATCTAACAACCTTCCTATTTCTTAAAAACAGTGAGCTTGGCACAGAAAGGATAAAGTGGCGAAAAGATGCGCAATATCAAAACAACACTCACCATCCACGGTTTCCAAGGCCGTGACAGTGGCTGCGTCGAGCCCAATGTCTCTCAGCGAACCATTTCCACTCCTTCCGATCCGCTGCACTTCGAGCATTGTGGTCCTTCACTGCTCGGTAATCGCTTTTCAGCTTTTTCAGCTTCTCCCGACACGGTTTGGCAGTACGGATGTGCCCTTGGGAACCCATCTGCTCAGACACCTGCATTTCGAGTAGATCCGTCCAACTCGCGCTGGATGCGAGCGTCACCTAATATAGAAAGAAAATTGCACACCTCCTAATATATAATATTAGGAGTATATTATTATATAAGTATATTATACAGTATATTAATATAATATACTGTATTAAAGGGGCGCGCTGTGTTCACTGGCTGAACAATTACAAATGGCGGTCGTGGAGTAAATTCAGCAGAAAGTCGCTTTCGTGACGTTACGACCTGACCAATCAGTGGCGACCAGTCTCTTAAAGTCATATCACAGCCCTACTCAGCTCGGTTAGACCCTGCCCTGGATCAGGTACTAAAGTACCTGCTAACCGGTGCTGGGGCTAATGGAAAATGCTCAAACGCGGGCTGAGTGGTGCGGTGTAGGGCTAAGTGAGGCTAGTGGAAAAGGGCCTTATGTGATCCTGAGCTAGTGCTGGAATTCTCGTGGCGGGTCTTGGATGATCTTTGTGGAAGTGACCACTTTCCACTAATATTGACGTCTATAGAAGTGGATGTGCAATCAAGAACTCCGCGGTGGCAACTCAAAAAAGCAAACTGGCCTTCCTTTGTTTCTCTGTGCAAAGAGAAATTCAGCCAAAAACCTCAACTACGTTGTCGGTCTGTTCAGAGCTTTGCTCAAACCTTAATTACAGTTGCAGATAAGACTGTCTCAAAAACGTCAGCAAAGCCACATCGTAGGTCCAACCCATGGTTCAGTGATGACTGCAAAAAGGCCATTGAGGCAAGGAAAAAAGAAGAGGGTGTTCAATAAACCTCCAACAACAGAAAACCTGACCAGATTTAAAATCTGTCGAGCTAAAGCATGCAGGATCATCAATGAAGCAAAGAGACAGAGCTGGAGGGAATTTGTATCAAGCCTCACATCCAACACATCTACCAAAAAGATCTGGGATTTAATTAGAAAGATGAAGGGTAAGGAGAATTGACTTCAAGTACAGCATATTAATCATCACGGTAATCTGCTGATGACAAAATATGAAATGGCTAATCAACTAGCAAAATCGTTTGAGAAGAATTCATCTATTAGAAACTATCGTCCTGAGTTCCAAATCATACAAGCACAAGGAGAACAAAAAATAAACTTTTCTTCAGATAACTCAAAACCATACAACCAAGATTTCACTGTAGAAGAACTTTTGTTCTCAATAAGGAACTCTCATGACACTGCTGTGGGGCCAGATAAAATTCATGATCAGTTTTTAAAACCCTTACCCCCAGTGTACTATCCATTCTCTTGATGGTTTTCAACAACATCTGGAAGTCGGGCAGTATTCCTGAAAGCTGGAAAGAAGCAGTAGGTATACCTGTTCCAAAACCCGGGAAAGATCCTACTGATGCCAACAACTACTGTCCAATAGCTCTGACAAGTTGCCTCTGTAAAACCATGGAAAGAATGGTAAACAATTGCCTTGTGTGGGTGCTTGAGTCTGAAGGCCTTTTAACTGATTACCAGTGTGGCTTCAGACGTGGTAAAAGCACTTTAGACCACCTTATCAGATTAGAGGCCTATATACGTGACGGTTTTATTAGAAAAGAACATGTAGTTGCTGTATTTTTTTTGATTTAGAAAAAGCATGACACAACATGGAAATACGGTATTTTAAGAGACCTACATAGCATGGGTTTTAGGGGACATTTGCCCTTTTTCAGTTCAAACTTTTTGTCCAATAGACACTTCAGAGTTTGAGTAGGAGATGCCCTTTCAGAGCCCCATGTGCAAGAACAAGGAGCCCCCCAGGGAAGCATCCTCTCGGTTACTCTTTTTAGCATTAAGATTAATAGTGTAGTTGGTGCTCTTAGACCAAATACCTTTTGTAGTCTTTACGTAGATGACCTCTGTATTTGCTACAGGGGGAAAGACATGAGCACAATCGCAAAGCAACTACAGCTGTACATGAACAAGATTAATATGTGGTCAGTCAGTAATGGTTTTAAATTTTCAAAAACAAAAATTGTCTGCATGCACTTTTGCCTGCTGCGGTCTCTTCACCTCAACCCTGAGCTTTTCATAGATGGATAAGCTATCAAGGTGGGCTGCACGGTGGCGCAGTGGTTAGCACTGCGGAAGCACAGTTTACCCTCGGCCGGGGGATCGCGGGGATCGTGGGTTCGATCTCTGCCCCCGACCAACAGTGATCTGTGTGGAGTTTGCATGTTCTCCCCGTGTTGCGTGGGTTTACTCCGGGATTTCTCCGGTTTCCTCCCACATACCAAAAACAAGCAGGTTAGGGACATGGGGCGCTTGCGCATGCAGCGACCGGCAGCTGGTGGCTTGTCACCAGACTGCAAAACAAATCTACCTACGGGTACAAAATAAGTAATAAATAAATAAATAAAAATAAATTAAAAAAAGGTGGTAAAAGAAACCAAATTCCTTGGACTTATTTTTGATAATAAGCTGTCTTTTATTCCACACATAAAATTTCTACGAATCAGATGTTTTAAAGCCCTTGATATTAAAGTTTTGGCTAAAACTAAATGGGGTGCGGACTCGGCTGTGTTGCTGCGTCTCTATAGGGCACTTGTAAGATTTCGGTTAGAGTATGGGAGCATAGTTTATGGATCAGCAAGGAAAATGTACATCAGGACGCTAGAAACTGTTCATTACCAGGGGCTAAGGCTTGCCTTGGGAGCTTTCAGAACCTCTCCTGTTAAGTTTGTATGTTGAAGCAAACAAGCCTTCACTTCACAACACGCGCCTGAAATTGGCTCTCCAGTACATGGTTAAACTTAAAGCTGACCATAGAAATCCAGCCTACTCTGCAGTTTTTCACCCTCGATTTTTGCAGATGTATAAGGTCAGACCTAAGAGCATCACTCCTTTTGGACTCCATATAGAACCTCACCTGGTAAAATTAAACCCTGATATGAGCAACGTGACACACAGTTTTGTCCCATTCCACCATGGAGTTTGAGGAAATCCAAAATCATTCTGGATCTGAGCCAAAACAAAAAGACACTCACCCAAATGTGTACCAGCAGCAGATCTTGGACATAAAATGCCATTTTCCTCACCATATTTCCATATACTCGGATGGATCTAAAGTAGATGGCTCAGTCTTTGCTGCAATTGTCACCGGGCACAATCAGCATGGTTTGCAGGTTCCCAAACAATGTTCAGTTTTTATAGCAGAGGCTCGTGCTTTGCTTCTAGCATTGGAACACATTGAGAGAACCAAACAGCGCTCCTTAATTTTTACTGACTCCAGATCCTGTCTTCAGGCACTTGGGTTTTAAGACTGATCACCCCATTATTGTCTGGATTTTAGAGAAATTAGTTTTTTTACAGAAACATAATTTTAATATCATCTGTTGGATTCCCAGCCATGTTGGCCTGTCGGGTAACGAGCAGGCAGACAATGCTGCCGAGAGAGCCCTTACCCAAGAAGTCACTCAATGCCAGATCCCAGCCTCAGGCCTCTAATAACCTCCTATATTTTAAAGAAGTGGCAGACTGAATGGGACATATGTACTGCAAATAAACTGCATGATGTTAAGATAAGATAAGCCTTTATTAGTCCCACAATGGGGAAATTCCAGGATTGCAACAGCACAGGGACAGCAACACTCAGAGCAACAATCAGAAGACAAGGGAAAAAAAAACAAGAGCAGCGAGTATACATATGTACATATAAATATATAAACACAGTGCGGAGTATTGTAGCGAGATGGAATGAACAGCATAACCGTCTACCTAGTTATCCTACATGGTATGATTATGTACCCATACATATTGTCACCCTCCGTAGCGACCGGTATTTTCCTAGTTGTATACAAGAGGGGACCATTGTGTAAGTCTATTGCATCATTTGCATTCACTACTATTAGGTTGTCAAGTTTTTTTTGCCATCTCTGCGAGCAGCCCTGCTTAGGTTATACAGTCTGACAGCCGTAGGTAGGAAGGACCTGCGAAACCTCTTGGTTGTGCACCTAGGATGATGTAGTCTGCTGCTAAATGAGCTCCTCGGTGCGTTCAGTATGTCCTGCACAGGGTGGGACTCGGACTCCAGCAGAGATGACGGTTTAGCCACCATCCTTCTCTCTCCCATCTCCTCCACTGGGTCAAGGCGTTGCCCCAGGACAGAGCTAGCTTTCTTGATCAGCCTACCATTAAGCCTACCATAAGCCATAGACATTTGCATCACTTTCAAAACTGACATGAGGTAGTGTACACTAGATGCCATATTGACCATTCTAGGCTTACGCACAGCTTTTTATTAAAAGGTGAAGCACCACCATCTTGTCAGTTTTGCAGAGGTTTTTTTTTTTTAATCAAAGCACATTTTACTTGACTGTCCTGCTCTCATGACAGCAAGACAAGGTTTTTATACTCAAGTCACTGAAGGATATTTTTAATAAGGCACCACTAAAGAAAATTTTAGGGTTTTTAGCACGTGTGCATCTGAAGCATCTTATTTAATTTGTTTTATTGTATCTACATATGTATCTCGCTGTATTTACTTATTCTGTGGAGAGTGTGAATAACGGAGGCAGATTTATGAACAGACGACTTTATTTCTCTCTCAACAGTCATACACAGAAAAAGCATGTCTGAATACACCATGGTTTCCCCTTTTATCCCAACCGCTCCTCACATTTGCATGACATTTCACATCACATTGCATGACATTTAACATCACAATACCTTCATCCTTTCTCCCCCCAACCTCTTCCTGCCATCTCCCCATTATCTCCCTAGCTATTGTTCTCCTCTCTTTACCCTCTGCATCCAATCTGAGATGATCAGCCCAGTCTCTACACCGCCCCCCCCCAGAATCTGAGTTTCAGTCCTCACGTCCTTTTGGCTTCAGTCTCCTCCCATATCTGCTGTAATGGGGGTTTACCGCCTCCGCAGCGCTGCTGTGCCAGCGGGGGGCTGCTGGGAGTGTGTCTGACTGCGGGTGGGCAATGTCGGGGGGAGGAAACTTCGATTTGCCTGTGTGGCTGCCCTGATGAATCGTTTACCTGGGGAGTTCTCAGTGGGGGTCTTCCATGCCGAGGGGCCCGAGCCAACAGCACTTGGTCGTCCGCCACCACAAAGGCGGGCTTAAGTCTGTCTATGCATATTTTCTCCCGACGACCCCCCCCCCCCCCCCCAAGTCTAACAAAAAATGTTTGTCCCCTGTTTCCAGCACTCTGAACGGGCCATCGTAGGGTGGCCACAATGGAGGGCGGTGGGCATCGTGCCTGACGAACACAAACTCCGCGTTCTTCAAAGTTTTTGGCACAAAAGCGCGTGGAAAACAGTGGTGGGCCGGGCCCGGCAGCGTGCCTGTGTCTGCACTATGCTGCAAACGCTGAGACGGGCAGCTGTCCGGCGTGGGATTGTCTGGCAAAATTTCCCCGGGCAGCCACGGTGGCAGAGAAAAAACAAGCTCCGCCGGGGAAGCCTCCAACTCCTCTTTTGGTGTAGAACGCAACCCCAATAAAACTCACGGCAACCGGTCTACCCAATTTGCATCAGTCAGCGAAGCCCTGAGCGCTTGTTTCAGTGACCTATGAAAACACTCGCATAACCCATTGGCCTGTGGGTTGTACACAGTTGTGCGATCAATTGCATCACCCAGGCTGCGGGCCATCACGGACCAGAGGTCGGAAACAAACTGAGGGCCCTTATCGGACGTGATGTCCAACGGGATTCCAAAACACGCCACGTCCGCGGACATGGTTGCCGCCAGCGGGACTGCTTCTGGCCAGCGTGTGGTGCGGTCCACCACTGTCAGAAGGTGCGTGCACCCCTGCGATGGCGGGAGGGGGCCCATGAGGTCCACGTGAAGATGGTCGAACCGCTTAGCCGGTATACAAAACGGCTCCAAAGGAGCCTTCGTGTGTCTGTGTACTTTGGCTCGTTGGCACGCTATGCAGGCTGCAGCCCACTCTTTCACTTGTTTGCGCAGGCCTGGCCACACGAACTTTGCTCCCACCATTTTGACTGACACGCGCACTCCAGGGTGCGCCAAAGTGTGAACTGACTCAAACACACGGCGGCGCCACGCGACTGGGACCACCGGGCGCGGGTGTCCCATGGAGACGTCGCAAATTAGGGGGGCTTGCCGTCTTGCAGCACCCTGCTCTCCAGCATTAACCCTGTTGGTCCAGACTGGAGCATGCACACGTCCGTATCGCTAATCTGCTCTGCGGCCATGGCTGTATAATCTATCTTCACGCAGACCGGGGCCAGTACTGCGCGCGAGAGGCAGTCCGCTACCACATTCAGTTTACCCGACACATGCTGAATATCGGTCGTAAACTCCGAGATCGCGGCCAGCTGTCTCTGCTGCCGGCCCGACCATGGTTCTGAAACCTTGGCCATCGCGAACGTCAGCGGCTTGTGGTCCACAAACGTGGTGAAGCTGCGCCCTTCCAGCCAGAACTGGAAGTGGCATATGGCCAGGTGGAGAGCCAGCAACTCCCTGTCGAACGCACTATTTATGCTCACTGTCGCGCAAAACCCTGCTGAAAAAAAGCGAGCAGCTGCCAAGAGCCGGCGACACGTTGCTCCACGACGGCCCCTATGGCCACGTCCGAGGCATCGGTAGTGAGCGCTATCCGGGCCGCCGGGTCTGGGTGCGCCAACAGTGTGGCGTTTGCCAGGGCTGTTTTAACCTCCGAGAACACCTGCTCTCGCTCCGGAGTCCATTTGACTCCATCCGCAGATTTCCGTTTCTTGAGCGTGGCGTGCAATGGCTGCATGAGTTGAGCTGCACGGGGGAGGAACCGGTTATAAAAGTTAACCATCCCCAAAAATTCTTCCAGCGCCCTGACCGTCTGAGGCCAGGGAAAGTTCGCCACGGCACGCACTTTGTCGGGCAAGGGTATCGCTCCCTCCGGTGAGACGCGGTGCCCCAAAAAATCAAGCCCCGTCACGCCGAACTGGCATTTCGCCGGGTTGATTATTAACTCGTGCTCCTCCAACCTTCGGAAAACCGTCCTGAGGTGGGTAACGTGTTCATCTTCGGACTCACTGGCTACCAGGATATCATCCAGGTAGATGAACACAAATGGGAGATCGCGCAGCACCCCATCCATCATGCGCTGGAACGTCTGTGCCGCTCCTTTTAACCTGAATGGCATGCGCAGAAACTCGAACAAGCCAAACTGAGTTATTACCGCTGTTTTGGGTATGTCCTCCGTGCGCACTGGGACCTGGTGGTAACCGCGGACTAGGTCTGTTTTAGAAAAAATGCGTGCTCCGTCGAGGTGAACGGAAAAATCCTGAATGTGGGGAATCGGGTAGCGGTCATGTTAGGGATAAAGTCAGTGTTCTCTCACCAAAGATCTTAATGTCAGAGCTGTTTATTGCCACCAGCCCGGGACCGCTAGGTCCTGCCAGCTGGTCGGCGTAGGACGGCAGGATGATGCTCTTCTGGGCTCCGGTGTCTACGAGGAAACACCTCCCCGAGCGCGAGTCCGTCACGTAGAGCAGCTTGTTCTCTTCACCGGCAGTCACAGCTGCTACCGACTGCCGGCCTTGGCGTTTCCCGAGTGCTTGAATTGGCACAGTGGCGCACATCTGCATGCGTTCTCTCCAAAGCGGCTGTGGTAAAAGCAGAGCGTGTCTCTCTGGTGCTCCCTGGCCCCCGCTGCCGCTACCGTTGGTGGCTCCTTGCCTCCGCTGGTTGTCTTGCTGGGTTCCGACGCTGCCGCGTTCACTGTGAGGGCTCTGGTGGTGAGGATGATCCGATCTGCCTCCTGGGCTAGTGCCCGGTAGTCACGCGCAACCAGCAAGGGCGAATTGGCAAGAACCGCTCTTGCCTCTGTTGGGAGGTTCCGGAGGAAAAGGTGGGCAAACAGAAAATGCCCGTCGTCCGTGCCCATTAACGCCAACATCTTCTCAATCAGTTCGACCGCCGAACCATTTCCTAACTCGGAACGCCTCAGGAGCCTCTCTGCTCTCACAGTCCGAGAGACTGTGTGACCGGTCACACTTTTTCAGTGCTGAGACAAAGTTGCTGATTTTGCCATTAAAAATAACTAACCAACAGCGATCGGCGCTTGTGACGCACATGCACGGGCTGAATTTCCACCTCCATTGGAATACCCCTTTAATCGCCTTTCACCGGCCACTGTGAGTAAACTGACTAGCGTTTCTTTGTGGTTCGCTGCTGCGCTCTACCCAAAGCGTTTGCTAAGCTAACGCTAGTGCCAGTCGTGCTGCCTAACACCGACACGAAGTGACTCAGTCCCCGGTGAGGGCTCGCCAGAGGAACTAACCGAGGCGGCAGTTGGACGTGAGCCGGATCGGAGTTCGGGGGCGGCGGCGGCGGTGGGAGACGGGGACCAGTGGAGGACCACCGGGACCCAGCCAGACAATAGCCTGAGTCGGAGCCCAGTGGAGGAACTACCCAGGCAGACGGTGGTTGGTGGCGGGGCTCAGCGGAGAAACTACCCAGGCAGACGGCGGTTGGTGGCGGGGCTCAGCGGAGGAATTACCCAGGCAGACGGCGGTAGGTGGCGGGGCTCAGTGGAGGATCTACCGGGGCCCCAGCGGAGCTCGGCTGCAGCCGTGGTGTGCGGCGGGACTCGGTGGAGGAGCTGGACAGGAGCTCGGTTACGGCGGCGGTAAGCAGCGGGACTAGCAGCGGAGGGGGCTAACTGAGGCCCAGCTGGATTCGAGGTCGGTCGGATCGGATACCGGCGACACAAGCAGAGATTGTTTTTACTATCCACAGGTCAGTAAAAATGCCACCAAAGAAGGAGATGGAAGAGATCAAAAAATCTCTGAACTTCTTGTCAGAAGAAGTGACCAAAATGGTTAGCCAGCAGGCCAAAATAATAGGCCTAATGGAAGATGTACGAGACTTAAAATTAACAATTCAGGAAAGAAAAAAAAAATTACGGACTTGGAGCGACGCGTCGGATCTTGAACAAGGTTCTCATATGGATGACCTAGTTATAAGTGGACTAGACGTCAAATATCAGTCATACGCTCACGCTACAACAGGACTGAGGTGAGGAGGCTCCCCTGAGTGAATCAGTCTCCCTAGAAAACCAGGTGCTTCAGTTCCTTGGCAGTAAAGATATAAAGGTAGAAGCAAATGCAATTTCAGCCTGTTATGCTTAACCCAGGAAAGATAATAAAACAAAGAAATCAATTGTGATGCGCTTTGTGAACAGAAGGGTAAAGAATGACATACTGAGGCAGGCCAGAAAGCTACGGGGAACAGAAGTTTACCAAAATGAACACCTAACTAAAACAAATGCTGAAATGGCACGGCAAGCACGGATGCTGAAAAGACAAAATAAGATACAGGCAACATGGACAAGAAATTGTAGAATTTGGATCAAACTAAATGGAACACCTGAGCAAGCAAAGAGTATAATGATCAGAGATGTTACTGACTTAAATAAATACAGATGAACACTGATTAAGAAAATTAAGAGACAATGATAATCCATAGTCACACACACCGTAAGAATAGTTCTTTTGATATACCATGTCAAAGTACTTTAAAAAAAGAAGAGCAATACAAACAAACTTATGACTGACTTGAGTAGACATCAATTATCCCCAGTTGGAGGAAGTCATTTGACACAGTAAGGATACTCAAACTCTGAAAATATGCCATTATGCTGAACTGTTATGTTAACAAACATGTCATGTTAACAAACATGATACAAACAATCAAACACTAACACTAAAGTACTACAAAAAAAAAAAAATGCACTAAAAACACCAACAACCACCAACAAAATCAAGTCTTCAACAATGCTCCTCTGTTTAGTCTAGACAATCCAATACATAAGTATACATATTATGTTCACCAGTTTGGAATTTACAAGGTCCACACACATCATTCACCTTCTTCTTCAAGAGTTATGTTTAAATTTTTTACATAATCAATAAAAGGTCTCCATATATTCTCAAACACAATTTCCTTTGATTTTAGTATATATGTTATTCTTTCTAATGGAAGGTTTGTTAACATCTGTCTTAACCACTGAGTCACATCTGGTCTATGAGTCTTTTTCCATAATAGTGCAATACATTTTTTGGCATTAAGCAAACTGAGGTCTATGAATGTTCTTTCACTTTTATTAAAATTATGCTTTTCTGGGTACAGACCCAACAAAAACAGTTTAGGATTCAATATGATTTGTTTTGAGATTATTTTTTCAATTGTTACCCTCACCTCTTCCCAAAACATTCTTATTAATCTACATTCCCATAAACAATGAAATAGGGTTCCTTTACTTTCCATGCATTTTGTGCATGTATCTGGTATATTTTTGTTATATCTATTTAACTTCTCCGGTGTAACATACATCCGCATTAACCATTTGAAATGTATCAATTTAAGGCGTGCATTTATTGATTTGGTTTGAGCTTCTGTACAAGCCAATTCCCATTGTTCCTCTGAAATTTCAATTTGCAGATCTTCTTTCCAGTAGTTTAATCTTTTCAGTGAATTTTCACTTGAAGATAGTGTCAATGAGTTATAAAACTCTGAAATAATACCCTTTCTTTTACTATCTTTCATCATCATTTTTTCCAAGGATGAATAAATAGGTCGAGTGAGAGCTTTATTTTGATTTGATCGAATAAAGTTTCTAAGTTGAAGATATTTAAAAAAATGTGTTCTATTGAGATTAAATTTGATCCTCAGCTCTTCAAAAGACATTATGTTGTCTGCACCTGGCAAATATAAATCCTGAATCTTTTGTATCCCTTTTAAATTCCATACTTTAAATACAGCGTCCGCTCTCCCTGGTTTAAAATATTGATTACCCCATATTGGACTAAATTGTGACAATAACTGTGGTTCTTTTAAATAGTTTTTAGCTTCACACCATATTTTGATCATATGCTTTACAAATGGATTTTTAACTTGTTTTTGTAATTTTTTTGCCGAATCTGAGTATATGAATATGGGAAGAGGTAAAGGTAAATTGTATGATTCCATTTCAGTCCAGTGAGGGAGATCATTTGATGAAAAATAATATGTCATAGACCTCAGTTGTGCCGACCAATAATACAACATAAAATTTGGACATTTCAGACCTCCACGATCAAATGGTAAATATAATAAAGACAAACGTAATCTAGCCCTCCTGTTGTTCCATATAAATTCCACTAACTTTTTTTTTATTCTTGAGAATAGATCTAAAGGTGGTGATAAGGGAATGTATTGAAATAAATAAAGTATTTTAGGTAAAATATTACTTTTAAATATATTGATTCTCCCGATCATCGACATTGGTAGTGACATCCATCTCTGAGTTAACTCATTGATATCTGACATTAAGGCTTCATAGTTGACACTGGCGACTGATTCTAGCTTAGGCACAATTTGGATTCCTAAATATTTAAACTGATTTACAACATTGAATTGATTTACCTCAGGGGCTGGGTAATTTCTCTGGGTCTCATTTAGCATTAATATTGAAGATTTAGTTTTATTTATTTTATATCCTGATATTTCCCCAAAATTCTTTATTAAATTCAACAAGGTTGGAATTGATTTTTTTAGATTCGACATAAACAAAATTATATCATCGGCGTACAGGGAGATTTTATGTTCTGTTGGTCCAACTTTAATTCCATATATTTGTGAATGTAAACGTATCGCTAAAGGTTCAATTGCCATAGTAAACAGTAAAGGTGAAAGTGGACAGCCTTGTTGACATCCCCTATTGATTTTTATTGGTTTTGAAATATTATTTGTTAGGATTTCTGCTGTAGCATTATTGTATATTATTTGAACCCATTTTATGAAATTATTTCCAAGTCCAAACCTTTGTAGGACTTCAAAAAGAAAGGGCCATTCAACTCTATCAAAGGCCTTTTCGGCGTCCAGATAGAGCTGTATCCGGTGCTTCTTTATTAAAATAAATAATATTAAATAGTCTTCTTACATTATGGAAGCCTTGTCTACCCTTTATAAAGCCATTCTGATCTCGATTAATAATATTTGGTAAAATTTCTTGTATTCGTCTTGCTAAAATTTTACAGATTATCTTAAGGTCGGCGTTTAATAGGCTTATTGGTCTCATATTTTCACATTTATTAGAGGGCTTACCTGGTTTTGGCAGCAGTATAATTAAGGCATTATTTATGTATGATGGTAGATTATTATTTTGAAATGCTTCTAAAACCATTTCCAAAAAAGGTTTTATTAATTTATTCTTAAATTTTTTATAAAGGTCAACTGGAAGACCATCTGGTCCTGCACTTTTTCCTGATTTCATATTATCAATGGCTAGCCCAACTTCTTCTTGACTAATTTTAGACTCCAATATCTCCCTGTTTTCATTTGGAATACACGGTATAGATAGTTTGTTCAAAAACCCATTTAGTTTTGTTAAATCAGGTTCATTTTTGGTATCATATAATTTTTCATAGTAATCTCTAAAGGCTCTATTAATTTCTAAAGGATCTATAACTACCTGTCCATTACTTATAATACTGGTTATTAGTGTTTTAATTTCCAATTGTTTAATCTGCCATGCTAATAATTTTCCTGATTTTTCACCTTGTTCATAAAAAGATTGTTTCAATCTTAGAAGACTCGAGGCAGCTCTATTCGCTGATTTTTTTTGTCGTATTCAGCTCTCAAAATCAGTAATTCATTCTCCAACCTTGGATCACTTCCTGCATACACTTTTTCCTGAAGACTTTTTATTTTATGTTCCAATTTAGCTCTCTCCTCTCGAGTCTTCTTAGATTTTGATCCTGTTTAACTAATATGTCCCCTAATAAAAGCTTTGAAAGCCTCCCACTTTACACATGCTGATGTTTGTGTAGTATTGATGTCAAAGAACTCGTCTATCTGTTTTTCTATATACTTGACAAATTCCTCATCCTGAAGCCATTTATGCTGAAATTGCCATCTGCCTGATTCCTTTGTCAATTTTTTATCTACATATATTAGACAACAGGGTGCATGATCAGAGATCACGATGTTATCATAAAAGCAGTTTTGAATCTTGGACCTTAATTCTGTGGAAATCAAAAAATAATCAATACGTGAGAATGTCTTGTAGGTACTGGAATAACAAGAATAGGCTTTAACTTGTGGTTTCATTTCTCTCCATATATCTAACAATCTCAATTCTTTCATAAAATGATTAATAGTCATCCTACATCCAATGTGCGTACAATCCAGTCCTGTTGATCTATCCACACCTGGATTCAATGTACAATTAAAATCCCCTGCTATTATATGTTGCCCTGTAAGTGATGATAAGATGAGAAATAAATTAGCAAAGAACTTCTGATCATCTATATTGGGACCATATAAGTTCACAAGATTTATATTTTCTAATAGCAAAGAACCTTGAATGATTACATATCTTCCAAATTTGTCTCCAATTACATTTTTCACTTGAAAAGGAACTGATTTATGTATGAGAGTCATAACTCCCCTGGCTCGGGATGAAAATGAAGAGGTGAATACACTTCCCTGCCATCTACTCCTAATTCTTTTAACATCCTCCTCTATCAGATGAGTTTCTTGTAAAAACACAATTCTTGAACCCATGTCCTTTATTTTATTCATAACTTGTTTAAGTTTTTTTAAATTTTGTAGACCTCTGCAATTCCATGAAGTTAAATTAAGATTAACACTTTGGTCCATGATCAATAGAGAGTTTGGGATTACCTTGCAGTGTAAACATGCTCATACAGAGAAGCAAAAACATGAGTGGTTGAACATTCATCCTACAAACTACACACAAACAAATTTCCCCTTCCCACACTTGTGGCAAACCCCCCAAAATCAAAAGAAAAATTCTGTCTCCCGATATAGCCATCGACCGTTCCACACCCACGGGGAACAGCCTAAGCCACTCCTTCTTCATCCTCCCAATCACCCTAACTCTACTGCTTTTAATGACGTAACATTAACTCTCCTCTGTAGTTTTCCAACTTAACTCCAAAATTTTTAACAACTTTGTACATCATAGTTTTTTTTTTTGTTTGTTTTGTTTTTTTAATATATAATACGATCTATATTTTGCAAACTTACTATTTACTTCAAGTCAGTCAGATGCCTGTGCAAATGCTTAATTATTCTACCTTATATTTTGTTCATGCTTAGCTCCCACCAGTCTCTTCTTCTTCTTTGATCTTCTTGATGAACTGCTGCGCCTCCTCTGGGGTCTTGAAGATGTGGGTTCTGCCCTCATACGTGGTCAGCAGTCTCGCAGGATAGATTACACCATGACGAATCCCAAGGTTGCGCAGCTCCTTACGTACGGGATCAAACTGCTTCCTCAATTGCTGGATTCCTGTGGCCAAATCTGGGTAGAACCGCACCTGCTGGTCCTGGTGTTTAATCTCTCCTTTAGCTCGTGCAGCGTTGAAGATCTTCATCCTGTCTCTGTTGCTAAGAAACTTCATAATTAAGGTCCTCGGCGGTCCCTTATCTCTCCGTGGGCCAATACGATGTGCTTTTTCCAGAACCACTGCTGATTGCAACTCCTCGCTGCCCAGCACCTCCGGAATCCACTTTTCCAGAAAGGAACATACGTCCCGACCTTCTGATTCCTCTGGAAGACCCACCAGCCTCAAATTATTCTGTCTCGACAGAGATTCCAAATCCAAAATATTATCTTCCAGAGATTTTTTTTTTTTTTTCCAAAGTGCGCACCTTTAATTGAAGACGGGTGACGTCATCTTCAGCACTAGCGAGACGGAGCTCCATCTGCGCCGTTCGTTCTACAGTCACCCAATTCCTTTCTTATTCCTTCCAACGCTGTCATAATCCCATCAAATCTAGAGGAAAAGTCCGCTCTCATTGAACTCATGGCAGCCATCAGCGCATCTGCGCCATTCCCCGCAGATATCGCAGCGTTGCCAGCCTCCTCTGCCATATATGGAGTTTTGTTTACTGCGTCACAGACCTGAAAGTCCGTTAATTTGGACTTTTCGGCGGCTCGCTTTTTCCTTTTCCTGGTTTTCCAGCCTTAGGCTTCGCCGACATATCTTCGCCCAAATGCTGGGATACGTTCTGTCCCAAATGAGAGAGTTATTTGCCGATTTTTTTTTTTTCCAGGAGCAGAGCAGAGCGAGACACGTCCGTCCTACGTGGCAGCCATAACCGGAAGTCGCAAATTACATTTTTTGATTGAAAAGCACATTGAAACTGTTTTCTGAAGTTTCAGCAGTAGATGGTTCTGAATGAGCCACTCTTGGACATCAACCATGCTTGAAGTCAGGACGTCTGCAGCCTGAGCTGGAGTCTTGGCAGCTGTGTAAATAACTGCATCATCTGCATAAAGTTGACATGTTGCAGCTGGGCAGTGTAATGGCAGGTCATTAATAAAAATGCTGAAAAGTAAAGGACCAAGAATGGACCCTTGTGGGATACCCATACAGTGGTACCTCTACTTACGAAATTAATTTGTTCCGGAAGAATTCTCGTAACGTGAAAATTCCGTAAGTAGAGGCGCGTTTTACATGTAAATGCCGTAATCCGTTCAAAGCCCCCCAAAATTTGGGCATAAATTTTTTTATAAATCGTAAAAACTCATCAAAACATGTAACAAATACATGTTACAATTAGATTACTGCACAATAAACATAAAATGAGAGAATAATAAAAGAGAATAATAAAAATTATGTTCATTTACCTTTTAACTGCGAGCGGCGGCGTCACCTTTTGCCTCCTTTGGTTCATGTTCTGTCATCAGTGGTTTTTGCCAGACGTTTTGTGAAGAAACGATCCAAGGACGTTTGTTTTTGTCGGCTTGTAACGATCCTTCGAAAATGTGCAAGGCAAACATCATCATAGTGAGCGATAGCCCGACTAGTGAACACTTTTTCCGGGTGATTCGTGGCCAATGGGATACCAGGAAGATGCTCGGCGATAGCCAATGGCAGAGCAGCTACAGGTATGTTTACGTTCGGTAAACTACGGGAGCTGCGAGGAGCGCGTACTTTTTTTGCCTTTCGTATCCTGAAATTTCGTTCGTAACAAGAAGCAATATTTTCCCGTTGAGGCGTGTCGTAACCTGAAAATTCCGTATGTAGAGACGTTCGTAAGTAGAGGTACCACTGTACAGTTATTCAAAAGGAAGGATTTATCCTGGTGAACTTTTACACACTGTTCTTTCTTCTGAAGATGAGATGCAAACCATTTTATTGTATTGGGAGAAAAGTTAAGATACCATTTTGGATAAAAGCAAGCTGTGGTTTACAGTGTCAAAAGCCTTTTTGATATCCAGAAAAACAGCTCCCACCACATTACCCCTGTCCAAGGACTGTTTGACATTTTCAATAAGGCAGCAGTTTGCTGTTTCTGTTGAGTATCCCGGTCTAAAACCAAATTGGTGTGGATGAAGAAGCTGACCGCCTTGTAGATAGTCTATCAGCTGTGTAGCTACAACTTTTTCAAGAACCTTAGACAGGACTGGTAAAATAGAGATTGGGCGGTAATTACATATATCATCTTTACTACCCGATTTTAAAAACTGGTATGACGACAGCTTTTTTCCAGCCAGATGGAAATGTACAGGACCTAATGGAGAGATTAATGAGATGAGTCAGTGGTTTGATTAATATTTTGCTGTGCGTTTTGAGAAAGGAAGTGCTCATATTGTAGATATCATTAGTTTTTGAGTTCGACAGTGTTTTAACAATGCCAGCAATTTAAATCTTCATTTACCTCATTAATGTGAAAAGAAACTGTTGGGAGTATTGGTTTAGTATTGTTGAGCACATTTGGCAGCACAAAGTTTTTTGTTAATTCTTCCACTGACTCCACAAAATATGAATTAAATTTATTTGCCAATGTAGCATTATCACTGATGGTTTTGCCATTAATTCGAAGTTCCTTTACTCCCTTCTGATCATTTTTTTTGTTATTTAAATGCTTCCATAGGGAACTGTTGTTACCCTTTGCATGTTCTATCAATTTATTGTAATAAAATGCTTTTGATTTACGCAGCTCTTGTACCACTTTATTTCTTAAACTTTTGTAAACGAGGTGATCATTTTGTAGTTTAGAGGTTAATGATGTTTTCAATGCAGAGTCTCACCTCTTAAGTTTTCTTATTTCATTATTTAACCATGGTAGGTTAATCTTCTGTTGTCTACTTTTAATTTGCTTTGTAAATTTATCTATAGACTTTGATTGTTGCAGTTATAAAATTACAACAATTATCTACTTCATATATTGACATGAGCTGCTCCCAATTTTGATTCTCTAAGTGATGTTCAAACTCCACAGTTTTTGATTTGGGAATAATAAAATTTACTTTGTCAATAACAACTCCCGCAAAATACTGTAGTCACTTTTTAGTAAGTTTTCTGACGGCAAGAACCATGTTATGATCTGAGAGACCAGTTACAAGATTATAGGTTCTGGTTATTCATTCTGGTTTATTAGCAAATGCCATGTCAAAGGGCCTTTTCCACTAGCACGCTTTAGCGCGACACGGGACGGCTCAGCACGCTTTGTACGCTTTTCCACAAGCCCCAACACGGTTTAACAGCCGCGATTCTCAGCCCCACTCCAGGGCAGGGTACAGCAGTGCTGAGCTGTGCCGTGTTGTGACGTTAACAGACTGGTCACCGCTGATTGGTCAGGTCGTAACCGGCACTGATTGGTCAGGTTGTAACCGCCCCTCATCTACCAAATCTTCACAACCTTCTCAAAGTTTTTGAAAAAAAAAAAAAAGAATCTTCACGACCGCCTTTACTCAGCACGCAACCACTGTTGGCGGTTCCTTTTCAGTGTATTGCTGTGCTATTTTCATTTATTCTCTATCAAAAATGGCTTCGCGTAATAAGGGTGTTCCATAGACCAATAAGGCGGTGCAGTGTCTGCTCACTGCATTGTCAGACAAACGTATTCAGCGCGAGTTAGACGGAGCCGCCCGGAATGAAAAAAATATACCGGGAGGTCTCGACATTGGAGTCCTTTAACGGTGAGTTTTAATTTTTTTTTATTGTGCGTTTTTTCGCAAATATATTCTGTAAGACGCTCAGTTTATTTATGCAATAAAAAAGCTGTTCATTTGTGGATGGATCGCTGCTTTATTGCAGCACACTGCAGACTAAAGCTTTTATTGTAATTATTCATGTGAACAATACGCTGAAATAAGCTTATGTATTCTTGTTAAAAACTATTGTCTTTTCTACATATATTTCACTTTCGTGCTGTATTTTGTGTGCATTTTCCTTGTAGAATCATCCCACGCGTCCGCCGCGACAGCCCGCACGGATTCATTCAACCGAGCCTTCCTGACCCACAGCTGGCAGAGACTGATTAATTCTACCGAGCCTCAGCACTCAGTGGTCGGCGTGTATAAAATGTCGATTAACCTTCATGTTGTGTTGCAAAGTTTTTATTTATTTTAATATTTTGTATATAATAAAATGGAATTGTTTTGGAAAGTGTGGTTTGTCTGTTATAACACTGAATTATAAAACAGTATAATTACATAGAAATTCCATTGCCTAGTCTGATCAAAATGATGCTGATCATCCTGTCAGGGGTCAACCATTGTAAAGGTAATGTAATTTTTAACTAGACCAAAAAAGAAATCTTTTTGTAAGCTTTCTGTTCTTTTTATTGAAATATCATAAAAAATTGGCACCAAGTCAAAGGTACAAGTATATGTAAATTGAATGTTCTATCGGCATTCCAAATTCAGAGATTTACAATACTTTAGGAGTGTAGCATCATCTAAACGAAAAATAACTGTTGTTCCAAACGTTGACCTGAAGGTGAAAAACATGAATCTTTTTTAATTCAGTACATCCAAAATGCCCTAGGATGTGTGGTGTTGGACAGTGTGCCACCGTCTCATTATTTAATACGAATAAAAACAAGTTTCAGCTCATTATTTCTAGGTCATTTGGCAGTTAATTGAAAACAAAAGTGACTTGTGTTGTTGCAGCTTAATTATGAGATAAAATTGTGAGATAAAACCACAGAGCGAGCAAGGCAATAATCCTTGGATCCTCCATTTTTTGTCTCGTGTAAATAAGGACTCAGTCCAGTGCGTAACGTCACGGGAGTGTGGCCCCGCCTCGCTGAGAATCTGCTGCTGCCCCGCTTCTAAAACTTCCTAACAAACCATCACAGCACAAGCACAACACTGTGCTAATGGAGACAGAAGCATTCCGAGCCGTACTGAAGTGAATCATGCCATACCGAGGTGTGCTGGGCTAGTGGAAAACAGGCTTAAGTGTTCTAGATTGTTTGGTTATCCTGGTGGGTCCTTTGATCATTTGTTGGTAATTAAATTTAGTCATGAGACTTTTCAGTTTTTGTTCTTTTTATCAGACCAGTTAATATTAAAGTCACCATAAAATATTGTTTCTCTGCACCTCAAGTTGTTTAACCAGATCACTTAATTCATTATTAAAAAGAAGAAATGTATGACGGTGGGTTTTACAATACTGCAATGTTGAAATTCATTACCGGTGAGAGACGTACATTAACAGCTAAACATTCAAGTGAAGTATTCAAATCAACCAGTTGACATTTAAATTTCTCCTTGACGTAAATTAAAACACCTCCTCCCCTCCCTACCTGCCTGTCTTTTCTAAAACACTGATAACCCACAATATCGATCATGTTAGTGTCTGTTCTTGTGTAGCCAGCTTTCTGAAAGACAAAGATAGTCCAACAACACCAAAATCTCATCTCTCTTGGGGATTATGCTCCGTATGTTTAAATGTCCGCCGAGGATCCCCTTTGGTTTAGCCTTTGTATCCCAAAGAACTCGTGCATGATTAACAGTTTGGAAGAACAGAGGTTTTTGCTTCTGTACAGCTCGGTTTTCAGGTCTCACCTCATTTGCATTTTGTTTAACTGCTCCTGCTTTCAAAAGTTTGGACGTAGCACAGCTGTTTACAGCAGGATCAGATATGAGTCTGTCCAGTGCAATTCGACTCACCCGACTCGTTATGTCCAGCTGTACTGGGGCGAAGACCAGCATTATGCTGCTCCACCAGTTCAGATGTTAGCGGGGCTGTTGACAGCAGCAACTGATCAGCCGGCTCAGATGTTAGCGGGGCTGTTGACGGCTGCAGCCGATCAGCCGGTTCAGGGGTTAGCGGGGCCGTTGACGGCTGCAGCCGATCAGCCGGTTCAGGGGTTAGCGGGGCCGTTGACGGCTGCAGCCGATCAGCCGGTTCAGGGTTAAGGTGAATATCCCCTGCCATATTGTGTTATTTGCTTAGCAGCCATGTTTGCCTTATTTTTGATGCTTTTCCTCAGGCCTTTTGAGGACCAGAGAGTACAGGGTGAAATAACCATATCCATATAAATAAAGCTTTGTAGATTGACCTTTAGTTGAATTGACCGGAAAACCCAACATTGAATTTACAACATTGAATTGGTTTACCTCAGGAGCTGGGTGATTTCTCTGGGTCTCATTTGGCATTAATATTGAAGATTTTGACTTCCGGTTATGGCAGCTATGTAGGAGGACACGTCTCACTCTGCTCTGCTCCTAGAGATAAAAAGTTGGCAAATAACTCATTTGGAACAGAACCTATCCCAGCGTTTGGGCGAGGATATGCCGGTGAAGCCTAAGGCTGGGAAATCGGGTGGAGGAAAAATTGAACTGCCGAAACAGTCCAAATTAACGGACTTTCGCGTCTGTGATGAGGCAGAAAGGGCTCCAGATATGGCGGAGGAAGCTAACGGTGGTGCGGTGACTGCTGGCGATGGCACAGGTGCGGTGCTTGCTGCCATTAGTTCGATGAGAGCAGACTTTTCCGCTAAATTTGATGGGATTATAGCGGCAATTGAAGGAATGAGAAAGGAATTAAGTGACTGTATGGAATGAGTAACGCAGGTGGAGCTTCGAATTTCCAGTGCTGAGGATGACATCACCAGCCTTCAATTAAAGGTGCGCACTTTGGAATTAAAAAATAAACGTCTGGAAGATAATGTCGAGACGGAACAACCTTAGGCTGGTGGGTCTACTGGAGGGAACCGAGGGTCGGGACCCATGTTCCTTTTTGGAAAAGTGGATTCCAGAAGCGCTGAATAACGCGGAGCTGCAATCAGTTGTTTTAGAAAGCGCCCACCGAATTGGTCCACCGAGAGATAACAAGGCATCACCAAGGACGCTGATTATGAAGTTCCTCAGCTACAGAGACAGGATGACTATCTCCAATGCGGCGCGAGCCAAAGGAGAAATTAAATACCAGGATCAACAGGTGCGGTTCTACCCAGATTTGGCCACAGGAATCCAACAATTAAGGAAACAGTTTGACCCCGTCCGTAAAGAGCTACGCAACCTTGGGATTTGTCATGGAGTGATTCATCCTGCAAGACTGCTGGTCACATAGGGGCAGAACACACATCTTCAAGACCCCTGAGGAGGCGCAGGTGCTCATCAAGCAGATCCAAGAAGAGACTGGTGGGAGCTAAGCATGAACAAAATATAAGGTAGAATATTTAAGCATTTGCACAGGCATCTAACTGATCTGAAGCATATAGCAAGTTTACAAAATAAGATTGTATTGTATACTAAAAAGAAACCTATGATGTACAAAGTTGCTATAAAATTTTGGAGTTAAGTTGGAAAACTACAGAAGAGTTAATGTTACGTCATTAAAAGCAATAGAGTTAGGGTGATTGGGAGGATGAAGGAGGAGTGGCTTTGGCTGATCCTCGTGGGTGTGGAGCAGTCGATGGCTATAGTGGGAGACGGATTTTTTTTTTTGGGGGGGGGGGGGAATTACCACAAATGTGGGAAGGGGGAATTTGTGTGTAGTTTGTAGGATGAATGTTCAACCACTCATGGCTTTGCTTCTCTGTATGAGCATGTTTACACTGTGAGGTAATCCCAAACTCTCTATTGATCATAGACCAAAGCGTTAATCTTAATTTAACTTCATGGAATTGCAGAGGTCTACAAAATTTAAAAAAACTTAAACAAGTTATGAATAAAATAAGACATGGGTTCAAAAATTGTTTTTACAAGAAACTCATCTAATAGAGGAGGATGTAAAAAGAATTAGGAGTAGGTGGCAAGGAAGTGTATTCACCTCATCATTTTCATCCCGAGCCAGGGGAGTTGACTCTCGTACATAAATCAATCCCATTTCAAGTGAAAAATGTAATTGGAGACAAATTTGGAAGCTATCTAATCATTCAAGGATCTTTGTTATTAGAAAATATAAATCTGGTGAACTTATACGGTCCCAATATAGATGATCAAAAGTTCTTTGCTAATTTATTTCTTATTTTATCATCACTTACAGGGCAACATATAATAGCAGGGGATTTTAATTGTACATTGAATCCCAGTATAGATAGATCAACTGGACTGTACGCACAATGGATGCAGGATTATCATTAAGCATTTTATGAAAGAATTGAGATTGCTAGATATATGGAGAGAAATGAAACCACAAGTTAAAGCCTACTCTTGTTATTCTAATACCTACAAGACATTCTCGCGTATTGATTATTTTTTGATCTCCACAGAATTAAGGTCCAAGATTCAAAACTGCTTTTATGATATTGTGATCTCTGATCATGCACCCTGTTGTCTCATATACTGTATGTAGATAAGAAATTGACAAAGGAATCAGGTAGGTGGCAATTTCAGCATAAATGGCTTCAGGATGAGGAATTTAAGTACATAGAAAAACAGATGAGTTCTTTGATATTAATACTACACAAACATCAGCTTGTATAAAGTGGGAGGCTTTCAAAGCTTTTTTTAGGGGGCATATTATTAGTTTTACAGGTTCAAAATCTAAGACTCGAGAGGAGAGAGTCCAATTGGAACATAAAATAAAAATTCTCCAAGAAAGTGTATGCAGGAAGTGACCCAAAGTTAGAGAACAAATTACTGATTCTGAGAGCTGAATATGACAAAAAAAATCAGTGAATAGAGCTGCCTCGAGTCTTCTAAGATTGAAGCAATCTTTATGAACAAGGTGAAAAATCAGGGAAATTATTGGCATGGCAGATTAAACAATTAGAATTTAAAACACCAATTACCAGTATAAGTAATGGACAGGCAGTTGTAGATCCTTTAGAAATTAACAGTGCCTTTAGAGATTATTATGAAAAACTGATACAAAAAATGAAATTGACTTAACAAAACTAAATGGGTTTTTGGACGGATTATCTATACCGTGTATTCCAAATGAAAACGGGGAGATACTGGAGTCTAAAATTAGTCAAGAAGTTGGGCTAGCCATTGATAATATGAAATCAGGAAAAAATGCAGGACCAGATGGTCTTCCAGTCAACCGCTATAAAAAATTTAAGAATAAATTAAAACCATTTTTGGAAATGGTTTTAGAAGCATATCAAAATAGTAATTTACCACTATACATGAATAATGCCTTAATTATACTGTTGCCAAAACCAGGTAAACCCTCTAATAAATGTTAAAATATGAGACCAATACGCCTATTAAATGCTGATCTTAAGATAATCTGTAAAATTTTAGCAAGACGACTACAAGAAATATTACCAAATATAATTAACCGAGATCAGAATGGCTTTATAAAGGGAAGACAAGGCTTCCATAATGTAAGACTATTTAATATTATCTATTCTAATAAAGAAGCACCGGATACAGCTCTCCTATCACTGGACGCAGAAAAGGCCTTTGATAGGGTCGAATGGCCCTTTCCTTTTGAAGTCCTACAAAGGTTTGGGCTTGGAAATAATTTCATAAAATGGGTTCAGATAATATACAATAATGCTACAGCAGAAATCCTAACAAACAGCAATATCTCAAAATCAATAAATATCAATAGAGGATGTCGACAAGGCTGTCCACTTTCACCTTTATTGTTTACTATGGCAATTGAACCTTTAGCGATGGCAGTACGTTTACATCCACAAATATATGGAATTAAAGTAGGACCAACAGAACATAAAATCTCCCTGTATGCCGATGACATAATTGTTTGTCGAATCTTAAAAAATCAATTCCGACCTTGTTAAATTTAATAAAGAACTATGGGGAAATATCAGGATATAAAATAAATAAAACAAAATCTTCAATATTAATGCTAAATGAGACCCAGAGAAATTACCCAGCTCCTGAGGTAAATCAATTCAAAGTTGTAAATCAGTTTGAATATTTAGGAATTCAAATTGTGCCTAAGCTAGAATCAGTCACCAGTGCCAATTATGAAGCCTTAATGACAGACATTAATGAGTTACTTCAGAGATGGATGTCACTATCAATGTCGATGATTGGGAGAATTAATATACTTAAAAGTAATATCTTACCCAAAATCCTTTATTTATTTCAATACATTCCTTTACCACCACCTTCAGATCTATTCTCAAGAATTAAAAAAAAGTTGGTGGAATTTATATGGAACAATAGGAAGGCTAGATTACGTCTGTCCTTACTATATTTACCATTTGATCGTGGATGTCTGAAATGTCCAAACTTTGTTGTATTACTGGTCAGCACAACTGAGGTCTGACATATTTTTCATCAAATGATCTCCCTCACTGGACTGAAATGGAATCATACAATTTACCTTTACCTCTTCCCACATTCATATACTCAGACGAGGCTAAAAAAAATTACAGAAACAAGTTAAAAATCCATTTATAAAGCATATGATCAAAATTTGGTGTGAAACCAAAAAATATTTAAAAGAACCACACTTATTGTCACAATTTAGCCCAATATGGGGTAATCAATATTTTAAACCAGGGAGAGCGGATGCTGTATTTAAAGTATGGAATTTAAAAGGGATTCAAAAGATTCAAGACTTATTTGTCAGGTTCAGATAACATGTCTTTTGAAGAACTGAGGATCAATTTTTTTTTTTTCCACAATATCTTTATTGAACCTTTTTTTTAAACAAACATGATACAATCAAACACTAACACTAAAGTACTACAAAAAAAAAATGTACTAAAAAACACCAACAACCACCAACAAAATCAAATCTTCAACAATGCTCCTCTGTTTAGTCTAGACAATCCAACACATAAGTATACATATTATGTTCACCAGTTTGGAATTTACAAGGTCCGCACATATCATTCACCTTCTTCTTCAAGAGTTATGTTTAAATTTTTTACATAATCAATAAAAGGTCTCCATATATTCTCAAACGCAATTTCCTTTGATTTCAGTATATAGGTTATTCTTTCTAATGGAAGGTTTGTTAACATCTGTCTTAACCACTGAGTCACATCTGGTCTATAAGTCTTTTTCCATAATAGTGCAATACATTTTTTGGCATTAAGCAAACTGAGGTCTATGAATGTTCTTTCACTTTTATTAAAATTATGCTTTTCTGGGTACAGACCCAACAAAAACAGTTTAGGATTCAATATGATTTGTTTTGAGATTATTTTTTCAATTGTTACCCTCACCTCTTCCCAAAACATTCTTATTAATCTACATTCCCATACACAATGAAATAGAGTTCCTTTACTTTCCATACATTTTGTGCACGTATCTGGTATATTTTTGTTATATCTATTTAACTCCTCCGGTGTAACATACATCCGCATTAACCATTTGAAATGTATCAATTTAAGGCGTACATTTATTGATTTGGTTTGAGCTTCTGTACAAGCCAATTCCCATTGTTCCTCTGGAATTTCAGTTTGCAGATCTTCTTTCCAGTAGTTTAATCTTTTCAGTGAATTTTCACTTGAAAATAGTGTCAATGAGTTATAAAACTCTGAAATAATACCCTTTCTTTTACTATCTTTCATCAACATTTTTTCCAAGGATGAATAGATGGGTCGAGTGAGAGCTTTATTTTGATTTGATCGAATAAAGTTTCTAAGTTGAAGATATTTTAAAAAATGTGTTCTATTGAGATTAAATTTGATCCTCAACTCTTCAAAAGACATTATGTTTTCTGCACATGGCAAATATAAATCCTGAATCTTTTGTATCCCTTTTAAATTCCATACTTTAAATACAGCGTCCGCTCTCCCTGGTTTAAAATATTGATTACCCCATATTGGACTAAATTGTGACAATAACTGTGGTTCTTTTAAATAGTTTTTAGCTTCACACCATATTTTGATCATATGCTTTACAAATGGATTTTTAACTTGTTTTTGTAATTTTTTTGCCGAATCTGAGTATATGAATATGGGAAGAGGTAAAGGTAAATTGTATGATTCCATTTCAGTCCAGTGAGGGAGATCATTTGATGAAAAATATGTCATAGACCTCAGTTGTGCCGACCAATAATACAACATAAAATTTGGACATTTCAGACCTCCACGATCAAATGGTAAATATAATAAAGACAGACGTAATCTAGCCCTCCTGTTGTTCCATATAAATTCCACTAACTTTTTTTTAATTCTTGAGAATAAATCTAAAGGTGGTGGTAAGGGAATGTATTGAAATAAAGTATTTTAGGTAAGATATTACTTTTAAGTATATTAATTCTCCCGATCATCGACATTGGTAGTGACATCCATCTCTGAAGTAACTCATCAATATCTGTCATTAAGGCTTCATAATTGACACTGGCGACTGATTCTAGCTTAGGCACAATTTGGATTCCTAAATATTTGAACTGATTTACAACATTGAATTGATTTACCTCAGGGGCTGGGTAATTTCTCTGGGTCTCATTTAGCATTAATATTGAAGATTTAGTTTTATTTATTTTGTATCCTGATATTTCCCCGAAATTCTTTATTAAATTCAACAAGGTCGGAATTGATTTTTTAAGATTCGACATAAACAAAATTATGTCATCGGCATACAGGGAGATTTTATGTTCTGTTGGTCCAACTTTAATTCCATATATTTGTGACTGTAGACGTATCGCCATCGCTAAAGGTTCAATTGCCATAGTAAACAGTAAAGGTGAACGTGGACAGCCTTGTCGACATCCTTTATTGATTTTGAAATATTATTTGTTAGAATTTCTGCAGTAGCATTATTATATATTATCTGAACCCATTTTATAAAATTATTTCCAAGTCCAAACCTTTGTAAGACTTCAAAAAGAAAGGGCCATTCAACTCTATCAAAGGCTTTTTCGGCATCCAGTGATAAGAGAGCTGTATCCGGTGCTTCTTTATTAGAATAAATAATATTAAATAGTCTTCTTACATTATGGAAGCCTTGTCTTCCCTTTATAAAGCCATTCTGATCTCGATTAATAATATTTGGTAAAATTTCTTGTATTCGTCTTGCTAAAATTTTACAAATTATCTTAAGGTCGGCATTTAATAGGCTTATTGGTCTCATATTTTCACATTTATTAGAGGGCTTACCTGGTTTTGGCAACAGTATAATTAAGGCATTATTCATATATGATGGTAAATTACTATTTTGAAATGCTTCTAAAACCATTTCCAAAAAAGGTTTTGTTAATTTATTCTTAAATTTTTTATAAAGGTCAACTGGAAGACCATCTGGTCCTGCACTTTTTCCTGATTTCATATTATCAATGGCTAGTCCAACTTCTTCTTGACTAATTTTAGACTCCAGTATCTCCCGATTTTCATTTGGAATACACGGTATAAATAGTTCATTCAAAAACCCATGTAGTTTTAAGTCAGATTCATTTTTGGTATCATATAATTTTTCATAGTAATCTCTAAAGGCTCTATTAATTTCTGAAGGATCTATAACTACCTGTCCTTTACTTATAATACTGGTAATTGGTGTTTTAGATTCTAATTGTTTAATCTGCCATGCCAATAACTTTCCTGATTTTTCACCTTGTTCATAAAAAGATTGAAACAATCTTAGAAGACTCGAGGCAGCTCTATTCGCTGATTTTTTGTCATATTCAGCTCTCAAAATCAGTAATTCGTTCTCCAACCTTGGATCTCTTCCTGCATATACTCTTTCTTGAAGAATTTTTATTTTATGTTCCAATTGGACTCTCTCCTCTAGAGTCTTCTTAGATTTTGAACCTGTATAACTAATAATATGTCCCCTAATAAAAGCTTTGAAAGCCTCCCACTTTACACATGCTGATGTTTGTGTAGTATTGATATCAAAGAACTCATCTATCTGTTTTTCTATATACTTAACAAATTCCTCATCCTGAAGCTATTTATGCTGAAATTGCCATCTACCTGGTTCCTTTGTCAATTTCTTATCTACATACATTAGACAGCAGGGTGCATGATCAGAGATCACGATGTTATCATAAAAACAGTTTTGAATCTTAATTCTGTGGAGATCAAAAAATAATCTATACGTGAGAATGTCTTGTAGGTATTGGAATAACAAGAGTATGCTTTAACTTGTGGTTTCATTTCTCTCCATATATCTATCAATTTCAATTCTTTCATAAAATGATTAATGGTCATCCTACATCCATTGTGCGTACAGTCCAGTCCTGTTGATCTATCTATACTGGGATTCAATGTACAATTAAAATCCCCTGCTATTATATGTTGCCCTGTAAGTGATGATAAGATAAGAAATAAATTGGCAAAGAACTTTTGATCATCTATATTGGGACCATATAAGTTCACCAAATTTTTGTTTTCTAATAGCAAAGATCCTTGAATGATTACATATCTTCCAAATTTGTCTCCAATTACATTTTTCACTTGAAATGGGACTGATTTATGTATGAGAGTCATAACTCCCCTGGCTCGGGATGAAAATGATGAGGTGAAAACATTTCCTTGCCATCTACTCCTAATTCTTTTTACATCTTGCTCTATTAGATGAGTTTCTTGTAAAAACACAATTTTTGAACCCATGTCTTTTATTTTATTCATAACTTGTTTAAGTTTTTTTTAAATTTTGTAGACCTCTGCAATTCCATGAAGTTAAATTAAGATTAACGCTTTGATTTATAATCAATAGGGAGTTTGGGATTACCTTGCAGTGTAAACATGCTCAAACAGAAAAGCAAAAAAATGAGTGGTTGAACATTCACCCTACAAACTACACACAAACAAATTCCCCCTTCCCACATTTGTGGCAATCCCCCCCAAAAGCAAAAGAAAAATTCCGTCTCCCGATATAGCCATCGACCGTTCCACACCCACGAGGAACAGCCAAAGCCACTCCTTCTTCGTCCTCCCAATCACCCTAACTCTACTGCTTTTAATAACGTAACATTAACGCTCTTCTGTAATTTTCCAATTTAACTCCAAATTTTTTTTTTTTAGCAATTTTGTGCTTTTTTTTTTTTAATATGTAATACATTCTATATTTTGTAATCTTGTTATATGCTTCTAATCAGTTAAATGCTCAAATATTCTACCCTATATTCTGTTCATGCTTAGCTCCCACCAGTCTCTTCCTGGATCTTCTTGATGAGCTCCTGCGCCTCCTCGGGGGTCTTGAAGATGCGTGTTCTGCCCTCATATGTGACCAGAAGTCTTGCAGGGTGAATCACTCCATGACGAATCTCAAGGTTGCGCAGTTCTTTGCGGATGGGGTCAAACTGCTTCCTTAATTGTTGGATTCCTGAGGCCAGATCTGGGTAGAACCGCACCTGCTGATCTTGGTATTTAATTTCTCCTTTGGCCCGCACCGCGTTGGAGATCGTCATCCTGTCTCTGTAGCTGAGAAACTTCATAATTAGCGTCCTCGGTGCTGCCTTGTTACCTCTCGGTGGGCCAATTCGGTGGGAGCTTTCCAAGACGACTGATGATTTTAGCTCCGCGTTGTTCAGCGCCTCCGGGATCCACCCCTCCAAAAAGGAGCATGAATCACGACCTTCGGCTCCCTCCGGTAGACCCACCAGCCTCAGGTTGTTCCTTCTGGACCGAGATTCCAAGTCCAGAACGCTATTTTCCAGATCTTTTTTTTTTTTTCCAAAGTGCGCACCTTTATTTGAAGTCCGCTAATTTCATCCTCCGCACTTGAAACACGAAGCTCCGCCTGCGTCACTCGCTCCACGCAGTCACCCAACTCCTTTCTCATTGCATCCAACGCTGCCATAATCCCATCAAGTTTAGCGGAAAAGTCTGCTCTCATTGAGCTAATGGCAGCCAGCACTGCACCTGTGCCGCCATCGTCAGCAGCAGCAGTTACCGCACCACCGCTAGTTTCATCCGCCATATCCGCAGCTTTTTCTACTGCGCCACAAACTTTAAAGTCCGTTAATTTGGACTGCTTCGGCGATTCAATTTTTCCCCCTCCTGATTTCCCAGCCTTAGTCTTCACCGGCATATCCTCACCCAAACGCTGGGAAAAGTTCTGTTCCAAATGAGAGAGTTATTTGCCGAATTTTTATTTCCAAGGGTAGAGCAGAGTGATACGTGTCCTTCTAGGCGGCCGCCATAACCGGAAGTCGGACTGAGGATCAAATTTAATCTTAATAGAACACATTTTTTTAAATATCTTCAGCTTAGGAACTTTATTCGGTCAAATCAAAACAATGCTCTCATCCGACCTACTTATTCATCCTTGGAAAAAATTTTGATGAAAGATAATAAGAGGGTATTATTTCAGAGTTTTATAACTCATTGACATTATCCTCAAGTGAAAACTCAAAAGATTGAATTATTGGAAAGAAGACCTGCAAACTGAAATTTCAGAGGAACAATGGGAATTGGCTTGTGCAGAAGCTCAAATCAATAAATGTACGTCTTAAATTGATATATTTTAAATGGTTAATGCGGATGTATGTTACACCCGTGGAGTTAAATAGATGTAACAAAAACATACCAGATACGTGCACAAAATGTATGGAATGTAAAGGAACCCTATTTCATTGTTTATGGGAATGTAGCAAAATTAGAATGTTTTGGGAAGAGGTGAGGGTAACAATTGAAAAAAAATAATTTCAAAACAAATTGTATTGAATCCTAAATTGTTTTTGTTGGGTCTGTATCCAGAAAAGCATAACTTTAAGAGTGAAAGAGCATTCATAGACCTCAGTTTGCTTAACACCAAAAAATGTATTGCACTATTGTGGAAGAAGACTCATAGACCAGATGTGACTCAGTGGTTAAGACAGATGTTAACAAACCTTCCACTAGAAAGAATAACATACATACTGAAATCAAAGGAAATTGTTTGAAAATGTATGGAGACCTTTCATTGATTATGTAAAGAATTTAAACATAACTTTTGAAGAGGAAGGTGAATGATGTGTGTGGACCTTGTAAATTCCAAACTGGTGCATGTATAATATGTATACTTATGTAATAGATTGCCTAGACTAAACAGAGGAGCATTGTTGAAGACCTGTTCTTGTTAGTGGTTGTTGGTGTGTTTTAGTACATTTTTTTTTAATTACCCTAGTGTTAATGTTTGTTTGTTAAAAAAAAAAAAAAAAAAAAGGTTCAATAAAATATTGTGGGGAAAAAAATATTGAAGATTTTGTTTATTTTATATCCTGATATATCCCCAAAGTTCTTTATTAAATTTAACAAGGTCGGAATTGATTTTTTTTTTTTTTTTTTTTTTTTTTAAATTCGACATAAACAAAATTGTCATCGGCATACAGGGAGATTTTATGTTCTGTTGGTCCTACTTTAATTCCATACATTTGTGGATGTAAACGTACTGCCATCGCTAAAGGTTCAATTGCCATAGTAAACAATAAAGGTGAAAGTGGATAGCCTTGTCAACATCCTTTATTGATTTTGAGATATTGCTATTTGTTAGGATTTCTGCTGTAGCATTATTGTATATTATCTGGACCCATTTTATGAAATTATTTCCAAGTCCAAACCTTTGTAGAACTTCAAAAAGAGGGTCGAATGGCCCTATCAAAGGCCTTTTCGGCGTCCAATGATAAGAGAGCTGTATCTGGTGCTTCTTTATTGGAATAAATATTAAATGGTCTTCTTACATTATGGAAGCCTTGTCTTCCCATTATAAAGCCATTCTGATCTCGGTTAATTAGATTATTTTAAGATCAGCATTTAATAGGCTTATTGGTCTCATGTTTTCACATTTATTAGAGGGTTTACCTGGTTTTGGCAACAGTATAATTAAGGCATTATTCATGTATGGTGGTAAATTACCATTTTGAAATGCTTCTAAAACCATTTCCAACAGTGGTTTTATTAATTTATTCTTAAATTTTTTTTTAGAGGTCAACTGGAAGATTATCTGGTCCTGCTCTTTTTCCTGATTTCATATTATCAATGGCTTGCCCAACTTCTTGACTAATTTTAGACTCCAGTATCTCCCTGTTTTCATTTGGAATACATGGTATAGATAATCCACCCAAAAACCCATTTAATTTTAAGTCAGTTTCATTTTTTGTATCAGTTTTCCATAATAATCTCTAAAGGCACTATTAATTTCTAAAGGATCTATAACTACCTGTCCATTACTTACAATACTGGTAATTGGTGTTTTAGATTCTAATTGTTTAATCTGCCATGCCAATAATTTTCCAGATTTTTCACCTTGTTCGTAAAAAGTTTGCTTCAATCTTAGACTCGAGGCAGCTGTATTCGCTGATTACTTTTTTTTTTTTTTTGGGTCATATTCGGCTCTGTCAGTAATTCGTTCTCTAACTGTGGGTTACTTCCTGCATACACCTTTTCCTGAAGGATTTTTATTTTACGTTCCAATTGGACTCTCTCTTCTCAGGTCTTAGATTTTGAACCTGTATAACTAATAATATGCCCCCTAATAAAAGCTTTGAAAACCTCCCACTTGATACATGCCGTTGTTTGTGTAGTATTGATATCAAAGAACTCATCTGTTTTTCTATGTACTTAATTGGCTTCAGGATGAGGAATTTATGTTGAAAATGCCACATAACTGGGTCCTTTGTCAATTTCTTATCTACATATATTGGATAGCAGGGTGCATGATCAGAGATCACAATATCATTGAAACAGTTTTGAATCTTGGACCTTAATTCTGTAGAGATCAAAAAATAGTCAATACGTGAGAATGTCTTATAGGTATTAGAATAACAAGAATAAGCTTTGACTTGTGGTTTAATTTCTCTCCATATATCTAGCAATCTCAGTTCTTTCATCAAATGATTAATGGTCATCCTACATCCATTGTGTGTACAGTCCAGTCCTGTTGATCTATCTATACTGGGATTCAATGTACAATTAAAATCCCCTGCTATTATACAGTATGTTGACCTGTAAGTGACGATAAAGTGAGGAATAAATTAACAAGTTTTGATCATCAATATTAAGGCCATATAAGTTCACCAGATTTATATTTTCTAATAAAGATCCTTGGATGATTAGATATCTTCCAAATTTGTCTCTAATTACATTTTTCATTTGAAATGGGACGGTTTTATGAATGAGTCATAACTCCCCTGGCTTGGGATGAAAATGAGGTGAACACATTACCTTGCCATCTTCTAATTCTTTTTACATCCTCCTCTAATAGGAGTTTCTTGTTGTTTTTTTTTTTTTTAAATTTGAATCAGTCTTATTTTATTCATAACTTGTTTAAGTTAAGATTTTGTAGACCTCTGCAATTCCATGAAGTTAAATTAAGATTAATGCTTTGATATATGATCAATAAGGAGTTTGAGATTAGATACTTTATTTCGAACAAAAAAGTATAACAAAAACAAAACAAATGGCAAATGCAATAAAGTAACAGTATAGTGTTCGAAAGGGAGAAGGAAGAAGTGAACACTTAATTCCATCTCCTCTTTTCCATAAATACACCCATGTGAATTATATACAAATTACCACCTTTAGACCCCAAGTAAACAATTTACTGTATTTTTTACATATCAACATTAACACCCATCCATCCTAACATACATTGATGTCCATACATCAAAACCAGCCTCAAGCAACACAGATATACACAGTGCTGTCCCACCAACCATTCCATAGTGTCCCATAATGTCCCAGAGTGAGCATAGTGAATCGTACATATAAATACTACCCTTCTAACGTATATCCTTTCAGCAAATAATGTTTCTCTTTTTGAATTGATTTGTTTGTACATAGTTTCAGTTCTGGCTCCAGACTGTTCCACTCATCCACCCCACAGACAGATATGCACATACTTTTCTTGGTTGTTCGTATCTTGGGTTTTGTAAAGTTTAAGTCTCCTCTCAAATTATGATCACTGTCTCTTTTTTTAAAAATATTTTTTGTATATTAGTTGGGAGTTGATTAATTGCCTCATACATTACTTGTGCTGTCTTAAATTTAACTAAATCGATGAACTTTGACATGTGACTTTAAAAACAACGAATTGGTATGGTCTCTATATCCTACATTGTTTATTATCCTTATAGCTCTTTTTTTGTAATGTGCATATTGACTGTAGGTTGGTCTTGTAGGTGTTTCCCCAGACTTCTACACAGTAGTTAAGATAAGGTAAAAACAGTGAATTGTACAGTAAGACAAATGATTTATAGTCCAATATGTCTGGTCTTCCCCAGTACGCCTATACATTTTGCTAACTTGGCCCGGATGTGACTGATGTGAGGTTTCCAGCAGATTTTGTGTAGCGCAGGGGTGGGCAATCATGTGCCATGGAGGGCCATTCTACTGCAGGTTTTCTGTTCCACCCAGTCTCTTCAGCAGGTGTTTTCAATGATTAGCAATCCTTGAAGCTGGTCAGAGCACACACCTGCTGAAGAGACTGGGTGGAACAAAAAACCTGCAGTGGAATGGCCCTCACTGCCCACCCCTGGTCTAGCGTCACCCCCAGAAACTTATTTTCCTTTACTGTTTCTATTCTGGTATCATCTATCGTTACCATTATTTCATGATTTATTTTATAATTTCCAAACAACATAATCTTTGTTTTTTTTTAGATTTAGAGAATTTATTTTTGTTGAACCACTGCGTTAACTTTCATTTCAGTTGTGACCACCTCTAAAACCTGCTGCAAATTCTCACCAGTACAAAGGATATTTGTGTCATCCGCAAACAAAATAAATTTCAGAATTTTTGATACTTGACATATGTCATTTACAGTGGGGCAAACAAGTAGTCAGCCACCAATTGTGCAAGTTCTCCCACTTAAAAGATGAGAGGTCTCCAATTTTCATCATGGGTATACCTCAACTATGAGAGCCAAAATGAGAAAAAAATCCAGAAAATCACATTGTCTGATTTTTAAAGAATTTATTTGCAAATTATGGTGGAAAATAAGTATTTGGCCACCTACAAACAAGCAAGATTTCTGGCTCTCGCAGACCTGTAACAACTTCTTTAAGAGGCTCCTCTGTCCTCCACTCGTTACCTGTATTAATGGCACCTGTTTGAACTCATTATCAGTATAAAAGACATCTGTCCACAACCTCACAGTCAGACTCCAAACTCCACTATGGCCAAGACCAAAAAGCTGTCAAAGGACACCAGAAACAAAATTGTAGACCTGCACCAGGCTGGGAAGACTGAATCTGCAATAGGTAAGCAGCTTGGTGTGAAGAAATCAACTGTGGGAGCAATTATTAGAAAATGGAAGACATACATGACCACTGATAATTTACCTCGATCTGGGGCTCCACGTAAGATCTCACCCCGTGAGGTCAAAATGATCACAAGAACGGTGAGCAAAAATCCCAGAACCACATGGGGGGACCTAGTGAATGACCTGCAGAGAGCTGGGACCAAAGTAACAAAGGCTACCATTGTGGTGATGTGAAAATGACGAGGCAGAGTTCTCTCTCTCAAGTCAGCTTTATTCACAACACCATCATCTCAAAGCAGAATAAGATCCACACAGTAAACTCTCGTCCTTAAATATCAGGACTCTTCACAGGTCACATGTCTCACAAACCACCTTGCATTATAAAGAAAGTCACAATGCATTTTCTCTCCATGATATCACTTCCGCTGTCTCCAATGCATCCCCTCTTTAATCCTTTAAACCCCCCATAGTCTCAAGCCTTGCATACCAAAGTTAAGATTCTTGCAGCTTCCTGTAATCACTAAGGGAGCTGCCCTGCCTTTGTTCTGACCTAAAATGTGAGTCACAAAACAGGTCCGGTATGTGTGTCCACCACAAAAAGCCCCCCCAGCATTTTAGAATAAACAGAACAAGAGAATAACCACATGCATGCCGTGATAATATCAATACACATCAGTCCACATGCTGTACAGGCTTCAGCCTCCTGCCGTATCTGCTGTAGCTGGGATTCAACGTCTCTGCGGCACTGTCCTGGGGGTTTGCCATCTGGGGGTGGAAACCTTTTGTCAGCACCTGTGGGTGTTCTGGGGAAACATTACTCTGCGAAGCCCCCCCGCGGTGGTCTACCTCGCCAACAGCACCAGCTCATCTGCCACCACAAAAGCGGGTTTGAGTCCGTTTATGCCAATTTTCTCTTTCCTACCCCCCAAATCCATTAAAAACTGCTTGTCCCCTGTTTCTAGCACTCTGAATGGTCCGTCATAAGGCGGTTGCAGCGGGGTTCGATGTGCATCGTGTCTAACAAAAAAACTCTGTTCTTCAAAGTTTTAGGCACAAACGTGTGGAAAACTGTGGTGCGCGGGGCCGGGCAGCTTGCTTGATTCTATGTTGCTCTGCAACAGCTGAGACGGGGAGACGTCTGGCACAGGGTTATCTAGGAGAAACTCCCCAGGCAGCTGGAGTGGCTGCGCAAACACGAGCTCCACTGGGGAGGCTTCAAAGTCCTCTTTAGGCACAGAACACAACCCCAATAACACCCACGGTAACTTGTCAACCCAATTTGCATCCATCAGTGACGCCCTGAGAGCCGCTTTCAATGACCTATGAAAACGTAAGCATAACCCGTTAGCCTGCGGATTGTATGCGGTTGTGCGGTGAATTGTGACACCTAGGGTGCGGGCCATTGTCGACCAAAGCTCGGACGCAAATTGAGGGCCTCTGTCGGACGTAATGTCCAACGGAACGCCGAAGCGTGCCACCCAAGCTGTTAAAAACGCGCGCGCCACCTCCTCGGCTGTGGTTGATGCCAGCGCGTGGTGCGGTCCACCATTGTCAGAAGGTGTGTGCACCCTTGTGACAGCGGGAGGGGGCCTACGAGGTCCACATGAACGTCATCGAACCTCTTGGCCGGAATGTGAAACGGCTCCAAAGGAGCCCTCGTGTGCCTGTGTACTTTGGCTCGTTGAGATGCCATGCAGGCTGCTGCCCACTCCTTAACTTGTTTGCGGAGGCTCGGCCACACAAATTTCTCTCCTACCATTTTGACCGACGCACACACTCCAGGGTGCGCCAAGGAATGAACAGTCAAAAACGCGGCGGCGCCACGCGGCCGGTACTACTGGACGCGGCCGTCCCATGGAGACATCGCAGATTGGGGGGGCATACCGTCTTGCAGCACCCTGTTCTCCAGCCTTAACCCTGTTGGTCCAGACTGAAGCGCGCGCACATCCGCGTCACCAACCTGCTCCGCGGCCATGGCTGCATAATCTACCCCTATGCTGACTGGAGCCGCCACGGCGTGCGAGAGGCAATCTGCCACTACATTGAGTTTGCCCGCCACATGCTGAATATCAGTGGTAAACTCTGATATCGTGGCCAGCTGTCTCTGCTGCCGGCCTGACCACGGTTCAGAAACCTTGGCCATCGCGAATGTTAGCAGTTTGTGGTCAACGAACACTGTGAAAGAGCGTCCTTCTAGCCAGATCTGAAAGTGGCGGATGGCCAAATGGAGAGCCAGCAGCTCCCTGTCGAACGCGCTGTATTTATGCTCGCTATTGCGCAAGGTCCTGCTGAAAAATGCGAGGGGCTGCCAAACCCCGGCTACATGTTGTTCCACGACCGCCCCTATGGCCACCTCTGATGCATCAGTGGTGAGCGCTATGCGGGCCGTTGGGTCTGGGTGTGCCAACAACGCAGCCTTTGCCAAGGCTGCTTTCACCTCCGAGAATGCTTGGTCCCGCTCCGGGGGCCACTCTCTTATCGGCGGATTTCTTTTTTTGAGCACGGCGTACAGCGGCTGCATGAGTTGCGCCGCGCGGGGGAGAAAATGGTTATAAAAATTCACCATTCCCAAAAACTCCTGCAACGCCCTGACCGTCTGCGGCCGGGGAAAATCTGCTACCGCACGCACTTTGTCAGGAAGCGGAACTGCTTCTTCGGGGGAGACGCGGTGCCCCAAAAAATCGATCTGTGCCACCCCGAACTGACACTTCACCGGGTTGATTATTAACCCGTGATCTCCCAACCTTCGGAAAACTGTGGCCAGGTGTTTTTCGAGTTAGTCTTCGGACGCGCTGGCTACTAAAATATCGTCCAAGTAAACTAACACGAAAGGGAGATCGGGAAGCACCGCGTCCATCATGCGTTGGAACATCCGCACAGCCCCTTTAAGTCCGAATGGCATGCGTAAAAACTCGAATAGGCCAAACAGTTATTACCGCTGTTTTGGGTATGTCCTCAGCGTGCACTGGGACTTGGTGGTAACCGCGGACCAAGTCTATTTTAGAAAAAACGTGCGCCCCCGCCAAATGAACAGAAAAATCTTGGATATGAGGGATTGGGTAGCGGTCGTGCGCTGTAGCGTTGTTTAATCTGCGGAAATCCCCCGCAAGGTCGCCATGCTCCGTTAGCTTTTGGGACCATGTGTAGCGGGGAAGCCCAAGGACTGTTTGAACGTCGGATAATGCCCAACCTCTCCAGGTTGGCAAACTCCTCGCGCGCTATGGCCAGTTTAACTGCGTCCAAGCGCCGAGCTTTTGCAAAAACGGGCGGTCTGGTAGTGGTAATAAAATGCTCCACCCCGTGTTTAGTGACTGTTGCCGAAAATGTGGGGACTGAGTGCTGGGAACTGAGTGAGCAGTGTGTGGAACTTACCGCTTGCAGCTGTGACGTTCGCTTGTGCTGTTGGCGGGGTCACTCGCACTGTACAGGGGATAGAATTAAAAGAGGTCATCAACCAGGCGGCTGTTAGCGAGATCAACCAACAAACCATGTGAGCACAAAAAAATCAGCCCCCAACATATTGAAATTTACTGCTGCTGCAACAAAAGTCCACTCAAATGCACGGCCGTGTAGAGACAGAAGCAGAGTCTTCTCACCAAAGGTCTTAATCTCCGAGCCGTTCGCTGCCGTCACCCGGGGACCTCCGGAACCAGCTAGTCTGTCCGCGTAGGAAGGTGTGGTGAAACTCAACTGGGAGCCTGTGTCGACGAGGAACTGCCTCCCGGATCGTGCGTCCGACAAGTAGAGCAGCTTGTTCTCTTCCCCGAGAGCCGCGGCTGCTACGACCCCTGGTCTTGGCGTTTCCCGAACGCCTGAACTGGCACGGTGGTACACATTTGCGTGCCCTCTGCGAAACGGCGATGATAGAAACGGACGACGTCCGATCCGCGTTCCCTGGCCGCTGCCGTTGTCGGTGAATCTGGCACCGCTGCCTCTGGCCCCCTGTCGTCGCGCAGAGTTCTGCTGCCGCGGCCGTGGCTGCACGCCGCTAGGTGGCGTTGACAATCTGCTGCGCCTCTCTTCCCAGCGCGCGGTAGTCCCGTTGGACCAACAGTGGTGTACTGGCCAGGGTCGCTCTCGCTGCTGACGGTAGAGTCCCGAGGAAAAGGTGGGTGAAGGTGAAGTGATCGTAGTCAGTCTTTCAACCTCAACAACTTCTCCATCAGGTTCGCGGGCATGTCATTTTCCAACTCCGTCAGCGCCAGGAGCCTCTCTGCTCACTCCTCCGCCGAGGGGGTGAATTGCTGGATGAGTGCAGCCTTCAGCGTGCCGTATTTGTCGCTGTCTGGTGGCTGGTCGATCAGGCTCTCCACATGCTGGACCGTGTTGTTGTCCAGCTTTGCGACTACGTGGTAGAATTTTGTGGCGTCTACCGATATCCCCCGGAGGTTGAACTGCGCCTCAACCGCGTTGAACCAGGAGCGCGGATTGTTCTGCCAGAAGTCCGGTAGCTGGACTGTGGCGGCATTCGCTTGGCTGGGGGCTTCTGACGAGGCTGGCCCGGGGGAATTCTCCACTTGCATGATATGTCTTGGGTCACCAGTGTGGTGATGTGAAAATGACGAGGCAGAGTTCTCTCTCAAGTCAGCTTTATTCACAACACCATCATCTCAAAGCAGAATAAGAGATCCACACAGTAAACTCTCGTCCTTAAATATCAGGACTCTTACACTTCACAGGTCACATGTCTCACAAACCACCTTGCATTATAAAAGTCACAATGCATTTTCTCTCCATGATATCACTTCCACTGTCTCCAATGCATCCCCTCTTTAATCCTTTAAACCCCCCACAGTCTCAAGCCTTGCATACCAAAGCTAAGATTCTTGCAGCTTCCTGTAATCACTAAGGGAGCTGCCCTGCCTTTGTTCTGACCTAAAATGTGAGTCACAAAACAGGTCCGGTATGTGTCCACCACACCATCGGTAACATACTACGCCGCTAGGGACTCAAATCCTGCAGTGCCAGACGTGTCCCCCTGCTTAAGCCAGTACATGTCCAGGCCCTGAAGTTTGCTAGAGGGCATTTGGATGATCCAGAAGAGGATTGGGAGAATGTCAGATGAAACCAAAATAGAACGTTTTGGTAAAAACTCAACTTGTCATGTTTGGAGGAGAAAGAATGCTGAGTTGCATCCAAAGAACACCATACCTACTGTGAAGCATGGGGGTGGAAACATCATGCTTTGGGGTTTTTCTGCAAAGGGACCAGGACGACTGATCCGTGTAAAGGAAAGAATGAATTGGGCCATGTATCGTGAGCTTTTGAGTGAAAACCTCCTTCCATCAGCAAGGGCACTGAAGATGAAACGTGGCTGGGTCTTTCAGCATGACAATGATCCAAAACACACAGCCCGGGCAACGAAGGAGTGGCTTCGTAAGAAGCATTTCAAGGTCCTGGAGTGGCCTAGCCAGTCTCCAGATCTCAACCCCATAGAAAATCTTTGGAGGGAGTTGAAAGTCCGTGTTACCCAGCGACAGCCCCAAAACATCACTGCTCTAGAGGAGATTAGCATGGAGGAATGGGCCAAAATACCAGCAACAGTGTGTGAAAACCTTGTGAAGACTTACAGAAAACGTTTGACCTCTGTAATTGCCAACAAAAGGTATATAACAAAGTACTGAGATGAACTTTTGTTATTGACCAAATACGTATTTTCTACCATAATTTGCAAATAAATTCTTTAAAAATCACTGATTTTCTGAATTTTTTTTTTTTTTTTCCTCATTTTGTCTCTCATAGTTGAGGCATACCTATGATGAAAATTGGAGACCTCTCATCTTTTACAGTGGGAGAACTTGTATAATTGGTGGCTGACTAAATACTTTTTTTCCCCACTGTATATACAAAATAGAGGTTGGGTCCCAAAACTGACCCCTGGGGCACACCACAAGTGATGTCCATGAAGGGTGATTTGTGCTCACCAATTTGTACAAATTGTTGTCTGTTACTTAAATAACTTTCCACCCAACTCAGTCCTACCCCTCTTATCCCATACCTTTCCAGTTTCCTTAGTAGTATTCTGTGGTCAATGGTGTCAAAAGCTTTCTTTAAATCTATAAATACTCCTACAGCAACCTTTTTTTTTTTTTAATCTATACAACTAGTAATTTCTTCTAAGTTCGATCAGTGCCAAAGATGTAGATTTATCTGCTCTAAAACCATACTGGCTATCTGTAAGGAGGTTGTGTTTTTCATTGAGATCATCCAGTCTCTTAGTGAAGATTTTTTCAAGTATTTTGGTGAATTGTGAGAGTAAAGAGACTGGCCTGTAATTTGTGAAACAATGACTGTCTCCTGTTTTGTATAGAGGTATTACTTTTGCTATTTTCATTTTGTCTGGAAATGTACCAGTTTGAAATGACAGGTTACAGATATGGGTGAGTGGCTTAACAATTCCTTCAATTACTTTTTTCACTATTGTCATGTCAATTTCATTCCAGTCCGTTGATTTTTTGTTCTTGAATTTACTCTCTCTAATTTCCTTTTCAGTAACTGCACCCAAAAAGATTGTTTGGATTTCGATCTATTTCATTTACAGAACTACTGTTTGTTTCTGGTGTCACTATTGATTTTGCTAATTCAGGACCAATGTTTACAAAAAATTTATTGAAACCACTGACCACATCCTCCATATTATTTATCAAATTGCCATTTTCAATAAAATATTCTGGATAATTAACATTCTTGGGTCGATTACTAATAATCCCATTGAGTACTTGCCATATTCCTCTTAAGTTATTTTTGTTATCCTCTAATATTCTGTTGTAATATTCCTTCTTACAGGTCCTCATTATATTAGCTTATTTTTATATCTTTTATATTTGATCTCAGCTTCCACCATTCTGCATTTAATGAATTGTTTATATAATGTATTCTTTTTACATGCATTTAGTAACCCCTTGGTGACCCAAGGAATGTTTTTTTTTTTTTTTTTTTTTTTGTCTGTCACTGTATTGTTTTATAGGACAGTTTTTATTGTACAATGATTGAAATATTTGTAAAAAATTATGCTTTGCCATTTTCATTATAAACTATCTTCCAATCTTGTATTAATAATTCCTTTGTCAGTAAATACATTGATTCTTCGGTTCTTACTCTTTTTTTTTCCACAATATCTTTATTGAACCTTTTTTTTTAACAAACATGATACAAACAAACACTAACACTAAAGTACTACAAAAAAAAATGCACTAAAAACACCAACAACCACCAACAAAATCAAATCTTCAACAATGCTCCTCTGTTTAGTCTAGACAATCCAATACATAAGTATACATATTATGTTCACCAGTTTGGAATTTACAAGGTCCACACACATCATTCACCTTCTTCTTCAAGAGTTATGTTTAAATTTTTTACATAATCAATAAAAGGTCTCCATATATTCTCAAACACAATTTCCTTTGATTTCAGTATATATGTTATTCTTTCTAATGGAAGGTTTGTTAACATCTGTCTTAACCACTGAGTCACATCTGGTCTGAGTCTTTTTCCATAATAGTGCAATACATTTTTTGGCATTAAGCAAACTGAGGTCTATGAATGTTCTTTCACTTTTATTAAAATTATGCTTTTCTGGGTACAGACCCAACAAAAACAGTTTAGGATTCAATATGATTTGTTTTGAGATTATTTTTTCAATTGTTACCCTCACCTCTTCCCAAAACATTCTTATTAATCTACATTCCCATAGACAATGAAATAGGGTTCCTTTACTTTCCATGCATTTTGTGCATGTATCTGGTATATTTTTGTTATATCTATTTAACTCCTCCGGTGTAACATACATCCGCATTAACCATTTGAAATGTATCAATTTAAGGCGTGCATTTATTGATTTGGTTTGAGCTTCTGTACAAGCCAATTCCCGTTGTTCCTCTGAAATTTCAGTTTGCAGATCTTCTTTCCAGTAGTTTAATCTTTTCAGTGAATTTTCACTTGAAGATAGTGTCAATGAGTTATAAAACTCTGAAATAATACCCTTTCTTTTACTATCTTTATCATTTTTTCCAAGGATGAATAAATAGGTCGAGTGAGAGCTTTATTTTGATTTGATCGAATAAAGTTTCTAAGTTGAAGATATTTAAAAAAATGTGTTCTATTGAGATTAAATTTGATCCTCAGCTCTTCAAAAGACATTGTTATCTGCACATGGCAAATATAAATCCTGAATCTTTTGTATCCCTTTTAAATTCCATACTTTAAATACAGCGTCCGCTCTCCCTGGTTTAAAATATTGATTACCCCATATTGGACTAAATTGTGACAATAACTGTGGTTCTTTTAAATAGTTTTTAGCTTCACACCATATTTTGATCATATGCTTTACAAATGGATTTTTAACTTGTTTTTGTAATTTTTTTGCCGAATCTGAGTATATGAATATGGGAAGAGGTAAAGGTAAATTGTATGATTCCATTTCAGTCCAGTGAGGGAGATCATTTGATGAAAAATAATATGTCATAGACCTCAGTTGTGCCGACCAATAATACAACATAAAATTTGGACATTTCAGACCTCCACGATCAAATGGTAAATATAATAAAGACAAACGTAATCTAGCCCTCCTGTTGTTCCATATAAATTCCACTAACTTTTTTTTTTATTCTTGAGAATAGATCTAAAGGTGGTGATAAGGGAATGTATTGAAATAAATAAAGTATTTTAGGTAAAATATTACTTTTAAGTATATTGATTCTCCCGATCATCGACATTGGCAGTGACATCCATCTCTGAAGCAACTCATTGATATCTGACATTAAGGCTTCATAGTTGACACTGGCGACTGATTCTAGCTAAGGCACAATTTGGATTCCTAAATATTTAAACTGATTTACAACATTGAATTGATTTACCTCAGGGGCTGGGTAATTTCTCTGGGTCTCATTTAGCATTAATATTGAAGATTTAGTTTTATTTATTTCATATCCTGATATTTCCCCAAAATTCTTTATTAAATTCAACAAGGTTGGAATTGATTTTTTTAGATTCGACATAAACAAAATTATGTCATCGGCGTACAGGGAGATTTTATGTTCTGTTGGTCCAACTTTAATTCCATATATTTGTGAATGTAAACGTATCGCTATCGCTAAAGGTTCAATTGCCATAGTAAACAGTAAAGGTGAAAGTGGACAGCCTTGTCGACATCCTCTATTGATTTTTATTGGTTTTGAAATATTATTTGTTAGGATTTCTGCTGTAGCATTATTGTATATTATTTGAACCCATTTTATGAAATTATTTCCAAGTCCAAGCCTTTGTAGGACTTCAAAAAAGGGCCATTCAACTCTATCAAAGGCCTTTTCGGCGTCCAGTGATAGGAGAGCTGTATCCGGTGCTTCTTTATTAAAATAAATAATATTAAATAGTCTTCTTACATTATGGAAGCCTTGTCTACCCTTTATAAAGCCATTCTGATCTCGATTAATAATATTTGGTAAAATTTCTTGTATTCGTCTTGCTAAAATTTTACAGATTATCTTAAGGTCGGCGTTTAATAGGCTTATTGGTCTCATATTTTCACATTTATTAGAGGGCTTACCTGGTTTTGGCAGCAGTATAATTAAGGCATTATTTATGTATGATGGTAAATTATTATTTTGAAATGCTTCTAAAACCATTTCCAAAAAAGGTTTTATTAATTTATTCTTAAATTTTTTATAAAGGTCAACTGGAAGACCATCTGGTCCTGCACTTTTCCCTGATTTCATATTATCAATGGCTAGCCCAACTTCTTCTTGACTAATTTTTGACTCCAGTATCTCCCTATTTTCATTTGGAATACACGGTATAGATACTCCGTCCAAAAACCCATTTAGTTTTGTTAAATCAGGTTCATTTTTGGTATCATATAATTTTTCATAGTAATCTCTAAAGGCTCTATTAATTTCTAAAGGATCTATAACTACCTGTCCATTACTTATAATACTGGTAATTGGAGTTTTAATTTCTAATTGTTTAATCTGCCATGCTAATAATTTTCCTGATTTTTCACCTTGTTCATAAAAAGATTGTTTCAATCTTAGAAGACTCGAGGCAGCTCTATTCGCTGATTTTTTGTCGTATTCAGCTCTCAAAATCAGTAATTCATTCTCCAACCTTGGGTCACTTCCTGCATACACTTTTTCCTGAAGACTTTTTATTTTATGTTCCAATTTAGCTCTCTCCTCTCGAGTCTTCTTAGGTTTTGATCCTGTATAACTAATGTCCCCTAATAAAAGCTTTGAAAGCCTCCCACTTTACACATGCTGATGTTTGTGTAGTATTGATGTCAAAGAACTCGTCTATCTGTTTTTCTATATACTTGACAAATTCCTCATCCTGAAGCCATTTATGCTGAAATTGCCATCTACCTGATTCCTTTGTCAATTTTTTATCTACATATATTAGACAACAGGGTGCATGATCAGAGATCACGATGTTATCATAAAAGCAGTTTTGAATCTTGGACCTTAATTCTGTGGAAATCAAAAAGTAATCAATACGTGAGAATGTCTTGTAGGTACTGGAATAACAAGAATAGGCTTTAACTTGTGGTTTCATTTCTCTCCATATATCTAACAATCTCAATTCTTTCATAAAATGATTAATAGTCATCCTACATCCAATGTGCGTACAATCCAGTCCTGTTGATCTATCTATACCTGGATTCAATGTACAATTAAAATCCCCTGCTATTATATGTTGCCCTGTAAGTGATGATAAGATAAGAAATAAATTAGCAAAGAACTTCTGATCATCTATATTGGGACCATATAAGTTCACAAGATTTATATTTTCTAATAGCAAAGAACCTTGAATGATTACATATCTTCCAAATTTGTCTCCAATTACATTTTTCACTTGAAAAGGAACTGATTTATGTATGAGAGTCATAACTCCCCTGGCTCGGGATGAAAATGAAGAGGTGAATACACTTCCTTGCCATTTACTCTTAATTCTTTTAACATCCTCCTCTATTAGATGAGTTTCTTGTAAAAACACAATTTTTGAACCCATGTCTTTTATTTTATTCATAACTTGTTTAAGTTTTTTTAAATTTTGTAGACCTCTGCAATTCCATGAAGTTAAATTAAGATTAACACTTTGGTTTATGATCAATAGAGAGTTTGGGATTACCTTGCAGTGTAAACATGCTCATACAGAGAAGCAAAAACATGAGTGGTTGAACATTCATCCTACAAACTACACACAAACAAATTCCCCCTTCCCACACTTGTGGCAAACCCCCCAAAATCAAAAGAAAAATTCTGTCTCCCGATATAGCCATCGACCGTTCCACACCCACGGGGAACAGCCTAAGCCACTCCTTCTTCATCCTCCCAATCACCCTAACTCTACTGCTTTTAATGACGTAACATTAACTCTCCTCTGTAGTTTTCCAACTTAACTCCAAAATTTTTAACAACTTTGTACATCAGTTTTTTTTTTGTTTTGTTTTTGTTTTTTTAATATATAATACAATCTATATTTTGTAAACTTACTATTTACTTCAAGTCAGTCAGATGCCTGTGCAAATGCTTAATTATTCTACCTTATATTTTGTTCATGCTTAGCTCCCACCAGTCTCTTCTTCTTCTTGGATCTTCTTGATGAACTCCTGCGCCTCCTCTGGGGTCTTGAAGATGTGGGTTCTGCCCTCATACGTGGTCAGCAGTCTCGCAGGATAGATTACACCATGACGAATCCCAAGGTTGCGCAGCTCCTTACGTATGGGATCAAACTGCTTCCTCAATTGCTGGATTCCTGTGGCCAAATCTGGGTAGAACCGCACCTGCTGGTCCTGGTGTTTAATCTCTCCTTTAGCTCGTGCAGCGTTGAAGATCTTCATCCTGTCTCTGTTGCTAAGAAACTTCATAATTAAGGTCCTTGGCGGTCCCTTATCTCTCCGTGGGCCAACACGATGTGCATTTTCCAGAACCACTGCTGATTGCAATTCCTCGCTGCCCAGCACCTCCGGAATCCACTTTTCCAGAAAGGAACATACGTCCCGACCTTCTGATTCCTCTGGAAGACCCACCAGCCTCAAATTATTCTGTCTCGACCGAGATTCCAAATCCAAAATATTATTTTCCAGAGATTTATTTTTTTTTTTTCCAAAGTGCGCACCTTTAATTGAAGACGGGTGACGTCATCTTCAGCACTAGCGAGACGGAGCTCCATCTGCGCCGTTCGTTCTACACAGTCACCCAATTCCTTTCTTATTCCTTCCAACGCTGTCATAATCCCATCAAATCTAGAGGAAAAGTCCGCTCTCATTGAACTCATGGCAGCCATCAGCGCATCTGCGGCTCCCCCCGCAGACATCGCACCGTTGCCAGCCTCCTCCGCCATATATGGAGTTTTATTTGCTGCGTCACAGACCTGAAAGTCCGTTAATTTGGACTGTTTCGGCGGCTCGCTTTTTCCTTTGCCTGGTTTTCCAGCCTTAGGCTTCGCCGACATATCCTCGCCCAAACGCTGGGATACGTTCTGTCCCAAATGAGTTATTTGCCAATTTTTTTTCTCCAGGAGCAGAGCAGAGCGAGACACGTCCGTCCTACGTGGCAGCCATAACCGGAAGTCCGGTTCTTACTTTCATATTTAATATTTTTGGTATACTTTTTCTTCCTATAATCACATTGATAGACAACAAAAATCGGCAGGTGGTCACTGATATTCAATAAAAGCCCACTCCTGATATTATTTTCCATAATGTTTGTGAATGTTATCTATTAGTGTGGCATTGTGTGACGGGATTCTGCTAGGTCCGGTAATTGTTGGATGTAAGCCCATACTGTACATTGTGTTGATAAATTCTTCTGTCAAACTGTTGTTTTGAGTTCATCAGATCTATATTGAAATCCCCACAGATGAACATAACTTTGAGTTAGTTTTGCATACATTTTTTCCATCCAGTCCTTAAAGGCCAAATGTCACGTAACAGGGTACTTTAAATATCTTGAAACTAGATATAAAAGGGAACCGATCCGTTCGGGTCTTGGTGCATATGCTTCAGTAACAACGGAATATTTGTTAATTTAAAACTGCCGCGCTTGGCCTGACACGGCCCCTGGAATCGCCTGGGGAAGAAGGCGGAAGTGACGAAATCGATTGTACCCTAGTTTGATGCTTGGGGTATTTCAATTGATTGTTTATATGGAGACTGGAAGGTTGAATTGAGCAACAAGAAAGGGGAAAGAAAAAATTGGATATTTCACCCATACCTTAAAACGGGACTATCAGGGACAGCTGGGTAATAAGGGACACTTCTCTGGGAAATGTTTTCATACCTGTCAAGTGAGACGTTTTCGCCGTACTTCAACACCGTAAAAAGCGGCTATAAGGAACGGCGGAGCAACAAGGCACACCTCTCTGGGATCTCTTGTCTTTTCCGCAACCGCTGCACAGCTCAACGTGTTAAACCATTGTCCTAATGACTTCTCATGGTAGTGAGAATAGCTGACGCTGAGCGATCAGCCCGCCCAGACAATTAAACTGAGTGACTCCACACTTTGAACAGTAGCGAGAATAGCTCCCGCTGAGCGACCAGCCCGCCCCAGCTGTGAGTGATCACACACTGGAGTGCTCCTCAAGACACTGTTTTTTTTCCAGTATATTTTTTCTTTTGGGCGTACAGAAATGGCAATACGCCCGTTTTTACTAAAATTGCATTTTCCCCGTATTTTCCTTAAAATATTTGACAATAACAACACGAACTACATTTAAAACATTTCCCAGAAAAGTGTCCCAAACCACTCTGCCGTCTCCCACAGCCGCGCTTGGCACCAAAATACGGCGAAAACGTCTCCCTTGACAGGTATGCGCCTCCATTTTCATATTGATCTGGTCAATTTCTTGACAGCAGCGGGTCTCCTCCACTGTAATAATAATGGCTTCCGAAAAATCAATATTTATGGGGCGCCCTCGACAGACCCCCTCCGGCTTGCAATTCTGGAGGCGATTAATGTCCAGTTCAATGACATTTTCCACTGGTTCTGCTCTCTGGTCATCGTTGGAACTGTTGTCATCAGACAAAGCATCTGATTCCGTCTCGGACGGCTCGAACCGGTAAGGTTCTATGCCTCTGTCACTGTCTGAACCACTGACAAAAAAGACAAAAAAAAAAGAAACTAATTTGTTCACAATCGCTGTCACTTTCCGTCATGATTGTCCAATGTTGATAAGTGTGAATGTGGATAGGCAGGGCAGCCAGGGTACAACTGGTGTCAAAAACATGGGCGTGGTCTGGACTGGCTGTCACAAGCCAGCAAGCAAGGTGGGGCCTTCACCTGGTGTATTTTGTGCAATTATGTAAATACAGGTGGGTGATATGGTCTCCGGTATGAATATTTGGTTTAAGCTATGTGTATTTTATCTAAATTCGTTTTCATTTAGAAAAAAAAATTACGTGACATTTGGCCTTTAAATAAGTCAATGTTTGATCCAGGTGTTCTATATACACAGCTCACTACTACATTCTTCACATTGTCTAGACCAGGGGTGGGCAGTGAGGGCCATTCCACTGCATGTTTTTTGTTCCACCCAGTCTCTTCAGCAGGTGTGCGCTCTGATCAGCTTCAAGGATTGCTAATTATTGAAAACACCTGCTGAAGAGACTGGGTGGAGCAGAAAACCTGCAGTAGAATGGCCCTCCATGGCACATGATTGCCCACCCCTGGTCTAGACAGATTTCTATTGTAATACATTCAAATAAATCATCCAGTTACGGACAGATTTTCAACAACCTTGTATTTCAAGCTCTTGTCAACATAAATTGCAACTCCTCCTCCTTTTTTCACTTTTCTATTTATATAATTTAATTCATAGCCATCCATGGTAAAATCCACTCCTTTCTCTTCACTGAGCCACGTCTGATATTGCCACAATATTGAACGGCTCTTTAAACTGATGTAAATAATCTTTAATGTTATTAAAGTTGGCATAGACTTCTGCTGTTGAAGTGGATCATAGAAATATTGAAATCAGATGTGACCATTGTGTGACCACTGATCATCCGTGTAGTAACTAGAGTTATTATTGATGGAGCTAATTAAATTATCAGGGTCTGTTATATTCTACGTCCTGTGGGTTGTGATCTGTATATTCACCTTGCAATATGAACATACTTACAGAGAAGCAAAAACATGGATGATGGAACATTCATCCTACAAACCAAACAAAAGCAAATTTCCCTTCTCCACATTCGTGGTAATCCCCCCCCCCCCCCAAAATCAAAATTCTGTCTCCCGTTATAGCTAGTGACTGTTCCACACCTGTGAGGATCAGTCAAACCACTCTTTCTCCTCTCAATCACCCTGACTCTATTTTTGACATTAACTCTCTTCTGTAGTTTTTTTTTCCAAACATAACTTCAAAGTTTTATAGCAACTTTGTACATCATAGCTTTTTTTTTTTAATACAGTCTGTATCTTGTAGACATATTATATATTTCAGATCAATCAGATGTCTGTACAAATGCTTAAATGTTCTACCTTTGTCATGTTCATGCTTAGCTCCCACCAGTCTCCTTTTGGATCTGCTTAATGAGCTCCTGCGCCTCTTGAGGAGTCTTGAAGGTGTGGGTTCTCCCTTTGTGACCAGTCTTGCTGGATGAATCACTCCGTGACGAATCTCGAGGTTGCACAGCTCTTTGTGGGCGGAGTCGAACTGCCTCCTTAATGAATTCCTGTGGCCAAATCTGGGTAGAACCACACCTGTTGATCCTGGTATTTGATTTCCCCTTTAGCTCGCGCCGCGTTGGTGACAGTCATCTTGTCCCTGTAGTTGAGGAACTTCATAATCAGCGTCCTCGGTGGTGTCTTATCTCTCGGTGGGCCGATTCGGTGAGCGCTCTCTAATAGGTCTTTTCCACTGGCCCCGCTTAGCTTCGAGTTGAGAACCGGACTGTTTTAACCCTGACTTGGTTCTCCCGCGATTGCTTTCCCACAAGCCCACCCTCCCCAGGCTGAGATGCCAGGGGTGGGTGGGATTTCTTGAACAGCAAGGCGGCGCCACACTGTCGTGACGTCAATCACGCGACTTAATCCTCAACAACAAAGAAAATGGCTGATTATGAGGCGAGGATTTTTATCGTTCTCGTTCTTTGGCTTTTTACGAAAATCAATGCCATCCAATGTAACGTTTTTAGACGGCGTGCATTGAGACGACGTGCATTGAGACGACGGTATGAGGCAGTGACCATGAGGCTCTCGGCTGCCCGATTTGAATATGAAGCCGCAACACTGAGGTTAAATGCTCGACACATGCGGGAGCGTCTGTTGGTAAGCTAACGCATGCTAATGTTTGCAAATTTCATTTTATAGTCATGTTATTTTTAGGTACAGCATTTTTAGGTCGCCTGGTCATTGTTATTAAATGCATTACTGTGTGTGTGTGTGTGTTTCAGTTGGTTGCTTTGTTGCGAAATAAACGCTGCAGCCCGTCGGTGTGGACAGTCGACCGTGCTTCGCAGTGGTGGGAGGGTATTGTTCCCCGCTTCTCAAACTCGGAGTGGTTGCAGAACTTCCGGATGTCCGAGGACACTTTTACCTACCTGTGTCACAAATTGCGCCCATGCATGGAGCGTCAAAATACAACCTTCCGCCTATGTGTGCCTGTGAGGAAGAGAGTTGCAGTTGCACTGTGGAAGCTTGCTACTGGATCAGAGTACCGCACTATTGGCCATCTTTTTGGGGTCAGTATCACAACGGTGTGCAGGTGTGTTCAGGATTTTTGTGCAGCAGCAGAGTCATTGCTGGTTCCAGAACAACTACGTTGTCCTGATGAAGCGAGGTTCAATGACATTTCTGCCTACGTGGAGAATCGGTGGGGGCTTCCATTGTGTGTTGGTGCCATCGATGGCTCCCACATACCCATCATAGCGCCACCAGAATTTCACACCGGCTACTTTAATCGTAAAGGCTGGCACTCGCTGATCCTTCAAGGTGTTGTTGATGGAAAGGGTTTGTTCTGGAATGTTTTTGCTGGGCTGCCAGGGAGCATGTATGATGCTAGGGTGCTGAGACTGTCTACACTGTGGGATTTGGCCAGTCGTGGAGACCTCTTCCCACCTATCATCCGGAACATTGGTGCGGTACGTGTGGGCTACTACCTACTCGGAGACTCTGCATATCCACTGCAAAACTGGCTGTTGAAAGCATTCCATGAGACCAGACGGCTGACTGCAGAACAGCACACGTTCAACCAGACAATCAGTCGAGTACGTGTGGTTGTGGAAAATGCTTTCGGCAGGCTAAAGGGAAGGTGGCGCTGCCTTCTGAAACGGAATGACTGTGACATGAAACTGGTTAAATCTATGGTGCTGACTTGTTGTGCTCTGTATAATCTGTGTGAGAGTCATGGAGAGACGTTTGATATTACATTGGTTGATGCAGCAGATGAACCAGTGGTGGCAGCGTCACAGGGAGCAGAGGAGCAGGGTGGCGATGTACGAGATGCTGTGATGCAGTACTTGTGTAGCAATAGGTAGAATTCTAAGGTCATACAAATTGCTGTACATACATATTGAAAAATATATTTTTTGGAAATAAAATGTTTTATATATGTACCTGTCCTCTGTTGTTCATAACGCTTATCTCTTACAGTAGGGGTAATTACATTCAGCAAGACCGCAAAGGCCATCTTCAAAAAATTCCGCTGGAGAAGCTACTTTTTGGTTATGTGGGAATAAAAATTGAACTATAAGTATTGGTTTGCTAAATGTCAGATTGCCAGGTAATGTTCTCCCACTTTTACTAAAAACTTTATTCTTAACAATTTTGAAAAGGTAATACTAATTTCTCAAAAGTTATTTTCAAAAATAGTTGTGGTACTGTGAATAACATGCATAAACACCACACAGACCATGTTCTAAAAATGAAGCTAGAAAAGCCAAATTTTCTTACGTGGGAATGCAAATTGTACTATGAGGCATCTGTTGATAAATTTCATATTCCCACGCAATGGTCTCCCACTTGTACTTACAAAATGATTTGTAAGATTATTGAAAAGCTAATATCAATTCTCCTCCAATTGTTTTCTAATAACTGTTGTGGTACTGTGAATTACAAGCAGAAACGCCACACAGACCATGTTCCAAAAATGCAGCTCGACAACTCACTTTTTGCTTATGTGGGAATGCAAATTGAACTAGAAGGCATGTGTTGATAAATTTCATATTCCCATGTAATGGTCTCCCACTTGTACTTACAAAAAGATTTTTAATTTTATTTAAAAGCTAAAATAAAATTTTCAATTGATTTCAAAGAACTTTTCTGGTGCTGTGAATCACAAGCAGAAACACCACACAGACCATGTTCCAAAAATTCAGCTAAACAAGCCACTTTGGCTTACGGGGGGAATGCAAATTGAACTAGAATGCATGTGTTGATAAATTTCATATTCACATGTAATTGTCTCCCACTTTTAATTAAAAAATGAATTCTAATAATTTTTAAAAGCCAATAGAAATTTTACTCAATTTCAATTAAATAACTGCTGCGGTAATGTGAATTACAACCAGAAAAACAACACAGACCATGTTCAAATAATTTAGCTTTACAAAGACACTTTGGAATAGGTGGAAATCAAAGGCTAATTGAAATTTTGCACAACTTGTTTGTAACAACATTTTTTACCAAAAAATACTGTTGTCTATCCTTCTCAGATGGGTCTAGTGTTATTATTGGAAATCTTTCTATAGATTCCATCTTCATTTATTAAATTTTGAATGGTGACGCAGCATTCCATTTACATGTACTTACCTTTATCACTGTCAACTGTAGAAGTTAAAGTGCACATGGAAAAATGCTTAGAACATAATCTACATGATCGAGCGCAATGTATTAAGCTGTGCAAATTTGGATATAATTTAGCAAAGCAGAATAATCAAAAACATACTAAGACTATACGTTTTGTAGTGTTATTATAAATTAAATTAACATTACAATGCTATACACCTGACCAGATGGACAGCAGCATGTGGAGTGAGCACACAATGTAATGTGTATGTAATGTCTTTTCCCATATGGTGTCATAACAGATAAACCAGACTTTTGATGCAAACACTACAATTTTATTACAGAAGATAAATTTACAAAGAAAAAAACAAGACTGGTTTGGTGGAGACATGGTTAGACACGCCTATTAATTGCGTCAACAAGCCGGCCAAATTGGCTCATGAAATCGCGGTGGAATGTAGCAATCTCAGCGAGCTCTTCCCTTCGTAAGACAGCTTCCTGCTCCAGGGCTTCACGTGCATCTGCATGCGCATCTGCGGCCACCTGTCGCAAATGATGTAGGTATTCCTCGTGGTGTTGTTGCCGTTGTTCATGTTGCTGGTCATGTTGCCGTTCCAACAGCCGCAACTCATCATCATGCATGTTCACCATGGCTGAGGTAAGTTCAGCGATGGAGTTGTCCCTTTTTCTCTTCACTATATTGAAACACAAAGGCATGTTTCAAAGCCTACTATGCTGCATTGCTGTATATAAGCTGTACTGTCACGTAGCTGTCCTGCAGTAGAGCGGATTTTGCAACACCCAGGGTGCTGTCATCGGCAGCAGCCCCCCGGCAAACAAATTTGCCTTCCCAAATAAGCTAAAGTGGTTTTTCTAGCTGCATTTTTGGAACATGTTCTGTGCGGTTATTCTGTATTTAATTTACACTACAACTACTGTTGTAAAAAAAAAAAAGGTTTGAACATTTATTAAATTTAAAATCGTCTATAGGCTGCAGCCCCCACGCAGACTAAAGGGTTAAGATAAAGAAGATGGATGGATGAGTAAATATTGGGTAAATATTTCAATATTTTCTTGTGTGGTCTCAAATCAAAATTGGTTAATACAGTCAGCTGGCGCAAAAAATTTCAATGAAGCATGTTGATTTCAACGGCAGTTAATGAGCTGGGATTTGTTTTATAAAACAGGAGTTGCATCACTTTAGTCACCACACCTAAAATGGAACAGAGTTGTGGACCACTGATAATTTAAGACCAAAAAAATCACCCTTTTGTACATATAGAAAAACACTTTAAATTCATTATGCACCTATTGGAAATTCCATTAATCAATTTTGTAGCTAAATTGTTTATTTTTCTTTTTGGAGCCTGTTGTCCGCTATACCTTTTTTAAAAAAGGGTGGTTATGGTTCCTTACCAGCAGCCGGACGTGAAACCCAAGACGATGATGGAGCTGGTGAGGGGCCTGAGATTGGTGTCGATTCATCTGGCCCTCCGGTGGGAGACGCAGGACAGTCCGGTGTGGTATGTCCGCTGAGGTGAACTGCTGTGATATGAGCAGTGATTCTAGAAAGAAAATGCACGCAATAAACCTCATCAGTGCAACATGTACACAAAAATAAAGTTTTTAACCAGAATACAATAACTTCAGTGTTTTTTTTCGCGCGCGAATAACGATCACAAAGCAAGCGTGAATAAGGATTTGGCTGCACAACAAATGGGTAGCTAGCTAGCTATTAGCTGGCTAGCAATCCTCAGTAACAACCATTAGTCTACAACCTTATGATAGATTAAAAACATTGAGCTTACAACAGAGGATAAATTGGCGAAAAAAAGCGCAATATTAAAAAAAAAACACTCACCGTCCACGGTTTCCAATGGTGTGACTGACGCCGTGTCGAGCCCAATGTCTCTGCCATTACTAGCAGGCCTATGTCCATAGATTGCATCCATTTGGTCAAACCACTTCCACTCCTTCCGATTCACCCCACTCCGACCGTTGTGGTCCTTCACCGCTCGGTAGTCGCTTTTCATTTTTTTTTAAGTTTCTCCCGACACTGTTTGGCAGTACGGATGTGTCCTTTTATTCCCATGTGCTCTGAGACCTGCTGGTAGATTTTTTTTTAGTTGCGCGTAGCTCCATCCAACTCGCGCTGGATGCGATCGTCGGATAAAATAAAAAGTGCGCACCTCCTCGTTTGTCCAGGGGATACCCTTACGGCAAGACATCCTTATAACGAAAATACTAGATATGCCGGCCACTGTGTTTACTCGCTGCTGAACAACTTTACAAATGGCGCCTGTGGAGATTCAGCAGAGTCGCGTTTCGTGACGTTACAACCAGACCAATCAGCGGCGAGCAGTCAGTTGACATCACTTCGCGGCCAAGTCGGGCCATGGATGGACCCTACCCTAGATCAGGTATGACAACCAGCCCCGGTTAGCGCCTGCTAACCGGTGCTGGGGCTCATGGAAAATGCACAAACACCGGGGCGCTGGTGCGGTGCTGGGGAAAGCGGGGCCCGTGGAAAAGGGCCTTAAGACGACCGATGACTGCAGATCCACATTGTTCAGCGCTTCTGGAATCCACTTTTCCAAAAAGGAACATGAGTCCCGTCCCTCCGCTCCCTCCGGGAGGCCCACCAGCCTCAAATTATTCCGTCCAAGTCCAGGACGTTATCTTCCAGACGTTTCCATTTTAATTCCAGTGTTTGCAACTTTGATTGTAGGCTGGTGAAGTCATCTTCAGCGCTTGAAATTCGGCGCTCCGCCTGCAATACTCGTTCCAGTCATTTATTTCCTTTCTCATTCCTTCTATCGCTGCTATAATTCCATCAAATTTAGACGAAAACTCTGCTCTCATGGAGTTGATGGCAGTGAGCACCGCGCTTGTCCCCTCCTCAGCAGTTCCCACTCCGCCGCTGGCTACATCCTCTGCCATCATCCCTGGAGTTTTTTTTCTTTCGCCTCGAGCGTGGAAGTCTGTTAGGTTGGGTTGTTTTGTCGAATTACTTTTTCCTCCACCTAATTTCCCAGCCTTAGTCTTTCCCATATCCTCGCCTAAACGCTGGGATGGTGTTTTTTTTTTTTTTTTTTTTTTTTTTACGAGTTTTATTAAACTTTTTTTTTTAAAATCTTCGTCGATTGCTAGATGGTCACACCAGCTGCCCTGACGAATGCTGCCGTCCTGCGGAGGTCCCCGTGCAGCTTTTGGTTCAGCGATGTGGGGTCAGGCCACGTAGCTCGTCTGAGTGCAGCGTGGTCTGGGCAGTCTTGGAGGAGGTGTTCGCTGGTCATTTGGGCAGTACCACATGGGCATCTGTCCGATTGTCCAACTTTAAGTTTCTGGTGCATGTGAGCATGCATTCTGTTATGTCCAGTTCGGAGTCTGAACAGAACAACTTGGTCAGCCCTGCTCAGACTATAGTAGTTGTCATCCTTGCAGAAGTTTGGGTGTTGCTGCTGCCACTTCTTGTGAGACAGGGCCTTAATAATGGTTTTCTCCTCACTGTAAGAGACCTGCCTGTCTTCCTGGTCTTGCTGCCCACCCTCCTTAGCAAGTCTGTCAGCCGTCTCATTTCCATAGATTCCACAGTGGGCAGGAATCCATTGGAGTGATACGTTCACCTGTGTTGCTAGTTGAGACAGAGTGAGGGCGAGTTCATTCGGTTCTTTGCGTCGGGGGTCCTGAAGTGCATTCAAGACGGAGGGCATCAGTGAAGATGACGACCCGCTTGTGTGCCTTGTCTTGATGTTCCCTGACGTGGGCCGCTGCTGTTCTCAGGGCCTCTGCTTCAGCCCTGAAATTGGTGGCGTACTTTCCAGTCGCAATGGGAATGTGGGTCTCCTCGTCAGCGTACCTGATGTACACGCCGCCTCCGCCATTCCTGGTTGCTTCCATGGCAGAGCCGTCTTTGTAGACGTGAGTCCACTGCTCTTTAGGGTAGGCAGACTGAATGAACTCCAGGGCCAGCGACTTCCTCTCTTGGTCTGACTGTGTTCCTTTCTTCCCAATGCCCAATATATCTGTGCGTATGGCTGGGAAGTTCTGTCAGTTCCAGGAGGGAACAGATGCTATGGGTGGTATTGGTGTGGGTATGTGATCCATCAGTTCTGGGTCTCTCCTTTCAAGTGTCCTGCTCTGGTGGATGAAGCTCGATCTCTTAAGTCTCCCTCTTGTTGGCTTGTTCAGTCTGTCCTTCATGGGATGGTTTTCAAGTTTTTTGAATTTGGCGACCTGGGTCAGTACCTTGACGTTTCTTCTGTCTTCCAGTGGTGCAAGGCCTGTTGTTGTCTCCAGTGCTTTGATAGGGGTACTGCGCATGGCTCCTGTCATCATTCGCATGGCTTGGTTTTGGAGTCTGTCCAGCTTCTCAGTGTTGCTTTTGGCAGCTGTTGAAGTTGCTGCCATGCCATACTCCAGAACAGGCCAAATCCTCCCCACATAGAACTTCTTCAGGACACCCTTATCTGCACCCCAGTCTGTTCCTGACAGTTTCTTCATTAGGGCCATCCTGATCTTTGCTCTTGCCTGGTTCTTGTGCAGCTGGTTCTTCCAAGTCAGTCTGCGATCCATGGTGATCCCGAGGTATGTGGGTGCATATTCAGCCTGGAGCTCATGGGAGTTGATCTGCAGTTTCACCTTCTGGGGTTGGGTGGACAGGGTGAAGACGGTGTATGTAGTCTTCCTCTCATTTAAGCTTACAAGCCATGACTTGGTCCATGCCTTGATCAGCCGGAGAACTTGCTGCACTCAGTAGTTTGCAGTCACGATGCTTTCCTCACTGCACCAGAGGGCTAGGTCATCGGCATAGATGGCACCTTGTACGTTCCTTGGCAAACTCTGGATGATGTCCTTAATGAATACAGGTAGGTAAAGTAGGTAGGTACAGGTACAGGTAGGTAAAGTATCCAAATCAATTGCAATATTACACAGAGTGAAAAATTTGCTGAATCAACCCACACTATACACCTTGTATCATTCATTAATACTCCCATACATGACATATTGTAATGAAGTATGGGGAAATACATATAAAACAAACATATATCCACTCTTTATGCTTCAAAAGAGAGCTATTAGAATAATCAACAAAGCAGCTTACAGGGAACCAACAAACCCACTTTTTCTTAAACAAAAAACTCAAGTTGAAAGATCTGATCGACTTTAAAACCGCAATAATAATGTTCAAAGTGAAGAATCTCACTGCCCGCAAATATCCAAAAGTTGTTCCAAACAAGAGAGAAACGATATCACTTCAGAGGAACATGTATATTTCAAAAGCCTACAGTGAGAACAACCACCAAGCAACACTGTATTTCAGTGCAAGGTGTCAGATTATGGAACGATTTTGGACCTGAATTAAAATCATGTACAAAGCTTGGACAATTTAAACAAAAACTAAAGGAAGAAATACTCCAAACATATTTACAAAACGACATGTAAACTCACATAAGGATTGACATTTCCAGCCTGTGTTGTGTTATAGCTTAGTTTTTCTTTTTTCTCTGTGACACTGTCTTAGATTTGTTTTTGAATAGTAACCGCTTAACTTAGACTAGCTCAGTTTTCTTTTTCTCTGTCATATTTTGTCTTAGCCTTGTTTTAAATTGTAATCGCTCTTGTCTTGTTTTCTCTTTTTTCCTCCTTTGAATTCTCGGATGGAATATGGGTGGGCAATATAAGCTGCGGCTTCAGCCATCACCCATTTCGGATAACTCACGTGGAATTGTATAGTAGAAGGAGTCTTTGTCTAATTTGACCTTGTTGTTATTATACAGTTTCTTTTAACCTGTAATGTATTATCCGAAATAAACAAATACAAGGAAGAGTGTTGGGGGAGAGCACTCCTCCTTGTGGGACTCCTTCCCTCAACACCTTCTTCTTGCTGGAGTACTGTCTGACCTGGACTCTGGCTCTTCTGTTGTGCAGGTATTGGGCAATCCACTTGTGCATGCGCCCAGCTATACCTCACTGGTGCAGTTTCAGCTTGAGGCCATTTTTCCATACCCTGTCAAACGCCTTTTCTAGGTCAATCCATACAGCGAGGGTGTGCTTTTTTTTTTCTTGGAAGGCATCTTCTATGGCTTGAGAGATGTATGTTATTTGGTCCTCTATAGACCGGTTCTGCTTGAAGGCTGCTTGCTCTGGGCCGATGTGTTGTTTTCCTTCCAAGTGCCACATGAGTCTGGTGTTGAGACGCTCTAGCACAGGGGTGGGCAATCATGTGCCATGGAGGGCCATTCTACTGCAGGTTTTTTGTTCCACCCAGTCTCGTCAGCAGGTGTTTTCAATGATTAGCAATCCTTGAAGCTGATCAGATCACACACCTGCTGAAGAGACTGGGTGGAACAAAAAACCTGCAGTGGAATGGCCCTCACTGCCCACCCCTGCTCTAGCAGCTTTCCTATGCAGCTTGTAAGACTTATGGGGCAATAGCTTTCAGCCTTCAACTTATCTTTGCCTTTTTTGTGCACTGGAATCATCGTGGCTTCTCTCCAGATCTGAGACACGGTCCCTGATCTCAAACTGTCGTTGAAAAGCTGCAGAAGTTTCTTCTTGGTTTTGGGGCCAAGGTTCAGCAACATTTCATTTGTGATCTTGTCAGACCCAGGGGCTTTTTTCAGCTTCAGTGTTGTCATTGCATCCTCCAGCTCCTTGAGAATGAATGGCGAGTTCATCACTGGTTCAATCTGTGCATTCTGATGAATTCGCTGGGCTCCTCTGACGACCTTTCTTCTCTCTGGAATCTGAAGATGGCTCGTCTTCATACTGGTTGATGAAATGGTCTGCTGCTTTCTTGCCAGTCAGCAGTTCTTGATCTGCCTGTACTGTGATCGGCGAGCTTTTGCTGTTCTCGTCGTTGAGGGCTTGAGCCAGTTTCCAAAGCTTGTTGCCGTCCTTGTCCAAGTTGAGCTGCTCTGTCTTTTCTTGCCATCTCTTTCGAGCTTCCTGTATAAATGTCTACCTGTGTTTTGCAGTGGCCGCTTTCAGGGCAATGTTTTCTACTGTAGGATCTGCTTCTACTTTTTTCCTTGCCTCTGCCACACTGTCTTCAAGCTGCTGGAGCTCTTCTGTCCAGTAAGGCCTATAGTTCTTTCTGGCTCCCCAAGGTATAGATTCATTTGCAGCCTTCAGAATAGCATGGTTCAGCACCCTGACTTTCTTGTTGAAGTTCTGCTGCTTGTGACAGATCTCCGCAGAGTACCGGTCCACCAGTGTTGAGAAGCGCACCCAGTTGGCCTTCTTGTAATTCCACCTGGGGAATGTCTTAGCTTCTTGTGGTTTGTAGCTGATGTCCAGTCTGATCTTCACAGGTTTATGGTCACTTCCCCCGAGCTGGCAAAGTACTGTTCTTGTTGCCAGCCTGGCCATGTCGTTGGTGGCAAACGCAAGATCGGGCGTGGTGTTACTCAGCCATACCCTGGAGAAGAACGTTGGTGGATCATCAGGATCATTCATTAGCAGAAGACTGTTTTTGACTTGCCAATCTTCCACCTCCTCCTTCTATCTGCTTCACTGTATCCCCATGCCTCTGAGTGACTGAAGTCATCGATGACTAAGCATCGGTGGTCTGGGAGTTCCATTTGGTCAAGTGAGAGCTCTTGCTCTGGGGGCAGTACACATTGAAGATCGTGATGCTTTCATTGTGAACCATAATTCGAACTCCATGGATTTCTGCCTGGTTGTTGGTACTGACGTCAAACTCTTGTGCTGGTATGGTGTTCGTGACAAGAATCGCCACTCCTCCTTTTTTTCTTCCTTTTCTATCTTTCCTGAAGACCTGGTACCCCCCCCCCCAACACTGAAGCGTTGGTTTTCTTTCAGGTGTGTCTCCTGTAGGCAGGCTACATCAATGTCTTCTGAGTGGAGTCTTTCGGCAAGGGACATTTTTTTGTTATAGACTCCTTCTGCGTTCCACTGGAGGATGTTGACGTTCCTCTCCTTTGGCGTCTCTTTTCGGCCAGTAGCATTCCTCGTTCCCCGTCCCCTGGTCGTGCAGGATGAGGTGAGGTGACCTCCAGTAGCTGAGGGTGGGCCCCTTTGAGGCTGAGGGCCCGGCACTCTTCCTCCCCGGCGGATCCCCAGAGGACGAGCACCATCACGTGCAACATCAGTGTGACTCATCATGAAGCGAATATGCGTGATGCAGAGGTTTGTGGCACCACAGGGGTCCTGCATCTCCGTCTTCAGCCATGGACGTTTGTTGGGGGTCCCTCCCCTAGACCAACTGCCTTCCATGGCTGGGCTGTCGAGAGCTTGGTCCACCCTGTAGAAAGGTTGCCTGCCAAGGCTTTCCGAGACCCTTCTTCCCGTGCAACTGTCTGTCCTCCTCCGCCTTCACAGCTGTTGGGAGTTCGCTCTCCTCTCCGCCTGTTCCGCCGTTGGGACATTTGTTGCTGTAACAAAACTTGAGTTTTACGTGAGTGATTTGTTGCATGCTGCACAACCCCCAACCTGGAGGACCAGGGTGCACTCTTTAGTCTGGCCTCTACCCCATGCGGACCTGTTTGACATGGTTGAACCTTCTGGGAGCACTAGGCTCCCGTCGACATAGCTCCGGGGGTTGCTGAGGCACGCAAGCCGCTGCACCCCGACAAGGTATGTGCACCATTGGCAGCTGTTTTTTTTTTTTTTTTTTTTTAAAGGAGAGGAGAAACAGGTCTTCCTACGTGGCCGCCATAACCGGAAGTCAAAAATGACGTCTTAATTAATCCAGTTGCACTTAAATATCTAGAGCTCCATATATTTTTTTGACTGAGGTTCTTAACATGTTTTCCAAACCAAAACTTAAATTAGCCCTTTCCATTACTGCCTCCTTCTTTTAGATTTGACTGGCGGTTGGCAACCAACCTTCTTTTAGATTTGATTGGCGGTTGGCAACCAGCCTACAGGTGCATTACCGCCACTGACTTGATTATCATCACTCTCTTTGTGTTAGAGGGGGAGGAAAAATTATCCGTCCTTGGACTGTGTCATAAGGGCAGCTGAAGAGCTCCCGGTCTCTTCAGAGAGTCTGCTTGTCGTATCTATACTTGCACTTCTTTTAGACCTGATTGGCAGCTGGCAACCAGCTTACAGGTGCATTAGTGCCACTGACTTGATTATCATCACGTGTCCTGTGATGTTTTCCTCACCACCACACACTTTATATATGTCTGTCTTTCTGTGTCTCTTTCCTCATAGCGTTGGGACATTCTTCCTCTTTACTCTCATATCTGCATCTCAGTAGTCCGTATCTGCGGCTCATCTAATTCTTCTTCTTCCTTTACACTTGATTGGCGGTTGATCCACCAGCCCATGATGTCTTTGAACTTAAAGATCCCCCACTTAAGTCCTCAACTGCTTCCCAATGTAGCCCTTTAAAGTGCTGATGACACGTTTTTGACTTAATCTAATTTTTCAACACCTAATACAATATGACGAAATAGGTTGGGCTGTGCAGTTGTAAGTCAAACAGGCTTTTTTTTTTTTCCTTTTCATGCGAATATCCAACATTTTCATGAGCGCCACGTCACCAATTGCGTCAGTGGCTAGAAACCCCCCCCGGCCATGTTGTAACGTCATCGACGGAACACGGCGCTTGGCTGCCCATTGTACACACAAGATGGAAGCCGTAGAAAACCTCGATGGTTCCAGCACATGTAGTCTGGAATTGGTTTGTGTTGTCCAATCATCAGACGATTATAGTTCCGAAGAATAGGATGACAATGAAGAATCTTGGGGCATCAGACTGTGTAGGTTTGAGCCGTGCCAAGTGGGCATCGTGCCTAGCAAGTCAGACTCAGAGTGACAGTCAGCTGTTCATGTTTTGTATGGATCATCTGCCGTGTTGTCAGCCAGCCAATATTGCCAACACTATCACGATGTGTTAGCCATTCCACACAGCCGTGGTTCTGTTGTCCCTTGAAGCGATGTCGGCTCTGGGGCGCAACCGTGGTTAACACGTTTCCATGTTCGCTAGGCAATGTCAGCCCCGAACGCCTACTGTTTGTTTCTGTGTATTTTTGTAAGTCTTCACCTTTTGGGATCAGTCTTTATGTTCAATACATGTGCTGTGGTGAATCCTGCACCTAAATCCATTCATCATGACCCTCTGTGCGTTCTTAGGCAGGGCACGGAGAGGGAGGATGAAATAATGAGGACTTGCATGCAGGGTTCACCACAGCACATTTAATACAGACAGATGATTGCCAAAAAGGTGAAGACGTACAAAAAACAAACATACTTACTGATGGTGTTGGGGGCCGGCATCGCCCAGAGAACGAATGAGAGGAGACATGTTGGCCACAGGTGCGCCCCACGGCTGACATTGCTTCAAGGAGGTACGAGAACCACGGCAAACATGGAGTGACTAACGCGTCGTGAGAGTGCTGAAAATACTGGCAGACTAATGGCACAGATGACAATACTATTGACCAGCAGTGCATGACTGGCAAACGGCCGCTAATATGTACACGCGGTGATGGTGTGATGAGAAGCACCTGGGCGAGGACCAGGAAAAATGATCAGTGGGAGTTTGAATCAGCTGGTGATGATGATAGAGGGGCCGTGGCCGGACCGGCAAGAGTCAGCATGCGATCACAGAAAGTAGGTCAAAGCTGCATGTCAATCCATTAATCCTTCCTCCCTCCTTGTGTGCTCCTCCTGCATAAAGGCGCACGAGGAGCACACTGAGGAGGCTTATGACAGTTGGAGCTGAAGCGTGTGATGTGGTCTTTAACGACCTGCTGTTTATCTAAGCCTGCGACACAATGCAAAGGCATAGCCGTAAAATGAAAACAAACCAGAGAAACTGAGCTACAAAGCTGCTGTCATTCCAGTTAACAACACCGGAGTCTGTTCTGTTGCTTGCGTCATTGGGGTGCCGCCCTTAATTCGGTGGGCGGCAAGTCCAGTCAACGGCTGCGTTTTTTGGATAACTAGTTTATGCAGGCGCTGTTGTAAATATATTGATCATAGACAATGACTTTTAGGTTTACACATGCTAAAAAATGTCAAATGTGTCATCAGCCCTTTAATGCCAAGATATTTTTCTGCTGCTTTCACAATGATTTAGATTTTTTTTTCTGTTTTCTTGGAAGTCTGCGCAGTGCAGTTTATCACATCTACCACAAATAAAACAAAAATATTTTCCTTAAGAACCAGAGTATCTTCCTTAAAGGGCTGATGACACGATTTTGACATTTTTTAGGATGTTGTGTAAACCCAAAAGTCATTGTCGATCAATATAACCTTTACAACCGCACCTGGATAAACTAGTTATCAAAAAACAGCAGCCGCTGACTGGACTTGTGGTGCCACCCACCGAATTAAGGGCGGTGCCCCCATGATGGAAGTGACGGAACAGACTCCAGTATTGTTGACTGGAATGACAGCAGCTTTGTAGCTCAGTTTCTCTGGTTTGTTTTAATTTTATGGCTGTGCCTTCGTGTTGTCGCAGGCTTAGATAAACAGCAAGCTGTGAAAGACCACATCACACGCTTCAGCTGCAACTGTCATAAGCCTCCTCAGTGTGCTCATGTGTTTTTATGCAGGAGGAGCACACGAGGAGGGGAAGGATTAATGGATTGACACTCAGCTTTGACCTACTTTCTGTGATCCCATGTTGACATCTTGCTGGTCCGGCCACGTCCCCTCTATCATCACCAGCTGATTCAAACTCCCTCTGATCAAGTTTCCTGGTCCTCGCCCAGGTGCTTCTCATCACACAATCACCAGCAGTGAGTGTACATATTGGTGGTCGTTTGCCAGTCATGCACTGCTGGTCAATAGTATTGTCATCTGTGCTGTTTGTCTGCCAGTGTTTTCAGCACTCTCACGACGCGCTAATCACTCCATGTTCGCCGTGGCTCTCGTGCATCCTTGAAGCGATGTCAGCTGTGGGGCGCACCTGTGGCAAACACGTCCCCTCTCATTCGTTCGCTGGGCGATGCCGGCCCTCAACGCCATCAGCAAGTGTGTCTGTTTCTTGTACATCTTCACCTTTCAGGGAACTGTCTTTCTGTATCAAATGTGCTGTGGTGAACCCTGCACGCAAATCCTCGCTATTTCATCCTCCCTCTCCCTGCCCTGTGTAAGAGCACACGGAGGGTCATAATGAATGGATTTACGCACAGAATTCACCACAGCACATGTACTGAACATAAGAATGATGACGACAGTTCCCAAAAAGGTGAAGACCCACAAAAATAAATACCCACAGTAGGCGTTCGGGGCCGACATCACCCAGCGAACATGGAGAGGAGACGTGTTAACCACGGTTGCCCCCCAGGGCCGTCATCGCTTCAAGGGGCGCAACAGAACCACAGCTGTGTGGAGCGGCCAACACGTCGTGATAGCGCTGGCAACACTGGCTGGCTGACAACACGGCAGATGATGCACACAAACCATGAACAGCTGACTGTCAGAGAGGGCATGTGTGTTCGGACTGGCGAAACTTGGACAGCGCCCACCTGAAAGTGGCTCAAAACGCACTTGAAACGCATGTACAAAACAAAAACAACTCAAAATATAATCTATAATAAACTTGATGCCTGAGCCACAGAGAATACACTATGATTTTATTGAAAAGTGGGGTTTAAATAAATTGTATTTATGAACAAATAATTTGTTGCAATATCTGTAACAAAAGAATAACACTGGTGTTCCCCTGCCGTGTGTTTGTCGCTGCTGCTGCGGCGGGCATGTGTGCCTCTCCACTGTCACTCTCTGAATGTGACTCGCTTGGCACAATGCCCGCTTGGCACAGCTCAAACCTATACGGTCTGATGCCCCCAGATTCTTCATTGTCATCCTATTCTTCGGAACTATAATCGTCTGAAGATTGGACAACACAAACCAATTCCAGACTACATGTGCTGGAACCATCGTCAATGTTTTCAACCGCTTCCATCCTCTGTGTACAGTGAGCAGCCGAGCGCTGTTCTGTTGATGACGTGACTACATGGCAGCAGGGTTTTCCAGCCACTGATGTAATTGGTGACGTGGCGCTCATGAAAACGTCGGATATTCACATGAAAAAAAAACCTGTTTGACTTAGAACTGCACAGACCAGCCTATTTTGTCATATTGTATTAAGTGTTGAAAAATTAGAGGAAGCAAAAAACATGTCATCAGCACTTTAATTCTACTGCATGCACTGCAAGTCTGCACACTTTCCCTGTTCGAGTCCACTCCCACTTTTTTTTAGCTGGCACCTTTTTCACAGCTTCTGCATATGTTAATCCCTGGAAGACTATCTGCTGAATTTCTGCTGCTCTTTTGCTGGCTTCACAACCCCGGTATGCAGAGCTATGTTCACCACCACAGTTACAGCACTTTAATTTGGCTCCTCCTTTCACACTTGCCATATTCATGTTCACCGGAGCATCTGGTACATAATTGTCTACCTTTGCATATCGCTGCTACATGACCAAACGTTTGACATTTGAAACATCTGAGTGGAGGAGGAACATTAAATCTTTCAGTGATGCCTGCCTTTGATCTTTGGTGTCATAACGAGTCCTATGATCGTGAGTGATGACTGCCTTTGTCATAGGGAGTCCTATAATCTTTGTCATAGTGACTCCTATGATGCCTGCATTTGATCTTTGATGTCATAGCGAGTCCTATGATGCCTGCATTTGATCTTTGATGTCGCGAGTCCTATGATTGAGTGATGCCTGCTTTTGATCTTTGATGTCCTATGATCTTGAGGGAGCATGAGTGATGCCTGCTGCCTTTGATCTTTGTCATAGTGAGTCCTATCATCATGAGTGATGCCGTCTAAGGACTGAATTTTTTTCTGAGTCGTAATACATAGGAACATCATGCAGACATCATAGGCAGTCCTATGATCTTTCAGCGAGTTCTATGATTGTGACAGACACATAGACAGTGATTTCTTAAATTGTATATAGTGGCGATGAGAAATCAGGAAGGGGGCAAACACTTTTTCACACCACTGTGTGTGTGTGTGTGTGTGCATTCCTGCATGCCTGTAGAAGTAAGCAAGCACGTCACCACTCGTCCAGTAATGCCTGCCTTTGATCTTTGATGCCATAGCGAGTCCTATGATTGATGTCATAGCGAGTCCTGTGATCATGAGTGATGCCTGCCTTTGATCTTTGGAGACGTCATTGCGAGTCCTATGAAGTGTCATCATATAGACACCATAGGCTCATGGCATAGCGAGTCCTATGATGCCTACATTTGGTCTTTGATGTCATAGTGAGTCCTATGATTGTAAGTGAGTTTGAGTGATGCCTGGGTTTGATCTTGGATGATGTCATAGCGAGTCCTATGATCTTTGTCATAGTGAGTCCTATAATCGTGAGTGATGCCTGCCTTTGATCTTTGACATCATATGATCATGAGTGATGCCTGCCTTTGATCAGATTTTCTTGAATCACTTTACTAGGTGTCTATATGACATGTAGAGATCATAGGAACATCATAGGCAATCCTATGATCTTTTAGCGAGTCCTATGGTCATGAGTGTCTGACATCATATCGACATGTAGAGATCATAGGAACATCAAGTGAGTCCTATGGTCATGAGTGTCTGACATCATATAGACATGTAGAGATCATAGGAACATCATAGGCGATCCTATGATCTTTTACCGAGTCCTATGGTCATGAGTGTCTGACATCATATAGACATGTAGAGATCATAGGAACATCATAGGCGATCCTATGATCTTTTACCGAGTCCTATGGTCATGAGTGTCTGACATCATATCGACATGTAGAGATCATAGGAACATCAAGTGAGTCCTATGGTCATGAGTGTCTGACATCATATAGACATGTAGAGATCATAGGAACATCATAGGCGATCCTATGATCTTTTACCGAGTCCTATGGTCATGAGTGTCTGACATCATATAGACATGTAGAGATCATAGGAACATCATAGGCGATCCTATGATCTTTTACCGAGTCCTATGGTCATGAGTGTCTGACATCATATAGACATGTAGAGATCATAGGAACATCATAGGCGATCCTATGATCTTTTACCGAGTCCTATGGTCATGAGTGTCTGACATCATATAGACATGTAGAGATCATAGGAACATCATAGGCGATCCTATGATCTTTTAGTGAGTCCTATGGTCATGAGTGTCTGACATCATATAGACATGTAGAGATCATAGGAACATCATAGGCGATCCTATGATCTTTTAGCAAGTCCTATGGTCGTGACACACAGATTTCTTGAATTGTGTATAGAGTGATGTTTGTCAATTAAAAATGATTTTCCACGTAATTAAAGTTGTCTGTCATAAGAGTAATATTTAGTTTTTGTGAAAACGATTAGCGGACGAGTGACTTAAGATATAGAGTGATGCCACAAGGAAACTATAAAGGAAGATAAAGTAGGTGGTGGTAATGCACCTGTAAGCTGGTTGCCAACCGCCAATCAAATCTAAAAGGAGGATTAGCGGACAACATCTCCCATCATCCTACATCACCAAACAAGATCATGGCGGGAGATTACTAAAACTTCACCTCCCGTTTCCTGACCGATGAAAGAAGGATCCAAAGAGGCAAAAAGTGCAGGTATTTTGAGAGCTGCAACTGATCCAGAGGCACACTTACAACACGTGACGTCATGTACATTTCTTTGTAGTTTTTTTTAATTTACATATTTTCATAACCGTATACCTTAACAGTTGAACAACCTACATCGTTATTTGTGGAAAATTATCTTTTAAATCGACAAACGTGTAACTCGTGGCAAAATTTGATAAGAGTGAAATTATCTTTTGAGCCCATTCACTTCAATGGAGATTTTTTTTTTTTTTCCTGATTTTAAGGTCCCATGTGCAGAAGTAGAGGGGGTGTGACTTAGGCTCTCTACTGTACTTGACAAATTTTTATTTCACCTTTCATTTAGCCAGGCAGGTCATTAAAATATTTTTTGGCACTTTAGTTTTTATTGAAGTTTTCCATAAACAATTATTTCAGTCGCAAGTCATTAAAATATTTAAAACATAATCATAAAATGTACGAATAAGTTAAAATTAGCCTGCCTGGAGACCGCTACAGGTTCACAAAGCTTGCAGACCCCTGCTTTGTTTGTTACTGTCTTGTCTGCCCTCTCCACCCCAAAGCTGTAGACGGAGAGGAAACGCTAGCCATGTTTACATGGACATAAGTAACCGGATTAAAAGCCTGATCAGAATACAAATGCTTCATGTAAACACGCCAGTCTGAATATTCTGACCCGATCACGCTCATTCGGATCAAAATTTCCTTCTGATTAAGACGGGTGGGATATGCCGATTGGTGTGCATATAAACACTTATTCCAAAGGTTGGGCTGAAAATTTGATTAAGAAAATTAAAAGACTATAAAAATCCATATCCACACACACATGGCAAGAATAGTTCTTTTGACATACCATGTCAATGTACTTAAAAAAAAAAACAACAAAAAAACAACAAAAAAAACTTATGACTGACTTGAGTAGACATCAATTATCCCCAGTTGGAGGAAGTCATTTGACACAGAGTAAGGAAATTCAAACTCTGAAAATATGCCATTATGCTGAACATAAACTACAAGAGATGGAAAATGATATTGATCCTGATAACCACTTTTTCAATAATATTCATAATCATTGTGAATATTGCACCGAAAAGCAATTCAAAAGTCAAGTGCAACTAGATGGTAAACTATCAATAATACACTTCAACAGCAGAAGTCTTAGCAAAAACTTTCCACAGATTCGGGACCATTTAAAATGGCTAGACAGAAAATTTACAGCTATCGCAGTCTCTGAAACTTGGCTTAATGAAGAGCAGGCTCCCCTGATGGCAATAGAGGGATATCAGATGTTTCATATTAACAGATCTCAAAAGGGTGGTGGTGTTGCACTGTATATTGATGACCTGTATAGGTGTAAGCTTGTAAATGGAATGTCCTTTGCACTACCAGGGATTTTGGAATGTGTTACTGTTGAGATTGACCAGGATAAAACAAAAAATCTAATTATAAGTTGTATATATAGAACGCCGGGAACTTGCATTGAGACATTCAGAGATAAATTAGTCGAGCTGTACAATAATATTACTAGTAAGAAAATGGTAGTAATTTGTGGAGATTTCAATATTGATTTACTAAATCCATATCAACAAAATGTAATTAGAGTTCATGAATTCTATGTACAGCATGAGTCTATATCCCACAATAACGCATCCCAGTAGAATCACAGTTCACACTGCTACACTTATTGACAACCTGTTTAACCCCTTGCACTCCGGGCAATTTTCCTAAAAATGCCAAAAAAAATAACGTGCCCAAAGTAAATCGAAAGCTGTTATTCAACCCTCTGCAGCATCTTCATGGGGTTGGTCTCATTTAAAAGAAAACGCTTTGAAATTTTTGGCAAAAAAACCATCTCTCTACGTGCTCCGGCCACTGAGTTAGTCATCTAAACATACTGAACTTGAAGAAAATAAATGTGGACAGTGTTTTTTTTTTTTTTTGGATACAAATGCTTGCAAATAACACACAGCTGTCCGATCCGGCTGGAAAATGCAACAGAAATGTAGAACCAAGTGTTATCAAGCTGAGATCCAAATTTGGTAACAATACCACAAAAAATGAATATTTTACACAGCTTTGTTCTCAGGTAGTTCCCAGGCGTGTGTGTGTGTGTGGGGGGACCCCCCCCCCGCTACAAAAGACGGAGTTCGGCCCTCGCTACATGATGGATTACACTCCTTGCATGTTTTCACAGCGGCTGCCCCCCCCCCCCGCTACTGTGTGTGTGTGTGTGTGTGTGTGTGTGGGGGGGGGGGGTTGTCCCTCCCCCCTCGCTACAGAAGACGGCCATTGCTACATGAAGGAATAGACTTATATGCTTCCCCCCGCAGACCGGGGGGCGTTCGGACCGTGAACGCCCCCCCCCCGCCCCTCTTCTGTGGGGGGGGGGGGGCGTTCACAGTCCGAACACGGCAAATGAACGGTTAATCGTGGCACACGCAATTCGTACTTTGTGCGCAGTACAGTTGTAATTTACCGATCGGTCAAGTCATTTTTGGATTACAGTTTTCAGGGAGAAATGATAATTTAGCTTATAACACTTGGCTCTTCACAGCAGCAGAGTCCTGGCGAACTTCTCTTCCCCATTGTCAGACGAACGCAACGCTGCTCCGCTCGTGGATCCTGATCAAAACATAATTCCAATATTGCGGTTTTGGTGAATGATTTACGACCTTTGTTGTCGGCCTCCGTCGATCTATGATGACGGAAGAGAATCCTAAACGTCTATTCTGCTGGAATGAGTGCAGGTCCCACTTGTGGGTGTTCTCCATGCTGTGGGGTCTGTAGCAGATTCGTCCAGCGTCCTTTGTTTTCATCTGCTGCAGCAGTAAATCTCTCTTCAACTAGCCTGAATTTCTGTGCTTCAATTGGCTCCTGCATTCACAGTAGGCGGGTCCTCCTTCCTAGGTTTTCATTCATTGGCTCTTCAAGGTTTCAGAAACCCAATTCAAGGCTCTTATTAGTCGAATGAGAGGTCAATCAGATGAACTAATCTGTTCGCGGCTGTGACTGCAGCTTTTTTTTTTAGTGGCGTCCAATCACCATCACCACCTACATCACCACAATCTGGACTATGCGTCCGAGTGCGCACAAGGGCGCACTCCTGCGCCCTCGTGCGTCCTAGGACGCAGAGACTTGCCCGCCCGCGGAACAACGGAGCGCAAGTGGTTAATATTATTGATAAAATAGTGGATTATTGATAAATGATACAAGTGACCATTTGCCAACCTTTGCACTTATCCATGGCCACACGGGGGCCAATACAGAAAAATTTTTAAAATCGTTCAGATACAAATCACAAAATGCAATCAGTTCTTTTAAAGAAGACTTGCTGAAGCAAGACTGGACAGAAGTCTATGTATCAGATGTAAATGAAGCCTATGACACATTTATAAACATTGTAACCACTCTTTATGAAAAAAATTGTCCATTAGTAAAGAAAAAGCTTAAACGTAAATTTGCCGATAAGCCATGGTTAACCAAAGGATTACAAAAGGCGTGTAAAAAGAAAAATTTATTATATAAAGCTTTTCTAAAGAAAAGGACAAAAGAAGCAGAGCAGTGGTATAAAACATACAAAAATAAGTTAACATATATAATGAGATGTAGTAAAAGACTATTACAGTAAAGAACTGGAGAAAAACAGACAATATTAAAAATACATGGACAATACTTAACAATATTCTTGGAAATAAAAACAGAAATACAAGCTACCCAACCAATTTTTCAAAAAATAATAAAACAACTCGGAGTGTGAATGCAGCTTCACCTGCAGATAACTTTTTTGTTAACATTGGTCCTAATTTGGCTCGAGAAATACCCATTACAGCACCCACAGGTGATACAATAAGCAAAAACACTGCTGTAAAAGACTCCATTTTCATAAAGAACACAGACAAGAGAGAGGTCATTGAAATTGTTAAATCGTTTAAAAGTAAAACATCTACGGTCTGTGATGGTATTGACATGCTCTTAGTCAAAACTATTATTGAATGCTTAGTGAAACCACTGACGTATATCTGTAACCTGTCTCTCCAAACAGGTATATTTCCCAATGCAATGAAAATAGCTAAAGTAATTCCGATATACAAGACGGGTGACAGAGGGGAACTTTCAAACTATAGACCAGTGCTTCTCAATTATTTTTTGCAAAGCCCCCCCTAGGAAAAAGAAAATATTTCGCGCCCCCCCAACTTGCCGCAGTGACTATAAATAAGATTATCTATAAAAATTGTATACCTAAAATTGTATCCTTTTTAACATTAACAAAAGAAAAAAGCAATATAAATCAACTTTCAACAAATTAACTTTATTTTGCCACACAGAAACCCTGTTATAGTCTAAAACAGAAAAAAAAAACTTAAAGTGCATCAAAGTGCCTGAAATAAAAAATGTCAATCCTTATTTAAACTAGAAACATTTTTGACCAACTGACCCATTTGATGCTGAGAAAAATAATTCAATCAATAAATAATTAAATGTAAATTGATCTGGAACATTAACACAGGAGTACCAATATATTTAACATTTTAGTCTGAAGAAAAAGGTAGAAAAAGGCAGTATCAACTCCTCTGCAATTGTGTGGGGTTTTTTGCACTGCGCAATTTGGTGCGCCACTTTAAATGATGCTGAAAGTCCTCGCTGGTTTACTGATGTAGCGTTCACAAAGCAGGATGATTGTTGGCTGTACTCCGCACATTTTCACTGAAAAAAATCAAGCGGCTTATCAACGTGTTGAGGATGTAATGTCTGTAGGTGACGTCTTAATTTATTTGGCTTCATGCTGTCCGCAGCCAACACTTTCAGACACAGTGAACACACCGGTCTTTCCTCGTCTCCCACCGTAGTCAGAGTGAAGCCAAGCGCTAGATAAGCTTCGTCATATTTCCTCGTCTTAGCTTTTGGGAGACTTTCATTTGTCTCTTTACCTGTCTCTCTCCGCCTTTCTTTTCGTTACTGTTAAATATTTCTCCATGGTGTCTCTCGAGGGGTTTGTTGACAGCAATTTAAAAAGTTTTAAACTCCCGCACAGACTTTGACAATGAGAGCGCCACTGCACCACCTGCTGCTGTGGATGTGCAATTACACTTTACACGGCAAAAGCAAAGCCTGTTCCCCGGGGTCACACGCGCCCCCCCCCCCGGCATCGCATCGCGCCCCCCCAGGGGGGCACGCCCCACTATTTGAGAAGGACTGCTATAGACCAATTTCACTATTGCCATAATTTTCCAAGATACTTGAAAAAAATATTCTGAGAGAATTGACAACTTCATACTGAAGAATAATTTATTGTGTGAGCAGCAATATGGGTTCAGACACAAGAGGACAACTGCATTTGCTCTAGTGGAATTTATAGAAAAAATATCAACTGCCGTTGAAAATAGAGTATTCAGTTGGGGTATTCCTGGATCTTAAAAAAGCATTTGATACAGTGGATCATAATTTATTATTAAAGAAACTACAAAATTGTGGTATTAGGGTAGTAGCACTGTCCTGGTTATGTAGTTACTTAAAGAATAGATGTCAGTATGTATGTGTTGGTAACAAAAACTCAGTTACTGAAGGTTACTTGTGGAGTCCCACAGGGTTCAGTTTTGGGGCCATTGTTATATCATTTATATACATATTGAATATGTAAAGTTTCAGAAAAAATGGATTTAATGTTTGCAGATGACACTAATTTATTATGCAGTGGAAGCAATTTGGAACAACTTTTGGATACACTCGGAAAGGAATTAGGAAAGCTTAAACTGTGGTTTGATTCAAACAAATTAACGCTCAATTTAAGTAAGACAAAATTTATAGTTTTTAACAACCATCACAACAACTTAGTATCTAAACTCAGTGTAAATGGTGTAGAGATTGAAAGGGTATCCGAAACTAAATTTCTTGGAGTAATAATTGATAAACTGTTGGAAGTCACATAAATTATATTAAAGGTAAAATATCCAAATCAATTGCAATACTACAGAGTGAAATATTTGAATCAACCCACACTATATACCTTGTATCATTCATTAATACTCCCATACATGACACATTGTACTGAAGTATGGGGAAATGCATATAAAACAAACATATCCAGTCTTTATGCTTCAGAAGAGAGCTATTAGAATAATAAACAAAGCTGCTTACAGGGAACCAACAAACCCACTTTTTCTTAAAAGCTCTCAAGTTGAAAGATCTGGTTGACTTTAAAACTGCAGTAATAATGTTAAAAGTGAAGAATCTATCACTGCCCTCAAATATCCAAAAGTTGTTCCAAATAAGGGAGAAACAATATAATTTCAGAGGAACATGTATATTTCAAAAACCTTCAGTGAGAACTACCAAGCAACACTTTCAGTGCAAGGAGTCAGACTATGGAACGATTTTGGACCTGAATTAAAATCATGTACAACGCTTGGACAATTTAAACAAAAACTAAAGGAAGAAATACTCCAAACATGTATACAAGATGACATATAAAATCACATAAGGATTGTCATATCCAGTCTGTTGTGTTGTTGCTTAGTTTTTTGTCACATTTTGTCTTAGCTTTGTTCTGAATTGTAATCGCTCTTGTTTGTTTTTCTTTTGAATTCTTGGATGGAATGTGGGTGGGCAGTATAAGCTGTGGCTTCAGCCATCACCCATTTCGGATAACTTATGTTGAACTGTATAATCAGAGGAGTTGATGTCTAATTTGACCTTGTTGGATTTTCTTTCTCCCTTTGTTGTATTATTCTGTTTCTTTTTTTTTTCCACAATATTTTTATTGAACCTTTTTAACAAACATGACACCAACAATCAAACCCTAACACTAAAGTAAATTAAAAATAAATGTTCTAAAAACACCAACCATTAACAAAACAAGTCAATCAATGCTCCTCTGTTTAGCCTAGGTAATCCATTGCGTAAGTATACATATTATACATTCACCAATTTGGAATTTACAGGGTCCATACATATCATTCACATCTGTCTTAACCACTGAGTCACATCTGGTCTGAGTCTTTTTCCATAGTAGTGCAATACATTTTTTGGCGTTAAGCAAACTGAGGTCTATGAATGTTCTTTCACTCTTATTAAAGTTATACTTTTCTGGATACAGACCCAACAAAAACAATTTAGGATTCAATATGAGTTGTTTTGAAATTATTTTTTCAATTGTTACCCTCACCTCTTCCCAAAACATTATAATTTTTCTACATTCCCATAAACATTGAAATAGAGTTCCTTTACTTTCCATACATTTTGTGCATATATCTAGTATGTTTTTGTTATATCTATTTAACTCCACTGGTGTAACATACATCCGCATTAACCATTTAAAATGTATCAATTTAAGACGTACATTTATTGATTTGGTTTGAGCTTCTGTGCAAGCCAATTCCCATTGTTCCTCTGAAATTTCAGTTTGCAGGTCTTCTTTCCAATAATTCATTTTCTGTGAGTTTTCACTTGAGGATAATATCAGTGAGTTATAGAACTCTGAAATTAATACCCTTTCTCTTACTATTTTTCGTCAAAATTTTTTCCAACTATGAATAGGTAGGTCGGATGAGAGCATTATTTTGATTTGATCGAATAAAATTCCTAAGCTGAAGATATTTTTAAAAAATGTTCTATTAAGATTAAATTTGGCCCTCAGTTCTTCAAAAGACATTGTCTGAACGTGCCAAATATAAGTCTTGAATCTTTTGAATCCCTTTTAAATTCCATAATTTAAATACAGCATCCGCTCTCCCTGGTGTAAAATATTGATTACCCCATATTGGGCTAAATTGTGACAATAAGTGCGGTTCTTTTAAATATTTTTTGATTTCATACCATATTTTGATCATATGCTTTACAATAGGATTTTTAACTTGTTTCTGTAATTTTTTAGCAGAGTCTGAGTATATGAATAAGGGAAGAGGTAAAGGTAAATTCTATGATTCCATCTCTGTCCAGTGAGGGAGATCATTTGATGAAAAATAATGTCATAGACCTCAGTTGTGCTGACCAGTAATGCAACATAAAGTTTGGACATTTCAGACCTCCACGATCAAATGGTAAATATAGTAAGGACAGACGTAATCTAGCCTTCCTATTGTTCCATATAAATTCCACTAACTTTTTTTTAATTCTTGAGAATAGATCTGAAGGTGGTGGTAAAGGAATGTATTGAAATATAGTATTTTGGGTAAGATATTTAAGTATATTAATTCTCCCGACCATCGACATTGGTAGTGACATCATCTCTGAAGTAACTCATTAATGTCTGTCATTAAGGCTTTATACAGTGATCCCTCGCTACTTCGCGCTTCACCTTTCGCGCCCTTAGTGCATCGCGGATTTTTCAAAAATATTCATCAAAAATTCAAAATTGAGAAATAATGGCCGGGCGCTAGCAGAAGGCAGGGAGACTACATTAGACCATCAGGTGTCAACACGGAGAGCCGCACAACTCTCTGTTCGCTGTTGTCGTGTTGGCTCGGCTCGGAAATCTCGCAAGCTGATTGGCCGAGACGTTTCACCCACCTCCTCTCTCGGCCGAGCACCCATTAAGGGAAGGAAGACCGCATTCATTGCTTTTTATCGCTCGTGTTACTTAGTCTCGCCGCGTGGAACTTTTTGCTGTTCTCTTGTGCCATTTTGTGCGAAATCGTCTTCCCGTCGAGGCACTACGCCGCCTCCTGCAGCTTCAGCTCTATCGGAAGCTGCCCTCGATGATCCTGCGCCTCCAGCATCTCACGATGAGGCGTCACTTGAGGAGCAGTAAAGCTCTCATTAACCTATGCAGTAAATCATTTTCATCTTGAGTTACGTATCTTGTTATAAGAATAAGAGTTCTAAAAACATATTTATGTACACTTTTACATCTACGTATGTATGTACACGTACACACACACACGTATCATGAGAGAGAGAGAGTGAGAGAACGTACGTATTATTTATGGATGTCGTCATTAGGGGTGACGCTACTTCACGGTTTTTCACTTTTCGCGGTTGGTTCTGGAACCCATTAACCGCGATAAGTGAGGGATCACTGTAGTTGATACTAGCGGCTGATTCTAACTTAGGCACAATTTGAATTCCTAAGTATTTAAACTGATTTACAACATTGAATTGATTTACCTCAGGAGCTGGGTGCTTTCTCTGGGTCTCATTTAGCATTAATATTGAAGATTTAGTTTTATTTATTTTATATCCTGATATTTCCCCAAAGTTCTGTATTAAATTTAACAAGGTCGGAATTGATTTTTTTAAGGTTCGACATAAACAAAATTGTCATCAGCATACAGGGAGATTTTATGTTCTGTTGGTCCTACTTTAATTCCATATATTTGTGGATGTAAACGTACTGCCATCGCTAAAGGTTCAATTGCCATAGTAAACAGTAAAGGTGAAAGTGGACAACCTTGTCGACGACCTCTATTAATTTTTATTGATTTTGAGATATTGCTATTTGTTAGGATTTCTGCTGTAGCATTATTGTATATTATCTGAACCCATTTTATGAAATTCTTTCCAAGTCCAAACCTTTGTAAAACTTCAAAAAGAAAGGGTCGAATGGCCCTATCAAAGGCCTTTTCAGCATCTAATGATAGGAGAGCTGTATCCGGCGCTTCTTTATTAGAATAAATAATATTAAATAGTCTTCTTACATTATGGAAGCCTTGTCTTCCCATTATAAAGCCATTCTGATCTCGGTTAATTATATTTGGTAATATTTCTTGTAGTCATCTTGCTAAAATTTTACAGATTATCTTAACCACTTGCACTCCGGGCAATTTTCCTAAAAATGCCAAAAAAAAACGTGCCCAAAGTAAATCGAAAGCTGTTATTCAACCCTTTGCAGCATCTTCATGGGGTTGGTCTCATTTAAAAGAAAACACTTTGAATTTTTTGGCAAAAAAACCATAATCTCTCTACGTGCTCCGGCCACTGAGTTACAGTCATCTAAACATACTGAACTTGAAGAAAAAAAATTTGGACAGTGTTTTTTTTGGATACAAATGCTTGTAAATAACACACAGCTGTCCGATCCGGCTGGAAAATGCAACAGAAATCTAGAACCAAGTGTTATCCAGCTGAGATCCAAATTTGATAACAATACCACAAAAAATGAATATTTTACACAGCTTTGTTCTCAGGTAGTTCCCAGGCGTTATGGAACTGTGCCAAATTGTGCCAAATGGCACAGTTTGGAAAAACGTCTGTAACTTTTGAATAATTCAATGTAGAATCTTCATTTTAGGCTCTAATGAAAGGTCACACTCAGGGCTGTGTGTGTGTGTGGGGGGGGCGGGCGGGGGGGGGGGTCGTCGTCCCCCCCCGCTACAGAGGACCAAATTCGGCCCTCGCTACATGACGGAATACTCTTTTTTTTTTTTTTTTTTTTTTTTTTTTTTTCCCTTGCATGTTTTCACAGCAGCCCCCCCCGCTACTGTGTGTGTGTGTGTGTGTGTGGGGGGGGAAACCGTGAACGGACCGTGAACACCCCCCCCTCCTCGCTACAGAAGAGGGCCATCGCTACATGATGGAATAGACTGATATGCTTCCTCCCGCGGACCGGGGAGCGTTCGGACCGTGCCCCCCCCCCCGCTCCTCTTCTGCAGCGGGGGGGGGAAGGGCGTTCACGGTCCGAACATGGCAAATGAACCGTTTATCGCGGCGCACGCACTTTGTGCGCAGTACAGTTGTAATTTACCGATCGGTCAAAAGTCATTTTTGGATTACAGTTTTCAGGGATAAATAATAATTTAGCTTATAACACCTTACCTCTTCACAGCAGCAGAGTCGTGGCGAACAGCTCTTCCCACGCGTCAGACGAACGCGACGCTGCTCCGCTCGTGGATCCCGATCAACATAATTCCATTATTGCCGTTTTGGCGAATGATTTACGACTTTTGTCGTTGGCCTCCGTCTATTCTGCTGGAATGAGTGCAGGTCCCACTTGTGGGTGTTTTCCATGCTGCTGGGGGAGCCTGGGTCTGTAGGAGATTTGTACAGAGTCCTTCTGCAGCAGTAAATATCGCTTCACCCAGCCAGAATTTCTGTGCTTCAGTTGGCTCCTGCGTTCACAGTAGGCGGGTCCTCCTTCCTAGATTTTCATTCATTGGCTCCTCAAGGTTTCAGAAACCCAATTCAAGGCTCTTATTAGTCGAATGAGGTCAATCAGATGAACTAATCTGTTCGCGGCTGTGTTTGCAGATTTTTTTTTCAGTGGCGCTTGGAGGCCACACCACCTACACCATCACCATCAATATCCTTATCATGCGTCATGCGCACGAGGGCGCACGAGCGCGCTCTCGCGCGCCCTCGTGCATCATAGGACGCAGAGACTTGCCCGCCCACGGAACAATGGAGCGCAAGTGGTTAAGGTCTGCATTTAATAGGCTTATTGGTCTCATGTTTTCACATTTATTAGGTTTACCTGGTTTTGGCAACAGTATAATTAAGGCATTATTTATATATGGCGGTAATTTACTATTTTGAAATGCTTCTAAAACAATTTCCAAAAATGGTTTTATTAATTTATTCTTAAATTTTTTTTATAGAGGTCAACTGGAAGACCGTCAGGTCCCGCACTTCTTCCTGATTTCATATTATCAATGGCTAGCCCAACTTCTTCTTGACGAATTTTTGACTCCAGTATCTCCCTATTTTCATTTGGAATACACGGTATAGATACTCCGTCCAAAAACCCATTTAGTTTTGTTAAATCAGTTTCATTTTTTGTATCATATAGTTTTTCATAATAATCTCTAAAGGCACTGTTAATTTCTAAAGAATCTACGACTGCCTGTCCGTTACTTATAATACTGGTAATTGGTGTTTTAAATTCTAATTGTTTAATCTGCCAAGCCAATAATTTTCCTGATTTTTCACCTTGTTCATAAAAGGTTTGCTTCAATCTTAGAAGACTCGAGGCAGCTCTGTTCGCTGATTTTATTTATTTTTTTTGTCATATTCAGCTCTCAGAATCAGTAATTCATTCTCTAATTTGGGATTACTTCCTGCATACACTTTTTCTTGAAGAATTTTTATTTTACGTTCCAACTGGACTCTCTCCTCTCGAGTCTTCCTAGATTTTGAACCTGTGTAACTAATATGCCCCCTAATAAGCTTTGAAAGCTTCCCACTTTATACATGCTGATGTTTGTGTAGTGTTGATATCAAAGAACTCCTGTTTTTCTGTGTACTTAACAAATTCCTCATCTTGAAGCCATTTATGCTGAAATTGCCACCTACCAGGAACCTTTGTCAATTTCTTATCTACATATATTAGACCACAGGGTGCGTGATCAGAGATCACAATGTTATCATAGAAACAATTTTGAATCTTGGACCTTAATTCTGTGGAGATCAAAAAATAGTCGATACGTGAAAATGTCTTGTAGGTGTTAGAATAACAAGAATAGGCTTTGACTTGTGGTTTCATTTCTCTCCATATATCTAGCAATCAATTCTTTCATAAAATGATTAATGGTCATCCTACATCCATTGTGCCTACAGTCCTGTCCTGTTGACCTATCTATACTGGGATTCAATGTACAATTAAAATCCCCTGCTATTATATATAGCCCTGTGAGTTATGCTAAAGTAAGAAATAAAGTAACGAAGAAGTTTTGATCTATATTGGGACCATATAAGTTCACCAGATTTATATTTTCTAATAACAAAGATCCTTGGATGATTAGATATCTTCCCAATTTATTTCCAATTACATTTTTCACTTGAAATGGGACTGATTTATGTATGAGTCATGACTCCCCTGGCTCAAGATGAAAATGATGAGGTGAATACACTTCCCTGCCATCTACTCCTTATTCTTTTTACATCCTCCTCTATTAGATGAGTTTCTTGTAAAAACACAATTTTTGAACCTATATCTTTTATTTTATTCAAAACTTAAGTTTTTTTTAGATTTTTTTAGACCTCTGCAATTCCATGATGTTAAATTAAGCTTAATGCTTTGGTCTATGATCAATAAAGAGTTTGAGATTACCTTGCAATATAAACATGCTCATACAGAGAAGCAAAAACAGGGATGGCTGAACATTCATCCCACAAACTACACACAAATTCCCCCTTCCCACATTCGTGGTAATCCCCCCCCCAAAATTAAAAAAAAATCAGTCTCCCGTTATAGCCTGAATCTGCTCCTCCCCCGTGAGGATCAGTCAAACCACTCACTCTTTCCTCCTCTCAATCACCCCGACTCTGCTACTTTTAATGACATGACAATAACTCTTCTGTAGTTTTTCCAATTTAACTCCAAAATTTTATAGCAACTTTGTACATCATAGCTTTTTCTTTTTTTATATATAATACAATCTATATTTTGTAGACATGCTATGTTTCAAATCAGTCAGATACTTGAACACTTGCTTAAAGTGTACCTGTGGTGGTCATGGAAAAAAAGATATTATATTGAGCCCCTGTCTCACGTTCTAGTTTAAGTTCAAATTCAAGTTTAAAGCAATGTGATATAAATCCATTGCTGATGTGCTGGTTCAGCTATGTCAGCAAAACATGCGAGCAGCCATACTGGCAGCTACATGGCCTGCCAGGACGCTTCCTGTGACGAAATATCGTTGGCACCGCGATCCGGAACAGTATTGGCTGAGCCTGGAGTGCCCGGATGAGCAGTGGCTTTCAGGATATTCTAATTCAAATTCAAACGTTTATTTCAAACTCAGGGTTCATATTAAATGCAGAACTAAAACGAGTAGAAAATAAATAAATGCTTAAATTCAGCGGGTCGTCTCGTCTGATTTGAGGTCGTAACGGCCACAACACGGCAGATGATTCGGCTCCTCCCTCGCCGCTATACAGAGGAGCAGACACTCGGCGCTCTTGTTACAACAAAAACATACAATGCGATATGGATATCACAACATGGCGGAATGTAAAGCCTTTGGATGTCTCAATAATAAGCGAAAAAACAAACACTACTTTTGTGTACCCAAACCCAGCTCACCTTGTCAGAAGATCTTAGCGGAAAAGTGAGTGCGCAATCTCCGAACAGGGCACAGACGAATCCTTTCAGACGAAATTGCGTTGTGTGTGAGGACCACTTCGTCAATTTCACCCTCAGAAGACCTTTCTGGCTCAAACCTGTAGCCATGTTGGATGAATTCTTCCTCAGAGTCCGACAATTCAGCCATAATAGAATAAAAACACTCACAACAGCACCCTAGTCGCTCATACAGGCGGAGTATTGGCAACGATATGTCACATCCGCATGTGTCATGGCTGCGCGCAGAGTTTTCATTGGCTGGCCATGCCTGTGGTCGTATTTGCATATTTCTATGGTGGTATATAGCTGGAAATAATTATTTAACCAAATAACGAATACTTTGCCTAATGTTTTCAAGTTGAATGCGTTTAGACGACCACCACAGGTACGCTTTAAATATTCTACCTTTTATATCTTGTTCTTGCTTCATGCTTGGCTCTCGCCATTCTCTCCTTGGATCTGCTTAATGAGTTCCTGCGCCTCCTGAGGGGTCTTGAAGACTTGGGTTCTCCCTTTATACATGACCAGCAGTCTTGCAGGATTAATCACTCTGTGACGAATCCCAAGGCTGCGCAGCTCTTTACGGGCGGGGTCAAACTGTTTCCTTAATTGTTGGATTCCTGCGGCCAAATCTGGGTAGAACCGCACCTGTTGATCCTGGTATTCAATTTCTCCTTTAGTACGCGCTGCGTTGGAGATTGTCATCTTGTCCCTGTAGTTGAGGAACTTCATAATCAGCGTCCTCGGTGGTGTCTTATCTCTCGGTGGGCCTATTCGGTGTGCGCTTTCCAAGACGATTGATGACTGTAGATCTGCGTTGTTCAGCGCTTCTGGAATCCACTTTTCCAAAAAGGAACACGCATCCTGTTCCTCCGCCCCCTCCGGAAGGCCCACAAGCCTTAAATTATTCCGTCTTGACCGGGATTCTAAGTCCAAGACGTTATCTTCCAGACGTTTATTTTTTAATTCCAATGTTAGGACCTTTAATTGCAGGCTGTTGACGTCATCTTCAGCGTTGGAGATCCGGAGCTCTGCCTGCGATATTCGCTCCATGCAGTCGCTTATTTCTTTTCTCATAGCTTCTAACGCAGCTATAATCCCATCAAACTTAGATGAAAAGTCTGTTCTCATAGCGCTGATGGCAGCAAGGACCGAATTCGTTCCTTCGGCAGTCACCGCACCACCGCTAGCTCCCTCCTCAGCCATGGTCACAGGCGATTTATCTGCTGCGTCACGAACGTGGAAATCTGTTAACTTGGCTTGTCTCGACGAATCAGTTTTTCCTCCGCCTGATTTCATAGCCTTAGTTTTTACCATATCCGCCCCCAAACGCTAGAATAGGTTCTTGTTCCAGTTGGGAGAGTTTTAGCCTACTTTTTTATCATTAGGAGCAGAGCAGAGTGGAGCACACCCTCCTACGCGGCCGCCATAACCAGAAGTCCATATTCTGTTTCTTTTAATCTGTACTTTTAATCTATCCGAAATAAAGATTGATAATGAGAGTAAAAATGTTTACTGCGCATGTCTGTACGTCAGCCACACATCGTGATTTATTTCTGCCTTTACAGCAGCTAGTGGAAGACATGGCGGGAGTAAAACAAAACTGGTCTGTATCATCCTGCTGTTTCCCTCTGTTCGTCATATGAAGAAGTATGTACTTGGAGCTTCATTATGGAGACCAGCAAAAGTACAGTCTGAATAACACAATACAGGTCCATTTCAAAAAGACAGGCATGAAGCGGGATTTGTTTACACCGGAAGTTGCTGCTTCTTCTACAATTTTAGAAATGTCGACGTGCACATGTCAGAATGATTTAGTCCGTTCAAACATGTGACGCATGGAAATGCACGTCCTTATCGGATCAGCTTTTTCAGGATCCATGTAAATAGTGCAGTTCTGATCTGAATTGTAATCGGATTGAAGAAATTTTGCCCACTGATAATTATTCAGCCTTTGCCATGACACTCAAAATTGAACTCAAGTGTATCCGGTTTCCACTGATCATCCTTGATGTTGCTACAACTGAATGGACTCCCCCTGTGGTAAATTCAGTTGGTTGGACATGATTTGGTTAAGGCACACACCTGTTTATATAAGGTCCCACAGTTGACAGTGTATGTTGGAGCACAAACCAAGCCATGAAGTCTAAGGAATTGTCTGTAGTTCTGAGATGGGATTGTGTCAAAACGTGGATCTGGGGGGAAGGGTACAAAAAATTTCTGCAGCATGGAAGGTAGGGCTGCAACTAAAAATTGATAGTCGACTAATTTTTTCGATTATTCAACTAATCACGGTTATTTCTGTCATGTCCACCAGCTCAGCTTCCTGCTGGCACAGCTCCTGTTTGGAGCTCTAGGTCATGTTTTACCTCACCTGTTAAAGCTTGCACACCTGTGAATGGCTTCTTCTCTGTTACTGGCAGATAGCAAGCTACTGAAAGATGAATACCGCCACCTATTGTACAAGAGTGTGCAACATTGTCATTTGAGCCCGACCCCTAAATTCTGACTTAATCCTGTTCTTTAAAAAAGAGAAAAGAGCCTTTCTCGTGATTCTTAGTGCCTCCATCTGTTCCCAGAATCCCAGTTAAATAACATTCCCTACCGGCCTCTCGAACTTGATTTTTCATTCTTTCATTTCCATACTTGTGACAGTGTAATAAGATGTGCTCGACATTTTCTTTTACTCTACATTCTCTACATTTATCACTTTTGCTTTTCCCCATGGTGAATAAAGTGCCATTTAAACCTGTGATCCAGTCTGAGTCTTGCCATGTCTTCCCTCCTGTTTGTTTTATAATCCTTTATTGCAGTAGATTTTTGTATTTTGTAATACGATCTACCTTTAAGATCTCCATCCCATCTTTTTTTGCCATAGCTCAATTCCTTTTTCCTTGATTACTGTTTTCCCTTTTCCAAGTGACAATGGCATAGTAATTTCTTTCCCAAGTGCACTTCTTGCTAATTTGTCTGCATAGTCATTCCCTTTCAACCCTTCATGTGCAGGAACCCAACATAACTGAACATCTCCACCACCCCTGTGTACCCTAAATAAACTGTGATATAGCTCAATCACCAAGTCTTCCCTTGTAGATTTTAGTGTCCATATGGTTTTTAAAGCTGCAAGTGAATCTGTGCACACCACCACCTGGTCCGGTCTGACCACCTTCACCCACTGCAAACCAATAATTATTGCCACCATCTCTGCTGTATACACGGATGTATTGTGAGTCTTTTTGAGATGGTCACTTTAAACTGTGGAATTTATACTCCAATTCCAACAGAGCCCTCTTTGTTCATTGAACCATCAGTATAGAACTGTAAGTCGTTACAGTAATTATTCCTGAGGTAAATGCTTGTTTTAACACCAACTTCACTCATATGCCAATCCTTTTCCCTCATTAGCAGACTGTCTACTTCTTTTCCCGGAAACAGCCAAGATGGAACATTACTCACTGGACTGGTGTTAGCTATGTCAATAGTGTGTAGTCCATACATTCTGGCTATTCTTTCAATTGTCCACCCAAACCCGTGTCCCTGGAAGTTAGAATATTCCCAGCAGTCTTGTAGTGTTTTTTTTTTTTTTGAAATATTTGCTTCCTCATTTCCTTTCAGCTTGACCCAGTATGATAATGTGAGTTTCTCTCTTCTCAAATCCAGTGGCATTTCTCCTGCTTCTATTAAAACTGCATTGTTGATGACTTCTGGTTATGGCGGCCACGTAGGAAGACGTGTTTCACTCTGCTCTGCTCCTAATAATAAAAAGTAGACTAAAACTCTCTGTTGGAACAAAAACCTATCCTAGCGTTTAGGCGCGGATATGGTAAAAACCAAGGCTGTGAAATCAGGCGGAGGAAAAACTGATTCGTCGAGACAATCCAAGTTAACAGACTTCCACACTCGTGACGAAGCAGAAAAATCTCCAGAGACTATGGCTGAGGAGGGAGCTAGCGGCGGAGCGGTGACTGCCGAGGGAACGAATGCGGTTCTTGCTGCTATCAGCTCTGAGAGCAGACTTTTTGTCTAAGTTTGATGGGATTATAGCAGCGATGGAAGGCATGAGAAAAGAAATAAGTGACTGTATGGAACGAGTATCGCAGGCAGAGCTCCGAATCTCCAACGCTGAAGATGACGTCACCAGCCTACAATTTAAAGGTCCAAACATTGGAATTAAAAAATAAACATCTGGAAGATAACATCCTGGACTTAGAATCCCGGTCACGACGGAATAATTTAAGGCTGGTGGGCCTCCCGGAGGGTACAGAGGGACAGAATACATGTTACTTTTTGGAAAAGTGGATTCCAGAAGCGCTGAACAACGCAGATCTGCAGTCATCAGTCATCTTGGAGAGTGCTCACCGAATCGGCCCACCAAGAGATAAGACACCACCGAGGACTCTGATTATGAAGTTCCTCAACTAGAGACAAGATGACGGTCACCAAAGCAGCACGTACTAAAGGAGAAATCAAATACCAGGGTCAACAGGTGCGGTTCTACTCAGATTTGGCCACGGGAATCCAACAATTAAGGAAACAGTTTGACCCCGCCCGTAAAGAGTTGCGCAGCCTCGGGATTCGTCACGAAGTGATTCATCCGGCAAGATTGCTGGTCACATATAAAGGGAGAACCCATGTTTTCAAGACCCCTCAGGAGGCGCAGGAACTCATTAAGCAGATCCAAGGAGAGACTGGCGGGAGCTAAGCATGAAGAAAGAACAAGATATAAAGGTAGAATATTTAAGCATGTGTACAAGTATCTGACTGATCTGAAACATAGCATGTCTACAAATTATAGATTGTATTATATAAAAAGAAGCTATGATGTACAAAGTTGCTATAAAATTTGAGTTAAGTTGGAAAAACTACAGAAGAGTTATTGTCATGTCATTAAAAGTAACAGAATCAGGGTGATTGAGAGGAGAAAAGTGAGTGGTTTGACTGAACCTCGCGGGTGAGGAGCAGTCACTGGCTATAACGGGAGATGGAATTTTTTTTTTTTTTTTTTTTTTGATTTTGGGGGGATTACCACAAATGTGGGGAAAGGGAATTTGTTTTTGTGTAGTTTGTGGGATGAATGTTCAGCCATCCATGTTTTTGCTTCTCTGTATGAGCATGCTTATTTTGCAAGGTAATCTCAAACTCTTTATTGATCATAGACCAAAGCGTTAATCTTAATTTAACTTCATGGAATTGCAGAGGTCTACAAAATCTAAAAAAAACCTACACAAGTTTTGAATAAAATAAGACATAGGTTCAAAAATTGTTTTTACAAGAAACTCATCTAATAGAGGAGGATGTAAAAAGAATAAGGAGAAGGTGGCAGGGAAGTGTGTTCACCTCATCATTTTCATCCTGAGCCAGGGGAGTTATGACTCATACATAAAACAGTCCCATTTCAAGTGAAAAATGTAATTGGAGATAAATTGGTAAGATATCTAATCATCCAAGGATATTTGTTATTAGAAAATATAAATCTGGTGAACTTAAACTGTCCTAATATAGATGATCAAAACTTCTTTAATTTATTTCTTACTTTAGCATCACTCACAGGGCAACATATAATGGCAGGGGATTTTAATTGTACATTGAATCCCAGTATAGATCAACAGGACAGGACTGTACGCACAATGGATGTAGGATGACCATTAATCATTTTATGAAAGAATTGAGATTGCTAGATATATGGAGAGAACTGAAACCAGAAGTCAAAGCCTATTCTTGTTGTTCTAATACCTACAAGACATTTTCACGTATTGACTATTTTTTGATCTCCACAGAATTAAGGTCCAAGATTCAAAACTGTTTCTATGATAACATCGTGATATCTGATCACGCACCCTGCTGTCTAATATATGTAGATAAGAAATTGACAAAGGTTCCAGGTAGGTGGCATTTTCAGCATAAATGGCTTCAGGATGAGGAATTTAAGTACATAGAAAAACAGATGAGTTCTTTGATATCAACACTACACAAACATCAGCATGTATAAAGTGGGAAGCTTTCAAAGCTTTTATTAGGGGGCATATTATTAGTTACACAGGTTCAAAATCTAGGAAGACTCGAGAGGAGAGAGTCCAATTGGAACATAAAATAAAAATTCTCCAAGAAAGTGTATGCAGGAAGTAATCCAAAATTAGAGAACGAATTACTGATTCTGAGAGCTGAATGTGACAAATCAGTGAATAGAGCTGCCTCGAGTCTTCTAAGATTGAAGCAAACCTTTTATGAACAAGGTGAAAAATCAGGAAAATTATTGGCATGGCAGATTAAACGATTACAATTTAAAACACCAATTACCAGTATTATAAGTAACGGACAGGCAGTTGTAGATCCTTTAGCAATTAGTAGTGCCTTTAGAGTTTATTATGAAAAACTGATACAAAAAATGAAACGGACTTAACAAAACTAAATGGGTTTTTGGACGGATTATCTATACCGTATATTCCAAATGAAAATGGGGAGATACTGGAGTCAAATATTAGTCAAGAAGTTGGGCTAGCCATTGATGATATGAAATCAGGAAAAAGTGCGGGACCAGATAGTCTTCCAGTTGACCTCTATAAAAAAATTTAAGAATGAATTAACAAAACCATTTTTGGAAATGGTTTTAGAAGCATTTCAAAATGGTAATTTACCACCATACATGAATAATGCCTTAATTATACTGTTGCCAAAACCAGGTAAACCCCCTAATAAATGTGAAAACATGAGACCAATAAGCCTATTAAATGCTGACCTTAAGATAATCTGTAAAATTTTAGCAAGACGAATACAAGAAATATTACCAAATATTAACAGAGATCAGAATGGCTTTATAATGGGAAGACGAGGCTTCCATAATGTAAGAAGACTATTTAATATTTATTCTAATAAAGAAGAACCGGATACAGCTCTCCTATCATTGGACGCTGAAAAGGCCTTTGATAGGGCCATTCGACCCTATCTTTTTGAAGTCCTACAAAGGTTTGGACTTGGAAATAATTTCATAAAATGGGTTCAGATAATATACAATAATGCTACAGCAGAAATCCTAACAAATGGCAACATCTCAAAATCAATAAAAATCAATAGAGGATGTCGACAAGGTTGTCCACTTTCACCTTTACTGTTTACTATGGCAATTGAACCTTTAGCGATGGCAGTACGTATACATCCACAAATAAATGGAATTAAAGTAGGACCAACAGAACATAAAATCTCCCTGTATGCTGATGACATAATTTTGTTTGTCGAATCTTAAATCAATTCTGACCTTGTTAAATTTAATAAAGAACTATGGGGAAATATCAGGATATAAAATAAAACTAAATCTTCAATATTAATGCTAAATGAGACCCAGAGAAATCTCCCAGCTCCTGAGGTAAATCAATTCAATGTTGTAAATCAGTTTAAATATTTAGGAATTCAAATTGTGCTTAAGTTAGAATCAGTCGCCAGTGCCAACTATGAAGCCTTAATGACAGATATTGAGTTGCTTCAGAGATGGATGTCACTACCAATGTCGATCGGGAGAATTAATATACTTAAAAGTAATATCTTACCCAAAATACTATATTTATTTCAATACATTCCTTTACCACCACCTTCAGATCTATTCTCAAGAATTAAAAAAAAAGTTAGTGGAATTTATATGGAACAATAGGAAGGCTAGATTACGTCTGTCCTTACTATATTTACCATTTGATCAGTCTGAACCCGCGCAAGGCCCCTGGTCCGGACGGCGTGTCTCCCTCCACCTTGAGACACTGTGTGGAAGAGCTGACTCCTGTCTTCAGACATTTTTTTTTTTTTTTTGTAACTTAGATTTTTATTCATTTTTCATCATACATATTACATTCAGATCCCAGTCTACATTTAAAAAAAGGAGCTAGAGGAAGAAAGGGGGGAAAAAAAAGGGGGGGGGGACAAATGTTGGAGCATCAAGTTTTTAGTTTCCATCTCTTAATTCTTCTGGTTTTTCCAGTGTCTTTGGTTATTCTTTCAATTTCTGTCTCGTTGTTGCACTTTGTAGTGTGTCCATTTCTGCCATTTTTTTTCATATAGTCCTTCTTGCATTCTTTGTCGATATGTTAGTTTTTCCATCAAACGTATATCCTCAACAATGTCAGTCCATTGTTCTTGGTCAAGAAGAACTTCTGATCGCCATTTTTTTGATTGTTTTTTTACATGCAATCAAGATTTTAACTAGATATGTCCTCAGCCTGTATTACATTCTCTTTTAAGATCACATAAGTACATCAGGTTACAGTTCATTGGTATATTATATCCTAATATCCTCTGTATTGTCACATGTATAGATTTCCAGAATGATGAGATTTTGCAGCATTTCCAAAACATGTGAGGGGTCTGCATTTTGAGCCCCACAGCCCCTCCAGCATAAAGATTGGGTATTTGTATATTTTCTTTGAATCTGTGGTGTAATGAAAAAGCGAATCAGGTTTTTCCATCCAAATTCTCTCCATGTCCTTGAATTTGTGTGTTTTCCATATTTCCTGCCAGCTTTCTTCTGTTATGTTTAAATTTAGCTCTTTCTCCCATTTCTCCTTTATATAGTTACTTGAATGTTTGTTTGCCATAAGTTTCTGATATGGGTGGGGTTTTTTTTTGGGGGGGGGGGGGGGTCCAGTGCACTATATCAGGGGTATCCGACTTTCAAGCGCTCTTTTTCTGTAATTTGCAGATGTCTGTTTCGTTTTTATAATATGCAAGGGAACATAAGAGTTTCAGACTTGCATTGCAATTTTAAAAAAAAAATCATTGATTTTGCCGTTAGAATCAAAACTATTGGTCATGTCCCCTCATTTTTCCCAGTTTTTGTGACATGAAAATCACATCAATTTCAAAGTACTGTAAAGTGATCTCTGAGTAACTCTTTCTGCTCATTTATGCAAGAGATAACAGAGTTGTAATGCAAATTCAAAATAAAACATTCCCCAATGTGATCGGATCTATGGTTTTTGTACGGCGACTAGGGATGGGCATTCGGTGAAATTTTCTTCACCAATCGTTGGGAGAATTAATGATTAATAATCGGTTAATCATTAACATTTTTAGGTACGTAACAAGGCAGGTAGACTACATTAGAACATCAGGTGCACGGAGAGCCGCACAACTCAAATCCACCTCTCTCTCTAATCTCTCTCTCTCTGTTCGCTGTTCTCGTGTTGGCTCGCTCGGGAATCTCGCAAGCTGATTGGCCGAGACGTTTTACCCAGCTTCTGTGCCGCTCGCCACCCAACAAACGAAGACCGCATTCATTGCTCTATCGCTCGTGTTACTTAGTCTAGCTGCGCGGAACTTTTTGCTGTTCTCTTGTGCCATTTTGTGCGAAATAGTCTTCCCGTCGAGCCACTACGCTGCCTCCTGCTGCTTCTCTCGACGATTCTGCGCCTCTAGCACCTGAGGAGCAGTAAAGCTCTCATTAACCTGTGCAGTAAATCATTTTCATCTTGAGTTACGTATCTTGTTATAAGAATAAGAGTTCTAAAAACATATTTATGTACACTTTATTTACATCTACGTATGTATGTACACTTACACACACACACGTGTGTGTGTGTGTCTTCTACCGAATCTTCATGACCTCAATAAAGTTTCTGGGAAAAAAAAAAAAGAATCTTCACGACCGCCATTACTCAGCGCGCAACCACTGTTGGCGGTTTCTTCGCGTAATAAGGGTGTTCCATGGACCCTGTCGATGAGGTATATTTGTATGCTGCATTGCAGTGATTGCAGTACACCTGGTCACTTTTTAAACTGAAATGGTCCCACGCAACACTTCGCCGTAACTGCTTCATGATTTGGCGATTGCCCTACAGAAGCGCGCATGTGTCAACTGAGGCACGCCAGGGTATGGCGATGGTGTAATGTTGCCCCCTGGTGCCCAAATTTTGCCATTGCATTGTTTGAGGACGGCCGTGCACTAGGCCTAATAACCTCGGATTGTTTAAAAAAAAAAACGGTTTGTCGACGAAAATGAACTTCCTCGGTGAAATTCTTAATGATCAATTATCGGTTAATCGGTAAATTATGCCCATCCCTAACGGCGACCCCTGCAAATTTACTCGTACGACGTAAATTTCCGTGTCCCCGAATTTACGCAGCAACATGCAAGTTATTTGGTAAAGTAACAAGAAAAAAGGAAGTGCTGATGCTTTTCACTTTGCACCTTTCAAATCCCAAACCATACACGTAAAAAGGAGATCAGTCTTTGTGAAGCTCAGATGTAGAATATTTCAATAAAATCTCAAACATTTATGACACATCGAATATGGTGTCCTTTAAAAAATTTACATCTTCGGTCTTGGTCGGCCGCGCGCAGCCCCATCTGGCGAGGTGACCGCCCTGGGAAAGCACTTTTATTTTCTCTACCCCGGATGTGCTCAACCCATGTGGAGAGGATTAACCGTGACCACTTTATATTGAAGTTATCGAAGGTCCAAACTTCCGTGTCCCGCATTTACGCCTTTTGTGATTTTACGTCTTATCCAACAAACAGGGAGAATTTGAAGGTATGTATACACGTTATCACATCTTAATGTCATGAAAATGTAGCTGTTGATGAGTTAGTTTTGATGCGTGGAAAAATACTGGAAGTGTTGAAGTTGTTTCGTGTAAAACGTGTGCCATTGCAAAGTGCATTGGCACACAGGGAAACAAAAGCCCGAGTGTCCCATTTACGTCTCCATTTACAAGTAGTTGAAGTGAGCGCTCATCCTCAAGAGCTCCTGAATGCGAATGCCGTTACGAAAATAGTTAAGTTTCATAAACCTGACACAATTGGGTAGTGATTAGTCAATTTCATGTGCAGATTTGATCAATTTTAAATTTTGCCACCAATGTCACACATTGGACCCCTAATAAATAAAAACACCCATATTGCTTTGAAATAATTTTTATTTCCTGCATATGAGCTTAAAATGAATTGTATAATCTCGCTCACATCTGTTTGGAGGTTATGCCTAATCTTCTTCATATAATAGTCTCTCATCTGCAGATATCTGAAGAATTCCGATTTTTCTAGTTTAAATTTTCTTCTGTTTACAAAGCTCCCGAGATCTTTTTTTCCGATATTGCCCCATGCTGTGATTCCCTTGTTCACCAGATTTTTGTATCCCCATCTTGCTTAGCCGGTTCAAACTGACTGTCAAATGCTACCCATTTCAATAGTTTTGTCTTCCTTTATATTATACTTTTGTACTATTTTATACCACAGTTCCAAAGTAAATTTAGTGATTGGGTCTATTTGTTTGATTTGCTTATATGCATCTTTATCTCCTATTATGCTTTGTACTGGGAGTCCCTCAATTTCCTTTTCCATTTCTTTCCATTTTGCCTCATATCCTCCGTCGCACCAACATATCTTATTTGTGCTGAGTAGTAATATTCCTTTAGACTCGGTAGGCCCATGCCTCCTTTCTCTTTTGGTAACTGGAGAGTTTTATATTTCACTCTTGGTTTTTTACCTCCCCAAACAAATCTCTATCATCCTGTCCCACTTTGAGAACTGGGCACCAGGAATCTCTGTTGGTAGAGCCTGGAAGAGGTAAAGTAATCTAGGTTGTATGCTGATTTTGAGTCTCAATTTTTGAATTCAGATCCATATTTAAGATTGACAATCTATCAATATCTTTATTTCTTGTTCCAACCTATCATAGTTTGCTTTATAAATTTTGCTTAGATCTTTAGGTATTTTCACTCCAAGGTATTTTATTTCTTTTTGTTTCCAGTTTAGTTTGATCTTATCAGTTATCTGGTTTAGAGGGTTATAGTGGAATGTCAGTATTTGTTTTTATGTTTATCTTGTATCCTGATAATTTTCCAAAATTTTCTATCAAGTTCATCATTTCCATTATTGATTCATCTGGTTGTTCAAGGTAAACTATAATATCGTCTGCAAATAGCCCAATCTCGTGTTCCGCTCCCTTTATTGTTACACCTTTTAATTTCTTATTTTGTTGTATCGCTTGAGCCAGTGGCTCTATGAACAAAGCAAACAAGGTGGGCGATAGGCAGCATCCCTGCCTAGTTGATCTTTGTATATTTACTTTGTTAAGCTACCGTTTATCTTGATTCTTGCCACAGGTTTTTGATAGTGTCTTTATGCATTGTACTGATTTTTCGTTAAATCCAAAGCGTTCCAGCACACTATATGGGAATTTCCAGTTAACCCTATCAGATGCTTTTTCTGCGTCTAAACTCATTATTACTGCGCTTTTCTTTTCTTTATGTATTTGATTAACTATATGTATTGTTCTCCTGATATTGTCATGTGTTTGGCGTCCCTCTATGAAACCAGTTTGATCATCTTCTATCAATTCCGTCAAGAATGTCTTTATTCGTTTACATATAATTGTTGTATATATTTTATAATCCACATTTAATAGAGATTGGCCTATAGTTTCTGCATTGTTCTCTTTCCCTGGCTTTAAAATAACTGAAATAATGGCTTCGTTCCATGATGGAGGTATTTTGTTGTTGTTCAATGTCCAATTAAATGACTTTAGGAGCTGTGGCTTGAGTTCTTCTATAAACAGTTTATAAAACTCAGAGGGGTACCCATCACTACCTGGTGATTTACCGTTTTTAAGTGACTTAATCACATCTCTAATCTCTTGTGGTGTTATTTCTGCTGTTAGCTTTTCATTTTGTTGATTTCCTATTGATGGCAAGTCCAATGTGCATAGAACTTTTTTAATATCCTTAGTATTTGTTTCTTCAGGTTGCGAGTATAGTTCTTGATAGAAATTATGGAATATTTCTTCGACGTTTTCTGGGTTAACTGTGGTTTTAGTTGTGATGGGGTCTTTAATCTTATATACATTATTCATTGTTTGTTGTTTTCTTAACCGTTTTGCCAGCAGTTTTGTGGCTTTTGGCCCTGTTTCATAATATTTTTGCTTTAGATATCTATTTTTCCTTTCAATTTCATCTATTTGTGCTTCTTTTCTTTATTTTTTCTTCTTTAATTTCTTCGTATATTTTTGGGTCATTTGTGCTTTGATGATTACGTTGTAGTTCCCTCAGTCTCGCACATCTTTGTTCATTACCTCTTAACACGGCTTTTAGTGCATCCCATAGTATTGTTGGGTCCACTTCTTCATTGTCATTCTCTTGGATATACTCGTTTGTTTACTTTTTTTTTCCACAATATTTTTATTGAACCTTTTTTACAAACATAACACAATCAAACACTAACAGTAAAGTAATAAAAAAAAAATGTACTAAAACACACCAACAACCACTAACAGGAACAGGTCTTCAACAATGCTCCTCTGTTTAGTCTAGGCAATCCATTACATAAGTATACATATTATACATTCACCAGTTTGGAATTTATAAGGTCCACACACATCATTCACCTTCTTCAAAAGTTATGTTTAAATTCTTTACATAATCAATAAAAGGTCTCCATATATTCTCAAACACAGTTTCCTTTGATTTCAGTATGTATGTTATTCTTTCTAGTGGAAGGTTTGTTAACATCTGTCTTAACCAGTGAGTCACATCTGGTCTGAGTCTTTTTCCACAATAGTGCAATACATTTTTTGGCGTTAAGCAAACTGAGGTCTATGAATGCTCTTTCACTTTTATTAAAGTTGTGCTTTTCTGGCTGCAGACCCAACAAAAACAATTTAGGATTCAATATGATTTCGTTTGTTTACTTTTATTCTTTCTTTCATTTTCTCATCATTTAACAGTCCTACATTAAGTTTCCATGTTTGTCGTTTTCTATTGTTTAAATATATTTCCATGTATATAGGATTACGATCTGATATTTCTGCCCCTCCAGTCCGACAATTTCTAACCCTGTCTGTCACCTTCATTCATAAGGAAGTAATCTATTCTAGAGTGTACTTTATGGACTGCTGAATAATGTGTATAGTCTTTTTCGAGTGGGTGCAGGTCCCTCCATATGGCTACCATACCCATTTCTGCCAGTGAGGTTCTTATGAACTTTGTTACATGTTTTTTTGTCTTAACACTTGTTGTGTCAACTTCATGATCCATGACAGCATTCAAGTCTCCTCCACAAATTAGGACTCCTTCACTGTGTGTGGCTATGAGATCAGATGTTGAAAAAAAACCTTTGTCACTTTCTGGTGGGGCATAGATGTTCACTAATGTGATCTGCATACCATCTATTCTTCCCTTTATTATTACATACCTGCCTTCTTTATCCTGGATTTCTTGTTCACATTCAAATTGTATTTTATTTGAAATTAGTATCATAACCCCCCTTTTTTTTTTTTCCACAATATCTTTATTGAACCTTTTTTTTTTTTTTAACAAACATGATACAAACAATCAAACACTAACACTAAAGTACTACAAAAAAAAAAAAATGCACTAAAAACACCAACAACCACCAACAAAATCAAGTCTTCAACAATGCTCCTCTGTTTAGTCTAGACAATCCAATACATAAGTATACTTATTATGTTCACCAGTTTGGAATTTACAAGGTCCACACACATCATTCACCTTCTTCTTCAAGAGTTATGTTTAAATTTTTTACATAATCAATAAAAGGTCTCCATATATTCTCAAACACAATTTCCTTTGATTTTAGTATATATGTTATTCTTTCTAATGGAAGGTTTGTTAACATCTGTCTTAACCACTGAGTCACATCTGGTCTGAGTCTTTTTCCATAATAGTGCAATACATTTTTTGGCATTAAGCAAACTGAGGTCTATGAATGTTCTTTCACTTTTATTAAAATTATGCTTTTCTGGGTACAGACCCAACAAAAACAGTTTAGGATTCAATATGATTTGTTTTGAGATTATTTTTTCAATTGTTACCCTCACCTCTTCCCAAAACATTCTTATTAATCTACATTCCCATAAACAATGAAATAGGGTTCCTTTACTTTCCATGCATTTTGTGCATGTATCTGGTATATTTTTGTTATATCTATTTAACTCCTCCGGTGTAACATACATCCGCATTAACCATTTGAAATGTATCAATTTAAGGCGTGCATTTATTGATTTGGTTTGAGCTTCTGTACAAGCCAATTCCCATTGTTCCTCTGAAATTTCAATTTGCAGATCTTCTTTCCAGTAGTTTAATCTTTTCAGTGAATTTTCACTTGAAGATAGTGTCAATGAGTTATAAAACTCTGAAATAATACCCTTTCTTTTACTATCTTTCATCATCATTTTTTCCAAGGATGAATAAATAGGTCGAGTGAGAGCTTTATTTTGATTTGATCGAATAAAGTTTCTAAGTTGAAGATATTTAAAAAAATGTGTTCTATTGAGATTAAATTTGATCCTCAGCTCTTCAAAAGACATTATGTTGTCTGCACATGGCAAATATAAATCCTGAATCTTTTGTATCCCTTTTAAATTCCATACTTTAAATACAGCGTCCGCTCTCCCTGGTTTAAAATATTGATTACCCCATATTGGGCTAAATTGTGACAATAACTGTGGTTCTTTTAAATAGTTTTTAGCTTCACACCATATTTTGATCATATGCTTTACAAATGGATTTTTAACTTGTTTCTGTAATTTTTTTGCCGAATCTGAGTATATGAATATGGGAAGAGGTAAAGGTAAATTGTATGATTCCATTTCAGTCCAGTGAGGGAGATCATTTGATGAAAAATAATATGTCATAGACCTCAGTTGTGCCGACCAATAATACAACATAAAATTTGGACATTTCAGACCTCCACGATCAAATGGTAAATATAATAAAGACAAACGTAATCTAGCCCTCCTGTTGTTCCATATAAATTCCACTAACTTTTTTTTTATTCTTGAGAATAGATCTAAAGGTGGTGATAAGGGAATGTATTGAAATAAATAAAGTATTTTAGGTAAAATATTACTTTTAAGTATATTGATTCTCCCGATCATCGACATTGGTAGTGACATCCATCTCTGAGTTAACTCATTGATATCTGACATTAAGGCTTCATAGTTGACACTGGCGACTGATTCTAGCTTAGGCATAATTTGGATTCCTAAATATTTAAACTGATTTACAACATTGAATTGATTTACCTCAGGGGCTGGGTAATTTCTCTGGGTCTCATTTAGCATTAATATTGAAGATTTAGTTTTATTTATTTTATATCCTGATATTTCCCCAAAATTCTTTATTAAATTCAACAAGGTTGGAATTGATTTTTTTAGATTCGACATAAACAAAATTATATCATCGGCGTACAGGGAGATTTTATGTTCTGTTGGTCCAACTTTAATTCCATATATTTGTGAATGTAAACGTATCGCTATCGCTAAAGGTTCAATTGCCATAGTAAACAGTAAAGGTGAAAGTGGACAGCCTTGTCGACATCCTCTATTGATTTTTATTGGTTTTGAAATATTGTTATTTGTTAGGATTTCTGCTGTAGCATTATTGTATATTATTTGAACCCATTTTATGAAATTATTTCCAAGTCCAAACCTTTGTAGGACTTCAAAAAGAAAGGGCCATTCAACTCTATCAAAGGCCTTTTCGGCGTCCAATGATAGGAGAGCTGTATCCGGTGCTTCTTTATTAAAATAAATAATATTAAATAGTCTTCTTACATTATGGAAGCCTTGTCTACCCTTTATAAAGCCATTCTGATCTCGATTAATAATATTTGGTAAAATTTCTTGTATTCGTCTTGCTAAAATTTTACAGATTATCTTAAGGTCGGCGTTTAATAGGCTTATTGGTCTCATATTTTCACATTTATTAGAGGGCTTACCTGGTTTTGGCAGCAGTATAATTAAGGCATTATTTATGTATGATGGTAAATTATTATTTTGAAATGCTTCTAAAACCATTTCCAAAAAAGGTTTTATTAATTTATTCTTAAATTTTTTATAAAGGTCAACTGGAAGACCATCTGGTCCTGCACTTTTTCCTGATTTCATATTATCAATGGCTAGCCCAACTTCTTCTTGACTAATTTTAGACTCCAATATCTCCCTGTTTTCATTTGGAATACACGGTATAGATAGTTCGTTCAAAAACCCATTTAGTTTTGTTAAATCAGGTTCATTTTTGGTATCATATAATTTTTCATAGTAATCTCTAAAGGCTCTATTAATTTCTAAAGGATCTATAACTACCTGTCCATTACTTATAATACTGGTAATTGGTGTTTTAATTTCCAATTGTTTAATCTGCCATGCTAATAATTTTCCTGATTTTTCACCTTGTTCATAAAAAGATTGTTTCAATCTTAGAAGACTCGAGGCAGCTCTATTCGCTGATTTTTTGTCGTATTCAGCTCTCAAAATCAGTAATTCATTCTCCAACCTTGGGTCACTTCCTGCATACACTTTTTCCTGAAGATTTTTTATTTTATGTTCCAATTTAGCTCTCTCCTCTCGAGTCTTCTTAGATTTTGATCCTGTATAACTAATAATATGCCCCCTAATAAAAGCTTTGAAAGCCTCCCACTTTACACATGCTGATGTTTGTGTAGTATTGATGTCAAAGAACTCGTCTATCTGTTTTTCTATATACTTGACAAATTCCTCATCCTGAAGCCATTTATGCTGAAATTGCCATCTTCCTGATTCCTTTGTCAATTTTTTATCTACATATATTAGACAACAGGGTGCATGATCAGAGATCACGATGTTATCATAAAAGCAGTTTTGAATCTTGGACCTTAATTCTGTGGAAATCAAAAAATAATCAATACGTGAGAATGTCTTGTAGGTACTGGAATAACAAGAATAGGCTTTAACTTGTGGTTTCATTTCTCTCCATAACAATCAATAATAATAACAATAATAAATAATAAATAATAATAATAAATAATAATAAATAATAATAACAATAATAAAGATAACAATCTCAATTCTTTCATAAAATGATTAATAGTCATCCTACATCCAATGTGCGTACAGTCCAGTCCTGTTGATCTATCCACACCTGGATTCAATGTACAATTAAAATCCCCTGCTATTATATGTTGCCCTGTAAGTGATGATAAGATGAGAAATAAATTAGCAAAGAACTTCTGATCATCTATATTGGGACCATATAAGTTCACAAGATTTATATTTTCTAATAGCAAAGAACCTTGAATGATTACATATCTTCCAAATTTGTCTCCAATTACATTTTTCACTTGAAAAGGAACTGATTTATGTATGAGAGTCATAACTCCCCTGGCTCGGGATGAAAATGAAGAGGTGAATACACTTCCCTGCCATCTACTCCTAATTCTTTTAACATCCTCCTCTATCAGATGAGTTTCTTGTAAAAACACAATTCTTGAACCCATGTCCTTTATTTTATTCATAACTTGTTTAAGTTTTTTTAAATTTTGTAGACCTCTGCAATTCCATGAAGTTAAATTAAGATTAACACTTTGGTCCATGATCAATAGAGAGTTTGGGATTACCTTGCAGTGTAAACATGCTCATACAGAGAAGCAAAAACATGAGTGGTTGAACATTCATCCTACAAACTACACACAAACAAATTCCCCCTTCCCACACTTGTGGCAAACCCCCCAAAATCAAAAGAAAAATTCTGTCTCCCGATATAGCCATCGACCGTTCCACACCCACGGGGAACAGCCTAAGCCACTCCTTCTTCATCCTCCCAATCACCCTAACTCTACTACTTTTAATGACGTAACATTAACTCTCCTCTGTAGTTTTCCAACTTAACTCCAAAATTTTTAACAACTTTGTACATCATAGTTTTTTTTTTTGTTTGTTTTGTTTTTGTTTTGTTTTTTTAATATATAATACAATCTATATTTTGTAAACTTACTATTTACTTCAAGTCAGTCAGATGCCTGTGCAAATGCTTAATTATTCTACCTTATATTTTGTTCATGCTTAGCTCCCACCAGTCTCTTCTTCTTCTTTGATCTTCTTGATGAACTCCTGCGCCTCCTCTGGGGTCTTGAAGATGTGGGTTCTGCCCTCATACGTGGTCAGCAGTCTCGCAGGATAGATTACACCATGACGAATCCCAAGGTTGCGCAGCTCCTTACGTACGGGATCAAACTGCTTCCTCAATTGCTGGATTCCTGTGGCCAAATCTGGGTAGAACCGCACCTGCTGGTCCTGGTGTTTAATCTCTCCTTTAGCACGTGCAGCGTTGAAGATCTTCATCCTGTCTCTGTTGCTAAGAAACTTCATAATTAAGGTCCTCGGCGGTCCGTTATCTCTCCGTGGGCCAATACGATGTGCTTTTTCCAGAACCACTGCTGATTGCAACTCCTCGCTGCCCAGCACCTCCGGAATCCACTTTTCCAGAAAGGAACATACGTCCCGACCTTCTGATTCCTCTGGAAGACCCACCAGCCTCAAATTATTCTGTCTCGACCGAGATTCCAAATCCAAAATATTATCTTCCAGAGATTTATTTTTTTTTTCCAAAGTGCGCACCTTTAATTGAAGACGGGTGACGTCATCTTCAGCACTAGCGAGACGGAGCTCCATCTGCGCCGTTCGTTCTACACAGTCACCCAATTCCTTTCTTATTCCTTCCAACGCTGTCATAATCCCATCAAATCTAGAGGAAAAGTCCGCTCTCATTGAACTCATGGCAGCCATCAGCGCATCTGCGCCATTCCCCGCAGAAATCGCACCGCCGCCAGCTTCCTCCGCCATATATGGAGCCTTGTTTGCTGCGTCACAGACCTGAAAGTCCGTTAATTTGGACTGTTTCGGCGGCTCGCTTTTTCCTTTTCCTGGTTTTCCAGCCTTAGGCTTCGCCGACATATCCTCGCTCAAATGCTGGGATACGTTCTGTCCCAAATGAGAGAGTTATTTGCCGATTTTTTTCTCCAGGAGCAGAGCAGAGCGAGACACGTCCGTCCTACGTGGCAGCCATAACCGGAAGTCCCCATAACCCCCCTTTTAGTTCCTCCCTTAAATGAGCTGTAGTAGGAGTTCTTATAGCCAAATCTCTTTAGTTTCTCATGTTCTGTCTTGCTCAAATGTCTCTTGCATAAATATAATTTTGGCTTTTTTCTTCTTGAATTTTCTTATTATTCTTTCCCTTTTAACAGGTGAGTTCAGACCATTCACGTTTAGTGTCATTATCTTAAGATTTTTACCCATATTCATGTTTTTCCATTTTTTTTTAACTTGTGCTCCTAACCCCTTTAACATCAAAACTAACACATATTTATATAAAAACACACTAACGAATCTTGACCTCCGTACTTTGGGCCTTTCTTCTGCCCACTGGTTCCTGTTGGTGGGTGGAGGGAATGTCCTCACCGAGTGAGGGTCCCTCCCTAGACCTGTATTTACTATCCAAGTAATAGTCATTAGTCTAGAAATGTCCAACAAAAATCACTTAAACCTCTCCTCGCCGTTTGTTTCTCTTTTACCTTGTCTTCTTGGCCTTCATTTCTTCTGTGTCTTTGTTAATCTTTATGATCTAGGCTTTCAGTTGAAAGCCTTGCAGCTTTTCCTGGGCCCGCTGCGCCACGTCTCTCCCCCGTCTTCTGCCGCTCACTTGTCTCCACTCCAGCTGTCATGAGTTCAGTGCCGCCGCTGCTCCAGCTCCTTCCTCCGGTACGCTCACCACAAAGCCTCGCTCCGTCAAGTCCCGCGTTGCCTCACTGGCTGTGTTGTATGTCTTCACGCCGTCCTCCCAATGAATCCTCATCTCCGTTAGCGGTGTTTGGAATATAATTTTTTTTTCTCTTTCAGCGTTTTTTTAATGTTGGCATATTTCTTAAGCTGCTGCACAATTTCTGTCGGCTAGTCATGATCAAAGAATATCTGTTTGTCGCCGATTCGTATCTCCCCCCCCCCCCCCCCCACGCTTGTGTCAGGATTCTTTCCTTTGTCATATTTCAGAAAGTTCACCACAACTGACCTGGGTGTAGAGTTTGGGTTCGGGTTCTGTGCCGAGGCTCTGTGCGCTTGTTGAATCTGCAGATCCGCTTCACCGGGCAGCTCAAGCTCTTTTTTTAAGAAATGATCCATGAATTTCGTCATCGAGTTGCCTTCAATGCCCTCCGGGATCCTGAAGATGCGTATATTGCTCCGTCTGGACCTGCTCTCCAGGTCGGTTATTTTTTCCTGCATCTTCTGTGTTTGCGTCGTCTGGGTCTGCAGCCGCTCGCTTGCCTCGGTCTTCCAGTCTTCCAACTCCGATATTCGAGCCTGTGCTTCTGTCATACACGCCCGTTGAGAGCGCAGCTCCTCCATGTTTTCTGTTAGCTTGCGCTCCATTTCTCTTCAGAGGCCCATAATTTCCTCAATCTTTTTTCAGCTCTTCCTTAAGAGCCGCTAAATCCTGTTGGGGTTGCCGCTTGAAGTCTTTTAACTCTTTACCTAAATTGGCGATGCCAGTGTTCATGGTATCGAGTTTGGCGTCCTCCATTTTCCCTGCTGCAGTCACCTCGTTTTTTTGGGCCTCGTGTTCAGCGATTTCTCCTGTTGAAGAGGGATTCTTTAATTTTACCCTGCTCTTGTCCGTGTGCCCGGCTCCTTCGTGTTTTCATCCCTTGGTTTATTGATCAGTTTGTCGAGTTGGCCATTTACCAATGATTTTTAATCCGACTAGGGAGAGCTCTCTGTTTAAGCGTTATGTCTCTCTGCCATCTTCCCGGAAGTCTCCGTCTTCAGACATTTTTAACACGTCCCTGAAGTCATGCCACGTGCCGACCTGCCTCAAAACCACTACCATCGTCCCTGTCCCCAAGAAGCCACGGATCACTGGACTTAACGACTACAGACCTGTAGCGCTCACCTCTGTAGTCATGAAGTCCTTTGAGCGCCTAGTCCTGCCCCACCTCAAGACCATCACCACTCCCCTCCTGGACCCGCTGCAGTTTGCCTACAGAGCCAACAGGTCTGGACGACGCAGTTAACCTGGCCCTCCACTCCATCCTGCAGCACCTGGACTCCCCGGGAACCTATGCCAGGATCCTGTTTGTGGACTTCAGCTCTGCATTCAATACCATCCGCCCCGCTCTGCTCCAGGACAAGCTGTCCCTGCTCAACATGCCTGACTCCCTCTGCAGGTGGATCACCGACTTCCTGACGGACCGAAGGCAGCATGTGCGGCTGGGAAAGACTGTCTCAGACTGTTAGCATCAGCACCGGATCACCCCAGGGCTGTGTACTTCCCCCCTGCTCTTCTCCCTGTACACCAACTCCTGCACCTCCAGCCACCAGTCTGTCAAGCTGATCAAGTTTGCAGACGACACCACCCTCATCGGGCTCATCTCCAACGGCGACGAGTCCGCCTACAGGGAAGAGGTGGCCCAGCTGGTGTCCTGGTGCAGCCACAACAACCTGCAGCTGAACGCTCTGAAGACGGTAGAGATGATCGTGGACTTCAGAAAAGTCACAGCCCCTCTGCCCCCCCTTACCCTCACAGACTCTCCCATCACCACTGCGGATTCCTTTCGCTTCCTCGGCACCACCATCACCCGGGACCTCAAGTGGGAGCCGACCATCAGCTCCCTCATCAAAAAGGCCCAGCAGAGGATGTTCTTCCTGCGGCAGCTGAGGAAGCTCAAGCTACCCACCAAGATGTTGGTGCAGTTCTACACAGCCATCATAGAGTCCATCCTCACCACCTCCATCACCGTGTGGTACGCAGGAGCCACTGCCAGGGGCATACTAAGACTGCAGTGCGTTGTGCGCGTTGCTGAGCAGGTGATCGGCTGCAAGCTCCCATTCCTCCAGGACCTGTACATCTCCAGGACCTGGAGGCGTGCAGGTCGGATCATAGCTGACCCTTCACACCCTGGACACGCACTGTTTTCCCCTCTCCCCTCAGGTAGAAGACTTCGGTCCATTCAGACTAAAACCTCCCGCTACATGAACAGCTTCTTCCCCTCTGCCATCAGACTGCTGAACACTAAGTGACTTATTAGACTCTCGTGCACTACGTACAGCAGCTCAACCGGACTCATGATAATTATCACTGTTTTCTTTTGCACTACCGTCTGCACTATGTGGAACTCCACAATATCTGCTGCTTGTTAATATATTTAATAATTGCATAGATTAGTATTACTCATTCATATTCTACATTTTATTGCATGCATAGTTTTTTTATTTTTATCTTTAGTGCTACTCCATGTTTAATGTTGCAGCATTGCACCGAGACAAATTCCTAGTTTGTGTACTACATGAACAATGGCAATAAATCTCATTCTGATCGTGGAGGTGTGAAATGTCCAAACGTTATGTTGTATTACTGGTCAGCACAACTGAGGTCTGACATATTTTTCATCAAATGATCTCCCTCACTGGACTGAAATGGAATCATACAATTTACCTTTACCTCTTCCCTTATTCATATACTCAGACTCGGCTAAAAAATTACAGAAACAAGTTAAAAATCCTATTGTAAAGCATATGATCAAAATATGGTGTGAAATGAAAAAATATTTAAAAGAACCACACTTAATTGTCACAATTTAGCCCAATATGGAGTAATCAATATTTTACACCAGGGAGAGCGGATGCTGTATTTAAAGTATGGAATTTAAAAGGGATTCAAAAGATTCAAGACTTATATTTGTCACGTTCAGATAATGTCTTTTGAAGAACTGAGGATCAAATTTAATCTTAATAGAACACATTTTTTTAAATATCTTCAGCTTAGGAATTTTATTCGATCAAATCAAAATAATGCTCTCACCTGACCTACCTATTCATCCTTGGAAAAAATTTTGACGAAAGATAGTAAGAGGGTATTATTTCAGAGTTTAATTCATTGACACTATCCTCAAGTGAAAAAAAGTCAAGAAGTCAAAAAAAGACCTGCAAACTGAAATTTCAAAGGAACAATGGGAAATGGCTTGCACAGAAGCTCAAACCAAATCAATAAATGTACATCTTAAATTGATACATTTTAAATGGTTAATGCGGATGTATGTTACACCGGTGGAGTTAAATAGATATAACAAAAACATACCGGATACGTGCACAAAATGTATGGAAAGTAAAGGAACCCTATTTCATTGTTTGTGGGAATGTAGAAAAATTAGAATGTTTTGGGAAGAGGTGAGTGTAACAATTGAAAAAATAACTTCAAAACAATTCATATTGAACTCCAAACTGTTTTTGTTGGGTCTGTATCCAGAAAAGCATAACTTTAATAAGAGTGAAAGAACATTCATAGACCTCAGTTTGCTTAATGCCAAAAAATGTATTGCACTACTGTGGAAAGACTCATAGACCAGATGTGACTCAGTGGTTAAGACAGATGTTAACAAACCTTCTACTAGAAAGAATAACATACATACTGAAATCAAAGGAAAATGTGTTTGAGAATATATGGAGACCTTTCATTGATTATGTAAAGAAATTAAACATAACTTCTGAAGAAGGTGAATGATGTGTGTGGACCTTGTAAATTCCAAATTGGTGAATGTATAATATGTATACTTATGTAATGGATTACCTAGGCTAAACAGAGGAGCATTGTTGATGACTTGTTTTTGTTAATGGTTGTTGGTGTTTTTAGTACATTTTTTTATTTTATTTTTAAATTACTTTAGTGTTTGTGTCATGTTTGTTAAAGGTTCAATAAAAAATTGTGGGAAAAAAACTGCATTGTTTGGTGTTGTTTTGATGGCTCCAATGCACAGGCAACTGTCTATTTTTTTTTCCAGAGTTGTCTTTGCTGCTGCTCCATAAACATGCATCCATAGTCTGTTGTCAATCTTATCAAATTGAATAAAATGGGCATTCGTGGTAGGATGTACAGTATAATTGGATCATGGATTTTTTAACACAGGAAAATTGGGGTTAAAGTAGGATCAGAAGTTTCTAAGGACTTTGAAACGGAAAATGGTGTTCCTCAGGGGAGTGTGATAAGCCCAACTTTATTCAACATAATGATTAATGACATGTTTGGGGATCAAGAGGAATCCATCAAAACAGCACTATATGCAGATGATGGAGCCATGTGGACAAGGAAGAAATGAGAAATTTGTGTTCAAAAACATCAGGAAAGCAATGTAGAAAGTGGTCGAGTGGGGATTTAAATTTTCAAACAGTAAAACCTGCTATGATTGTCACAAAAACACAGAACTGGTACAGAACCATTGACATTATACAATCAACTAACTACTAACTAACCTGCACTTATATAGCGCTTTTCTAGTCACAAAGACCACTCAAAGCGCTTTCATTAATACTAACCCTCTATTCTAAGGGACTATAGGAAGCATATCTAGGGACAATTTAGAACAGCCAATTAACCTAACATGCATGTTTTTGGCATGTGGGAGGAAACCGGAGAAATCCCGGAGTAAACCCACGCAACACGGGGAGAACATGCAAACTCCACACAGATCACTGTTGGTCGGGGGCTGGGATCGAACCCATGATCCCACGATCCCCACAATCTCCCGGCCAAGGGTAAACTGTGCTGCCGCAGTGCTAACCACTGCGCCACCGTGCAGCCCAATAGAGAAAGCGAGTTCCAATATCTAGGATTGTGTTTTGAGAGTTCATGTTGAAAATCTGGAAACAAAGTGCAAAAAAAGTCATTAATCTCATAAAAGCTGTAGCTGGACATGAATGGGGTGCAGATAACAGGCATTAATTGACATTTACAGGGCACTGTAAATAGGCTATGGATGCATGATTTATGGAGCTGCAGCATAGAGTGCTTCGCCTGTGCATTAGAGCCATCAAAACACCAAACAATGCAGTTTTAATAGAAGCAGGAGAAATGCCACTGGATTTGAGAAGAAAGTCTTATCATACTGGGTCAAGCTGAAAGGAAGTGAGGAAGAGAATATTTCTAAAATAACATGACTGCTGGGAATATTCTAACTTCCAGGGACACGGGTTTGGGTGCACAATTGAAAGAAAAGCCAGAATGTAAGGACTATACACTATTGCTATAGCTAACACCAGTCCAGTGAGCTGGCGTTTTGACCTTTTTTTTTGTTGCTGCCGCTGGAGTGTGAACCTACTCATGAGAAATAAGGGGAATTTGTCAGTAGTGGCTGGTGTAGCTGGTGTAGCAATTGGCCTCTCGCCCCTCGCGCTTTGACCTTTTTTTGTTGCTGCCGCTGGAGTGTGAACCTACTCGTGAGAAATAAGGGGAATTTGTCAGTAGGGGCTGGTGTAGCTGGTGTAGCAATTGGCCTCTCGCGCTCAGGAAAACAAAGGGATTTCTCCCACGTGTTTTTTTTTTTTTTTTTTTTTTCCTACGATCGGATTCAGCGATCATCGGCTGGGAAAATGGGTCCCAAGACAGCTTTGCAAAATGAAGATGAAATAAAAAAAGCGCTGGATTTCTTGGCGGAAGAGATTTCCGCTGTAAAGGCACAGCAAAGAAGCATCCTGGACCTAATGGAGGAGATTAAAGCGCTGCGGAACCAGAACGCTGAGAAAGACAGGAGGCTGGCGTATCTGGAGAGCAGAATGGCTGAAATGGACCAGAGCTCTCGGGCGAACGACGTGATCATCACGGGGCTCCACATCAAACCCCGATTATACGCGAGAGCAGTGGCCGCAGACAGCAGTGGAAGTCAGCTGGATGAGGAATCCGCTGAGCAACAAGTGGCGGCCTTCATGCAGGCCAAAGGAATCCAGCTGGACTGCAACAACATAGTCCTGCCACCCTCTGCCCAGGAAAAGCAGCGACAAACCGGCTGTGATCATGAGGTTTGTGAACAAAAAACAGACTGCGCTACTGAAACAAGGTAGGAAGCTAAAAGAAACATTTACATTAACGAGCACCTCATGAAGGAAAACACAGAAATAACCAGGAAAGCAAGATACCTGAAAAAGCAGAAAAAGATTCAAAACACCTGGACATCAAACTGTAAAATATACATCAGATTAAACGGATCACCTGAAGAAGCCAAGGTCATTAACATCCGTAATATTATGGAACTGGACAATTATCAATGAATATTATGAACTGGAGTCACAGCAACAATTCAGACAACTGTAGGACACTGAAGGATTTTACTCATCTGCAAAAAACATTCAACAACATGAATCAAAAAATCAACAAACGGGGACAACAGGAACTGAAAGTTTTTGAATACACAGATCACAACCCACAGGACATAGAATATGACATAGACCCTGATAATTTATTTAGCTCCATCAATAATGACTGTAATTACTACACAGATGAACAGGTTAACACAATGGTCACATCTGATTTCAATATTTCTATGATCCACTTCAACAGCAGGAGTCTCTATGCAAACTTTAATAACATTAAAGATTATTTACACCAGTTTAAAGAGCCCTTCAATATTGTGGCAATATCAGAGACGTGGCTCAGTGAAGAGAAAGGAGTGGATTTTACCATGGATGGCTATGAACTAAATTATATAAATAGAAAAGTGAAAAAAGGAGGAGTTGCAATTTTTGTTGACAAGAGCTTGAAATACAAGGTTGTTGAAAATCTGTCAGTAACTGTGGATGATTTATTTGAATGTATTACAATAGAAATCTGTCTGGACAATGTGAAGAATGTAGTAGTGAGCTGTGTATATAGAACACCTGGATCAAACATTGACTTATTTAAGGACTGGATGGAAAAAATGTATGCAAAACTAACTCATAAAGTTATGTTCATCTGTGGGGATTTCAATATAGATCTGATGAACTCAAAACAACATAGTTTGACAGAAGAATTTATCAACACAATGTACAGTATGGGTTTACATCCAACAATTACCAGACCTAGCAGAATCACGTCACACAGTGCCACACTAATAAATAACATATTCACAAACATTATGGAAAATAATATCAGGAGTGGGCTTTTATTGAATATCAGTGACCACCTGCCGATTTTTGTCTATCAATGTGATTATAGGAAGAAAAAGTATACCAAAAATATTAAATATAAAAGAATAAGAACCGAAGAATCAATGCATTTACTGACAAAGGAATTATTAATACAAGACTGGAAGATAGTTTGATGAAAATGACATAGAGCATATGATAAATTTTTACAAATACTTCAATCATTGTACAATAAATACTGTCCTATAAAACAATACAGTGACAGACAACAAAAAAAAATATTCCTTGGGTCACCAAGGGGTTAATAAATGCATGTAAAAAGAATACATTATATAAACAATTCATTAAATGCAGAATGGTGGAAGCTGAGATCAAATATAAAAGATACAAAAATAAGCTTACTAATATAATGAGGACCTGTAAGAATATTACAGCAGAATACTAGAGGATAACAAAAATAAAAGGAATATGGCAAGTACTCAATGGGATTATTAGTAATCGTCCTAAGAATGCAAATTATCCAGAATATTTTATCGAAAATGGCAATTTGATAAATAATATGGAAGATGTGGTCAGTGGTTTCAATAAATTTTTTGTAAACGTTGGTCCTGAATTAGCAAAATCAGTAGTGACACCAGAAACAAACTACAGTGGTTCTGTGAATGAAATAGAAGAGAGAAATCCAAACAATCTTTTTGGGTGCAGTTACTGAAAAGGAAATTATCGAGACTGAGTAAATTTAAGAACAAAAAATCAACAGACTGGAATGAAATTGACATGACAATAGTGAAAAAAGTAATTGAGGGAATTGTTAAGCCACTCACCCACATCTGTAACCTGTCATTTCAAACTGGTACATTTCCAGACAAAATGAAAATGGCAAAAGTAATACCTCTATACAAAACAGGAGACAGTCATCGCTTCACAAATTACAGGCCAGTCTCTTTACTCTCTCAATTCTCCAAAATACTTGAAAAAATCTTCACTGAGACTGGATGATTCACTGAAAAACACAACCTCCTTACAGATAGCCAGTATGGTTTTAGAGCAGATAAATCTACATCTTTGGCACTGATCGAACTTACTGAAGAAATTACTAGTTGTATAGATAAAAAAAAAAATAAAAATGTTGCTGTAGGAGTATTCATAGATTTAAAGAAAGCTTTTGACACCATTGACCACAGAATACTACTAAGGAAACTGGAAAGGTATGGGATAAGAGGGGTTGGACTGAGTTGGGTGGAAAGTTATTTAAGTAACAGACAACAATTTGTACAAATTGGAGAGCACAAATCACCCTTCATGGACATCACTTGTGGTGTGCCCCAGGGGTCAGTTTTGGGACCCAAACTCTTTATTTTATACATAAATGACATATGCCAAGTATCAAAAATTCTGAAATTTATTTTGTTTGCGGATGACACAAATATCCTCTGCACTGGTGAGAATTTGCAGCAGGTTTTAGAGGTGGTCACAACTGAAATGAAAAAATTAACGCAGTGGTTCAACAAAAATAAATTATCTCTAAATCTAAAAAAAAACAAAGATTATGTTGTTTGGAAATTATAAAATAAATCATGAAATAATGGTAACGATAGATGATACCAGAATAGAAACAGTACAGGAAAATAAGTTCCTGGGGGTGACGCTTGACAATAAAATCTGCTGGAAACCTCACATCAGTCACATCCGGGCAAAATTAGCAAAATGTATAGGCATACTGGGGAAGACAAGACACTTCTTGGACTATAAATCATTGGTCTTATTGTACAATTCACTGTTTTTACCTTATCTTAACTACTGTGTAGAAGTCTGGGGAAACGCCTACAAAACCAACCTACAGTCAATATGCACATTACAAAAAAGAGCTATAAGGATAATAAACAATGCAGGATATAGAGACCATACCAATTCGTTGTTCTTAAAGTCACATGTCATAAAGTTCATCGATTTAGTTAAATTTAAGACAGCACAAGTAATATACAGGGCAATTAATAATCAACTACCAACTAATGTACAAAAAATATTTAAAAAGAGACAATGATCATAATTTGAGGGGAGACTTAAACTTTACAAAACCCAAGATACGTACTACCAAGAAAAATATGTGCATATGTCTGTAGGGTGGATTTGTGGAACAGTCTAGAGCCGGAACTGAAACTATGTACAAACAGAAATCAATTCAAAAAGAGGTATAAGCATCATTTGCTGAAAGGGTATATGTTAGAAGGGTAGTAGTTATATGTACGATTCATTATGTTCACTCTGGGATATTATGGGACACTATGGAATGGTGGGTAGGACAGCACTGTGTATATCTGTGTTTGAGGCTGGTTTTGTTGTATGGACATCATTGTATGTTAGAATGGATGGGTGTTAATGTTGATTTGTAAATGCAGTAAATTTACTTGGGGTCTTAAAGGTGGTAATTTGTATAAAATTCACATGGGTGTATCTATGGAAAAGAGGAGATGGAATTAATAAGTGTTCACTTCTTCCTTCTCCCTTTCGAACAGTGTATAATGTTACTTTATTGCATTTGCCATTTGCTTGTATTTGTTACATTTTTGTGTTCGAAATAAACTATCAGTGTTTCCCCTTGGCTGTTTCCGGGAAAAGTAAACATCCATCTCCTAATGAGGAAAAAGGATTGGCACATGAGTGAAGTTGGTGTTAAAACAAGTATTTACAGTGGGGCAAAAAAGTATTTAGTCAGCCACCAATTGTGCAAGTTCTCCCACTTAAAAGATGACAGAGGTCTCCAATTTTCATCATAGGTATACCTCAACTATGAGACAAAATGAGGGGGGGGAAAAAATCCAGAAAATCACATTGAAGGATTTTTAATGAATTAATCGGTAAATTCCTCGGTAAAATAAGTATTTGGTCAATAACAAAAGTTCATCTCAATACTTTGATTTCTGTCATTGCCAACAAAGGGTATATAACAAATGTTTTCTGTAAGTTTTCACAAGGTTTTCACACACTGTTGCTGGTATTTTGGCCCATTCCTCCATGCAGATCTTCTCTAGAGCAGTGATGTTTTGGGGCTGTCGCTGGGCAACACGGACTTTCAACTCCAAAGATTTTCTGTGGGGTTGAGATCTGGAGACTGGCTAGGCCACTCCAGAACCTTGAAATGCTTCTTACGAAGCCACTCCTTCGTTGCCCGGGCGGTGTGTTTGGGATCATTGTCATGCTGAAAGACCCAGCCACGTTTCATCTTCAATGCCCTTGCTGATGGAAGGAGGTTTTCACTCAAAATCTCATGATACATGGCCCCATTCATTCTTTCCTTTACACGGATCAGTCATCCTGGTCCCTTTGCAGAAAAACAGCCCCAAAGCATGATGTTTCCACCCCCATGCTTCACAGTAGGTATGGTGTTCTTTCTCCTCCAAACACGACAAGTTGAGTTTTTACAATAAAGTTCTATTTTGGTTTCATCTGACCATATGCCATTCTCCCAATCCTCTTCTGGATCATCCAAATGCTCTCTAGCAAACTTCAGACGGGCCTGGACATGTACTGGCTTAAGCAGGGGGACACGTCTGGCACTGCAGGATTTGAGTCCCTGGCGGTGGAGTGTTACTGATGGTAGCCTTTACTTTGGTCCCAGCTCTCTGCAGGTCATTCACTAGGTCCCCCCGTGTGGTTCTGGGATTTTTGCTCACCGTTCTTGTGATCATTTTGACCCCACGGGGTGAGATCTTGCGTGGAGCCCCAGATCGAGGGAGATAATCAATGGTCTTGTAGGTCTTCCATTTTCTAATAATTGCTCCCACAGTTGATTTCTTCACACCAAGCTGCTTACCTATTGCAGATTCAGTCTTCCCAGCCTGGTGCAGGTCTACAATTTTGTTTCTGGTGTCCTTTGACAGCTCTTTGGTCTTGGCCATAGTGGAGTTTTGAGTCTGACTGAGGTTGTGGACAGGTGTCTTTTATACTGATAAAGTTCAAATAGGTGCCATTAATACAGGTAATGAGTGGAGGACAGAGGAGCCTCTTAAAGAAGTTGTTACAGGTCTGTGAGAGCCAGAAGTCTTACTTGTTTGTAGGTGACCAAATACTTACTTTACCAAGGAATTTACCAATTCATTAAAAATCCTTCAATGCGATTTTCTGGATTTTTTTTTTTTTTTCCATTTTGTCTCTCATAGTTGAGGTATACCTATGATGAAAATTGGAGACCTCATCTTTTAAGTGGGAGAACTTGCACAATTGGTGGCTGACTAAATACTTTTTTGCCCCACTGTACCTCAGGAATAATTACTATAACGACTTAATACTGACGGTTCAGAGAACAAAGAGGGCTCTGTTGGAATTGGAGTATACATTCCAGAGTTTAAAGTGACCATCTCAAAAAGACTTCAATACATCCGTGTATACAGCAGAGATGGTGGCAATAATTATTGGTTTGCAGTGGGTGGAGGTGGTCACACCGGACCAGGTGGTGGTGTGCACAGATTCACTTGCAGCTTTAAAAACCATACAGACACTAAAATCTACAAGGGAAGACTTGGTGATTGAGCTATATCAGTTTATTTAGGGTACACAGGGTGGAGGAGATGTTCAGTTTTGTTGGGTTCCTTTACATGAAGGGTTGAAAGGAATGACTGTGCAGACAAATTGACAAAAAGTGCACTTGGGAAATAACTATACCATTGCCTCTTGGAAAAGAAGGGAAAACGGTAATCAAGGATAAAGGAATTGAGCTGTGGCAAAAAAAGATGGGATGAAGATCATAAAGGTCGTAAAATACAAATATCTATTGCAATAAAGAATTATAAAACAAACAGGAGGGAAGACATCATTATGCAAGACTCAGACTGGATCACACAGGGTTAAACGGCACTTTATTCATCATGGGGAAAAGCATAAGGAGTTTTAGAGCAGTTGGTGGCAATAAGAGTTGGTGGTCCCTCCGCCATTTTCCTGGTATCACCTCTCGGCCTTTTGGCTAAGAAGAGCTGGTTGACAGAAGACAAGACGATAAGAATTAAGGCGGCAGATGGACTTTGACAAGTGGAAGGTTGAGATGGCCTTTACATCGGTGTTCGGTTGGCAGTAGGAGCGATTTGTTTGTGGCGGATAGCATAAACTGTACTGAATGTAACATGGCATCTAGCTCTGACGGGCTCGATTAAAAATGAGATGAAGTGGATGGTACCCAGGTCTGCGTGGCGGAAAAGCAAGAGCTAGAAGCTGGTCAGATGAGTGATGTGGGAAGAAGTAACAATGCTAAGAAAACACAAACTAGCCAACATGGGTGGCAGTTGGATGTAGGAAATGAGTGGAAAGTTGTCATTGAGTTCAGTCAGGGTGGGGGGCACTATCACCCTGTTAAGCGAACAAAATCAATTGAAGAAATTGAGAGTTAAAGGTCTGATGCGATTGACATTTTTTTTTAGCATGTTGTGTAAACCCAAGTCATTGTCAATGATCAATATAATATTTACAACTGCGCCTGCATAAACTAGTTATCAAATTGCAGCCACTGACTAGACTGTGGTGCCGCGCACCGAATGAAGGGCGGCACCACCATGACGTAAGCGACAGAACAGACTCCAGTGTTGACTGAAATGATAGCAGCTTTGTAGCTCAGTTTCTCTGGTTTCTTGTTTTAATTTTACGGCTATACCTTTGCATTGTTGCAGGCTTAGATAAACGGCAGGCCGTGAAAGACCACATCACACGCTTCAGCTCCAGCTGTCATAAGCCTCCTCGTGCACTTTTACACAGGAGGAGCGCACGAGGAGGGGAAGGATTAATGGATTTATGTGCAGCTTTGACCTACTTTCTGTGATCGCATGCCGACACTCGCCGGTCCGGCCTCGTCCCCTCTCTCATTATCACCAGCTGATTCAAACTCCCACTGATCGCATTTCCTGGTTCTCGCCCAGGTGCTTCTCATCACACAATCGCCAGCAGTGCGTGTACTTGGTGGCCATTTGCCAGTCACGCTCTGCTGGTCTATAGTATTGTCATCTGTGCTGCTAGTCTGCCAGTATTTTCAGCACTCTCACGACGTGTTAGTCACTCCATGTTTGCCGTGGTTCTGGTGCGTCCTTGAAGCGATGTCGACTCTGGGGCGGACCTGTGGCTAGCACGTCTCCTCTCATTCGTTCTCTGGATGATGCTGGCCCCCGAACGCCATCAGTAAGTGCTTGTGTTTTTTGTATGTATTCACCTTTTTGGGAATTCTTTCTGTATTAAATGTGCTGTGGCGAGCCCTGCACATAAATCCTCGTTACTTCATCCTCCCTCTCCGTGCCCTGCGTAAGAGCGCACGGAGGGTCATGATGAAAGGATTTACGTGTAGAATTCGCCACAGCACATGTATTGAACATAAGAATGATGACAACAGTTCCCAAAAAGGTGAAGACTTACAAAAATAAACACTTACAGTTGGCATTCAGGGCTGACATTGCCCAGCGAACATGAAGAGGAGACGTGTTAACCACTGTTGCGCCCCAGGGCAGACATTGCTTCAAGGGGCGCAACAGAACCACGGCTGTGTGGATTGGCTACTATGTCGTGATAGTGTTGGCAATATTGGCTGGCTGACAACATGGCAGATGATGCACACAAAACATGAACAGTTGACTGTCCAAGAGAGGGCGCGTGGTCAGACCGGCGAATCTTGGAGTGCCCACCTGAAAGTGGGTCAAAACACACACAAAGCACATGTACAAAAACAAGAACTCAAAATATAATCCATAATAAACACGATGCCTGAGCCACAGAATACACTGATTTTATTGAAAAATGGGGTTTAAATAAATTATATTTATGAACAAATTTGTTGCAATATCTGTAACAAAAGAATAACACTCGGTGTTCCCCTGTCATGTGTTTGACGCTGCTGCTGCGGTGGGCATGTGTGCCTCTCCACTGTCAGAGTCTGACTCGCTAGGCACGATGCCCCCAAATTCTTCATTGTCGTCCCATTCTTCGGAACTATAATCGTCTAAAGATTGGACAACACAAACCAATTCCAGACTACATGTGCTGGAACCATTGTTGTTTTCTATTGCTTCCATCCTGTGTACAATGGGCAGCCAAGCGCTGTGTTCTGTCGATGTTGCAACATGGCCGGGGGGGGGGGGGGTCCAGCCACTGATGCAATTGGTGACGTGTTTGACCTGTTTGACTTAGAGCTGCACAGACCAACCTATTCCGTCATATTGTATTGTGTTGAAAAATTAGATGAAGTCAAAAACGTGTCATCAGACCTTTAAGTTTGCAAAGTTCTTAAATATTAACTGGCATGTTAATACATGCATCAAGTGAACAACAGCAAGGGAAAATACTGACAGACATGTCTACAAGGAGAACAAATGAAGGCTTATGTTCCCCTCGTAACAACAAACTTGAGGGGAGTTATATCAGGTGTCCCTTTGAGCATGTCTATGGAAGAAGTGAAAAATGAGATCAAAGGAGGAAAGGTGAAGGATGTGAAAAGGCTGAAGTAGTGTTTCCTCTGGTAACATTTCTCAGTGGCAGCCCGCCTCACCAGAAAATTTACCGCCCCGCCAACAAGGAGATATGTATTTAAGAAAAATGTATGAAGCAATGAATTTCCACAAGCATGCACATGAACAACGCACATGGCCATCATCCGCGTGGCGTTTAGAAGCCCCCCCGCCCACACAAGCTTTCATTCAGTCAGAAAACGAGAATGGAAACATACTGTACATGAATCATACATACATACTTTCTTTCACAGCGGCAGCAGCATCTTCGTGGAAAAGGAGTGAAAACCGGGAAGTCAAACAGCAGAAATGGACTCTATATTTGAAGAGAAACTTTGAAGTCCGCCGTTTCTTCGTTGGTGAAAATCCTGGCACTACCTGTCAGGCGGGAGTGAAACTACAAATGATGGTTGTACACATGCATCAACCGCTTGGCCTGAGTAGATGAAAAAAGTGAGCATGAACAGCACCACGTGCATGCCGGGCTCGTCCAAAGTGTATGCAGACCAAGGTGGACTAGAGGGAAATTGCAGCATGAATAAGGCTTTACAAGGCAGTGTCTCGCTAAGCGTGACTGTCCAACAGAAACATGAGTTTATCCACCTTATTCCTGAGGGTGCCGCTGGAGGAACGATTGTGGACAGAACTTCCGGTTTTGTTTGACCAGTGTAAAATCGGTTTCAGTAGAGTAGCAGGGGCATTTAAAATAGCGTTTTTAAAAGTTTTTCAAATTCATTTTAATGTATAGTCCACATACGTGTTTTCCACTCAAGTGGCAGCTAATTTCAGCACTTGTAGTTTTTGTATTTTGAATGTTTAGTTGTGACACTCCAGAGATAAGCACAGCTCATTCTGTGGCTTCTACAGCAATGAGTACATGCACTGAAAACTAAAGGATTGTTCATGGGAGTGGTGGTACAGACACCAAGACAAGAGCCAGGTATGTTGTCAATTGTATGAATGTCACAGATCTGACGTTTTACCCCGAATTTAAAACACCCAAGCACAGTGTTGAATGGGCGCCGTGCCTGACGAACTGCAGACAACGAGTCAAATCATGACACTTTCTTTGGTTGCTAGCAGCAAAGTTCCAGGAAACCCGAGTGTCTGGTATCATTTTAAAGCTTAGAAATTGTACTTTCTAAAATACCTGTTTTGCGGAAGACCTAACTCCCGACCGATTGAACGTGAGTTTTCATTCTAGCTAAAATGGTTTACATCGTTGACAGTGGCGCAAACTAACGGAGCTACGGTGTATGAGGCCACTTTTTAAGATAACCTTTCCATCCCTCGATAGTCGTGGGAAGTGGTATGATTGTTACTGTTTTTAGGTGCAAGTGGTCGTGTTCCTGCACTTCTGATGCCGAAGTCCTTGTTTTTTTTTTGTTTTTTTTTTTACAAGGAAAAGTGTCCCGTTTCAGTGACAGCCATATGTTCTAAACTAGTACTGGAAATTGCTACCACAATTCACACAAGACACCATGAGACCTAGGAATAAAGTACTTTAAATGCGGGAAAAAAAAATCAGAAGAGGTATGTAAGCACTGGAGGCATTTATCGTGGTTTTAACCTGCTGAAAATGGGAGCAATAACTGAAGAGTTGCTTAGCTAAGAGATGTGGTTAGAATTCGTATGCAGCCAGCATCATATGAAGGGAAAGGCAAGGGGTACTGCTGAATTGCTGAGTATGTACACACATGGACAAAATTGTTGGTGCCCCTCTGTTAATGAAAGAAACTCACAATGGTCACAGAAAAAACTTGAATCTAACAAAAGTGGTAATAAATAAAATTCTATGAAAATTAGGGGTGGGTTCAAAAGATCAATATATCGATATGTATCGATACATGTTTGACTGAGCCGATATCGATCCACAAAATCCGCGGATCGATCTTTTAATATTAATATATTTTAATATAATATTTTTACGTTTGAACGTCTGAGTATAATCGGGTCGAAACCGGGTCAGTCAGCCAGGAACAACGGCCGAGAACCAAAAACAGCTGACGTGCTAACGGAGCTAGCAAGCTAACGGATATGCTAGTTCTTCTTCTGTGGTGTTAAAACGGTTCTCATCCGGCAAGAGTTTCCTGCCGCGCGTGCTTTTTCGTGTTTACACGAGCGGCGATATTAACGTGCGTCTCTTAATTTAGCAACAAAAGTCACCGTAAAGATTGTCAACAGCTTCTGAATATTTTTCATAAATTAAACTTCTGTGTTCCCTGCGGCGCGTGCACACGTCTTTTGTGTTTACATGACGCGGAGTTAATAACGTGCGTCTCTTAATTTAGCAGCAAAAGTCACCGTAAAGACTGTCCTCAACAGCTTCTGAATATTTTTCATAAAGTGGGGATAAACGGACTTTTACTCCGTGCAGCGCTGTGTTGGAACATCAAGTTGACGACTGATAAAGGGAAAATGCAGAGACTGAAACCCGTGAAGCAGAGACTTGGAGCTGCTGAGACTGTAAGTATAATATTTGTTTTAACGTTTATGTCGTCAATTAATAATTTATCTGGCATGATGGTTTCTTTTACAAACTATGGACACAGAACTGTTGGTTAAGCGCTGTGAATAAATGCAGAATTAAGGTGTATTTTATGAAATTATGGACTTCTGCCACTTAAGCAATGTGAAGAGAATAAATCACAAAATTAATAAAGGCTGTAGTACAACAAGCTATTGTTACTCAGTAGAACTAAATTGAAATGAACAAACCTTCTCAGGAAATGAACTGAAACCCTTTTCCAACATTGAAAGTTAATTTGTAGTTAAAATATTAAAAAAAAACCTAAATTATTAAACCCTACTGTGGTGTGGGGATCTAAAAATATGAATGTTAATTTTACTGTGAAATCTATTCTTTTTATCTGCCTTCAGATGTGTGAAGACTGGAAGCTTCATTCTCACTGAGACCTTCTGAAGGTCAGAGGTGGTCAGTGGAGGAGCATCCCTGCTTCATGTGGATTTCAGCACAGAAGAAGACCTTCAAGATTCAAGGAGGTGCTGCCATCATTTTCTCCACACTAACATGCATTCAGTGCAATTTAGTTGTTGGAATGACAAATTCTTTTATTTCTTTTTTTAAAGTTCTCAGCAAGAACACAATATTGGTCTTTTTTTTTTTTTTTTTTTTTTTTTTTTTTTTACAATTTTACTGAGCATTTAATTCTAAATAAATCACTTTTTAACAAGAAATTTTTGGCAATCCTGTACTTTTCTTGTGGTGTTACATAGAACAGCATCACTGTAAACTATGGAAAAAGCAGCTGCTTTAAAATCTGTACTTCCTCACACAACTTTTGAGTGCAAAAAAACTCTAAAAGTGCCATAACTTTTTGGAAAAGCTCCCACAAATCCAGGCTTTTTGGGCCACAACAATCACAAAGACAGCTGACAAAATCCTGGAGGGACTGAAATACAATGAGATTATGAATGCATGGTTCATGCATTGAATTTGTTTACTTACTCTGGGTGGTGAACTTGACACGACACACCCTTTGCACTAAAGAAAGCACCTGTGAGCACTTTATGAAATGATAAGTTAAATAATAAAAAGTGCATTATGTAACTGATTTTGGGTCAGTTCTATATGTGATAATTTATGTATTAACAAAGTTAGAAGATTCTTGGTACAATTTGCAGCATTAGGTCTCAAAGATTTTTGTTTCATGGGAAGTAAAATGGCTATTAAAAATGGTAATTCCCCAGATCGAATCGGGATTGAATCGGAATCGAATCGATTCTGGAAATTAGGGATCGTTCCCAGCCCTAATGAAAATTAACCAATGAAAATCAGACGATGCTTTTGAATTGTGGTTCAACAGAATTATTTTAAAAAAACAAACTCATGAAACAGGCCTGGGCAAAAATGATGGTACCCTTAACTTAATATTTTGTTGCACAACCTTTTGAGGCAATCACTGCAATCAAACGATTTCTGTAACTGTCAATGAGACTTCTGCACCTCTCAGCAGGTATTTTGGCCCACTCCTCATGAGCAAACTGCTCCAGTTGTCTCAGGTTTGAAGGGTGCCTTCTCCAGACGGCATGTTTCAGCTCCTTCCCCAGATGTTCAATAGGATTTAGATCAGGGCTCACAGAAGGCCACTCTAGAATAGTCCAATGTTTCGCTCTTAGCCATTCTTGGGTGTTTTTAGCTGTGTTTTGGGTCATTATCCTGTTGCAAGACCCATGACCTGCAACTGAGACCAAGCTGTCTGACACTGGGCAGCACATTTCTCTCTAGAATATCTTGATAGTCTTGAGATTTCATTGTACCCTGCACAGATTCAAGACACCCTGTGCCAGATACAACAAAGCAGCCCCAGAACATAACAGAACCTCCTCCATGTCTCACAGTAGGGACAGTGTTCTTTTTTTGTATGCTTCATTTTTGCATCTGTGAACATAGAGCTGATGTTCCTTGCCAAAAAGTTCTAGTTTCGTCTCATCTGTTCATAAGACATTCTCCCAGAAGCTTTGTGGCTTGTCAACATGCAGTTTGGCAAATTCCAGTCTGGCTTTTTGTTTGTTTTCAACAGTGGTGTCCTCCTTGGTCGTCTCCCATGAAGTCCACTTGGGCTCAAATGACGACGGATGGTGCAATCTGACACTGATGTACCCTTGACCTTGGAGTTCACCATGAATGTGTTTAGAGGTTGTTCCGGGCTCTTTTGTTACCCTTCATATTATCCGTCTCCTCCTGCGGCCCCGTCCAGAGAGGTTGGCTACAGTCCCGTGGATCTTAAATTTCTGAATATGTGCAGCTGTAGTCACAGGAACATCAAGCTGCTTAGAGATGGTCTTATAGCCTTTACCTTTAACATGCTTGTCTATAATGTTCTTTCTAATCTCCTGAGACAACTCTCTTTTGCTTCCTCTGGTCCATGTTTAGTGTGGTAGACACCATGTCACCAAACAGCACAGTAACTACTTGTCACCCTTTAAATAGGCCAACTGACTGATTACAAGTTTGTAGACACTTGTGATGTTAATTAGAGGACATCTTGGTTGAATATGTCCCTATGGTCACATTACTTTCAATCTTTTCTAGGGGTACCATCATTTTTGTCCAGGCCTGTTTCATGAGTTTGCTTTTTAAAATGATTCTGTTGAACCACAATTCAAAAGCATTGTCTGATTTTCATTGGTTAATTTTTATAGAATTTTTATTTATTACCACTTTTTTCAGATTCGTTATTTCTGTGACCATTGTGGGGTTTTTTTTCATTAACACAGGGGTACCAACAATTTTGTCCACGGCTGTATTTCACCAGCTACTACAATATTAAGTTATGTACCTGGCAAGTTAAGATGACCAAAATTCACAAAGTCAGTGACTTTAATCTGTCAGCAGCCTTCAGACCAACTAAACATGCCAACATTTGGATTTCAAAATAAGGGAGGTTGGAGATTTCTAAAAAAAAATAAATATATAGAAATATAACAGAAATAACGGCATCCTTGGTCATTTAAGTTGATTTAAATTAAATACAATTTTATTGACATTTTTTTCTTAATGAGAGTTAAATTATTCTGTTCTGACTGCAAAGTTATGGTCAAAAATATAAATTTTTATAAGGGAAAAATTAAAAATATCACCATGGTCTGTTTCAAATTTATTTAAAAAACTAATTTTATTTTAAAAAACAGACAAAAATAAGCCATAAAATCGACAAATTTATAATAGTTTCAAATGTACAAGAAAAGTCAATTTTACAAGAGGAAATCAAATTTGAGGAAAATGGTTTCAAATTTAGATAAATTTACAGAGAAAAGTAGAAAACTAAGAAAGTTGTGATTAAATTTTTTTGAGGAAAAACCTCAAACCTTCAAGACTGAAGTCATTACTCTAGTTTTTAAGTGGGTGCTCTTTGTACCCTTAACTCAACTAGAAATTTTTGGTTGTCTACTTTTATTTCAGAGCACCCACTACTTTTATTTCAGAATTTCTGGCTACCGTTCTATACCCACCTCTGAACATATAATTAAAATATGCATGAGTAAATTACTATTATGAATGTTTTTCCTTCTCTTTCCTACTTTTTCTCAATGGAAAAAAACACCAGAATAAAAAATACACATTTATCATTTATTTAAACCATAGCAAAAAATCTTGCAGGACAAAACATGACACTTGATATTTTCTAACCTGTTTGTATACCACCATAGAGAGAGAACCTGAAGCAGACAGAGCTCAGAGAGGGAAAGATGAGAGAGGAGCCAAGGAGAGGAAAGTGTTCAGACAGAGGGTCCAGGAGAGGTGAGAGCAGAGGAAGGAGAGAAGGATGACACCAGTAAAAAGTCCAAACACAGGACATCTGGGTGGGACCCCAACTGGCCCAATATGCCAATGTTCAAGCCTTGGTTGTACAGTACTTCAAATTGTAAGTTCCATTATGCAATATTACTGTGCAAAATTTTAAAAAAATGGTGTAAAATTAACATTCTGGTTACAAGCATGTCGTGTTTTCTGCCCCCCCCCCACAAAAAAAACATGTTGTCACCGCCCCAAGGTCTTTAAGCCAGAGGAAACACTGCTTAATATAACTAGTGCATACCTGTGCATGCCCGTAGAAACAAAGTCTAAGCAAGTATTTCTGCATGCCCGTAGACAGCAGATGTAAGCAAGCACATAGCAGAATCAGAATCAGGTTTATTGCCATTGTTCATGTAGTACACAAACTAGGAATTTGTCTCGGTACAATGCTGCAACATTAAACATAAGATAAGAGAAATAAACTATACATGTAATAAAGTGTAGGATAAGATTAAGTGATACTGGTCAACAGTTAAAATATACTGTATATTAGCCAGCAGCAGATACTGTGGAGAACTATATAGTGCAGTCGGTAATGCAGGAAGAAAACAGTGATGATTGACATGAGTCTGGTTGAGCTGCTGTACATGGTGCACGAGAGTCAATAAGTCACTTAGTGTTCAGCAGTCTAATGGCAGAGGGGAAGAAGCTGTTCATGTGACGGCAGGTTTTTTTTTTTTCCACAATATCTTTATTGAACCTTTTTTTTTTTTAAACAAACATGATACAAACAATCAAACACTAACACTAAAGTACTACAAAAAAAAAATGCACTAAAAAACACCAACAACCACCAACAAAATCAAATCTTCAACAATGCTCCTCTGTTTAGTCTAGACAATCCAACACATAAGTATACATATTATGTTCACCAGTTTGGAATTTACAAGGTCTGCACATATCATTCACCTTCTTCTTCAAGAGTTATGTTTAAATTTTTTACATAATCAATAAAAGGTCTCCATATATTCTCAAACGCAATTTCCTTTGATTTCAGTATATATGTTATTCTTTCTAATGGAAGGTTTGTTAACATCTGTCTTAACCACTGAGTCACATCTGGTCTATAAGTCTTTTTCCATAATAGTGCAATACATTTTTTGGCATTAAGCAAACTGAGGTCTATGAATGTTCTTTCACTTTTATTAAAATTATGCTTTTCTGGGTACAGACCCAACAAAAACAGTTTAGGATTCAATATGATTTGTTTTGAGATTATTTTTTCAATTGTTACCCTCACCTCTTCCCAAAACATTCTTATTAATCTACATTCCCATACACAATGAAATAGAGTTCCTTTACTTTCCATACATTTTGTGCACGTATCTGGTATATTTTTGTTATATCTATTTAACTCCTCCGGTGTAACATACATCCGCATTAACCATTTGAAATGTATCAATTTAAGGCGTACATTTATTGATTTGGTTTGAGCTTCTGTACAAGCCAATTCCCATTGTTCCTCTGGAATTTCAGTTTGCAGATCTTCTTTCCAGTAGTTTAATCTTTTCAGTGAATTTTCACTTGAAAATGGTGTCAATGAGTTATAAAACTCTGAAATAATACCCTTTCTTTTACTATCTTTCATCAACATTTTTTCCAAGGATGAATAGATGGGTCGAGTGAGAGCTTTATTTTGATTTGATCGAATAAAGTTTCTAAGTTGAAGATATTTAAAAAAATGTGTTCTGTTGAGATTAAATTTGATCCTCAACTCTTCAAAAGACATTATGTTTTCTGCACATGGCAAATATAAATCCTGAATCTTTTGTATCCCTTTTAAATTCCATACTTTAAATACAGCGTCCGCTCTCCCTGGTTTAAAATATTGATTACCCCATATTGGACTAAATTGTGACAATAACTGTGGTTCTTTTAAATAGTTTTTAGCTTCACACCATATTTTGATCATATGCTTTACAAATGGATTTTTAACTTGTTTTTGTAATTTTTTTGCCGAATCTGAGTATATGAATATGGGAAGAGGTAAAGGTAAATTGTATGATTCCATTTCAGTCCAGTGAGGGAGATCATTTGATGAAAAATATGTCATAGACCTCAGTTGTGCCGACCAATAATACAACATAAAATTTGGACATTTCAGACCTCCACGATCAAATGGTAAATATAATAAAGACAGACGTAATCTAGCCCTCCTGTTGTTCCATATAAATTCCACTAATTTTTTTTAATTCTTGAGAATAAATCTAAAGGTGGTGGTAAGGGAATGTATTGAAATAAATAAAGTATTTTAGGTAAGATATTACTTTTAAGTATATTAATTCTCCCGATCATCGACATTGGTAGTGACATCCATCTCTGAAGTAACTCATCAATATCTGTCATTAAGGCTTCATAATTGACACTGGCGACTGATTCTAGCTTAGGCACAATTTGGATTCCTAAATATTTGAACTGATTTACAACATTGAATTGATTTACCTCAGGGGCTGGGTAATTTCTCTGGGTCTCATTTAGCATTAATATTGAAGATTTAGTTTTATTTATTTTGTATCCTGATATTTCCCCGAAATTCTTTATTAAATTCAACAAGGTCGGAATTGATTTTTTAAGATTCGACATAAACAAAATTATGTCATCGGCATACAGGGAGATTTTATGTTCTGTTGGTCCAACTTTAATTCCATATATTTGTGACTGTAGACGTATCGCCATCGCTAAAGGTTCAATTGCCATAGTAAACAGTAAAGGTGAAAGTGGACAGCCTTGTCGACATCCTTTATTGATTTTGAAATATTATTTGTTAGAATTTCTGCAGTAGCATTATTATATATTATCTGAACCCATTTTATAAAATTATTTCCAAGTCCAAACCTTTGTAAGACTTCAAAAAAGGGCCATTCAACTCTATCAAAGGCTTTTTCGGCATCCAGTGATAAGAGAGCTGTATCCGGTGCTTCTTTATTAGAATAAATAATATTAAATAGTCTTCTTACATTATGGAAGCCTTGTCTTCCCTTTATAAAGCCATTCTGATCTCGATTAATAATATTTGGTAAAATTTCTTGTATTCGTCTTGCTAAAATTTTACAAATTATCTTAAGGTCGGCATTTAATAGGCTTATTGGTCTCATATTTTCACATTTATTAGAGGGCTTACCTGGTTTTGGCAACAGTATAATTAAGGCATTATTCATATATGATGGTAAATTACTATTTTGAAATGCTTCTAAAACCATTTCCAAAAAAGGTTTTGTTAATTTATTCTTAAATTTTTTATAAAGGTCAACTGGAAGACCATCTGGTCCTACACTTTTTCCTGATTTCATATTATCAATGGCTAGTCCAACTTCTTCTTGACTAATTTTAGACTCCAGTATCTCCCTATTTTCATTTGGAATACACGGTATAAATAGTTCATTCAAAAACCCATGTAGTTTTGTTAAGTCAGATTCATTTTTGGTATCATATAATTTTTCATAGTAATCTCTAAAGGCTCTATTAATTTCTGAAGGATCTATAACTACCTGTCCATTACTTATAATACTGGTAATTGGTGTTTTAGATTCTAATTGTTTAATCTGCCATGCCAATAACTTTCCTGATTTTTCACCTTGTTCATAAAAAGATTGTTTCAATCTTAGAAGACTCGAGGCAGCTCTATTCGCTGATTTTTTGTCATATTCAGCTCTCAAAATCAGTAATTCGTTCTCCAACCTTGGATCTCTTCCTGCATATACTCTTTCTTGAAGAATTTTTATTTTATGTTCCAATTGGACTCCCTCCTCTCGAGTCTTCTTAGATTTTGAACCTGTATAACTAATAATATGTCCCCTAATAAAAGCTTTGAAAGCCTCCCACTTTACACATGCTGATGTTTGTGTAGTATTGATATCAAAGAACTCATCTATAGGTTTTTCTATATACTTAACAAATTCCTCATCCTGAAGCCATTTATGCTGAAATTGCCATCTACCTGGTTCCTTTGTCAATTTCTTATCTACATACATTAGACAGCAGGGTGCATGATCAGAGATCACGATGTTATCATAAAAACAGTTTTGAATCTTAATTCTGTGGAGATCAAAAAATAATCTATACGTGAGAATGTCTTGTAGGTATTGGAATAACAAGAGTATGCTTTAACTTGTGGTTTCATTTCTCTCCATATATCTATCAATTTCAATTCTTTCATAAAATGATTAATGGTCATCCTACATCCATTGTGCGTACAGTCCAGTCCTGTTGATCTATCTATACTGGGATTCAATGTACAATTAAAATCCCCTGCTATTATATGTTGCCCTGTAAGTGATGATAAGATAAGAAATAAATTGGCAAAGAACTTTTGATCATCTATATTGGGACCATATAAGTTCACCAAATTTATGTTTTCTAATAGCAAAGATCCTTGAATGATTACATATCTTCCAAATTTGTCTCCAATTACATTTTTCACTTGAAATGGGACTGATTTATGTATGAGAGTCATAACTCCCCTGGCTTGGGATGAAAATGATGAGGTGAAAACATTTCCTTGCCATCTACTCCTAATTCTTTTTACATCTTGCTCTATTAGATGAGTTTCTTGTAAAAACACAATTTTTGAACCCATGTCTTTTATTTTATTCATAACTTGTTTAAGTTTTTTTAAATTTTGTAGACCTCTGCAATTCCATGAAGTTAAATTAAGATTAACGCTTTGATTTATAATCAATAGGGAGTTTGGGATTACCTTGCAGTGTAAACATGCTCAAACAGAAAAGCAAAAAAATGAGTGGTTGAACATTCATCCTACAAACTACACACAAACAAATTCCCCCTTCCCACATTTGTGGCAATCCCCCCAAAAGCAAAAGAAAAATTCCGTCTCCCGATATAGCCATCGACCGTTCCACACCCACGAGGAACAGCCAAAGCCACTCCTTCATCCTCTCAATCACCCTAACTCTACTGCTTTTAATAACGTAACATTAACTCTCTTCTGTAATTTTCCAATTTAACTCCAAATTTTTTTTTTTAGCAATTTTGTGCTTTTTTTTTTTTAATATGTAATACATTCTATATTTTGTAATCTTGTTATATGCTTCTAATCAGTTAAATGCTCAAATATTCTACCCTATATTCTGTTCATGCTTAGCTCCCACCAGTCTCTTCCTGGATCTTCTTGATGAGCTCCTGCGCCTCCTCGGGGGTCTTGAAGATGCGTGTTCTGCCCTCATATGTGACCAGAAGTCTTGCAGGGTGAATCACTCCATGACGAATCTCAAGGTTGCGCAGTTCTTTGCGGATGGGGTCAAACTGCTTCCTTAATTGTTGGATTCCTGAGGCCAGATCTGGGTAGAACCGCACCTGCTGATCTTGGTATTTAATTTCTCCTTTGGCCCGCACCGCGTTGGAGATCGTCATCCTGTCTCTGTAGCTGAGAAACTTCATAATTAGCGTCCTCGGTGCTGCCTTGTTACCTCTCGGTGGGCCAATTCGGTGGGAGCTTTCCAAGACGACTGATGATTTTAGCTCCGCGTTGTTCAGCGCCTCCGGGATCCACCCCTCCAAAAAGGAGCATGAATCACGACCTTCGGCTCCCTCCGGTAGACCCACCAGCCTCAGGTTGTTCCTTCTGGACCGAGATTCCAAGTCCAGAACGCTATTTTCCAGATCTTTATTTTTTTTTTTCCAAAGTGCGCACCTTTATTTGAAGTCCGTTAATTTCATCCTCCGCACTTGAAACACGAAGCTCCGCCTGCGTCACTCGCTCCACGCAGTCACCCAACTCCTTTCTCATTGCATCCAACGCTGCCATAATCCCATCAAGTTTAGCGGAAAAGTCTGCTCTCATTGAGCTAATGGCAGCCAGCACTGCACCTGTGCCGCCATCGTCAGCAGCAGCAGTTACCGCACCACCGCTAGTTTCATCCGCCATATCCGCAGCTTTTTCTACTGCGCCACAAACTTTAAAGTCCGTTAATTTGGACTGCTTCGGCGATTCAATTTTTCCCCCTCCTGATTTCCCAGCCTTAGTCTTCACCGGCATATCCTCACCCAAACGCTGGGAAAAGTTCTGTTCCAAATGAGAGTTATTTGCCAAATTTTTATTTCCAAGGGTAGAACAGAGTGATACGTGTCCTTCTAGGCGGCCGCCATAACCGGAAGTCTGACGGGAGGTTTTAGTCTGGATGGACCGAAGTCTTCTACCAGAGGGGAGGGGGGCAAACAGTACGTGACCAGGGTGTGAGGGAACGGCTATGATCCGGCCAGCACGCCTCCGGGTCCTGGAGATGTACAGATCCTGGAGAGATGGGAGCTTGCAGCCGATCACCTTCTCAGCAGTGCGCACGACGCGCTGCAGCCTTAGTCTGTCCCTGGCAGTGGCTCCTGCGTACCACACGGTTATGGAGGTGGTGAGGATGGACTCGATGATGGCTGCACTCGTTCAGTGATGCCTGCCTTTGATCTTTGATGTCATTGAGTCCTCTGATCTTTGTCATTGAGTCCCATGCCTGCATTTGGTCTTTGCTGATGTCATAGCAAGTCCTCTGATCTTGAGTGATTCCTGCCTTTGATCTTTGATGTCATAGTGAGTCCTGTGATCGTGAGTGATGCCTGCTTTTGAGCTTTGATGTCATAGCTTGTCCTGTGATCATGAGTGATGCAGTCAAAGGATGGATAATTTTTTCCTTGTCATAGCGAGTCCTATGATCTTTGCTGATGTCATAGCGAGTCCTATGATTGGGAGTGATGCCTGCCTTTGATCTTTGATGTCATAGCGAGTCCTGTGATTGTGAGTGATGCCTGCCTTTGGTCTTTGATGTCCTATGATTGTGAGTGAACGTGAGTGATGCCTGCCTTTGATCTTTGATGTCATAGCGAGTCCTATTATCATAAGTGATACAGTCCAAGGATGGATTTTGTTTTCACACATAAGGAGTTGTTATACATACGTGGATTGGGTGTGGAAGAGGAGGAGGAAGAACAGCTCCTGAGCGTCCAGGACACAAAAGATGGATGATTTTCACACGTAAGGAGTTGTTTGGAACTCCTTATACTTCTTCTTCTTTTAGATTGGATTGGTGGTTGGAAACCAGCTTACAGGTGCATTACCGCCACGTACTTCAGTCTGTCATCACTCTACTTCTTCTAGACTTGATGGGCGGTTGGCATCCAGCCCACAGGTGCACCACCGACCCGACCACCACAACTCCACATCCCTACACAAGGAGTTCTGAACAACAGTGATGATCAAGTCAGTGGCGGTAATGCACCTGTAAGCTGGTGGCCAACTGCCAATCAAATCTAAAAGAAGGAACATCATAGGCAGTCCTATGATCTTTTAGTGAGTCCTACGATCATGACAGATTTCTTGAATTACTGTGTGTATATATAGGGTGATGTAGCCTATTATAAAAAGTTCCCATAGCTAAAAAAAAATAATGACCTGTCCAACATGAGTTGGAAACTTTAACTTTACAGCTTAATCAGAAGTGTTTGTAGCATCATCATCATCATCATAGCAGTCTGTCGGGGGCGACAATGACTGTTTCATTTAGGTCTGATCAGATTCCTCCACGCAGCTCTGTCCTTTGCCTTCCACTGCCAGGAACTCCTGACCTTGTTAACTTGGGCAATGTCCGAACCGGTATGAATTGCTTTCTGACTGACCATTTCATGAAACTACTTGCAAAGTATTTGAGTACTGCTAGCTTTTGCTGGACTAGCAGCACATTCTTGGATGTTGGTGTAAAAACTCAAATAGCAACTTTGCTGCTCCATTAAAAACTGTTGTAACTACATGTTAAAAACAAGCTAGAGTAATATTCACCTTCATTAAAATAAAGAAAATGACAAGCTAGTCCATCCTGTTTGAAACCTTACTGGGTCTAGAAATTTGTTTAATTACAGGTACATCAAAAAAAAAAAAATTAGAATATCATGAAAATTCAGTATTTTTTTGTCACTAGTTTCAGAAAACAAAACCCATATATTATATAGATTCATTACACGTAGAGTGAAGTATTTCAAGCCTTCTTGAAATTTTGATTATGGCTTACAGATAATGAAAACCCAAAATTCAGTGTCTCAAAATTAGAATATTGTGAAAGTTCAATATTGGAAAGTCATGGTGTCACACTCTAATCAGCTAATTGACTCAAAACGCCTCCAAATGTTTCCCGGGCCTTTAAATGGTCTGTCTGGGTCAGTAGGCTACACAATCATGGGGAAGACTGCTGACTTGGCAATGTCCAGAAGACGGTCATTGACACCCTCCACAAGGAGGGTAAGCCACAAAAGGTCATTGCTAAAGAAGCTGGTTGTTCAGAGTGCTGTATCAAAACGTATTTGTAGAAAGTTGAGTGGAAGGAAAAGCTGTGGTAAGAAAAGGTGCACCAGCAAAAGGGATAACAGCCTTGAGAGGATTGTCAAGCAAAATCCATTCAAGAATTTGGGGGAGTTTCACAAGGAGTGGACTGAGGCTGGAGTCGATGCATAAAGAGCCGCTACGCACAGATGAATCCCAGACATGGGCTACAAATGTCGCATTCCTCATGTCAAGCCACTCCTGAACCAGAGACGACGTCAAAAGCGTCTTACCTAAGCTGCGGAGAAAAAGAACTGGACTGTTGTTCAGTGGTCCAAAGTCCTCTTTTCAGAAGAAAGTAAATTTTGCATGCCCTTTGGAAATCAAAGTCCCAGGGTTGGGAGGAAGAGTGGAGAGGCACAGAATCCACATTGCTTGAAGTCCAGTGTGACGTTTCCACAGTCAGTGATGATTTGGGCTGCCACGTCATTTGCTGGTGTTGGTCCACTGTGTTTTCTGAAGTCCACAGTCAACGCAGCAATCTACCAGGAAATTTTAGAGCACTTCATGCTTCCTTCTGCTGACAAGCTTCATGGAGATGATTTCATTTTCCAGCAGGACTTAGCACCTGCCCACACTTCCAAAGGTACCAAAAGCTGGTTCAGTGACCATGGTGCTGTGCTTGATTGACCAGCAAACTCACCTGACCTGAACCCCATAGAGAATCTGTGGGGTATTGTCAAGAGGAAGATGAGACACCAGACCCATCAATGCAGATGACCTGAAGGCCGCTATCAAAGCAACCTGGGCTTCCATTACACCTGAGCAGTGCCACAGGCTGATCGCCTCCATGCCATACCTCATTGATGCAGTAATTCATGCAAAAGGAGGCCCAACCAAGTATTGAGTGTATAGAAATGAACATACTTTTCAGAAGCCTGACATTTCTGTTTAAAATATCCTTTTTTTTTTATTGATCCTATGTTGTAATCTAATTTTCTGAGACACTGAATTTTGGGTTTATTATCTGTAAGCCATAATCATCAAAATTTCAAGAAATAAAGGCTTGAAATATTTCACTCTGTGTAATGAATCTATACAATATATGGGTTTCACTTTCTGAAATGAGTGACAAAAAATATTGAACTTTTTCATGATATTGTGGAGGAATGAGTTCAGGCGAGATATGACAAGCTGGAAGGTTGCAGAGTTTTTTTCCTCCATCAAAATGAGACTCACTTGTAGTGCTGTGCACTACAGTGGTCTGCTGTGCTGTCGTGTTGCTGCGGCATGTATCAGCTCTTGTTATACAAACAGAATGCATGGCACATTAACATATTGATATACATCAGTCAATACATATGATTAGCCTGACCAACTGGCGCCCAGACATCTTCTCTTTAATCCAGGGATGTATAAACAATAGTCATTGCTCTGATTGTGTTCTCCCCCCCTCCCCAGGGGCTCTCTGTCCATATATGAATGGTCCTCTGCTTCTTCCGGACCTTCTGAGTGTGAGGATGAATGTCCCTGTAGATTGTGGTGGGTCACCACAGGGCTCCCCCAGAACACTCAGAAGGGGCTGTGACCCCCCCCCCCTCCACCCCATCGTTTGGACTCCAGCTCCAGTAGAACTGTCGGAGGGCATGTCAGTCTGTGAGGGGGGGGACGGGGGAGGGGCAGAAAAAACGGTCTGCTCCGCTCCGGGTTCCAGCACGTTGAACGGCCGTGGATTGTGGGCGCATGGGCCAGTGCGCTTTGTGCGTAATGGAACAAGACAGCGATCAGCCGGCTTTAGGGAGTGAGGTGTGGGAAGAGCGCTGTGGAGGAGGAAGAGGGGGAGGGGAGTAAGTGAGTGCCGGCCCGGGACGTCAAAGGTGTCTGGGCCACACAAAAATTGTGTGGATCCACAATGGTGAAGGGCTTTCCCGGTAATCCTGGCGATGATCCACACCGGCGACGGGGGGCGGAAATGAAGTTTCTGACTCCCCTCGCGGCTCGGTCCAGCGAGGATGTGGGGAAAGTGAACGGCCAAATTACCTGAGGATGCGTAGTGGCTGTGAAACAACTGCAGCTGTGTGAGGGACTTGGTGGTCTGGCTTTTAGGTGCGGAAGCAGCCCTAAAGCCACCAGGGACCGCAATCAGCTAAACTCCCGGTGTGCGCTGTGGCTGAGAAACCTATACAATGTCCTGTGTGCGGGCTGCACATCTGTTTCAGGTGCGTGAGCAGCCCTGAAGGTTCCAAGGGTGGCGATTGGCCATGTTTCTCGGGCATGTGCAGCGTCGGAGGACAATGTATCAGTCTGTGGAGCCGATTTGTCTCTGTGCGTGGCGCACGCTTGGCATAGTGACCACATAGCTGGCAGTTGCGCTGTCCTCGTAATCCTGTGGTGTGTTGCGGGGCTTCTGTGCGTGGGAGATCCGCTGTCAGGAGTTTAGTCAGTCGGGGAGCTCGGTGGAAATCAACACAGCCGGCGTCGATGATTGTCCCCGTTTAGGCTGCTTCCTTCATTTCGCTCGTGTCGCCATTCATGGTGCGTGTCGGTTCAAGCACTGCCCGCTCCAGGGAACGCGCTCCGTTGAGGATGAGGAGGTTGCAGGCATTCTCTGGTCCTCTGGGATCCACAGCACGGTGAGAGGGAGCAGACGGTCATTCTCCCTCGTCAGGTCACCAGTGTGGAGGTAAAAGATCAGGTGAGGGGCGCACCATGATTGCGTGCTGGGGCTTCCCGTCTGGGTCATCTCCGGGGTGTTCGCCTCGTGTTCCATTCTTCAAGGGTCACCAGTGTGGAGGAAATAAATCAGGTGAGATGCGACGAGCTGGAAGGTTGCAGAGTTTTTTCCTCCATCAAAATGACACACTTGTAGCACTGTGTGCTACAGTGGTCTACTGTGCTGTTGTCTGTGCTGTCGTGTTGGTGCGGCATGTATCGTCAGCTCTTTTATGTGTTATACAGAGAATGCATGGTACATTAGAATATTGATATACATATCAGTCAATACATATGATTAGCCTGACCAACTGGCGCTCGGACGTCTTCTCCTTAATCCGGGGATGTATAAACGATAGTCCATTGTTCTGGTTGTCCCCCCAGGGGCTCTCTGTATGTGAATGGTCCTCTGCTTCTTCCGGACCTTCTGAGTGTGAGGATGAATGTCTCTGTAGATTGTGGTGGGTCACCACAATATTCTAATTTTTTGAGATGTACCTGTAGGCTTCAGATGAAAATTAAGATCTTCCAGTCTAAAATAAACACTTTGTGATATTTAAGCTGATATTTATTCATGAGCTTTCACTACACATACAGTGAAATATTTAAGCGGTTTTAAATTTGATTATCTTTCAATGAATTACAAATCATAATATTCTAATTTACTGAGATGCTCTAATATTCAGAATGAAAGGCTATTAACGTGACAATGGAGAATACGAAAAGGAGTAAGCTGCTCATGTAATTCACCCATTTACTCCAGTTAACATTTAGCCAGCATAACAGAAGCCGCTCACTCAACAACCATCGTAAGAGATTACTGTCCGACAGCAGGTAAACTATTTAAACGGCACGCACTAATGGTGTGGTCAGTTTTCTAATGCTGAGAGTCACTCATTGAAAAGAAGTGCTAACCTTACCGGTGCAGTCCACTGACGGGTGGCTGGAGAAGGAATGGACGGGGGAGAGAGGGATGCATCGCTGTACTGCCGCTGTGATGTGACAAACTTAAGTCTTCTTTCATTTATTTATTGTTAAAATCCTCCCATACTTCAGAAACTTTTGGTCTGTGATTTTTCTGTGTTGCCATGATGCAGTACTCTTCCTCTTCTTCTCTGGAACAGTTAAACTGAACATTCCGCAGCATGCATATAAACTTTAAAATTAAATATGTCAATAAAGACTTCCGGTTATGGCTGCCACGTAGGACGGACGTGTCTCGCTCTGCTCTGCTCCTGGAGAAAAAAAATCGGCAAATAACTCTCTCATTTGGGACAGAACGTATCCCAGCATTTGGGCGAGGATATGTCGGCGAAGCCTAAGGCTGGAAAACCAGGAAAAGGAAAAAGCGAGCCGCCGAAACAGTCCAAATTAACGGACTTTCAGGTCTGTGACGCAGCAAACAAAACTCCATATATGGCGGAGGAAGCTGGCGGCGGTGCGATGTTTGCGGGGAATGGCGCAGATGCGCTGATGGCTGCCATGAGTTCAATGAGAGCGGACTTTTCCTCTAGATTTGATGGGATTATGACAGCGTTGGAAGGAATAAGAAAGGAATTGGGTGACTGTGTAGAACGAACGGCGCAGATGGAGCTCCGTCTCGCTAGTGCTGAAGATGACGTCACCCGTCTTCAATTAAAGGTGCGCACTTTGGAAAAAAAAAAATAAATCTCTGGAAGATAATATTTTGGATTTGGAATCTCGGTCGAGACAGAATAATTTGAGGCTGGTGGGTCTTCCAGAGGAATCAGAAGGTCGGGACGTATGTTCCTTTCTGGAAAAGTGGATTCCGGAGGTGCTGGGCAGCGAGGAGTTGCAATCAGCAGTGGTTCTGGAAAAAGCACATCGTATTGGCCCACGGAGAGATAAGGGACCGCCGAGGACCTTAATTATGAAATTTCTTAGCAACAGAGACAGGATGAAGATCTTCAACGCTGCACGTGCTAAAGGAGAGATTAAACACCAGGACCAGCAGGTGCGGTTCTACCCAGATTTGGCCACAGGAATCCAGCAATTGAGGAAGCAGTTTGATCCCGTACGTAAGGAGCTGCGCAACCTTGGGATTCGTCATGGTGTAATCTATCCTGCGAGACTGCTGACCACGTATGAGGGCAGAACCCACATTTTCAAGACCCCAGAGGAGGCGCAGGAGTTCATCAAGAAGATCAAAGAAGAAGAAGAGACTGGTGGGAGCTAAGCATGAACAAAATATAAGGTAGAATAATTAAGCATTTGCACAGGCATCTGACTGACTTGAAGTAAATAGTAAGTTTACAAAATATAGATTGTATTATATATTAAAAAAACAAAACAAAAACAAAACAAACAAAAAAAAAAAACTATGATGTACAAAGTTGTTAAAAATTTTGGAGTTAAGTTGGAAAACTACAGAGGAGAGTTAATGTTACGTCATTAAAAGCAGTAGAGTTAGGGTGATTGGGAGGATGAAGAAGGAGTGGCTTAGGCTGTTCCCCGTGGGTGTGGAACAGTCGATGGCTATATCGGGAGACAGAATTTTTCTTTTGATTTTGGGGGGTTTGCCACAAGTGTGGGAAGGGGAAATTTGTTTGTGTGTAGTTTGTAGGATGAATGTTCAACCACTCATGTTTTTGCTTCTCTGTATGAGCATGTTTACACTGCAAGGTAATCCCAAACTCTCTATTGATCATGGACCAAAGTGTTAATCTTAATTTAACTTCATGGAATTGCAGAGGTCTACAAAATTTAAAAAAACTTAAACAAGTTATGAATAAAATAAAGGACATGGGTTCAAGAATTGTTTTTACAAGAAACTCATCTGATAGAGGAGGATGTTAAAAGAATTAGGAGTAGATGGCAGGGAAGTGTATTCACCTCTTCATTTTCATCCCGAGCCAGGGGAGTTATGACTCTCATACATAAATCAGTTCCTTTTCAGGTGAAAAATGTAATTGGAGACAAATTTGGAAGATATGTAATCATTCAAGGTTCTTTGCTATTAGAAAATATAAATCTTGTGAACTTATATGGTCCCAATATAGATGATCAGAAGTTCTTTGCTAATTTATTTCTCATCTTATCATCACTTACAGGGCAACATATAATAGCAGGGGATTTTAATTGTACATTGAATCCAGGTGTGGATAGATCAACAGGACTGGATTGTACGCACATTGGATGTAGGATGACTATTAATCATTTTATGAAAGAATTGAGATTGTTAGATATATGGAGAGAAATGAAACCACAAGTTAAAGCCTATTCTTGTTATTCCAGTACCTACAAGACATTCTCACGTATTGATTATTTTTTGATTTCCACAGAATTAAGGTCCAAGATTCAAAACTGCTTTTATGATAACATCGTGATTTCTGATCATGCACCCTGTTGTCTAATATATGTAGATAAAAAATTGACAAAGGAATCAGGTAGATGGCAATTTCAGCATAAATGGCTTCAGGATGAGGAATTTGTCAAGTATATAGAAAAACAGATAGACGAGTTCTTTGACATCAATACTACACAAACATCAGCATGTGTAAAGTGGGAGGCTTTCAAAGCTTTTATTAGGGGACATATTATTAGTTATACAGGATCAAAATCTAAGAAGACTCGAGAGGAGAGAGCTAAATTGGAACATAAAATAAAAAGTCTTCAGGAAAAAGTGTATGCAGGAAGTGACCCAAGGTTGGAGAATGAATTACTGATTTTGATTGCTGAATACGACAAAAAATCAGCAAATAGAGCTGCCTCGAGTCTTCTAAGATTGAAACAATCTTTTTATGAACAAGGTGAAAAATCAGGAAAATTATTAGCATGGCAGATTAAACAATTGGAAATTAAAACACCAATTACCAGTATTATAAGTAATGGACAGGTAGTTATAGATCCTTTAGAAATTAATAGAGCCTTTAGAGATTACTATGAAAAATTATATGATACCAAAAATGAACCTGATTTAACAAAACTAAATGGGTTTTTGAACGAACTATCTATACCGTGTATTCCAAATGAAAACAGGGAGATATTGGAGTCTAAAATTAGTCAAGAAGAAGTTGGGCTAGCCATTGATAATATGAAATCAGGAAAAAGTGCAGGACCAGATGGTCTTCCAGTTGACCTTCATAAAAAATTTAAGAATAAATTAATAAAACCTTTTTTGGAAATGGTTTTAGAAGCATTTCAAAATAATAATTTACCATCATACATAAATAATGCCTTAATTATACTGCTGCCAAAACCAGGTAAGCCCTCTAATGTGAAAATATGAGACCAATAAGCCTATTAAACGCCGACCTTAAGATAATCTGTAAAATTTTAGCAAGACGAATACAAGAAATTTTACCAAATATTATTAATCGAGATCAGAATGGCTTTATAAAGGGTAGACAAGGCTTCCATAATGTAAGAAGACTATTTAATATTATTTATTTTAATAAAGAAGCACCGGATACAGCTCTCCTATCATTGGACGCCGAAAAGGCCTTTGATAGAGTTGAATGGCCCTTTCTTTTTGAAGTCCTACAAAGGTTTGGACTTGGAAATAATTTCATAAAATGGGTTCAAATAATATACAATAATGCTACAGCAGAAATCCTAACAAATAACAATATTTCAAAACCAATAAAAATCAATAGAGGATGTCGACAAGGCTGTCCACTTTCACCTTTACTGTTTACTATGGCAATTGAACCTTTAGCGATAGCGATACGTTTACATTCACAAATATATGGAATTAAAGTTGGACCAACAGAACATAAAATCTCCCTGTACGCCGATGATATAATTTTGTTTGTCGAATCTAAAAAAATCAATTCCAACCTTGTTGAATTTAATAAAGAATTTTGGGGAAATATCAGGATATAAAATAAATAAAACTAAATCTTCAATATTAATGCTAAATGAGACCCAGAGAAATTACCCAGCCCCTGAGGTAAATCAATTCAATGTTGTAAATCAGTTTAAATATTTAGGAATCCAAATTATGCCTAAGCTAGAATCAGTCACCAGTGTCAACTATGAAGCCTTAATGTCAGATATCAATGAGTTAACTCAGAGATGGATGTCACTACCAATGTCGATGATCGGGAGAATCAATATACTTAAAAGTAATATTTTACCTAAAATACTTTATTTATTTCAATACATTCCCTTATCACCACCTTTAGATCTATTCTCAAGAATAAAAAAAAAGTTAGTGGAATTTATATGGAACAACAGGAGGGCTAGATTACGTTTGTCTTTATTATATTTACCATTTGATCGTGGAGGTCTGAAATGTCCAAATTTTATGTTGTATTATTGGTCGGCACAACTGAGGTCTATGACATATTATTTTTCATCAAATGATCTCCCTCACTGGACTGAAATGGAATCATACAATTTACCTTTACCTCTTCCCATATTCATATACTCAGATTCGGCAAAAAAATTACAAAAACAAGTTAAAAATCCATTTGTAAAGCATATGATCAAAATATGGTGTGAAGCTAAAAACTATTTAAAAGAACCACAGTTATTGTCACAATTTAGTCCAATATGGGGTAATCAATATTTTAAACCAGGGAGAGCGGACGCTGTATTTAAAGTATGGAATTTAAAAGGGATACAAAAGATTCAGGATTTATATTTGCCATGTGCAGACAACATAATGTCTTTTGAAGAGCTGAGGATCAAATTTAATCTCAATAGAACACATTTTTTTAAATATCTTCAACTTAGAAACTTTATTCGATCAAATCAAAATAAAGCTCTCACTCGACCTATTTATTCATCCTTGGAAAAAATGATGATGAAAGATAGTAAAAGAGGGTATTATTTCAGAGTTTTATAACTCATTGACACCATCTTCAAGTGAAAATTCACTGAAAAGATTAAACTACTGGAAAGAAGATCTGCAAATTGAAATTTCAGAGGAACAATGGGAATTGGCTTTTACAGAAGCTCAAACCAAATCAATAAATGCACGCCTTAAATTGATACATTTCAAATGGTTAATGCGGATGTATGTTACACCGGAGGAGTTAAATAGATACAACAAAAATATACCAGATACATGCACAAAATGCATGGAAAGTAAAGGAACCCTATTTCATTGTTTATGGGAATGTAGATTAATAAGAATGTTTTGGGAGGAGGTGAGGGTAACAATTGAAAAAATAATCTCAAAACAAATCATATTGAATCCTAAACTGTTTTTGTTGGGTCTGTACCCAGAAAAGCATAATTTCAATAAAAGTGAAAGAACATTCATAGACCTCAGTTTGCTTAATGCCAAAAAATGTATTGCACTATTATGGAAAAAGACTCATAGACCAGATGTGACTCAGTGGTTAAGACAGATGTTAACAAACCTTCCATTAGAAAGAATAACATATATACTGAAATCAAAGGAAATTGTGTTTGAGAATATATGGAGACCTTTTATTGATTATGTAAAAAATTTAAACATAACTCTTGAAGAAGAAGGTGAATGATGTGTGTGGACCTTGTAAATTCCAAACTGGTGAACATAATATGTATACTAATGTATTGGATTGTCTAGACTAAACAGAGGAGCATTGTTGACTTGATTTTGTTGGTGGTTGTTGGTGTTTTTAGGGTATTTTTTTTTTTTTTTGTAGTACTTTAGTGTTAGTGTTTGTTTGTATCATGTTTGTTAAAAAAAAAAAAAAAAGGTTCAATAAAGATATTGTGGAAAAAAAAAATGTCAATAAAAATCTGTTGACAACTTTTTATGATCAATGTCACCTAATCATTTCAGCCCTAATCAAAGCTCCCAATGAGCAGTGGCATCAATCATCCATGACTGGAAGAAGCATAGAACCAAAATGACTCTTCCTAGAGCGGGCCGCCCGGCCAAACTGAGCAATTGGGGGAGAAGAGCCTTAGTCAGGGAGGTGACAGAACCCAATGGTCACTCTGATGGAGCTCCAGCTTTTCTCTGTGGAGGGAGAACTGTCCAGAAGAACGACTGTCTTTAAAGCATTCCACCAATCAGGTCTGTATTAAGGCCCTCAGTAAAAGGCACATGACTGCTCACCTGAAGGACTCTCAAACCATGAGAAACAAAATTCTCTGGTCTGAACTCTTTGGTCTGAATGCCAAGGGTCATGTTTGGTGGAAACCAGGCACCGCTCATCACCTGGCAAATACCATCTCGACAGTAAAGCATGGTGGTGGCAGTTTTTTTTTAGCGGCAGGAACTGGGAGACTAGTTGGGATCAAGGAAAAAATTAATACAGCAGTGTACAGAGGCATTCTTGATGTCCTTGGCGGCAATAGCTCAGGAGGTAGAGCAGGTCACCCAATAACTGGAGGGTTGGTGGTTCAACCATCCTGCCATTGTGTCCCTGGGCAAGACACTTTACCTCAAGTGTCCACACTGGGTATAAATGTTCGGTAGTGGTCAGAGAGGCCGTTGGTGCGGATTGACAGCAAAGTTTCAGTTTGTCTGCCCTAGAGGAGCTGTGGCTACAGGAGTAGCTGACCACTACCATGTCTGCATAATGTATCAATTGTAAAGCATCTTTGAGTGTCCATGAAAACTGCTATATAAAATCTGATGAAAACCTGCTCCAGTGCGCTCTGAACATCAGACTTAGAAGGTTCATCCTCCAACTGGACAAGACCCTAAGCACAAAGCCAATATAACAAATTGGTTATGGGACAACTCTGAATGTCCTTGATGGGCCCAGCCAGAGCCCAGACTTGAATCCAGTTGAACATCTCTGGAGAGATCTGAAAATGGCAACAATGCTCCCCATCCAACTTGATGGACCTTGAAGTCTTGCCAAGCAAAAATTTTTTAGATTTTTTTTTAGATTTAGTATACTTTAATCCCCAGAGGGGAAATTGAGGGTCATCCACCACCTGGATGGATGAAGCAGCCACGATACGGCGCTATCCCTTAACCATTCACACTCACACCTAGGGCCACTTTAGAGTCTCCAATTAACCTAACCTGTGTGGCCGACACACATTGTGGGCTCACGCTGCCACAGAGACAGGACTGAATGTGTATTGTGGGGTGTCACGTCTGCAAGGACTAAGGACTCGAATCTACAGGAGGTAACAAGGAAGTGAGATTTGTCTCTTTGTCCCACAGAAGACGCCCCGGAGGGTTTTCCGGTTCATCAGGAAATGAGACAATGGTGAAGCTTCAAGGGGATGCTTTGTAACTGTATGTTGACTGAAGACACCATGTGACTTGAATTCTGATGCTGGAAATGTATAAAAGGGGGTTGAAGTATGATTCTTTCTCTTTCCTGCTTTGAGAATGCTAGAAGCTGCGTTCTGTCAAATAAAGCTGGTTTTATGACTGAAACTCAGCCTCATTATTTGAGCATGCTTCTACACTGGTGACCTACGACGGAGAATGAGCAGACAGAATTCTCCCGAGCGGGGCTCGGTGGAAGCCAGCCTGATGGCCGCCTCCACGATCCGGCTGCCCGATTTCTGGCAGCACAGCCCGCGCTCATGGTTTAGCGCAATCGAGGCGCAGTTCAACCTCCGGAGAATCTCCAACGATGACACAAGATTCTACCACGTGGTAGCGAAGCTGGACAGCGACACGGTCCAGAGAGTGGAAGATCTGGTTAATCATCCACCAGACAGCAACAAGTACAGCGCATTGAAGGACGCGCTGATCAGCCATTTCACCCTCTCAGTCCAACAACGAGCAGAGGGGCTCCTGGCGCTGACGGAGGCCGAAAACGATAGACCTGCGGACCTGATGGTGAAGATGCTGCAGCTCAAAGCCTCTGAGGATGGCGAATTCATTTTCGCCCACCTTTTCCTTCGAACCCTACCACCAGCAGTGAGAGTGGCCCTGGCAGAGTCACCCCGATTGGCCAGGCGAGACTACCATGGGTTGAGCAAGGAGGCGCAGAGGTTGGTCGACGCCCACAAGCGGAACGCGGTCTCGGCCGCGGCGGCCAGTCCAGGAACGGCGTCCGGACACAGTGCGGGTACAGCGGCCGCGGCGCCAGACGCACCACCGACGGCGGCGACAGGAGCCAGACGACGCGGAGCGGAGAACGGCTCGTGCTTCTACCACCACCGTTTTGCAGAGAGAGCGCACAGGTGCGTCCCACCATGCAATTTTAAGCGCCAGGGAAACGCCAAGACCGAGGGCCGGTAGCAGCTGCGACCCTCGGCAACGAGAACAGGCTGCTTTACCTGACGGATGCACGCTCGGGGAAACAGTTCCTCGTGGACACGGGCTCTCAGCTGAGCTTCGTCACACCCACCTACGCGGAACGGCTGTCGCCTTCTAAAGCCCCCTGGGTGTCAGTGTCAGCAGCGAACGGCTCCACGATTAAAACGTTTGGTGAGAGGACCATGCTTCTGTCCTTACAGGGCCGTTCATTTGAGTGGACATTTATTGTAGCAGCAGTCAGTTTCAACATGTTAGGGGCTGATTTTTTGTGCTCACATGGTTTATTGGTTGACCTTGCTAATAGAAGTCTGATTAATGCACTGTCCTTTCATTCTATTCCCTGCACAGCTCGGGTGGCCCCGCCAACTGCACATGCCAGCGTCTCAGCTGCGGGTGGTAAGTTTCACACTCTGCTTGCTCAGTTTCCAGCACTCAGTCCCCACGTTTTCAGCAACGGTGGCCAAACATGGGGTAGAACATTTCATAACGACCACAGGCCCTCCCGTGTTTGCAAAGGCTCGGCTCTTGGACCCAGCTAAACTGGCCATCGCGCGCGAGGAGTTCACTAATCTGGAAAAACTGGGCATTGTTAGACGTTCCAAGAGCTCTTGGGCTTCGCCGTTACACATGGTCCCAAAAGCTGACGGCTCGTGGCGACCTTGCGGTGATTTCCGCAGGTTGAACAACGTTTCAGCTCATGACCGCTACCCGATTCCGCACATTCAGGATTTTTCTGTCCATTTGGCGGGGGCGCGCATTTTTTCTAAAATAGACTTGGTGCGCGGCTATCACCAGGTGCCAGTGCGCGCGCAGGATGTACCCAAAACAGCGGTCATAACGCCTTTCGGCCTTTTTGAGTTCTTGCGCATGCCTTTTGGCCTCAAGGGGGCCGCGCAGACTTTCCAACGCATGATGGATGCAGTTTTACGCGACCTGCCTTTCGTGTTCGTTTATTTGGACGATATTTTGGTAGCCAGCGCGTCCGAAGGCGAACATGAAAAACCTCACAGCAGTTTTCCAGAGGTTGGCAGAGCACGGGTTAATAGTTAACCCAGCGAAGTGTCAGTTTGGGGTTGCGCAGATTGATTTTTTGGGACATCGCGTTTCGGCAGAGGGAGCAGTTCCCCTTCCAAATAAAGTGCCTGCCATAACGGATTTTCCGCAACCTCAAACGGTCAAGGCGCTTCAGGAGTTTCTAGGGATGGTTAATTTTTACAACAGTTTCCTCCCAAGCGCAGCACGACTCATGCAGCCATTGTACACCGCGTTAAAAAAACAAAAGCCCGCAAATAAAGTTGAATGGTCTCCGGAGCGGGAGCGCGCTTTTGCCCAGGTCAAATCAGCCCTGGCAAACGCAGTTTTGTTAGCGCACCCAGTTCCAACGGCCCGCATGGCGCTCACCACTGACGCTTCCGATGTAGCGGTGGGGGCGGTAGTTGAACAGTTTGTGGCAGGTACCTGGCAACCCCTCGCGTTTTTCAGCAGGACCTTGCGCGATAGTGAACGGAAATACAGCGCGTTTGACAGGGAGCTTTTGGCCCTACACTTGGCCATCCGTCATTTTCAGTTCTGGTTAGAGGGGCGACGTTTCACCGCTTTTGTGGATCATAAACCGCTAACGTTTGCGATGGCCAAAATTTCAGAACCCTGGTCAGGCCGGCAACAAAGGCAACTAGCCGCCATATCGGAGTTCACTACTGATATTCAGCATGTCGCAGGTAAACACAATGTTGTAGCAGACTGCCTCTCGCGTGCAGTAGCACCGCCAAGCCCCATAGGGGCAGACTCTGTAGCCATGGCCGCGGGCCCGGGCAGCGACGCGGGAGCGCGCGCAGCCCCGGTCTGTGTTGGGTTAGATTATGCAGCTATGGCTGCGGAGCAGGTTAACGACGCGGACGTGCGCGCGCTCCAGTCTGGACCAACAGGGTTAAGGCTGGAGCACAGGGTGCAACAAAACGGTATGCCCCGGCTAATCTGCGATGTCTCCACGGGACGGCCCCGCCCTGTGGTGCCAACCGCGTGGCGTCGCCGTGTTTTTGACTTGGACCATTCTCTCGCGCACCCGGGGGTGCGCGCATCGATTAAGTTGGTGGGGGAGAAATTTGTTTGGCCCGGGTTGCGCAAACAGGTCAAGGAATGGGCAGCAGCCTGCGTAGCGTGTCAGCGAGCTAAAATACACAGACACACTAAGGCCCCGTTAGAACCTTTCCACATCCCCGCTAAGCGTTTTGATCATGTGCATATTGACCTGGTCGGCCCGCTTCCGTTATCACATGGGCACACACACCTTTTGACGATGGTAGACCGCACCACGCGCTGGCCAGAGGCGGTTCCTCTGGCATCAACCACAGCGGAAGAAGTTGCGCGAGCATTTTTAGCAGCATGGGTTGCGCGTTTTGGTGTACCGTCGGACATAACGTCCGACAAGGGTCCCCAATTTATTTCCGAGCTGTGGTCATCGACGGCCCGCAGCTTAGGGGTGAAGATTCATCGCACCACCGCGTATAACCCCCAGGCTAATGGTTTATGCGAACGCTTTCACAGGTCATTGAAAGCAGCCCTCAGAGCGTCGCTAACGGATACAAATTGGGTAGACAAACTTCCATGGGTTTTATTAGGGTTGCGTTCTGCACCTAAGGAAGATTTGCGCGCTTCCCGGGCTGAATTAGTTTTCGCCCAACCGCTTCGTTTGCCCGGGGAATTTCTTCCTGATAATCCCGCACCTAGTGGCCCCCCCGCTCAGCCGTGGCAGAGCGGCTCAGGAGCAAACACACTTCCTGGCCCAATCCATCAGTTTCCCACACGTTTTTGTGCCCAAAGCTTTAAAAAATGCAGAGTTTGTTTTTGTTAAACATGACGCCCAGCGTCCAAGTTTGCGGCCGTTTTACGACGGACCGTTTCGAGTGCTGGAGACCGGGCAGAAGCATTTTCTGCTAGATTTAGGGGGCAGACGGGAGCTGATTTGCATTAACAGACTCAAACCCGCTTTTGTTCTGGCTGACGAGGAGGTGCAGCTCGCGAGGCCCCCCCGCCGGGGCAGGCCGCCGAGGGGACATTCTCCAAAGTCTTCACAGAGGGGTGCTAACGGCTTTAATCCACAGGTGCAGAGAGATGTTGCAGGTGCAGCCAAGCCAGGTTGCAGCAGATTCGGCAGAAGATTAAAACCTAGGCAGTTGGTGGATTGATTAGCGATGTATGGAGTGCTTTGTGTTTTTCTTTTTATTATGCCATTTAGATTTTGCCTTACTAGACGTGTGGGGGGGGTAGTGTGGCCGACACATTGTGGGCTCACGCTGCCACAGAGACAGGACTGAATGTGTATTGTGGGGTGTCACGTCTGCAAGGACTAAGGACTTGAATCTACAGGAGGTAACAAGGAAGTGTGAGATTTGTCTCTTTGTCCCACAGAAGACGCCCCGGAGGGTTTTCCGGTTCATCAGGAAATGAGACAATGGTGAAGCTTCAAGGGGATGCTTTGTAACTGTATGTTGACTGAAGACACCATGTGACTTGAATTCTGATGCTGGAAATGTATAAAAGGGGGTTGAAGTATGATTCTTTCTCTTTCCTGCTTTGAGAATGCTAGAAGCTGCGTTCTGTCAAAGCTGGTTTTATGACTGAAACTCAGCCTCATTATTTGAGCATGCTTCTACACCTGCATGTTTTTGGCATGGGGGAGGAAACCACATGGGTGGTTTCCTCAGTGGTGGAATCACATGAAGGAATATAGTAAATGGATCCATGCCACTGAACAATGTGTGTGGACAGTAGCAGCTGTGAGGAGCAAAGATCAGATATAGCATTGTTGCACTTGGGACATGCGTCTGTAAGGCTACGGTCACTGCAGATCTTGATGCTCAATTCTGATATTTTTATTTTTTTTATTTTTTTTTTTTTTTTAAAACGTGTGGGTGGTTTACTCAGTCTTGGATGTAATTGCTGCCAAAGATGCTTTTAAGTATTGAGCAAAGACGGTGCATACTTTTGTATGCGTATTTTCATTTATTTTTGCAAAAATTTATTTATTCATTTATTTTTCATTTATTTTTGCAAAAATTTAAAAAAAACAAAAAACAAAAAAAAACCTTGTCATTATGGGGTATTGCAAGTAGTTTTTTTTTTTTTTTTTGAGGGGAAAATTTAAAGCCATTTTGGAATAAGGCTGTAACAAAATGTGTAGAGAGAAACACTGTGAATACTGTCCAGATGCACTGTAGGTCTTTGTGACAAAGTAGCGGCGAGGCGATGCGAGATTTCAATTTTCAATTAGTCCATTTTTATTTCAATAATCTTACAAGCAAATAGTTTCCAGGAAAAAACATCTGACACGATTCTTCTTCAACAATGCACACTTCGCTAACCAAGAAGCATACCAAGGATAATGAGAATACAACAAGAGGTGCCCTTATCATTAACCACACCTGTTATATAGTATTCGAGATAATTGGGGCTGATTAGCCCCTACCATAATCCCAGGTAAAACAATGAACATTTCCATTCTTAACACATACCCACTAATATTTAAAAATACATAAATAATTCCCCCAACTATATACAGTGTAAATATAAATAACATAATAAATAACAATATAAATAATTCAATAAATAGTTCCAACCCTTATTTACAAATGTTAAACCACCCCTCTAACTTACCATACATGTTTCCTTCCTGCTGGTGTCCTATAAAAGGGCATTCAACCCCCAAAGAGTCTTTTGCCCAGACACCCACAGGAAGCATGTTGGCAAAGGTATGTGAAATAAATCATTTATCAATTATTTTACCATAATACTTAACCATAATAATTATCTCCCAAGGGCATTCAAATTAAACAAAGACAGATCCCAAAATACTGTGTGCACTTTAACAAATAATCATACTAACATTTACAACATTACAAATATAACATGATCACACAATACAATAAATCATAACAGTGGTGACACTCCATCGTCAGTCTTGTAAGGCATAAAGCATGTTGTAAATGTCAAATTTTATTTTTTATTTTTTTTGGGGGGACGGGGGGTGTCACTTTAACCCCTTGCACTCTGGTCAATTTCCCTAAAAACGCCAAAAAATAACGTACCCAAAGTAAATCAAAAGCTGTTCTTCAACCCTTTGCAGCATCTTCATGGGGTTGGTCTCATTTAAAAGAAAACACTTTGAATTTTTTTGGCAAAACAATCATAATCTCTCTAAGTGCTCCTGCCACTGAGTAACAGTCATCTAAACATACTGAACTTGAAGAAAATAAATTTTGCCTGGGTGATTTTTTTTTTTTGGATACAAATGCTTGCAAATAACACACAGCTGTCAGATCCGGGCTGGAAAATGCAGCAGGAATGTACAGTAGAACAAAGTGTTATCCAGCTGAGGTCAAAATTTTGTAACAATACCACAAAAAATGAATATATTACACAGCTTTTTTCTTAGGTTGTTCCCACTGTGCCAAATTGTGCCAAATGGCACAGTTTGGAAAAACGTCTAACTTTTGAATGATTCAATATAGAAGCTTCATCTTGGGCTCTAATGAAAGGTGAAGGGCTGTGTGTGTGTGTGTGTGTGTGTCTGGGGGGGGGGGGGGGGTTGTTTATTCATTCATGAATGAATGAATGAACAAACAAGCCCCCCCACACAAAGAAGTATGCCACGTAAAAAATGTGGCTTTTTTTTTTTTTACAAGAAAAAATAACCTACAGTGCACTAAAAATTATACTAAAATATCTAATGTAGAAGATAACAACTCCCACCCCCCGCTACAGAGGACGGACATCACCCATCGCTACATGACGGAAAGCGGTGACGGTGTGCCGCGGTCTACTACGCACAGTTGTACTAAAATATCTGCAATATATCTGCAATCCGCTACAGAAAAGTAGCGGGGGGGGGGGGGTTCACAACATGACGGACCCGGAATCTCGGTCCGTCATGTTGCGATAACGCACAGTTGTAATTTACCGATCGGTCAAAAGTCATTTGGATTGCAATTTTCAGGGATAAAGAATAATTTAGCTTATAACACTTACCTGTCCACAACAGCAGTGTCGCTGGCGAACTTCTCTTCCTCATTGTCAGACGAACATGACGCTGGTCCGCTTGTTACGACTCGTGGTTCTGGTCACGCGACCCGGTCAAACCATAATTCCATTATTGCGGTTTTGCGCTTCCATGATTGCGGTTTTGGCAAACGATTTTTCAAAACAAATAACAGTAGTAAGAAAAAAAGACTGGCGAACGCCTGTGTCACCCAGCCTTACACAAAACAGATTTTAGGCAAGGGACGCACGCTTTCAAACTTCTGTGCTTCAATTGGCTGGCTGTATTCGCAGCCGTTGGTAGGCGGGTCCTTCTTGCTAGGTTTTCAGTCATTGGTTCAAGGTTTCAGAAACCCAATTCAAGGCTCTTAGTCGAATGAGAGGTCAGTCACATCTAAACCAATCAAAGCACTCCTTTGGCTTTCTGTTCGCGGCTGTGTCTGTAGTGGAAGAACGGAAATGCAGCTTTTTTTTCCAGTGCGCACTAGGACGCACAGTGAGGGTGCCCTCATGCGCTCTAGGACGCAGAGACATGTCCGCCCGCGGTACACCGGAGTGCAAGAGGTTAAACTTTTTCTTTGAACGGAGCATTGTCAGTTTACCTGTGTAAATATGACCCATGAATGTATTTTCAGATCAACTCAAACACCATTTTGCAGTTAATGGGACCTCTCAAAAACCTAAATTAAACACTTTAAATTTTCAAAGCTAGCTTTTCAGTTTTTAAGTGTACATTGCAGGTGAAATTTTTTTTAAACATTTGTTCAAAATGTCTTGGAAGTATCTAGGGCTGTCGCGATAACCGCAATTATGTAATACTGTGCTATGGACGCGCCTACCGCAGAGGAAAACGACCAACCGCGGTGTTCACTTTTTTGTGTGGCGCTGTCTTGTTGTTCACTTACAGTATGTGTCCCTATTGATTACTAAATAAATTGTTAAATGAAGTTTTTATTGCCAACAGCATGTTTGCACTCGGTACTCTAGAAGCTTCCACAGCACCTGGTGCTGCCGCCGTCAGCAGCGGCAGCACAGTTTAGGGCACTCTCTCCAGACGGACTCCATCAGACAGTTTGTGGTGAAAGCGTTTGGACTCCTTGTTAAATACAGCCATGACAGTGAGCACTGAAAGGGCACAAAGCGTGTCATTTCCTTCTGAGCGGAGTGTGTATGATCCTGACCGTGTATGAGCTCCGAGAGCAGCTTGTTTGTGGTTTTTCGGACAGCAGCAAAAAATCACGGAGATGAGAGCCACGCAGGGTCCTGTACGGAGACTGTCCTGCTTAAATAAGCTGGCTGTCACTGCAGTCTCCAGTCCACACACCCCGTAGTTCCCGTCACTGTTTTATGAAAATATTTTTTTAAAATCAGAATCAGCAGTTCAGGCCTGTAGAAAGAGTGGAGCCCCGCACAGTTGTCACACACGCACATAAAGTTGAGAGCGGAGCTGCAGCAAGACTCGCAGCTTCCCTCATTTGCCACATAAGTTATAAACCCTGTTTATGTTAAGAGTCCACAGGGTCTTAAACATTTGCAGTAATGCCGCATACCGCGATGTTGAACTGTCCGTCACCGCAGGGGAAATTCCTCTACCGCGACGGCCCTAGAAGTATCCCTTTTAATTGTTAGTACACGGATTTAATATTGGTTTTACACCTAAAGGCAAAAATTTTGAACTGTCAATTTTTAGTTGTTCCCAAAATGGCTACTAAAAAAAGTTGACGTTCGAGACCAAAACTGTTGGGCAGATGGAGTTTAGCTGTGGAGTAACTGGGAGGGCAGTGGTAAACGACAGTCTGTTTAACCACAGGCAGGCGGAACACTGGAGAGTGGCAGTAGGAAAGGAAGGATTGGGTTTTTGAAGGATGGATAATGTATGCATTTTATAAAGTTTTCCTCAGCTCAGTAATGCCACTTAACATTGGGTAAAAATGACGATCACCAGGCTCGTTAACGAAAATAAACACTACTTACTCGTTAGTAGTCACTACTACCAATACTGCTGTCTTGGAGTCAAGAGTTTGGAATAAAGGTGGTACATGTGATAAATTTCACAGCATTTTTCACAGTCGCCGTTGTAAGCCAATGCTTCAAACTTGAACGACTCTTAATAATAGCTGTGGTTCTCCACTGGTTTCTCTTGGCCCAAATTACTTTCTGACTGGTGGCTGTTAGTTCTCCTAATCCTCTTCTACCCCTGGGCCCTTATGCTCAAACACTGAGTCCTCTTGGAGAGCTCCTGTTTTACCTTAAATTCCTTAAAAGCAGAACTAGAATGCTTGGAGAAACTCTGAGCAAGGAAGATCCAAAAACTTTTTAGTGGGGAGGTGTAGTTAAACCTGCTGCTAGGTATGACATTGTCCTTTGAGAGCTGTAATTATTGGTCAGTATGGAGAGGAGGGGGGTAGCGGTTAAAGCTTTTGCTGAACAAACCTTGATGCACAGATATCTAAAACTCAAATCACATCAACCAAACCTTGGACATGTATACAACAGTAACACAGTAAACTTGCAGCCTAAGAGATGCTTATTTTTTCCAACTTTGAACACCTCCCATCAACCGTAAGGGGCTGCTGGGAAATGGGAAGCCAAAATGACCCTGTCTAGCCAGACACCCATTTACCTGTCACCACAGCAGTTTACATCTTATATGGTGTAAAACATTTTTCTAAATCCTGGTCATAATGTGCATTGCCACAGATTAACTCGGAGGCGAGGTAGAGGTGTGTGTGTGTGTGTGTGTGTGTGTGTGTGTGTGTATACGCGATTTTTAATATGGTCAGTCTGACCATTCATCTTCAACTGCTTAATCTTTTTTTTTTTTGGGGGGGGGGGGCGGCTGGAACCGATCTGACAGTCTCCCTCCTAATCATAGAAACACTTCAATCGCATGAAGGAATATAGTTAAATAGATCCATGCCACTGAACAATGTGTGTGGACAGTAGCAGCTGTGAGGAGCAAAGATCAGATATAGCATTGTTGCACTTGGGACATGCGTCTCTAAGGCTACGGTCACACTGCAGGTCTTGATGCTCAATTCTGTGTTTTTTTTTTTTTTTTTTTAAAACGTGTGGGCATTCGCAATATAATTTAAATGCGACCTATTGGACTCCAGTGTGAACGGTCTACAGCTATGAAGTGACCTGCATGTGCAGTAGAAAACGTAACGTCAGACACAGCGTTGTTTACAGATGTAAATATGAGCCCCGAACGGTTGAGGAGGACAGAACTTCTTCACCTTGATGCAATGCAGCAAAATGTTAAAATCATTCAGAAATGATGCACAGAATGAAAATGAGTCTAAATTCCTCTACACGCCAAATGGCCGCTGTGATCAGCTCTGCTTTACCAAAACTCAGTGTTTCCTCTGGCTTAAAGACCTTGACGCGGTGGCAACATATTTTTCCGGGGGGGGGGGGGGGCAGAAAATGACATGATTGTAACTGGAATATGTTAATTTTACACTTTTTATTTTTTAAATTTTGCACAGTAATATTGCATAATGGAACTTACCATTTGAAGTATTGTACAACCAAAGCTTGAATGTTGGAATATTGGGATCCCACCCAGATGTCCTGTGTTTGGACTTTTTACTGGTGTCATCCTTCTCTCCTTCCTCTGCTCTGACCTCTCCTGGACCCTCTGCCGAACACTTTCCTCTCCTTGGCTTCTCTCATCTTTCCCTCTCTGAGCCCTGTTTAATTCAGGTTCTCTCTCTATGGTGGCATACAAACAGGTTAGAAAATACCAAGTGTCATCTTTTGTCCTGCAGGATTTTTTTTTTCCCCCATGGTTTACACAAATAACCAAAATGCGTATTTTTATTCTAGTGTTTTTGTTTTTTTTTCCCCCCCAATTGAAGAGTAGGGAAAGGGGAAAAAACATAGTAATTTACTCATGCATACGTCCCGGCCGGGTCCCATGGGTGGAAACCTATGGGACCCGGCCGGGCTCAGCCCGAAGGAGTTACATGGGTCCGCCCTCCAGTGGGCTCACCACCTGCAGGAGGGATCATGGGGGTCCGGTGCTATGTGGATTAGGTGGCGGTCAAAGGCGGAGACCTTGGTGGACTGATCCCAAGCTTTCTAAACTGGCTTTTGGTACGTGGAATGTCACCTCTCTGGTGGGGAAGGAGCCTGAGCTGGTGTACGAGGTTGAGAGATACAGACTAGATATAGTTGGCCTCACCTCAACACACAGCTCCGGTTCCGGAACCAGTCTCGTGGAGAGGGGCTGGAGCTTGGCCTTTTCTGGAGTTGCCCCAGGCGAAAGGCGACGAGCAGGGGTGGGTATTCTTGTATCCCCCCACCTTGCTGCTTCTATATTGGAGTTTTCCCCGGTGGACGAAAGGGTTGCTTCCCTGCGCCTTCGGGTTGGGAAATGGGTCCTGACATCATTTGTGCCTATGCACCAAATGATGTTTCAGAGTACCCACCCTTTTTGGAGTCTCTGACTGGGGTGCTGGAGGGTGCTTCTCTTGGAGACTCCATTGCCTTACTGGGGGACTTCAATGCGCACGTGGGCAATGACTGTGAAACCTGGAGGGGGGTGATGGGGAGGAACGGCCTCCCCAATCTGAACCAGAGTGGTGTTCAGTTATTGGACTTCTGTGTTAACCACAGTTTGTCCATAACGAACACCATGTTCAAGCATAAGGGTGTCCATATGTGCACCTGGCACCAGGACACCCTAGGTCGCAGGTCGATGATCGATTTTTAGTGTCATCAGACCTGCGACCGTATGTCTTGGACACTCGGGTAAAGAGTTGCAGAGCTGTCAACTGATCACCACCTGGTGGTGAGTTGGATCCGATGGCAGGGGAGGAAGCCATTCAGACCTGGTAGACCCAAAGGTATAGTGAGGGTGTGCTGGGAATGTCTGGCTGAGGCCCCTGTCCGGGAGGTCTTCAACTCCCACCTCCGGAAGAACTTCAACCACATTCCGAGGGAATCTGGAGACATGGAGTCTGAATGGGCCATGTTCTCCACCTCTGTTGTTGAAGCGGCGGCCCAGAGCTGCAGCCGCAAGGTGGTCGATGCATCTCGAGGTGGCAACCCCCAAACCAAGTGGTGGACACCAGTGGTGAGGGGGGCCATTAAGCAGAAGGAGTCCTATCAAGCTTGGTTGGCTTGTGGGACTCCCGAAGCAGCTGAGGTGTACCGGCAGGCCAAGTGGAATGCAGCTCGGGTGGTTGCTGAAGCAAAAACCCGGGTATGGGAGGAGTTTAGTGAGGCCATGGAACAAGACTTTCGGTCGGCCTCGAAGAGATTCTGGCAAACTGTCCGGCGGCTCAGGAGGAGAAAGCAGCTCCCTGTCCACACTGTGTATGGTGCGGATGGGGCACTATTGACTTCGACTGGGGATATCGTCAGGCGGTGGAAGGAATACTTCGAGGATCTCCTCAATCTCACTGATACGCCTTCCACAGAGGAAGCGGGGTTTGTGGACAAAGGGGACGACTCGCCTATCACAGGTCGCCAAGGTGGTTAACAATCTCCTTGGTGGCCGGGCCCCAGGGATGGACGAGATTCGCCCTGAGTACCTCAAGGCCCTGGATGTTGTTGGGCTGTCATGGTTGACACGCCTCTGCAACATTGCATGGAGGTCGGGAGCAGTGCCTTTGGCATGGCAAACCGGGGTGGTGGTTCCTCTTTTCAAAAAGGGGGACCAGAGGGTGTGCTCCAACTTTAGAGGGATCACACTCCTCAGCCTCCCTGGGAAGGTCTATGCCAGGGTTCTGGAGAGGAGAGTCCGGCCGTTGGTCGAACCTCGGATTCAGGATGTGGTTTTCGTCCTGGCCGTGGCACATCGGACCAGCTCTTTACCCTCTCAAAAATTCTCGAGGGTTTGTGGGAGTTTGCCCAACCAGTTTACGTGTGTTTTGTGGACTTGGAGAAGGCATTTGACCGCGTCCCTTGTGGTTATTTTGTAGGGGGTGCTTCGGGAGTACGGGGTATCGGGCTTATTGTTACGAGCTATTTGGTCTCTGTACGACCGTTATGAGAGTTTGGTTCATATTGCCAACACTCGGTCGGACTCATTCCCAGTGAGAGTTGGACTCTGCTATGGCTGCCCTTTGTCACTGATCCTGTTCATAATTTTTATGGACAGGATTTCTAAGCGCAGCCAGGGAATGGAGGGTGTCATGCTTGGTGACCACAGGATCTCATCTCCGTTGTTTGCAGATGATGTTGTCCTGTTGGCTTCATCCAGCAATGACCTCCAGCTCTTGCTGGGATGGTTTGCCTCGGAGCGTGAAGCGGCTGGGATGAGAATCGGCACCTCCAAGTCAGAGTCCATGGTCCTCAGCCGGAAAAAGGTGGATTGTCCTCTGGGTTGGGGACAGGCTCCTGCCCCAAGTGGAGGAGTTTAAGTATTTTTGGGTCTTAATCACAAGTGAGAGGAAAATGGAGCGAGAGATTGCCAGACGGATCGGAGCAGCATCTGCAGTGATGCGGACATTGTACCGGTCTGTTGTGGTGAAGAGGGAGCTGAGTTCTAAGGCAAAGCTGTCGATTTACCAGTCAATCTACGTTCCTACTCTCGCCTATGGTCATGAGCTTTGGGTAATGACCGAAAGAACGAGATCGCGGATACAAGCGGCTGAAATGAGCTTTCTCCGTAGGATTGCTGGACTCGCCCTCAGAGAGGGTGAGGAGCTCAGTCATCTGGGAGAAGCGCGGAGTAGAACCGCTGCTCCTCCACATTGAAAGGAGTCAGTTGAGGTGGTGTGGGCATCTGATTAGGATGCCTCCTGGACACCTCCCACTTGAGGTGTTTCGGGCACGTCCCACTGGGAGGAGACCCCGGGGCAGACCCAGGACTTGGTGGAGAGACACTGTCTCCCAGCTGGTCTGGGAACGCCTTGGTATCCTCTCTGAAGAGCTGGAGCAGGTGGCTGGGGAGAGAAGTCTGGGCTTCTCTGCTTGAACTGCTGCCTCCGTGACCTGGACCTTCGGAAAAGCGGTAGAAGAGGGATGGATGGATGGATCATGCATACGTATATGATCAGAGGTGGGTGTAGTAGCCAGAAATTCTACACATGGAAAAGCAGTGCTATGAAATTAATTAAAAGTAGACAACCCAAAATTTCTAGTTAAGGGTACAAAGAGCACCCATTTCAAAACTTGAGTAATGACTTCAGTCTTGAAGGTTTGAGGTTTTTTCAAAAATGTGTAACATTTTTCTACTTTTCCTCTGTAAATTTATCTAAATTGGCAACCATTTTCCTCAAATTTGTAATTTTCTCTTGTAAAATTATGACAGTACTTTTGAGACTATTATAAATTAGATTATTTTATGGCTGTTAATTTTTTTAATCTAATCCAACTGTATTTATAAAGCTCTTTAAAAACAGCCACAGTTGACACAGCGCTGTACATCGAGAAATAAAAATAAAAACAATGAAATAGGACTTGCGGTTCTGGCGGCCACGTAGGAAGACGTGTTTCACACTGCTCTGCTTGTAAAACTAAAAATTTTACTAAAACTCTCAATTGGAACGAAAACCCATCCCAGCGTTTTGGCGTGGATATGGTAAAGACCAAGGTTGGAAAATTAGGTGGAGGAAAAGGCAACTCGACAAAACAATCCAAGCTAACGGACTTCCACACTCAAGGCGAGGCAGGGAAAACTCCAGAGACGATGGCGGAGGATGGAGCCAGCGGCGGAGCAGGAACTGCTGGGGAGGAGACAAGCGTAGTGCTCGCTGCCATCACCTCCATGAGAACAGAGTTTTCGTCTAAATTTGATGGGATTATAGCAGCGATAGAAGGAATGAGGAAAGAAATAAACGACTGCATGGAGCGAATGTCACAGGCGGAGCTCCGAATATCAAGCACTGAGGATGACGTCACCAGCCTGCAAATTAAGCTGCAAACACTGGAATCAAAATGTAAACGTCTGGAAGACGACTTCCTAGACTTGGAATCCCGCTCGCGACGGAATAATTTGAGGCTGGTGGGCCTCCCGGAGGGAGCGAAGGGACGGGACCCATGTTCCTTTTTGGAAAAGTGGATTCCAGAAGCGCTGAACAACGCGGGCCTGCAGTAATCAGTTGTTTTAGAGAGCGCTCACCGAATCGGCCCACCGAGAGATAGTAAGACCCTACCGAGGACGCTGATTATGAAGTTCCTCAACTACAGAGACAAGATGACGGTCACCAATGCTGCTCGAGCTAAAGGGGAAATTAAATACCAGGATCAACAGGTGCGGTTCTACCCAGACTTCGCCACAGGAATACAATAATTAAGGAGGCAGTTCGACCCCGCCCGCAAAGAGCTGCGCAACCTCGGGATTCGTCACGGAGTGATTCATCCGGCAAGACTGCTGGTCACATAAAGGTAGAATCCACATCTTTAAGACCCCTCAAGAGGCGCAGGAGCTCATCAAGCAGATCCAAAAGGAGACTGGTGGGAGCTAAGCATGAACATGACAAAGGAAGAACATTTAAGCGTATGTACAGACATCTGATTGATCTGAAACGTAGAACATGTCTACAAAATACAGACTGTATTTAAAAAAAAAAAAAAGCTATGATGTACAACGTTGCTATAAAACTTTGAAGTTATGCTGAAAAAACTACAGAAGAGAGTTAATGTCATAAGAATAGTAGTAGAGTCAGGGTGATTGAGAGGAGAGAGTGGTTTGACGGATCCTCGCAGATGTGGAACAGTCACTAGCTATAACGAGAGACAGAATTTTTTTGATTTTGGGGGGATTACCATGAATGTGGGGAAAGGGAATTTGTTTTTGTTTAGTTTGTAGGATGAATGTTCCATCATTCATGTTTTTTCTTTAAGAGTATGTTCATATTGCAAGGTAATCTCAAACTCTTTACTGATCATAGATCAAAGCGTTAATCTTAATTTAACTTCGTGGAATTGCAGAGGTCTACAAAATCTTAAACAAGTTATGAATAAAATACATGGATTCAAAAATTGTATTTTTACAAGAAACTAATCTATTAGAGGAGGATGTAAAAAGAATTAGAAGATGGCAAGGTAATGTGCTCATCTCATCATTTTCATCCCGAGCTAGGGGAGTTATGACTCTCATACACAAAACAGTCCCATTTCAAGTGAAAAATGTAATTGGAGACAAATTTGGAAGATATCTAATCATCCAAGGATCTTTGTTATTAGAAAATATAAATCTGGTGAACTTGTACGGTCCCAATATTGATGATCAAAACTTTTGTTAATTTATTCCTTACTTTATCATCACTTACAGGGCAACATATAATAGCAGGGGATTTTAATTGTACATGGAATCCCAGTATAGATCAACAGGACTGGACTGTACGCACAATGGATGTAGGATGACCATTAATCATTTTATGAAAGAATTGAGATTGCTAGATATATGGAGAGAAATGAAACCACAAGTCAAAGCCTATTCTTGTTATTCTAATACCTATAAGACATTCTCACGTATAGACTACTTTTTGATCTCTACAGAATTAAGGTCCAAGATTCAAAACTGTTTCTATGATAACATTGTGATCTCTGCTCATGCACCCTGCTGTCTAATATATGTAGATAAGAAATTAACAAAGGATCCAGGTAGGTGGCATTTTCCGCATAAATGGCTTCAGGATGAGTAATATGTTAAGTACATAGAAAAACAGATGAGTTTTTTGATATTAATACTACACAAACTATGACATGTATAAAGTGGGAGGCTTTCAAAGCTTTTTTTAGGGGGCATATTAGTTATACAGGTTCAAAATCTAAGAAGACCCGAGAGGAGAGAGTCCAGTTGGAACGTAAAATAAAAATTCTTCAAGAAAAAGGGTATGCAGGAAGTAACCCACAGTTAGAGAACGAATTACTGATTCTGAGAGCAGAATGACAAAAAATCAGCGAATAGAGCTGCCTTGAGTCTTCTAAGATTGAAGCAAACTTTTTATGAACATTGTGAAAAATCAGGAAAATTATTGGCATGGCAGATTAAACAATTAGAATTTAAAACACCAATTACCAGTATTATAAGTAACGGACAGGCAGTTGTAGATCCTTTAGCAATTAGTAGTGCCTTTAGAGATTATTATGAAAAACTATGATACAAAAAATGAAACTGACTTAACAAAACTAAATGGGTTTTTGGGTGGATTATCTATACCATGTATTCCAAATGAAAACGGGGAGATACTGGAGTCTAAAATTAGTCAAGAAGTTGGGCAAGCCATTGATAATATGAAATCAGGAAAAAGAGCAGGACCAGATGGTCTTCCAGTTGACCTCTATAAAAAAATTTAAGAATAAATTAATAAAACCACTTTTAGAAATGGTTTTAGAAGCATTTCAAAATGGTAATTTACCACCATACATGAATAATGCCTTAATTATACTGTTGCCAAAACCAGGTAAACCCCCTAATAAATGTGAAAACATGAGACCAATAAGCCTATTAAATGCTGATCTTAAAATAATTTGTAAAATTTTAGCAAAACGACTACATGAAATATTACCAAATATTAACCGAGATCAGAATGGCTTTATAATGGGAAGACGAGGCTTTCATAATGTAAGACTATTTAATACAGTGATCCCTCGCTACTTCGCGCTTCACCTTTCGCGCCCTCAGTGCATCGCGGATTTTTCAAAAATATTCATCAAAAATTCAAAATTGAGAAATAATGGGCGGGCGCTAGCAGAAGGCAGGGAGACTATATTAGACCATCAGGTATCAACACGGACAGCCGCTCAACTCTCTGTTCGCTGTTCTCGTGTTGGCTCGGCAATCTCGCAAGCTGATTGGCCGAGACGTTTCACCCCGCAAGCTGATTGGCCGAGACGTTTCACCCACCTCCTCTCCCTGCCGAGCACCCATGAAGGGAAGGAAGACCGCATTCATTGCTTTTTATCGCTCGTGTTACCTAGTCTCGCCGCGTGGAACTTTTTGCTGTTCTCTTGTGCCATTTTGTGCGAAATAGTCTTCCCGTCGAGCCACTACGCCGCCTCCTGCAGCTTCAGCTCTATCGGAAGCTGCCCTCGATGATCCTGCGCCTCCAGCACCTCACGATGAGGCGTCACCTGAGGAGCAGTAAAGCTCTCATTAACCTGTGCAGTAAATCATTTTCATCTTGAGTTACGTATCTTGTTATAAGAAAAGAGTTCTAAAAACATATTTATGTACACTTTGTTTGCATCTACATATGTATGTACACGTACACACACACACACGTATCATATGAGAGAGAGTGAGAGAATGAACGTACGTATTATGGATGACGTCATTAGGGGTGACGCTACCTCGCGGTTTTTCACTTTTCGCGGTCGGTTCTGGAACCCATTAACCGCGATAAGTGAGGGATCACTGTATTATTTATTCCAACAAAGAAGCACCGGATACAGCTCTCCTATCATTGGACGCCGAAAAGGCCTTTGATAGGGTCGAATGGCCCTATCTTTTTGAAGTCCTACAAAGGTTTGGACTTGGAAATAATTTCATAAAATGGGTTCAGATAATATACAATAATGCTACAGCAGAAATCCTAACAAACAGCAATATTTAAAAATCAATAGAGGATGTCGACAAGGCTGTCCACTTTCACCTTTACTGTTTACTATGGCAATTGAACCTTTAGCGATGGCAGTACGGTTACATCCACAAATATATGGAATTAAAGTAGGACCAACAAAACATAAAATCTCCCTGTATGCCGATGACATAATTTTGTTTGTCGAATTTTAAAAAATCAATTCCGACCTTGTTAAATTTAATAAAGAACTTTGGGGAAATATCAGGATATAAAACTAAATCTTCAATATTAATGCTAAATGAGACCCAGAGAAATCTCCCAGCTCCTGACGTAAATCAATTCAATGTTGTAAATCAGTTTAAATATTTAGGAATTCAAATTTTGCCTAAGCTAGAATCAGTCGCCAGTGCCAACTATGCCTTAATGACAGATATTAATGAGTTACTTCAGAGATGGATGTCACTACCAATGTCGATGATCGGGAGAATTAATATACTTAAGTCCTTTACCACCACCTTCAGATCTATTCTCAAGAATTAAAAAAAAGTTAGTGGAATTTATATGGAACAATAGGAAGGCTAGATTACGTTTGTCCTTACTATATTTACCATTTGATCGTGGAGGTCTGAAATGTCCAAACTTTGTTGTATTACTGGTCAGCACAACTGAGGTCTGACATATTTTTCATCAAATGATCTCCCTCACTGGACTTAAATGGAATCATACAATTTACCTTTACCTCTTCCCTTATTCATATACTCCGACTCGGCTAAAAAATTACAGAAACAAGTTAAAAATCCAATTGTAAAGCACATGATGAAAATATGGTGTGAAACCAAAAAATATTTAAAAGAACCACACTTACTGTCACAATTTAGCCCAATATGGGGTAATCAGTATTTTACACCAGGGAGAGCCGATGCTGTATTTAAAGTATGGAATTTAAAAGGGATTCAAAAGATTCAAGATTTATATTTGTCAGGTTCAGATAACATAATGTCTTTTGAAGAACTGAGGATTAAATTCAATCTTAATAGAACACATTTTTTAAAATCTTCAGCTTAGAAATTTTATTCAAATTAAAATAATGCTCTCACCCGACCTACTTATTCATCCTTGGAAAAAATTTTGACGAAAGATAGTAAGAGAGGGTATTATTTCAGAGTTTTATAACTCATTGACACTATTCTCAAGTGAAAACTCACAGAAAAGACTGAATTACTGGAAAGAAGACCTGTAAACTGAAATTTCAGAGGAACAATGGGAAATGGCTTGTGCAGGAGCTCAAACCAAATCAATAAATGTACGTCTTAAACTGATGCATTTTAAATAGTTAATGCGGATGTATGTTACACCAGTGGAATTAAATAGATATAACAAAAACATACCAGATACATGCACAAAATGTATGGAAAGTAAAGGAACCCTATTTCACTGTTTATGGGAATGTAGAAAAATCAATGTTTTGGGAAGAGGTGAGGGTAACAATTGAAAAAATAATTTCAAAACAATTTATATTGAACCCTAAACTGTTTTTGTTGGGTCTGTATCCAGAAAAACATAACTTTAATAAGAGTGAAAGAGTATTCATAGACCTAGGTTTGCTTAATGCCAAAAAATGTATTGCACTACTGTGGAAAGACTCATAGACCAGATGTGACTCAGTGGTTAAGACAGATGTTAACAAACCTTCCACTCGAAAGAATAACACATACTGAAATTAAAGGAAAATGTGTTTGAGAATATATGGAGACCTTTCATTGATTGTGTAAAGAAATTAAACATAACTTCTGAAGAAGGTGAATATGTGTAGACCTTGCAAATTCCAAACTGGTGAATATATATTATGTATTCTTATGCAATAGGTTACCTAGACTAAACAGAGGAGCATTGTTGTTGACTTACCTTAATGGTTGTTGTTGTTTTAGAACATTTTTGTTAGTGTTTTTTTTTTAATTTTTAAATTACTTTAATGTTGGTGTCTGTGCTATGTTTGTAAAAAAAAAAAAAAAAAAAAAAAAAAAAACAGTAAAAAATATTGTGGAGGAAAAAACAATAAAATACAGCTAAAGTACAAAACAGCACAAACAAAACAATAGTCATACAATAGAGACAATAAGAACAAATAAAATCAATGTCTCAAACTGGGTCAAAAGCCAGAGAATAAAATGGGTTTTAAGAAGAGTTTTAAAACTGCACAGTGAAGAGGCCTGTCTGATGGACAAAGGCAGATTATAAAATTGCTGGGTTTTTTAATAAATTTGAAACGAAATGTGGCAAACTTAACTTTTTTTCCCTCATACAATTTAAACTTTTGACCATAATTTGGTAGAGCCAGAACAATAACTTGAACTCTGAATTCAAAAAAATTGAATTATTAAAATTGTATTTAAAGAAATAAATTAACTTCCATCCTCCTTCTACCGCTTTCCCGGAGGTCCGAGTCGTGGAGGCAGCAGTTCAAGCAGAGAAGCCCAGCTTTCCCTCTCCCAGCCACCTGCTCCAGTTCTTCAGAGAGGATACCAAGTCGTTCCCAGACCAGCTGGGAGACATGGTCTCTCCAGTGAGTCCTGGGTCTACCCCGGGGTCTCCTCCCAGTGGGACGTGCCCGAAGCACCTCAAGTGGGAGGTGTCCAGGAGGCATCCTGATCAGATGCCCAAACCGCCTCAACTGGCTCCTTTCAATGTGGAGGGGCAGCGGTTCTACTCTGAGCCTCTCCCGGATGACTGAGCTCCTCACCCTATCTCTAAGGGTGAGTCCAGCGATCCTACAAAGGAAGCTCATTTCAGCCGCTTGTATCCAGTCTCATTCTTTGGGTCATTACCCAAAGCTCATGACCATAGGTGAGAGTAGGAACGTAGCTTGACCGGTAAATCGACAGCTTTGCCTTAGAGTTTAGCTCCCTCTTCACCACAACGGACCGGTACAATGTCCGCATCACTGTAGATGCTGCTCCGATCAATCTGTCAATCTCTCGCTCCAGTCTCCCTTCACTCGTGAATAAGACCCCAAGATACTTAAACTCCTCCACTTGGGGCTGGAGCTTGTCCCCAACCCGGAGAGGACAATCCACCTTTTTCTGGCTGAAGACCATGGACTTGGAGGAGCTGATTCTCATCCCAGCCGCTTCACGCTCGGCAGCAAACCATCCCAGTAAGACCTGTAGGTCACTGCTGGATGAGGCCAACAGGACATCATCTGCAAACAGAGATGAGATCCTGTGGTCAGAGAGCATGACACCTTCCGTTCCGTGGCTACGCCTAGAAATCCTGTCCATAAAAGTTATAAACAGGATCGGTGACAAAGGGCAGCCCTGGCGGAGTCCAGCTTTCACTGGGTTGTCTGACAGTGTTTGCAATACAAACCAAACTCTCACAACGGTCGCATAGAGACTGGATAGCTCGTAATAACGAGCCTGATTACCCCATAAGCCCGAAGCACCTCCCCACAAAAAACCACAAGGGACATGGTCAGATGCCATCAAGTCCACAAAACACATGTAAACTGGTTGGGCAAACTCCCACAAACCCTCAAGGATTCTTGAGGGTAAAGAGTTGGTCTGATGTGCCATGGCCAGGACGAAAACCACATTGCTCCTCCTGAATCCGAGGTTAGACCAACGGCCAGACTCCTCTCCAGTACTGTGACTTAGACCTTCCCAGGGAGGCTGAGGAGTGTGATCCTCTAAAAAGGGGGACCAGAGAGTGTGCTCCAACTTTAACCTCTTGCACTCCGGGATACCGCGGGCAGTCACGTCTCTGCGTCGTAGTGCGCACTGAAAAAAAGATGCATTTCCGTTCTTCCACTACAGACACAGCCGCGAACAGAAAGCCAAAGAAGTGCTTTGATTGGTTTAGATTTGATTGACCTCTTTCGACTAATAAGAGCCTTGAATTGGGTTTCTGAAACCTTGAAGAACCAATGACTGAAAACCTAGCAAGAAGGACCCGCCTACCAATGGCTGCGAATACAGCGAGCCAATTGAAGCAGAGAAGTTCGACGATTGAAAGCTTGTCACATGCGTAAAATCTGTTTTGTGTAAGCCGCTGTGTGTAATGGTAGCGTTCGCCAGTCTTTTTTTATTACTACTGTTATTTGTTTTGAAAAATCGTTCACCAAAACCACAATAATGGAATCATGGTTTGACCGGGTCGCGTGACCAGAACCACGAGTCGTAACAAGCGGACCAGCGTCATGTTCGTCTGACAATGAGAAACAGATGTTCGCCAGCGACACTGCTGTTGTGGACAGGTAAGTGTTATAAGCTAAATTATTCTTTTATCACTGAAAATGGTCATAAAACTGACTTTTGACCGATCGGTAAATTACAACTGTGCGTCATCGCCACATGACGGACCGGACCGTGCACCGCGCTCCTCTGTAGCGGTGGGGGGGGGGGGGAGTTATCCTCTACATTGCAGATATTTTAGTATAAATTTTATTGCACTGTAGGTTATTTTTTCTTGTTAAAAAAAAAAGGCCACACATCTTTTATGTGGCATGCTTCTTTGTGTGTGGGGGGCTTGTTTGTTCATTCATTCATGAATGAATAAACAACCCCCCCCACACACACACACACAGCCCTGAGTGTCACCTTTCATTAGAGGCCAAGATCAAGCTTCTATATTGAATCATTCAAAAGTTAGACGTTTTTCCAAACTGTGCCATTTGGCACAGTTCAAAAACCCCTGGGAACAACCTGAGAAAAAAGCTGTGTAATATATTCATTTTTTGTGGTATTGTTACAAAATTTTGACCTCAGCTGGATAACACTTGGTTCTACATTTGTTTCATTTTCCAGCCTGTATCTGACAGCTGTTATTTGCAAGCATTTGTATCCAAAAAAACACCCAGGCGAACTTTATTTTCTTCAAGTTCAGTATGTTTAGATGACTGTTACTCAGTGGCAGGAGCACTTGGAGAGATTGACTGTTTTGCCAAAAAATTCAAGGTGTTTTCTTTTAAATGAGACCAACCCCATGAAGATGCTGCAAAGGGTTGAAGAACAGATTTTGATTTACTTTGGGTACGTTGTTTTTAGGCATTTTTAGGGAAATTGACCAGAGTGCAAGGGGTTAAAGAGGAATCGCCACCCTGGTTTGCCATGCCAAAGGCACTATCCTGACCTCCACACATTGCTGCAGAGGCGTGTCAACCATGACAGCCCTGCAATATCCAGTGCCTTGAGGTACTGAGGGCGGATCTTGTTGACCCCCGTGGCCCAGCCACCAAAGATTTTTAACCACCTTGGCTACCTCAGCCCCTGTGATGGGTGAATCATCCCCCTCATCCACAAGCCCTGCTTCCTCTGTGGAAGGCGTGTCAGTGGGATTGAGGAGATCCTTGAAGTATTCCTTCCACTGCCCAATGATATCCCCAGTCGAAGTCAGCAGTGCCCCATCTGCACCATACAGTGTGGACAGGGAGCTGCTGCTGCCTCCTGAGCTGCCGGACAGTTTGCCAGAATCTCTTTGATGCTGTCTGAAAGTCTTGTTCCATGGCCTCACCGAACTCCTCCCACACCCGGGTTTTTGTTTCAGCAGCCACCCAAGCCGCACTCCACTTAACCTGCTGGTACACCTCAGCTGCTTCGGGAGTCCCACAAGCCAACCAAGCTCGATAGGACTACTTCATCTTAATGGCCCCCCTCACCACTGGTGTCCACCACTTGGTTCGGGCGTTGCCATCATGAGATGCACCAATGACCTTGCGGCCACAGCTCTGGGCAGCTGCTTCAACAATTGAGGTGGAGAACATGGCCCATTCAGACTCAATGTCTCCAGACTCCCTTGAAATGTGGTCAAAGTTCTTCTGGAGGTGGGAGTTGAAAACCTTCCAGACAGGAGCTTCAACCAGACTTTCCCAGCACACCCTCACTGTACATTTGGGTCTACCAGGTCTGAATGGTGTTCTCCCCTTCCATGGGATCCAACTCACCACCAGGTGGTGATCAGTTGACAGCTCTACACCTCTCTTTACCAGAGCGTCCAAGACATATGGTTGCAGGTCTGACACAATAACAAAATCAGTCATCGACCTGCAACCTAGGGTGTCCTGTTGCCAGGTGCACATATGAACACCCTTATGCTTGAACATGGCGTTTGTTATGGACAAACAGTGGTTCGCACAGAAGTCCAATAACTGAACACTACTCGGGTTCAGATTGGGCAGACCGTTCCTCCCAATCACCCCCCTCCAGGTTTCACCGTTGTTGCCCGCGTGCGCATTGAAGTCCCCCAGTAGGACAATGGAGTCTCCAAGAGGAGCACCCTCCAGCATCCCAGTCAGACTCCAAAAACGGTGGGTACTCTGAACCACCGTTTGGTGCATAGGCACAGATGATTGTCACGACCAGTTTTCCAACCCGAAGGCGCTGGGAAACAACCCTTTCGTCCACCGGGGAAACTCCAGTATAGAAACTGCAAGGTGGGGGTGGGATACAAGAATATCCATCCTTGCTCGCCGCCTCTCACCCGGGGCATCTCCAGAGTAGGCCAAGTGTCAGCCCCTCTCCAGGAGACTGGTTCCGGAACCGGAGCTGTGTTGAGGTGAGGCAGACTATATCTAGCCAGTATCTCTCAACCTCATGCACCAGCTCAGGCTCCTTCCCCACCAGAGAGGTGACATTCTACGTCCCAAAAGCCAGTTTAGGAAGTCTGGGATTAGACTGCCAAGGTCTCTGCCTTCGACCGCCAGCTGATCCACATACCACTGGACCCCCATGGTCCCTCCTGCAGGTGGTGAGCCCACTGGAGGGCGGACCCATGTAACTTCTTTGGGCTGAGCCTGGCCGGGTCCCATGGGCAGAAACCCGGCTACCAAGTGCTTGCCATCGAGCCCCTCCCCCAGGCCTGGCTCCAGGGTGGGGCCCCGTACCGGGCGGGGTACACTGAATCCTTGCAGCCTCTTTTGTCCTACAGCCCCGGAGCAGAGAGGAATTCCGGCGCCAGTAATCCAGCTATTGATATGTGTGACTCATGTAAATATCCATGCATTCCTGCTTGACTGTTATGCTAATATGCCATGCATGCACTGTCTGTATCTCAGTATAAAAGAGCTGACTGTATATGCCTCACCCTCTCACTCGCATTCTGACACTCTAGAGACACAGGGCTCACACCAGCGCAATGCCACAGCGCTGAGTGAGACTCGTGATGGAAGAATAAAGCACCCTTTTAACCTTCAGTTCGCCATGTCTGCCTGCACTTATTTGATCCTTGCCTCCACACTGGTGACCCTTATTCGTATCCTCCACACTCATGAGTCCGTTGGATCGGTCTTAGTCTGGCCCTTCACCCAGGACCAGTTTATCGTGGGTGACCCTACCAGAGGCAAGCTGCCCCAGACAACATAGCTCCTGGGATCACTAGGGCACGCAACCCCCCCCCCCCCCCACGATAAGGTGATGATCCATGAGGGTTAATAAATTAACTTGAATCACTAAATATGCAGTTATTGCTGTTATATTACTATGCCTTTGTAGTTTTTTTTTTTTTTTTTTTTTTTTTTTTAGAAAGCTCACCAACCCAATGGCAGGAAAAACCTTCCTTATTTTGAAATCAAATGTTGGCACGTTGAGTTTGTCTGAAGGCTGCTGACGGATTAAAGTCATTGACTTTGTGAATTTTGGTCATCTTAATTTGCAAGGTACATAATGAACATAAATTATTAGTTAGTATTGTAGTAGCTGGTGAAGTAAATCCTCAGTGATTCATCAGTCACTCTTGCCTTTCCCTGCAATGAAGCCTAACCAGACCTGTTAGCTAAGAGACTCCTCATTGTTGTTCCTTTTACCAGCGGGTTGAAGTCACCATAAATGTCTCCACTGCTTATCTCTTGTACTTTTTTTCTGCATTTAAAGTACTTTAATAAGCTCATGCTTCTCGGACAGCAACGCCAGAAAGACACTCTCTGCCTGCAGAAACGGTCACGCAGGCGCTGGGCAGGTGGGGCGCTTCCGCGCAGATGAATCACTTCTTGTTCGTGTGCACACTTGCGTTTCTTTAATATTTAATTTTTCTTAAATTAATATCAGAGGCATGGCGGCATACTTCCTTAGAGCAGTGGACACACATAAATGTTAGCAGAGGAAATCCTGAGAACTGATCCATTAAACGCTATTGAAAATGAGGCCCCGTGTCTCAATGGGATTACCTGTATAAATAAAGTTTATAATAAATAATCTTAGTGATTACAATAGAGAGCTTGCCCACTGACGTCAGCGGCTCGTACCAGTGGTCCTGCACAGGAAGGATAAGCCGCCACAGACTCCCCTCTCCTGTATCCCCCTATCTGGTCATTCCATTCCAGTTATGTCAGTATTAACTTTACATTTTAGATATTACAGCAGCCGGGACTCACGGTGTGCCGTTTACAGGGAAAAAGGAATTTGCAGTGTCCAGTAAATGTGCTGTTACTGTGTGCCTGCTTGTCTGACGATTTCAGCCCAAAATTTTTGGGAGTTATTGTGCAGTCGGAGCAGACAAAATTACAGTCCAGTGATAGAGAAGATTGACTAAAAAGAGGACAAATCAGCTGTCTGCCATGCTTGCTGCATCCTCGACCACAGAATTGTCACGTCTCTGACTTCAGTAAGGAAAGTCAGATGAAATGTGACATGACCGTTCAGACTGAGATCGCTTTGGAAAATGTAAGCCTTTATTAGTCCCACAATGGGGGAAATTCCAGGATTGCAACAGCACAGGGATAGCAACACTCAGAGCAATAATTAAGAAGATACGGAAGATGTAAATAAGAGCAGTGGATATGCATACACATAAATATATATATACAAAGTGCGGAGCATTGTAGCAAGATGGAATAAACAGCATAACCGTCTACTTGTATCCTATGCGTATCGGAATTGGGACCATATATGAAAGTGGCCTGGGTCTGGGGTGAGGGGAAAAAAAAAAAAAAAATCAGATGTGCTGTTCAGTCATTAAAAAATCAGATATGGGTCACATTTGTGCAAAAAAAAAAATCAGAATTGAGCGTTAAAACCTGCAGTGTGACCATAGTCTAAGATCAAATCAAAACCTTATCAGATAACACTTTATAATACAACCAGAGTTTCTGTATTTTCAAAGTACAGGTGTAAATTGGTAAGAACAGTGAAATTTTAATACTGGAGTAATGAGCTTTTTTTTTTTTTTAAATTACATGGTGATTTCCCTGTAATTTCACTGAAAGTACATGCGAAGTACCTTGTAACTTTGGGGTGTTATAAAGTGGTAAACATTATCCCAACATAATCAACCTATAACGTTTAATGAGCTTGTCATTGTTTCAAAACATTTCTCCTGTCTTCTTTCCTCCATTTTCTCCTCTTCGTAAACTCCTAAGCCCCTTAAAAGTCCTCCTTTTCCCCCCAAATGTTTTTAGCTTAGGAGCACTTTTAAGGGCCATGATGCTTTCTAAATGCTTTTACGAAGGATTCCTCCGAGATTTAGGGGAAAATCTTGAAAATAATTGAGAATTTTCTAAGAATTGCATCACTAGGAGCAATTAGCACTAGGACACTTTGTGCACACGGGATCTGGTCTCTATGAAGTCTCACAAGTTCATTATTTTTAAGGCTGTAGCTAGTCCTTCAGGAGTACACGTATTTTCTTCTCCAGAGACTAAATTGCTGCACACTTCACGCTACTGACAGTTGGGTGGTTTGTAGATCCCTGTTAAGTGACATTATGGCCAGGCTGGAGTTTTTGAGGGGGTGACGAAACCCAGATACAGCTTGAAGTTTTTCTAAGGCATAACTGATTTTGTAATATCCGTGGACTGAATAATTAACTGATGTGGTTAATCTGGGAATTACTGTTGACGGTATAGAAAGTCCAGATTGTGTTAAAATGTAGGGAGTAAAATTGTCAAATGCTGAAGAGATGTGGGGGGGGGGGGTAGTTGCGCATGTGAACCCTCCTATGTTTAAAGATGGAGGCCAGTGTTCAAACAGAACGGGACTCGGGCAACATCAGAAGGGAGATGACTGGAGCACAATGAATCGTCTTAGTTTATGAAAGTGCAAGGAACACGACATTTCAACTGCATCGTCTTCGGGGGGGGGGTTGCACTCTAAACACAATTTGGTGAAAACGTCAGTGTTTATAAAAAAAAAAAAAAAAAAAAAAAAACTAATTGGCAACAGTAAAAGTATTTGTACTTCATTACTTCCCAATATGAGTGTGTAGGATCTGGTGTGGATCCAACCACTGTAGGTTTTAAAATTTGTTTAGAGTACTTGCGTAGTGGTGGAGGTATGTACTCTCAGAGCACTTCCTGTTTTTAATGATTGCTTCAAAGGCCAATAACCAAGACTTTAACCTTACTGTAGATTTAAAGTCCAACAATTGAAGCTCCATTGACTTTCTAATGTCTTGTCTTTAAACCTTCATACAGTTTTTAAATTTGGTGCCAGCAGCTGATTCATGCTGCATTGCTGGTCTGCAGCATTGCAGCAGTTGGAAGTGTTTAAGTCTCTAGGAGTGCCAAGATTTAAGCTCAGCACACAGCTTGTGCTCTTTCATTGAGTTAATTTGCTTAAGACTTGCTTGCACTTATGACATCCATTCTTGTTCTAGAAACTATAAAACTTTGCCTTGACCAGAGAAATGGAACATTACCAGTATGTTGACTCGTAACGTAGAGGTGAACTATGTCTTAATATAAATGGCACAGCATCTGCTGTGGCCTCTATTCCCCATTCACCCCCAACATGATATTGCTGATTCAGGGGTGGAGCTGGAAGCTTTCCAGGCCCAGGGAGGGAAGGGAGGAGCTGGCGGTGCAAATCACTCCATCCTCAGCATCTGATCAGTCAGCTGGTTCTACTACAGCAAAGCTGTGCTTGTTTCCTCAGTGTCTTTGCTCTAAAACGCAGTTCAGAGCCACTGAGTTTTAAATTGAAGAGCCTGAGTATACTTAAGTCCAAAGTACTCTTTAGTTCAAGTCTGCTGAGTCATTTGCTCCCATGCTGCCTCCCACCATGCCTGTGTGGAGCAGCCCCTCCTCTTCTCTTCTTCCCCCTCCTGCCTCTGTCAGCTCGCTTAGGAAACAAGGCTAGACACAGTAAGCAGCAGTAACGGCAGCAGCTGTCTCTTCACCGACTGAGACGTGCTGTGCCTACCAGAGAGGGGAGGACTTCTATCAACAAGCCAATAGCTCTGACAGGAATTTTTCATTACACAGTTGTTAGGCAAGGAAGCTGGGAGGTGGGGAAAAGCTGATGTCATTAGCAGGGGTGTGCGAGTGCATCAGCAGCCATGTCACATGCTGCTAGGTGGGTCAGTGATGCGGACGGAGATGCATGGCAGTTGCACCGGGCACAGAAGCAGCAGGTTAGCTCTGCCGTCGGCCAGGGTAGGGGGAGATGTTTTCATGTGGGAAGTTTTCTTAAAATTTCTCGTGACTAAAATGGATTTTCAAATTCTTTTTTTTTTTTTTATGTAATGCATCTTAAAACTGTTTTTACTAACTTTTGTCTCCCCTCTTTGTCTCTGAACTGGATTTTGGCTAAAAGAGTCGGAGCTGGCTGCAGTGGGCAGCAGGAGGATTCTCTTCCCCAGCTGTGGTGGGATGACTGGCTCCCAGGAGATGTCTTCATCCAGGGGCCCTACAGGTGCCACAGACCTGAGCCTGGGCCTCCAGTCCCTTCGTCTGTCCAGTTGGGACAGGCCATGGAGCAGCCAGGAGACGGACATTCATACACCCCCATCCCAGGTTCAGACCAGCCCACCCTCTAGTAAGTACTAACTTTGGTTTACCTCAAAGTATGTTACACTCATAGCAGAACCCATTTGCTCTGTTTTTCACATAATGTGTCTAAATGCGACTGGTTGAGGAGAAATGTTTTTTTTTTCCTGGACTTTGTAAGCTCTTGGCCGCTTTTTGTAGTATACATTTGTAAGAGTGACATCAAAACCTGATCCTTGATTTGTGAATAATTGGTCATATTAACATGCAATGGCTGGCTGAAAGCAATATGTGTAGGAACGGACTAAGGCGTCACAAGGGAGGATGATTTGGCAGTTTTGCTTTGCTGCATCTTGTAGCAATCAAAGCACAAAAAGGGCCAGTGAAGCTACTTTTCTTTTACAAAACCATCATGTTGGGAAGTCTTGTCTAAAATATTGAATGACCTGTTGCTCAAGTGTGCAGTGCTACTACGTTGTCAGGATGGGGATGTCAACTTGGCTGACAACCTGAAGAAATAACCTCACACAAGGCTGTATGATTCAGTAAATGTGAATTTCCAGAATGTTGGATATGAGATGAGAATCTATTTTTAGAGTTGGCACAGATTGTAGGGATGCCCAATTTGTCCTGACCCATTTGTAGTCTAGTTTTATCACTGAATGTTCAACCTAACCCAGAGCAACTTCATTTAGAGCCTTCTGAACTGGGCCTCTAATGAAATGGGACAGCTTGAATGTGGCCTATAGCTGAATAATCCCTTCAGAGCTTCATGTTGAGTTGGAGCCACACTGTACACATCTGTCACTGCTGCTAGCTGACTCACTTGGCTAGGTTAATACTTGAGGAATTGCTGCTTGGTGTTCACATTGTGTTTGGGGGGGAAAAAGGAAATTGACCTGTAATTGTACTTTAAAAAGTGACTTAAATAATTTGTACATACAGAATTTAAAATGTTTTGAAGCCTTTGAATATTTTGGGTAGGCTATCATCTAGCACATTTCTACAGACAAATTGTCAATAGTTTGTTTGCAGCTTCTCAATTAAAGGTCCCATTCACTGCACGCTTGGATAGCAAGCCTGAGCAAACTAACCTATATTTGTCTGAAAAAATTGATAAAATACTGCAGCATTGGACAGGGGTGTGGTTTCAGTAGTTGATGGGATACAACTGGTCCCTGGAGTAAAGGGCATTCACTTGTACAGTGCTTTTTACTCATCTCTGGATGACCAAAGAGCTTTACAGATCCTGCTATCCACCCATTCACACACTGATGGCGGCGGAGCTGCCATGCACTGGCGCTGGCCTGACCCACCAGGAGCAACTGGGGGTTCAGTGTCCAAACTGAATGAGTGGCTAAACTGCTAGTCAATTTGGCACGGACTGCTTAGCCAAGCTAATGCTAACAGATTGATGTAGCGTCACGGTGAAGAAATAAGCCAGAATTACAAGATTGACTGTGAATTTGTGAACCATGTGGAAACGGGGATGTTGGGGTGACTGAAATCTAAAGAAAATGATAATATGAACCGTGCTTGGTAAGCAACCTCCCTAGCTCTGAAGTTGACACCTGGGCTGGGCTCCCAGCTCATCTGTATTGGTCAATAATGGAGCAGCAGCACATATCAAGGCTGGGCTTACCTTTTCTTGACGTAGAGGAACAAAGAATAAAAACAGCTAATTGGATACAAACGATACAAAGGCTGTGCACTTTCTTTGAAAAGTGAGTTTTGATATTCAGTAATCATGACCCATTTGAATTTCAGAAGGTTAAAACCTAGAAAAGCACCATCTTTCAGCGAGTAAGAACTTTAAGATAAATCGGTGTGGGCCTTTAAATTCAGAACAGATCTTTGCGCTACTCCTCCACTTCCAGAGTAGTTTCCTTTAAAGATGCGTGTTAGAAACTTTAATGCCATTACCCCTCGAACAAATGATTACATTCTTGTATGTTCAGAATTGCACACCCCATCTTAACTTCATTAGTACAGTTGCAACACATACTTCAGACTCATTGAGAATGATGATGTTGGCCTTTATTCAGAGTGAAATGTTCTCTTTATCCAGTGTTGGGCTTACTGACCAGTCCCCTCAGTACCATCCTTGGGAAGCCCCAGGGTTACCTGGCAGCCTCTGATTCTCTGAGCATGACTCCTGACTTCCTGGAGAAGTTCCCTGGCATGGCTCGCATGACTAGCAGACTGGACTCTGCCTCCTTCCTGGACTCCCGCTCCAGCAGTCCTGAAGACTCTGAGACCAGTGGCTTCAGCTCTGGGTCAGATCATCTTTGTGACATGCTGGTAAGACGCACAGTTTCACTTTGTAAATTGTATTGAATTGCTTCACTGAAGAATAAACTGCTTGTTAGGCAGAGGGTGGTAGTAACTAGTACATGCCACTTTCACAGAGTCATGCTTGGTAGCTTTAGGGCTGCAGCCATCAGTTAACTGAATAAGCTCTTCCCCCTTTTTTTGCTTTAAGATCTTGTGAACAAAAGCTTGCCGTTTATGTATTAAGGAAACTTACATTGTCGTGTGTACTGAAGAGCATTGGTATGAGTATGGTATGAGACAAGATCTCTGAAGGTTCTCAATTCTCCAGGTGGGCAAGCACAAACTCTGGCAAAAATTATAACATCACTATTGGTGGATGCTCATTCAGTTGTTTAATTTGGTAAAAAAAAAAAAATTGACTGCATTTTTTTTATTCATGCAGAGGGAAAACTATGGAATCACCCTACAGTCCTAAAACAGACGCTTGCATCAGATCAAGTCTAATTAATCTGCAGTTGGTGCTTGCACACCTTGGTGAGCTGTTGCACCAGCCGGATAAATGTGAATCGTTGCAAAAACATGAAAAACTGACAGGAAATGTCGGTTAAAACAAAGAGGATTGTAAAGCTTCAAGAAGGTAAATCATTGTGGAATCTAGCAAGATGTTGGTGGTTCCCAGGCAGCTGTGTCTAAAATCTAAAAATACAAAATGGGAAGGTTATGAAAGGGAAGTATTAGGGCTGTACGATATGACGATATATATATCTGTGATTAAACGTTTAGTGACCCTGGTTATATGGTGACAAACGATTACTGGGAATAAGCTGATAATAGAAGTAATCAGTTGTGTTTACACGCACCGAATAAACAGATTATTGGGAGGGAAGTCATTTAAGTTAATGACTCCAGTTACATGGCCTTTGTCGGATTATTCTGTTGACATGGCCACTTGAATAATCGGATAACTCCAGAAATCCAATCCTAACTGGTTTATTCGTGTACATGTAAACATGTTCAGTTTCATATAAAATTGTATCGTTTATATCAGGATTTAAGACACACAGCCGTTTCTACTCGTCCCTGCCCCGCCTCTCCCTGGCAGTGTGCCACAGCAGCTAACAGCAAGTTGGTGTTTTGCCACTACTTCTGTGCGAGGGACGTGGGTCTTTGTCCCCACTGTGCTATCAGAGAGGGTAGTCCTCTAACCTCATTTTAATTGGAGGAAAGTTGCGTTAATGCCATCCCTCTCAATTATAAAACGGCAAATGCTAAATGACGATGCGAACTTGTTGTTAATAGGAAATATAGTGTATCAGACTGTCATTCTGGTTTAAATAACTACAGAGTTTCTGAATTTTGTCTGAAATTTTACTAAAGCTGCAAAAGTGCGTGACGGTGGCCGCATACACACTAAATAATTAAAACATGTCGGAGCAAACTGGCTCTTAATGTAACTTGATTTTTAATTGGGCAAGTAGCACTAATGAATAAAGCTGAAGACATCTCAAATGCACATTAAAAACAATTTTATAACGCTGTACAAATTCATCTGTTTTATGCATTTTTTTTCCCCTCTTAACCCCTTGCACTCCGGTCAATTTTCCTAAAAATGCCAAAAAATAATGTGCCCAAAGTAAATCGAAAGCTGTTCTTCAACCCTTTGCAGCATCTTCATGGGGTTGGTCTCATTTAAAAGAAAACACTTTGAATTTTTTGGCAAAACAGTCATAATCTCTTTAAGTGCTCCGGCCACTGAGTTACAGTCATCTAAACATACTGAACTTGAAGAAAATAAATTTGGCATGGGTGTTTTTTTGGGATACAAATGCTTGCAAATAACACACAGCTTCAGATCCGGGCTGGAAAATGCAACAGAAATGTAGAACCAAGTGTTATCCAGCTGAGGTCCAAATTTTTTAACAATGCCACAAAAAATGAATATATTACACAGCTTTGTTCTCAGGTAGTTCCCAGGTGTTTTGGAACTGTGCCAAATTGTGCTAAATGGCACAGTTTGGAAAAACGTCTGTAACTTGAATGCTTCAATATAGAAGCTTCATTTTGGGCTCTAATGAAAGGTCACACTCAGGGCTGTGTCTGAGTGTGTGTGTGTGTGTGTGGGGAGGGGGTTGTCCCCCCCCCCCCTCGCTACAGAGGACGGAGATCGGCCATCGCTACATGACGGATTACACTCGGATGTGGCAATGTGGCCACAGCAGCGCAGTCACCACGGCCCCCCCCCCCTCCCGCTACAGAATAGTAGCGGCCGGGGGGGCGTTCACGGTCCAGAGGCGGCGCACGCACTTTGGACATCGTGCGCCGCACAGTTGTAATTTACCGATCGGTCAAAAGTCATTTTTGATTACAATTTTCAGGGATAAAAAATAATTTGGCTTATAACACCTTACCTCTTCACAGCCACATTGTCCTGGCGAACTTCTCTTCCTCATTGTCAGACGAACGCGACGCTGGTCCGCTCGTGGTTCTGGTCTCGCGACCCAGTCAAAACATAATTCCATGATTGCGGTTTTGGCGAATGATTTACGACCTTCGTCGTCGGCCTCCGTCAGTCTATGATGACCATATAAGAGAATCCTAAACACTCTGCTGGAATTAAAAAACAAAAAAACAAAAAAAAAAAAACACTGCCTGTGGCTGCTGTAGCAGTCTCTCTTCACCCAGCTTTAGACAAAACAGCTCAGCGAACTTCTGTGCTTCAATTGGCTCGCTGCATTGGTAGGCGGGTCCTTCTTGCTAGATTTTCAGTCATTGGTTCTTCAAGGTTTCAGAAACCCAATTCAAGGCTCTTATTAGTCGAATGAGAGGTCAATCTTATCCAATCTGTTCGCGGCTGTGTCTGAATTGGAAGAACTTTTTTTTTTTTTTTCAGTGCGCTCTGGGACGCAGAGACTTGCCCGTCCGCGGTACAACGGAGTGCAAGAGGTTAATTTTGCAGTTGGGTTTTTTAGTATGCAATTTAAAGTGTAGAAGAAGAGATGGTACTTTTTATTGGTTATCATATACTGTATAAACTATAGAATTTACAGAATGTACACACACACACACACACACACACACACACACAGTGGGGCAAAAAAGTATTTAGTCAGCCACCAATTGTGCAAGTTCTCCCACTTAAAAGATGAGGTCTCCAATTTTCATCATAGGCATACCTCAACTATGAGACACAAAATGAGGAAGAAAAAAATCCAGAAAATCACATTGAAGGATTTTTAATGAATTAATTGTAAATTCCTCGGTAAAATAAGTATTTGGTCAATAACAAAAGTTCATCTCAATACTTTGTTATATACCCTTTGTTGGCAATGACAGAGGTCAAACGTTTTCTGTAAGTCTTCACAGGGTTTTCACACACCATTGCTGGTATTTTGGCCCATTCCTCCATGCAGATCTCCTCTAGAGCAGTGATGTTTTGGGGCTATCGCTGGGCAACACGGACTTTCAACTCCCAAAGATTTTCTATGGGGTTGAGATCTGGAGACTGGCAAGGCCACTCCAGGACCTTGAAATGCTTCTTACGAAGCCACTCTTTCGTTGCCCAGGCGGTGTTTGGGATCATTGTCATGCTGAAAGACCCAGCCATGTTTCATCTTCAATGCCCTTGGTGATGGAAGGAGGTTTTCACTCAAAATCTCACGATACATGGCCCCATTCATTGTTTCCTTTACACGGATCAGTCGTCCTGGTCCCTTTGCAGAAAAACAGCCCCAAAGCATGATGTTTCCACCCCCATGCTTCACAGTAGGTATGGTGTTCTTTCTCCTCCAAACACGACAAGTTGAGTTTTTACAATAAAGTTCTATTTTGGTTTCATCTGATCATATGACATTCTCCCAATCCTCTTCTGGATCATCCAAATGCTCTCTAGCAAACTTCAGACGGGCCTGGACATGTACTGGCTTAAGCAAGGGGACACATCTGGCACTGCAGGATTTGAGTCCCTGGTGGCGTAGTGCGTTACTGATGGTAGCCTTTGTTACTTTGGCACCAGCTCTCTGCAGGTCATTCACTAGGTCCCCCCCGTGTGGTTCTGGGATTTTTGCTCACCGTTCTCGTGATCATTTTGACCTCATGGGGTGAGATCTTGGGTGGAGCCCCAGATCGAGGGAGATTATCAGTGGTCTTGTATGTCTTCCATTTTCTAATAATTGCTCCCACAGTTGATTTCTTCACACCAAGCTGCTTACCTCTTGCAGATTCAGTCTTCCCATCCTGGTGCAGGTCTACAATTTTGTTTCTGGTGTCCTTTGACAGCTCTTTGGTCTTGGCCATAGTGGAGTTTGGAGTCTGTTTGAGGTTGTGGACAGGTGTCTTTTATACTAATAATGAGTTCAAACAGGTGCCATTAATACAAGTAACGAGTGGAGGACAGAGGAGCCTCTTAAAGAAGTAGTTGCATGTCTGTGAGCCAGAAATCTTGCTTGTTTGTAGGTGACCAAATACTTTATTTATTTTTGAGGAATTTGCCAATTAATTAATTAATTTAATTAATTCATTCATTCATTAATTCATTAAAAATCCTTCAATATGATTTTCTGTTTTTTTTTCTTCTCATTTTGTCTCTCATAGTTGAGGTATACCTAATGATGAAAATTGGAGACCTCATCTTTTAAGTGGGAGAACTTGCACAATTGGTGGCTGACTAAATACTTTTTTGCCCCACTGTATAAATAAAAATATCTAATACAATCCCTTGTTAATATACTGTATATCTTATACATGTTGAATTCCAAATTAAATTGTCAGTCCAAAATAATTTTATCTTGAATCCAAATATTTGTTCAATGTACAGTACACTCATATTATCACCCTATTAATGTGCAAGTGTGACCCAAACAGCCATTTGGTGTAAAACTGCAGAGCATCAATATTTAACAGGCTGCTTTATCTATATACTTTTTTTGTATAATTGTGGAAACTAGGGCTGTGCGATATGACCAAAATTTCATATCGCGATATAAGTAATTTTATTTGATTACTATGTATATCATAATATAAATTTTCTATAAATTCTGTAGTTAATATATAACCACATAAAAAGGACAATCTCTTCTTACATTTTAAATTGGATACTGAAAAAAACAATTGTACAAATTCATGTCATTAATTTTATGCACCTTTTTCCTCAATTTTGCAGTTATAAAATTGTTTAATGTGCATTTGAGATGACTGCAACTTTATTCATTCATTACTTGACTAATTAAAAATTATTAGAAATCAGGCTGCATTAAGAGCCAGTTTGTTCCTTCGATTTTTTTTTTTTTAGTGTATGCGGTTACTGTCATGCACTTGTACATCTTTTAATTTAATTTTTTTTTTCAGACAAAATTAACAAACTCGGCAGTAATTTAAACCAAAGAAATGGTCTGATGCACTGTTTCCTATTAGCGACAAGTTAGCATCGTCATTTAGCATTTGCTGTTTTATAGTTGGAGATGGTGTTAACGTTGCTTACCTCCAATTAAAACTAGGTTGGAGGATTGTACTTTCTGATGCAGCATGGGGGGGGGGGGGGAGTCCCACATCCCTGGCAAACAGAAGTAGAGGCTATTTGAATCATTGCATATGAAAATATGCAATGATTTCTGCTTTAACAATCACTGCAATACTGCCGGCAGTTTTATTATTATATTGTAGGAATTTATGGGTTTATAGGTGTTTTATTGTTGGTACAAGTATTAATGTAAATATGACTGGGAGTAGGACTGAAGATTTCCTTTCATTACACACTCATATCCTCGTAGGGCACCGGTCCAGATAATGGACAGTTTTATTAACGATTCTTTATTTGTACCAATTATGAATCGGTCTCAAAACCCTTGAGTTCTTGTCTGCTTATAATCAAGCAGACATGAAATCAAACGATAATAACCATATGCCTTTCAATAGTTCAAGAAATGTCAGAATAGGTTAACACATTTGGATGATTTTAGAACCAAGAATTCAACATGTATCATGGGCATCATAGACAGTTATTGAATTACTGAGCATCACGTGTGAATCAAACATTTGTGGAACCAAATAAACCATAGTTTAACGGCAATATACTGGAAATTGGAAAACAAAATGGCATTGGTCAAGAAAAGTGGATGCCATTTTATGAAGAAAAGGATAAGTAAACCATCTAGAAAAATTGGTGTTACTCTAAAAAACGTAAATCAATTAAAGGACAACGCATTTTGAAATTCTGATGAGTTTGCATGAAATTAAGTTTAAAGAACTAACACCAGGAATATTCTGAAGAATTAAGTTTAAATTAAACGGACCATCAGCCAAGCAGTCATATTGTGTTCCGTGGCAGCAGGCCAGCAGCATTTGGATCTTGTTCCATCTGGACGGGCGTGGATTTCGATGGAAGAACTGGCAGACAGATTCTTTACCACGGTTATGGCCTGCTCCCAAGATCACATCGGCTGATTCTTCAGCAAAGCTGGGCAAGGTCACTCTTGCGCACTGAAGATGCTGCTGAATAGAACATAAATTCTTTAAAGGGCCTATATCATGCAAAATTGACTTTTTTGAGCTTTTAAGCATGTTATGTTAATTCCTCACCAAAAACACCCCCAAAGTGGTATTTTGCTCCATTCACGCATCTGAGTATTCCTCCTCAACCCTGCTCTCTGAGCTGCTGCTCGGCCCTGTCCCTGATAATGACTGGGTCCCCACGTTCATACGTATGAATGTGGGTGAGCCGCCCACTCCAGGAAGTGCCTGTGCTGCCAGCACCGTCCCCAGACTAACGCACACACCCACTTTCTCCGCGCAGCAAATGGAGCGGTGATCGGCAAAACTTTCACTTTAGCATTGATGCTGTGAAGTAGTTCCTCTCGCACCTGATCTGCTCAGTGACAACTGTTTGCTTTTTTATGTAAGACAATGTCTTCTAAGTGGCGTAAATGTGTCGTTGGCTGTGAGATTTAGGAGTTTGTTCAGCCTTCCTAAAGAGCCTACTCGTCAGAAATGGTCAAAATAGACCAGAATGCAGAGGCTAAAATCATAATAAACGTTGATTAACCATACCCTACATAAGAATAATATTATAGGCTAAAATAATATCCATCTTTTCTAAAGTTTACTGTAGATGTTTTCGTGGGCGGAACCCAGCGACACGCTGCAGCAGCCGGCTCAGGGATTACGTCATGAAATGGGCGGCAGCCACAAGGAGAGGCAGAGCCTCAGATATCGAGGCATCTTGATAAAGTCCACAAAATCCTGTTTGTGGACTTCAGCTCCGCATTCAACACCATCCGCCCCGCTCTGCTCCGGGACAAGCTGTCCCTGCTCAACATGCCTGACTCCCTCTGCAGGTGGATCACCGACTTCCTGACGGACCGGAGGCAGCATGTGCGGCTGGGAAAGACTGTCTCAGACTCTGCTAGCATCAGCACCGGATCACCCCAGGGCTGTGTACTTTCCCCGCTACTCTTCTCCCTTTATACCAACTCCTGCACCTCCAGCCACCAGTCTGTCAAGTTGATCAAGTTTGCGGACGACACCATCCTCATCGGGCTCATCTCCAACGGCGACGAGTCCGCCTACAGGACAGAGGTGGCCCAGCTGACGTCCTGGTGCAACAACAGCCTGCAGCTGAACGCTCTGAAGACAGTGGAGATGATTGTGGACTTCAGGAAAGTCACAACCCCTCTGCCCCCCCTTACCCTCACAGGCTCTCCCATCACCACTGCTGATTCCTTCCGCTTCCTAGGCACCACCAGGGACCTCAAGTGGGAGCCGACCATCAGCTCCCTCATCAAAAAGGCCCAGCAGAGGATGTTCTTCCTGCGGCAGCTGAGGAAGCTCAAGCTACCCACCAAGATGTTAGTGCAGTTCTACACAGCCATCATCGAGTCCATCCTCACCACCTCCATAACCGTGTGGTACGCAGGAGCCACTGCCAGGGACAGACTAAGGCTGCAGCGCGTCGTGTGCACTGCTGAGAAGGTGATCGGCTGCAAGCTCCCATCTCTCCAGGATCTGTACATCTCCAGGACCCAGAGGCGTGCTGGCCGGATCATAGCCGATCCCTCACACCCTGGTCACGTACTGTTTGCCCCCCCTCCCCTCAGGTAGAAGACTTCGGTCCATCCAGACTAAAACCTCCCGTCACATGAACAGCTTCTTCCCCTCTGCCATCAGACTGCTGAACACTAAGTGACTTATTGACTCTCGTGCACTATGTACAGCAGCTCAACCAGACTCATGTCAATCATCACTGTTTTCTTCCTGCATTACCGACTGCACTATGTGGTTCTCCACATTATCTGCTGCTCGCTAATATATTTTAACTGCTGACCAGTATTACTCACTCTTATTCTACACTTTATTGCATGTATAGTTTATTTCTTTTATTTTATCATGTTTAATGTTGCAGCATTGCACCGAGACAAATTCCTAGTTTGTGTACTACATGAACAATGGCAATAAATCTGATTCTGATCTTACTTCCGGGCTCGCGAAAATAACTCATATTTCATAAGAAATTCATTCTCCAGTGTACCAAAGGTAATATACTATCGCATACATGCATATAGTTTACTCTGAAAGGCTTAAAATAGCATGATTTAGGCCAGGGGTGGGCAATCATGTGCCATGGAGGGCCATTCCACTGCAGGTTTTCTATTCCACCCAGTCTCTTCAGCAGGTGTTTTCACTGATTAGCAATCCTTGAAGCTGATCAGAGCAAACACCTGCTGAAGAGACTGGGTAGAACAGAAAACCTGCAGCGGAATGGCCCTCGCTGCCCACCCCTGGATTTAGGCCCTTTAATAAACTTTAGTGACTAACATATCCTACTTGATAAAAGTAACGCACACAAGGTCTCAACATTGTAAATGGGATTAATTTCTTTAGTAAGCATGCAAAAGTTAATTTCCTCCTGACGGTAAACCAGCACGTATCAAATCATATCAATAAAAGCATTTGAAATCACAATTGTCCATTCCAGAGTTCAGCCAGGTCTTCAGTAGTGGATGCTGTCTTGAGAAAAAGAATATGAATTAATTTATTGTTCAACTGCAGAGATTCCATTTCAGAGAGGGGAAAAAATTAAATATTCCTGTCTCATCTACCAGATGGCAATGCAAGACTGTTAGTTGTTTAATGAAGAATCTTTACTTCTAAGTCTGGATTATATCGACAATAAATCTGTCATTTGGGGCATTCCTTTGCCAAATGGAGAAAAGGGAGAATGACTAAGTCATTATGGCCAATGAGTTGTTACAACTCTGGTCCTTGGGTGAGAGAAGCAGTACATGAGCAGACTTGTGTGAAACGGTGTCTTTAAAGTGATTTTATAGATTAAAACCAAAGGGGTTGGTGCTACAATATACAGTGGTGTGAAAGTGTTGGCCCCCTTCCAGATTTTTTTTTTTTTGGTAAGTTTGATCTGAAACATTTAAGTGTGACAAACAATTTTAAATATTAGACAAAGAAACACAAAGTACAGTTTTTAAATGAAGGTGTTTATTAAGAGTAAAATCCAAACCTACATGGCCCCCCCCCCCGTTAAAACATAAAGTAACTGGTGTATCACATCTTGGGAAAGAGTTCAATTTCTCTAGCCACACTCAGGCCTGATTACTACCACACCTGTTCTCAATCAAGAAATCACTTAAATGGGACCTGCCTGACAGAGTGAAGTAGACAAAGATCCTCAAAAGCTAGAAATCATGCTGCGACCCAAAGAAATTCAGGAACAAATGAGAAACAAAGTAATTGAGATCTCAGTCTAGAAAAGGTTATAAAGCCATTTCTAAAGCTTTGGGACTGCAGCGAACCACAGTGAGAGCCATTATCCACAAATGGAAAAAACATGGAACAGTGGCGAATCTTCCCAGGAGTTGCCGGCCAACCAAAATTACCCCAAGAGCAAAGTGACGACTCATCCAAGAGGTCACAAAAGACCCCACAACAACATCCAAAGAACTGCAGGCCTCACTTGCCTCAGTTAAGGTCAATGTTTATGATTCCAACATAAGGGCCTAGGCAAAAATGGCCTGCATAGCAGAGTTCCAAGACAAAAAGAACATACAGGCTCATCTCAGTTTTGCCAGAAAACATCTTGATGATCCCCAAGACTTTTGGGAAAATACTGTGGACTGACGAGACGAAAGTTGAACTTTTTGAAAGACATGTGTCCCATTGCATCAGGCGTAAAAGTAACAGCATTTCAGAAAAGGAACATCATACTAACGGTAAAATATTGTGGTGGTAGTGTGATGGTCTGGGGCTGTTTTGCTGCTTCAGGACCTGGAAGACTTGCTGTGGTAAATGGAACCATGAATTTTGCTGTCTACCAAAAAATCCTGAAGGAGAATGTCCGGCTATCTGTTGGTAACCTCAAGCTGAAACACACTTGGGTTCTGCAGCAGGACAATGATCCAAAACACACCAGCAAGTCCACCTCTGAATGGCCTAAGAAAAACGGAATGAAGACTTTGGAGTGGCCTAGTCAAAGTCCTGACGTGAATCCGATTGAGATGCTGTGGCATGACCTTAAAAAGGCAGTTAATGCTCAAACCCTCAGATGTGGTTGAATTACAACAATTCTGCAAAGATGAGTGGGCCAAAATTCCTCCACAGTGCTGTCAAAGACTCATTGCCAGTTATTGCAAATGCTTGATTGCAGTTGTTGCTGCTAAGGGTGGCCCAACCAGTTATTCATTTTAGGGGGCAATCACTTTTTCACACAGGGCCATGTAGGTTTGGATTTTTTTTTCTCTTAAACTCCATTTATAAACTGAACTTTGTGTTTAATTGTTATCTTTGTCTAATATTTAAATTTGTTTGATCTGAAACATTTAAGTGTGACAAACATACGAAAAAATGAGAAATCAGGAAGAGGCAAACACTTTTTCACACCACTGTGCAACATGAGGCTTCAAGCAGATTTTATGACCCAACATCACAACCAGGATTTTATTCTCATTCTGATTTATCTACCATTACTTGTACTTGATTAGTTTTCATTTTCAAACCACAATCTTTGTTCAAATTTAGTGGCAATTTGTTCATATCGAACTATTTTCAATTTATTAATTTGTTATTGCCTCTAAAAGTTGCTATAAATTGTAGGGCTACAACTATTTCAGTCGTCAGCTAGTCGGACTATTGTAACGATTAGTCATTAAGAACTACACAAAGCAATATTTTTTTATTGCAAAAAAATTTCCTTTTTAAAAAAAGAGCATTTGGTGAACAAGAATTGAAATTGGCAAAACATTTTCTTAAAGTGCATTTTGTGCATAACACTGCTTAACATTTAAGTGTGTGAGAGAAAATCGCTCTCATTTGTAAGGGTTGTCTCATTTCTTTATCAAGTGGGTGAAATGGGTTCTGGATGGCAGCGTATAGTGTATTTCACACACACACCTACAGTAGTAGGCTAGCTACTAGCATGTGAGCTACAGTAATTATCTTACGAGGGGCATCTGACTCTTCAAAAACGGGTTTCCTCTTCAAATGCTCTTGCATCACCATAGTGGCCTCATGGTACACAGGGCTCACTTTACAAAGCTTGCATTGAACATTTTTGTTGGGTGAGTCACGTACATAATGTTCCCAAACTTTAGAACATTTGTTTTGAGTTCCGCTTCAGGCTCCGTCATGCTACTTCCCCCTGGTCACTAGCGCTCATGCTCTGTCAGCGCACCAAAGAACTGGGAAAAGCATGTCTCACTGAGCTACTTCAGTTGGCTATGGTGAAACGTTGTTTAACGTGGCATTGCATGCCGTGGGATACACACGATGACGTCCCTAACAATGCGTCGACTACTAAATTGTCAACAAATTTTGCCGTCGACTAGTCATTGCAACCCTAATAAATTGTCACCCCGAATGGAAAACGTTTATCATATACATGTAATATAATCTTCAGTATGTTTGAGATAGCTTTTATATATGAACAGTTTTAGACCTAGCACAAATCCCTGAGAAACTCCACAATATATCTATGCACTCTATAGTTGAAACCAGAAGTTTACATACGCTGTATACAAAGGCGCGGAACTTTTTTTTTTTTTTTTCCCCTCCTCAGTCCTAAGGAAATATTTACTACATTTTTAAATTTGCAAAAAAAAAATTTTCAGTCAGAAGTTTACATAAATTTCTTTAGCATTTGGTAGCATTGCCTTTAACCCCTTGAACTCTGAATTCTGCGGGCGGTCACGTCTCTGCATCTTGGTGCGTCTCAGTGCGCACTGAAAAAAAAGCTGTATTTCCGGTCTTCCAGTACAGACACAGCCTTGTTACAACCTGAGGAAAAAAGCTGTGTAATATATTCATTTTTTGTGGTATTTTTACAAAATATTGACCTGAGCTTGAAAACACTTGGTTCTACATTTCTGTTGTGTTTTCCAGCCAGTATCTGACAGCTGTATGCTATTTGCAAGCATTTGTATCTTAAAAAAAACACTCAGGCGAACTTTCTTGTTACTCAGTGGCAGGAGCACTTAGAGAGATTATGACTGTTTTGCCAAAAAAAATTGAGTGTTTTCTTTTAAATGAGACTAACCCCATGAAGATGCTGCAAAGGGTTGAAGAACAGCTTTTGATTTACTTTGGGCATGTTATTTTTAGGCGTTTTTAGGGAAGTTGAACAGAGTTCAACAGGTTAAACTGTATGACTTGAGACTTCCGGTTATGGCTGCCACGTAGGACGGACGTGTCTCGCTCTGCTCTGCTCCTGGAGAAAAAAATCGGCAAATAACTCTCTCATTTGGGACAGAACGTATCCCAGCATTTGAGCGAGGATATGTCGGCGAAGCCTAAGGCTGGAAAACCAGGAAAAGGAAAAAGCGAGCCGCCGAAACAGTCCAAATTAACGGACTTTCAGGTCTGTGACGCAGCAAACAAGGCTCCATATATGGCGGAGGAGGCTGGCGGCGGTGCGATTTCTGCGGGGAATCGCGCAGATGCGCTGATGGCTGCCATGAGTTCAATGAGAGCGGACTTTTCCTCTAGATTTGATGGGATTATGACAGCGTTGGAAGGAATAAGAAAGGAATTGGGTGACTGTGTAGAACGAACGGCGCAGATGGAGCTCCGTCTCGCTAGTGCTGAAGATGACGTCACCCGTCTTCAATTAAAGGTGCGCACTTTGGAAAAAAAAAATAAATCTCTGGAAGATAATATTTTGGATTTGGAATCTCGGTCGAGACAGAATAATTTGAGGCTGGTGGGTCTTCCAGAGGAATCAGAAGGTCGGGACGTATGTTCCTTTCTGGAAAAGTGGATTCCGGAGGTGCTGGGCAGCGAGGAGTTGCAATCAGCAGTGGTTCTGGAAAAAGCACATCGTATTGGCCCACGGAGAGATAAGGGACCGCCGAGGACCTTAATTATGAAGTTTCTTAGCAACAGAGACAGGATGAAGATCTTCAACGCTGCACGTGCTAAAGGAGAGATTAAACACCAGGACCAGCAGGTGCGGTTCTACCCAGATTTGGCCACAGGAATCCAGCAATTGAGGAAGCAGTTTGATCCCGTACGTAAGGAGCTGCGCAACCTTGGGATTCGTCATGGTGTAATCTATCCTGCGAGACTGCTGACCACGTATGAGGGCAGAACCCACATCTTCAAGACCCCAGAGGAGGCGCAGGAGTTCATCAAGAAGATCAAAGAAGAAGAGGAGACTGGTGGGAGCTAAGCATGAACAAAATATAAGGTAGAATAATTAAGCATTTGCACAGGCATCTGACTGACTTGAAGTAAATAGTAAGTTTACAAAATATAGATTGTATTATATATTAAAAAAACAGTTTAGAAAGCTTGGGATCAGTCCGCCAAGGTCTCCGCCTTTGACTGCCACCTAATCCACATAGCACCGGACTTCCATGATCCCTCCTGCAGGTGGTGAACCTACTGGAGGGCGGACCCATGTAACTCCTTCGGGCTGAGCCCGGCCGGGTCCCATGGGTGGAAACCCGGCCACCAGACGCTAGCCTTCGAGCCCCTCCCCCAGGCCTGGCTCCAGGGTGGGGCCCCGGTAACCCCATACCGGGCGGGGTACACTGAATCCTTGATATACAATTTATCATGAGAGTCTGTTGGATCGTTCTTCGTCTGGCCCTTCACCCAGGACCAGTTTGTCTTGGGAGACCCTATCAGAGGCAAATTGCCCCGGACAACATAGCTCCTGGGATCACTGGGGCACGCAAACCCCCCCACCACGATAAGGTGACGATCCATGAGGGGGATAAGGTGACGATCCATGAGGGGGTTCCCAGCTAGTCTGGGAACGCCTTGGTATCCCCTCTGAAGAGCTGGAGCAGGTGGCTGGGGAGAGGGAAGTCTGGGCTTCTCTGCTTGAACTGCTGCCTCCGCGACCCGGACCTCCGGAAAAGCGGTAGAAGATGGATGGATGGATGGATGGATTAAAAAAACAAAAACAAAACAAACAAAAAAAAAAAAACTATGATGTACAAAGTTGTTAAAAATTTTGGAGTTAAGTTGGAAAACTACAGAGGAGAGTTAATGTTACGTCATTAAAAGTAGTAGAGTTAGGGTGATTGGGAGGATGAAGAAGGAGTGGCTTAGGCTGTTCCCCGTGGGTGTGGAACGGTCGATGGCTATATCGGGAGACAGAATTTTTCTTTTGATTTTGGGGGGTTTGCCACAAGTGTGGGAAGGGGAAATTTGTTTGTGTGTAGTTTGTAGGATGAATGTTCAACCACTCATGTTTTTGCTTCTCTGTATGAGCATGTTTACACTGCAAGGTAATCCTAAACTCTCTATTGATCATGGACCAAAGTGTTAATCTTAATTTAACTTCATGGAATTGCAGAGGTCTACAAAATTTAAAAAAACTTAAACAAGTTATGAATAAAATAAAGGACATGGGTTCAAGAATTGTGTTTTTACAAGAAACTCATCTGATAGAGGAGGATGTTAAAAGAATTAGGAGTAGATGGCAGGGAAGTGTATTCACCTCTTCATTTTCATCCCGAGCCAGGGGAGTTATGACTCTCATACATAAATCAGTTCCTTTTCAAGTGAAAAATGTAATTGGAGACAAATTTGGAAGATATGTAATCATTCAAGGTTCTTTGCTATTAGAAAATATAAATCTTGTGAACTTATATGGTCCCAATATAGATGATCAGAAGTTCTTTGCTAATTTATTTCTCATCTTATCATCACTTACAGGGCAACATATAATAGCAGGGGATTTTAATTGTACATTGAATCCAGGTGTGGATAGATCAACAGGACTGGATTGTACGCACATTGGATGTAGGATGACTATTAATCATTTTATGAAAGAATTGAGATTGTTAGATATATGGAGAGAAATGAAACCACAAGTTAAAGCCTATTCTTGTTATTCCAGTACCTACAAGACATTCTCACGTATTGATTATTTTTTGATTTCCACAGAATTAAGGTCCAAGATTCAAAACTGCTTTTATGATAACATCGTGATCTCTGATCATGCACCCTGTTGTCTAATATATGTAGATAAAAAATTGACAAAGGAATCAGGTAGATGGCAATTTCAGCATAAATGGCTTCAGGATGAGGAATTTGTCAAGTATATAGAAAAACAGATAGACGAGTTCTTTGACATCAATACTACACAAACATCAGCATGTGTAAAGTGGGAGGCTTTCAAAGCTTTTATTAGGGGACATATTATTAGTTATACAGGATCAAAATCTAAGAAGACTCGAGAGGAGAGAGCTAAATTGGAACATAAAATAAAAAATCTTCAGGAAAAAGTGTATGCAGGAAGTGACCCAAGGTTGGAGAATGAATTACTGATTTTGAGAGCTGAATACGACAAAAAATCAGCGAATAGAGCTGCCTCGAGTCTTCTAAGATTGAAACAATCTTTTTATGAACAAGGTGAAAAATCAGGAAAATTATTAGCATGGCAGATTAAACAATTGGAAATTAAAACACCAATTACCAGTATTATAAGTAATGGACAGGTAGTTATAGATCCTTTAGAAATTAATAGAGCCTTTAGAGATTACTATGAAAAATTATATGATACCAAAAATGAACCTGATTTAACAAAACTAAATGGGTTTTTGAACGAACTATCTATACCGTGTATTCCAAATGAAAACAGGGAGATATTGGAGTCTAAAATTAGTCAAGAAGAAGTTGGGCTAGCCATTGATAATATGAAATCAGGAAAAAGTGCAGGACCAGATGGTCTTCCAGTTGACCTTTATAAAAAATTTAAGAATAAATTAATAAAACCTTTTTTGGAAATGGTTTTAGAAGCATTTCAAAATAATAATTTACCATCATACATAAATAATGCCTTAATTATACTGCTGCCAAAACCAGGTAAGCCCTCTAATAAATGTGAAAATATGAGACCAATAAGCCTATTAAACGCCGACCTTAAGATAATCTGTAAAATTTTAGCAAGACGAATACAAGAAATTTTACCAAATATTATTAATCGAGATCAGAATGGCTTTATAAAGGGTAGACAAGGCTTCCATAATGTAAGAAGACTATTTAATATTATTTATTTTAATAAAGAAGCACCGGATACAGCTCTCCTATCATTGGACGCCGAAAAGGCCTTTGATAGAGTTGAATGGCCCTTTCTTTTTGAAGTCCTACAAAGGTTTGGACTTGGAAATAATTTCATAAAATGGGTTCAAATAATATACAATAATGCTACAGCAGAAATCCTAACAAATAACAATATTTCAAAACCAATAAAAATCAATAGAGGATGTCGACAAGGCTGTCCACTTTCACCTTTACTGTTTACTATGGCAATTGAACCTTTAGCGATAGCGATACGTTTACATTCACAAATATATGGAATTAAAGTTGGACCAACAGAACATAAAATCTCCCTGTACGCCGATGATATAATTTTGTTTATGTCGAATCTAAAAAAATCAATTCCAACCTTGTTGAATTTAATAAAGAATTTTGGGGAAATATCAGGATATAAAATAAATAAAACTAAATCTTCAATATTAATGCTAAATGAGACCCAGAGAAATTACCCAGCCCCTGAGGTAAATCAATTCAATGTTGTAAATCAGTTTAAATATTTAGGAATCCAAATTATGCCTAAGCTAGAATCAGTCGCCAGTGTCAACTATGAAGCCTTAATGTCAGATATCAGTGAGTTAACTCAGAGATGGATGTCACTACCAATGTCGATGATCGGGAGAATCAATATACTTAAAAGTAATATTTTACCTAAAATACTTTATTTATTTCAATACATTCCCTTATCACCACCTTTAGATCTATTCTCAAGAATAAAAAAAAAAGTTAGTGGAATTTATATGGAACAACAGGAGGGCTAGATTACGTTTGTCTTTATTATATTTACCATTTGATCGTGGAGGTCTGAAATGTCCAAATTTTATGTTGTATTATTGGTCGGCACAACTGAGGTCTATGACATATTATTTTTCATCAAATGATCTCCCTCACTGGACTGAAATGGAATCATACAATTTACCTTTACCTCTTCCCATATTCATATACTCAGATTCGGCAAAAAAATTACAAAAACAAGTTAAAAATCCATTTGTAAAGCATATGATCAAAATATGGTGTGAAGCTAAAAACTATTTAAAAGAACCACAGTTATTGTCACAATTTAGTCCAATATGGGGTAATCAATATTTTAAACCAGGGAGAGCGGACGCTGTATTTAAAGTATGGAATTTAAAAGGGATACAAAAGATTCAGGATTTATATTTGCCAGGTGCAGACAACATAATGTCTTTTGAAGAGCTGAGGATCAAATTTAATCTCAATAGAACACATTTTTTTAAATATCTTCAACTTAGAAACTTTATTCGATCAAATCAAAATAAAGCTCTCACTCGACCTATTTATTCATCCTTGGAAAAAATGATGATGAAAGATAGTGAAAGAAAGGGTATTATTTCAGAGTTTTATAACTCATTGACACTATCTTCAAGTGAAAATTCACTGAAAAGATTAAACTACTGGAAAGAAGATCTGCAAATTGAAATTTCAGAGGAACAATGGGAATTGGCTTGTACAGAAGCTCAAACCAAATCAATAAATGCACGCCTTAAATTGATACATTTCAAATGGTTAATGCGGATGTATGTTACACCGGAGGAGTTAAATAGATATAACAAAAATATACCAGATACATGCACAAAGTGCATGGAAAGTAAAGGAACCCTATTTCATTGTTTATGGGAATGTAGATTAATAAGAATGTTTTGGGAAGAGGTGAGGGTAACAATTGAAAAAATAATCTCAAAACAAATCATATTGAATCCTAAACTGTTTTTGTTGGGTCTGTACCCAGAAAAGCATAATTTTAATAAAAGTGAAAGAACATTCATAGACCTCAGTTTGCTTAATGCCAAAAAATGTATTGCACTATTATGGAAAAAGACTCATAGACCAGATGTGACTCAGTGGTTAAGACAGATGTTAACAAACCTTCCATTAGAAAGAATAACATATATACTAAAATCAAAGGAAATTGTGTTTGAGAATATATGGAGACCTTTTATTGATTATGTAAAAAATTTAAACATAACTCTTGAAGAAGAAGGTGAATGATGTGTGTGGACCTTGTAAATTCCAAACTGGTGAACATAATATGTATACTTATGTATTGGATTGTCTAGACTAAACAGAGGAGCATTGTTGAAGACTTGATTTTGTTGGTGGTTGTTGGTGTTTTTAGTGCATTTTTTTTTTTTTTTGTAGTACTTTAGTGTTAGTGTTTGTTTGTATCATGTTTGTTAAAAAAAAAACAAGGTTCAATAAAGATATTGTGGAAAAAAAAAAAAACTGTATGACTTGGGTCAAATGTTTTGGGTATCCTTCCACAAGCTTCTCATAAAGTTTGGAATTTTGGCCCATTCCTCCCGACAGAACTGGTGTAACTAAGGTAGGTTTGTAGGCTGCCTTGCTCACACACGTCTTTTCAGCTCTGCCCACAAATTTTGTATGGGATTGAGATCAGGGCTTTGTGATGGCCACTCCAAAACAGACTTTGTTGTCCTTCACCTGTTGAACTCTGTTCAACTTCCCTAAAAACGCCTAAAAATAACATGCCCAAAGTAAATCAAAAGCTGTTCTTCAACCCTTTGCAGCATCTTCATGGGGTTGGTCTCATTTAAAAGAAAACACTCTGAATTTTTTGGCAAAACAGTCATAATCTCTCGAAGTGCTCCTGCCACTGAGTAACAATCATCTAAACATACTGAATTTGAAGAAAAAGTTCACCTGGGTGTTTTTTTTAGATACAAATGCTTGCAAATAACATACAGCTGTGTGAAACTTGCTGGAAAACAGCAGAAATGTAGAACAAAGTGTTTTCAAGCTCAGGTCAAAATTTTGTAACAATACCACAAAAACTGAATATATTACACAGCTTTTTTTTCTCAGGTTGTAACAAGGCGTTCTTGAACTGTGCCAAATGGCACAGTTTGGAAAGCTATGTTCCAGAGTTCACTATCTCAGCAGTTTGCACAGTAAAACCAAGGGGTAACAACCCAGACATACACAGCACAGTTCCTGTTTTGTTTTTTTTGTTTTTTCAGGCAAAAATAGCCTACAGTGTAAGAAAAATTATGCGAAACATTAATACATTTCACTCAAGTATACACAAAAACAACCCTCTCCCCCGCTCCAATTTTTCCCAGAGTTCACTATCTCACCAGTTTACACAGATACAGGTCAACTGGACCCCTGACCAAGTGCGCACCACGGAATCCAATCTGTACATGTACAGGTGCATTCTCCATCCAGTGATTTATAAATGCTGCTCCAGATGAAAACCAGTCTGTGGGACTATAATGTTCTGAATGAGGCTTTAGAAAATTATGAATCACTTTGTAAATCACTGGATTGAAAATGTACAGATTGAATACCGGTGTCCACCTGGGGTGCTCACAATAGTGTGCTCACATGGTCAGGGCTCCATTTCACCGGATCACATTTACACAGTAAAAGGCATAATAACCCAGACATACACAGCACAGCTCTTTTTTTTTTTTTACAGGAAAAAATGGCCTACAGTGAAATAAAATTTATACTAAAAAATTTAGATTTTTCTGTAATATACAAAGTAACAAATACCCCCCCCACACACACACGGCGCACACAAAAACATTGCCATGCGGGACCCTTGTAATTACCGCAATTGGTCAAGTTATTTTTATTACTATTTTTATCGATAAAGAATAATTTGGATTATAAGACTTACCTGTCCACAACCGCACTGTTGCTGGTATTGTCCACTGGCGTGTGACGACCGTCAGCTATTCCATTGATCAATGGAAACCTCCGTTGTTTACGTCGTCCAGGTCGCCCGACCCGGTCAAGCCATCTGTTTTCATGCACGCCCTTTTGGTTTATTTTGTGAACCATTTTTCAAAACAAGTAAAATAATGGCTAATGTTAGCCTGACTCTTCTGCACAGTATCACAAAGGACTGCGCGTCACACAGCGGCGGAGTCAAAAAAGATTTTACGCACGAGAACACATATTTTACCGGAAATATAAACACTGAACTAGGCATGTAGGATGTCATTGATGTCAGAAATTGATTGGCTAAACGACACATCCATCGTCAGATTACTCGGCTTCAATTGGCTCGTTGTATTTGCGGTCGTTGATGGGCAGATACTTCTTGCTAGGTTTACGATCATTGGTTATTCAAGGTTTAAAAATCCAAATCAAGGCTGTTGTTGATCGAATGAGATGTCAATCTCATTCTAAACCAATCAAACACTCCTTTGGCTTTCTGTTTACAGCTGTGTCTGTACTGGAAGACCAGAAATGCAGCTTTTTTTTTTTTTTCTCCCCCCCAATGCGCACTGAGACGCACTAAGACGCACAGACGTGACTGCCTGCGGAATCTCCCGAGTTCAACCGGTTAAGCTACTTTGTAGTTAATTTGGCGGTATGCCGGCAGTAGACCGGAGTGGTGGCTTAGAGGTAGAGCATCCAGCCCACAACCAGGAGGTTGGGGTTCAAGTCCCGGCCGGGTCATGCCAAAGACCATATTTACAAAAAAAAAGGAACTTCTGCCGTCCAGCTTGGTGCTCAACAAAAATGGAACGGAGGAGGGAAATGTGGGCAGCAGTGGCTCAGGAGGTAGGGCGGGTTGTCTAATAACAGGAGAGTTGGTGGCTCGAATCCTGTTCTCCTGAGCCACCCTGCCGTTGTGTCCCTGGGCAAGACACTTTACCCACCTTGCCTCCAGTGTCCATGGCACTGGGTATGAATGTGTAAAAATGTTCAGTAGTGATCAGAGAGGCCGTTGGCACAGATTGGCAGCCACATTTCAGTTTGCCCCAGGGCAGCTGTGGCTACAGTAGAAGCTTACCACTATCTGTCTGGAGTGAATGGACTCGCTGTAAGCGCTTTGAGATGTCACTTGACATGTAAAGCGCCATATAAATCTTATCCATTATTATTATGCTTGGGGTCTCAGTCTATTTGGAAGACGCATTTGCACCCAAGCTTTAACTTCCTGGCTGATGTCTTGATGTTGCTTCAATATTTCGACATAATGTTGTTTCATCATGATGCTATCTATTTTGTGAAGTGCACCAGTCCCTCCTGCAACAAAACACCCCCGCAACATGATGCTGCCACCCCAGTACTTCAGTTGGGATTTTGTTCTCAGGCTTGCAAGCTTCCTTTTTCCTCAAATTAGGTAGGTCCTAGTAGGTCCTTCCTACCAACGGCTGTCAGACTGTACAACCTAAGCAGGGCTGCTCGCAGAGATGGCAAAAAGACGTAACAAACTAATAGTTTTTTGAATGCAAAAGATGCAATAGACTTACACAATGGTCCTCTCCGGCATACAACTAGGAACATACCGGTCGCTATGGAGGGTGAGAATATGTATGGGCACATAATCATACCATGTAGGATAACTAAATAGACGGTTATGCTGTTTTATCCCACCTAGCAACAATGCTCTGCACTGTGTGTGTTTATATATTTACATATTTATTCCATCTAGCTACAATGCTCAGCACTGGGTGTGTTTATATTTATATATCTATATATTTATTCCATCTAGCTACAATGCTCCGCACTGTGTTTTTATATATCTACATATTATTCCATCTAGCTACATTGCTCCGCACTGTGTGTTTATATACTTGCATATTTATTCCACCTAGCTGCAATGCTCCGTACTGTGGGTGTTTATATATTTACATATTTATTCCATCTAGCTACAATGCTCTGCACTGTGTTCATATATTCATATATTTATTCCATCCAGCTACAATGCTCTGCACTGTGTGCCTGTGTGTGTGTGTATATATATATTTTATAGTAAATATGTACATATGTATATTAGCTGCTCTTGCTTGCTTGTTTTTTTTCTTGCCTTCTGATTGTTGCTCTGAGTGTTGCTATCCCTGTGCTGTTGCAATCCTGGAATTTCCCCGTTGTGGGACTAATAAAGGCTTATCTTATCTTATCTTAAATTATGGCCAAACAGTTCAATTTTATTTTCATCAGACCACAGGACATGTCTCCAAAAATTAAGGTCTTTATCCCTGTGTGCTTTTGCAAACTGTAATCTGGCTTTTGTTACTTTTGGAGTAATGGCTTCTTCATTGCAGAGTGGCCTTTCAGCCCATGTTGGTACAGGACTTGGTTCACTGTGGATAATGACACTGGTTTACCAGCTTCAGCCAGCATCTTCAGACGGGCTTTTGTTCTGGGGTTGATGCACACATTTTGCACCAAAGCACATTTATCTCTGGAACACAAAACCAGTCTTTCTGAGCAATATGACAACTGGACATTCCCATGGTGTTTATACTTGTGTATAATTGTTAGAACAGATGAATGTGGCACCTGGAAATTGTACCCAAGAATGAACCAAACTTGTGAAAATTCAGTTCTCTTCCTGATATCTTGGGTGACTTCTTGGACCCCCCCCCCCCCCCAAAAAAAAAGTCACAAGGAAGCGGTGTGCTTGAGGTGTGCCCTAACATGCATCCATAGGTGTGCCTCCAGTTAACTCAAATAGTTGACCTGTCAGAAGCTTCTAAAGCAGTGACATCTGGGCTTTTCCAAATTGATTAAAGGCAGCGTAATCCTGGTGTTTATACGAGGTTGGGAGCTGAAAAGTTTTAGTGGTAAAATTTGACCAAATGTGGCTTATTTTTCAGCATGGTGTCCCCTTCGGTCCACACACTTCCATCGGTGTTGCAGTGCTTGGATCCCTGCAGTTGAAAAATAAAGCATATTTGGTCAAATTTGACCACTATGAACTTTTCAGCTCCCCCCCCCCCCCCAAGCATTTGACTTTGAAGAAAGGAATAAGGAATTCTGTAAAATATTTATCAAATATAAAAAACTGTTTAGCAAATAGAAACAATTTTGGAAATTCTAACTGACTAAAAAAGCAAAAGTTTAGTCTGATTTAATGTCAGACGGTGGGGGGATGTATACAAGTTTATAGTTTCAACTATATTTGTTATGACTTTGTCAAGCTTGGACTTGATTTAGAGTTTTAATAAAAATAGAGGTGAAGCTACAAGGTTAATTTTGGCTTTATTTCTCTAGTTCAGACAGTAGCTTGGACTGAGTTTAGAATATCTATAATCTGTATCAAATATTACAAGATAAGATGTGGGGATTTAAGATATGGGAGTTCATATGCTGAATCAGTTTCTATAGCAGTCTTCTTTGGCTTTTGTCTGAGCATTTTTTTAAGCTCATTCTGGTGAAGCTGAAAAGAGCTGATAAAATGACAGTCCTGTCTGTCCTCACTCAGTCCTGACAGTTCTGTCCTTCCACATTTCATGGGAATCACTACTCTTCCTTGGGATTTATCCCAATGCTCACCAAACTCACTCAGTAATCCTCAGGTCTGCATCCAAGCTATGCTCATGGTCGGGGTCAAAGGTCAGGTGATCTGGGCACTTATTTGATTTCAGAAAAATCCGTGATACTCGTAGGCAATGGCTCAGTGGTAACCAAACTCTCACAAGGATCCTGAGGAGGGTTTGCAGCCAAGTTGTACTCAAAGATCAGATCTGGACGCTTATGTGACTGTTAAATTTTATTTTAAATCACTTCGACAGGAGTGGTGGCTAGAGGTAGAGTATCCACCCCACAACTGCGAGGCCGGGGTTCAAATCCCGACAGTCATGCCAAAGAACCTAAAACTGGAACTTCCTGCCGTCCAGCTTGGTGCTCGGCAAAATGGAACGAAGGAGGGAAATGTTGGTTGCCCAGCCACAGGGGGGTGCACAAGCCAGTGTACTCCCCGTGCCGGTCCCAAGCCCAGATAAAAATGGGCAGGGTTATGTCAGGAAGGGCATCCAGCATAAAACTCGGCTCCAACCTATGGATATGGCAGATACAGCCGTGGACAAAATTGTTGGTACCCCTCTGTTAATGAAAGAAAAGCCCACAGTGGTCACAGAAATAACTTGAATCTGACGAGTGGTAATAAATAAAAATTCTATGAAAATTAACCAGTGAAAATCAGACGATGCTTTTGAATTGTGGTTCAACAGAATTATTTAAAAAAAAAAAAACAAAACAAAAAAAAACAAAACTCATGAAACAAGCCTGGACAAAAATGATGGTACCCTTAACTTAATATTTTGTTGCACAACCTTTTGAGGCAATCACTGCAATCAAACGATTTCTGTAACTGTCAATGAGACTTCTGCACCTCTCAGCGGGTATTTTGGCCCACTCCTCATGAGCAAACTGCTCCAGTTGTCTCATGCCCAGATGGCATGTTTCAGCTCCTTCCCCAGATGTTCAATAGGATTTAGATCAGGGCTCATAGAAGGCCACTTTAGAATAGTCCAATGTTTCGCTCTTAGCCATTCTTGGGTGTTTTTAGCTGTGTGTTTTGGGTCATTATCCTGTTGCAAGACCCATGACTTGCAACTGAAACCAAGCAGTCTGACACTGGGCAGCACATTTCTCTCTAGAATACCTTGATAGTCTTGAGATTTCATTGTACCCTGCACAGATTCAAGACACCCTGTGCCAGATGCAGCAAAGCAGCCCCAGAACATAACAGAACCTCCTCCATGTCTCACAGTAGGGACAGTGTTCTTTTTTTGTATGCTTCATTTTTGCATCTGTGAACATAGAGCTGACGTTCCTTGCCAAAAAGTTCTAGTTTCGTCTAGTCTGTCCCAGAAGCGTTGTGGCTTGTCAACATGCAGTTTGGCAAATTCCAGTCTGGCTTTTTTATGATTTGTTTTCAACAGTGGTGTCCTCCTTGGTCGCCTCCCATGAAGTCCACTTGGGCTCAAACGACGACGGATGGTACAATCTGACACTGATGTACCTTGACCTTGGAGTTCACCATGAATGTGTTTAGAGGTTGTTCTGGGCTCTTTTGTTACCATTTGTATTATCCGTCTCTTCCATTTTTCCTCCTGCGGCCACGTCCAGGGAGGTTGGCTGCAGTCCCATGGATCTTAAATTTCTGAATATGTGCAGCTGTAGTCACAGGAACATCAAGCTGCTTGGAGATGGTCTTATAGCCTTTACCTTTAACATGCTTGTCTATAATGTTCTTTCTAATCTCCTGAGACAACTCTCTCCTTTGCTTCCTCTGGTCCATGTTTATTGTGGTACACACCATGTCACCAAACAGCACAGTGACTACTTGTCACCCCTTTAAATAGGCTGACTGATTACAAGTTTGTAGACACCTGTGATAGAGGACACATCTTGGTTGAACATGTCCCTATAGTCACATTATTTTCAGTCTTTTCTAGGGCTACCATCATTTTTGTCCAGGCCTGTTTCATGAGTTTGTTTTTTAAAATAATTCTGTTGAACCACAATTCAAAAGCATTGTCTGATTTTCATTGGTTAATTTTCATAGAATTTTTATTTATTACCACTTTTTTCAGATTCAAGTTATTTCTGACCATTGTGGGTTTTTCTTTCATTAACAGAGGGGTACCAACAATTTTGTCCACGTGTGTGTCTGCCACAGCGACCCCACCAGAACATGAAACTAAAGCTAGAAGAGAAAATTTTAAATCACTTCGAGGCAATTGCCTTCATTCTAACCAAACTCGCTCACAATGATGCTCAGGTGGGTATGCACGGCCTGTCTGGCTGTCAAAGGTCATATCTGGGCATTTACGATTTCATGAAAAAGTTACTCCTCTTAGGCCAGGGGTCTGCAACCTTTGCCAACTGAAGAGACATTTTGCCCTTCAACTAAAATAGAATTAGTTGAGGGCCGCAACAGCAATTTGACCTTTAAAGATTATGCTGCTTATAAAATACTGTGTATATATGCAGCTCTGAAAATTGTGGCATTTATGAATTATTACAGTGTAAAAACAAGTTTTATAAGTTCATTCACTAAATGATGAAACTATTACAAATGTATTAGAAGAAGCCATCTATATGGTCATTCAGTCCAGACAGCCAATCATGTACAGGAGAACAAAATTGTTTCTTCCATCTACAATGTTAATCACATGTAGAATCAGGGGTCACTGCCATGCAAGGCGCTGCCACAAACTGCTTCTCCTTCCCCCATTCTATTATGCTGAGCACCAAGCTAGAAGGTGGGAAGTACCATTTTTATATGGTCTTTGGTATGACCCGGTCGGGACTTGAACCCCCAACCTCCCGGTTGTGGGGTGGATGCTCTGTCAACTAGGCCACCACTCCAGTACAAATTGTTTTTGTGCTTGAAAAATAAAGTTTATATATATATATACTGTATATATATATAGTTTTTTTGTATACTTTTAATTATCAACAATTTTATAAATTGTATTGATTGATAAATACGAGAACAAGGATTCGGTGTACCCCGTCCGGTATGGGGTTACCAGGGCCCCACCCTAGAGCCAGGTCTGGGGGAGGGGCTTGATGGCTAGCGTCTGGTGGCCAGGTTTCCGCCCATGGGACCCAGCCGGGCTCAGCCCGAAGGAGTTACATGGGTCCACCCTCGAGTGGGCTCATCACCTGCAGGAGGGATCATGGGGGTCCGGTGCCATGTGGATCAGGTGGGGGTCAAAGGCGGAGACCTTGGTGGACTGATCCCAAGCTTCCTAAACTGGCTTTTGGTATGTGGAATGTCACCTCTCTGGTGGGGAAGGAGCCTGAGCTGGTGCATGAGGTTGAGAGATACTGGCTAGATTTAGTCGGCTTCACCTCAACACACAGCTCCATTTCTGGAACCAGTCTCCTGGAGAGGGGCTGGAGCTTGGCCTACTCCGGAGTTTCCCCAGGCGAGAGGCGATGAGCAGGAGTGGGTATTTTTGTATCCCCCCGCCTTGCCACCTCTGTATTGGAGTTTTCCCCAGTGGATGAAAGGGTTGTTTCCCTGCGCCTTCGGGTTGGGAAACGGGTCCTGACAATTTGTGCCTATGCACCAAATGATGTTTCAGAGTGCCCACCATTTTTGGAGTCTCTGACTGGGGTGCTGGAGGGTGCTTCTCATGGAGACTCCATTGTTCTACTGGGGGACTTCAATGCGCACGTGGGCAACGACAGTAAAACCTGGAAGGGGGTGATTGTGAGGAACGGCCTGCCCGATCTGAACCCGAGTGGTGTTCAGTTATTGGACTTCTGTGCTAACCACAGTTTGTTCATAACGAACACCATGTTCAAGCATAAGGGTGTCCATATGTGCACCTGGCACCAGGGCACCTTAGGTCGCAGGTCGATGATCAATTTTGTTGTCATCAGACCTGCAACTGTATGTTTTGGACACTCTGGTAAAGAGGTGCAGAGCTGTCAACTGATCACCACCTGGTGGTGAGTTGGATCCAATGGCAGGGAAGGATGCCATTCAGACCTGGCAGACCCAAACGTATAGTGAGGGTGTGCTGGGAACATCTGGCTGAGGCCCCTCTCCGGGAGGTCTTCAACTCCCACCTCTGGAAGAACTTCAACCACATTCTGAGGGAGTCTGGAGACATTGAGTCTGAATGGGCCATGTTCTCCACCTCCTATTGCTGAAGCAGCATCCCAGAGCTGTAGCTGCAAGGTCATAAGGGCATCTCGTGGTGGCAACCCCTCGAACCAAGTGGTGGACACCAGTGGTGAGGGGGGCCATTAAGCTGAAGGAGTCCTATCGAGCTTGGTTGGCTTGTGGGACTCCCGAAGCAGCTGAGGTGTACTGGCAGGCCAAGCGGAGTGCAGCTCGGGTGGTTGCTGAAGCAAAAACTCGGGTATGGGAGGAGTTCGGTGAGGCCATGGAACAAGACTTTCGGTCAGCCTCGAAGAGATTCTGGCAAACTGTCTGGCGGCTCAGGAGGGGGAAGCAGCTCCCTGTCCACACTGTATGGTGCGGATGGGGCGCTGTTGACTTCGACTGGGGATATTGTCGGGTGGTGGAAGGAATACTTTGAGGATCTCCTCTATCCCACTGATGGGCATTCCACAGAGGAAGCAGGGCTTGTGGACAAGCGGGACAACTTGCCTATCACAGGGGCTGAGGTCGCCAAGGTGGTTAAAAATTTCTTTGGTGGCCGGGCCCCAGGGGTGGATGAGATTCACCCCGAGTACCTCAAGGCCATGGATGTTGTAGGGCTGTCATGGTTGACACGCCTCTGCAACATTGTGTGGAGGTCGGGGCAGTGCCTTTGGCATGGCAAACCAGGGTGGTGGTTCCTCTCTTCAAAAAAGGGGACTGCAGGGTGTGCTCCAACTTTAGAGGGCTCACACTCCTCAGCCTCCCTGGGAAGGTGTATGCCAAGGTACTGGAGAGGAGAGTCCAGCCATTGGTCAAACCTCGGATTCAGGAGGAGCAGTGTGGTTTTTGTCCTGGCCGTGGCACATTGGACCAACTCTTGACCCTCTCGAGAATCCTTGAGTGTTCGTGGGAATTTGCCCAACCAGTTTACATGTGTTTTGTGGACTTGGAGAAGGCATTTGTCTGTGTTCCTCGTGGTTTTTTGTGGGGGGTGCTTCGGGAGTATGGGGTATCGGGCTTGTTACGAGCTATTTGGACTCTGTACGACCGTTGAGAGAGTTTGGTTTGTATTGCCAACACTCAATCGGACTCATTCCCAGTGACAGTTGGACTCCACCAGGGCTGCCCTTTGTCACCGATCCTGTTCATAATTTTTATGGACAGGATTTCTAGGCGTAGCCAGGGAATGGAGGGTGTCATGCTTGGTGACCACAGGATCTCATCTCTGTTGTTTGCAGATGATGTTGTCCTGCTGTCTTCATCCAGCAATGACCTACAGTTCTTGCTGGGACGGTTTGCTGCTGAGTGTGAAGTGGCTGGGATGAGAATCAGCACCTCAGAGTCCATGGTCCTCAGCCGGAAAAAGGTGGATTGTCCTCTCCGGGTTGGGGACAGGCTCCTTCCCCAAGTGGAGGAGTTTAAGTATCTTGGGGTCTTATTCACAAGTGAGGGGAGAATGGACCGAGAGATTGACAGACGGATCAGTGCAGCATCTGCAGTGATGTAGACGTTATACCGGTCTGTTGTGGTGAAGAGGGAGCTGAGTTCTAAAGCAAAGTTGTTGATTTATCAATCTACGTTCCTACTCTCGCCTATGGTCACGAGCTTTGGGTAATGACCGAAAGAACGAGATCACGGATACAAGCGGCTGAAATGAGCTTTCGCCGTAGGATTGCTGGACTCACCCTCAGAGAGGGTGAGGAGCTCAGTCATCCGGGAGAGGCTCAGAGTAGAACCGCTGCTCCTCCACATTGAAAGGAGTCAGTTGAGGTGGTATGGGCATCTGATCAGACACCTCCCACTTGAGGCGTTTCAGGCACATCCCACTGGGAGGAGACCCCGGGGCAGACCCAGGACTCGCTGGAGAGACTGTCTGCCAGTTGGTCTGGGAACGCCTTGGGTATCCTCTCTGAAGAGCTGGAGCAGGTGGCTTGGGGAGAGGGAAGTCTGGGCTTCTCTGCTTGAACTGCTGCCTCCACGACCCGGAAAAGCGGTAGAAGATGGATGGATGGATTCATAAATTGTTTAAATCTGAAATTTCACACAGCTTCTACTTTCAACAATGATCACACAGCTTTAGTTCTTGATTTTAATAAATTAGACTACAGTTTTAATTCAAGCTAATTTTGATCCTTTTTTGTGTCTGCTGGCAAAGCTCCTTATTCAAATTTATTAATCTGTGTCCTTCACCTGTTCTCTGGACTCTCAATCTGACCAGTGGATTGGTTGTCTAACTTTTATATAATCTTTATTTTTGAATCAAAGAATACTAAAAAAAAAACTAACTTTAAACAATAATTTGGTTCAAATTAAGCCAATTAAAATGTTAGAAATGTTATGTCTTTACAATAAAAGCAACATTGATGGACAGTCTGTACATACTGTATAATGCACTGTTTGCCCAAAACCCCATTATTGGTTAACAAGCTAGCAGTTATGCTGCAGAGAAAGTTGAAAACATCCTTTTCTTTTAGATTATGAGGAAACACTGGTGGTTGTAGGTTGCTGATTTCAGACAAGTATACCAATTGGTGTTTCACAAAGTACATAATGGAAACAATTCTGAAAACGGAGTCACTATGGAGGGCTTTGATTTTTAAATAACTCAGGATGTTGTGATGGTGGAAAATCACACTAATTCAGACTTCAGTCATGTCCAGTGAATCGGGTATTTATAGCATAGGTTACTAATTTTAAGGTTAAGCAGGATTTCAAGGATTGATATATATTGGGGCCATAATGTAACTGGTGCTGCTCATGGAGGCCGTATTAAACGTCACAACTTTGCACAAAAAAGATCGTCCCCTCAAATGCACAGCTAAGACAATTACAATTATTATTGAGGGTGGCAACAACATTGTTCAAATATGAAATATACTCTCTGGATCCATATTTATATTTTTCCAGGTAATTTAACTAACTGTAATGCTCCTGCACTGTGTATAGAACTGTTTACATATGTGTATTTTACTGCTTTAGCTAACCAATTCTTACTATATTTACTATTGCTCAGAGTGCTGCTATCCCTGTGCTGCTGCAATCCTGGAATTTCCCCATTGTGGAACTAAAAGGGCTATGTTGTCATCCAGCCCTGCTAGAGCATGAATGCTCTTTAATAGGATAGTTTTAAAGAAGCTCATACAAAAGGGGGTGCCAACAGCCCACCTCCTAAGACTACAATGTTTTGGCAAAGGGTAGCGTCAACTTCCAACATTGCACTACAGGTAGCAGCGCCAGAAGTGTTCTGTTACATAGTAATCATGCCCCCCCCCCACACACACACACTATAGTGACTGAAATGCAATGCAAAGATCCTATACAGTTGATGAGAGGTGTCTGACTTTGCACCGTTCAGCTGTTCTGATCACAACATTAGAGTACATGCTAATTGGCTTCATCCTGCTGGCTTTTACCAACATGGTCCACAACCTCACAGTTGCAGGATAAAATAGAGTAGTCACATTAAACGGACAACAGCTGCAGACAAACCTCCACATATAATAAAAACGGAAAGGAGAAAAATGTTGTTCCTACCTGTTTGAGACTAATTCTTATTCCATGGACTATAGGAATTCAAAACGACTGCAAACTTTTACTCTACATTTCTCATGAAGCCTTTTAACTTGCTGATGGCCCGTAAGTTTGTATGAATCAGGCAGTTGCTAATCTAACTTAAACTTCTCTGTACCTTGCTGCGATCTCATTCGTGTTCTAAGAACACTGTCTACCAGTGTATCTACTGTGCATAACAAGGTTAGTTTTTTATCAAGTACTACCTTTGTGTATCCTTTTTAGGAAAGAGTGTCTCGTCTCATCTTATTCATTAATGCTGAGCATGTTTTTTTTTTTTTCCTCCCTCCCCCAGTCGACTCTGCGGATTTCCCCTCCCCTGCCTTATCTCACGTCAAATGTACAGAAGGATCGGCTGCGACTGGGCTCCCGTTTGGATTCCCAGGACACTGGCTCTCCTCTGACCCCACCATCCAGTGCCAGCCCCAGCTCCTCAGCAATTTCCCGGAGCTGGCGTTCTGGTTCTCCCTGGCCGGGAGCAGACATACTTGACCAGAGGGATGAAGCCTTCAGCATTGAGAGGGAGGCTCGCTTACATAGGCAGGCTGCAGGTAAATTGATTACTCTGGACTTTCTTGCATGATGCAAAGAAATTCTAAATGTGAGATGACTGATCTTCTGCACTTCTCAGCTCTGAATGAGGCTACGTTCACCTGGAGTGGTCAGCTGCCCCCCAGAAGCATCAAGGATCCTCTATACTCCTGCAAGGTGTTTCTGGGTGGTGTGCCGTGGGACATCACAGAAGGTAGTTGAAACAACTACTTTGATTACATTGAAATTGCTTCTAAATGGATAACTCTCTACTGCCATATAAGCTATTCCCAAGAACAAAGAAAACTAGGGTCACCAAACTTGGTGTACACAGATTCATCTTGGGATCCTGACCTTGAACTATGGGTCTAGGGTCAGAAGGTCAAGGTTAATATTCCTTTTACAACACTACTATAGAACAAATGAAGCTAGGGTCACCAAACTTTATACACAGGTTCACCATGGAATCCTGACCTAACTACGGGTCTGGGGTCAAAAGGTCAAGGTTTTTGACTTTCATGTAAATGCAGCTGACTTTCATGATTTTTTTAAATTTGGTTTCTCTCAGGTTAAAGCCGTGACCAATGGGCAGTTGCATTGGCACACAAATTTCCACTGGGAATTTCTAGTTGTATCTGACTAATGTCGGATGAGTTTGAATTTAGATGACCGTGAACTCAAGGTCACAAGTCAGTTTTTTTTTTCCCCAAAACACTGAACATAACTTAAATGACATGAATGTTTCACTGATACACATTTCTAGCTTTGAAAAATCTGTGATGAGTTCATGTGACTTTTCACATTAAACCATCCAGTGCTCTTAATGCCAGCAGGGTGAGGGGTACAGCTGGCAACCGCCAGTACTTGCCCATGCCACCGAGTTGCGTCGGTAGAGTGGTCAGTGTTAGCTGGGTATGTACGTGCTCTTAACTCAGCAGAGAATGAGGCTATGGCCACTAAACTTGGTACAGAGGTTGACCTTGTGACTAGTACCTAAGGCAATACCTTTGGGAGTCAAACATCAAGGTCAAACCCCATTTTGGCCCATAGTGACTTAAAATTGTTTTGCCTTGATTTCAGGAACATGTTTGGGGAGCTAGGCAGTCCCTCCAGGATTTTGCATGATTGTTTTTATTTTATTTTTTTTTAATATTGTTGCGGGGCTCTCCTTGGGATTTGCCTGAATCGCGTGTTGGCCTGTGTCCAGACTGGACAGTCACAGCTTTAAAACTCATTGACAAGATATAGTGACTTATACCTCTAAAGATGTATAAAATGTTACAACACTGCCTGTAGTGTTAGATTTGCTTGTTTGTGGTTTTACGGTGTCTCCTCCCATGACGGGGATGCTTTCAGGCAGGCAGACATTTTTAAACACTAACCCAGCACTTTATACACACGGCCAGGACAGACTTGAGAGGTTCAGGGAGACTGAGTCGGGAGAGTGGGTCGGGGGAGACAGAGGAAGGAACGTGTGGTAAAACTCGTGGGTGAGGTGTTAGTTTTTTTGTTTTTTTTAAATCGCTCTGTTTTTTGCTGATGTGTTCTGTATATATCGCTGTAAACATGCAAGTGAGTACAGTGCAGCGCCACATTTGATTGGTTAAATTGACGTACACCAGGGATGGGCAACTATGCCATGGAGGGCCATTCCACTGCAGGTTTTCTGTTCCACCCAGTCTATTCTGCAGTTGCTTTCTCTAATTAGCAATCCATGGAGGTCATCAGTGCAAACACCTGCTGAAGAGACTGAGTGAAACAGAAAATCTGCAGTGGAATGGCCCTCACTGCCCATCCCTGCTGTACACATTTGAGCCCCACTTGGGGACAAATCTGATTGGCGAAATTGGCGGAAGTTGACAACAATTGGCCAAAATTGCGGGAAAGTTGCAGTGATTGGACAAAATTCCAATTATGCAGGACCCGCTAAATTTGCGGGAATTGGTAGAATCACATTGCGATATCCTGGAGGGACTGGCCGGAGCTGTAAAAGGTGTGGGTCTGAGTGCTTTCTAGTGTTTTTTTTGTTTTGTTTTTAATCCCCCTCCCGGTCGAAGACCAAAGGGGGATTATGTTATGGGGCAGTCTGTCATCTGTCCCACTTCTGTGAAAACTCCAACCATTTTGTTCCAAATGGTTTGAAACTTGGTACTAGGGGTGTACCATAGTATATCGTTCACAATAATACTGGTATAAATTTTGATACAGTGTAAAAATGAATATCACGATACTTGGGGTCCGTTATGCTGCCTACGGAAAGTACGCATTACCATAGAAACGGGGGGAAAAACATGGTGCGGGAAGCAGAGCTCCGTGCTTGGAACGTCTTCGTCTGGTTGTGAGGAAGTAATTTAGTTTTAAGGAAGTTTCAGACTGCTGCCATCTTTTTCAAAAAAAAAAAAAAAAAATGGTGCAGTGATACAGATATTGTGCCCGTTTTTTTGTTTTTTTTTCCCTGCATGTCAGCAATGCCGCTTTGGGGAAAAGTTTTACTTCACCCTGAAACAGTGTTGCTGACGTCTGAAGTGTCCAGAGGTTTAGTTTCATTGCATTGTGGCTGCTCCAGTGTGATTTATTTATTCATCCAACCGAGGGGGGGGGGGGGGGATCTGATAACAGCCCCAGAAGTTGTCTGTGCAACGGAGATTTCTAACATGGGTAAACAGAGACATGGGAGATCTTACCAGCAGAAGTGTCTTGGGAAACAGACGGGTAGGCCAGCATGTATTAAATATGATAAAAATTGATGAAATAATAGTTTTAAATAAGCCCACTCTCTCCCTGTTAGACCCTCTTCCTGATGCGGTGAAATAACATACTAAATTAATGTTATGTTAAAAGCATCAAAACCCCCTCATGTCCCAGAGCACAGAAATGAGACAGAAGTAATGCGTTGAGGGTTTGGTTTTTTTTATGTAATAAATGGGTTGTATTAACCAGAGCTAAATTGCTCTTACATTCATAAGGCAATGTTTTCAGGACTATTCAAATGTTAAAATCTGCAGAATTTTCAAAACTACAGGCTCTATGTAGTCTGCAGTACCAACTTTACTCTCATCTCCTTGTTACCATTCTCTCCTTTTTGTTTGTTTGTTTTTCTCATTAAACATATTTTCATAAAGGTACTTTTTTAAAAAAATTTTTAAACATTTTTGGTGACAAATTTGTGACCTTTTTCACGCAGAATTGTAACTTTTTACCTAAAGCCTCTTACCTTGGAAAGTTGAAGAAATCAGGAGCAGCACCAGATTTAAATTAAGATTAGTCAATCAGTTGTTTTAATCAATAGATACAATCCAAATTTATAATTTTTGTCCCACCCAAAGGTTATAATTACATTTATAACTAGTTTGATACCTGTTATTTTACAATATTAACCTACTAAAACTGCTGGTTTCTGGTTTCCAACAGGGTGGCCTAGGATGAGGTCAAATTCCCGGCCTGAATTTTGTCCCAGTTCACCCCTCTGTGCACTTTCTTGATATCGTGAAGAATATTGCCGTGAAAATTCAGAAATATTATCATTTTTAGGCCATATTGCCCACCCCTACTTTGTACCATGGTTTGATATACACTGATGCACATATTGTAATTTGACTGATCGGACGACCTTGAGGTCAGAGGTCAGATTTCCCTAAATTTTGTAAATGCAATAATTAAAAAACCAATGTAACCTTTTTAAATTCATACAGTAGTTGTATCCAAGACATCATGGATGACTTGCACCCTGACCGGACTATGGGTTTTGGATCAAAAGGTCAAAGTTAACATTCCATTTGCACTACTTCTATACAAGTAAAGCCAGGGCCACCAAACTGGTACATGGGTTCACCTTGACATCCTGACCTGACTATGAGTTTGGGGTCAAAAAGTCAAGGTTGACGTTCCCTGTGCCCTACTGCACAAGTAAAGCTAGGGTCATCAAACTTGGTACACAGGTTCACCCTGTGACCCTGAAGGATGACTGTGGATTTGGGATTGCAAGATCAAAAGTCAAATCAAATCAAAATCAAATCAAATCAAACTTTGTCATATTGCTGTACATACAACTGTAGTGCAGGCAAGATGAAATTGCGTTTCTCTCGGCATCCATATAAGAAGCAGCATGATTAAGACACACTCCCACATAGCTCCCACCCCCCCATCCATTCACACATCCCTGAGACATACTTGGGGAAAAAGAATAACTAACTATAATATACAAAATGTCCATAGGTGCAGTAGTGTGTATGTGAGATTCCGGGTCAGCTGTTCAGCATCCTGACAGCTTGTGGGAGGAAGCTGTTGATCAGTCTGGTGGTTCTGCCTCTGATGCTCCGGAATCGTTTACCAGATGGAAGAAGTTCAAAGTGTTTATGCAGAGGGTGAGAACGGTCCTTGACAATGTTCAGTGCCCTGCTCCTACAACGGTTCTGAAAAAGTTCTTGGACAGAGGGGAGGGAGACTCCAATTACCCTCTCCGCCCCCTTGACTATCCTCTGCAGGGCTTTTTTGTCTGACATACTGCAGCTGGAGTACCATGTAGCAATGCAGTACGTCAGAACACTCTCCACCACACCTCTGTAGAAGGTCCTGAGGATGCAGATGGGGGGAGAGGCCTGTTTGAGTTTCCTCAAGAAGTGTAGTCTCTGCTGAGCTCGCTTCCTGATCTCCAAGGAATTCTTGCTCCAGGTCAGGTCCTGCGAGATCTGCACTCCGAGGAACTTGATGTTCTCTACTCTCTCCACTAAACGGCCGCCAATGCTGAGGGGGACGTGCTCAGGCTGTGACCGCCGGAAGTCGATGATCATCTCCTTTGTTTTGTCCACGTTGAGCACCAGATTGTTCTCCCTGCACCAGCCCTCCAGGTCTCTCACTTCTTCCCTGTACATTGATTCCTCATCCCTCTGAATAAGTCCCACCACCGTGGTGTCATCTGCAAACTTAATCTGGTTCCCCTCATGTTTGGATACAGTCATGTGATAAGATAAGATAAGCCTTTATTAGTCCCACAACGGGGAAATTCCAGGATTGCAACAGCACAGGGATAGCAACACTCAGAGCAACAATCAGAAGGCAAGAAGAAAAAAAAAGCAAGCAAGAGCAGCTAATATACATATGTACATATTACTATAAAATACACACACACACACACACACACACACACACAGTGCAGAGCATTGTAGCTGGATGGAATAAATATATGAATATATGAACACAGTGCAGAGCATTGTAGCTAGATGGAATAAATATGTAAATATATAAACCCCCACAGTACAGAGCATTGCAGCTAGGTGGAATAAATATGCAAGTATATAAACACACACAGTGCGGAGCAATGTAGCTAGATGGAATAATATGTAGATATATAAAAACACAGTGCGGAGCATTGTAGCTAGATGGAATAAATATATAGATATATAAATATAAACACACCCAGTGCTGAGCATTGTAGCTAGATGGAATAAATATGTAAATATATAAACACACACAGTGCAGAGCATTGTTGCTAGATGGGATGAAACAGCATAACCGTCTACTTAGTTATCCTACATGGTATGATTATGTGCCCATACATATTCTCACCCTCCATAGCGACCGGTATATTCCTAGTTGTATGCCGGAGAGGACCATTGTGTAAGTCTATTGCATCTTTTGCATTCAAAAAAAACTATTAGTTTGTTACGTCTTTTTGCTATCTCTGCGAGCAGCCCTGCTTAGGTTGTACAGTCTGACAGCCGTTGGTAGGAAGGACCTACGAAACCTCTCGGTTGTGCACCTGGGATGATGTAGTCTGCTGCTAAATGAGCTCCTCAGTGCATCCAGTATGTCCTGCATAGGGTGGAACTCGGACTCCAGCAGAGATGACAGTTTAGCCACCGTCCTTCTCTCTCCTATCTCCTCCGTGTTAGAAGTGTAAACAACAGTGGACTGAGTACACAGCCTTGAGGGGTTCCGGTACTCAGCGTGACAGAGTTGGAGATGTTGTTTCCAACCCGGACAGACTGAGGTCTCTGTCAGGAAATCCAGGATCCAGAGACATGTGGCGGTGTTCAGACCGAGAAGGAGTAATTTCTCTATCAGTCTCTGGGGAATAATGGTGTTGAATGCTGAACTGAAATCAATGTACAGGAGTCTGGCGTAGGTGTCTTTCTGGTCCAGGTGGGTGATGACAGAGTGTAGGGTGGTGACTATAGCATCCTCCGTGGAGCGGTTTGAACGATATGCAAACTGGAGCGGGTCGTGTGATGCAGGGAGGCAGGCTGTGATGTGTGGTTTGACAAGCCGTTCAAAACACTTCATCACAATTGGTGTAAGTGCAACAGGACGATAGTCATTCAAACAGGACACCACTGGTTTCTTTGCCACCGGTACAATGATAGAGGTCTTGAAGCATCTGGGAACGATGGCCTGACTCAGGGAGATGTTATAAATGTCAGTCAGGACATCTGCCAACTCGCTCGCGCAGTCTCGGAGCATACATCCCGGAATGTTGTCTGGACCTGCAGCTTTGCGTGGGTTGATTCTGGATAGGGTCCTCCGTGTGTCCGCTGTGTTAATGGTAAAAGCTAGTCCGACCGATGGTGGGAGTGGGCCGGCCCTCCCTCTGATTGTTGAGTTTGATGCTTCAAAACGTGCAAAGAAGTCGTTAAGCCTGTCTGGAAGCGAAGCGTAGTCATCATCGACCCCCTGCCTAGCCTTAAAGCCTGTCAGTGTCCGAACTCCCTGCCACATCTGCTTGGTGTTCCTAGTGTCACAGAGGTGTCCCTGGATTTTCTCCGCATAGGCGCGCTTTGCCACCTTAATTCCCTTTGAAAGCGCAGACCTGGCTGAGCGGAGGGCAATCCTGTCCTTCGCTCTGAACGCTGCATTTCTGGCTTTAAGCAGCGAGCGCACCTCTGCAGTCATCCAGGGCTTATGATTACCCCGCATAGTGATGGTCTTCACTGTAGTGACATCCTCTGTGCACTTCGCGATGTAGCTAGTGACCGAATCAGCATACTCCTCCACATCTGTCCTGTCTTCCTGGGAGGCTGCTATTTTGAAGATCCTCCAGTCTGTGTCAACTTTGATGTGTCAACATCAAAATGGCATAAACGATGTCTAAACAAAGAAAGCTAGGGTCACCAAACCTGGTACTCGGGTTCACTCTGAGACCAAGGCTGAATCTCAATCTCCACCCTTGCAGACTTGTTGACTTTAGACACATTCATAAATGGCTGAGGGTTTAGGGTTGTCCCGATCTGAAATCAGGAAGTGGCTGATTGCTCATTTGCTGACTTTGGGAGTCCTTAAATGACCCCTTTCTCTAAGTCAGCATGCTGACTTAAGGTGAGGGAATTGCCCACAGTCCAGAGCGTCATACTGGGGTTTCCCAAGGGAAAGCTCCTGATTAATCACTGACCACCCCTGCTCCACTCCCACCAAAAAAACTGCCTTGACAAGAATAAAATCTCTGCCAAAATAAAAATGACATGAAGACTTCAAGTTTATGCTGAATTACACACTATTTAAGCAATTTAATAAAACTGTTGGTTAATTATGAAGTTTGAAAAAAAGATTTGATTGCAAGTGTAATCAATGATCTTAAGAGGCTGTAGCACATTTAATTCAGTTCATTCCTGAAGAAAGTGGTATGTCTGAAATGGTCTGAGACCCACAATAGTTGGTCACATGTCTTCATGACACACAAAAGTAGGGTTAAATTAAATGTTTAAAAGATGTTAAAATGGTAACACTGAGAATGAAACATAATTTGATTCCCTTTATTTCGATAAGATATTACAATTATAAATGTAGATAGGCAAAAATGAACGAGACTGCAATAATTTAAAACAGAATTGGGATTTTATTAAGAAGTGGCCCAAAAACCTCTAAACACCCTGGAAACACAGCCTTGAACTTTCGGGATCATTTTCTTTTATCCTTTGTCAATGTACCCCTGTTTGTTTCTAATTTAGTTTTGCCTGTAATCTGTTTATTTTGTCCTGGGATTTTATTTTTTGTAACCTCTTATATACACCATTTGTTTCCAATTTCTTTGAACAAAGTAAACTTTGTTGCCAAGGTAACGTAAAGTGTGTCCCATTTGTACCATTTTGAACCCCTTCATCCCCTCAGCTTCAGACGCTCAAGCACTACTGATGGTAGCAGTCTACAAAGGCTCAGGGTTTGAGAGTTTAGGGGGGGGAGACTGAGATTTGGCCCATGACCCGACTGTGGGTTTGGGGTCTAAAGGTCAAGGTTGGCACTCCCTATGCCCACTTACTATAGAACGTGGAAAGCTCTCTAGGGGTCACCAAACTTGCTACACAGGTTCACCTTGTGATCCTGACCTAGAACTATGGGTTGTATACTTTGTATAGTCATAGATGATGGGTTTATCATAATTTGGTTTGGCCCCAGTAATTGTATAGAAATGTTAAACTGCTCTGTCGGAAAGAATAGGGATCTTCAAAGAAAACAGGTGGGATGTTGCAGTCACCTCAGTGCTCTTGGAATATTATGAATTGAAATTTTAAATACCGTACTGCCGTCTTCAAATTCTCCGAAAATAAGACTGGTGCAGTAATTCATGCAAAAGGAGCCCCAACAAAGTTTTTGTGTAGATGGGCCAACTGAAAAGTAGGCAAACATTTCTACTAAATCTTTAATTGGTTTTATGTAATTTTAAAATTGAGAAACTGAATTTTGGGTTTTCATTATGAATGAATGAATCTTTATTTCGGATAGATTAAAAGTAAAGATTAAAAAAAGAAACAGAATAATATAACAAAGGGGGAAAGAAAATCCAACAAGGTCAAATTAGACAATAACTCCTCTGATTATACAGTTCAACATAAGTTATCCGAAATGGGTGATGGCTGAAGCCGCAGCTTATATTGCCCACCCATATTCCATCCAAGAATTCAAAAGAAAAACAAAACGAGCGATTACAATTCAGAACAAAGCTAAGACGAAATGTGACCAAAAAAAACTAAGCAACAACACAGACTGGATATGACAATCCTTGTGATTTTATGTCATCTTGTATATATGTTTGGAGTATTTCTTCCTTTAGTTTTTGTTTAAATTGTCCAAGCGTTGTACATGACTTTAATTCAGATCCAAAAGTGTTCCATAATCTGACTCCTTGCACTGAAACGGTGTTGCTTGGTGGTAGTTCTCACTGAAGGTTTTTGAAATATACATGTTCCTCTGAAATGATATTGTTTCTCCCTTATTTGGAACAACTTTTGGATATTTGCGGGCAGTGATAGATTCTTCACTTTAAACATTATTACTGTAGTTTTAAAGTCAACCAGATCTTTCAACTTGAGAGCTTTTAATTTAAGAAAAAGTGGGTTTGTTGGTTCCCTGTAAGCAGCTTTGTTTATTATTCTAATAGCTCTCTTATGAAGCATAAAGACTGGATATGTTTGTTTTATATGTATTTCCCCATACTTCAGTACAGTATGTCATGTATGGGAGTATTAATGCATGATACAAAGTATATAGTGTGGGTTGATTGAGCAAATATTTCACTCTGTGTAGTATTGCAATTGATTTAGATATTTTACCTTTAATATAATAAACTGTGTTGGAAGTCACATTTTTTTTTTCATTCAAAAAAAAAGAAAAAGTGACTTCTAACACAGTTTATCAATTATTACTCCAAGAAATTCAGTTTCGGATACCCTTTCAATCTCTACACCATTTACACTGAGTTTAGATACTAAGTTGTTGTGATGGTTGTTAAAAACTATAAATTTTGTCTCACTTAAATTGAGCGTTAATTTGTTTGAATCAAACCACAGTTTAAGCTTTCCTAATTCCTTTCCGAGTGTATCCAAAAGTTGTTCCAAATTGCTTCCACTGCATAATAAATTAGTGTCATCGGCAAACGATATTAAATCCATTTTTTCCAAAACTTTACATATATCATTTATATACATATTGAATAATAATGGCCCCAAAACTGAACCCTGTGGGACTCTACAAGTAACCTTCAGTAACTGAGTTTTTGTTACCAACACATGCATACTGATATCTATTCTTTAAGTAACTACATAACCAGGACAGTGCTACCCCCCCCATACCACAATTTTGTAGTTTCTTTAATAATAAATTATGATCCACTGTATCAAATGCTTTTTTAAGATCCAGGAATACCCCAACTGAATACTCTTTATTTTCAATGGCAGTTATTTTTTCTATAAATTCCACTAGAGCAAATTGCAGTTGTCCTCTTGTGTCTGAACCCATATTGCTGCTCACACAATAAATTATTCTTCAGTATGAAGTTGTCAATTCTCTCGCAGAATATTTTTTCAAGTATCTTGGAAAATTGCGGCAATAGTGAAATTGGTCTATAGTTTGAGAATTTCCCTCCGTCACCCGTCTTGTGTATCGGAATTACTTTAGCCATTTTCATTGCATTGGGAAATATACCCGTTTGGAGAGACAGGCTACAAATGTACGTCAGTGGTTATCTAAGCCATAATCATCAAAATGAAAAGAAATGAACATTTGAAATGCATCACTGTGTAATGAATCTATATCATGAGTTTCACTTTCAATTGAATTACTGAAATTAACTTGATATTCTAATTCATTGAGAAGCACCTGTACATGGATTATCATTAAATCAGTAGCATAAAATGGTCTTTGACATTTATTGGGAGTTTCTGGGACAGTTTATGGTCTAACAAAATTTAATTGCCAGGCCTAGAGCATCTGTCCCACAGCTGGGAGGCTGTAGGTTCAAGCCCCAGCTGGGTCATACTAAAGACCATTAAAAATTATATGTACTTTACATTTTAAATTTGTGTGGCCTAGGTCTAAAGTAATGCATCGTTTGCCACCCAATAGAGGTGTAATACCAATTCTGTAATGCAGTTATGTAAATGGCAGTAATTAAGGCTTTTGAATATGCACCTATGTGCATAATCGACCTGAAAAACTTGTTTGCACATCTTGTACACCTTAAATCTCACCATAATCACATCCCTACTAAGTACTATGACTTATGAAAGTTTAACATTTGCATACCCTCACCTCCTTGTCACTTGTTTCAGCTGGTCTGATCAACACCTTCAGTGGCTATGGCCCTCTGTCTGTGGAGTGGCCGGGTAAGGATGGAAAGCACCCTCGTTGCCCCCCCAAAGGTAATATAGCCAAAGGTATGAAAGAGATGGTAGGCCTTTTTTTTTTTCCTTCTGGGTTTAGGGTGACACTGTGGTGAGCACATGGCATGCTGGTGAGTAAGTTGGTTTTTAGGGCTAACTTGCAGTAAGATGGGTGTCATGGGCACAACTGGAGTATAAAACATGGTGCTTGGAGGGAGTGGAGAGTACTCCAGTTTTCTAAAACTGTTGTTGAAGTTTGGATCTTGGTCAGATAAAATTTTACAATTTTTCAGTTTAAGATATAAAGTTATCGGTCAGTGGATGAAACGTCATTTACCAACTGAACTAGTTCTTTTAAAAGTCAGATTTTCAGTTTTTGTTTTTTGAAAAATAAAGGATGGATGCAGGACCATAATGATCGACGGCAATACAGCACAATATGGATGAAACGACTCAAGTTTATCTACTCCTAAGTGACATAAAGGGATGATGCGGGTTAAATTATTTTCTCTGATGTTAGTGACAAAGGAACTGTAAAACATTTATAAAATAAGCTAAAATCTCAAAACTACCTCTCTTGGTATATTAAAATTGTTGGGAAGAAACGTCAAAATGAATAAAAATCCCTCCACACTATAGAATTCTGGAAATTTTATTTCCCAGTATACCAACTCTCCCCCTTCGGGGGGGTGGGGGGGTGCCAGAGACATGTAGTCACTGTCTCAGGTGGGGATGGAGTACCCTGGAGGCACATTTCCCACTAGAGCAGTCCAGTCTGCTCCATGAACAGGATGATTAGCTACACATGATCAGTGCTGAGATGAGAATGCCTCCACTGGCAGCAGCATCTGTTCAGTTTTTAACAGTTCGTCTTGAGCATTAACTACTCAAACATGCTGCCTGCATTCGTACGTTTGACTGCTACAGTGGTGTGAAAGTGTTTGCCCCCTTCCTGATTTCTCATTTTTTTTGTATGTTTGTCACACTTGAATGTTTCAGATCATTAAACAAATTTAAATATTAGACGAAGATTGCACAAGTAAACACAAAATGCAGTTTTTAAATAAAGGTGTTTAAGGGTAAAAAAAAAAATAAAATAAAAATCAAAACCTACATGGCCCTGTGTAGAAAGTGATTGCCCCCCCCCCCCCCCACACACACACGTTAAAATATAAATTAACTGTGGTTTATCACATCTTTGGAAAGCTGAGTTCAATTTCTCTAGCCACACCCAGGCCTGAATACTGCCACACCTGTTATCAATCAAGAAATCACTTACATAGGACCTGCCTGACAAAGTGAAGTAGACAAAGATCCTCAAAAGCTAGACATGCTGTGACTAAAGAAATTTGGGAACAAATGAGAAACAAAGTAATTGAGATCCATCAGTCTGGAAGAGGTTATAAAGCCATTTCTAAAGCTTTGGGATTTCAGCGAACCACAGTGAGAGCCATTATAAATGGCAAAAACATCTAACAGTGGTGAACCTTCCCAGGAGTGGCCGGCCGACCAAAATTACCCCAAAACCACAGTGACGACTAGGGCTGGGAACGATTCAGATTCCTGAGATTCTGAATCGATTCGATCCCGATTCGATCTGGGGAATTAGCATTTTAATAGCCATTTTACTTCCCATGAAACAAAAATCTTTGAGACCTAATGCTGCAAATTGTACTAAGAATCTTCTAACTTTAATACATAAATTCACATATAGAACTGACTCAAAATCAGTTACAATAATGCACTTTTTATTTAACTTATCATTTCATAAAGTGCTCACAGGTGCTTTCTTTAGTGCAAAGGGTGTGTCGTGTCAAGTTCACCACCCAGAGTAAGTAAACAAATTCAATGCATGAACCATGCATACATAATCTCACTATATTTCAGTCCCTCCAGGATTTTGTCAGCTGTTTTTGATTGTTGTGGCCCAAAAAGCCTGGATTTGTGGGAGCTTTTCCAAAAAGTTATGGCACTTTTAGAGTTTTTTGCACTCAGAGTTGTGTGAGGAAGTACAAATTTTAAAGCAGCTGCTTTTTCCATAGTTTACAGTGATGCTATTCTATGTAACACCACAAGAAAAGTACAGGATTGCCAAAAATTTCTTGTTAAACAGTGATTTATTTAGAATTAAATGCTCAGTAAAATTGTAAAAAAAAAGACCAATATTGTGTTCTTGCTGAGAACTTTAAAAAAAGAAATAAAAGAATTTGTCATTACAACTAAATTGCATTGAATGCATGTTAGTGTGGAGAAAATGATGGCAGCACCTCATTGAATCTTGAATTTGAAGGTCTTCTGTGCTGAAATCCACATGAAGCAGGGATGCTCCTCCACTGACGACCTCTGACCTTCAGAAGGTCTCAGTGAGAATGAAGCTTCCAGTCTTCACACATCTGAAGGCAGATAAAAGGAATAGATTTCACAGTAAAATTAACATTCATATTTTTAGATCCCCACACCACAGTAGGGTTTAATAATGTAGTTTTTTTTATATTTTAACTACAAATTACCTTTCAGTGTTTGAAAAGGGTTTCAATTCATTTCCTGAGGTTTGTTCATTTCAGTTTAGTTCTGAGTAAAAATAGCTTGTTGTACTGCAGCCTTTATTAATTTTATTGCGATTTATTCTCTTCACATCTCTTAAGTGGCAGAAGTCCATAATCTCAAAATATACCTTAATTCTGCATTTATTCACAGCGCTTAACCAACAGTTCTCTCTGTGTCCATAGTTTGTAAAAGAAACCACCATCATGCCGGATAAATTGACGACACAAACGTTAAAACAAACAAATGATATTATACTTACAGTCTCAGCAGCTCCAAGTCTCCCTCTGCTTCACGGGTTTCAGCCTCCGCACATTTTCCCTTTCAGTCGTCAACTTTATGTTCCAACACAGCGCTGCACGGAGTAAAAGTCCTTTTATCCCCGCTTTATGAAAAATATTCAGAAGCTGTTGAGGACAGTCTTTACGGTGACTTTTGTTGCTAAATTAAGAGACGCACGTTATTATCTCCGCTCGTGTAAACACGAAAGAGCACGCGCGACAGCCAGGAAACTCTTGCCGGATAAGAACCGTTTTAACACCACAGAAGAACTAGCATATCCGTTAGCTTCCTAGCTCCGTTAGTGCGTCGGTTGTTTACGGTTCTTGGCTGTTGTTCCTGGCTCACTGACCCGGTTTCGACCCGATTATACTCAGCAGACGTTCACAAACGTAAAAATATTATATTAAAATATATTAATATTAAAAGATCGATCCACGGATTTTGTGGATCGATATCGGCTCAGTCAAACGTGGATTGATCCATATCAATATATTGATCTTTTGAACCCACCCCTAGTGACGACTCATCCAAGAGGTCACAAAAAACCCCACAACATCCAAAGAACTGCAGGCCTCACTTGTCTCAGTTAAGGTCAGTGTTTGACTCCACCATAATAAAGAATAAAGAGACTGGACAAAAATGGTCTACATAGAGTTCCAAGACAGAAACCACTGCTGAGCAAAAAGAACATAAAGGCTCATCTCAGTTTTGCCAGAAAACATCTTGATTATCCCCAAGACTTTTGGGAAAATACTCTGTGGACTGAGACAAAAGTTGAACTTTTTGGAAAGTGTCTCCCATTACTTCTGGTGTAAAAGTAACACAACATTTCAGAAACGGAACATCATACAAACAGTAAAATATGGTGGCGGTAGTGTGGTGGTCTGGGGCTGTTTTGCTGCTTCAGGACCTGGAAGACTTGCTGTGGTAAATGGAACCATAAATTCTGCTGTCTACCAAAAAATCCTGAAGGAGAATGTCCGGCCATCTGTTCATGACCTCAAGCTGAAGCGTACTTGGGTTCTGCAGCAGGACAGTGATCCAAAACACACCGGCAAGTCCACCTCTGAATGGCTTAAGAAAAGCAAAATGAATCTGATGCTGTGGCATGACCTTAAGATGGTTTATGCTCAAACCCTCCAATGTGGCTGAATTACAATTCTGCAAAGATGAGTGGGCCAAAATTCCTCCTCAGTGCTGTAAAAGACTCATTGCCAGTTATCACAAATGCTTGATTGCAGTTGTTACTGCTAAGGGTGGCCCAACCAGTTGTTAGGTTTAGGGGGCACTCTTTCACACAGGGCCATGTAGGTTTGGATTTTTTTTTTTACCCTTAATAATAAACCTCTTCATTTAAAAACTGCATTTTGTGTTTACGTGTTATCTTTGTCTAAGTTAAATTTGTTTGATCTGAAACATTTGTGTGACAAACACACTAAAAAATGAGAAATCAGGAATTGGCAAACACTTTTTTTACACCATTGTTTAATCATAATTACTCACAGCTCTACAATAGCTTAATCTTTTAGTAATTTTAAAGCAATATTCAAGATATTGCCAGCCTTAGTTGTTGCACCCTAATTTTATTGTTGGTATAAGTTTTACAATTAAGTCTTAAATGATGCAAGTTTTTTTTTTTCCTTGGTGTAAACTTGAATGCTGACATTAGTCTTTTTTTTTTTTTTTTTTAAATCTGTTGGCACCAGCTCAATATGAAAGATCGGTGTTGCCTAAAGTGTTCCAGTCTTTTCATTCAGATAAAGCAGATGACACTACATTTCATGTAGTCTTAAGATTTTTCTGTATAAATCTGTAGGCTATGTGTACCTGGTCTTTGAGAATGAGAAATCTGTGAGGGCATTACTCCATGCCTGCTCCCAGGACCCATTCCATCCAGAGGACAATAGAGAATACTACTTCAAGATGTCCAGTCGCAGAATGCGCTGCAAGGATGTAAGTACAGACTGAATAAACAGCTGTGACATGTAAAGGTAGACTTATTGCTACAAATTTATATCTATATTCACTTCTATACTGAATACATTCAGAAAAACTGAACTATTCAACATTGAATAATAACAAAGGATGGCATCATAATGTGAATTAAGGCATAAATTACATGCAGAACAACTGCAGCCGGCTTGTTCTCACTCCTCTTCCCACTGTCCAGGAAGGTGGTGAGTAATCGATGCCGCATTCACTTATACTCAGAAATGTGATTTTCTGTCAGAACTCTTCAGTGTTTCCCCTACAGTTGTTAGATCAGCACACAACCACCAGTGGACAGACCATGTGTTGGAAAATGTTTGGGGGATGGGGTCTTTGGGAGATGCCCCCAAGAACTTGGTTCTTGTAAATTAACTACTTCTGCATCTTAAATTTGAACGGTCTTGCAATTTATTTATTTTTTTTGGACGGTTACAAAAGTTAGAAATCTTGTATATTTTTTTTTTACTGAAGGACTATGTATTTCACCTTTGTGTGAAAAAACAAGTTAACAAAAGTCACTATTAAATTAATTTTAAAATGGGCATAAATTTTAGGAATGAAAAATCCAGATGAAACTGCAAGATGAAAATGAATTCAAGGTCATGAACAATGTCTAAAATTTATTAGAGAACCCTCAGATGTGAACAAATCTCAAAATGTACAATAGTCTTAAATTTACAAGGGCGAAAACTACAAATGAGGGAACGTTCACAATTTAAGTTTAAAAAAAAAAAAATCTTTCAAATTTACATCAGACAAGTACTAATTTACAAGAAAACTGTCATTTTATATGGATTGCCTCTCAAACTGTCAAGACTAAACTCACATCAAGTAACTTTAAAGATGCTTCCTTACTCAGCTGATTTTTTTTTTTTTTTTTTTTTGGGGGGGGTGCTCATTGAGTAATTTCATAGGGGCAACACTACCTTTACTTAAAGGCTACAGTTTTCGACAACATGGGTGTAACAAAGTATGACTTTCTGTTCATCGTGCCCCCCCCCAAAAAACCTATAATGCCATCCTGTTCGTGACATTTCCATAGTAGCTAACTGACCTCCACAGAAATCAACTGTACACCTCAGTTTATGGGTTTTAACCTTCTAAAATGTGACCTGCCATGAGTAAACCAGCAACAAGTCGGCCTGACATGATTCCTAAAAAAAAATACTTTTTTTGCAAAATGTTTTTTTTTTTTTTTTTTCAAAATATGCTAGTTGAGATCACGAAGAAGCTGCTCATGCTTCAAATAACAGTGTGGGAGATTTTAAAACCGTAAACTTTGTATTTGAAATGGAGTAGTTTCAGAGGGAAACATCAGTGGGACTGCTTCCTAGTTTTGGGGGCGTGGATCCCACAGCTGATTTACATATCCAGTTTGTTTGGCTATTCACACATCTGTTGTTCATGTCGGCCAATCAGCAGCACGTTCAGGCAAAAGCACATGGCTACTTAAGTAGCTCTGCAAGGAGGGTTTCCAGAGCTCCTTTTGATAAGCACTGTAGGGGGTTGGGTTCATACCAAGTCATGCAAATGACCAGCTTTTGTTACTGCCCCCCACCTGGCTCTCCTGGAAGGTGACAATCCTTGGAAACTCTGAACCTGATTTTCTCAGTAGTTTTAGAGGTGCTAACATTCAAATGGCCACATCTTCAAATCTTTTTGGATTTCCATGTGTTAGATATGAATGAATGAAGACATTGGAAAGTTTAGATTCCACACTTTTGGAATACTCAATATCCTTCGGGAGACTTGTTCCTGATTCCCCCCCCCCCCCCCATCGCTGGTCACAAGTGCTTTTTTCTGACCACAGTAAAAATTAAAATCTCTTGCCACTTAAAAATAATAACATTTCAAAAGAATGGGCAGAAGCAGGTATCGCTTTTCCAGGCTCAGTTTGTTTCTAAATAAATGATCTTCATTTCCAATCAATCACTGTGCTCTTGGCTAATTCAGTCTCTGCCCAGAGTTGGAGGTCAAAGCATTGGCTTAAGAGCCAACAGTGCTACAGTGGAGTAAGGTTACCAAGTTACTTCACTTTAATTTTCTTTAAATTCTAGTTACCCCAGTAGACGCCCTTATTCCCACCTGGTTCACTTATTCAGTCAATAACGTAGCTTGTCATTCTGACTTGGATTCTGACAGCCTAGCCGAGCTAATGTCAACTATTCAATCTACCATCAAAATGGTGAAAAAGTATTGGTCTACCTTGTGGTGAGAAGCTGACAGGCTGCCTAACATTGGCTTGGCTGTCCAATTGTGGCTGGTTTTGCCACTTCCTGCTCATTAAGTCCACCCCACTGGAATTCTTATTCATCTACAAACTCATCAATGTGTTCACATTGAAATTGGAGTAACGGTTTAGGAATTGCAAAGACTCATTTCAGGGGCTCAAAAGTAATTGGACAATTGACTTAAAAGCTATTTCATGTGCTGCATGGGCTATTCCCTGGTTAATCCTTAAGACTTTTTACCGGCTTGACTGAAGTTGATTCCAGGTGTGGCATTTGCATTTGGGCTGCATTCAGACCAGAATAGTCTGGGGGTCTCAGTTTGACAGGGTGGGGAATGCTGAGAATTCACACCTTTGCTTGGTTTGCATTCACACTGCAGTGTTACAACTGCTCGTTTGGGGTGCTGTAGTCAAAACCATCACTGACCAGGAAGAAAAAATCTCGGCGAAGAAGAAAAATCAGGCTCATCAGTTGGCTAGGATCAAAAATGGAAATCCGTTCCCTTCAGCCAGGTTGTCTGCTACAAACGAGACATTTAATTTTTTTCCTCGGCTTTCACCGGTAAAAGAATTTCTTGGATTAGTGTGGTTGTCTTTGTTTTCTACCCAAAATGTACTACGGTAAACACCACTTCCTCTTAGACTGTGTTGCTATGGTTACACAAACGCCGAGGGACACTTCCGCCCTTTGGTCTGCTGGATAGTCCGTTTGGATTCACACTGCAAGCGGAGCGCACCAGACTTCGTTTCCAAGAGAACAGACCCCCATTTTCAGGCAGACCAGACTTCGTTTGTTTGATGCGCATCATTCAGATTGCACCAAACGAGCCGAACTATCCGCAGAAGCCACTCTTTGGTCCGGACTCAAACGGTGGCCGTCTGAATGAGCCCTTGGGAGATGTTGCTGTTAACAGACATGTGGTCAAAGGAACTCTTAATGGAAGTGAAACAGACTATCCTTAGGCCGAAGAGATCCATTAAAGGGATAGCAGAAATGTTAAGAGGGGCCAAATCAGCAGTTTGGTACATTCTGAGAAAAGGTGCACTGGTGAGCTCGAACTCAAAGGCCTGAACATTCACAGAAGACGGCAGTGGTGGTGATCGCAGGATCCGTTCCATGGTGTAGAAAAACCTCTTAACAGCCACCCAAGTGAAGAACACTCTCCCAGAAGTAGGTACATCAGTATCCAAGTCTACCATAAAGAGAAGACTTCATGAGAACCCATGGAGGGTTCACCACAAGGGGCAAGCCATTCACTGATTCTGGGATTGGTCATATCCCATCGACCTCTGAAACCACACTCTGTCCATCAGTGTTTTATTTCATTCTTGAAGATGAATGTCAGTTGGCTCAGACTCGCTACCCAAGCTATGCGCTAGCTAACATTAGCAACATGAGTGACAAGACGGAGGGTGGGATAACCTGGGGTTCTTGAGCATTGAAAGAGAGATGCACTGACAAACTGCTGAGGAAGGCTGCAAAAGATGATTCACAATGATGCAATCTGACCAAAGTATGCCAGACATTTCATATAAGCTATGTGTCCACCTAGGCGTGCATTTTTATGCTTCCCATTCATTGTGTATGTAGCACGCCCCACATGCACTCTGGTGGCGTCAATCTCAAGCCGTCGCTTGGAAGTGCCCGCTCCTCCTGAATCCCCACTCAGATCCATAATGCGCAAATGAGGAGCAGGCGCGTGGAGCTGATCGCTTCCTGGAGCTTGTACTGAACTTTTAAAATGGTGGTTGTTAGTAAAAAGTAACCGTATATTTAGCAACTATGCATTTATTTCTCGCCTCGACAGTTTTCAGAAAAATTGTTCGCTTTTTATTTTTGAAGATACAGGCAAGAGTTTAATGTCTGAAAGCGTTGTGATCAGACAGAACAGCCCACTCACTGAGAGTTGCACTTGAGGTTGTGAGAGCGTGCTGGGACATGACTGTGATGTGGCATAAGAGTGAGGCAAAGCCAAGTGCTCAAGTCATTATGGTATGCTCGTGTCCCAGTACATTACTCCCTGTTGTGTGAAACTGAGCAGTCTGGTTTCAGCTCCAGTGTGCATGTAATCTTTGTATTGCATTTCCCATGAAATGATGGTACTTTGTCAAATTCTTTCTGTATGTCTTAATCTTAATTTACCCACATTGGACACAGACAAAAATCTGGTGTGCGTTGTCCTGTTGGTGGCAACATTTGTCTTCAGGAAAACTTCCCTTTTGGTGAAACTTCTTGCCTAAAGCGCATTTCTGTTGCTACAGGTGCAAGTGATCCCCTGGGTGATCTCGGACAGCAACTATGTGCGCTGCCCTTCTCAGCGTCTGGACCCCAGTAAGACGGTGTTTGTTGGTGCTCTGCATGGCATGCTGAACGCCGAGGCGCTGGCCAGCATCATGAACGATCTGTTTGGAGGCGTTATGTATGCTGGCATTGACACGGACAAGCACAAGTACCCAATAGGTGACTGTGTGATCATAAAACAATTTTTTTTTTAATTTTTTTTTTTTTTTTTTTTAAACCTTCAGATGCCTTCAACTTGTGATTAAGGTTTTAATTTGTCACATTTATTTTTGGCCCATTTTGGGTTAGTTACCTACAACTTTATTTCCTGGTTTGTGCAGGCTCTGGGCGTGTCACTTTTAACAATCAGCGCAGTTACCTGAAGGCTGTCTCTGCAGCTTTTGTGGAGATAAAAACACCCAAGTTTACCAAGAAGGCAAGTGTACCTATATTGTGAAGAGTGACTTGATCAAAAATGTGAATATAAAATTAACTCTAGCAGCGCTTCAATGGATTTTATTTCTAGGCTGAACCTTTTTTTTTTTTCTTTAAAATACTAATGGTTGCTCTCTCCCCTCAGGTTCAAATTGACCCCTACCTGGAGGACTCCATGTGTCAGGTTTGCCTTCGCCAACCTGGGCCTTTCTTCTGCAGAGACCAGGTCAGACTCTTGCCACTAGTGGTTGAGTTCATCTGGCAAGGTTGTCTAGTTTACATCACATCTGCCATTAATTGAGACTGCCGTTTAAAAATTAGAAGTGGTTTAAAAAGGAAAATGTGGTGTACTCAAGATTGGGCTTGGTGATGAGAATGGTCTCTCAACCACATTTTTAAAGTCTCTCATCTCAGAATTGGAGTAATTTTTACTGTCTTGTTTTGGTCTCGGAGGAAAAAAAAAACTCAGGATGTTGAATCAAGACTATTCAACACCAGGATTTTTTTTGTCCATATAATTCGTATGACTGCAAAGAAATATTCTCCTTAAATGTAACTGTCATTTGCACGTTTAATTTTATCATCGCTAACAGTCGTAACTCCACCCCCTTTACATAACCAGAAGATGAGAAAACGGGAGCGATGCAACCAAACTTTTCATCAATGTTTTTCTGTTGATGAGACTTCGGAGAACATGTGGACATTTCACATTTGTCAATTAGATTGAGGGTATACACATACAGGTGCATCTCGGTGAATTAAATATCATTAAAGCTGATTGTTTTAGTAATTGGAAAAAATGAAACTCAAATTAGATTCATTACACACAGTGATATATTTCAAGCGTTTGTCCTTTAATTTCGATTATGGCTTACAGCTAATGAAAACCCAAAACTCAGCTTCTCAAAAAAAATTAGAATGTTATATAAACAATTTTTATTTAGTAGAAATATTGGCTAGGGCTGCAACTAATAATTATTTGGTAGTCGACTAATGTAATTTTTTCAATTAGTCGACTAATCACGATTATTTCTGTCATGTCCACCAGCTCAGCTTCCTACTGGCACAGCTCCTGTTTGGGGCTCTAGGTCATGTTTTACCTCACCTGTTTAAGCCTGCACACCTGTGAAAATCACTGTCACTCTCTGCCTTAATAATGTAGCCCATTATAAAAGTTCCCATAGCTAAATAAAATGACCCATCAAACATGAGTTGGAAACTTGAACTTTACAGCTTAAGTGTTTGTAGCAACACAATTAAATAATAGATGTTAGTGTAAAAACTCAAATAGCAGCTCTGTTGTTCCATAAAGGCTGTTGTAACTGTTAAAAACCAGCCGTTTTAAATTTGTGATTATGGTTATTTAAAAAAAAAATTACAAATCATGATATTCTAATTTACAGAGATGTGCTAATATTCAGAATGGAGGCTATTATGGTGACGATAATAGAGAATATGAGAGTAAATTGCAAGACAAGTTTCTTTGTATAGCACATTTTGTGTACAAGACAATTCAGAGTGCTTTACATAAAAACATTAAAGCATAAGAGCAAGTTGCTCTTATGCTTTTGTTTGTTAAAAGGCAAACTCAGAAGTAAATTAAAGAAAACAAAAGCGGGCTAAAATGGAATACGACAAATAAAAATTCAGTGCATTGTAGGAGATTAACAGTAGTTCTACTGAAAGGCCACGCCAAATAGTTTTTAACCTGGATTTAAAGCAGCTGAGTTTCAGCAGCCCTGATGCTTTCTGGGAGTTTGTTCCACATGTGAGGGGCATAAAAACTAAACACTGCCTCAGCATGTTTGGTTCTATCTCTGGGCATAGATGGTAGGCCTGACCCTGATGATCTGAGGACTCTGGGTGGTTCATAATGGACTAGCAGATCTCAAGTGTATTTTGGCCCTAAACCATTCAGAGCTTTATAAACCAGCTTTATTTTGAGGTCTATTCTTTGACAGACAGGAAGCCAGTGTAAAGATTGGAGAACTGGAGTTATATGATCTACTTTTTTGGTCTTAGTGAGGACTCAAGCTGCAGCATTCTGAACCAACTGCAGCTCTCTGATGGACTTTCTAGGGAGACCTGTGAGGACAGCATTACAGCAGTCCAGTTTACAGAAGATAAATGCATGGAGAAGTTTTTCTAGATCCTGCTGAGACATCAGACCTCTAATCCTTGCTATGTTTAAGTTATAATAGACTGATTTCACTACTGTCTTAATGTGGCTGTTAAAATTCATGTCCGAGTCCAGAACCACACCCAGATTTCTGGTTTGGCTGTTGGTTTTTAGCATTATTGATTGAAGATGAGTATTAACTTTGAGTCTTTCTTCTTTGGCTCCAAAAAGTATTGTTTTGGTTTTGACTGAAGAAAATTCTGGCACATACATCCTTTAATTTGACCAATGTATTTGATCAGGGTTTTAATTGGACCGTAGTCTCCTGGTGAGATGGTTGTGTAGATTTGTGCATCATCTCTAATTATGGTAATATATTGTTTTTTGATTTGAGCTAGTGGGAGCATATAGATGTTAAAAAGCAAAGATCCCAAAATGGAACCTTGGAGGACTCAACAGGTTTTTTGTTTGCTCGGATTTGTAGTTACCTATTGACACACAATAGTCCCTGTCTTTTAAAAAGGACTCAGACCAGCTACAGTGGGGCAAAAAAGTATTTAGTCAGCCACCAATTGTGCAAGTTCTCCCACTTAAAAGATGAGAGGTCTCCAATTTTCATCATAGGTATACCTCAACTATGAGAGACAAAATGAGGAAAAAAAATCTAGAAAATCACATTGTCTGATGTTTAAAGAATTTATTTGCAAATTATGGTGGAAAATAAGTATTTGGTCAATAACAAAAGCTCATCTCAATACTTTGTTATATACCCTTTGTTGGCAGTGACAGAGGTCAAACGTTTTCTGTAAGTTTTCACAAGGTTTTCACACACTGTTGCTGGTATTTTGGCCCATTCCTCCATGCAGATCTCCTCTAGAGCAGTGATGTTTTGGGGCTGTTGCTGGGCAACATGGACTTTTAACTCCCTCCAAAGATTTTCTATGGGGTTGAGATCTGGAGACTGGCTAGGCCACTCCAGGACCTTGAAATGCTTCTTACGAAGCCACTCCTTCGTTGCCCGGGCAGTGTGTTTGGGATCATTGTCATGCTGAAAGACCCAGCCATGTTTCATCTTCAATGCCCTGATGGAAGGAGGTTTTCACTCAAAATCTCACGATACATGGCCCCATTCATTGTTTCCTTTACACGGAACAGTCGTCCTGGTCCCTTTGCAGAAAAACAGCCTCACAGCATGATGATTCCACCCCCATACTACACAGTAGGTATGGTGTTCTTTGGATACAACTCAGCATTCTTTCTCCTCCAAACACGACTAGTTGAGTTTTTACCAAAAAGTTCTATTTTGGTTTCATCTGACCATATGACATTCTCCCAGTCCTCTTCTGGATCATCCAAATGCTCTCTAGCAAACTTCAGACGGGCCTGGACATGTACTGGCTTCAGGATAAGGGATAAGGACCTGTACTTGTATAGCGCTTTTCTAGTCTCAAAAGACCACTCAAAGCGCTTCACTAGTACTAACCCTCTATTCTAAGGGCCTATAGAGACATATCTAGGGACAATTTTAGAACAACCAATTAACCTAACATGCATGTCTTTGGATTGTGGGAGGAAACCGGAGCCCCTGGAGTAAACCCACGCAGCACAGGGAGAACATGCAAACTCCACACAGAAAGGTTCCTACCCCTGCCAGCCTGGGGATTTGAACCTGGAACCTTCTAGCTGTAAGGCAGCAGTGCTAACCACTGCACCACCGTGCTGCCCCCTTAAGCAGGGGGACACGTCTGGCACTGCAGGATTTGAGTCCTGCGGCGTAGTGTGTTACTGGTGGTAGCCTTTGTTACTTTGGTCCCAGCTCTCTGCAGGGCATTCACTAGGTCCCTCCGTGTGGTTCTGGGATTTTTGCTCACCGTTCTCGTGATCATTTTGACCCCACGGGGTGAGATCTTGCGTGGAGCCCCAGATTGAGGGAGATTATCAGTGGTCTTGTGTGTCTTCCATTTTCTAATAATTGCTCCCACAGTTGATTTCTTCACATCAAGCTGCTTACCTATTGCAGATGCAGTCTTCCCAGCCTGGTGCAGGTCTACAATTTTGTTTCTGGTGTCCTTTGACAACTCTTTGGTCTTGGCCATAGTGGAGTTTGGAGTCTGACTGTTTGAGGTTGTGGACAGGTGTCTTTTATACTGATAACGAGTTCAAACAGGTGCCATTGATACAGGTAACGAGTGGAGGACAGAGGAGCCTCTTAAAGAAGTTTTCAGGTCTGTGAGAGCCAGACATCTTGCTTGTTTGTAGGTGACCAAATACTTATTTTCCACCATAATTTGCAAAGAAATTCTTTAAACATCAGACGATGTGATTTTCTAGATTTTTTTTTTCTCATTTTCTCTCTCATAGTTGACGTATACCTATGATGAAAATTAGAGACCTCATCTTTTAAGTGGGAGAACTTGCACAATTGGTGGCTGACTAAATACTTTTTTGCCCCACTGTAAGTGTTGTACCAGAAAGTCCCACCCAGTTTTTTAGCCAGTCAAGTAAGATGTTATGGTCAACCGTGTCGAATGCAGCACTGAGGTCCAGTAGAACAAAGACTGAAATGTTGCCATTATCTGTATTGGAGTGGATGCCATTAAGGACCTTAACTACAGCTTTCTCAGTGCTGTGGTATGGCTGAAAAACCTGACTGGAAGACATCAAAACAGTTATTTAATGTCAGGAGGTTGTACAATTGTTGAAAAACAGCTTTTTCTGTTATTTTACTAAGGGGAGGTTTGATATGGGCCTATAGCTGTTCATGAGCGAGGGGTCTAGGTTGCTCTTCTTTAGAAGTGGCTTGATAACAGCTGTTAGTAAGCACTGAGGGAAGACACCTGAATGCAGAGACATATTTATGATCTGTATTGCTCATGTAATTCACCCATTTACTGCAGTTAACGTATAGCCAGCATAATGGGAGCAGCTCAGTTGTCAGCAACTATAGTAAGAGATTACTGTCCAACAGCAGGTAAATTATTTAAACGGCACACTAATAGTGTGGTCAGTTTTCTAAAGCTAAGAGTCGCTCACTGAAAATAAACGCTAACTTTATCGCTAACCTTACCAGTGCAGTCTGCTGACAGGTGGCTGGAGACGGAGGAACGTAGAGGAGGAGGGAATGGATGCTTCACTGTAGTGCAGCAGTGATATGACGACGCTGCTTTACAGTCGACATTTAATGCGTTTTATTTTCAGTAAAATCCTCCCATACTGTGGAAACTTTCGGCCTTCTCCATAATTTTCCTCTGCATGTCACTGTGATGCGTTTTGCTTCTTTGCTGGAACAGTTGAACTGAACATTTCCACGGCATGCATATAAACATTAAAATTAAGCGATTTGTTGACCAAAAAAATCTACGTTGACAAATTTTTATGATTGACATTGACTAATCGTTTCAACCCTAATGTTGGCCAACTGAAAGTATGTCCATGTACGCGCTCAATACTTGGTCAGAGCTCCTTTTGCATAAATTACTGCATCAATACAGCATGGCATGAGGGTGATCAGCATGTGGTACTGCTGAGGTGTTATGGAGGCCCAGGTTGCTTTGATAGTGACCTTCAGCTTGTCTCTATTGTTGGTTCTGGTGTCTCTTATCTTCCTCTTGACAATACTCAGAGTTTGCTGGACATTCAAGCACAGTGATACCAAGGTCCTAAAACCAGGTTTTGGTACTTTTGGCAGTGTGGGCAGGTGTAAAGTCCTGCTGGAAAATGAAATCAGCATCTCCATAAAGCTTGTTAGCAGAGGGAAGCATGAAGTGCTCCAGAATTTCCTGGTAGATGACTGTGCTGACTTGGGACTTGACAAAACACAGTAGTCCAACACCAGCAGATGACATGGCTCCCCAAATAAGTGACTGTGGAAACTTCACACTGGGCCTCAAGAAACTTGGATTCTGTGCCTTTCCACGATCCTCCAGATTCTGGGACCTTGATTTCCAAATGACAGGACTTGGCACCTGATTTGGGGAGCCATGTCATCTGCTGGTGTTGATCCACTGTTTTTTTGTCCAAAGCCAGTACAACTGGCTACCAAGTAATTTTAGAGCACTTCATGCTTCCTTCTGCTGACGAGCTTTACGGAGATGCTGATTTCATTTTCCAGCAGGATTTGGCACCTGCCCGCACTGTCAGAAGTACCATAACCTGGTTTTAGGACTGTGCGATATGACCAGAATTTCATGTCACGATGTAAGTCTTATATCGCAAAAACGATATCGCAGTATAAATTTCCTATATATTCTCCAGTTTAGGCAATCACAAAAAGGGCTCTTTCACATTTTAAATTACATACTGAAAAAAATCAATTATACAAATTGGAAAAAAAAATTGTAGAAACTGAACAAATGGCAGCCTGGAAATTGCCATTCTGGTCTGATTTAACCTGTTTGTCTCTTTGTAAAAATATTTCGGATTGGTGATCTGAAAATCAAAGGCATAATAGTTGATGTAAAAAAACATGTGATTAGATAGATGTACTTTATTGATCCCAAACTGGGAAATTACAGTGTAACAGCAGCATGACAGTTAACAGCCAAACAGAAACGCACACGACAAAGGGATTAGCCATGGAAAGTAAAAAAGAAACTAACACGACTATAGAACCTATATACATCATAGTTTAATATATGATGATGACCCATATAAACACATGAATCATCCCATTGCACAAAGGACTATCAGGAGCAGAGTGAAATGTGAGGTACCAGTTAGTCTGTAAGGTGCAGTGTGGCAGCATAGCTATGACCAGAATACAACATCATCATCAGCTGATCCAAAATGCTGCAGCAAGAGTTTTAACAGGTACTAGAAAGAGAGATCATATCTCTCCGGTTCTGGCCTCCCTTCATTGGCTTCCCATAGAGTTTAGAATTAAGTTTAAAATCCTTCTTCTTACTTACAAAGCTCTAAACAATCAGGCTCCTTTTTATTTAAAAGATCTGATACTACCGTATTATCCTAACAGAGCACTACGCTCCCAAAATGCAGGATTACTTGTAATACCTAGAATCTCCAAAAGTACAATGGGAGGCAGAGCCTTCAGTTATCAAGCTCCTCTCCTGTGGAATCAGCTGCCAATCTGGATTCGGGAGTCAGACTCGATCTCTGTTTTTAAGAATAGGGCTAAAACCTACCTTTTTGATATAGCCTACAATTAGGGAGGGATCTGAACCCTCCCTTAGTTATGCTGCTAATAGGTTTAGTCAGCCGGGGGACCTCCAGTAATGCACTGGGCCTCACTCCTTTCCTCACTCTCTATGAAATATTTTTTTTTGCTGGTCATTAACATCTGTTTGTTCTCTCCCATAGATTGAATCCCCATCGTGCTGTTTGCTCTCTACATGTCTGTTCTTTTCTTCTTCTCTATCCCCTCACCCCTCAGCCAGTCGCAGCAAATGACTGCCCCTCCCTGAGCCTGGTTCTGCTGGAGGTTTCTTCCTGTTAAAAGGGAGTTTTTCCTCTCCACCGTCGCCAAGTGCTTGCTCACAGGGGATCGCCTGATTGCTGGGGTCTTTCTGCAACTGTGGGGGTTCCCCCCTACAGTTGATAGTGCTATGAGATGACTGTTGTTGTGAAATGACGCTATATAAATAAAATTGAATTGAACATCATAGTGAGTTATTGTACAGTGAAATTGCATGTGGCAGGAAAGATTTCCTGTACCTGGCCTTTCGACAACGAAGCTGTAGTAGTCTACTGGAGAAAGTGCTTCACTGCCTACCTAGTGTGTGGTGGAGGGGTGATCAGGATTGTTCATGATGGATTGCAGTTTTAGTGTTCTCCTCTCTAAAGTTGATTACTTCAACTTTATTCATTGCTACTTGACTAATTAAAATTAGAAATCAAATGAATTGCATTAAGAGCCAATTTGCTCCTGACACATTTTATTTATGTGCAGCTATCACAAACTTTTGCAGCTTTAATACAATTTTTCACAAAAAAACTTAACTCTGTAGTAATTTAAACCAAAGAAACAAAGGTTTGATACACTCTTGGTGACAACTTGGCATCGTCATTTAGCATTTGCTGTTTAATTGGAGTGAGATGGTGTTAACGTGACTTGCCTCCAATTAAAATGGGGTTAGACAACTATCCTCTGACCCAGCACGGTGGGAAACGGTCCGACATCATTGACACACAGAAACAGTGGCTGTCTGACCAAACCATTGGTTTTGAGTTAAATGCTGTGCTAATCACTGGAATGAAACCTGGCCACTCACCCACACAGGCATTCTACTGCACACACTGGGGAGAGGGGCGGGGTGCTGACTAGTGTGGAGTTTTGCTGAAGAAATGTGTATATGCATTTTAAATCCCTGTGTAAACGATCGTGTTGGATGAAGCAATAGACGTTTTTATTTTGTCATCCGATATACAGTGGGGCAAAAAAGTATTTAGTCAGCCACCAATTGTGCAAGTTCTCCCACTTAAAAGATGAGGTCTAGATATACCTCAACTGAGAGACGAAATGAGGGGAAAAAAATCCAGAAAATCACATTGTCTGATTTTTAAAGAATTTATTTGCAAATTATGCTGGAAAATAAGTATTTGGTCACCTACAAACAAGCAAGATTTCTGGCTCTCACAGACCTGTAACTTCTTTAAGAGGCTCCTCTGTCCTCCACTCATTACCTGTATTAATGGCACCCGTTTGAACTTATCAGTATAAAAGACACCTGTCCACAACCTCAAACAATCAGACTCCAAACTCCACTAGGGTCAAGACCAAAGAGCTGTCAAAGGACACCAGAAACAAAATTGTAGACCTGCACCAGGCTGGGAAGACTGAATCTGCAATAGGTAAGCAGCTTGGTGTGAAGAAATCAACTGTGGGAGCAATTATTAGAAAATGGAAGACATACAAGACCACTGATAATCTCCCTCGATCTGGGGCTCCACGCAAGATCTCACCCCGTGGGGTCAAAATGATCCCCCATGTGGTTCTGGGACCTAGTGAATGCCCTGCAGAGAGCTGGGACCAAAGTAACAAAGGCTACCATCAGTAACACACTACGCCGCCAGGGACTCAAATCCTGCAGTGCCAGACGTGTCCCCCTGCTTAAGCTAGTACAGGGGTCGGCAACCCGCGGCTCCGGAGCCGCATGTGGCTCTTTCATCCCTCTGCTGCGGCTCCCTGTGGCTTTGGAAAATAAATGAGTATTTAATTAAAATGTATTTTATTTTAGTTCATTAGTTTTGTTTTTTTTTCCACAATATCTTTATTGAACCTTTTTTTTTTTTTAACAAACATGATACAAACAATCAAACACTAACACTAAAGTACTACAAAAAAAAAAAATGCACTAAAAACACCAACAACCACCAACAAAATCAAGTCTTCAACAATGCTCCTCTGTTTAGTCTAAACAATCCAATACATAAGTATACATATTATGTTCACCAGTTTGGAATTTACAAGGTCCACACACATCATTCACCTTCTTCTTCAAGAGTTATGTTTAAATTTTTTACATAATCAATAAAAGGTCTCCATATATTCTCAAACACAATTTCCTTTGATTTCAGTATATATGTTATTCTTTCTAATGGAAGGTTTGTTAACATCTGTCTTAACCACTGAGTCACATCTGGTCTGAGTCTTTTTCCATAATGGTGCAATACATTTTTTGGCATTAAGCAAACTGAGGTCTATGAATGTTCTTTCACTTTTATTAAAATTATGCTTTTCTGGGTACAGACCCAACAAAAACAGTTTAGGATTCAATATGATTTGTTTTGAGATTATTTTTTCAATTGTTACCCTCACCTCTTCCCAAAACATTCTTATTAATCTACATTCCCATAAACAATGAAATAGGGTTCCTTTACTTTCCATGCATTTTGTGCATGTATCTGGTATATTTTTGTTATCTATTTAACTCCTCCGGTGTAACATACATCCGCATTAACCATTTGAAATGTATCAATTTAAGGCGTGCATTTATTGATTTGGTTTGAGCTTCTGTACAAGCCAATTCCCATTGTTCCTCTGAAATTTCAGTTTGCAGATCTTCTTTCCAGTAGTTTAATCTTTTCAGTGAATTTTCACTTGAAGATAGTGTCAATGAGTTATAAAACTCTGAAATAATACCCTTTCTTTTACTATCTTTCATCATCATTTTTTCCAAGGATGAATAAATAGGTCGAGTGAGAGCTTTATTTTGATTTGATCGAATAAAGTTTCTAAGTTGAAGATATTTTAAAAAATGTGTTCTATTGAGACTAAATTTGATCCTCAGCTCTTCAAAAGACATTGTTATCTGCACATGGCAAATATAAATCCTGAATCTTTTGTATCCCTTTTAAATTCCATACTTTAAATACAGCGTCCGCTCTCCCTGGTTTAAAATATTGATTACCCCATATTGGACTAAATTGTGACAATAACTGTGGTTCTTTTAAATAGTTTTTAGCTTCACACCATATTTTGATCATATGCTTTACAAATGGATTTTTAACCTGTTTTTGTAATTTTTTTGCCGAATCTGAGTATATGAATATGGGAAGAGGTAAAGGTAAATTGTATGATTCCATTTCAGTCCAGTGAGGGAGATCATTTGATGAAAAATATGTCATAGACCTCAGTTGTGCCGACCAATAATACAACATAAAATTTGGACATTTCAGACCTCCACGATCAAATGGTAAATATAATAAAGACAAACGTAATCTAGCCCTCCTGTTGTTCCATATAAATTCCACTAACTTTTTTTTTATTCTTGAGAATAGATCTAAAGGTGGTGATAAGGGAATGTATTGAAATAAAGTATTTTAGGTAAAATATTACTTTTAAGTATATTGATTCTCCCGATCATCGACATTGGTAGTGACATCCATCTCTGAGTTAACTCATTGATATCTGACATTAAGGCTTCATAGTTGACACTGGCGACTGATTCTAGCTTAGGCACAATTTGGATTCCTAAATATTTAAACTGATTTACAACATTGAATTGATTTACCTCAGGGGCTGGGTAATTTCTCTGGGTCTCATTTAGCATTAATATTGAAGATTTAGTTTTATTTATTTTATATCCTGATATTTCCCCAAAATTCTTTATTAAATTCAACAAGGTTGGAATTGATTTTTTTAGATTCGACATAAACAAAATTATGTCATCGGCGTACAGGGAGATTTTATGTTCTGTTGGTCCAACTTTAATTCCATATATTTGTGAATGTAAACGTATCGCTATCGCTAAAGGTTCAATTGCCATAGTAAACAGTAAAGGTGAAAGTGGACAGCCTTGTCGACATCCTCTATTGATTTTTATTGGTTTTGAAATATTGTTATTTGTTAGGATTTCTGCTGTAGCATTATTGTATATTATTTGAACCCATTTTATGAAATTATTTCCAAGTCCAAACCTTTGTAGGACTTCAAAAAGAAAGGGCCATTCAACTCTATCAAAGGCCTTTTCGGCGTCCAGTGATAGGAGAGCTGTATCCGGTGCTTCTTTATTAAAATAAATAATATTAAATAGTCTTCTTACATTATGGAAGCCTTGTCTACCCTTTATAAAGCCATTCTGATCTCGATTAATAATATTTGGTAAAATTTCTTGTATTCGTCTTGCTAAAATTTTACAGATTATCTTAAGGTCGGCGTTTAATAGGCTTATTGGTCTCATATTTTCACATTTATTAGAGGGCTTACCTGGTTTTGGCAGCAGTATAATTAAGGCATTATTTATGTATGATGGTAAATTATTTTGAAATGCTTCTAAAACCATTTCCAAAAAAGGTTTTATTAATTTATTCTTAAATTTTTTATAAAGGTCAACTGGAAGACCATCTGGTCCTGCACTTTTTCCTGATTTCATATTATCAATGGCTAGCCCAACTTCTTCTTGACTAATTTTAGACTCCAATATCTCCCTGTTTTCATTTGGAATACACGGTATAGATAGTTCGTTCAAAAACCCATTTAGTTTTGTTAAATCAGGTTCATTTTTGGTATCATATAATTTTTCATAGTAATCTCTAAAGGCTCTATTAATTTCTAAAGGATCTATAACTACCTGTCCGTTACTTATAATACTGGTAATTGGTGTTTTAATTTCCAATTGTTTAATCTGCCATGCTAATAATTTTCCTGATTTTTCACCTTGTTCATAAAAAGATTGTTTCAATCTTAGAAGACTCGAGGCAGCTCTATTCGCTGATTTTTTGTCGTATTCAGCTCTCAAAATCAGTAATTCATTCTCCAACCTTGGGTCACTTCCTGCATACACTTTTTCCTGAAGACTTTTTATTTTATGTTCCAATTTAGCTCTCTCCTCTCGAGTCTTCTTAGATTTTGATCCTGTATAACTAATAATATGTCCCCTAATAAAAGCTTTGAAAGCCTCCCACTTTACACATGCTGATGTTTGTGTAGTATTGATGTCAAAGAACTCGTCTATCTGTTTTTCTATATACTTGACAAATTCCTCATCCTGAAGCCATTTATGCTGAAATTGCCATCTACCTGATTCCTTTGTCAATTTTTTATCTACATATATTAGACAACAGGGTGCATGATCAGAGATCACGATGTTATCATAAAAGCAGTTTTGAATCTTGGACCTTAATTCTGTGGAAATCAAAAAATAATCAATACGTGAGAATGTCTTGTAGGTACTGGAATAACAAGAATAGGCTTTAACTTGTGGTTTCATTTCTCTCCATATATCTAACAATCTCAATTCTTTCATAAAATGATTAATAGTCATCCTACATCCAATGTGCGTACAATCCAGTCCTGTTGATCTATCTATACCTGGATTCAATGTACAATTAAAATCCCCTGCTATTTTATGTTGCCCTGTAAGTGATAAGATAAGAAATAAATTAGCAAAGAACTTCTGATCATCTATATTGGGACCATATAAGTTCACAAGATTTATATTTTCTAATAGCAAAGAACCTTGAATGATTACATATCTTCCAAATTTGTCTCCAATTACATTTTTCACTTGAAAAGGAACTGATTTATGTATGAGAGTCATAACTCCCCTGGCTCGGGATGAAAATGAAGAGGTGAATACACTTCCTTGCCATCTACTCCTAATTCTTTTAACATCCTCCTCTATTAGATGAGTTTCTTGTAAAAACACAATTTTTGAACCCATGTCTTTTATTTTATTCATAACTTGTTTAAGTTTTTTTAAATTTTGTAGACCTCTGCAATTCCATGAAGTTAAATTAAGATTAACACTTTGGTTTATGATCAATAGAGAGTTTGGGATTACCTTGCAGTGTAAACATGCTCATACAGAGAAGCAAAAACATGAGTGGTTGAACATTCATCCTACAAACTACACACAAACAAATTTCCCCTTCCCACACTTGTGGCAAACCCCCCAAAATCAAAAGAAAAATTCCGTCTCCCGATATAGCCATCGACCGTTCCACACCCACGGGGAACAGCCTAAGCCACTCCTTCTTCATCCTCCCAATCACCCTAACTCTACTACTTTTAATAACGTAACATTAACTCTCCTCTGTAGTTTTCCAACTTAACTCCAAAATTTTTAATAACTTTGTACATCATAGTATTTTTGTTTTTTGTTTTTTTTATTTTTTTAATATATAATACAATCTATATTTTGTAAACTTACTATTTACTTCAAGTCAGTCAGATGCCTGTGCAAATGCTTAATTATTCTACCTTATATTTTGTTCATGCTTAGCTCCCACCAGTCTCTTCTTCTTTGATCTTCTTGATGAACTCCTGCGCCTCCTCTGGGGTCTTGAAGATGTGGGTTCTGCCCTCATACGTGGTCAGCAGTCTCGCAGGATAGATTACACCATGACGAATCCCAAGGTTGCGCAGCTCCTTACGTATGGGATCAAACTGCTTCCTCAATTGCTGGATTCCTGTGGCCAAATCTGGGTAGAACCGCACCTGCTGGTCCTGGTGTTTAATCTCTCCTTTAGCTCGTGCAGCGTTGAAGATCTTCATCCTGTCTCTGTTGCTAAGAAACTTCATAATTAAGGTCCTCGGCGGTCCCTTATCTCTCCGTGGGCCAATACGATGTGCATTTTCCAGAACCACTGCTGATTGCAACTCCTCGCTGCCCAGCACCTCCGGAATCCACTTTTCCAGAAAGGAACATACGTCCCGACCTTCTGATTCCTCTGGAAGACCCACCAGCCTCAAGTTATTCTGTCTCGACCGAGATTCCAAATCCAAAATATTATTTTCCAGAGATTTATTTTTTTTTTCCAAAGTGCGCACCTTTAATTGAAGACGGGTGACGTCATCTTCAGCAATAGCGAGACGGAGCTCCATCTGCGCCGTTCGTTCTACACAGTCACCCAATTCCTTTCTTATTCCTTCCAACGCTGTCATAATCCCATCAAATCTAGAGGAAAAGTCCGCTCTCATTGAACTCATGGCAGCCATCAGCGCATCTGCGCCTCCCCCCGCAGACATCGCACCGTTGCCAGCCTCCTCCGCCATATATGGAGTTTTATTTGCTGCGTCACAGACCTGAAAGTCCGTTAATTTGGACTGTTTCGGCGGCTCGCTTTTTCCTTTACCTGGTTTTCCAGCCTTAGGCTTCGCCGACATATCCTCGCCCCAACGCTGGAATACGTTCTGTCCCAAATGAGAGAGTTATTTGCCGATTTTTTTTCTCCAAGAGCAGAGCAGAGTGAGACACGTCCGTCTTACGTGGCAGCCATAACCGGAAGTCAGTTCATTAGTTTTTAAAATGTAATTCTAAATTTGAAGATTATGGTGATCTTGTAAAATCTAAAAAAAACAAACATGTTAAAGTTTAATCACCGTCAGTGAAAATCAACACGATTACATAAGCGCTCGGCGCTTCCCCGGAAGTCGTCTCCCGCGATAACCCACATGTGTTGTGTTCAAGCTACTGCTGTATTGCAGTAGCTGTTGTTGTATGCTTGTTGTATGCTTTGTCAAAGATTCATGGCGGCGTGTTCTCAGGGATGTGATTTTCTGTAATTCGCCGAATTCTGCTTTTTTATCTTCCAGGAAGATAAAGTACGTTAGCGGCTTGTGGTCCACGAACGTAGTGAAGCTGCGCCCTTTCAGGCAGGACTGGAAGTGGCGTATGGCCACTTCCGGTAATCGGTATGGCCACTTCCGGTAATCGGTATGGCCAGGTGGAGAGTCATTAACTCTGTTACTGGCGGCGTACAACTGCTGTATATGAGCTGAGCTGGCGCGAGGGAGGAAACGGTAATAAAAGTTAACCATCCCCTTTTATGATTCCAAACAGTTTGAAATTGACAGTGCACAGTGGACATTGACTCATAACTTTTGAATATTTCTAAGACTTGGCTACATCAGTGATTGTGCAAAATGAACTGCTCAAGACTCAATGGAGATTGAAACTGGTGATCTGAAATGAATGCTGAAATTATAAAAAGTAATGGTATGTTGGAATTTTATTTCTATTATGGAACAGATAAAATTAACTGATTTTGATTTGATCAAGTGTTAAAGCATGTGATTGGTAATGCTTGTTGGAATATTTTAGGAATGCTATCTTCTTTGAACATAAGTCAATATTATACATTAAGTGGCATTCAGCTGTTTGTTTTATGTCATTTAAGCACAGTTCTGGTACTTAAAAATCATAAAAACCCAGGAGCTTCGGGGGGCTTTGCCCCCCTTGACCCCCTCCCCCCACCCCAACGGGGCTCTGCCCCGGACCCCGCTGGGGGACTATGTCCCCCAGACCCCCTACTGAATTTTCAGATAATTTCCCCAACCCCAAATCACATCGCTGGTTCGTGTTGGAATTCTGAGCTTTCAGTATTGTTTTCAGCAGAATAAGATTTTTATCTAAGGATCAGGAGTCATCAGTGCTAGAAATAGCACTCTCCTTTCAACCCAATGTCAACCTTCAACCCAATGTCTTTTTTTTTTCGGAGTTCAAAATGTTTTTGTTGCATGCAGAAATGTAATTTTGTTTTCTCTGCAGGAGTTCCCTGATTTCATAAATGCAACACATTATAGTTTATACATAGCATAAAGGGAAAAAAAAAGTTATATGCAGTGTTATTTCATTTTAAGTGTCAAAAGGGTTTTTGTGGCTCCCAGTGTTTTCTTTTCTGTGGGAAACGGGTCCAAATGGCTCTTTGAGTGGTAAAGGTTGCTGACCCCTAAGCTCGTACATGTCCAGGCCCGTCTGAAGTTTGCTAGAGAGCATTTGGATGATCCAGAAGAGGACTGGGAGAATGTCATATGGTCAGATGAAACCAAAATAGAACTTTATTGTAAAAACTCAAGTTGTCGTGTTTGGAGGAGAAAGAATGCTGAGTTGAATCCAAAGAACACCATACCTACTGTGAAGCATGGGGGTGGAAACATCATGCTTTGCTTTGCATGCTCTGCAAAGGGACCAGAACGACTAATCTGTGTAAAGGAAAGAATGAATGGGGCCATGTATCGTGAGATTTTGAGTGAAAACCTCCTTCCATCAGCAAGGGTACTGAAGATGAAACGTGGCTGGGTCTTTCAGCATGACAATGATCCCAAACACACCGCCCAGGCAATGGAGTGGCTTCGTAAGAAGCATTTCAAGGTCCTGGAGTGGCCTAGCCAGTCTCCAGATCTCAACCCCATAGAAAATCTTTGGAGGGAGTTGAAAGTCTGTGTTGCCCAGCGACAGCCCCAAAACATCACTGCTCTAGAGATCTGCATGGAGGAATGGGCCAAAATACCAGCAACAGTGTGTGAAAACCTTGTGAAGACTTACAGAAAATGTTGGACCTCTGTCATTGCCAACAAAGGGTATATAACAAAGTATTGAGATGAACTTTTGTTATTGACCAAATACTTATTTTCCACCATAATTTGCAAATAAATTCTTTAAAAATCAAACTGTGATTTTCTGGATTTTTTTTTCTTTCCTCATTTTGTCTCTCATAGTTGAGGTATACCTAGGATGAAAATTGGAGACCTCATCTTTTAAGTGGGAGAACTTGCACAATTGGTGGCTGACTAAATACTTTTTTGCCCCACTGTACATCTTCATATCGCACATCTACCTGGTTTAATGACCATGGTGTCACTGTACTCGATTGGCCAGCAAATTCTCCTGACCTAAACTCCATAGAAAATCTATGGAGTATTGTCAAGAGGAAGATGAAATGCCAGACCCAACAATGCAGACGAGGTGAAGGCCGCTATCAAAGCAACCTGGGCCTCCATGACACCTCAGCAGGACCACAGGCTGATTGCTTCCATGCCATCCTGCATTGATGCAGTATTTCAGGTTCATGTTACTTTATTTGTATCCGTAGGTGGATTTGTTTTGCAGTCAGGTGACATCCTTTTAGACACATTAACAAACCACAATTACATTCAACATGAACACAAACACAGGCACACATGAAACTGACTATAAACACGATAATGGTACTCAAGGCTCCTCCACCAATCGGGACATAAGACGAAGAGGAAAAAAAACAGATAAGGGTCATATTAAAAAAAAAAAAATTAAACTACGTCCAAGAGATTAAAAACTCAATAGTCTGAAGTCTAAAACCCAATAAGATTTAAAACCCAAGTAAAAAAAACATACAAAAATATAAAATAAATTAATGACTAGATAACTAAATTATGTGCAATATATTGTTACATCTTGTTGAACTCTTTGACAGCAGCAGGAACAAAGCTGTTTTTGTAGCGCTGGGTTTTACATTTTGGGACAACAAACCTCCATCTGGAGGGAAGAAGCTGAAAGTGGCAGTGCAAAGGGTGGGAGTAATCATTTAAATTGGAGGTAGCAATCCTCTGTTCCTGTCTAGTGTACAGGGATGTCAGGCTCAGCTGCGACTCGCCAAGCAAACAACTGGACCATCTAACTACCTGGTCTAAGGACTTCCTCTGTTTCAGTTTATCTGACCAAACCATGACACTAAAAAGGATAAAACGGATTCAATAAAAGCCTGATAAAACATTGTCATTATGGTTCGGTCAATTTGGAAGTGTGCAAGTTTCCTTAAACAATGCGAATGTTGCTGACCCTTTTTGCACACCCTTTCACAGTTCTCTTCAAAGTTTAAATTACTATCAATAATCATCCCAAGATATATGTAAGATTGCACGCATTCAATGGTCTGGCCTTTTAGTACAGTGACTTCGTGCCTGGGAGTTTTCCTCCTAAAGTCAATAATCATATTTTTAGTTTTTGTCATATTCAGCTGCAGGTAGGAATTCTCACACCAGTGAACAAAATCAACAACTACTGGGCCGTGGCCACTCACCATCCTGAAGGAGACTGACAACTGAATCATCAGCATACTTTATAATGTGTCTGTCATGTCTGCTCCAACACATGTTTGTGTACAGGATGAAGAGTAGTGGTGACAACACACACCTCTGAGGAGAGCCAGTAGAAGCACACTTTTGGACAGACAACATACCGTTGACCCTTACTGTGTCCTGTTGGTTTAAAAAAAATCCTCTTTCATGTAAAAGGAGCCCTGACCAAGTATTGAGTACATACATAGACTTTTCAGTTGGCCAGCATTTCGGTTTAAAAAAAAAAAAAAAAAAATCTGTTTAAAAAGAAAAAGGTCTTATGTAACATTCAAATTTTTTGAAAAGCTAAATTTTGGGTTTCATTAGCTGTAAACCATAGTCAAAATTAAAAGAAAAACACTTGAAATATATCAGTGTGTAGGTATACTTGAAAATGCCCTGATAAGCACATCTGTCATAAGGTCTGTGGTGGACTTTTGCCAGTTGGTGCATCGTGACATGCACTACAGAGCAGAGATAAACAAACCCATCATCTGGCTGAAATGAGCTTTCTCCGTAGGATTGCTGGACTCACCCTCAGAGATGGGGTGAGGAGCTCAGTCATCCAGGAGAGGCTCAGAGTAGAACCGCTGCTCCTCGACATTGAAAGGAGTCAGTTAAGGTGGTATGGGCATCTGATTAGGATGCCTCCTGGACGCCTCCCACTTGAGGTGTTTCAGGCACATCCCACTGGGAGGAGACCCCAGGGCAGACCCAGGACTCAGTGGAGAGACTGTCTCCCAGCTGGTCTGGGAACGCCTTGGTATCCCCTCTGAGGAGCTGTGGCTGGGGAGAGGAAAGTCTGGGCTTCTCTGCTTGAACTGCTGCCTCCGCGACCCGGACCTCCGGAAAAGCGGTAGAAGATGGATGGATGGATCATCTGGTCAGTCACTGCAGCAGATACTGGAGTCAGTTTGTCTTGGCCTGTCCTTGCCACTGATAATACCTCTATCTGCCAGGAATGTACCACTAGTCCAGCAAAAGCTAGCGGTACTCAAATTCTTTGCAAGCAGTTTCATAATATGATCAGTCAGAAAGCAACTCATACCAGCTCGAGCGTCACCCAGGTTAACGTGGTCAGGAGTTCCTGGCAGCAGCGGGCGAAGGATAGAGCTGCGTGGAGGAATCTGATCAGACCTAAATGAAAGTCATTGTCACCCCTGACAGACTGCTATGATGAATGAATCTAATATAAAAGTTTCACTTTTTGAATTGAATTACTGAAATAAATTAACTTGTGGCAAAAGTCGATCGGGATCAAAAGATAATTTTGCACTTGCCATTCATTTCTTTTTTTAAACTTATTTTTATTTTCTTTTGAGAGAACAATAAAGAACACATGAACAGTGGAAAGGTGCATCATCGTTATACAGCAATAATTATAATAGGTCCTTAATGTCCAGCTGTGGTGGCGGCGTCCTCTTCTTGGCTTCTAAAGTCTGTCCATTTTTCCCATTTCTCATCAAAGTCTGTCTCCTTCAGTCTGTCATTTTTTCCATTACAAAAATCTAATCTACAATGCATATCCACTGCTCCTGAGTCGGAGATTCAACTTTGTTCCAAAGTTTTGCTTTTTTACTTGCCGATAACAATATTTTAATAAGATATTCATCCTCTTTCTGTATTTTGTCTTGTCAGATTTCCTAAGTGTTTTACATGATTTGGGTATCTCATATCTTGTTTTTCTTTAACACTTCCATATTTTTCCCCGTATCCTTTTATCTTTTGGCAAGACGTAAATGTGTGTATGGTCTACATTCACGTGTCCACATGATCTCCAGCATGGTTGCTGATTTGATACTACTGCCTTCCTAATCTTTGGAGTTATAAAATATCAAATCATATTTTTCCAGTTGAATTCTCTCCAAGTCCTGGAGCTAGTGGACGTGCACTGCATTTTACCAATGTTATACCATTCTTACTCAATTATTTGTTCAACTCTTTTTCCCCATTTTTCTTTAATAAGATAAGCCTTTATTAGTCCCACAATGGGGAAATTGCAGGATTGCAACAGCACAGGGATAGCAACACTCAGAGCAATAATTAAGAAGATACGAAAAATAACTTCCGGTTATGGCTGCCACGTAGAACGGACGTGTCTCGCTCTGCTCTGCTCCTGGAGAAAAAAATCGGCAAATAACTCTCTCATTTGGGACAGAACGTATCCCAGCATTTGAGCGAGGATATGTCGGCGAAGCCTAAGGCTGGAAAACCAGGAAAAGGAAAAAGCGAGCCGCCGAAACAGTCCAAATTAACGGACTTTCAGGTCTGTGACGCAGCAAACAAGGCTCCATATATGGCGGAGGCGGCTGGCGGCGGTGCGATTTCTGCGGGGAATGGCGCAGATGCGCTGATGGCTGCCATGAGTTCAATGAGAGCGGACTTTTCCTCTAGATTTGATGGGATTATGACAGCGTTGGAAGGAATAAGAAAGGAATTGGGTGACTGTGTAGAACGAACGGCGCAGATGGAGCTCCGTCTCGCTAGTGCTGAAGATGACGTCACCCGTCTTCAATTAAAGGTGCGCACTTTGGAAAAAAAAAAATAAATCTCTGGAAGATAATATTTTGGATTTGGAATCTCGGTCGAGACAGAATAATTTGAGGCTGGTGGGTCTTCCAGAGGAATCAGAAGGTCGGGACGTATGTTCCTTTCTGGAAAAGTGGATTCCGGAGGTGCTGGGCAGCGAGGAGTTGCAATCAGCAGTGGTTCTGGAAAAAGCACATCGTATTGGCCCACGGAGAGATAAGGGACCGCCGAGGACCTTAATTATGAAGTTTCTTAGCAACAGAGACAGGATGAAGATCTTCAACGCTGCACGTGCTAAAGGAGAGATTAAACACCAGGACCAGCAGGTGCGGTTCTACCCAGATTTGGCCACAGGAATCCAACAATTGAGGAAGCAGTTTGATCCCGTACGTAAGGAGCTGCGCAACCTTGGGATTCGTCATGGTGTAATCTATCCTGCGAGACTGCTGACCACGTATGAGGGCAGAACCCACATCTTCAAGACCCCAGAGGAGGCGCAGGAGTTCATCAAGAAGATCAAAGAAGAAGAAGAGACTGGTGGGAGCTAAGCATGAACAAAATATAAGGTAGAATAATTAAGCATTTGCACAGGCATCTGACTGACTTGAAGTAAATAGTAAGTTTACAAAATATAGATTGTATTATATATTAAAAAAACAAAACAAAAACAAAACAAAAAAAAAAAAAAAAACTATGATGTACAAAGTTGTTAAAAATTTTGGAGTTAAGTTGGAAAACTACAGAGGAGAGTTAATGTTACGTCATTAAAAGCAGTAGTTAGGGTGATTGGGAGGATGAAGAAGGAGTGGCTTAGGCTGTTCCCCGTGGGTGTGGAACGGTCGATGGCTATATCGGGAGACAGAATTTTTCTTTTGATTTTGGGGGGTTTGCCACAAGTGTGGGAAGGGGAAATTTGTTTGTGTGTAGTTTGTAGGATGAATGTTCAACCACTCATGTTTTTGCTTCTCTGTATGAGCATGTTTACACTGCAAGGTAATCCCAAACTCTCTATTGATCATGGACCAAAGTGTTAATCTTAATTTAACTTCATGGAATTGCAGAGGTCTACAAAATTTAAAAAAACTTAAACAAGTTATGAATAAAATAAAGGACATGGGTTCAAGAATTGTGTTTTTACAAGAAACTCATCTGATAGAGGAGGATGTTAAAAGAATTAGGAGTAGATGGCAGGGAAGTGTATTCACCTCTTCATTTTCATCCCGAGCCAGGGGAGTTATGACTCTCATACATAAATCAGTTCCTTTTCAAGTGAAAAATGTAATTGGAGACAAATTTGGAAGATATGTAATCATTCAAGGTTCTTTGCTATTAGAAAATATAAATCTTGTGAACTTATATGGTCCCAATATAGATGATCAGAAGTTCTTTGCTAATTTATTTCTCATCTTATCATCACTTACAGGGCAACATATAATAGCAGGGGATTTTAATTGTACATTGAATCCAGGTGTGGATAGATCAACAGGACTGGATTGTACGCACATTGGATGTAGGATGACTATTAATCATTTTATGAAAGAATTGAGATTGTTAGATATATGGAGAGAAATGAAACCACAAGTTAAAGCCTATTCTTGTTATTCCAGTACCTACAAGACATTCTCACGTATTGATTATTTTTTGATTTCCACAGAATTAAGGTCCAAGATTCAAAACTGCTTTTATGATAACATCGTGATCTCTGATCATGCACCCTGTTGTCTAATATATGTAGATAAAAAATTGACAAAGGAATCAGGTAGATGGCAATTTCAGCATAAATGGCTTCAGGATGAGGAATTTGTCAAGTATATAGAAAAACAGATAGACGAGTTCTTTGACATCAATACTACACAAACATCAGCATGTGTAAAGTGGGAGGCTTTCAAAGCTTTTATTAGGGGACATATTATTAGTTATACAGGATCAAAATCTAAGAAGACTCGAGAGGAGAGAGCTAAATTGGAACATAAAATAAAAAATCTTCAGGAAAAAGTGTATGCAGGAAGTGACCCAAGGTTGGAGAATGAATTACTGATTTTGAGAGCTGAATACGACAAAAAATCAGCGAATAGAGCTGCCTCGAGTCTTCTAAGATTGAAACAATCTTTTTATGAACAAGGTGAAAAATCAGGAAAATTATTAGCATGGCAGATTAAACAATTGGAAATTAAAACACCAATTACCAGTATTATAAGTAATGGACAGGTAGTTATAGATCCTTTAGAAATTAATAGAGCCTTTAGAGATTACTATGAAAAATTATGATACCAAAAATGAACCTGATTTAACAAAACTAAATGGGTTTTTGAACGAACTATCTATACCGTGTATTCCAAATGAAAACAGGGAGATATTGGAGTCTAAAATTAGTCAAGAAGAAGTTGGGCTAGCCATTGATAATATGAAATCAGGAAAAAGTGCAGGACCAGATGGTCTTCCAGTTGACCTTTATAAAAAATTTAAGAATAAATTAATAAAACCTTTTTTGGAAATGGTTTTAGAAGCATTTCAAAATAATAATTTACCATCATACATAAATAATGCCTTAATTATACTGCTGCCAAAACCAGGTAAGCCCTCTAATAAATGTGAAAATATGAGACCAATAAGCCTATTAAACGCCGACCTTAAGATAATCTGTAAAATTTTAGCAAGACGAATACAAGAAATTTTACCAAATATTATTAATCGAGATCAGAATGGCTTTATAAAGGGTAGACAAGGCTTCCATAATGTAAGAAGACTATTTAATATTATTTATTTTAATAAAGAAGCACCGGATACAGCTCTCCTATCATTGGACGCCGAAAAGGCCTTTGATAGAGTTGAATGGCCCTTTCTTTTTGAAGTCCTACAAAGGTTTGGACTTGGAAATAATTTCATAAAATGGGTTCAAATAATATACAATAATGCTACAGCAGAAATCCTAACAAATAACAATATTTCAAAACCAATAAAAATCAATAGAGGATGTCGACAAGGCTGTCCACTTTCACCTTTACTGTTTACTATGGCAATTGAACCTTTAGCGATAGCGATACGTTTACATTCACAAATATATGGAATTAAAGTTGGACCAACAGAACATAAAATCTCCCTGTACGCCGATGATATAATTTTGTTTATGTCGAATCTAAAAAAATCAATTCCAACCTTGTTGAATTTAATAAAGAATTTTGGGGAAATATCAGGATATAAAATAAATAAAACTAAATCTTCAATATTAATGCTAAATGAGACCCAGAGAAATTACCCAGCCCCTGAGGTAAATCAATTCAATGTTGTAAATCAGTTTAAATATTTAGGAATCCAAATTATGCCTAAGCTAGAATCAGTCGCCAGTGTCAACTATGAAGCCTTAATGTCAGATATCAGTGAGTTAACTCAGAGATGGATGTCACTACCAATGTCGATGATCGGGAGAATCAATATACTTAAAAGTAATATTTTACCTAAAATACTTTATTTATTTCAATACATTCCCTTATCACCACCTTTAGATCTATTCTCAAGAATAAAAAAAAAAGTTAGTGGAATTTATATGGAACAACAGGAGGGCTAGATTACGTTTGTCTTTATTATATTTACCATTTGATCGTGGAGGTCTGAAATGTCCAAATTTTATGTTGTATTATTGGTCGGCACAACTGAGGTCTATGACATATTATTTTTCATCAAATGATCTCCCTCACTGGACTGAAATGGAATCATACAATTTACCTTTACCTCTTCCCTTATTCATATACTCAGATTCGGCAAAAAAATTACAAAAACAAGTTAAAAATCCATTTGTAAAGCATATGATCAAAATATGGTGTGAAGCTAAAAACTATTTAAAAGAACCACAGTTATTGTCACAATTTAGTCCAATATGGGGTAATCAATATTTTAAACCAGGGAGAGCGGACGCTGTATTTAAAGTATGGAATTTAAAAGGGATACAAAAGATTCAGGATTTATATTTGCCAGGTGCAGACAACATAATGTCTTTTGAAGAGCTGAGGATCAAATTTAATCTCAATAGAACACATTTTTTTAAATATCTTCAACTTAGAAACTTTATTCGATCAAATCAAAATAAAGCTCTCACTCGACCTATTTATTCATCCTTGGAAAAAATGATGATGAAAGATAGTAAAAGAAAGGGTATTATTTCAGAGTTTTATAACTCATTGACACTATCTTCAAGTGAAAATTCACTGAAAAGATTAAACTACTGGAAAGAAGATCTGCAAATTGAAATTTCAGAGGAACAATGGGAATTGGCTTGTACAGAAGCTCAAACCAAATCAATAAATGCACGCCTTAAATTGATACATTTCAAATGGTTAATGCGGATGTATGTTACACCAGAGGAGTTAAATAGATATAACAAAAATATACCAGATACATGCACAAAATGCATGGAAAGTAAAGGAACCCTATTTCATTGTTTATGGGAATGTAGATTAATAAGAATGTTTTGGGAAGAGGTGAGGGTAACAATTGAAAAAATAATCTCAAAACAAATCATATTGAATCCTAAACTGTTTTTGTTGGGTCTGTACCCAGAAAAGCATAATTTTAATAAAAGTGAAAGAACATTCATAGACCTCAGTTTGCTTAATGCCAAAAAATGTATTGCACTATTATGGAAAAAGACTCATAGACCAGATGTGACTCAGTGGTTAAGACAGATGTTAACAAACCTTCCATTAGAAAGAATAACATATATACTAAAATCAAAGGAAATTGTGTTTGAGAATATATGGAGACCTTTTATTGATTATGTAAAAAATTTAAACATAACTCTTGAAGAAGAAGGTGAATGATGTGTGTGGACCTTGTAAATTCCAAACTGGTGAACATAATATGTATACTTATGTATTGGATTGTCTAGACTAAACAGAGGAGCATTGTTGAAGACTTGATTTTGTTGGTGGTTGTTGGTGTTTTTAGTGCATTTTTTTTTTTTTTGTAGTACTTTAGTGTTAGTGTTTGATTGTTTGTATCATGTTTGTTAAAAAAAAAAAAAAAAAGGTTCAATAAAGATATTGTGGAAAAAAAAAAAAGAAGATACGAAAAATATAATTAAGAGCAGTGGATATACATACGTACACATAAATATATATACAAAGTGCGGAGAATTGTAGCAAGATGGAATAAACAGCACAACAGTCTACTTGGTTATCCCACATAGTATGAATATGTACTCATACATATTGTCACCCTCCGTAGCGACTGATATTGTCCTAGTTGTATACTGGAGGGGACCATTTGTGTTAAGTCTGTTGCGTCTTTTGCATTCAATACTAGGTCATCACGTTTTTTTGCCATCTCTGCGAGCAGCCCTGCTTAGGTTATACAGTCTGACAGCCGTAGGTAGGAAGGACCTGCGAAACCTCTCGGTTGCGCACCTAGGATGATGTAGTCTACTGCTAAATGAGCTCCTCAGTGCGTTCAATATGTCCTGCATAGGGTGGGACTCGGACTCCAGCAGAGATGACAGTTTAGCCACCATCCTTCTCTCTCCTCCACTGGGTCAAGTCGTTGCCCCAGGACAGAGCTAGTTTTCTATAATATACTATATAATTTAATATACACAGGAAGTATTTTTACATGACATCAAACTTCTGTGTAAAGCTGAGGTTACTCTGAATTTCCTATCCCCATAGGCCCACTGAAACACCTCAACAACCTCATGTTACATCTGTTTTTATCTCCTGCTCATAATGATCCCTAATTTGTGGGTACCAATGGCGCTCGTGGTCATCTAATTGAAATTTTTCCTTCAGTTTTTCAAAACTCTGCAGTTTGCCCCGTTCAACCATTGTGCAGATTGCTGTGATGCCTTTATTCGCCCATTGCTTAAACCCATTATCACTGATAAGATAATGGGTAAATAAGAACCTTGAGTCCCATGCAAACAAGCTCAAAATCTTTGTCTTCTCTAATTTATATTTTCCCACCACCGTGTTCCATATTTCCATTGTGGTTTTGGTTATCTGATCCAACTGGTAATCTAGTTTGCCCAATAGTCCTTTGTGTGCTATTAAATTTCGTATTTCCGTATTTTTAGTCCCCATTTCTAAGCTTTTCCAGCTTGCGACGTACTCGTCCTTGCACCAGTATATCAAAGGTCTGATTTGTGCTGCGTAGAAATAGTCCTTGAGGCTGGGTAAAGCCAAACCTCCTGTGTCCTTAGGGAGCTGCAGAGTTTTGTATCTGATCCTGGGTTTCTTTCCTCTCCATATAAATGTTGGTATCCACTTATCCCATTCTATAAATTGTTTTTGTGGGATCATCACTGGGAGGGATTGGAACAAATATGAGCCTTGGTAAAATATTTATCTATCCTTGAGCTGAAATCCAAATACATAACTGACAATTTCTCTCTCTCTCCTACTGTCCTGATTTTATTTTTGTGTAATTTGCATTATATAGTTCATCTACCCCTTTTGTAACATCCATCCATCTTCTACCGCTTTTCCGGAGGTCCGGGTCGTGGAGGCAGCAGTTCAAGCAGAGAAACCCAGACTTCCCTCTCCCCAGCCACCTGCTCCAGCTCTTCAGAGAGGATGCCAAGGCTTTCCCAGACCAGCTGGGAGACATAGTCTCTCCACCGAGTCCTGGGTCTGCCCCGGGGTCTCCTCCCAGTGGGACGTGCCTGAAACACCTCAAGTGGGAGGCGTCCAGGAGGCATCCTAATCAGATGCCCACACCACCTCAACTGACTCCTTTCAATGTGGAGGAGCAGCGGTTCTACTCTGAGCCTCTCCCGGATGACTGAGCTCCTCACCCTATCTCTGAGGGTGAGTCCAGCAATCCTATGGAGAAAGCTCATTTCAGCCGCTTGTATCCGCGATCTCGTTCTTTCGGTCATTACCCAAAGCTCATGACCATAAGTGAGAGTAGGAACGTAGATTGACTGGTAAATCGACAGCTTTTTTTTTTTTTTTTGGTTACTTATTTGTACCCGTAGGTAGACTTGGTTTGCAGTCTGACAAGCCACCGGCTGCTGGTCGCTGCGTGCGCGAGCGCCCTAAACCTACATGTTTTGGTGTGCAGGAGGAAACCGGAGAAATCCCGGAGTAAACCCGCGCAACACGGGGAGAACATGCAAACTCCACACAGCTCACTGTTGGTCGGGGGCTGGGATCGAACCCACGATCTCATGATCCCCGCGGTCCCCCGGCCGAGGGTAAAACTGTGCTGCCACAGTGCTAAACCACTGCGCCACCGTGCAGCCCCAGCTTTGCCTTAGAACTAAACTCCCTCTTCACCACAACAGACCGGTACAATGTCCACATCACTGCAGATGCTGCTCCAATCCGTCTGTCATTCTCTCGCTCCATTCTCCCCTCACTCGTGAATAAGACCCCAAGATACTTAAACTCCTCCGCTTGGGGCAGGAGCCTGTCCCCAACCCAGAGAGGACAATCCACCTTTTTCCGGCTGAGGACCATGGACTCGGACTTGGAGGAGTGGATTCTCATCCCAGCTGCTTCACTCATCGACAAACCGTCCCAGCAAGAACTGTAGGTCATCGCTGGATGAAGCCAACAGGACATCATCTGCAAACAGAGATGAGATCCTGTGGTCACCAAGCATGACACCCTCCGTTCCCTGGCTGTGCCTAGAAATCCTGTCCATAAAAATTATGAACAGGATCGGTGACAAAGGGCAGCCCTGGCGGAGTCCAACTCTCACTGGAAATGAGTCTGACAGAGTGTTGGCAATACGAACCAAACTCTCACAATGGTCGTACAGAGACCGAATAGCTCGTAACAAGCTCGATACCCCATACTCCCAAAGCACCCCCCACAAAAAACCACGAGGGATGCGGTCGAATGCCTTCTCCAAGTCCACAAAACACATGTAAACTGGTTGGGCAAACTCCCACGAACCCTTGAGAATTCTTGAGGGTAAAGAGCTGGTCCGATGTGCCACGGCCAGGACGAAAACCACATTGCTTCTCCTGAATCCGAGGTTTGACCAACGGCTGGACTCTCCTCTCCAGTGCCTTGGCATAGATCTTCCCAGGGAGGCTGAGGAGTGATACCTCTAAAGTTGGAGCACACCCTCCGACCCCCCCCCCCCCCTTTTTTTTTTTTTTTTTTTTTTTTTCTGAATAGAGGAACCACCACCCCGGTTTGCCATGCCAAAGGCACTGACCCCAACCTCCACGCAATGTTGCAGAGTCGTGTCAACCATGACAGCCCTACAACATCCAGGGCCTTGAGGTACTCGGGGCGAATCTCGTCCACCCCTGGGGCCCGGCCACCAAGGAGATTTTTAACCACCTTGGTGACCCCAGCCCCTGTGATAGGTGAGACATCCCCCTCGTCCACAAGCCCTGCTTCTTCTGTGGAAGGCGTATCAGTGGGATTGAGGAGATCCTCAGTGTTTCTTCCACCGCCCGACGATATCCCCAGTTGAAGTTAGCAGCGCCCCATCCGCACCATACACGGTGTGGACAGGGAGCTGCTTTCCCCTCCTGAACCGCCGGACAGTTTGCCAGAATCTCTTCAAGACAGACTGAAAGTCTTGTTCCATGGCCTCAGTCTGTGCCCTGTATCCCTGCAACAGCTCGTCACTCTCAGCTCAGCACTTCCGCTTTCCCTATTGTCAGACTTTCTGACTTTTTTTTTTTAATAGCAGTTTCTAAATAACAATGGACAGGAAATGTTTTCTAGCAGTGCTGGATGTAAAATATGATGACACAGAAAGCAGGAGTCTGAGTACAGACTAGTACTGGTGTCTTATGTCCTGCCCACACAGCAGTTCTGATTGGCTGCTTGGTCTGACATTGACGAGCTTGGCTGCAGTCTCTGAAAAGTTGAACTTTTTTCAGCTCTGAGTGCCACGACAAAAACTGCCACCGCCAAGAGCATTTCAGCGCCGAGGGCAGTCAGTGTTGTAAATGCTGGACTACATAGAGAATGAATGGAAAATAGTAATGAAGAGCGGAAAAAAACGCGTTTAGACACACAGCCTAATATATCCTCCGAATAACCCTACCTTATGCTCCTCATCTCCTATCTTCACCCCTTTTATTTCTTCTTCCTGTCTAATCATCTGAGCTAATGGTTCAATAAATGGTGCGAAGAGGCTTAGAGAGGCAACAGCCCTGTCTCGTTCCCCTTTTGAGGATGAATCGTTTTGTTAAATTACCATTTATTTTGATCCTTGCCACGGGTTCCTGGTATATTAATACAATTAGATTCCTTATTAAATCTAAATTTTTCCAGTACCTTGTACAGAAATGACCAATTCACACTGTCCAATGCCTTTTCTGCATCAATGCTTGCCAAAATTGCACTTTTCCTTTCTTTTGTACATGTTCTATAACATGTAGACTCCTTATATTATCTTGCGTTTGCCTTTAATAAAATCAATCTGATCTTCATCAACCAGATCCTGCATAAACTTTTCCAGTCTCTTGGTTATGATGGATGTGTAAATCTTATTGTCCACATTCAAGATCGATATTGGTCTGTAATTAGAGCAGTATTCTTTATTTTTACCTTGCTTTGGAACTACTGAAATGATGGCCTCTTTCCATGAAGGGGGAATCTTGTCTGTTCTGAGTATAGTAAATGACTCGTATAATAATGGAATTAATTCCTCCCTAAAAGTTTTATAGAAGGTAGCCCCCAGTCCATCAGCTCCTGGTGATTTCCCAGATTTAGCCCGACTGCCATTTCTATCTCTTCTGTTATTTTTGAAGTCAGCATTGCATTCTGTTTTGAACCTATAGCTGGTAAATCTAATTTGTCTAAAAACTCCCTCAAGTCCTCTTCTCCTGCCAAAAAAGGCTGTGTACAATTTTCTATAATATTCCTCAAATACCTTTTCTGTTTCTTCTGGTTCATATAGAACTTTATTGGTTACTGGGTCCCTTATTTTATGTATATTGCTTAATGCTTGTTGTTTCTTTATTTGTCTAGCCAGTAATTTAGTTGCTTTAGAGCCTCCCTCAAAGAAGTCTGTTTTATAAACCTTGCTTTCCTTTCAGTCTCTTCCAACAGGATATTGTTTATTTTTTTCTAATTTCTTTAACCTGGTTAAGTGTTTGAGTCTTTAGTTTGTTGTTGTTCCAGTTTGTTTTTTTGTTTCTGGTATGTTTCTAATCTGGCTTTTTTTTGTGAATGCTGTGTAAGAAATCAGCCTCCCTCTTATTACATCTTTGAAAGCATCCCATAGAATTGTTGGATCTACTTTCATCATTTTCCTCCCTATATCTAATTATTTCCCCTTTTAATTCATCTACTAGGCCCTTATTCAGTATACCTTCATTGAGTCTCCATACTGTTTTTCCTTGTACTGTTGAGATGGATTTTTAGGTAAATTGTGCCATGATCTGACACATCAGTTACCACTATCCTGCACTCCCTCACTCTATACATACCACCCTTATTCATTAGAAAGTAATCAGTTCTGGAGTACACTGCGTGTGGCACTGAGTAGTGGGTTTAGTCCCGATCAAGTGGATGAAGTTCTCTCCACACATCTAATATATCCATCTCTGATATCATGATATTCATGTATCTTAAGTTTTTTTGCTTCCCTTCGTACTTGTCTAATCTATAATTCAGTACCACATTAAAGTCCCCGCTGCATATCAGTGTTCCTTCTATTTCCGAATTTATAAGATCAAATATTTTCTCCAAGAAGGGTTTTCCACTTTCTGGAGGGGCATACACATTAAACGGTGTCACAGGATGGTTTTCTAAATTACCTTTTATCATGACAAACCTTCCCTTCTTATCCCCAATTTCCTTAGTCAATTCAAATTTTGTCCCGTTAGAAATCAGTGTCATTACACCCCCTCGTATGATTTTGTCCAAAGGAGCTGAAGAATGAATTCCTGTAGCCTAACTTTTTAAACTTCATGTGCTCCTCCTGTGCCAAGTGTCTCCTGTTAAAAAAAAAAGGCATCTTTTCTTTTCTGAACTTGGCTAAAGCTGTCTTTTTTTTTTTTTTTTTTTTTTTTAGACATTACTTAAGCCGTTGATATTCAGTGACACCACCCTAATATCATTGTTGCATTAGTGTCCTTTAGAATGGTTTCGACCACCTCCACTGTAACATTTTCAACCTTTTTCATAAACAAAATATGAACAAAAACAATAACTGAACTCCCCAGCAAAAAAGGGCCTTGATCCCCCAGGCCCTGTCTCCCTGTTGGTGAGAGTGCGGGATGACCTTTTGTGCACAAAGGGCCCCCCCTAGTGGTTAGGGGAAAACCTGGAAGAGGCCTCCCCATGCTACTCGAAGTCCCACAATCCCCAGTTTCCTAGTTCTCCCAGTCAATTCATATGTAAACCTCAGACGTCTCCTGTTTTTTTTTTTTTTTTTTTTTCGGGGGGGGGGGGCGGGGTCTCCACAGTAAGTCTCAAGTCTCAGTGGAACGCTTCTATTGTAATAAATAAAAAAATAAGCCCCAGATTGGCAACTGGTGTCTCACATTCAAAAATAAAATCCGTGTAAACATAGGATAAATTTTTAATCAAATCATCTCCCTGCAAATAATTTCTTTCAATATAAAGAAAAATTGGATGTTCTGTCTGTTAAGTCTTGGTGGCTCTGTTTACTCACCCAAGCTCTGTATTGAATTTAACTTAAAAACGGGAGCCATTTTGTTCCTCTTTGGTTCCATGGGGGTTCTTCCCCTCTTTCACCCCCTTTCCTCAGACCTCATCTTCATTTGGTCATCTTTTGAATTATACTATACTATTTATAGTATTCATCTTTTTTTCATCATCTTCCGCTTAATCCTTTTTCGGGTCGCGGGGGGCTGGAGCCTATTCCAGCATCTTTGGGCGAGAGGCAGGGTCCACCCTGGACAGATCGCCAGTCCATCGCAGGGCCAACGCAGAGACAGACAACCATTCACTCTCACAGTCATACCTAAGGACAATTTAGAATCCCCAGTTTGATGCCAGTTAACCTAACTTGCATGTTTTTGGCATGTGGGAGGAAACCGGAGAAATCCCGGAGTAAACCCACGCAGACACGGGGAGAACATGCAAACTCCACACAGATCACTGTTGGTTGGGGGCTGGGATCGAACCCAGGATCCCCCGGCCAAGGGTGAGTTGCTGTGCTGCTGCAGTGCTAACCACTCCGCCACCGTGCCGCCCTATTTATTTCTTTTTAAAATTTTACACCATAACGCTGCATATGGAACTTACCATTTGAAGTATTGTACAACCAAGGCTTGAATATTGGGCCAGTTGGGGCCCCACCCAGACATCCTGTGTTTAGACTTTTTAGTGACGTTATCCTTCTCTCCTTCCTCTGCCTGAACACTTTCCTCTCCTTGGCTCCTCTCTTCTCTCATCTTGCCTTCTCTGTATACCACCATAGACAGCCTGAATTACAGCTCAAACGGGTTAGAAAATATCAAGTGTCATGTTTTGTCCTGCAGGATTTTTTTTGTCATGGTTTACATAAATGACAAATGTGTATTATTTTGTATTTTTATTCTAGTATTTCTTTTTTCCATTGAGTATGGAAGGGAAAGAAACATTCATAATATTAATGTACTCATGCATACTTAAATTATATGATCAGGTGGGTATAGTAACCAGAAATTCTACTCATGTAAAAGCAGTGCTTTGAAATTAATAATTAAAAGTAGGCAACCAAAAATTTCTCGTAGAGTTAAAAGTACAAAAAGCAGCCACTTAAAAACTTGAGTAATGACTTCAGTCTTGAAGATTTGAGGTTTTTCTCAAATTTATAACAATTTTCTTACATTTTCTACTTTTCTCTGTAAATCTAAAGTTGAAACCATGTTCCTCAAATTTGTAATTTCCTCTTGTAAAATTGACTTTATTGTACATTTGAAACTTTATTATAAATTTGGATTTTTTGTCTAATTTTTCTTTTTTTTTAAAATAAAATTAGGGGTTTTTTTAGATAAATTTGAAACGACTGTAGTAATTTTTTTTACTTTTTCCTTACAACAATTTACATTTTTGACCATAATTTTGCAGTCAGAACAGAAAAATAATTTAACTCTGATTACAAAGAAAAAATATTAATAAAATTGTATTTAATTAAATGACCAAGGATGCAATTATTTCTTTATATTTATAGTTTTTGTTTTTTAAAATTTCCTCACCACCCAGACAGCAGGAAAAACCTCCCTTATTTTGAAATCAAATGTTTAGTTTGTCTGAAGGCTGCTGACAGATTAAAGTAATTGACTTCGTGAATTTCAGTCATCTTAACCTACCAGGTCCATAATAGGGAACTGTAGCGGACTCTAAAGACATAATTCACCACAATATGTGTTCAGGTACAGAATGGTCTGTACATGAACTGAACAGCCTGCTCTCAGGCTTTCTCATCAGGCACCTCTAGGCAGCTGCTGAAGGACCTCAGTTTAGAGCTAGCGTTTTTAGCTGTTGCTTTTTGTCACTGCCGCTGGAGAATAAAAACGTCATGCCTGCTGATGCGAGAAGAGAGAAATTGCCAGTCTCACAACTTAATATTGTAGTGGCTGGTGAAATATATCCTCAGCAATTCATCAGTCCCCATTGCCTTTCCCTTCATATGAAGCTGCATATGAATTCTAACCACGTCTCTTAACTAAGCGACTCTTCCATTATTGCTCTCGTTAACAGCGGATTAAAACCATGATAAACGCCTCCAGTGCTTACATACATACCTCTTCTGACCCCCCCCCCCCCCAAACCGTGTTTAAAGTACTTAAAAAAAACATGTTTTTGTCGACAGTCACGCTTGGTGAGATACTGCCAGCTGACTGAGTCAAGAACTCGTGTGGGTGGGGCGCTTCTAAACTCCGCACGGATGACGGCCACGCGCGTTGTTCGTGTGCGCACTTGCGGAAAGTCATTGCTTCATATATTTACCTCCACCAGGCCGAAAAGGCCAGGAGGAGGTTATGTTTTTGCCGGGGTTTGTCTGTCTGTTTGTCTGTTGGCTAGCAAGATAACTCAAACTTTTGGACGGATTTCCATGAAACTTTCAGGCGTTGTTGGAAATGGTACAAGGAAAAACTGATTAAATTTTGGGGATGATCCGCATCACCGTGTGGATATTTTAACACTGACATCCGGCCATTTTCAACATGTGCACAGGTGCAATGGAGGGCGCTGGTTGTCATGTCTGACAAACACAAACTCCGCGTTCTTCAACGTTTTAGGCACAAAAGCACGCGGAAAACACTGGTGGCCAGGGCCCGCCAGCGTGCCTGTGTTTGCGCACAGCTGCAAAACCTGACACGGGCAGCTGTCCGCCGCCGGATTATTTGGCAGAAATTCACCGGCCAGCCATAGGCGCTGCGCAAAAACGAGCTCTCTGCTGGGGAAGCTTCTAAATTCCGTTTTGCCGCGGAGCGTAACCCCAATAATATAATATAAAAACCACGGCAACCTGTCTACCCAATCAGCATCCATCAGTGGAGGACATGGACACAACAGCAACACTTCAGTTTATTACCTCCGTCAAGGAGGCAATGCTTGTACTACTGAACCACTAATCCTACTACTATCAGATTGATCGTCATTGATTCATTGTCTACGTTTATTGCACTGTCCCTGTCAAATAAACAAATAATCATTGTGAATCCAATTGCTAGTCATATGTTTTCATGGTCAAGGAATCTGAAAACGTACACACAAACACTGTATGGGGGGAACTGTTGCGCTTGGCGGAGGTCTGCGCTCTGAGTGCTTTTCTAGTTTTCTTAATAAAATCATATTTGCTTGGCGGTACAATTTCTGGCGAGGCGGCCCGCCACGGAGAAATGTTACCAGAGGAAACCCTGCAAAAATTTGTAGTTAAGGATATAAAAGGCACCCACTTCAAAACCTAAGTAATGACTTCAGTCTTGAAGGTTTGAGCGTTTTCTCAATTTCATCACAATTTTCTTATGGTTTTCTACTTTTCTCTATAAATGTATCTAAATTTGAACCATTTTCCTCATATTTGTATTTTCCTCTTTAAAATTGACTTGTACATTTAAGACTTTTATAAATTTGTGGAATATTTTATGGCTTTTTTTGTCTATTTTAAAATAAAATGATTGGGTTTTTTTTTAATGAATTTGAAACAATTATGGTAAAATTTTGACTTTTTCCTTATACAATTTACACTTTTGACCATAATTTTGCAGAGTCAAAACAGAACAATAATTTAACTCTGATTTCAAAGAAAAAAATCAATAAAATTGTATTTAATGAAATAAATTCACATAAATTACCAAAGATTCAGTTATTTGTTATATTTCTATATATTTATAGTTTTTAGAACTCTCTTCACCAACCAGACAGCAGAAAAAACCTTCCTTATTTTGAAATCCAAATGTTCGCACATTTAGTTTGTCTGAAGGCTGATGGATTGAAGTCATTGACTCCGTGAATTTCAGTCATCTTAACTTGCCAGGTACATAATAATGGACATAAATCAAATCAAATCAAACTTTGTCATATTGCTGTACATACAACTGTAGTGCAGGCAAGATGAAATTGCGTTTCTCTCGGCATCCATATAAGAAGCAGCATGATTTAAGACACATTCCCACATAGCTCCCCACCCCCCCATCCATTCACACATCCCTGAGGCATACTTGGGGGGGAAAAAGAAGAATAACTATAATATACAAAATGACCGTAGGTGCAGTAGTGTGTATGAGAGATTCCGGGTCAACTGTTCAGCATCCTGACAGCTTGTGGAAGGAAGCTGTTGATCAGTCTGGTGGTTCTGCCTCTGATGCTCCGGAATCGTTTGCCAGATGGAAGAAGTTCAAAGTGTTTATGCAGAGGGTGAGAACGGTCCTTGACAATGTTTAGTGCCCTGCTCCTACAACGGTTCCGAAAAAGTTCTTGGACAGAGGGGAGGGAGACTCCAATTACCCTCTCCGCCCCCTTGACTATCCTCTGCAGGGCTTTTTTGTCTGACATACTGCAGCTGGAGTACCATGTAGCAATGCAGTACGTCAGAACACTCTCCACCACACCTCTGTAGAAGGTCCTGAGGATGCAGATGGGGAGAGAGGCCTGTTTGAGTTTCCTCAAGAAGTGCAGTCTCTGCTGAGCCCGCTTCCTGATCTCCAAGGAATTCTTGCTCCAGGTCAGGTCCTGCGAGATCTGCACTCCGAGGAACTTGATGTTCTCTACTCTCTCCACTAAATGACTGCCGATGCTGAGGGGGGCGTGCTCAGGCTGCGACCGCTGGAAGTCAATAATCATCTTTCGTTTTGTCCACGTTGAGCACCAGATTGTTCTCCCTGCACCAGCCCTCCAGGTCTCTCACTTCTTCCCTGTACATTGATTCCTCATCCCTCTGGATAAGTCCCACCACCGTGGTGTCATCTGCAAACTTAATAATCTGGTTCCCCTCGTGTCTGGATACACAGTCATGTGTTAGAAGTGTAAACAACAGTGGACTGAGTACACAGCCTTGAGGGGATCCGGTACTCAGCGTGACAGACTTGGAGATGTTTCCAACCCAGACAGACTGAGGTCTCTCAGTCAGAAAATCCAGGATCCAGAGACATGTGGCGGTGTTCAGACCGAGGAGTAATTTCTCCATCAGTCTCTGTGGAATAATGGTGTTGAATGTTGAACTGAAATCAATGTACAGGAGTCTGGCGTAGGTGTCTTTCTGGTCCAGGTGGGTGATGACAGAGTGTAGGGTGGTGACTATAGCATCCTCCGTGGAGCGGTTTGAACGATATGCAAACTGGAGCGGGTCATGTGATGCAGGGAGGCAGGCTGTAATGTGTGGTTTGACAAGCCGCTCAAAACACTTCATCACAATTGGTGTCAGTGCAACAGGACGATAGTCATTCAAACAGGACACCACTGGTTTCTTTGCCACCGGTACAATGATAGAGGTCTTGAAGCATCTGGGAACGATGGCCTGACTCAAGGAGATGTTATGTCAGTCAGGACATCCGCCAACTCGCTCTTGCAGTCTCGGAGCACACGTCCCGGAATGTTGTCTGGACCTGCAGCTTTGCGTGGGTTGACTCTGGTTAGGGTCCTCCGTGTGTCCGCTGTGTTGATGGTAAAAGCTGGTCCAACCGATGGTGGGGGAGGGCCAGCCCTCCCTCTGATTGTCGAGTTTGATGCTTCAAAACGTGCAAAGAAGTCGTTAAGCCTGTCTGGAAGCGAAGCGTCGTCATCATCGACCCCCTGCCTAGGCTTAAAGCCTGTCAGTGTCCGAACTCCCTGCCGCATCTGCTTGGTGTTCCTGGTGTTACAGAGGTGTCCCTGGATTTTCTCCGCATAGGCGCGCTTTGCCGCCTTAATTCCCTTAGAAAGCGCAGACCTGGCTGAGCGGAGGGCGATCTTGTCCTTCGCTCTGAAGGCTGCATCTCTGGCTGTGAGCAGCGAGCGCACCTCTGCAGTCATCCAGGGCTTATGATTACCCCGCATAGTGATGGTCTTCACTGTAGTGAAATCCTCTGTGCACTTCGCGATGTAGCTGGTGACCGAATCAGCATACTCCTCCACATCTGTCCTATCTTCCTGGGAGGCTGCTGTTTTGAAGACCTTCCAGTCTGTGTGCTGATAACAGTCTTTCAGTGCAGGGGTTGCACTCTCTGGCAAAATCCTGATTTGTTTCACTGCTGGCCTGCTGCGCTTCAATAAAGGTTTGTAGGCAGGCACCAGCATCATGGATATGTGATCAGAACGGCCGAGATGGGGGTGGGGTATCGCCTTATATGCATCTGTGTTTGTGTACACTAAGTCCAACATATTCTCTCCTCTGGTCTTAAAGTCTACACATTGTTTAAACTTGGGGAGCACAGTCTTTAGGCTGGTGTGGTTAAAATCCCCCGCAACCACCACAAAACTGTCCGGGTGTGAAGTTTGGATTTCACTGATTGCATTGTGCAGTTCCCAGAGTGCCTTCTTAGCATTAGCTTTAGCGTTAGCGCTCGGCGCTATGTAAACACCGACTACAAACATGTTGCTGAATTCTGTAGGTGAGAATTCTCTAAATTATTATTAATTATCAATTCTCTATTCTCTAAATTAGTTAATATTGTAGTAGCTGGTGAAATAAATCCTCAGCAATTGATTAGTCCCCCTTGCCTTTCCCTGCATATGAAGCCGGCTGCATATGAAGCCTAACCACACCTGTTAGCTAAGTGACTCTTCATTATTGCTCCAGTTACCAGTGGGTTAAAACCATGATAAATGCCTCCAGTGCTTACATACTGTAACTCTTCTCAGGGATGAGAATGGGGTTTTGGAAAAAAAGAGGAAACTTAGCCGGGGGTCTTGGGGGATGCAGGCCCCCAAGCCGGATCCAAGGCGTTTTAGAATGCTCAAATGTGGTCTTATATTTAAAGTTAGAAGTAAGTACAAATGCATTTATAGTTTATCTTTTTAATCTGCTGCTGCATCACATGTGTAATCATGTTCAATACTGATTTGATTCAGTGTCACTTTCCCTGGTACTTTGCATTTCGCTATGAAGTCGGCCATTTTTTCAACCACAAAATAAAGTGAAACAGTACATATTAAATTTATATCTGAATAGTATGTTGATGTAATAATACTAAATTATATTTTACTATCTAATATGTTTAGAACTGACACAGAATTACATTTACATAGTTCTAGAACAGACAAAATAATTTAACCAAGTAAAATAAATTATAAATATTAACAAAATTCCATCACCAAGTCCATCACCCATTTATTAAAATATACTGACATTCTGCAAACATTTTGATTTATTAATGTGTGCATTTGTTAGTGTTACTAGGAATATAAAAAAGTTGCATATTAGTATATTTTAACCCCTTGAACTCTTGTGAATTCAGCGGGCGGTCACCTCTCTGCATCTCAGTGCACACTGAAAAAAAAAAAAAAAAAAAAAAAAAAAGCTGTATTTCCGGTCTTCCAGTACAGACACCTTGTTACAATCTCAGAAAAAAGCTGTGTAATATATATTCATTTTTTGTGGTATTTTTTACAAAATTTTGACCTGAGATTGAAAACACTTGGTTCTACATTTCTGTTGTTTTCCAGCCAGTATCTGACAGCTGTATGTTATTTGCAAGCATCTGTATCTAAAAAACACCCAGGCGAACTTTCCTGTTACTCAGTGGCAGGAGCACTTAAGAGAGATTATGACTGTTTTGCCAAAAAATTCAGAGTATTTTCTTTTAAATGAGACCAACCCCATGAAGATGCTGCAAAGGGTTGAAGAACAGCATTGTGTAATGCTGTGATGCAGTAAGTTGTGATGGCATGCCATCACAACTTACACATGCTATTTCATAACAAATTCATTACGCGAAAATTCTCAAGTACATTACTTAAACGAGAAAAAAAAAATCTTACCTCGGAATGAGTCTTCCGATCACTAATTGCTGTAATCGGGGGCGACTGTGAACTTTGACTGGCATCTGAGTTTGACCGTGTCCATCGATCGTTTTGAACGCAGCACCGAGTGAGTAGTTCGATCTCATTGTAGCCACAATTTTGAGATGTTTCTGTTTTGAACAGTGCTCAACTAAGGCAACACAACCACGAGATCCATAACTCAAGAAATCGTTGCAATAAACACACTGGGCTTTCCCTGGTACTTCGCATTTCACTATGAAGTCGGCCATTTTTTTCAACCACAACTTCAGTATTTTTACCGATCTTTACAGTCATTGACACAGTTTTTTCAAGCCATTCCCAACAAAACTTGTTCTTTATCCCTTTGTCGATTTCTAAAATTCTTGCTTTGTTGTCTTTCGTGAGTTTTAGGTTCACCATTTTGACGAAATTGGGAAAACTCAGTTGAACTGATTGAACCGTCCGCCACTTGCATTTCGCTCCGCGTGTTATCCGGATATGACATAGGAAATCTAACATCGCCGATTGGTTGCTTCAATAAGTATCAGCCTATTAGTGGCCTTGTTACATTGCATTACTGATCTCGCTGGGTAGCGCGTTCTGCGCAGTGGATTTTCACAGCTGATCGAAAATACGACTCGCCGCCAGACCCCCCCCCCCCCCCCTAAAATTCTCTCCTCGAATTTAGACTATTCACGAGAATGACCCTAGACATGATCAAATCCGAGGAATTCCTCAGGAGGATTCTCATCCCTATCTTCTGCTTTTTTCCACATTTAAAGTACTTTAATAAGTACAGTAGGACAGTGACGCTAGCGAGACACTCTGCCTGGTGACTGGAGCGGTCACGCGGACGTGGCACTTCTGAACTCCGTGCGAATGACGGTCACACACGTTGTTCATGTGTACACTTGTGGACTGTCATTCCTTCATATTTTTTTTCTCAAATTTGTATTTCCTCTTAGAGTAGCGAAATGTTATCGGAGGAAAACGTGGACTTGTGCTCTCCTCAGTTTTCGGAGGAAATGGAGGAGAGTTTGAGCCTTCTTGGCCACTGATGTGGTGGTGTTGGACCAGGAGAGGTCATTGGTAGATGTGCACCCCCAGGAACTTGGTGCTGCTCACCCTCTCCACAGCTGCACCATCGATCAGAGAGGGATGCTGTGTCCCCTCCTGAAATCGGCCACAATTTCCTTGGTTTTTCCCACGTTCAGGAAGAGATTGTCTCTACACCACTGGACCAGTTGGCTCACTTCATTTCTGGAGTTGGCCTCCTCATTGATGCCCACCACCATTGTCGTCCACAAACTTGATGTGGTTGGTGCTGTAGGCAGGTACAGTCATGGAGCAGCAGGCTGAGCACGCACCCTTGTGGGCCCCTGTGCTCACCGTGATGGTCTGGGAGGTGTTGCTGCCAACCTGCATATTCTGTGGCCTCCCTGTGAGAAAGTCCAGCACCCAGTTACAGAGGTTTTGAGTCCCAAGTGTCTTGAGTTTTTGTATTGGGTGCTGGAGGGTGATTGTGTTGAATGCTGAACTAAAGTCCCAGAACAGCAGTCGCACGTATGAGTTCGTTGAGTCCAGGTGGGTGAGGGCTGGATGGAGAGCAGCAGCAGCGATGGCATCTTCTGTGGATCTGCAAACTGAGATGGGTCGTGGGAGGGAGGATGAACTTTGTTCTTCATGACCAGCCACTTGAAGCACTTCATTATAATAAAGGTCAGTGCTACAGGGCGGTAATCGTTGTAGCTGGATGGGACGGGCTTCTTTTGGACTGGTATTGTGGTGGCAGTTTTGAAACGTGGGGACAACAGCTTGACTCAGGGAGTTGAAGATGTCAGCCAGGACATTCTTGAGCTCCTCTGCACAGTCCTTCAGAACGTGACCCGGTATGTTGTCTGGTCCAGCTGCCTTGCTGCATGGATTGATCCTAGAGAGGATCCTCTTCACACTAGCCAGATCCAGACTTATGGCCTGCTCGTCTGGAGGAGTGGTCTTCTGTGCTGACTTGAGCTTCAGAGTGGCCAAAGAAGTCATTTAGGTTAAGCAGTGTGATGTCACTCGCACAGGTCTGAGGTGGAGGTTTGTAGTTGGTGAGGGTCTGTGTGCCATGCTAGAGGGAACGTGCATCTCTGGTGTTGCTTAAGTGGCCGGATATTTTCTTGCTGTATTGTCGTTTTGCCTCCTTGATGCCACAGGACAGGTTGGCCCTAGCTGTTGTTAGTCCTACAGTGTCACCGGCCCTGAAGGCAGCATCCCGACGCCTCAGGAGTCTGTGGACCTCTGCTGTCATCCATGGCTTCTGGTTAGCATGAACAATGATGGTCTTGCAGTGAGTGACATCATCAATGCATTTAGCTATGGATGCCACAACAACCTCAGTGTCCTCTATATTTGTGTCCATTGTGAGTGGCTGCATGCTTGAAAGTGTCCCAGTCTCTAGTGCTGAAGCAGTCTTTCAGAGCATCAGAGGCCCCCTCTGGCCACACACGTACCTGCTTTTTTGTTGGTCTGATGGCTTTCACTCTGGGTCTGTATGCCGGCCTTAACAAGATGGTGATTTGATCAGAGACCCAGGTGGGGAAAGGGGGAGGCTTTGTATGCTGTCTTGAGAGTTGTGTACACCAGGTCCAGCAAATTGTCTCCCTTTGTTGCAAGTCCACATGTTGGTGTAGATTTGGTAGGAGGGCCTTTAAATCTGCATGGATGAAGTCTCCTGCTGTGATGAGGAATCTGTCTGGATGCGCTGTTTGTGTCACTAATGGCCTGATCAAGCACCAGTTCAATTAGTGCTTTACTCCTCTTGCCAATGGCAGTGGGTGGGGCATACACGGCGACTAGCGGAACAGATGAAAATTCTCTCCAAATGTAAAAGGGTCGGCACTTGATCATAAACTCCACCAACGGAGAACAGTGTTTATGCACAACAGTCGCATCTCTGCACAAAGCGTCACTGATGTACATACAGACTCCTCTGCCTCATGTTTTCCCTCCTTCCTTCAACACTCTATCAACATGGTAGCATGGTAGCCCTGCTAACTGGCAGAGTCCAGTATATTGTCATTTAACCATATTTCTGTAAAGATAAAAACAGCAGTTCCGCGCATCATGTTGCATAGTTCTCAGGAGCTGTATGTGGTCTATTTTGTTGTCTAGTGAGCGTATGTTGGCCAGAATGAGGGAAGGAATCAGCAGTCTGTGTGGGCTAGTGGTTAGCTTCGTTCGGATACCTCCGCATTTTCCTCTTGTCAATGCTCACACCATCTACGGCGTCTCCATTTGGGATATGCAGAACAGATGAAATTAGTTCCAAGTCTCCCATTTCGTTTAATGTTTTTGTTTGAACGGATTTTAATTTCAGAGAGGATATACGCCTTGGTATCCTCTCTGAAGAGCTGGAGCAGGTGGCCGGGGGGAGGGAAGTCTGGGCTTCTCTGCTTGAACTGCTGCCTCTGGGACCCGGACCTCCGGAAAAACGATAGATGGTGATTTTAATTTCTTTTTAATCTCAAGTCTGTTAACCATCCTGTCTCTAACATTTCTGCATGCAGACTTCACATGCAGAGCTGCAGTGAGAGCCACAGCAGATGTTTACAGAATGGTGGGCGCAGTTCTTTAAAGGGGTCATTGAAAAATGGTGTTTGTAGGTTTTAACTGTCTGAAATGAGTCTACTGGTCACCTAAGTATCAAAACATTTTCAAGTCAATTCTTAAAAAAAAAACACAGCCTTTCTTTTCTCTCCCAGAAACATTTGACTATTCTGTCTAAATCATTAATCTCACGATTAGAAAAAGGCCAAACCACCACTCTCCTTGAGACCCACTGCTCTATTAATTGGCCCACCTAGCTGTCTGTCATGTAGATGGAAGGGGTGCTAAAGGTAGCCTATTGGCCCTCAAGTTAACACTGGGTACTGTGGTGGCACTGTGTGGGGGATTCTCCACCCAGAGTCGGGAGCCGGGGGGGGGGGGGGGACAATGGACTGAAGGAGGAAGTGGTACCGGGGGAAAGGACTATTTGCCCTCCCGGGGAATTCAAGAGTCGCCAGGGCTGCTGGAGGAAGAAAAGCGGGACTGGCGTTATGATAATGTGCCACGCATGTCTTTGCCCACTGAATGCATTGTTGTTGGGCTCCCTGGGTCTCCTGGGATGGAATTAAAGGTTATAAAAAAGAAGGTGCCCTGAGACCCAGCTCGAGTTGTACTGTACTTGATGTTGGAAAAGGAATGAAGTTCGTGTGTTCAGCTCGTTGTGTTGTCTGTTTCCTTCTTCCACAGTACCAGGAAGCTCGAACCAAATGTGGCTTCTATTATTTTCTTCAGATCTTACTCACCCTAATAATCATCGCTGTTGCCACCTGGTTCAGCAGTCCTTCTTCTTCGGCTGCTGCCTTTAGGGGTCGTCACAGTGGATCATCTGCCTCCATCTCACCCTATCCCTTCATCTTCCTCTCATGTCCTCTTTCACTACATCCATGAATCTTCTGTGGTCTTCCTCTTTTCCTCCTGCCTGGCAGCTCCATCTTCAACATCCTTTCTCCAGTATATCCACTATCCCTCTTCTGCACATGTCCAAACCATCTCAGCCTTGCCTCTGGTTCACCAGTCCACAGTCCAATATGCTTGACGTTGCTCCAGCCCATCTCCCAGTGGTTTTGCCATGATTCTGCAGCCGGTGCTAGTTGTGGCAACCCGAGGCTGCTCCCCGCCATCCTCCGGGGCTCCACAACTCTGCTCTCCTCTTGTAGGCAATGTATGGGAGCTGCTTTGTGGCAGTGCATCCCCCAGCTGGTTGTGAGAGGAGCGGAGTTCTGTGGAGCGAGACACTGCATTTTGAGATCCTTTGGCTTGGCCAGCAGCCTCGGGTTATGGCGATCGGTGGGTCACATGGTACTGGCAATTTGTTGTGGCATCCTGGCGAGGTTGTTGAGAGATGGGTGGAGTGATGCCAGATGCAGTCGACTGTGGATCAGCGAACCGGTGCTGCTCATCCAAGCTAGGAGGCTAAAAGCTAGTCAGCTAATGGCTAACTGACATAAGAGGGAGGGCGGAGTTAAACAACTGAAGGACGTTTCTTAAAGTGATGGGCTTTAAATTGGGGTGTTTCAAGAAAGCCAGGAAAACAATTTGCTTCAATAACTTAAAAAAAAAAAAAAAAAAATTAGTGTGAATAAAATGTCACAAACACTTAAGACGTGAGCTATTTAAAATGTGGAAAAAGTGCAGTCATCAACCCCTTTAAAAGGTGTTTGTTTTAATGGATTGGGTTTTTTTTTATATTGCTCCCTTATACTGGTCCAGTCATCTTGTCTGGATCGGATCAGATACTGGCCCGTTTCTAATTACAAACTCGAAAAACAAAGGCAAATGACAGTCTAGAGTGGTTATTAAGTGCCAGACCTTCAATACGCAGTAGTTTAAGTTTAATGTTTATTTGAAAGGGACATTGCATACTAATTAACATTAATACAAATGCAAGTATGTCAGATTTAGCAATACTGCTAATTTGCATCTGTAGTCCCCCGGCGGGTCACAAAAACGGTAACAGTACAAATGGGTAGTGCTACAGCAATGTCTGTCTATATACTGGTGTTGGTATGACTGTTGCCTTGGACGTTACAAGGCTACCATAGCATGCAGTTGTTTCCAATCAACACAATTAACCACCCCTACCTTACTCCTCATTACTGTTGAAAGATTGTAACATGCGAGTAATTATTTTTCAAATGACAGCACAAGCACTTTAAATAAAGCAAGATGCTTCTTAAGTTTGACCCATTACTCTTTCAACACCCAGGCCTGTTTCAAGTACTACTGCCGTTCCTGCTGGCACTGGCAGCACTCCATGGACATCCTGAGCAACCATCGGCCTCTCATGCGCAACCAGAAGAACAGGGACTCCAGCTAGAGTTGATGGATTCAGATGGTTTGAAGGGCCAGAGGAGCCCAGCTGCACAGGGCAAGGCTGCCCGCCAAGGAGAGCACGTGTGCCAGATGTCCTGGAGTACAGGGCACCATGGCACTGCACCAGGAACTGGGGATATCACTGAAGAAAACATTCACTTTTGCACTTGCTACATTTTTGCTGTTCAGTGGCACTATGCACAGTGACCTTGTTGGGGAGAGACCAGGGCCCTTCACACTTATGCATTTCCCAGACTTGTGGCCAGACAGTAAGATGGAAGTCAGCCTAAGGTTAAGAAGTGGCTGTAAATGCCTTTTTTTTTCTCTTTCTTTTTTTTTACATGTGTTTGCATAGTGAAGAGCAATCACGCAAATCTCATGCCGTTCATTGGCAAATGCCATACAGTGCCTTTAACCTTTTATTTTTCCCCTCATCCCTCCCTCCCTTGCCCCCAGTTGGAATCAGTTTTTCTGTGCAAGCCAACTGGTGTTTCTTACTTTTGGGAGTTGAATGTTGGGCTTCATTTAACCAGTCGCATTTCAGACATTTTTACGCAGTTTTTTTACTAATTTGTACACAAACGGTTTTAGTCATGACATGAAAATTTTGAACAGAATTCTACCCGGTGGCTTTTTGAGGAAAAACCTTTTATTTTTTCCTTTTCTCATACATTTCTCTGATGTGGTTTTTTTTTGTTGTTGTTGTGGGTTTTTTTTTTTTTTTTTTTTTTAATTTGCCCTCCCAGATTTCAACCGAATGGGCACAAATTGTTGGATGTAGTTCTTAAATTTGCTCCAGTTGTCCAGTTGCATTAAATGTGTGTGATGGTGGTACTGGATACAACTTGACTGGTAATCCACTTTTCAAGCAACTAACAAATCCAGTTGAAATTGCAGCAATTGTCTGTACAAAGTTTGATCTTTGCACTTTTTAATTTCCACGTATGGTGAGGTGGCAGTGGTTTTTAATCACTTTTATACATCAGCAGGGACATGCCTAATGTTAGATCAGCTGCCTGTTTCCTGTTGAATGTAAGAACTTCCACTAAGCTGACAATTATCTATCCCAAGCTTGAGTAGACCAGTACATGATCCAATGCTTTATCCCATTTGCCTTCCTGTTCCAGTTAAATACATAACAAGCTGTGTGCCAAAGACGGTGTCTTTTCCTTTATCCATTAAGTTTGTCATGCTGAGCCTGTTGTCCTTTAGCCCAGCTGCTTTTTAGAGTTTTGAAAGTCTACCTCATTGTGGTCTGCCAAGTTTGCTGCTACTTACAGTTGTGGAGTATGTTCAGATTGGGCACAATAAAGGTGTTTAAGCATTACCCGTCTGCTCTTTTTCAGTTCTTTCAAAATTTCAGTTATGCAGTATTAGGATTTTCAGTGCTGCATGTCAATCCATCTTGCAAAAACAAAGTTTAGTGCTTGAAATGTCTTAAATTGTAGTTGCCCAAAATAACTGGATTTTACTTCTCCTGAAAGGTTTCACTATTTTTATTAAAATAAAGCTCAGATTATAAAAATTTTAGGCCTTTGGGTCCTTCTCAGACTCCTTAGTTGTCATCTTTACATGCTGCATTTAAAATTTTCAGGTGAACTGTATTTGGCATCTTCACTGGGTGTCATTTCTTGTAATATAAGCAGATTGTAGCAAAGGATACCAAAGCTGGTCTGGGGCAGCCCTAAACAGGATTAAGTGGTAGAAGATGGATGGATGGAATACTAACCTTGACTTTTCACTTTTTGACCCTGAACCATTGTCCAAGGTCAAGGTCTCCGGGTGAACCTGTGTACCAAGTTTGACGCTAGCTTTATTTCTTAGTAACAGTGCAAAGGGATTGTTGACATTGACCTTGTGACCCCAAACCCTATAGTCAGAGGTCACCCAAATTGGAATTCCTACAAGATTTTTCATAGATGCTATGGTATCGATTTGAAAAGCCTACATTTTTTTCGAGTTATTGCATTCACAAGGTAGGTGTTGACGACAACCCTGCCCATCTAGGTGGCGACGGTATCCCTTCAGCCTTTTACAGGCCGAGGGGTAAAAATGTAGTGCAGACAGTCTGGTCGTGCTGAGTCCGAGACTCGACCAAATACATGCACTACTCATAAAAAGTTAAGGATATTCGGCTTTCATGTGGAATTTCAGGATGCATCTAAAATGCACTATAACCTTTACAGGTGAACTTAATTTGACCTTCTCTAGCCTTTTAAATGCACATGTCCAACTGTTCAGTGTTTCAGTACCCTTTGCATAACTGGCTGTTCTCTAACAAGGTGCTTAACAGCAAAATTCACAAGTTGTTTGATCCATGAAGTGACCAGTAAATTTTCTAGTTCAATCAGAATTGGTATTTAACTAGTCCTCATCATGCTGTTCACATTTTGACATCATGAGACCAAGACGACACCTAACAATTGATCAACAGTACCTCACCATTGTGAGATTAAACAGGATGTTCAGAGGGAAGTGGCCACTGAGCTTAGTGTCAGTGTCATCAGCAGGTTGCAACAGCGAGAGAGACTGGAAGAGTCAGTCATAGCATTAGACGTCCTTTGGCCACATCCCACACTGATGACCATTGTGAACAGTGCCCTGCGGAACTGGATGATGAATGCCACTCAACTCCAGGCACATTTAAGGGAAGTGAGAGGCACCAAAGTGTCATGTCAGACTATTTGAAACTGTTTACATGATCTGCCTGCTAGATGACCTGCAAGGGTACATGATCACACCACCAGGCACAGGCATCATCTTGCATAGGCCAGACAGCATTTACGCTGGACAAGGGACCAGTGGGCCTCAGTGTTCTTTGAAAGTCGATTCATGCCGAGCAGAAATGATGGCTGCCAACGATGTTGGAGACCTCAAGGAGAGTGCTATGCATCAGCCACTGTTGTCACCAGACTAGCTTTTGGTGGTGGTGTTAAGTCTGGTCAGGTGTCTAGTCAATATAGAACTACCCTATACCTTGTGAATGGTACAATGGCAAGCTGATACTACCCGAATAACATCATTAATCCAGTCATTGTGCCCCTGCATGAACAACACAAGCTTAATTTCAAGGCTGACAATGCTCCAGCTCATTGCGGTCACATCATTAGGTAATGGCTTCTGGAGGCTGGGGTACCTCAAATGGAGTGGCCTGCACTTTCTCCACACCTGAATCCCTCAGAAAACCTATGGGATCAGATGAGTCGCTGTGTAGAGGCTCGTAACTCTGCACCCCACAACCTCAGTGACCTGAGGGCCGCCCTTCAAAAAGAGTGGAATGCCGTGCCTCAGAAGACAGTAAGTTGACTCGTGAACAGCATGAGACATTGTCAAGCTGTAATTGATGCTCAAGGGCTCATGACAAGTTGAGACATTGACATTTTTGTTGTACCCACCACTGTTGGCTTTTGTTTCAATAAATTGAGATGAGGAAATCACCATTGCATGCTTCTACAGTGGGGCAAAAAAAGTATTTAGTCAGCCACCAATTGTGCAAGTTCTCCCACTTAAAAGATGAGTTCTCCAATTTTCATCATGGGTATACCTCAACTATGAGACAAAATGAGGAAAACATCCAGAAAATCAGTCTGATTTTTAAAGAATTTATTTGCAAATTATGGTGGAAAATAAGTATTTGGTCGCCTATAAACAAGCAAGATTTCTGGCTCTCAGACCTGTAACAAGTTCTTTAAGAGGCTCCTCTGTCCTCCACTTGTTACCTGTATTAATGGCACCTGTTTGAACTAGTTATCAGTATAAGAGACACCTGTCCACAACCTAAGACTCCAAACTCCACTATGGCTAAGACCAAAGAGCTGTCAAAGGACACCAGAAACAAAATTGTAGACCTGCACCAGGCTGGGAAGACTGAATCTGCAATAGGTAAGCAGCTTGGTGTGAAGAAATCAACTGTGGGAGCAATTACTAGAAAGTGGGAGACATACAAGACCACTGATAATCTCCCTTGATCTGGGGCACCATGCAAGATCTCACCCCGTGGGGTCAAAATGATCACGGGAACGGTGAGCAAAAATCCCAGAACCACACGGGGGACCTAGTAAGTGACCTGCAGAGAGCTGGGACCAAAGTAACAAAGGCTACCATCAGCAACGCACTACACCGCCAGGGACTCGAATCCTGCAGTGCCAGATGTGTCCCCCTGCTTAAGCCAGTACATGTCCAGGCCCATCTGAAGTTTGCTAGAGAGCATTTGGATGATCCAGAAGAGGATTGGGAGAATGTCATATGGTCAGATGAAACCAAACAAGAACTTTTTGGTAAAAACTCAACTTGTCATGTTTGGAGGAGAAAGAATGCGGAGTTGCATCCAAAGAACACCATACCTACTGTGACGCATGGGGGTGGAAACATGCTTTGGGGCCGTTTTTCTGCAAAGGGACCAGGACGACTGATCCGTGTAAAGGAAAGAATGAATGGGGCCATGTATTGTGAGATTTTGAGTGAAAACCTATCAGCAAGAGCACTGAAGATGAAACGGCTGGGTCTTTGAGCATGACAATGATCCCAAACACACCGTCCGGGCAACGAAGGAGTGGCCTCGTAAGAAGCATTTCAAGGTCCTGGGGTGGCCTAGCCAGTCTTCAGATCTCAACCCGATAGAAACTCTTTGGAGGGAGTTGAAAGTCCGTGTTGCCCAGCGACAGCCCCAAAACATCACTGCTCTAGAGGAGATTAGCATGGAGGAATGGGCCAAAATACCAGCAAGTGTGTGAAAACCTTGTGAAGACTTACAGAAAATGTTGGACCTCTGTCATTGCCAACAAAGGGTATATAACAAAGTATTGAGATTAACTTTTGTTATTGACCAAATACTTAATTTCCACCATAATTTGCAAATAAATTCTTTAAAAATCAGTGTGATTTTTCTGGATTTTTTTTTCTCATTTTGTCTCACAGTTGAGGTATACCTATGATGAAAATTGGAGACCTCATCTTTTAAGTGGGAGAACTTGCACAATTGGTGGCTGACTAAATACTTTTACCCCACTGTACTTAAATGCCCTGCTTTCATGATATATCGCTGTAGTGTGAACTTTACATTTTCCATAAATTTCACCAGAAAGCCAAATATCCCTAACTTTGAGTTGTGTATTTAGAGGGTTTACTTCCATGAAATGGCTGCATATCACAACAGCATGTACAGTTAGGCCCAAAAATATTTGGACAGTGACAAGTTTTATTTTAGTTGTTTACAAAAACATATTCAGGATACAATTACATAATCAATATGGGCTTAAAGTGCAGACTCTCAGCTGTAATTTGAGAGTATTCACATCCAAATTGGAGCAAGGGTTTAGGAATTACGACTCTTTAAGGCATCCCTTGATGCCTATTGTCGCGAATTTGCATCAAAGAAAGATTTAATTATGAAAAATTAAAAAAAAAAAAAGGAAATAAATTCAGGCATCAAGGGGTTAATATGTAGCCGCCTCTTTTTCAAGGGACCAAAAGTAATTGGACAATTGACTCAGAAGGCTGCAAAAAAAAAAAAAAAACAAGGCTGCATGGGCTCTTCCCTCGTTAACCTGTCATCAATTAAGCAGTTAAAAGGTCTGGAGTTGATTCCAGGTGTGGTGTTTGCATTTGGAAGCTGTTGCTGAGAACACACAACATGCGGTCAAAGGAGCTCTCAATGGAGGTGAAACAGACCATCCTGAGGCTGGAGGAAAAAAAAGAAAAAAAAAAAAAAAGAGCAGAAATGTTAGGAGTGGCCAAATCAACAGTTTGGTACATTCTGAGAGAGTGCACTGGTGAGCTTGGGAACTCAAAAAGGCCTGGACGTCCATGGAAGACAACAGTGGTGGATGATCACAGAATCCTTTCCATGGTGAAGAACAACCCCTTCACAACATCTACTCAAATGAAGAACACTCTCCAGGAAGTAGGTGTATCAGTATCTGTCTACCATAAAGAGAAGACTTCATGAGAGTAAATACAAAGGATTCACCACAAGGTGCAAACCATGAATCAGCCTCAAAAATAGGAAGGCCAGAATTGACTTTGCCAAAAAACACCTGAAGAAGTTCTGGAACAGCATTCTTTGGACAGATGAGACTAAGATCAACCTGTACCAGAATGATGGGAAGAAGAAAGTTTGGAGAAGAATTGGAACAGCTCACTATCCAAAGCACTACATCTTCTGTAAAACGTGGTGGAGGCAGTGTGATGGCATGGGCATGCATGGCTTCCAATGGCACTGGGTCACTTGTGTTTATTGATGTGACAAGACAGAAGCAGCCGGATGAATTCTGAAGTGTATAGGGATATACTTTCTGCTCAGATTCAGCCAAACGCAGCAACGTTGATTGGACGGCACTTCCAATGATCCAAAACATACTGCAAAAGCAACCCAGGAGTTTTTTTTTTTTTTTTTTTAAAGCAACAAAGTGGAATATTCTGCAGTGGCCGAGTCAGTCACCAGATCTCAACCCAATCGAGCATGCATTTCACTTGCTCAAGACAAAACTTAAGGCAGAAAGACCCACAAACAAGCAACAACTGAAGACAGCTGCAGTAAAGGCCTGGCAAAGCATCACAAAGGAGGAAACCCAGCGTTTGGTGATGTCCATGGGTTCCAGACTTCAGGCAGTCATTGCCTGCAAAGGATTCTCAACAAAATATTGAAAAGTAACATTTTACTTAGGGTTATGTTTATTTGTCCAATTACTTTTGAGCCCCTGAAATGAGGAGTGTTTGTATAAAAATTGCTACAATTCCTACATGTTTAATCATATTTTTGTTCAACCCCTTGAATTAAACCTTAAAGTCTGCACTTCAATTCCGTTGTAGTTGTTTCATTTCAAATCCAATGTGGTGGCATGCACAGCCCAAATCATGAAGATTGTGTCACTGTCCAAATATTTCTGGGCCTAACTGTAAATGAATAAAATGGGAGTTTACCTCAGAAGGTCGGGAGCACAGGGATTGTCTACCCATCACAGGTGGGCCGGAGGGAGGGGCAGCCACCTGGTGACCTGATTGTTGGGAGTAGGAGTCAGTGTGGGCTGCTGCTTGTCTGTTGCCGACCCATCCATTTCTCCAGGCCTGGCCGTGAAATGATCACACCATGGAAGAAGGCAGACTCTGCTGTGGACCCGGTACAGAAGTCGCAGATGGATGTATACTCCACCACAGGTCAGTCTCACCACCTGCACCGCAGTTCTTCACACCACAGTCCAGCGGGCAGAAGTGCCACAGTGGGTGAAAGCAAAACCACAACTTCTGCTCTGGGCATATGCAGCATTTTTTTTTTTTTTTTTTAAATTGCACAATGCAGACAGTGGGGGGTCCTGATTGAAGGTTATAAAGCCTTTTCCTACATGTGAATGTGCAAAATGAAGGGGTAGGGTAAAAGGGTTCACTGGAACACAGTGTATAATCTGAGGACTGATCAATTTCCAATCTTATTACTGTAAACGAACTCTAGAAATACTAAACACCTCTACCCTGAAATAGTGATGGAATTCTGGTGCTTTTGAGTCTGTCCTTATGGTTCGGCTCACTAAACAGCTGGCTCTGTCTGCTTCCCAGTGGCTCCTCACATTTTTTTTGTTACTTCATTAACAAAAATTATGAATACTTGTGTAAAATGAATTGATATACAAAACATACATTATATCAAATGTTTATTTATATGGCTACTCAACATGGAAGAGTACTACTAAAAAAATGAAAGTACAAAACAGCCATGTCACTGTGCTTGTGCAGATTATTTGTAGAGCCTGCCCCATATTGGATTTTAACCTTGCATACTCCACACTCTGCCTTTCAATTACCAATGTAATTGAAATCAGGGTTCCCACGCATCCTGGAAAACATGACATAATCACACTCTTTCCAGCTTCAGCCAGCATCTTTACAAGGTCTTTTGTTTTGGGGTTGATTAAGCACATTTCGCACCAAAACACATTCATCTCTGGGACACAGAACCCGTCTACTTCCTGAGTAGTATGATGACTGGACATTCCCATGGTGGTTATACTTACGTGTAATTGTTTGAACAGATGAACGTGACGCCTTCAGGCATCTGGAAATTGTACCCAAGGATGAACCAGACTTGTGGGAGTCCACAATTCTCTTCATATCTTGGGTGACTTCTTTCCATTTTCTCTTGGTCTCACACAGGGAAGTGGTGTTTGAGGTGCGCCTCCATTTAACTCAGATGTTGTCAATGAACCCATCAGAAGCTTCCAAAGCCATGACATTATCATCTGGGCTTTCCCAAATTGTTTAAAGGCATACTAATCTTAGAGAACGTAAACTTCTGACTTTAAATAAAGTACGGTAACTAAAAAAAAATAAATTCTCCATTATTTAGAAAGTAATTTTAGTAATCCTACATGACCTAAATTGGGAAAAGTTTAGCCTGATTCAATGTCAGTGAGGGGAAGAAAAAGGTTTGGTCTGTGTGGTGTCTGTAACCCATGTCCCTCCTCCTGCACAGTGTGGACACAGACGCCACCACACATCATGTAGTTGACCAATCACGTGCAGCTTGAACAGAAGAAAAAAGTGGCTCCGAATGTTCACTTCAGAGCTGTTTCATTCATGACTGACGCATCACTACCCTGAAACGGAAAAATGAACAGCATTTTCACCCAAACAGTAGGTGGTACCAGGCCTGTTACTTGCCCACGAAGTGGTTGTCCTGCCAGCAAAGGCACATTATCTGATTTTGTTTAAGAATATTAGATGTGGATTAAGCTACACCCCTCTGTAGATTGCCACCTTATCGTGGTGGAGGGATACGAGTGCCTGAATGATCCCAGGAGCTATGCTGTCGGGGGCAACTTGCCCATTAGGGTCTCCCAAGGCAAACTGGTCCTGGGTGAAGGGCCAGACTAAGAGCGGTCCAGTGGATCGCCATGGAAAACGTTGCATAAAGGACTCAGTGTAGCCAAAGGAGGCATATGGGCCCACCCTCCAGTGAGCTCATCACCTGCAGGAGGGATCATGGTGCTATGTGAACTGGGCAGAAGTCTGTGCTACTCTGCCTGAACTGATGACCACATGACCTGGATCCCCAGATAAGCAGTAGAAGATGGATGGATTAAACTACAGTATTTCTGGATGGTGTTTCTCACTAACCATTTAGTGGGCTATTAGTCAACTGTAGAAAGGTTAATTTTTTTTTAAGATTAACATGTACAGCACAATGCGACACGGGAACTCTGGAGTCTGAGCATTCTGATTTGGAGCAGACATTATACCCTGCTGGTGACCATCAAAACATCCAACTGACAATGATTTACATCACCCCCAAAATCTAATTCTTGGTCCATGTCCACCTATCCTTAAAACTGCACAAAATCTGGAAATATGCTTTGAACACACAGCACTGAAAAACAACATTACATCCTTGAACTCAAATGCAAAAGTCAAAGTTTGCTTGTACCAATGGTCAGAAACAGGAAATCGTTCCTGTCACATGCCATTCCACTGTACAATAACTCTGTTTGAATACTGGTCATAACACAGCTGTCATACTGCACTTTACAGTCTAATTTGTACCTTACATTTCACCCTGTGCCTTGTAGTCCTATTCTGCACAGTACAGTTTTGGGGGTTTTTTTTGTAATTTTCTCTGACATTCTTCAGAAAGCAGATTCAAGCCATCATTTCTGCACAGTACAGTTTCAGTACCATCTATATGGGTCATTCTATATTTTTAGTTGTAGTTTATGATGTATATAAAGTTGTTTTAGCAATTTTACTTTTGCTAGGTAATTCCGTTTCTATTTTCTCTACTATTCTATTAGTCTGTGTGTATTTCCGTCTGTCTGGTCATTGTACTGTATGTCATGCTGCTGTCACACTGAAACTTCCAAGTTTGGGTTCAAAAAAAGTACATCCATCTACTACTCCTGTACTACATTTGGTGTCTATAGCTCCATCTATTAGTGAGTACGAGCCATCTAATAAAAACTCTAACCTGGACCTTAACCCTTCCCACAATTTTATTGCGTGCCCAGAAAAGGGTTTCATGTGTGGGTAAGTACATTATGCTGTGCCTGATGGAAAATGTATTTAAACATGTTCTATAAATCAACAGTGTTTCAAGAAAAAGGCAAAACAAACAGTTCTACACTTGTCTGTTTATTAAGGCTTCATGTGATCCTTAGAGTAGTCCTCGTGGCGTTTTGAAGTTCATCCCAACAACTGGCTGAGTAACCTGAAGCTTTGAAAGGCCACCAAAATCCTACATGAGGAGGAAAAAAAAAAGTTAATCAGGTTCATTTACCACAGAAGATTTTGATGAAGACTCCCACTCATCCAGGTGGGTAAGAATACTGTATGAAAGCCCAGTCAACTGGATTCAAGTAATTGTTTTTTTTAAACTAATGAAACGTTTCACCATTCATCCAAACGGCTTCATCAGTCAGGAATGAATGTGTAGAAGGATGTAAACAGAATAATACCAGTAACTGTCGTAACTATAGTGACAAGTAGTAAAATTATTTGAAAAATAACATAAGCCTATTTAAATTTGCAGAATAAGAAGTGTGTGTGTATATATAAGTACGCACATGGACACTAAAGCAGGATTTCCACTGATTCTGGATGCAGTGTAGAGGGAGCCTCGAGTCCATCCCTACCAGCTCCATTTGTGTTTGAAAGCGTCATGGATAAGAACAAGGTTCAAAATACAAGATTGCATGAGAATTGTATAAAGTAACACGAGATCCCGAGAAGGACAGATTGCGATCACATGACAAAGAAGGGTGACGTACCGGCTCTCCACCTGGATTTATGTGCTCTAATAATACCCAAGTAGCCCAGTAATTTTAACTGTATTAAGTGTTTGTATGTTATGTCAAAGTTTTTACCTTCTCTGACACAGTGGTGGAGTAGACCTCAGAAAATAACGGACGATCCTTAAATCGTTAATGTACTGCTATTAATTACAGTAGATACCAGGGCTTCTCCTTGCAGACTGGATCCAGCTTTTGTCAGAAAGAGACTCCTTGTGTATTTTTAGTGATCTGAATTCAGCTCCACAATGGTCCAGACCAAGTGGGGATTAGAATATTAATCAGCATGGAAACCATTTGCTGCAGAGACCGGATCGCAGCCCTAGTACACCACATCTGGAGTCAGTGGAAGTCCTGGGTAAGTGTCTCTTGGACAGATGCAAGACACACTCCCAAACTTCTTAAGAAGGCAAGAAAGCAACATGTTGGGACACAATACCACCACTGGATCAGACTCAGCAATTTTATCTCCATCTGACAAAGGACTTTCGTTTGAGGACGATGTGCACATTTTGGACAGAGACGATTGATGGTTCATGAGGGGAGTTGAAGAGGCCATTTATGTTCATGTAAAGAAACCTTCAACAGAAACTGAGGCCTCAGATAAAATCTACCTCTGTGGTGCATTATCTTCTTTCTATCAATCTTCTTCCGCTTAATCCTTTTCGGGTCACGGGGGGCTGGAGCCCATCCCTTCCTAATAATTTTGAGGCTGTGCTCTGCATCCATGAGAGACGTGGATATGTGTGTGGGTGCACACTGTATATTCATTAGTGTTGGCATTATTGTTAATCACCCCTTAATGGCGACAACTTTTGTGATCACGGTTAACAGCAGAAAGAGCAAACAGTACTTCTGGCCTAGCAGCACTCCGTACAAGGCCACTCCGTGTCATCCAGACACTCGGTAGTCTGTGATCACAATGCATTATAAACCCTTCCACGAGTCAAAATGGATAAAGACTGGAAGATTTTGAACGGCAAGTTGAGCTTCAAAAATACTGAAAATGGATCTGTTGACAACAGTAATATGTGGGTACTGTCGGCGTGAATTCAAATACCACTGGAGCACATCTAGTCTTAAGTACCACCTGCTAACTCAGCACTCTGTTGATGCTAGTGCTAATGATAGCAGTACACCCATTGTGAAAAAACAAACCATGCTGGCCAACATACAGCAGACACACCTGGACAACCGTACACAGTGTAAACTTAACATAGCGATTGCTAAATGGATCACCACTGCTTGCAGGCCTAATAGCATTGTTGAGGAGGAGGGTCTACGAGATAATTTGTATTGCATCCAACAACAGCACATATGAGTTGCCTTCGAGAGTCGCCATGGTAGACGAGATGCACAGCTTGTACAAAAAGAGCTAAAACCGAAGAGAGCCTGAGAAAGACCTGCTCAACTGCACTGACTGGGGACTACTGGACCTCTTGAGTAATCACAGCTACCTGGGGATCACTGCACATTTTGACCTATGGTGAGAACTACAATTGCATGCTTTAATGGTTCTGAAGATCAAGGAGAGGCACTTTGCCAACGCATGTGCTGAGCAATTCATGCAGGTAGCCAGACAGTGGGTTAGTGAAAATAAAATCAGCACTCTGACCACTGATAGTGCACGCAAGACGCTCCCCTTTGAGCACATGCCTTACACTGCACATATCCTCCAAAGAACTGTCAGTCTACAGAACAGCCCATTAGACCGAGTACTGGCAAAATGCAGAAAGGTAGTGGGCCATTTCAAGCACCACCCACCAAATGCAGCAGAGCTAGAACAGCAGCAACTTCAACAGCTTGGCAAGAAAAAGGCACTCGCACAGGACATCCCAACAAGGTCGAACAGTACCCTTGAGATGATCACACGTGTTGTGAGGAATAAAGATCCATTGAGGGTTATGCTGGCCCAACATGCAACCAATATTTCTATGCCAACATTAACTGAACTGGAGAAACTGAAAAATTTGGAGATCTTGCTGAAGCATTGCAGGGAATACTACTATAATACTTAGTGTCCTCTCAATATTTACTCGAGAGAAAATGTTCTGTTTGTTCCTCCCAACAGGGAAATGGAATATCTGCCCATGTACATGCATGACTGTTAAAAGCTCCTAATTGCCCTAAGCCCTCTACTGTACTCCATGTACAACTTTGGCTGTATTCCAACCCACCCAACCACAGTCAACTTGAAGTACGCGGATGACAACACCTTGGTTGGGCTCATCACCAGTAACAATGAGAAGGCATACAGGGCAGAGGTAGAGAATCTGCTGCTGTGGTGCCAAGCAAACAACCTAGAACTGAATGTCCAAAAAACAAAAGAACTCATTCTGGACTTCAGGAAAAACGGACAGGACCCCCCATCCCCCATAAATGTCGCCTGTGTGGAAAATGTCTCCGCCTTCAGGTTCCTAGGCACCTACATCTCCTCTAACCTCTCCTGGACTGTCAACACCAAGGCCCTGGTGAAGAAAGCCCAGCAGCGGCTGCACTTCCTCTGAGTCCTAAGGAAGCACAGCCTGGACCAGAAGCTGCTGCTGGCCTTCTATTGCTGCTCAGTGGAGAGCGTGCTCATCTACAGTCTGGGTGTGTGGTACGCCGGCTCCATGGCCGAGAACAGGAAGGCTGTGCAGAGGGTCATCAACACCGCCCAAAAAATTATCGGCAGCCCTATGCCCTCCCTGGAAGACATATCCAGAGCCTCCTGTCTCAGAAGGATCAAGGCCATCACAGGAAACCCCTCACATCTTGTTTGACCTGCTTCCCTCTGGACGACGGTTCAGATCGATCAGGTTCCACACTGAGTTTCTTCCCCTGGGCCATCCAAACTGCAAACAGGCAAGAGGCCCCTCCACCCTCCCTTTGAATGCTCACATGCACAGAACTGAGATCACTATAACTCACCTGTCATCGCACTCCTCATTTTCACGGATATTGACCCATCCGTGAAATCACTACTGTACATATTTTCCATAATCCTTGGGTCATTTTACTCAATTATGTGTTCTGCACTCCACACTCTTAAAGGGTACCTGTGGTGGCCGTCTAAACGCATTCAACTTGAAAACATTAGGCAAATTATTCGTTATTTGGTTAAATAATTATTGCCAGCCAAATACCACCAGAGAAATATGCAAATACGACCGCAGGCACGGCCAGCCTATGAAAACTCTGAGCGCAGCCATGACACACGCGGATGTGACGTCACATCGTTGATACTCAACTCAACAGTCAATGCTCCGCCTGTATGAGAGAATAGGGTGCTTTTGTGAGTGTTTTTATTCTATTATGGCTGAATTGTCAGACTCTGGGGAAGAATTCGTCCAACATGGCTACAGGTTTGAGCCAGAAATGTCTTCTGAGGGTTAAAGTGACAAAGTGGTCCTCACACACAACGCAATTTTGTCTGAAAGGATTCGTCTGTGCCCTGTTCCGAGATCACTTTTCTGCTCCGATATTCTGACAAGGTCAGCTGGGTTTGGGTACACAAAAGAAGTGTTTATCTTTGTTTTTTCGCTTATTATTGAGACATCCAAAGGCTTTACATTCCGCCATGTTGCGATATCCATATCGCATTGTATGTTTTTGTTGTTACAAGAGCGCCTAGTGTCTGCTGCTCTGCTCTGCTGCTCCCGCGGCGAGGGAGGAGCCCAGCCCGTCTCGCAGCTTTTACGAGCTCAGATCAGATGAGACAAGCCGCTGAATTTAAGCATTTATTTATTTATTTTCTACTCATTTTAGTTCTGCATTTAATATGAACCCTGAGTTTGAAATAAACGTCTGAATTTGAATATCTCGTAAGCCGCTGCACATCCGGGTACTCCAGGCTCAGCCAATACTGATCCAGATCGCATAGTTTTAGAATCATCGGGCTTTACGAGTTCAGATCAGACGAGACGACCCGCTGAATTTAAGTATTTATTTATTTATTTTCTAATCGTTTTAGTTCTGCATTTAATATGAACCCTGAGTTTGAAATAAACGTTTGAATTTGAATATCCCGAAAGCCACTGCTCATCCGGGCACTGCAGGCTCAGCCAATACTGATCCAGGTCGCGGTGTCAACGAAATTACGTCACAGGAAGCGTCCTGGAAGGCCATGTAGCCGCTAGTATGGCTGCACTCATGTTTTGCTGACATAGCTGAACCAGCACATCAGCAATGGATTTATATCAAATTGCTTTGAACATGAATTTCAACTTAAACTTGAACTAGAACGTGAGACAGGGGCTCAATATAATATCTTTTTTTTCACGACCACCACAGGTACGCTTTAAGTACAGTGGTACCTCTACTTACGAACGTCTCTACATACGGAATTTTCAGGTTACGAGACGCCTCAACGGGAAAATATTGCCTCTAGTTACGAACGAAATTTCAGGATACGAAAGGCAAAAAAGTACGCGCTCCTCGCAGCTTCCGTAGTTTACCGAACGTAAACATACCTGTAGCTGCTCTGCCATTGGCTATCGCCTAGCATCTTCCTGGTATCCCATTGGCCACGAAGTTTTTTTTTTTTTCCCAAAACTTTATTAAGAACAAGGTGAAAGTTTTACGTGTGTGTACAGTACAGAATTAACATTTATTCGCTATGGGCCCCAAGAAAGTGACGGAGATAAGTGGAAAAGGAGAAAAGAAGAGTTTTTTTGTCCATACAAACAAAGAAAGATGATCGAAAGGTATGAAAAGGGGATGCATCTTGCGTTTGGATGCGTTTGGTTGAGCTCGCCAAAGAATATGGCCGTAATACATCAACGATCAGCACGGTATTAAAACAAAACGAAGCACTTACAAGCCGACAAAAGCAAACGTCCTTGGATCAGAACATGAACCAAAGAAGGCAAAAGGTGACGACGTGGACGACGATAGCAGTTAAAGGGTAAATGAACATAATTTTTATTATTCTTTCTTTTATTCTCTTTTATTATTCTTTCTCTCATTTTAAACTCTCATTTTATGTTTATTGTGCAGTAATCTAATTGTAACATGTATTTGTTACATGTTTTGATGCGTTTTTACGATTTATAAAAAATTTATGCCCGAATTTTGGGGGCTTGGAACGGATTACGGCATTTACATGTAAAACGCGCCTCTACTTACGAATTTTTCACGTTACGAGAATTCTTCCGGAACGAATTAAATTCGTAAGTAGAGGTACCACTGTACATAGTTCCACCCGCGAAGCCACTACCGTACCTGTGTATATAACAAATGGGATATTTTTACTTTTACCTGAGTTGTATGGTTAATCGTGTGTTCTGTAACTTTTACAGTGCATCCAGAAAGTATTCACAGCACTTCACTTTTTCCATATTTTACAGCCTTCTCCAAAAGGGATTAAATTCATGTTTCCTCAAAATTCTACACACAATACCCCATAATGACAATGTGAAAATCTGAGATTTTTGCAAATTTATTAAAAATAAAAAACTAAGAAATCACGTACGTAAGTATGCACAGCCTTTGCCATGAAGCTCAAAATTGAGCTCAGGTTCATCCTGTTTCCACTGATCACCCTTGAGATGTTTCTACAGCTTAATTGGAGCCCACCTGTGGTAAATTCAGTTGACTGGACATGATTTGGAAAGGCACACACCTGTCTATATAAGGTCCCACGGTTGACAGTGCATGTCAGAGCACAAACCAAGCATGAGGTCAAAAGGAATTGTCTGTAGACCTCCGAGACAGAACTGTCTCGAGGCACAAATCTGGGGAAGGGTACAGAAAAATTTCTGCTGCTTTGGAGGTCCAATGATCACAGTGGCCTCAATCATCCGTAAATGGAAGAAGTTCAGAACCATCAGGACTCTTCCAAGAGCTGGGCGACTGTCTAAACTGAGCAATCGGGGGAGAAGGGCTTTAGTGAGGGAGGTGACCAAGAACCCGATGGTCACTCTGTCAGAGTTCTAGTGTTCCGCTGTGAAGAGAGAACCTTCCAGAAGGACAACCATCTCTGCACAAATCAGGCCTGTATGGTAGAGTGGCCAGATGGAAGCCACTCCTTAGTAAAAGGCACATGGCAGCCCACCTGGAGTTTGTCAAAAGGCATCTGAAGGACTCACAGACCATGAGAAACAAAATTCTCTGGTCTGATGAGACAAAGATTGAACTCTTTGGCGTGAATGCCAGGCGTCATGTTTGGAGGAAACCTGGCACCATTCATAACCACAACAATGTTGGTAGCAGCATCATACTGTGGGGATGCTTTTCAGTGGCAGGAACTGGGAGACAGGTCAAGATAGAGGGAAAGATGAATACAGCAATGTACAGAGACATCGTGGATGAAAACCTGCTCCAGAGCGCTCTTCACCTCAGACTGGGGAGACAGTTCATCTTTTAGCAGGACAATAACCCTAAGCACATAGCCAAGATATCAAAGGAGTGGCTTCAGGGCAACTCTGTGAATGTCCTTGAGTGGCCCAGCCAGAGCCCAGACTTAAATCCAACTGAACATCTCTGGAGAGATCTGAAAATGGGAATGGGCCAAACTGCCCAAAGATAGGTGTGCCAAGCTTGTGCCATCCTATTCAGAAAGACTTGAGGCTGTAATTGCTGCCAAAGGTGCATCAACAAAGTATTCAGCAAAGGCTGTGAATACTTATGTACATGTGATTTCTTAGTTTGTTTTTTTTAATAAATTTGCGGGGGAAAAAAAAAACTTTTTTCACATCGTCATTATGGGGTGTTGTGTGTAGAATTTTGAGGAAAAAAATTAATTTAATCCCTTTTGGAATAAGGCTGTAACATAAAATGTGGAAAAAGTGAAGCACTGAATACTTTCCGGCTGCATTGTATTTCAACTTATTCACTTTATTACGCAGTAGCCTGGTGGAGCACTCACAATTTCACTGTGCAGTACAACTGTACAATGACAACCTATTATTGAAGTGATTTTCTCTATTATTGCAGGTACATAACTGATGTTGGAGAAGTTTGTTTCCTGCTCAGTGGTGCTTCCGACATTATGCCATCTGTCACGAGTGATGGAGGCCACCGAGGAAGACCCAACTTACATAATTCTATTCAAGAAGGCCTTCACAGCAGACCTGGAGAAACGCAAAGAGAAAACTAACATTGTATGGCTGAGGGTGGCAACAGCACTGGATCCTCGGTTTAAGGACCTCAAGTGTCTGAGCAAACCTGAGAGGGCTGAGGTGTGGTGTTGCTCAGTGTCTTGCTGAGATGGACAATCCTGCACAGCTGCAAGAGCCAGAAACATCTGCACCACCGAAGAAAATATTATCTCTCATGCTTGTCCCAGAGTCTTCATCTGATGAAGAGGATGACAGTATTGAGAAGTGTCTTGAGTGTTGCAGAGTAGAGCCCACTATTGACACGGAGGACTGTCCCCAACAGTGGTAGTGCAAACATGAAGGGACGCACCCACAGTTGGCTCTGTTTGCACACAAGTACCTGGCAACACTTGCCACGTCCATGCCCTGTGAGAGGTTGTTTCCACTGTCTAGTCATGTGATTCAGAAGAAGCATGCGGCTCTGTCATATGAAAATGTGAACAAGCTTGTCTGTTTAGCCAACTGGCTCAATAGAAGTAAATGGAAACAACCCATGTATGTTGTAGTTCTGTTCTTGGTGTTAACTTTTATGTTGGGTGTCCATGTTTATTTTTAGAACAAGTTCAAGTTAAGTTGAAATATCTGGAAATTACTTGTTCCTCTACCTCTGGCTAAAACAGGCTTTTCTTCTTTATGCTCTTCAGCAAAGAAGCTGGAAGTATGTTGCACTATATAGGTGGAGTCCTGGTTCTATGTTATACTCCTCATATGCACTGCCTCTTTGATGTTTACAATTTATTTACAGTTTACTACAGGAGTAAAGTTGGACACTGAATTGTCAGCATTGTAAGTAATGCTACAATGTTAATAAGCTCTGCCATTCTGTGGTTTGCACATGCAATATTTCAGCATTTTCTGGAGAATATTCTGAATAGTTGTCATATTTGACATATTGAGCTTTAATAAACCTGTAGCTGAAGAAAGCAAGCATATTTGTCCACTCCCATGTTTGTTAGAGTATGAGAAACTTAAAAAATTGGCAAGTTGCCCTGTACGTAGAGTAGTATTGTGGAAAACATCTTGTGTGGTACCTGTACCAAAAACTTCCCACCCCAAAGACCTGAGCTACAGACCGGTGGCCTTGACGTCCCACTTGATGAAGACCCTGGAGAGACTGCTCCTTGCTCACCTCCGCCCCCTGGTGGAACCAGCGATGGATCCACTCCAGTTCGCCTACCAGCATGGCATTGGGGTGGAGGATGCGGTGATCTTCCTCCTTCACCGTTCTCTGTCCCACCTGGAGAAGCCCGGGAATATGGTGAGGATCATGTTCTTTGACTTCTCCAGTGCTTTCAACACCATCCAACCGATGATCCTGAAGGACAAGCTGCTGCGCGCAGGGGTGGACCAGCACCTGTCATCATGGATCCTGGACTACCTCACGAACCGGCCTCAGTTTGTGAGAACCCGGGACTGTGTGTCCGACACGATCATCAGTAGCACGGGGGCCCCCCAGGGAACGGTGCTGGCTCCCTTCCTGTTCACTCTTTATACTGCGGACTTCTCACACAACACAACACACTGCCATCTACAGAAGTTCTCTGATGACTCTGCGATCGTTGGCCTCATCTCCAATGGAGATGAAGCTGAGTACAGAGGGCTTATCCAGGACTTCGTGGACTGGTGCCATCGGAACTGCCTCCAGATCAACGCGAGGAAAACTAAGGAGCTGGTGGTGGACTGCCGCAGGCATGGGCAGCCCCTCACAGTACCAGTAAATATACAGGGAACAGACATCGAGATGGTGACATCCTATAAGTACCTGGGTATTCATCTGAACAATAAACTAGACTGGTCACACAATACTGATGCACTCTACAAGAAGGGACAGCGCAGGCTGTTCCTGCTGAGGAGACTCAGGTCTTTTGGTGTACAAGGGGCGCTGCTGAAGTCATTCTATGACACGGTGGTGGCATCAGCCATCACTTTTGGAGTGGTCTGCTGGGGCAGTGGCATTACTGCAGCCGATAGGAAGAGACTGAACAAACTGATTAAGAAAGCTAGCTCTGTCCTGGGGCAGCGCCTTGATCCGATGGAGGAGATAGGAGAGAGAAGGACGGTGGCTAAACTGTCATCTCTGCTGGAGTCCGAGTTCCACCCTATGCAGGACATACTGAATGCACTGAGGAGCTCATTTAGCAGCAGACTACATCATCCCAGGTGCACAACCGAGAGGTTTCGTAGGTCCTTCCTACCAACGGCTGTCAGACTGTACAACCTAAGCAGGGCTGCTCGCAGAGATAGCAAAAAGACGTAACAAACTAATAGTTTTTTGAATGCAAAAGATGCAATAGACTTACACAATGGTCCCCTCCGGCATACAACTAGGAACTTACCGGTCGCTATGGAGGGTGAGAATATGTATGGGCACATAATCATACCATGTAGGATAACTAAGTAGACGGTTATGCTGTTTCATTCCATCTAGCAACAATGCTCTGCACTGTGTGTGTTTATATATTTACATATTTATTCCATCTAGCTACAATGCTCAGCACTGGGTGTGTTTATATATTTATATATCTACATATTATTCCATCTAGCTACATTGCTCCGCACTGTGTGTGTTTATATACTTGCATATTTATTCCACCTAGCTGCAATGCTCCGTACTGTGGGTGTTTATATATTTACATATTTATTCCATCTAGCTACAATGCTCTGCACTGTGTGTTCATATATTCATATATTTATTCCATCCAGCTACAATGCTCTGCACTGTGTGTCTGTGTGTGTGTGTGTGTATATATATATATTTTATAGTAATACGTACATATGTATATTAGCTGCTCTTGCTTGCTTTTTTTTTTTTTTTTTTTTTTTTTTTTCTTGCCTTCTGATTGTTGCTCTGAGTGTTGCTATCCCTGTGCTGTTGCAATCCTGGAATTTCCCCGTTGTGGGACTAATAAAGGCTTATCTTATCTTATCTTATCTTACAAATACAATCTTTCAGTCTTGAAGTTAAGGTACACTGTATTCGAATGGAAAAATCTGCGATTAACATGTTATCGGATGATTAAAATTTTAAGTCGTAATGAATATTTTGGAATGTTGAGTTAATCGCGTGTTTTCCCAAACAGATACAGTGTACATTAAGTCGGTAATTTTTCAAGTTTGTCATACTGTTATGAACATGGGAGTGGACAAATATGCTTGCTGTCTTCACCTGCAGGTTTATTAAAGCTCTCAACATATCCAAAATGACAAACTATCCAGAATATTCTCCAGAAAATTCTGAAAAGTAGAATATGTGCAAACAATGGAATGCCAGGGCTCATTAAACTCACTGCAACACAACTCAGCAGCCAGCCAGCAGCCACAAATGGAGCTTGCTCTTTCTCCCATAGCAAACATCCACAACTTTAAAGCAGATCAACACAAAACCATGGACCTCATGTGTCACAACAGACACAATTTCCCTTTTAGCAGAAAAACTGCAAACAAACAACTATCTCGCCCGTGATGACACCCCACCGTTCTGCAAAAACAGCAGGGGAGTGAATGGACATTACAAACACAGCTTGAGAATTTTTTTAGGCTGGTACTCATCAACAGTTGGACCCAAAGCTATGAGGATGAAAACAAGCAAATTTCTGTCCGTGTCAGCTGCTGGAGGTCATTTACAACCTAGCATGTTGTAGATGACTAGATGACTAGCTAGCTTCCACAGAAGAACAACCCAACATCCAGATGAAGTTTTGGAGGAGGCTGTAACAATTATCCAGATGAGAGCTCTGACAGATAACTTTGTAAACTTAAACATGAGAGCACTTTGGGGATTTCCATGGCTGTAATCCAGCTTGTTTGACTTCATGGTGCGCACAGTGTCAGTGGCCAGAACAGTTTTGGTGCGTAGAGCCGCTAGGCCAAAAAGTACTGTTTGCGCTTTCTGCCATTAACCGCGATCACAAAATTTGTTGCAGTTAACGGGGGGCAAGCGTTAACGGGCGATTAACACAATAACGCCAACACTATATATCTACAGTATATATATATACACTACCGTTCAAAAGTTTGGGGTCACTTAGAAATGTCCTTATTTTTGAAAGAAAAGCACTTTTTTTCAATGAAGATAACTTTAAACTAATCAGAAATACACTCTATACATTGCTAATGTGGTAAATGACTATTCTAGCTGCAAATGTCTGGTTTTTGGTGCAATATCTACATAGGTGTATAGAGGCCCATTTCCAGCAACTATCACTCCAGTGTTCTAATGGAACAATGTGTTTGCTCATTGCGTCAGAAGGCTAATGGATGATTAGAAAACCCTTGTGCAATCATGTTAGGTCTGCAATGCTGTAATTGCTGCAAATGGAGGATTCTTTGACGAAAGCAAAGTTTGAAGGAAAAAATTATTGTTTCAAATACAAATCATTATTTGTAACCTTGTCAATGTCTTGACTATATTTTCTATTCATTTTACAACTCATGGTGGTAAATAAGTGTGACTTTTCATGGAAAACACAAAATAATTGTCTGGGTGACCCCAAACTTTTGAACGGTAGTGTGTGTGTATATATATATATATATATATATATATATATATACACATACATACACAGTACACCCCTCACATTTTTGAAAATATTTTATATCTTTTCATGGGACAACACTGATATGGCACTTTGATACAATGTAGTCAGTGTACAGACCATACACCGCACACTGCATCAAACTGGTCTGCATGCCTGTCATCCCAGAAGGAAGCTCCTTTTAAAGATGATGCACAAGAAAGCCCGCAAACAGTTTGCTGAAGACAAGCAGACTAAGGACATGGATTACTGGAACCATGTCCTGTGGTCTGATGCGACCAAGATAAACTTATTTGGTTCAGATAGTGTCAAGCATGTGCGGCGGCAACCAGGTGAGGAGTACAGAGAGAAGTGTCTTGCCTACAGTCAAGCATGGTGGTGGGGGTGTCATGGTTTGGGGCTGCGTGAGTGCTGCCGGCACTGGGAAGCTCCAGTTCATTGAGGGAACCATGAATGCCAACATGTACTGTGACATACTGAAGCAGAGCATGATCCCCTCCCTTCAGAAACTGGGCTGCAGGCTAGTATTCCAACATGATAATGACCCCAAACACACCTCCAAGACGACTGCTGCCTTGCTAAAGAAACTGAGGGTAATGTTGATGGACTGGACAAGCATGTCTCCAGACCTAAACCCTACTGAGCATCTGTGGGGCATCCTCAAATGGAAGGCAGAGGAGCGCAAGGTCTCTAACATCCACCAGCTCTGTGATGTCATCATGGAGGAGTGGAAGAGGATTCCAGTGGCAACCTGTGAAGCTCTAGTGAACTCCATGCCCAAGAGAGTTAAGGCAGTGCTGGAAAATAATGGTGGCCACACAAAATATTGACACTTTGGGCATAAAAATTTGGACATTTTCACTTAGGGGTGTACTCACTTTTGTTGCCAGTGGTTTAGATATTAATGGCTGTGTGTTGAGTTATTTTGAGGGGACAGCAAATTCGCACTGTTATACAAGCTGTACACTGACTACTTTACATTGTATCAAGTGTCATATCTTCAGTGTTGTCCCATGAAAAGATATAAAATATTTCCAACATTGTGAGGTGTGCACTCACTTTCGAGATACTGATATATATACTCATTCATTCATATAATTCATTAAATATTTAATAGGAAAGCCTTTGTTGGTAATAACTTCCAGATGCCTCCTATATGGAGAGACTAGGTGCAGGCATTGCTCAGGAGTGATTTTAGCCCATTCTTCCATCCAAACTGTCTTCAAATCTTGAAGGCTCTGTGGGTGTTTTCTATGAACTCTGATCTTCAGTTCTTTCCATAGATTGTCAATTGGATTCAAGTCAGGTGACTGAGCCATTCTAGCAGCTTTATTTTCCCTCTCTGGAGCCAGTTGAGGTTCCTTTGCTGTGCATTTGGGATCATTGTCTTGCTGAAATGTCCACCCTCGTTTCATCTTCAGTATCTTGGCAGATGGCAACAGGTTCTTATCAAGGATGTCTCTGTACATTTGTCCATTCATCTTATCTTCAATTATATGAAGTCTGCCAGTACCGTGTGCTGAAAAACTCCCCTACACCATGATGCTCCTACCTTCAAATTTCACTGTTGCTATGGTGTTTTGAGGCTGATGTACAGTGCCATTTCTCCTCCAAACATGCTGTTGTGGCATCCAAAAAGTTCTATTTTGGTCTCATCTGACCAGACGATTTTCTCCCAGTATTTTACTGGCTTGCCCCAATGTTGTGCAGCACACTTTAAATGAGCTTCAACATGCAGTCTTGCGAGGTGAGTGGGCATAGAACCCATGTTGATTGAGTGCATTACTTGTTTTCTTTGAAACAGCAGTACCTGCTAACTCCAGGTCTTTCTGGAGCTCTCCACAAGTGGTCTTTGGCTCTTTTCTGATGATTTTTTTTTTTTTTTTTTTTTTTTTTTACTCCCCTGTCAGAAATCTTGTGAGGAGCTCCTGCTCATGGCCAGTTTATGGTAAAATGATGTTCTTTCCACTTCCAAATGATGGCTCCAACAGTGCTCATCGGAACATTCAACAGTTTAGAAATGCACCTGTAACCAATAGGGCTTTAACAAAAGATTATTTTAGTAGTCGACTAATCTAACGACTATTTTTTTTTTCAACTAGTCGACTAATGGCGTTTATTTTTCTCATGTCCACCATCTCTACTTCCTGTTGGGGCTGCATATTTTACCTCAGCCACTGTTTAACACCTCTTAACATTCCATCTCCCGTGGTCAGGAGGCATTTAAATGTCATTTTGTCTCAGCTGGGCACAGTGTAACTAATATTCAGAATGAGGGCGAATATTAAAGATGAAAAAGCGATGGCGACTCCTGTAATTCAGTCACTGCATTCAACACATCAGCCATGACAGCTCAACCCTCAGCAACCACAGAGCTTATTGTCAAACCGGTAAGCTAACATTAACAGCACACACTAACAGTACCGTCATTTTTCTAAAGCTTGAAACAGTTGGCCATTGAAAATAAGTGGTGCTAACTTTCTTTACTCGCTAAAACTTACCCTTGCAGACGGTAATGTCATGGCTCCCGGGCGCCATTGTTTCAGATTGTCATGCATCACTTTAGTGCTGCCATGTAAGAAAGGCCTGCCTTGCAAAGTCTGCATTTTACTTTTTTTTTTTTTTGTCTTCTGTAAAATGTTCCCAAACAATAGAAAGTTTGGGTCTGCTTTTTTTTTTTTTAGCTCCGCTTTCTACATGTTTATCCTTCCGCTTCGCCATGCTGTGCTCCTCCTCTTCACTGGAAATTGTTCATGCATGCTGGACAACAGAGGTGCTACTACCCTCAGCAGTTCTGGTCATGCACTGCCGTTACAACATTACCGCGGCATGCATATAAAGTTTGTAATTAAACGATTTGTCGACAAAAATTTTTGTTGACGTTATCGATGTCGAATAATCATTTCAGCCCTAGTAATCAATGTCAACATTATGTTTTGTAACAATAAGACTGAAGATCTAGATACAGCTCTTTGTGGTGTGACAATCTGATATTCAGACCTTTTTAAAGGCTATCAGTAAGGACTTGATGAGCTGAAATTAATTTGCACTGATGGGGGATGGGATGGCTTTCTATGCCTTTTTGTACCTTTTTCTTGTGTTCAATACTTATTCCCTGTGTCACTCTATTAACTAATTTGTTTTGTGAACACAGTTGCCTTGATTTTTTTTGTATGTACGGATTACTTGGGTTGTTACTGATATCTGGTGAAAATCTCAAGTCAATGGCTCCATCAGAAATGTTTGAGGAAAAATGTTGAAGTGTTCAATACTTATTTTCCCCACTGTATATACAGTACAGTGGTGTGAACAAGTCTTTGCCCCTTTTCTGATTTCTTTTTTTTGTTGTTGTTTGTCACACTTGAATGTTTCAGATCATCAAACAAATTTAAATATTAGACAAAGATAACCCATGTAAACACAAAATGCAGTTCTTAAATGAAGGTGTTTATTATTAAGGGGGAAAAAATCCAAACCTACATGGCCCTGTGTGGAAAAAGTGATTGCCCCCTAACCCTAATAACTGGTTGGGCCACCCTTTGCAACAACAACTACAAGCAAGCATTTGCAATAACTGGCAATAAGTCTTTTACAGCGCTGTGGAGGAATTTGGCCCACTCATCTTTGCAGAATTGTTGTAATTCAGCCACATTGGAGGGTTTTTGAATATGAACCGCATTTTTAAGGTCATGCCACAGCATCTCAATCGGATTCAGGTCAGGACTTTGACTCGGCCACTCCAAAGTCTTCATTTTATTTTTCTTAAGCCATTCAGAGGTGGACTTGCTGGTTTGTTTTGGATCATTGTCCTGCTACAGAACCCAAGTGTGCTTCAGCTTGAGGTCAGGAACAGATGGCCGGACATTCTCCTTCAGGATTTTTTGGTAGACAGCAGAATTCATGGTTCCATTCACTACAGCAAGTCTTCCAGGTCCTGAAGCAGCAAAACAGCCCCAGACCATCACACTACCACCACCATATTTTACAGTTGGTATGATGTTCCTTTTCTGAAATGCTGTTTTTACACCAGATGTAATGGGACACACACCTTTCAAAAAGTTCAACTTTTGTCTCATTAGTCCACAGAGTATTTCCCCAAAAGTCTTGGGTATCATCAAGATGTCTTCTGGCAAAATTGAAACTGTGGAGGAATAGGATCAGGCGAGATGCGACGAGCTGGAAGGTTGCAAAGTTTTAGTTTCCTCCAACATAATGAGACGCACTTTGTAGCTCTGTGCGCTACTGTGCTGCTGAGGCATGTATAGCAAGCTCTTTTATACATGTTATACAAACAGAGAGAATGCATGGCACATTAGCATAGTGATATACATATCAGTCAATACCTATTATTAGCGTGACCAACTGGCGCCCGGATGTCCCCTCCCTAATCCAGGGATGTATAAACAACAGTCCATTATTCTGGTTGTCCCCCAGGGGCTCTGTCCGTATGTGAATTGTCCTCTGTATGTAAATGGTTCTCTGCTTCCTGCAGACCTGCTGAGTGTGAGGAATGTCCATGTAGAGTGTGGTGGGTCACCACAGGGCTCCCCCCAGAACACTCAGAAGGGGCTGTGACCCCCCCCCCCCCCCGTTTGGGCTCCAGCTCCAGTAGAACTGTCATGCTGTAGAGGAGTGTCAGAGGGCATGTCAGTCCATGGGGGGGGGGGGGGGGGGGGGGGGGGACGGAGGAGGGGTGGAAAGGACAGTGTGCTCCGCTCCGAGTTCCAGCACATTGAACGGCCATGGATCGTGGGCGCACGGGGCCGGTGTGCGTCGTGCGTAATGGAACCAGATGGTGATCAGCCAGCTTTAGGGAGTGAGGTGCTGTGGAGGAGGAGGGTGGGAGTGAGTGAGTGCCGGCCCGGGACGTCAAAGGTGTCTGGGCCGCGCAAAAATTGTGTGTGGATCTGCGATGGTGAGCGACTTTCCCGGTAAACCAGGGGCAGTGATCCGCAGTGGCTGTAAGGGGAAAAAAAAAAAAATTAAGTCTCTGACTCCTCTCACGGCTCGGTCCAGCGAGGATGTAGGGAAGGCGAACAGCCAAATTCCCCGAGGATGCGTAGCAGCTGTGAAACAGCTGCAGCTGTGTGAGGGACTTGGCGGTGTGGCTATAGGGCCGACGCAGCCCTAAAGCCCTCCGGGACGGCAATCTGCTAGACTCCCGTTGTGCGCCGTGGCTGAGAAACCCATACAAAGTCCTGTGTGTGGGCTGCACATCTGTTTCAGGTGCGTGAGCAGCCCTGAAATAAAAAAAAAAAATCACCCTTTGTCATTCAACCATACAACCAATCATGTACAGCATAACGAAATTGTGTTTTATCCTATCTACAGTGTTAATCACACACACCCTGTAGAATCAGAAGGGCCGCTGCCATGCAAGGCGCCGCCACAGATTTCCCTCCTCCATTCCATTATTGCTGAGCTCCAAACTGGATGGCAGGAAGTTCCGCTTTTTTATATGGTCTTCGGCATGACCCGGCCGGGATTTGAACCCCTGCCTCCCGGGTGTGGGGCGGATGCTCTACCAACTGAGCCACCACTCCGAAGGTTCCGAGGATGGCGATCGGCCGTGTTTCTCAGGCATGTGCAGTGGCGGAGGACGCTGTATCAGTCTGTGGAACCAGACTGTCCCTGTGCATGGCGCACGCTTGGCGCAGTGACCACATAGCTGGCAGTTGCGCTGTCCTCGTAATCCTGCGGTGTGCGTGCAGGGCTTCTGTGCACGGGAGGTCCACTGTTGTGAGGTGAGTCAGGGTCGGGGAGCTTGGTGGAAATCAACGCAGACGGCGCCGATGACTTTACCCATTCAGGCTGCTTCCTTCGGTTCGCTCGTGTTGCCGTTCATGGTGCGTGTTGGTGCCAGCACTGCCACTGATCCTCGTGGGTGTGGATGAAGAGGTTGCAGGCGTTCGCTGGTCCTCTGGAGTCCACAGGGCAGTAAGAGGGAGCAGACGGTCATTTTCTCTCGTCAGGTTACCAGTGTGGAGGGAAAAGATCAGGCGAGGAGCACACCATGACATGTCGGGTTCGCCAGTGTGGAGGAATAGAATCAGGCGAGATGCGACGAGCTGGAAGGTTGCAAAGTTTTAGTTTCCTCCAACATAATGAGACGCACTTTGTAGCTCTGTGCGCTACTGTGGCATGTATAGCAAGCTCTTTTATACATGTTATACAAACAGAGAGAGAATGCATGGCACATTAGCATAGTGATATACATATCAGCCAATACCTATTATTAGCGTGACCAACTGGTGCCCGGATGTCCTCTCCCTAATCCGGGGTTGTATGAACAACAGTCCATTGTTCTGGTTGTCCCACAGGGGCTCTCTGTCCGTATGTGAATTGTCCTCTGTATGTAAATGGTCCTCTGCTTCCTCCAGACCTGCTGAGTGTGAGGAATGTCCGTGTAGAGGGTGGTGGGTTGCCACAAGACGAGCCTTTGTTCATTTTTTCAGCAGTGGTTTTCATCTTGGATTTAAGTGATTTTTTTTTTTAAACTATATTTTTCCATATTTTTTTCAGTAAATACAACATAATACTGCTGCAAAACAGGTTGACAAAATTGTGTACTGATCTGGGCTACACACAAAAGCAGCAGGAACAATAGCAACTACTAACGCAGGGATACAACTTGTCAGGTTTAAAGTAAAAAATGTAACATATGCATAAAGAGATAAGGAAATACAAAAGGAGGGAAAGAATGATACTCTAATGGTGAGGTCAGCCACTTAACATTGAGTATATACATACCTGCCAACTTTTCAAACCTGAAAAGCCTAGTAGCTAGCCGGGGACCCCTAATGCTAATAATGCTAATGCTAATAATAATAATGCTAATATTTGCCAAACAAATATTAGCATTAAATCAAGTTAGAATGTAGCTAACAACCTCATATTTCTTCAACTTTCAAACCTGAAAAGCCTAGTAGCTAGCAGGGGTCCAGGGGCCGCAGTGTCAAACAAATATTAGCATTAAATCAAGTTAAAATGTGGCTAACAACTTTTTTTTTTTTTTTTAAATTTCTTCAACAATCATGTTTCTATTTTCCTTAAATTGTCAATGCAGATGTGCTGATGGAAAAGATCAAGGACAAACTCTATAACTCTCAAGCATTGTTGTTTTCCATGGTGCACCCCTTAGCTTTCTTCAGTTGGTCTTTTGAATGGAACACACTGTGGCACTTGTTACCCGAAGCTGTCATCATTTTCCTGGTCATGAGGTTGCCCAGAACTTTAGTTGACAGACTGGACCTGAACTCAGTTTTGTTCTTGTTCACATGGCTGAATATGCGCTCACAGTCCGCAGTAATAATTCCTGGAAATGCTTTGGAGTACTCCTCACGAAAAGACTTGCCATGTGTGTGGATATGGATTATCATAGTCTCTTAATTTTCTTAATCAGTGTTCATCTATATTTATTTAAGTTGGCAAGATCTCTGATTATTATACTCTTTTGCTTCCTCAGGTGTTCCATTTAGTTTGATCCAAACTGTACAATTCTTGTCCATGCTGCCTCTATCTTATTTTGTCTTTTCAGCATCCGTGCTTGCCGTGCTATTTCAGCATTAGTTTTTGTTAAATGTTCATTTAGGTAAACTTCTGTTCCCCGTAACTTTCTGGCCTGCCTCAGTATGTCATTCTTTACCCAGGGATGTGATTTGGGGTTGGGGAAATTATCTTAAAATGTAGCAGGGGGTCCGGGGGACACAGTCCCTCAGCGGGGTCCGGGGCAGAGCCCCGTTGGGGGGGGGCGCAAGGAGGGCGAAGCCCCCCGAAGCTCCTGGGTTTTTATGATTTTTAAGTACCAGAACTGTGCTTAAATGACATAAAACAAACAGCTGAATGCCACTTATTACTGTATAATATTGACTTATGTTCCAAGAAGATAAAATCTCTGAACTTAGTTCAGAGATTTTTTGATCTCTTCCATTTCCTCCTTCTTTGGTGGCATTTTTACTGACCTGTTGATAGTAAAACAATCTCTGCTGGTGTCGCCGGTATCCGATCCGACCGACCTCGAATCCAGCTGGGCCTCAGCTAGCCCCCTCCACTGCTAGTCCTGCTGCTTACCGCCGCTGCAATTGAGCTCCTGTCCAGCCGGGGTACCGGCAGCTCCTCCACTGAGTCCCGCCGCCCACCGCCGCTGTAGTTGAGCTCCGATCCGGCTTCCGTCCAACTGTTGCCTCGGTTGGTTCCTCCGGCGAGCCCCAATCACCGGGGACGGAGTCGCTTCTTTGTATCGGTGTTAGGTGCTACGACTAGCTATGGCGTTAGCTATAGCGTTAGCTTAGCAAACGCTTCAGGTAAATTTAGATACGATTCCTAGCGATCTCGTGTTTGGAATTGGTTTCGTGTTTTTTTACGATTTAAAATTTTTGACTGAATTTTTAGTGAAAAACCGTAATTTTGATTAAAGCCGTAACCCAGAATGGGGTCTTGAAAACCGTAACCATTACGGCAAAACCGGAGTAGTTGGCAGGTATGTATATATTCCATTTTTCCCCAGAGTGTCTCAAATTTTTCTTTTTTCAGTCTCAGCCTGAAGGTCAATTGCTCCATACACTGGATGTCTTAATTATGGCTACTCATTGCTCAACAGAGGGGGGGTTCTTTACAAAGCCATCGCCCTGTTATGGCCTTTTTGCTTGCTGCCATAAAGATTTTTAAGTGATAACTATCACTTTTAGAAAGGTCTGCATCTATCTTCCCCAGGTAAAAGGATAAACATGTAAATTCAATGTCATAACGAAGAACCTCCCTAACTATGCTGTGTACTCCCTCCCGGGTTTAAGAGTGGGGCAACTCCAGAATATGTGTGAGTGGTCTGCCACACCGTGATCGCACCCTCTCCAACAACTGGGCTCTGCACCAGTCTGTTTAGATTTTTGTTTTGGAGTTATGAAGAACCAAATACAATTTTTCCATGAATAGTCTTGCCATATATTTGAAGCTGTAGTTGTGATTTGTGTATGAATTATATTTTCCCAGTCCTCTGAGGTAATTACAATTCCCAGTTCTTTTTTCCATTTTACCTTTACATAATTTGTTGTATGGCCCCTGATTTCAATTGTGTGTGTATAACTCTCCCAATTATTTTACTATACATTTTTGAATTATATGCTCGGATGAACATTTGTGTGATATTTGATATATCTGTTATTAATCCCTTCACATTACTGTCAAAATAATGTCTTAGTTGGAGATACCTGCAAAAATCTTGGTGGGTAAGGCCATATTTTTCTGACCTAGTTTTAAAGTCCATTAGCTGATGGTTATCAACCAGCAGACACAGGGCAGTAACTCCTTATCTCCCCCATTGTATGAACCCTTTATCAGTTTCAGCCGGCTTAAAATTTGGATCATGGATTGACCAATTTAAAATGCACATTTCTTTTTGGATATTGAGTTCTTTCACCAGGCTGGACCATATATCTATGGAAAACCTAACCCATTGGCTCTGGATTTCACATTGTTTAGCTACCCGAAGGCTTCCCAGTAGGTTCTACAGTGGTCTGTCTGATGAAGACGACTCCATGGCTTTCCATTTTGCCACATATTTCTGATTGCACCAGAGTATCAGTATTTTTTTCTGTGATGCTAAATAATAAACTGAGGCTTGGAAAACCCATCCCCCCTTTTGGTTTTGGTAATTTTAAGATTTTATACTTCACTCTAGGGGCTTTGCCATTCCAAATGAATCTGGATATGACCTTGTCCCATTCTCTAAATTGGCTATTCGGAAGATAAACAGGCAGAGACTGAAACAAGTAGCGCAATCTGGGCACGATATTAGTTTTTATCACCATAATTCTGTTACCAAGATCTAGCGGGAGAAGAGTCCATCTGTTAAGGTCCTCTTTTATCTGTGTATTAATCTGCGTATAGTTTTGAGTACAGTTGAGAGATGTCCTTTGTCAGATTCACACCCAAATATCTAACAGAGGCCAAAACCCAGTTGAATGTATACTTATTTCTAAGATCTAGAGATGGGGTGAAATTAAACACCAAGGCTTGTGTTTTTTCAATGTTAAGGGTATAGCCTGACAGGGATCCATATATCTGCAGCAGGTTCATTAATCTAGGAATACCAGATTCTGGGTCTTTAAGACTAATCAAAACATTGTCTGCATAAAGACCCATTTTGTGCTCAGTACCCCTTATTGTAATTCCATCCAGGCTTTGACGTTGTCTTATTACTTGAGGAAATGGTTCAATAAATAAATAAATAATGCTGGGCTGAGTGGGCAGCCCTGGCGGCAACCACGTTGCAAATGTATGGTCCCGGACAAACTCCCGTTAACCTTAATTCTAGCTGTCGGGGATGCATATAATGTTCTAATGCTCTGAATAAACTTTTGGTGGAAACCAAATTTCTCCATGACTTTATAAAGAAACTCCCAACCCACTGAGTCAAATGGTTTTTCTGCATCCATACTCAGTAAAAATGGCATGCATTTTTTTCCTTGTTTATATGCTCAATGATGTGGAGGGTTCTCCTTATGTTGTCTTGAGTCTGTCTACCTTGAATGAACCCCGACTGGTCCTCATCAATCAAAATGGGCAAAATTTCTTCCATTCTTTTTGCTAAAATAGTGGCAAATATTTTATAATCCTGGTTTAATACACTAATTGGTCTGTATGCCCCACAGTCTCTGTCTTTGCCCTCTTTTAGAATTACCGAGATGAATGCCTCCCTCCAAGACGGGGGAAGAACCCTAATCTGCAATGTACAGTTAAAGCTTTTTTGCGATATTGGCGACAACAAATCCTTAAATGCTTTATACCATTCTCCTGGAAATCCATCTGTCTCTGGAGATTTAGAGGATTTCAAGGAGGAAACAGCCCTATTAATTTCATCAACTGATATCTCTTATTAATTTGTCATTATGTTGTTTCCCATGAGAGGGTAGGTTCAACTGGCTTAAGAACTCTTCAGCTTTACAGGAGTCAAATGGTGCAGGTTGTGTGTACACAGCTTGATAAAATTTTTCGAACGCTTGTTGTATTCTTTTTAATTCATATGTAATCTCTTTGGAGACAGGATCTTTAATTTTATATACTGTAGTTTTTTTTAATTGTTGTTTCAGTCTCCAAGCCTCGCAGTATGTCTGTTTTGTAAATCTGAGATTTTTCTCCACTTCATCACAATAAATCTTATCGATTTCTTGTTTAAGTGATCGTATTTGCTGAAGTATATGTGGATCTTTACTTATTATATGTTGTTGTTCAAGGGCTGAAAGTTATTTTGTAGTTCTTGGAGTTTTGGGGTTTTTATTTTAAGAATGAAGCTTCTGATATAATTTTTCCTCTCAAGACAGCCTTGGCTACATCCCACATGGTCACTGGGTTTATATTCCCATTATCATTGTCTTTAAGTATGTTATTAGCTCATTCTTAGTTTTTCTCTAAATCCGGGAATATTTAGCATACTAATGTTCAGTCTCCACATAGTCATCTTATGCCTGCTATCTAGATGTAGTTTTAGGTGGATAGTGGAGTGGTCCGAAAGATCTCTGATGTATTTCACATTCCTTCAACCAATGTTTTTCAGAGTTATATACAAATAAGTAATCTAACCTTGAATAAGCATTATGTCTGAGTAAAATGTATATTGTCTGTCCTGGTTATGAAAATCTCTCCAAACATCTATCAGGCCTAAATCTTTAATTCCTCTTTTGAACCATTTTTCGGTATTGGTAGTTTTCCTTTTTTGGTTAGTTGTATCAAGCTTTGGGTTCAGGATTATGTTAGTCGCCTGCGCATATCATGACTCCCATCAGTTTGGGACACAATTCAATTTTTTTTTTTAATAGAAAGCCTTATGGCTACCGGGGGGGGGGGGGGGGTACACATTCAGCAGGATCACTTCTTTGTTATCCAGTTTGCCTTTCACCAAAATGAACCTACCGTCCTTATCTTTAATTTCAGACAGAAGCTCAAAGTGTACAGAATTTGGTATCAAAATAGCCATGCCTCTTTTAAAGGATGAGTAATAAGTATGTCTAAACCCCATATTCTTTAACTGTTCATGCTCTTGGCTTAAGTGAGTTTCTTGCCAAAATATAATTTGGACCGTTTCCTGTTTTGCTTTAGTTATTATCTTACTCCTCTTGATTGGGCTAGTCAGGCCATTAACATTAAGGGTGATAACCTTAAATTCCTTATTATGCATTTATAAGTCTTGTTTACAATAAGATGAATATTTGTGATCCCATGAACAAGTAAAAAGTATGAACAATAAACTTGGAAAAGCTAAAACACTGAAAATAACATTTAAACATTGAGTGGTCTTCCATCAAAGGGGTAGTCCTTAGGGCTCTTGCATAGGGGGAAATTCCGGCCAGTAGATGGCGTGGCCCCCTCAAGATCAGTGTGTGGGTGGATGACATTTCAACTCAAAAAATTGGCTACCTTATTCTTAGATTATATAAGGCTAAGTAAAAGCAAGGAGACTATTATAAGCTAGCAAATACAGAAAGCCATATTCACATTTAGAGTGGAGAGGGGGAGAAATATACATACAGTATATTTACATACATACACATGTATACATAAAGAGGTGCTCAAATGTCTTCGGGAAATTCAGTCTGTCGTTACTAACCTGATTCAAGTTGTTATACCAACCAAATCAGGGACCTGGGAATATTTTCATGGTGTGGTGAGATGGGTTAGTACTCTTTGATGTCTGTCCCTGAAGGACTGTGGAACCCGTGGAGTTTTTCCCGAATCCTTTGTTGATATTCCCCACTGACTCTGTGCCGGTTGTCCTTCACCTTTTCCCAACATGAGCTCAGCCACAATACTTCACTGGGTCCGCCTTTGGGCTTCGATGGTATCAGGAAGCCTTTCGCCCCTAAATCCTGTCGCTTGGTCTGCGTTATCATATGTGACTGTCCCTGAGTTGAGGAAAACGCGCATCTTTGCTATCGGTGTATGGAATCTGATCCCCTTTTCTTTCAGCATTTTCTTAATTGGCAGGTATTCTCTCCTTTTTTTTCCCATCACCCCCGTGGCAAAGTCCTGATCGAAAAAAATCAGTTTCCCCTCCACAGTGATAGTTTTCTTCCAGGCAGTGCTAATTACTTTTTCTTTAACTGTGCACTTACAGAATCTCACCACTGTCGATCTCGGGGAGCAGACTCGGTGGTTTTAGGGCCAAGTGCTCTATGTGCACATTCAATACCCAGATTGGTTAATCCGGTGGTCTCCCCCAGTTCATCTTTTATTAAGTTCTCCACGAAGCAGGTCACTGAGGTCCCTTCAACCCCTTCTTTAATACCATAAATCCAGATATTGTTGCGGCGGGAGTGTCCCTCCAGCTCGGTGAACTTTTTCAGTTTAAGCAGAGTTTTGTGCATCTCAATTAAAGCGTCTTTCACCCCCTCTCCAATGCATTGCTCTGCCTCTCCCAGCCTCTGTATCATGGCTTCTATTTGCTCTGCACGTTCCTCCATTTTTTTGGTTGACGTCCCTTCTCATTTCAGTGAGCTGTTCTTTAATATTTTTTTGAAAGTTGCTCTGAAAATCTGCCAGCTGTTAAGTAATATTGCTTTCAAATGTAGGGATGTGATTTGGGGTTGGGGAAATTATCTGAAAATTTAGCAGGGGGTCTGGGGGACGCAGAGCCCCGGTGGGGGGGGGGGGGGCAAGGGGGGCATAGCCCCCCGAAGCTCCTGGGTTTTTATGATTTTTAAGTACCAGAACTGTGCTTAAATGACATAAAACAAACAGCTGAATGTCACTTATTACTGTATAATATTGACTTATGTTCCAAGAAGATAGCATTCCTAAAAAATATTCCAACAAGCATTATCCATCACATATGTGGCGTTAAAAATATTTTTTAAATAAAGTCCAAAACATCTTCAGCAGGCAAGATGAAGAAAAGTGAACTCCTGTGGCAGATGGAAAGGTCTACATTTAACCATGAGAAACTCCAGGTTAGCTGAGCAGTGTCTCCCAACAGTGACAGAGTTCATGCACCAAGCCTTAATATAAATGCACACTCACCCACCTCTGGTCTTACTGGAGTCATCAGCTGCTCTGTCTGCCCGAAGAGTGTGCCGTCCGGCCAGCTCGACAGCACCGTCAAGTACTCCACTATGTAGCCATGTTTCCGTGAAAATCATGATATTGCAGTTCATAAGTTTCTTATTGTTGGTGATCCGAAGCCGTAGCTCATCCATTCTGTTCGCCACTGACCGTACATTAGCGAGGAAAATGCTGGGTAGAGAAAGCCGGTGCGGTGTTAGCTTTAGCTTAGCTCTTAGCCCTCCGCGCTTCCCCCGCCTTTGCTTACAGTCTCTACGCCGCCTGTGAGCACTTCCGGTCGGCCGGGTAGCTTATCTAGTGTCGGGTGTTCTCCAGAGCTCAGGGATGAAACGTAGGTTGCTGATAAAAAGGTCGTTATTTTGTAATTCAATGTCCAAAAGTTCATTTCGGGTGTAGGATGTAAAAGCGAAGCTGTTCTGAACGAACAGACCCAAAATGAGCAGAAATATCGCTGCTAATCCACAAAATCTGAAGAGACGCTGAGCCTCGCGTTGTCCACGTGCCGCCATCTGGTCTGAAAATTTTTGGAAGATTAAAAAAAAAAGCGGAATTCCGCGAATTAGCGGAAAAATCACATCCCTACAAATGGAGTCATGGCTTTGGCCATGGCTTCATTAATGGTCAAGCTGATGGAGGCTAGCATAACCATCTCACCTAGCATAGCCTCGTGACCACAGCCTTTATCTTCTGTATCAGCCTCCTTCATTTTGCTTCTTGGGGTCTTACCAAGACCCTTTTCTTCTCCCCCCAGCATTATGGACTAGTAGAGCCATTTTTTTTTCTTTTCTTTTTTTTTTTTTTTAGAATAAATCTCCTGGATTAAAGGGTGTTAAAAGGTAGTTCAAAGTAGAGCCTCAAATTCACACAGCTATCAGCATCATGATGCCACTGGACGTCTGCTGAAGTGATTTCTTGATTGAAAATAGGTGTGGCAGTAATCAGGCCTGGGTGTGGCGAGAGAAACTGAACTCTGCTTTCCAAAGATGTGATAAACCACAGTTAATTTATGTTGTAACAGGGGAGGAGGAATCACTTTTTCACACAGGGCCATGTAGGTTTGTAATTTTTTATACCCCTAATAATAAACGCCTTCATTTAAAAACTGCATTTTGTGTTTACTTGTGTTATCTTTGTTTAATATTTAAATTTTCTTGATGATCTGAAGCATTTAAGTGTGACAAACATACAAAAAAAAAATCAGGAAGAGGGCAAACACTTTTTCACACCACTGTATATGCACAATTTGTTTTTACAAATTTAAAAATGGTTATCCTATTTTTAAAAGAATTTTAGTTTGTTATAGTTATGACAGTTACTAGTAGTATTAGTCTGTTTACATCCTTCTGTACATTCATTCCTGACTGATGAAGCCATTTGGTGAAATGTTTCAGAAGTAAAAATAAATAAATAAAATACTTGAATTCAACTGAATTGATAGCTTGCATACAGCATCAAAACAGTAGGTTATTATTTAGCCAAAAATAAGTTCACATGCATTGACTCAAAAACAGTCTCAACTAAAATATTAAAGTACTAACACATCAGTGTGTGCTATCTTTATTATCACAGTATTCTGATGCATTTTACTTACAAATGTGGCCAAACCTTTCAGATCTTGCTAATGTGTGTTAACTGACACCAAAGTAAAGAAGAAAACTGTGTTTACCACTCACCAGCACCTTGAGCATTTCCTTTGTGTCTGGGTCTACCTCGATGAGCTCCTGGTCCAAAGCAGAAACCTGCAGGACCAAAGAAACAAAAACTAGACGTACATCCACACCAAACACAAAGCAAAATTTCTGTGCAGTGCAAGTACATGTTAACTCAATGTAAACATGCAAATAGACACAACTTTGTGCATTTATGTCTGAGGGCTTTGGTAGTGATAGAGTAATCAGCACTGAGATTCTGCCATCACCGGAATAAAAGTATCAACTCTAGAAAGTAAACTAGCTTGAAAATGAGACTGCCACAGTCCGTTTACCACCAACGCACTCCTGCTTCAGATGTACTAACGAAAGCTAGCAGGCTAGCACTGTAAACAATCATCCAGGTGCAGTTTCAGTAGGAGGCAGTGACATTTTCCAGCTGTGTGCCCCGCTGTATAACAGTGCAAACATAAACATTAGGGATGAGCCGATACCACTTTTTCAAGTCTGATACCAATACTGCAACTTTGAGTATCAGCCAAAACCGATACAAACCCGATACCGTCTCTTATTTACAACAACAAAAGTACAGAACATACTTTGGTAATAACTGGTTGCATTTTGCACACATATAAAAACATAAATCTAAAAGTCAAAGCATATATTACTAATTTGACTCAGTTCAGCAATGCTGCTGCTTTTTTTTTTATTTTAAACTTTGCAACATTGGCAGCATTTCACCGGTCAGCACCATGTAAATATGCATTCTAAAGTTTTAAGTGCAAGTTTATACAAACTTTAAAGCTGAGTTATTTAAATAAACATTCAGATGAAATTCAAAGTGCCACTTTAAGCATGAGGTAAAAAAAAAATGCTGTAGATCTGAAAATAAAGGAAACCAGTACTGGTTACTGTAACAACATTAATCCTGCTTTAGATATTACTTATAAACCAAAAATGTGTTTACTCAGTAAAAATAACCCCCCCAGAGCCAGTATACTGAACAATTTTATCCCATGAAAACTGCTCAGTCAAAACCAATGGGGAGCAGCCATCGCCAGCCGGAACTGACATACACTCGTTGATTCTGGCTTTACCGCGGACGAGGAACCGTGTTCAGCAGATGCTCAGTGGGTCGAGGTCCGTGTTGAAAACGGTGCAAAATCTGCACGGATATATACTGCACAAACTGTCCTTGGAAATGGCCTACATTGATGGCATGACCCACAGATGCCTCCGGGGACCAGCAGCTAAAGGGGACCTGACGAACAGGCAAGTTCCCAGTCAAGTAACTTCAGAACACACTGAATAAATCTTGACACACTAGAATTTTAATTAAATTATATGCGGGTAGATTTGCTTGTACATGGTTGTAAAAAATTACATAAAATTCTGATGTTAAAACTTTGACTGCTATACTGTAGGCCAGTCAGTCGCACAAAGCAACAACTGTGCATCACTACTGGTGCTAAAACTGGCCATGGAGGAGACGAGACATCGCTGACCATGACTGACTGACTGACAGAGCAGTGGCGTGAAACTTGTGTGTATTTAAGAAGGAATCATGACCAAAATTACCAGATGGAACTACTAGTATCACATTTGATCCTTTGAAATAGCTATTGATTAAAATTCACTACAGGTACCCTTTAAGTTGTATTTTTGTCATCCATTATTATTATCATTGTAAGTATTCTCCTGGTCCTCGGTTTATTTAGTAACGTTTCTGATATTATTCTCAGTCCATTCTTAAGTTTTTAGGTTTGCTCTTATTTTGAAGTCATTCCTGTTCCATTTCATGTAGCCTTGATGTTCTCATCCTGCTTCCAGTTCACTGTTATAATTTGCCATTTGTTTCTGTCACCTACCTCTCATCAGCTGTAACTCTCCCTTGAAAGGTAAACCTATGTTCTGTCTTCGTTCCTGTTGTTTTCCAGCTCTCGTTTGGCTTTTACTTTAAAGAGTTTCATTCTTTTGTTTACGTTTCACTTTTAGTGTCTTCCAGCCTCCGAGCTGCAAAAGCAGCGGCTGCTGATGCGCGACACACTTCCTTCTGCTCGGTTCTTGACAGAATTCAGCATACTCCTTTACTGTGATACTTTTGCAAGTGTTTTTATCAAGTTGGCGGTGTTAAAATTGTAAACACTGGAACCACACAGCAAAGGCGAGTCCCGTTCATGATCGTGTCTTCATTTTAATACTATTAATGAATCGAACTGGTAAATTACTTTTATTCCTTACCAATACTGATCCAGCCATGTTACTTGATCGAACCAGATACTGATGCAGTGGATTGGATCAGCCCATTCCTACTAAACATGGTGTTTTAAGGATTTCCACAGCAAGTACAAAGCAGTTGCAGAAGTTATTAAAGCAACTCCACGACTCATCTGGATGTGAATTTTCATCTATTCACATGTTTACATTGAGTTAACAGGTAATTTTCGCTGCTCAAAAAATCTGAGCTTTCGCATTTGACCATTATATTGGTGTTTCCTTCACAATGCTCCCCCAGCAACAGCTGAGGTAACATGTTGAGTTCAAAGCTGTTTAGCAAAACTATTAACAAAATTGAGAATCTGAAACTAAATGCAGCTCAATTTACTCATCAATCAAGTGTAAAATCAAAAAACAGAAAAACAAGTGAAACATTTTGTCACAGATGTGGTGAACAGACCTCTGGGACATAGTTGTCCCTACGCTCCCTCTCCTCCTCCTGCAGCTTGATTGAGATTCCTCTGACGGGAGCACGCTGGATACGCTTCATCAGGTGCGTCACATACCTGAGACAAACAGCAGCACATGATTAACAACAGAACCCCACAAACAGATTTCACTTTCATTGTGTTGTTCCTGCTGGTTGATTAGCTGTCAATGGTTTATGGGATGAGGAAGTCAGAAAAAAAATACATTTTTAAATGGAGCTGAAAGGGAATTTCATGCCAACTAAATCACATGGACAAAATCTGAATTCTTTACAATATTGCTGTTATTTATACAGAAAAGACCAAAAGTAACGAAATCAACTGGTCTGACAGTTAAAAACTGGTTTACAGCAGGTTCATGCCCTGCATAAAGAAAATCCCAATCACCAGACAAAACAATTTACAAAAGGTGACTTAGATAAAACAATAAAAGATTTTGTGAGCGGGACTTCCGGTTATGGCGGCCACGTAGGAAGACGTGTTTCACACTGCTCTGCTCCTAAAAATAAAAAGCTGGCTAAAACTCTCTTAATTGGAACAAAAACCCATCCCAGCATTTAGGCGCGGATATGGTAAAGACCAAGGCTGGGAAATCAGGCGGAGGAAAAAGTAATTTGTCAAAACAATCCAAACTAACAGACTTCCACGCTTGTGACGAAGCAGAAAAAAATCCAGAGACTATGGCGGAGGATGTAGCCAGCGGCGGAGTGGGAACTGCCGAGGAGGGGACGAGTGCGGTGCTCGCTGCCATCAGCTCCATGAGAGCAGACTTTTCGTCTAAATTTGATGGGATTATAGCAGCGATAGAAGGTATGAGAAAGGAAATAAGCGACTGTATTGAACGAGTATCGCAGGTGAATTTCAAGCGCTGAAGATGACGTCACCAGCCTACAATCAAAGTTGCAAACACTGGAATTAAAATGGAAACGTCGACTTCCGGTTATGGCGGCTACGTAGGAGGACACGTCTCACTCTGCTCTGCTCCTAGAGATAAAAAATCGGCAAATAACTCTCTTATTTGGAACAGAACCTATCCCAGCGTTTGGGTGAGGATATGCCGGTGAAGCCTAAGGCTGGGAAATCAGGTGGAGGAAAAATTGAACCGCCGAAACAGTCCAAATTAACGGACTTTCACATCTGTGGCGCAGCAGAAAAAGCTCCAGATATGGCGGAGGAAGCTAGCGGTAGTGCGGTGACTGCTGGCGACGGCACAGGTGCGGTGCTCGCTGCCATTAGCTCAATGAGAGCAGACTTTTCCGCTAAATTTGATGGGATTATAGCAGCGATAGAGGGAATGAGAAAGGAACTGGGTGATTGTGTGGAACGAGTGGCGCAGGTGGAGCTTCGAATCTCCAGTGCTGAGGATGACGTCACCAGCCTTCAATTAAAGGTGCGCACTTTGGAAAAAAACAAAAATGTCTGGAAGATAATGTCCTGGACTTGGGAGTCCCGATCGAGACGGAACAACTTGAGGCTGGTGGGTCTACCGGAGGGAACCGAGGGTCGGGACCCATGTTCCTTTTTGGAAAAGTGGATTCCAGAAGCGCTGAACAACGCGGAGCTGCAATCATCAGTCGTTCTAGAAAGCGCCCACCGAATTGGCCCACTGAGAGATAATAAGGGACCACCGAGGACGTTAATTATGAAGTTCCTCAGCTACAGAGACAGGATGACGATCTCCAACGCGGCGCGAGCCAAAGGAGAAATTAAATACCAGGATCAACAGGTGCGGTTCTACCCAGATTTGGCCACAGGAATCCAACAATTAAGGAAACAGTTTGACCCCGTCTGTAAAGAGCTGCGCAACCTTGGGATTCGTCATGGAGTGATTCACCCTGCAAGACTGTTGGCCACGTATAAGGGCAGAACACACATCTTCAAGACCCCTGAGGAGGCGCAGGAGTTCATCAAGAAGATCCAAGAAGAGACTGGTGGGAGCTAAGCATGAACAAAATATAAGGTAGAATATTTAAGCATTTGCACAGGCATCTAACTGATCTGAAGCATATAGCAAGTTTACAAAATATAGACTGTATTACATATTTAAAAAAAAAAACCTATGATGTACAAAGTTGCTATAAAATTTTGGAGTTAAGTTGGAAAACTACAGAAGAGAGTTAATGTTACGTCATTAAAAGCAGTAGAGTTAGGGTGATTGGGAGGATGAAGAAGGAGTGGCTTTGGCTGTTCCTCGTGGGTGTGGAGCGGTCGATGGCTATATCGGGAGACGGAATTTTTCTTTTGATTTTGGGGGGATTACCACGAATGTGGGAAGGGGGAATTTGTTTGTGTGTAGTTTGTAGGATGAATGTTCAACCACTCAGGTTTTTGCTTCTCTGTATGAGCATGTTTACACTGCGAGGTAATCCCAAACTCCCTATTGATCATAGACCAAAGCATTAATCTTAATTTAACTTCATGGAATTGCAGAGGTCTACAAAATTTAAAAAAAAAACTTAAACAAGTTATGAATAAAATAAAAGACAGGTTCAAAAATTGTGTTTTTACAAGAAACTCATCTAATAGAGGAGGATGTAAAAAGAATTAGGAGTAGATGGCAAGGAAGTGTATTCACCTCTTCATTTTCATCCCGAGCCAGGGGAGTTATGACTCTCATAAATAAATCAATCCCATTTCAAGTGAAAAATGTAATTGGAGACAAATTTGGAAGATATCTAATCATTCAAGGATCTTTGCTATTAGAAAATATAAATCTGGTGAACTTATACGGTCCCAATATAGATGATCAAAAGTTCTTTGCTAATTTATTTCTTATCTTATCACTTACAGGACAACATATAATAGCAGGGGATTTTAATTATACATTGAATCTCGGTATAGATAGATCAACAGGACTGGACTGTACGCACAATGGATGCAGGATGATCATTAATCACTTTATGAAAGAATTGAGATTGCTAGATATATGGAGAGAAATGAAACCACAAGTTAAAGCCTACTCTTGTTATTCTAATACCTACAAGACATTCTCACATATTGACTATTTTTTGATCTCCAGAGAATTAAGGTCCAAGATTCAAAACTGCTTTTATGATAATATTGTGATCTCTGATCATGCACCCTGTTGTCTCATATATGTCTCATATATGTAGATAAGAAATTGACAAAGGAACCAGGTAGGTGGCAATTTCAGCATAAATGGCTTCAGGATGAGGAATTTAAGTACATAGAAAAACAGATGAGTTCTTTGATATTAATACTACACAAACATCAGCATGTATAAAGTGGGAGGCTTTCAAAGCTTTTATTAGGGGACATATTATTAGTTATACAGGTTCAAAATCTAAGAATACTCGAGAGGAGAGAGTCCAATTGGAACATAAACTAAAAATTCTTCAAGAAAGTGTATGCAGGAAGTGACCCAAAGTTAGAGAACGAATTACTGATTCTGAGAGCTGAATATGACAAAAAATCAGCGAATAGAGCTGCCTCGAGTCTTCTAAGATTGAAGCAATCTTTTTATGAACAAGGTGAAAAATCAGGAAAATTATTGGCTTGGCAGATTAAACAATTTAAATTAAACAATTTAGAATTTAAAACGCCAATTACCAGTATTATAAGTAACAGACAGGTAGTTGTAGATCCTTTAGAGATTACTATGAAAAATTATGATACAAAAAATGAAACTGACTTAACAAAACTAAATGGGTTTTTGGATGGACTACCTATACCGTGTATTCCAAATGAAAACAGGGAGATACTGGAGTCTAAAATTAGTCAAGAAGAAGTTGGGCTAGCCATTGATAATATGAAATCAGGAAAAAGTGCAGGACCAGATGGTCTTCCAGTTGACCTTTATAAAAAATTTAAGAATAAATTAATAAAACCTTTTTTGGAAATGGTTTTAGAAGCATTTCAAAATAGTAATTTGCTACCATACATGAATAATGCCTTAATTATACTGTTGCCAAAACCAGGTAAACCCTCTTATAAATGTGAAAATATGAGACCAATAAGCCTATTAAATGCTGACCTTAAGATAATCTGTAAAATTTTAGCAAGACGAATACAAGAAATTTTACCAAATATTATTAACCGAGATCAGAATGGCTTTATAAAGGGAAGACAAGGCTTCCATAATGTAAGAAGACTAATATTATTTATTCTAATAAAGAAGCACCGGATACAGCTCTCCTATCATTGGATGCCGAAAAGGCCTTTGATAGGGTCGAATGGCCCTTTCTTTTTGAAGTCTTACAAAGGTTTGGACTTGGAAATAATTTCATAAAATGGGTTCAGATAATATATAATAATGCTACAGCAGAAATCCTAACAAATAGCAATATCTCAAAATCAATAAAAATCAATAGAGGATGTCGACAAGGCTGTCCACTTTCACCTTTACTGTTTACTATGGCAATTGAACCTTTAGCGATGGCAGTACGTTTACATTCACAAATATATGGAATTAAAGTTGGACCAACAGAACATAAAATCTCCCTGTATGCCGATGACATAATTTTGTTTATGTCGAATCTTAAAAAATCAATTCCGACCTTGTTGAATTGAATAAAGAATTTTGGGGAAATATCAGGATATAAAATAAATAAAACTAAATCTTCAATATTAATGCTAAATGAGACCCAGAGAAATCACCCAGCTCCTGAGGCAAATCAATTCAATGTTGTAAATCAGTTTAAATATTTAGGAATTCAAATTGTGCCTAAGCTAGAATTAGTCGCCAGTGCCAACTATGAAGCCTTAATGACAAGACATTAATGAGTTAATTCAGAGATGGATGTCACTACCAATGTCGATGATAGGGAGAATCAATATACTTAATATCTTACCTAAAATACTTTATTTATTTCAATACATTCCTTTACCACCACCTTCAGATCCATTCTCAAGAATTTAAAAAAAAGTTAGTGGAATTTATATGGAACAACAGGAAGGCTAGATTACGTCTGTCCTTACTATATTTACCATTTGATCGTGGAGGACTGAAATGTCCAAACTTTATGTTGTATTACTGGTCGGCACAACTGAGGTCTATGACATATTATTTTTCATCAAATGATCACCCTCACTGGACTGAAATGGAATCATACAATTTGCCTTTACCTCTTCCCATATTCATATACTCAGATTCGGCAAAAAAAATTACAGAAACAAGTTAAAAATCCATTTGTAAAGCATATGATCAAAATATGGTGTGAAACTAAAAAATATTTAAAAGAACCACACTTATTGTCACAATTTAGCCCAATATGGGGTAATCAATATTTTAAACCAGGGAGAGCGGATGCTGTATTTAAAGTATGGAATTTAAAAGGGATTCAAAAGATTCAAGATTTATATCTGTCATGTTCAGATATAAATCTTGGGGGGTGACGATCCCCCCTCATGGATCGTCACCTTATCGTGGTGGGGGGATTTGCGTGCCCCAGTGATCCCAGGAGCTATGTTGTCCGGGGCAATTTGCCTCTGATAGGGTCTCCCAAGACAAACTGGTCCAGGGTGAAGGGCCAGACTAAGAACGATCCAACAGACTCTTAGGATAAATTCGAGATCAAGGATTCAGTGTACCCCGCCCGGTATGTGGTTACCGGGGCCCCACCCTGGAGCCAGGCCTGGGGGAGGGGCTCGAAGGCTAGCGTCTGGTGGCAGGGTTTCCACCTATGGGACCCGGCCGGGCTCAGCCCGAAGGAGTTACATGGGTCCGCCCTCCAGTGGGCTCACCACCTGCAGGAGGGATCATGGGGGTCCGGTGCTATGTGGATCAGGTGGCGGTCAAAGGCGGAGACCTTGGCGGACTGATCCCAAGCTTTCTAAACTGGCTTTTGGTACGTGGAATGTCACCTTTCTGGTGGGGAAGGAGCCTGAGCTGGTGTACGAGGTTGAGAGATACCGGCTAGATATAGTCGGCCTCACCTCAACACACAGCTCTGGTTCTGGAACCAGTCTCCTGGAGAGGGGCTGGAGCTTGGCCTTTTCTGGAGTTGCCCCAGGCGAGAGGCGACGAGCAGGGGTGGGTATTCTTGTATCGCCCCACCTTGCTGCCTCTATGTTGGAGTTTTCCCCGGTGGACGAAAGGGTTGCTTCCCTGCGCCTTCGGGTTGGGAAACGGGTCCTGACCATCATTTGTGCCTATGCACCAAATGATGTTTCAGAGTACCCACCCTTTTTGGAGTCTGTGACTGGGGTGCTGGAGGGTGCTCCTCTTGGAGACTCCATTGTCCTACTGGGGGACTTCAATGTGCACGTGGGCAACGACAGTGAAACCTGGAGGGGGGTGATAGGGAGGAACGGCCTCCCCGATCTGAACCCGAGTGGTGTTCAGTTATTGGACTTCTGTGCTAACCACAGTCTGTCCATAACGAACACCATGTTCAAGCAAAAGGGTGTCCATATGTGCACCTGGCACCAGGACACCCTAGGTCGCAGGTCGATGATCGATTTTGTTATCGTGTCATCAGACCTGCGACCGTATGTCTTGGACACCTGAGTAAAGAGAGGTGCAGAGCTGTCAACTGATCACCACCTGGTGGTGAGTTGGATCCGATGGCAGGGGAGGAAGCCATTCAGACCTGGTAGACCCAAACGTATAGTGAGGGTGTGCTGGGAGCGTCTGGCTGAGGCCCCTGTCCGGGAGGTCTTCAACTCCCACCTCTGGAAGAACTTCAACCACATTCCGAGGGAGTCTGGAGACATGGAGTCTGAATGGGCCATGTTCTCCACCTCTGTTGTTGAAGCGGCGGCCCAGAGCTGCGGCCGCAAGGTGGTCGGTGCATCTCGTGGTGGCAACCCCCGAACCAAGTGGTGGACACCAGTGGTGAGGGGAGCCATTAAGCTGAAGAAGGAGTCCTATCAAGCTTGGTTGGCTTGTGGGACTCCCGAAGCAGCTGAGGTGTACCGGCAGGCCAAGCGGAGTGCAGTTCGGGTGGTTGCTGAAGTAAAAACCCGGGTATGGGAGGAGTTCGGTGAGGCCATGGAACAAGACTTTCGGTCGGCCTCAAAGAGATTCTGGCAAACTGTCCGGCGGCTCAGGAGGGGAAAGCAGCTCCCCGTCCACACTGTGTATGGTGCGGATGGGACACTGTTGATTTCGACTGGGGAAATCGTCGGGCGGTGGAAGGAATACTTCGAGGATCTCCTCAATCCCACTGATACGCCTTCCACAGAGGAAGCAGGGTTTGGGGACGAGGGGAATGACTCGCCTATCACAGGGGCTGAGGTCGCCAAGGTGGTTAAAAATCTCCTTGGTGGCCGGGCCCCAGGGGTGGACGAGATTCGCCCCGAGTACCTCAAGGCCCTGGATGTTGTTGGGTTGTCATGGTTGACACGCCTCTGCAACATTGCGTGGAGGTCGGGGGCAGTGCCTTTGGCATGGCAAACCGGGGTGGTGGTTCCTCTCTTTAAAAAAGGGGACCAGAGGGTGTGCTCCAACTTTAGAGGGATCACACTCCTCAGCCTCCCTGGGAAGGTCTATGCCAAGGTACTGGAGAGGAGAGTCCAGCCGTTGGTCGAACCTCGGATTCAGGAGGAGCAATGTGGTTTTCATCCTGGCCGATGCACATCGGACCAGCTCTTTACCCTCTCGAGAATCCTCGAGGGTTCGTGGGAGTTTGCCCAACCCGTTTACATGTGTTTTGTGGACTTGGAGAAGGCATTTGACCGCGTCCCTCGTGGATTTTTGTGGGGGGTGCTTCGGGAGTATGGGGTATCGGGCTTGCTGTTACGAGCTATTCGGTCTCTGTACGACCGTTGTGAGAGTTTGGTTCGTATTGCCAACACTCGGTCAGAGTCATTCCCAGTGAGAGTTGGACTCCGCCAGGGCTGCCCTTTGTCACCGATCCTGTTCATAATTTTTATGGACAGGATTTCTAGGCGCAGCCAGAGAATGGAGGGTGTCATGCTTGGTGACCACAGGATCTCATCTCTGTTGTTTGCAGATGATGTTGTCCTGTTGGCTTCATCCAGCAATGACCTACAGCTCTTGCTGGGACGGTTTGCCGCTGAGTGTGAAGTGGCTGGGATGAGAATCAGCACCTCCAAGTCCGAGTCCATGGTCCTCAGCCGGAAAAAGGTGGATTGTCCTCTCCGGGTTGGGGACAGGCTCCTGCCCCAAGTGGAGGAGTTTAAGTATCTTGGGGTCTTGTTCACGAGTGAGGGGAGAATGGAGCGAGAGATCGACAGACTGATTGGAGCAGCATCTGCAGTGATGCGGACGTTGTACCGGTCTGTTGTGGTGAAGAGGGAGCTTAGTTCTAAGGCAAAGCTGTCGATTTATTAGTCAATCTACGTTCCTACTCTCACCTATGGTCACGAGCTTTGGGTAATGACCGAAAGAACGAGATCGCGGATACAAGCGGCTGAAATGAGCTTTCTCCGTAGGATTGCTGGACTCACCCTCAGAGATAGGGTGAGGAGCTCAGTCATCCGGGAGAGGCTCAGAGTAGAACCGCTGCTCCTCCACATTGAAAGGAGTCAGTTGAGGTGGTATGGGCATCTGATTAGGATGCCTCCTGGACGCCTCCCACTTGAGGTGTTTCAGGCACGTCCCACTGGGAGGAGACCCCGGGGCAGACCCACGACTCGGTGGAGAGACTATGTCTCCCAGCTGGTCTGGGAACGCCTTGGTATCCCCTCTGAAGAGCTGGAGCAGGTGGCTGGGGAGAGGGAAGTCTGGGCTTCTCTGCTTGAACTGCTGCCTCCGCAACCCGGACCTCCGGAAAAGCGGTAGAAGATGGATGGATGGATGGATGTTCAGATAACATAATGTCTTTTGAAGAGCTGAGGATCAAATTTAATCTTAATAGAACACATTTTTTTAAATATCTTCAGCTTAGGAACTTTATTCGATCAAATCAAAATAATGCTCTCACTCGACCTATTTATTCATCCTTGGAAAAAATTTTGACGAAAGATAGTAAGAGAAAGGGTATTATTTCAGAGTTTTATAACTCATTGACACTATCCTCAAGTGAAAACTCACAGAAAAGATTGAATTATTGGAAAGGACTTGCAAACTGAAATTTCAGAGGAACAATGGGAATTGGCTTGTACAGAAGCTCAAACCAAATCAATAAAAGTATGTCTTAAATTGATACATTTTAAATGGTTAATGCGGATGTATGTTACACCGGTGGAATTAAATAGATATAACAAAAACATACCAGATACGTGCACAAAATGCATGGAAAGTAAAGGAACCCTATTTCATTGTGTATGGGAATGTAGAAAAATTAGAATGTTTTGGGAAGAGGTGAGGGTAACAATTGGAAAAATAACTTCAAAACAAATCATATTGAATTCTAAATTGTTTTTGTTGGGTCTGTATCCAGAAAAACATAACTTTAATAAGAGTGAAAGAGCATTCATAGACCTCAGTTTGCTTAATGCCAAAAAATGTATTGCACTACTGTGGAAAAACTCATAGACCAGATGTGACTCAGTGGTTAAGACAGATGTTAACAAACCTTCCACTAGAAAGAATAGCATACATATTGAAATCAAAGGAAATTGTGTTTGAGAATATATGGAGACCTTTCATTGATTAAAGAATTTAAACATAACTTTTGAAGAGGAAGGTGAATGATGTGTGTGGACCTTGTAAATTCCAAACTGGTGAATGTATAATATACTGTATATACTTATGTAATGGATTGCCTAGACTAAACAGAGGAGCATTGTTGAAGACCTGCCTTAGTTAGTGGTTGTTGGTGTTTTTAGTATATTTTTTTATTACTTTAGTGTTAGTGTTTGATTGTTTGTGTTATGTTTGTAAAAAAAAAAAAAAACAAAAAAAAGGTTCAATAAAAATATTGTGGAAAAAAAAATGGAAATGTCTGGAAGATAACGTTCTAGATTTGGAATCCCGCTCGTGACGGAATAATTTGAGGCTGGTGGGTCTCCCGGAGGGAGCAGAGGGACGGGACCCATGTCCCTTTTTGGAAAAGTGGATTCCAGAAGCGCTGAACAACGCGGACCTGCAGTCATCGGTCGTTTTAGAGAGAGCTCACCGAATCGGCCCACCGAGAGATAATAAGACACCACCGAGGATGCTGATTATGAAGTTCCTCAACTTCAGGGACAAGATGACAGTCACCAATGTGGTGCCAGCTAAAGGGGAAATTAAATACCAGGATCAACAGGTGCGGTTCTACCCAGATTTGGCCACAGGAATTCAACAATTAAGTAGGCAGTTCGACCCCGCCCGCAAAGAGCTGCACAACCTAGGGATTCGTCACGGAGTGATTCATCCGGCAAGACTGCTGGTCACATATAAGGGCAGAACCCATATCTTCAAGACCCCTCAAGAGGCGCAGGAGCTCATTAAGCAGATCCAAAAGGAGACTGGTGGGAGCTAAGCATGAACATGATAAAAGTAGAACATTTAGGCATTTGTACAGGCATCTGATTGATCTGAAACATAACATGTCTACAAAATACAGACTGTATTGTTAAAAAAAAAAAAAGCTATGATGTACAAAGTTGCTATAAAACTTTGAAGTTATGTTGAAAAAACGACAGAAGAGAGTTAATGCCATTAAAAATAGTAGTAGAGTCAGGGTGATTGAGAGGAGACAGAGAGAGTGGTTTGACTGATCCTCGCAGGTGTGGAACAGTCATTAGCTATAACGGGAGACAGAATTTTTTTGATTTTGGGGGGGAATACCACGAATGTGGGGAAAGGGAATTTGTTTTTGTGTAGTGTGTAGGATGAATGTTCAACCATCCATGTTTTTGCTTCTCTGTATGAGCATGTTCATATTGCAAGGTAATCTCAAACTCCTTATTGATCATAGATCAAAGCGTTAATCTTAATTTAACTTCATGGAATTGCAGAGGTCTACAAAATCTAAAAAAACTTAAACAAGTTATGAATAAAATAAAAGACATAGATTCAAAAATTGTATTTTTACAAGAAACTCATCTAATAGAGGAGGATGTAAAAAGAATTAGGAGAAGATGGCAAGGAAATATGTTCACCTCATCATTTTCATCCCGAGCTAGGGGAGTTATGATTCTCATACACAAAACAGTCCCATTTCAAGTGAAAAATGTAACTGGAGACAAATTTCGAAGATATCTAATCATCCAAGGATCTTTGTTATTAGAAAATATAAATCTGGTGAACTTATATGGCCCCAATACTGAAGATCAAAACTTCTTTGTTAATTTATTCCTTACTTTATCATCACTTACAGGGCAACATATAATAGCAGGGGATTTTGAATCCCAGTATAGATAGGTCAACAGGACTGGACTGTACGCACAACGGATGCAGGATGACCATTAATCATTTTATGAAAGAATTGAGTGCTAGATATATGGAGAGAAATGAAACCACAAGTCAAAGCCTATTCTTGTTATTCTAATACCTATAAGACATTCTCACGTATTGACTACTTTTTGATCTCTACAGAATTAAGGTCCAAGATTCAAAACTGTTTCTATGATAACATTGTGATCTCTGATCATGCACCCTGCTGTCTAATATATGTAGATAAGAAATTGACAAAGGATCCAGGAAGGTGGCATTTTCAGCATAAATGGCTTCAGGATGAGGAATTTAAGTACAGAGAAAAACAGATGAGTTCTTTGATATTAATACTACACAAACAACGGCATGTATATGGTGGGAGGCTTTCAAAGCTTTTATTAGGGGGCATATTATTAGTTATACAGGTTCAAAATCTAAGAAGACTCGAGAGGAGAGAGTCCAATTGGAACGTAAAATAAAAATTCTTCAAGAAAAGGTGTATGCAGGAAGTAACCCACAGCTAGAGAACAAATTACTGATTCTGAGAGCTGAATGACAAAAAATCAGCGAATAGAGCTGCCTCAAGTCTTCTAAGATTGAAGCAAACTTTTTATGAACAAGGTGAAAAATCAGAAAAATTATTGGCATTGCAGATTAAACAATTTGAATTTAAAACACCAATTACCAGTATTATAAGTAATGGACAGGTAGTTATAGATCCTTTAGAAATTAATAGTGCCTTTAGAGATTATTATGAAAAACTATATGATACAAAAAATGAAACTGACTTAACAAAACTAGATGGGTTTTTGGGTGGATTATCTATACTGTGTATTCCAAATGAAAACAGGGAGATACTGGAGTCTAAAATTAGTCAAGAAGAAGTTGGGCTAGCCATTGATAATATGAAATCAGGAAAAAGGGCAGGACCAGATGGTCTTCCAGTTGACCTCTATAAAAAATTTAAAGAATAAATTAATAAAACCACTTTTGGAAATGGTTTTAGAAGCATATCAAAATGGTAATTTACCACTATACATGAACAATGCCTTAATTATACTGTTGCCAAAACCAGGTAAACCCCCTAATAAATGTGAAAACATGAGACCAATAAGCCTATTAAATGCTGATCTTAAGATAATCTGTAAAATTTTAGCAAGACGACTACAAGAAATATTAACAAATATTATTAACAGAGATCAGAATGGCTTTATAATGGGAAGACAAGGCTTCCATAATGTAAGAAGACTAATATTATTTATTCCAATAAAGAAGCACTGGATACAGCTCTCCTATCATTGGACGCCGAAAAGGCCTTTGATAGGGTCGAATGGCCCTATCTTTTTGAAGTCCTACAAAGGTTTGGGCTTGGAAATAATTTCATAAAATGGGTCCAGATAATATACAATAATACTACAGCAGAAATCCTAACAAACAGCAATATCTCAAAATCAATAAAAATCAATAGAGGATGTCGACAAGGCTGTCCACTTTCACCCTTATTGTTTACTATGGCAATTGAACCTTTAGCGATGGCAGTATGTTTACATCTACAAATATATGGAATTAAAGTAGGACCAACAGAACATAAAATCTCCCTGTGTATGCCGATGACATAATTTTGTTTATGTCGAATTTTAAAAAATCAATTCTGACCTTGTTAAATTTAATAAAGAACTTTGGGGAAATATCAGGATATAAAATAAATAAAACTAAATCTTCAATATTAATGCTAAATGAGACCCAGAGAAATCACCCAGCTCCTGAGGTACATCAATTCAATGTTGTAAATCAGTTTAAATATTTAGGAATTCAAATTTTGCCTAAGCTAGAATCAGTCGCCAGTGCCAACTATGAAGCCTTAATGACAGATATTAATGAGTTACTTCAAAGATGGATGTCACTACCAATGTCGATGATCGGGAGAATTAATATACTTAAAAGTAATATCTTACCAAAAATACTTTATTTCAATATATTCCATTACCACCACCTTCAGATCTATTCTCAAGAATTAAAAAAAAGTTAGTGGAATTTATAGGCAACAATCGGAAGGCTAGATTACGTTTGTCCTTACTATATTTACCATTTGATCGTGGAGGTCTGAAATGTCCAAACTTTATGTTGTATTACTGGTCAGCACAACTGAGGTCTATGACATATTATTTTTCATCAAATGATCCTCCTCACTGGACTGAAATGGAATCATACAACTTACCATTACCTCTTCCCTTATTCATATACCCAGACTCGGCTAAAAAATTACAGAAACAAGTTAAAAATCCAATTGTAAAGCACATGATCAAAATATGGTGTGAAACCAAAAAATATTTAAAAGAACCACACTTACTGTCACAATTTAGCCCAATATGTGGTAATCAATATTTTACACAGAGCGGATGCTGTATTTAAAGTATGGAATTTAAAAAGGATTCAAAAGATTCAAGACTTATAAGATAGGCCTTTATTAGTCCCACAATGGGGAAATTCCAGGATTGCAACAGCACAGGGATAGCAACACTCAGCGCAACAATCAGAAGGCAAGAAAAAACAAGAACAGCTAGTATACATATGTACATATTACTACAAATATATATATATATATATATATATAAATAATAGACAGACACACAGTGCGGAGCATTGTGGTTGGTGAATGTGCAGCAGAAAGTCTAAGCTCTCTCCGCGGATGCGGCGGGCCAGCTCGTTGTCTTTGGGCATGATGGTGGTGACCCTCTTGGTGTGGATGGCGCACTGGTTGGTGTTCACGAAGAGACCCACCAGGTAGGCCTCGCTGGCCTCCTGCAGAGCCATGACGGCGAAGCTCTGGAAGCACAGGTCGGTCTTGAAGTCCTGAGCGATCTCCCTCACCAGGCGCTGGAAGGGCAGCTTACGGATGAGCAGCTCCGTGGGTTTCTGGTAGCGACGGATCTCTCTCAGAGCCATGGTACCGGGCCTGTAACGGTGAGGCTTCTTCACTCAGCCGGTGGCCGGAGCGCTTTTTCCGAGCAGCCTTGGTGGCTAGCTGCTTCCTGGGGGGGCTTTTTCCTCCAGTAGATTTACGGGCGGTCTGCTTGGTTCTTGCCATCGCTCTTTATTATTCTGTCTTATATTTCTTGCACGCCGCCTAAACTCCAGCCCGGCACCCGCTTCGTTTTCGCTACAGTTCCTCGGTATGTCGAGTTTCTCCGTTAGCACCGGGTGGCGGTTGAGTGCTAGCTGCTATCTAGCTCTTCCCTGCTGTATCGTCTCCTGCTGTAAACAGTGGCTCCGTCCACCGACTCGGGAGACCTTTGGGACGATCTGTGTGTCCGTGATATATATATATATATATATATATATATATATATATAGAGTGAAAGGTGTAGAAAGAAGAAGGAAGATTAAAAAAAAGGCAGTTGCAAAAGGCAGCCAACTCGTGTGGCGCCGCCGGTCCGGCGGAACCAGAACCAGAAAAAAAATTAAGAAATTAAGAAAATTATATTTGTCACGTTCAGATAACATAATGTCTTTTGAAGAACTGAGGATTAAATTCAATCTTAATAGAACACATTTTTTTAAATATCTTCAGCTTAGAAATTTTATTCCATCAAATCAAAATAATGCTTTCACCCGACCTACTTATTCATCCTTGGAAAAAATTTTGACGAAAGATAGTAAGAGAAAGGGTATTATTTCAGAGTTTTATAACTCACTGACACTATTCTCAAGTGAAAACTCACAGAAAAGACTGAATTATTGGAAAAAAGACCTGCAAATTGAAATTTCAGAGGAACAATGGGAAATGGCTTGTGCAGAAGCTCAAACCAAATCAATAAATGTACGTCTTAAAACTGATACATTTTAAATGGTTAATGCGGATGTATGTTACACCAGTGGAGTTAAATACATATAACAAAAACATACCAGATACATGCACAAAATGTATGTAAAGTAAAGGAACCCTATTTCACTGTTTATGGGAATGTAAAAAAATCAGAATGTTTTGGGAAGAGGTGAGGGTAACAATTGAAAAAATAATTTCAAAACAATTCACACTGAACCCTAAACTGTTTTTGTTGGGTCTGGATCCAGAAAAACATAACTTTAGTAAGAGTGAAAGAGCATTCATAGACCTCGGTTTGCTTAATGCCAAAAAATGTATTGCACTATTGTGGAAAAAGACTCATAGACCAGATGTGACTCAGTGGTTAAGACAGATGTTAACAAACCTTCCACTAGAAAGAATAACATACATACTGAAATCAAAGGAAAAAGTGTTTGAGAATATATGGAGACCTTTCATTGATTATGTAAAGAAATTAAACATAACTTCTGAAGAAGAAGGTGAATGATATGTGTGGACCTTGAAAATTCCAAATTGGTGAATGTATAATATGTATTCTTATGTAATATCGTCACTGGGATCGTCACTTCCTGTTTTGCTGTCTGCCTGTGTGGTTTGCTCTCCAGCCACTAGCTAGTCACTAGCTATGGCTACTAGCTCTCTTTCCTCTCCTCCTCTGGTGTGCTCTCTCTGTCAGATGTTTAGCTACACCTCTGCCTCTTTTAGTGATAACGGTAAATGTAATAAATGTTGTCTTTTTGAGGTGCTCGAGGCGAGGTTGTCTGATTTGGAATTCCGGCTCCGCTGCATTGAAACACCGTCTGCGCCAGTTAATCTCGACGGACGCCCCTTAGCTGCAGCGGAGCTAGCTAGCTTAGGCCCCCCTGTCAGCGGTTCCCCGGCTCTCCTCAGCAGCGAGGAGACTGGGTGGGTGACGGTGAGAAGGAAGCCTCGTTGCAAAGCCCCGGTACACCACCAACCTGTTCACGTTTCTAATCGTTTTTCCCCGCTCAGCGACACACCCGCTGAGGAAAAAACTCTGATCATTGGCGACTCTGTAGTCAGAAACGTGAACCTAGAGACTCCAGCAGCCATAGTCAAATGCATTCCTGGGGCCAGAGCAGGCGACATCGAGTCAAATTTGAAAATGCTGGCTAAAAGTAACTGTAAATATTCCACAATTGTTATTCACGCCGGCATTAATGACATCCGTCTCCGGCAGTCGGAAGTTATTTTATTTATTTAGCGAATGCAAAGTCCTTAAGCCAAGCAGTTGCCTCCTGGTTTGCTGTATGGAGGGTGTGTAATCCTCCTTCCAGTCTTTGGAGCGGGCAAACCTCTATGATGTGTTCCATTGTTTGCTCCTCTCCACATGCGCACAGTGGGCTAGGGCTACTGCCCCATCTGTGAAGGCTGGCCAAGCAGGGGCCATGTCCAGTCCTGAAGCGATTGAGTGTAGACCACTGTCTCCTTGGGAGGTTGGTGCCCGGGACCTGTTGGTTGGGGTTTATCACCAGCTGTTTGTTTGGGACCTCCTTGGTCTCCCATTCCTCTTGCCAAGCTGTCTGGATGGTAAAGTCAGCTGGGGGAGGGTTTTTCCAAATCGGCCGTCTGGATGAAAGTCGGGCAGTGGGTGGGGTGTAGATATCTGCATGGATTGGCAAGTGAGGAAAATCTTTAACTTTTTGGAGCATCCTTTGAGTTAATGCTGCTTGCCGGATGTGTGGAGGGGCTATGTTTGACAGTACAGAGAGCCAGGGGAGTGTTGTTGAGCGGATTGTTCCAGTTATAGTTCTCATGGTTGAGTTGAGCTGGGTGTCTACATGGTGTGTGTAAGATGACCTGGACCAGACAGGGGCACAATATTCTGCTACAGAGTATGAAAGGGCCAGTGCTGAGGTGCGCAGGGTGGAGACTGCCGCCCCCCATTTTGCACCAGCGAGCTTGCAGAGCAGGTTGTTTCGTACCTTCACCTTAGCAGCCATCCCCTTTAGATGTTCCTTGAAGGATAAGGTCCTATCAAGGGTCACTCCAAGATAAGTTGGATTTGGGGCATGCTTAAGCTTGAGTCCGCTCAGGTGGATGTTTAGTTCTCTGGCAGCTTTTGCATTGTGGAGATGGAATACACTGGAGACGGTTTTTGCTGGGCTTGGTTTTAGGCGCCAGATTTTGCAGAACTGGTCCAGTTTGGCAAGATCTTCCGTGAGCACCCGTTCCAGTGGTTCAAAGTCTGGTGCTTGGAATGCCAAACAGATGTCGTCTGCATAGATGAATTTGCGGGATTTTGTAATAGGCAGGTCGTTTATGTAGAGGTTGAACAGAGTTGGAGCTAGAACTGAGCCTTGTGGGAGTCCGTTTTTCTGCATTCTCCATGCACTTGTGTTCTGACTGAGGTGGACTCTGAACCTTCGGTTGGTCAGCAGGGTTTTTATAATTGCTGTTGCCCAAGCAGGGATCGCCTTTATAAGTTTCAGGAGGAGGCCTTTGTGCCAGACCGTATCATAGGCGGCTGTAAGATCGAGAAACACAGCCCCTGTCTTCAGTCTGCTCTCGAAGCCATTTTCGATGAAGGTGGTTAGAGCCAGTACTTGTTCTCCTGTACTGCGGTCCTTGCGGAAACCTGCTTGATCCACACTTAGAATATCCTCTATTTCTGGGGAAATGCGTTGCAGTATTAGGCGCTCCATGATTTTGTAAGGAACGCTGAGTAGGGAGATTGGGCGGTAGCTTGCTGGTAGTTTGTGGTCTTTGCCAGGTTTTGGGATGGCAATGACCTTTGCTGTCCGCCATTTCTTTGGGATCGAGTTTGTTTGTGTGATCCTTGTATAGAATTGTGTCAACCAAGTTAGGGCTCGGGGGCCAAGATTTTTCATGAATTCTGGGAAGATGTTATCGTATCCTGCTGCCTTTCCACATTTCAGGCCCTGTAGGACTTTCTCCAGTTCAGCAGCCTCGAAGGGTTCAGGGTTCGTTTCCTCTACAGGCATTTTTTGGTGTTTTTTTAGCTCAGTTGTAACTGCTCTTCTGGTGTCTTTGTCTTGGGGTGCTTTGGCGATAGTCAGTAGGTGGGATGCAACTTGGTTGGGTGTGACGGATGCTCGGCTTTGGCTAGGGGGCTTCTGTGCAGCTCCTAGGCGACGGATGAGGCTCCAACATTTCCTGCTAGAGTGGGTAAAGCTCCGGTCAGCAACTGTCTCCTCCCATTTCTTTCGCCGGGCTGTATTTAGCGATTCAATGAGATGGTCTGCTATCTCTGGGTCCCCTGATGTTTGATAGGATTGTAGGAGGGCAGCACTTTCTCCGTCCAAACATGGGACATAGAGGGGTCGGTAGCCTCGTGGGATTGCAGTATGGGCAGCCTTGAAGATTGCGCTGCAGAAGCGGTTGTATGCTTCATCTACAGTGATGGTGTGGAGTGGGATGGTAACAACGCTCCGGTCCAGAGTTTCACTGAATTTCTTCCAGTTGGCTTTGCGGAAGTTCCAGCGCATCTTCCTTGGGCTGTATATGACGGAAGTCACGAAACTTAATAGAGAATCGGTATGTGACTTTGCAAAAACGATGTCTGCCACTGTAGTATTCTCTGGGCCCCTCCCCAATCTGACCAGTGATGACATGTTTAGCCGCTCGTCATCCTTGAACCGCTGGCTGTCTGTGTGGTGTCCTAAAAATGACGTGGGCTACATTGACAATTGGAGCTCTTTTGGGGGAAAACCTGGTCTTATGAGACGAGACAGCATTCATCCCACTTTGGATGGTGCTTCTCATATCTAACAATCTGGCATCTTTTTTATCCAAATTTCTAAAACCGTGACTACTCAGAGTTGGGACCAGGAAGCAGAGTTGCAGTCTTACACGCCACCCCTCAGCTTAGCCCCTGACTTCCCCATCAGAGAATCGTTGTCTGCTCCCTCCAAAGTAAATAAAAATATAATGCATAAGCATCCCAAAGTGATAAAGCAAAATATTGGTAAAACTCAAATTAAACATAAAGCCTCTAAATTGAATGAATTGGCCTCTGTTCCTCCTCATAATTTAAAAATTAAATGTGGTTTATTAAATATTAGGTCTCTAACTCCCAAGTCTCTGTTAGTCCATGATCTGTTAATTGATCATCAGATTGATTTAATTTCCCTTACAGAGACTTTGTTAGGGCAAGAGGATTATGTTGGTTTAAATGAATCAACTCCCTCTGGTTATTTAAACTGTCAAAATCCCAGAAATTCTGGTCGTGGAGGAGGAGTAGCAACAATTTACCATTCCAAATTACTAGTTAATGTAAAGCAAAAAAACATGTTATAATTCCTTTGAGGGCCTGGTCCTCAGTATTGGGCACTTTAGCAATTTTAGGTTAAACCCAATTTTATTTGCCATAGTTTATCGTCCCCCCATCAACCTACTCAGAATTTTTATCCGAATTTGCTGATTTCTTAGCTGATTTAGTGCTGAAATCTGATAGAATAATTACAGTAGGGGACTTTAATATACATGTGGATGTAGATAGTGACTGCCTTAATGTGGCATTTAATTCAATATTAGACTCGATTGGGTTTTCTCAGAAAGTAGGAAATTCTACTCATTACCTCCACCATACATTGGACCTTGTTCTGACATATGGCATAGAAATAGAAAATCTTGTAGTGTCTCCTCATAACTCTGTACTGTCAGACCATTGTCTGTTAACCTTTGATTTTACTATTTCTATTTGGCTCCTAAAGAAAAATATTATCACAGTAGATGCCTCTCAGATGATGCTGTTTCCAAATTTATGCAGATTGTTTCCTCTATGCCATGTGTCAACACAACGGAAATAAGCTATAGACAGCTTGCTCCTTCTGTAATTGATAACATGGTGGATAGTGTTTCAGCTTCTCTGCATCAGGCTCTAGACTTGGTGGCCCCCTTAAAAAAGGAAAAAGTCTAATCAGAGATTTTTAACTCCTTGGTTCAACACAGAAACTCGTAGCTTAAAACAGAAGACTCGTCAATTAGAAAGAAAATGGCGCTCTACTAATTTAGATGAAATCTATTTAGCTTGGAGAAATCATCTTTTAATTTATAAAAAATCTCTTAGAAAAGCTAGAACGAGTTATTACTCTGCATTAATAGAAGAGAACAAGAATAATCCCAGGTTTCTTTTCAGTACTGTAGCCAGGTTGACAAAGAGTCAATTCAATTCAACTTTATTTATATAGCGCCATTTCACAACAACAGTCATCTCATAGCACTATCAACTGTAGGGGGGACCCCCACAGTTGCAGAAAGACCCCAGCAATCAGGCGATCCCCTGTGAGCAAGCACTTGGCGACGGTGGAGAGGAAAAACTCCCTTTTAACAGGAAGAAACCTCCAGCAGAACCAGGCTCAGGGAGGGGCAGTCATCTGCTGTGACTGGCTGGGGGGTGAGGGGATAGAGAAGAAGAAAAGAACAGACATGTAGAGGGCAAACAGCACGATGGGGACTCAATCTATGGGAGAGAACAAACAAATGTTAATGACCAGCAAAAAAAAAAAAAAAAAAAAAAATATTTCATAGAGAGTGAGGAAAGGAGTGAGGCCCAGTTCATTACTGGAGGTCCCCCGGCTGACTAAACCTATTAGCAGCATAACTAAGGGAGGGTTCAGAAACACATGATCCCTCCCTAATTGTAGGCTATATCAAAAAGGTAGGTTTTAGCCCTATTCTTAAAAACAGAGATCGAGTCTGACTCCCGAATCCAGATTGGCAGCTGATTCCACAGGAGAGGAGCTTGATAACTGAAGGCTCTGCCTCCCATTGTACTTTTGGAGATTCTAGGTATTACAAGTAATCCTTCATTTTGGGAGCGTAGTGCTCTGTTAGGATGATACGGTAGTATCAGATCTTTTAAATAAAAAGGAGCCTGATTGTTTAAAGCTTTGTAAGTAAGAAGAAGGATTTTAAACTTAATTCTAAACTCTATGGGAAGCCAATGAAGAGAGGCCAGAACCGGAGAGATATGATCTCTCTTTCTAGTACCTGTTAAAATTCTTGCTGCAGCATTTTGGATCAGCTGAAGACTTTTTAAAGATGTTTTAGGACAGCCTGATAATAAAGAATTACAATAATCTAATCTCGAGCTAACAAAAGCATGGATCAGCTTCTCAGCATCACTCTGAGACAAGATGCTCCTAATCTTGACAATATTACGCAAATGATAGAAGGCAGTCTTAGAAACAAATTTAATATGTGAATTGAAGGACAAATCCTGATCAAAAATAACTCCAAGGTTCCTCACAGAGCTATTAAGAGAAAGAGTAACTGCATCCAAACTGAAAGTTTGATTTGGAAAGGAATTTCTAAGGTTTTTTGGACCAACAAGAATGACTTCAGTCTTATCTGAATTTAATAGCAGGAAATTACAAGTCATCCAAGCTTTAATTTCCTTAAGACAGGCTTCTAACTTGGCTAATTGATTAGTATCATCTGGCTTCATTGAGAGGTATAACTGTGTGTCATCTGCATAACAATGAAAATGAAATTTATTATTGAAAAAAGTTCATAAAGTCCTGACTAGTAAGCTCTAAGGGGATGCTAGATTGACAGTCCTGACTCTTTGTCAACCTGGCTACAGTACTGAAAAGAAACCTGGGATTATTCTTGTTCTCTTCTATTAATGCAGAGTAATAACTCGTTCTAGCTTTTCTAAGAGATTTTTTATAAATAAAAGATGATTTCTCGGACTTCCGGTTATGGCTGCCACGTAGGACGGACGTGTCTCGCTCTGCTCTGCTCCTGGAAAAAAAAAATCGGCAAATAACTCTCTCATTTGGGACAGAACGTATCCCAGCATTTGGGCGAGGATATGTCGGCGAAGCCTAAGGCTGGAAAACCAGGAAAAGGAAAAAGCGAGCCGCCGAAACCAGTCCAAATTAACGGACTTTCAGGTCTGTGACGCAGCAAACAAAACTCCATATATGGCGGAGGAGGCTGGCAACGCTGCGATTTCTGCGGGGAATGGCGCAGATGCGCTGATGGCAGCCATGAGTTCAATGAGAGCGGACTTTTCCTCTAGATTTGATGGGATTATGACAGCGTTGGAAGGAATAAGAAAGGAATTGGGTGACTGTGTAGAACGAACGGCGCAGATGGAGCTCCGTCTCGCTAGTGCTGAAGATGACGTCACCCGTCTTCAATTAAAGGTGCGCACTTTGGAAAAAAAAAATAAATCTCTGGAAGATAATATTTTGGATTTGGAATCTCGGTCGAGACAGAATAATTTGAGGCTGGTGGGTCTTCCAGAGGAATCAGAAGGTCGGGACGTATGTTCCTTTCTGGAAAAGTGGATTCCGGAGGTGCTGGGCAGCGAGGAGTTGCAATCAGCAGTGGTTCTGGAAAAAGCACATCGTATGTTGGCCCACGGAGAGATAAGGGACCGCCGAGACCTTAATTATGAAGTTTCTTAGCAACAGAGACAGGATGAAGATCTTCAACGCTGCACGTGCTAAAGGAGAGATTAAACACCAGGACCAGCAGGTGCGGTTCTACCCAGATTTGGCCACAGGAATCCAACAATTGAGGAAGCAGTTTGATCCCGTACGTAAGGAGCTGCGCAACCTTGGGATTCGTCATGGTGTAATCTATCCTGCGAGACTGCTGACCACGTATGAGGGCAGAACCCACATCTTCAAGACCCCAGAGGAGGCGCAGGAGTTCATCAAGAAGATCAAAGAAGAAGAAGAGACTGGTGGGAGCTAAGCATGAACAAAATATAAGGTAGAATAATTAAGCATTTGCACAGGCATCTGACTGACTTGAAGTAAATAGTAAGTTTACAAAATATAGATTGTATTATATATTAAAAAACAAAACAAAAACAAAACAAACAAAAAAAAAACTATGATGTACAAAGTTGTTAAAAATTTTGGAGTTAAGTTGGAAAACTACAGAGGAGAGTTAATGTTATGTCATTAAAAGCAGTAGAGTTAGGGTGATTGGGAGGATGAAGAAGGAGTGGCTTAGGCTGTTCCCCGTGGGTGTGGAACGGTCGATGGCTATATCGGGAGACAGAATTTTTCTTTTGATTTTGGGGGGTTTGCCACAAGTGTGGGAAGGGGAAATTTGTTTGTGTGTAGTTTGTAGGATGAATGTTCAACCACTCATGTTTTTGCTTCTCTGTATGAGCATGTTTACACTGCAAGGTAATCCCAAACTCTCTATTGATCATGGACCAAAGTGTTAATCTTAATTTAACTTCATGGAATTGCAGAGGTCTACAAAATTTAAAAAAACTTAAACAAGTTATGAATAAAATAAAGGACATGGGTTCAAGAATTGTGTTTTTACAAGAAACTCATCTGATAGAGGAGGATGTTAAAAGAATTAGGAGTAGATGGCAGGGAAGTGTATTCACCTCTTCATTTTCATCCCGAGCCAGGGGAGTTATGACTCTCATACATAAATCAGTTCCTTTTCAAGTGAAAAATGTAATTGGAGACAAATTTGGAAGATATGTAATCATTCAAGGTTCTTTGCTATTAGAAAATATAAATCTTGTGAACTTATATGGTCCCAATATAGATGATCAGAAGTTCTTTGCTAATTTATTTCTCATCTTATCATCACTTACAGGGCAACATATAATAGCAGGGGATTTTAATTGTACATTGAATCCAGGTGTGGATAGATCAACAGGACTGGATTGTACGCACATTGGATGTAGGATGACTATTAATCATTTTATGAAAGAATTGAGATTGTTAGATATATGGAGAGAAATGAAACCACAAGTTAAAGCCTATTCTTGTTATTCCAGTACCTACAAGACATTCTCACGTATTGATTATTTTTTGATTTCCACAGAATTAAGGTCCAAGATTCAAAACTGCTTTTATGATAACATCGTGATCTCTGATCATGCACCCTGTTGTCTAATATATGTAGATAAAAAATTGACAAAGGAATCAGGTAGATGGCAATTTCAGCATAAATGGCTTCAGGATGAGGAATTTGTCAAGTATATAGAAAAACAGATAGACGAGTTCTTTGACATCAATACTACACAAACATCAGCATGTGTAAAGTGGGAGGCTTTCAAAGCTTTTATTAGGGGACATATTATTAGTTATACAGGATCAAAATCTAAGAAGACTCGAGAGGAGAGAGCTAAATTGGAACATAAAATAAAAAATCTTCAGGAAAAAGTGTATGCAGGAAGTGACCCAAGGTTGGAGAATGAATTACTGATTTTGAGAGCTGAATACGACAAAAAAATCAGCGAATAGAGCTGCCTCGAGTCTTCTAAGATTGAAACAATCTTTTTATGAACAAGGTGAAAAATCAGGAAAATTATTAGCATGGCAGATTAAACAATTGGAAATTAAAACACCAATTACCAGTATTATAAGTAACGGACAGGTAGTTATAGATCCTTTAGAAATTAATAGAGCCTTTAGAGATTACTATGAAAAATTATATGATACCAAAAATGAACCTGATTTAACAAAACTAAATGGGTTTTTGAACGAACTATCTATACCGTGTATTCCAAATGAAAACAGGGAGATATTGGAGTCTAAAATTAGTCAAGAAGAAGTTGGGCTAGCCATTGATAATATGAAATCAGGAAAAAGTGCAGGACCAGATGGTCTTCCAGTTGACCTTTATAAAAAATTTAAGAATAAATTAATAAAACCTTTTTTGGAAATGGTTTTAGAAGCATTTCAAAATAATAATTTACCATCATACATAAATAATGCCTTAATTATACTGCTGCCAAAACCAGGTAAGCCCTCTAATAAATGTGAAAATATGAGACCAATAAGCCTATTAAACGCTGACCTTAAGATAATCTGTAAAATTTTAGCAAGACGAATACAAGAAATTTTACCAAATATTATTAATCGAGATCAGAATGGCTTTATAAAGGGTAGACAAGGCTTCCATAATGTAAGAAGACTATTTAATATTATTTATTTTAATAAAGAAGCACCGGATACAGCTCTCCTATCATTGGACGCCGAAAAGGCCTTTGATAGAGTTGAATGGCCCTTTCTTTTTGAAGTCCTACAAAGGTTTGGACTTGGAAATAATTTCATAAAATGGGTTCAAATAATATACAATAATGCTACAGCAGAAATCCTAACAAATAACAATATTTCAAAACCAATAAAAATCAATAGAGGATGTCGACAAGGCTGTCCACTTTCACCTTTACTGTTTACTATGGCAATTGAACCTTTAGCGATAGCGATACGTTTACATTCACAAATATATGGAATTAAAGTTGGACCAACAGAACATAAAATCTCCCTGTACGCCGATGATATAATTTTGTTTATGTCGAATCTAAAAAAATCAATTCCAACCTTGTTGAATTTAATAAAGAATTTTGGGGAAATATCAGGATATAAAATAAATAAAACTAAATCTTCAATATTAATGCTAAATGAGACCCAGAGAAATTACCCAGCCCCTGAGGTAAATCAATTCAATGTTGTAAATCAGTTTAAATATTTAGGAATCCAAATTATGCCTAAGCTAGAATCAGTCGCCAGTGTCAACTATGAAGCCTTAATGTCAGATATCAGTGAGTTAACTCAGAGATGGATGTCACTACCAATGTCGATGATCGGGAGAATCAATATACTTAAAAGTAATATTTTACCTAAAATACTTTATTTATTTCAATACATTCCCTTATCACCACCTTTAGATCTATTCTCAAGAATAAAAAAAAAGTTAGTGGAATTTATATGGAACAACAGGAGGGCTAGATTACGTTTGTCTTTATTATATTTACCATTTGATCGTGGAGGTCTGAAATGTCCAAATTTTATGTTGTATTATTGGTCGGCACAACTGAGGTCTATGACATATTATTTTTCATCAAATGATCTCCCTCACTGGACTGAAATGGAATCATACAATTTACCTTTACCTCTTCCCATATTCATATACTCAGATTCGGCAAAAAAATTACAAAAACAAGTTAAAAATCCATTTGTAAAGCATATGATCAAAATATGGTGTGAAGCTAAAAACTATTTAAAAGAACCACAGTTATTGTCACAATTTAGTCCAATATGGGGTAATCAATATTTTAAACCAGGGAGAGCGGACGCTGTATTTAAAGTATGGAATTTAAAAGGGATACAAAAGATTCAGGATTTATATTTGCCATGTGCAGACAACATAATGTCTTTTGAAGAGCTGAGGATCAAATTTAATCTCAATAGAACACATTTTTTTAAATATCTTCAACTTAGAAACTTTATTCGATCAAATCAAAATAAAGCTCTCACTCGACCTATTTATTCATCCTTGGAAAAAATGATGATGAAAGATAGTAAAAGAAAGGGTATTATTTCAGAGTTTTATAACTCATTGACACTATCTTCAAGTGAAAATTCACTGAAAAGATTAAACTACTGGAAAGAAGATCTGCAAATTGAAATTTCAGAGGAACAATGGGAATTGGCTTGTACAGAAGCTCAAACCAAATCAATAAATGCACGCCTTAAATTGATACATTTCAAATGGTTAATGCGGATGTATGTTACACCGGAGGAGTTAAATAGATATAACAAAAATATACCAGATACATGCACAAAATGCATGGAAAGTAAAGGAACCCTATTTCATTGTTTATGGGAATGTAGATTAATAAGAATGTTTTGGGAGGAGGTGAGGGTAACAATTGAAAAAATAATCTCAAAACAAATCATATTGAATCCTAAACTGTTTTTGTTGGGTCTGTACCCAGAAAAGCATAATTTCAATAAAAGTGAAAGAACATTCATAGACCTCAGTTTGCTTAATGCCAAAAAATGTATTGCACTATTATGGAAAAAGACTCATAGACCAGATGTGACTCAGTGGTTAAGACAGATGTTAACAAACCTTCCATTAGAAAGAATAACATATATACTGAAATCAAAGGAAATTGTGTTTGAGAATATATGGAGACCTTTTATTGATTATGTAAAAAATTTAAACATAACTCTTGAAGAAGAAGGTGAATGATGTGTGTGGACCTTGTAAATTCCAAACTGGTGAACATAATATGTATACTTATGTATTGGATTGTCTAGACTAAACAGAGGAGCATTGTTGAAGACTTGATTTTGTTGGTGGTTGTTGGTGTTTTTAGGGTTTTTTTTTTTTTTTGTAGTACTTTAATGTTAGTGTTTGATTGTTTGTATCATGTTTGTTAAAAAAAAAAGGGTCAATAAAGATATTGTGGAAAAAAAAAAGTGAAAGAACATTCATAGACCTCAGTTTGCTTAATGCCAAAAAATGTATTGCACTATTATGGAAAAAGACTCATAGACCAGATGTGACTCAGTGGTTAAGACAGATGTTAACAAACCTTCCATTAGAAAGAATAACATATATACTAAAATCAAAGGAAATTGTGTTTGAGAATATATGGAGACCTTTTATTGATTATGTAAAAAATTTAAACATAACTCTTGAAGAAGAAGGTGAATGATGTGTGTGGACCTTGTAAATTCCAAACTGGTGAACATAATATGTATACTTATGTATTGGATTGTCTAGACTAAACAGAGGAGCATTGTTGAAGATTTGATTTTGTTGGTGGTTGTTGGTGTTTTTAGTGCATTTTTTTTTTTTTTGTAGTACTTTAGTGTTAGTGTTTGATTGTTTGTATCATGTTTGTTAAAAAAAAAGGTTCAATAAAGATATTGTGGAAAAAAAAAAAAGATGATTTCTCCAAGCTAAATAGATTTCATCTAAATTAGTAGAGCGCCATTTTCTTTCTAATTGACGAGTCTTCTGTTTTAAGCTACGAGTTTCTGTGTTGAACCAAGGAGTTAAAAATCTCTGATTAGACTTTTTCTTTTTTAAGGGGGCCACCAAGTCTAGAGCCTGATGCAGAGAAGCTGAAACACTATCCACCATGTTATCAATTACAGAAGGAGCAAGCTGTCTATAGCTTATTTCCGTTGTGTTGACACATGGCATAGAGGAAACAATCTGCATAAATTTGGAAACAGCATCATCTGAGAGGCATCTACTGTGATAATATTTTTCTTTAGGAGCCAAATAGTCTGAAATAGTAAAATCAAAGGTTAACAGACAATGGTCTGACAGTACAGGGTTATGAGGAGACACTACAAGATTTTCTATTTCTATGCCATATGTCAGAACAAGGTCCAATGTATGGTGGAGGTAATGAGTAGAATTTCCTACCTTCTGAGAAAACCCAATCGAGTCTAATATTGAATTAAAAGCCACATTAAGGCAGTCACTATCTACATCCACATGTATATTAAAGTCCCCTACTATAATTATTCTATCAGATTTCAGCACTAAATCAGCTAAGAAATCAGCAAATTCGGATAAAAATTCTGAATAGGTTGATGGGGGACGATAAACTATGGCAAATAAAATTGGGTTTAACCTGAAATTGCTAAAGTGCCCAACACTGAGGACCAGGCCCTCAAAGGAATTATAACATGTTTTTTGCTTTACATTAACTAGTAATTTGGAATGGTAAATTGTTGCTACTCCTCCTCCACGACCAGAACTTCTGGGATTTTGACAGTTTAAATAACCAGAGGGAGTTGATTCATTTAAACCAACATAATCCTCTTGCCCTAACCAAGTCTCTGTAAGGGAAATTAAATCAATCTGATGATCAATTAACAGATCATGGACTAACAGAGACTTGGGAGTTAGAGACCTAATATTTAATAAACCACATTTAATTTTTAAATTATGAGGAGGAACAGAGGCCAAATCATTCAATTTAGAGGCTTTATGTTTAATTTGAGTTTTACCAATATTTTGCTTTATCACTTTGGGATGCTTATACATTATATTTTTATTCACTTTGGAGGGAGCAGACAACGATTCTCTGATGGGGAAGACAGGGGCTAAGTTGAGGGGTGGCGGATGAAGAGGAGCTGCAGAGAGGCGTGTAAGACTGCGACTCTGCTTCCTGGTCCCAACTCTGAGTAGTCATGGTTTTGGAAATTTGGATAAAAAAGATGCCAGATTGTTAGATAAATGAGAAGCACCATCCAAAGTGGGATGAATGCTGTCTCGTCTCATAAGACCAGGTTTTCCCCAAAATGAGCTCCAATTGTCAATGTAGCCCACGTCGTTTTTAGGACACCACACAGACAGCCAGCGGTTCAAGGATGACGAGCGACTAAACATGTCATCACTGGTCAGATTGGGGAGGGGCCCAGAGAATACTACTAGGACTCTGTCAGTCCTAGCATTCCCTTAGAGCTTACTAGTCAGGACTTTATGAACTTTTTCAATAATAAAATTTCATCCATCAGAGATAAAATCAATCAGATTCTTCCCACAGTTAACTTAAATACTGTAACTACTACAACTCCTTCTATTGATGTCTGTCTTGATGAGTTTACTCCAATCGACCTTTGTGAGTTAGACAAAATAGTTTCCTCATCCAAACCTTCAACTTGTCTTTTAGACCCTATTCCTACCAGGTTATTTAAAGAAGTCTTCCCACTTATTGGTAGCCTTATTCTTCATATAATCAATTCTTCATTAACTTTAGGCCATGTACCGCAGGCTTTTAAAACGGCTGTAATTAAACCCTTACTCAAAAAGCCAACGCTAGATCCAGGAGCTTTAGCTAACTATAGACCAATCTCTAATCTCCCTTTCATTTCAAAAATCTTAGAAAGAGTTGTTGCTACACAATTATTTGACCACCTACAGGGAAATGGTTTACTTGAAGAGTTTCAGTCTGGGTTTAGAATCCATCATAGTACTGAAACAGCCTTAGCGAAGGTCACTAACGACTTCCTCATTGCATCTGATAATGGACTAGTTTCTGTACTTGTCCTTTTAGACCTTAGTGCAGCTTTTGATACTATCGATCATAATATTCTACTTGATAGATTAGAACACTATGTTGGACTTAATGGAACTTCGTTGCAGTGGTATACATCTTATTTATCTGATAGGTTCCAGTTTGTTTATGTAAAAATGAGTTTTCTTTCAACTCAAAGTTCAGTCATGGAGTTCCACAGGGATCTGTGCTAGGCCCTACTCTTTTTAGTTTATATATGCTTCCGTTAGGCAACATTATTAGAAAGCATTGTACAGTGGTACCTCTACTTACGAATTTAATTCGTTCCAGAAGAATTCTCGTAACGTGAAAAATTCGTAAGTAGAGGCGCGTTTTACATGTAAATGCCGTAATCCGTTCCAAGCCCCCAAAATTCGGGCATAAATTTTTTATAAATCATAAAAACGCATCAAAACATGTAACAAATACATGTTACAATTAGATTACTGCACAGTAAACATAAAATGAGTTTAAAATGAGAGAAAGAATAATAAAAGAGAATAATAAAAGAGAAAGAATAATAAAAATTATGTTCATTTACCCTTTAACTGCTATCGTCATCGACGTCGTCACCTTTTGCCTTCTTTGGTTCATGTTCTGATCCAAGGACGTTTGCTTTTGTCGGCTTGTAAGTGCGTTCGGCTTCGTTTTGTTTTAATACCGTGCTGATCGTTGATGTATTACGGCCATATTCTTTGGCGAGATCAACCAAACGCATCCCCTTTTCATACCTTTCGATTATCTCCTTTCTTTGTTTTTATGGACAAAAAAACTCTTCTTTTCTCCTTTTCCACTTATCTCCGTCACTTTCTTGGGGCCCATAGCGAATAAATGTTAATTCTGTACTGTACACACACGTAAAACTTTCACCTTGTTCTTAATAAAGTTTTGGAGAAAAAAAAAAACTTCGTGGCCAATGGGATACCAGGAAGTTGCTAGGTGATAGCCAATGGCAGAGCAGCTACAGGTATGTTTACGTTCGGTAAACTACGGAAGCTGCGAGGAGCGCGTACTTTTTTGCCTTTCGTATCCTGAAATTTCGTTCGTAACTAGAGGCAATATTTTCCCGTTGAGGCGTCTCGTAACCTGAAAATTCCGTATGTAGAGACATTCGTAAGTAGAGGTACCACTGTATACATTTTCATTGTTATGCTGATGACACACAATTATACCTGTCAATGAAGCCAGATGATAGTAATCAATTAGCCAAGTTAGAAGCCTGTCTTAAGGAAATCAAAGCTTGGATGACTTGTAATTTCTTGCTATTAAATTCAGATAAGACTGAAGTCATTCTTGTTGGTCCAAAAAACCTTAGAAATTCCTTTCCAAATCAAACTTTCAGTTTGGATGCGGTTACTCTCTCTTAATAGCTCTGTGAGGAACCTTGGAGTTATTTTTGATCAGGATTTGTCCTTCAATTCACATATTAAATTTGTTTCTAAGACTGCCTTCTATCATTTGCGTAATATTGCCAAGATTAGGAGCATCTTGTCTCAGAGTGATGCTGAGAAACTGATCCACGCTTTTGTTAGCTCGAGATTAGATTATTGTAATTCTTTATTATCAGGCTGTCCTAAATCATCTTTAAAAAGTCTTCAGCTGATCCAAAATGCTGCAGCAAGAGTTTTAACAGGTACTAGAAAGAGAGATCATATCTCTCCGGTTCTGGCCTCCCTTCATTGGCTTCCCATAGAGTTTAGAATTAAGTTTAAAATCCTTCTTCTTACTTACAAAGCTCTAAACAATCAGGCTCCTTTTTATTTAAAAGATCTGATACTACCGTATCATCCTAACAGAGCACTACGCTCCCAAAATGCAGGATTACTTGTAATACCTAGAATCTCCAAAAGTACAATGGGAGGCAGAGCCTTCAGTTATCAAGCTCCTCTCCTGTGGAATCAGCTGCCAATCTGGATTCGGGAGTCAGACTCGATCTCTGTTTTTAAGAATAGGGCTAAAACCTACCTTTTTGATATAGCCTACAATTAGGGAGGGATCATGTGTTTCTGAACCCTCCCTTAGTTATGCTGCTAATAGGTTTAGTCAGCCGGGGGACCTCCAGTAATGCACTGGGCCTCACTCCTTTTCTCACTCTCAATGAAATATTTTTTTTGCTGGTCATTAACATTTGTTTGTTCTCTCCCATAGACTGAGTCCCCATCGTGCTGTTTGCTCACTAACTAACTAACTAACCTACATGTCTGTTCTTTTCTTCTTCTCTATCCCCTCACCCCCCAGCCAGTCGCAGCAGATGACTGCCCCTCCCTGAGCCTGGTTCTGCTGGAGGTTTCTTCCTGTTAAAAGGGAGTTTTTCCTCTCCACCGTCGCCAAGTGCTTGCTCACAGGGGATCGCCTGATTGCTGGGGTCTTTCTGCAACTGTGGGGGTTCCCCCTACAGTTGATAGTGCTATGAGATGACTGTTGTTGTGAAATGGCGCTATATAAATAAAGTTGAATTGAATTAATAGATTACCTAGACTAAACAGAGGAGCATTGTTGTTGACTTGCCTTTGTTAATGGTTGTTGGTGTTTTTGGTACTTTTTTTTTGTAGTTAGTGTTTGGTTTTTTTTATTACTTTAGTGTTGGTGTTTGTTTGTGCCATGTTTGTAAAAAAAAAAAAAAAAAGGTTCAATAAAAAATATTGTGGGAAAAAAAAGATTTTGTGAGTGCAACTATTTCCTTCCAATAAATATTGTTTATATGCAACTTTGAACTGTGCAAGAGGGAGTCCTGCTCAAATATGATACGGAATGAGCTTGTTGCAGATTTTAACCCTTTATAAGGCATTAATATACTTCAAAGTTCAAAATTTTCACCCTAGATTATTATTGGTAGACATTAGATGATTGTAACACTATAATAATAGTAATAACAATCTATAATGCCTCCTGAAGTTACCATATGGTCATTGGTAACTTAAGATAAGCCTTTATTAGTCCCACAATGGGGAAATTCCAGGATTGCAACAGTACAGGGATAGCAACACTCAGAGCAATAATTTAGAAGATAAGAAAATAAGAGCAGTGAATATACTGTACATATGTTGTGGGGGACCCATGCTGTAGAGTTCAGTAGTTTTCCTCTCAGACTGAGAGAGCATGGAGATCAAAGGGCTGGGGGGGTAAGGGGAATTGTCTTGGGAGAGTGAATGGTGAATGCAGGACCTCAGGTACCAGGGAGGTGTGAGTTTTGGGATATAAAATAGAGTCCCTGCTACACGTTTATGTTCTGATTCTGGAAGATGTGAGTGTGAAATAGTTTGTCTGCTCGGAAAGTTCGGTCTGGTTATTTCATCTCCACAATGTACACATAAATATATATACACAGTGCGGAGCATTGTAGCTAGATGGAATAAAACAGCATAACCGTCTATTTAGTTACCCTACATAGTATGAATATGTACTCATACATATTGTCACCCTCCGTATCGACTAATATTGTCCTAGTTGTATACTGGAGGGGACCATTTTGAGTAAGTCTGTTGTGTCTTTTGCATTCAATACTATTAGGTTGTCACATATTTTTGCTATCTCTGTGAGCAGCCCTGCTTAGGTTATAAAGTCTGACAGCCGTTGGTAGGAAGGACCTACGAAACCTCTCGGTTGTGCACCTGGGATGATGTAGTCTGCTGCTAAATGAGTTCCTCAGTGCATTCAGTATGTCCTGCATAGGGTGGGACTCAGACTCCCGCAGAGATGACAGCTTAGCCACCATCCATCTCTCTCCTATCTCCTCCACTGGGTCAAGGCGCTGCCCAGGACAGAGCTCGCTTTCTTGATCAGTTTGTTCAGTCTCTTCCTATTGGCTGCTGTGATGCCACTGCCCCAGCAGACCACCCCAAAAGTGATGGCTGATGCCACCACCGAATCATAGAAGGTCTTCAGGAGTGCCCCTTGTACACAAAAGACCTGAGCCTCCTCAGTAGGAACAGCCTGCACTGTCCCTTCTTGTAGAGTGCATCCGTATTGTGTGACCAGTCTAGTTTATTGTTCAAATGAACACCCAGGTACTTGTAGGATGTCATCATCTCAATGTCTGTTCCCTGGTGCTGTGAGGTGTTGTCCTTGCCTGCGGCAGTCCACCACCAGCTCCTTAAATTTTCTCGCGTTGATCTGGAGGCAGTTCTGATGGCACCAGTCCACAAAGTCCTGGATAAATCCTCTGTACTCAGCTTCATCTCCGTTGAGAGATGAGGCCGACAATCGCAAAGTCGTCAGAGAACTTCTGTAGATGGCAGTGTGTTGTGTTGTGTGAGAAGCCTGCAGTATAAAGGGTGAACAGGAAGGCAGCCAGAACTGTTCCCTGGGGGGGCCCCGTGCTGCCGATGATCGTGTCGGACACACAATCCCGGGTTCTCACCAACTGTGGCCGGTTTGTGAGGTAGTCCAGGATCCACAATGACAGGTGCTGGTCCACCCCTGCGCACAGCAGCTTGTCCCTCAGGATCATCGGTTGGATGATGTTGAAAGCACTGGAGAAGTCAAAGAACATGATCTTCACCGCGTTCCCAGGCTTCTCCAGGTGAAACAGGGAACAGTGAAGGAGGAAGCTCACTGCATCCTCCACCCCGATGCCATGCTGGTAGGCGAACTGGAGTGGATCCATCGCTGGTCCCACCAGGGGGCGGAGGTGAGCAAGGAGCAGACTCTCCAGGGTCTTCATCAGGTGAAGACGTCAGGGCCACTGGTCTGTAGCTGTTCAGGTCTCTGGGGTGGGAGGTCTTTGGTATGGGTACCACACAAAATGTTTTCCACAACTGTGGTACCCTCCCCAACTTCAGGCTCAGGTTGAAGATGTGCTCCACAATCCCACATAGCTGGTCTGCGCAGGACTCGAGGAGCTTTGCGCTGATGCAGTCCGGACCGAGGCCTTCCTCGCCTTGATCTTCCTCAGCTCCACCCTCACCTGGGTCTTAGTGAGGGTCAGGGTGGGGAACTGTGTGCTGGGGGTGGGGGGTGGACAGCAGGTCTTAATGACGGTAGAGGCAGCAGTGGTTGTTGTGCAGGCGGGGGGGAGGGCGGTTGGTCAAACCTATTAAAAAACAGGTTCAGATTGTTCACCCACTCCCTGCCCCCTGTGGCCTGGGAGGAGGTATTCTGGAGCCCAGAGATGGTTTTGAGGTTTCTCCAGACCCCGCTGATGTCGCTCTGTTGCAGCTTGTCCTCCATCTTCTTCCTGAAGCTGTCCTTGCCTTCTCTGATCTTCCTCCTCAGCTCCCTCTGTACGGACTTCAGCATCTCCCTGTTCCCCGACCTTAAGATCCTCTTCTTCTCTCTCAGTAGTGATTTTATCTCAGGGTTGATCCAGGGTTTGTTGTTCGAGCAACACCGTATGATCTTGGTGGGTATGGTGTTGTCCACACAGAAGTTGATGTAGTCCATGATGGTGTGAGTGAGGCCGTCGATGTCCTCACCATGTGGATCGCAGAGCTGCTCCCAGGCAGTGGTTACAAAACAGTCCTTTAGAGCCTCCATTGCCTCCTCAGACCATATCTTCACTGTGCGCATAACCGGAGGTTGTCTGTGTACTAGGGTTTTGTACACCGGCAGGAGATGAACCAAGTTGTGATCCGATCTTCCGAGTGGGGGGGAGTGGTGATGAGGTGTACGCCTCCTTAGTGTTTGCATAGAAAAAATCCAGTGTTTTATTGTCTCTAGTGTGGCATGTGACATACTGGGTGAATGTGGGCAGGATGGGGGACAGTGAGATATTGTTGAAATCACCGGAGATGAGGAGGAGAGCATCTGGGTGTTCTGTCAGCAGCCTGCCAGTTACTGAGTGGATGGCGGCACGCGCTGCGCCAGCATTCGCCATCAGATTTGCATAAATAACAATGCAGATCACGTGTGAGTATTCCCTCGGGAGATAAACAGGCCACATGCTAAGTTGTTAGCAACTTAGCAGTGGTGGTTAAAGAGCAGTGATATGCGATATGTCCCTGTTTACACCAGCTGTTATTGACATACATTATCACTCCTCTGCCCCTTGCCTTCCCACTGTCTGGTGTCCGGTCTGCCCGTATTGCGTGGAAACCCTCCAGTTCGATGTTAGCATCTGTTGCTAGTTCTGTTAGCCACGTCTCAGAAAACAACATCATGCTAATCTCTCTGAAGACGCTCTCGTAGCGGGACATAGCCGCTAGCTCATCTGTCTTATTGAGTAGCGATCGAACGTTCCTCATGATAACAGATGGGAGGATGGGTCTGCACCTTATATTCCTCGCCTGCCGTCTTACTCCAGCTCGACATCCACGCCGTTTCCATCTTATTTCTCCCAGTATGTTGAGTTTTTGCATTAGCATCGTGGGCCGGTTAAGTGCTAACAGCTGGTCCCTGGTTTACTGCCTCCTGCTATAAACAGTGGCTCCGTCCACCGACTCAGGAGACATTTGGGGCAATGTGTGTGTGCGTGATGGATAAGGTGTCGCCGGATCAGAAAATTTAGCGAGAGAAGCCAGATAGTAAATAAGAAATAGGAAGAAAAACTCAGAATTGAGCTGCTGTTGCAAAAAGGCAACCGACTTGTGTGGCGCCGGAAGTAGAGAAACTTGTCAATCTTCAATCTGACAAGCTTTATGGAGAAGCCGATTTCATTTTCCAGCAGGACTTGGCACCCCCTCCCCCCACACACTGTCAAAAGTATCAAAACCTGGTTTAATGACCATGGCATCACTGTGTTTGATTGGCCAGCAAACTCTTCTGACCTAAACCCCATAAGGCCCTTTTCCACTAGTATCGCCTTAGCCTTACTTACTTCTACTCTACTCACTTTCTCGCTTTTTCCACTGTACCCAGCTCGCTTTAACCGACACTATTTTCGTGCCAGTTAAGAGGCAGGGTATAAACGAGCGAAAGCGAGGTGTGATTTGACGTCAATAGACTGCTAGCCGCTGATTGGTCAGGGCGTAACGTCACGAAAGCGGCCGTCTTCGTTGAAATCTTTACGACCGCCATTTGCAATCACGGACTAACTCGGTCACGGAGTAAATACGATATTAATACAGACAGCGTTGTAGGTTTTGCAGAAATCTACACCGTGGTCCAACGAAGAGGTGCGGGGTTTTCTCTGCTTGCTGGCAGATACACAGTCAGAGGAGTGATCCGGACCCTACAGATGGCTGCGCAGAATAGAACCGTACTACTGACAAGCTGAAGACGAACGTGAGAGAACCATCGATGGTGAGTGATTTGTAATATTGTGCATCTGTTCGCTTATTTATCCTGTTGGTGGTAAGCTCACTTTTTTTGAGCCATACAGCGTCGTTCTGTGCTGGCTAACTCGTTTTAGCTAACGAGTTTTGGCTAGTAGCTAGCTAGTACCAACTGCTGATTCGCGCTTGTTTTCTCCTAAATATTCGCTTGTGAGAGCAAAACGATGCAATATGTTAATCCTGGTTAAAGTCCTGGTTTTTGTTTTGTATTGCACTTTAGTGCTGCGCATTAAATTGTGTGCAATTTAATGCCGTTTTGTGCTGGCTAACGAGTTTTAGCTAACGAGTTTTGGCTAGTAGCTAGCTAGTACCAACTGCTGATTCGCGCTTGTTTTCTCCTAAATATTCGCTTGTGAGAGCAAAACGATGAAATATGTCAATCCTGGTTATAGTCCTGGTTTTTGTTTTGTATTACACTTTAGTGCTGCGCATTAAATTGTGTGCAATTTAATGCTAGAATGTGTTTCCACATGCCAGGGTTGGCCTCCCTGTTTATAGTGGATACTGGTGAAATGGACCACAGGAGCCGAAATCTCAACAATATAAAAGTGCTTTTTCAAACCAGTGATTTATAAAGTCATTCATATAATTTTCTAAAGCGTCAGAAAGAGAAATCCATATATTATATCAATTCATTACACAGACAGTGATATATTTCAAGCATTTATTTATTTTAATTTGGATGATTATGGCTTACAGCCCCTGAAAACCCCAAATTCAATTTGGCAAAAAATTAGAATATTACATAAACTTTAAAAAATAGTTTTTAAATGGAAATGTTGGCCGCTGAGGTGTTGGTTAATATGGGCTGTAGCCATAATCATCAATATTAAAATAAACACTTTCAATATATCACTGTGCCTGTATAAGTGTTGAACTTGCTTGAAACTAACTACCGTCCATTTCTGTCGTTCGTCTAGGGAGGAGGGAATCAGCCGCTCAACAACGGACGTCGCCACTGTGGAAAGTACTGAAATCCTTTGCTTTTATAGGTAGTGTCAAAACCAAAGTAGCACAATTTCCACTTAATATAAAAGGGACTGAACTGAGATTTATTTGATTGTGTGAGTATTAATTACAGAATAATTGAAAAAGACTGGCGCATCAACTGTAAAATAAACCACTTGTTAATGTATTTATTTTTTGTCAGATCATTTGTGTGATCCTTTGTGAGTTATGTTCATAACTATCTTTTGGGGAATGGCAGTTGTTCAGTCATCAATATAATTTAGTTTATATGTGTAGTTTATACTCTATCATCAATAAACTCATGCAGTAATGGGACACATTACAAATATTTGAGACCCATTGTAGTGCATCCTTTTATATTTTAGCAATAAAAGTACAAAACACCACCCACACTTGAAGCCAGGGCAAGACCAGACACTTACATTCAAGACAAACTTTTATTGATAAAAACTCCATATTTGACTGAGCGACTCCATACTCAGTGATGCACACTTTCAGTTACAGTACTATATTCCATTCAAGTGAATGTATTAATTCATTCTGATTGCTGAGGCCACAGTAAAAGCAGATGATTTTAAATGTAACGCAGCCCTTGTAAAATCGACTTTACATCAGTGCAGCTACATGAAAATTGTGGTTAAATACAACAACGAAGTACTTTGTCACATTGGAATTGGAATCGCTCCTGTTTTGTTTTTCTTTTGAATTCTTGGATGGAATATGGTGGGCAATATAAGCTGCAGCTTCAGCCATCACCCATTTCAGATAACCTATGTTGAACTGTATAATCAGAGGAGTTATTGTTTAATTCGACCTTATTAGATTTTTCTTCCCCTTTGTTATATTATTCTATTTTCTTTTAATCTATCCGAAATAAAGATTCATTCATTCACATTCCACCACTGGCTTTTAGCAACAAGTGTATTTCCCAAATATGTTTTAAATTTCCTTTAGTTAACCACCACCCATTTCTGTCTTTTGTCTAGGCAAGAGGTAAACGATCGATCCACCCCAAACTGGACCTTGCGTCACTATTTACAGAGATGCAGGCCTAAGATCTGCTGATCTGAGACCAGTGTGAGCTGCACATCCCAGCTGCTGAGTGACCCAGTCTTACAGTTTGAGTTTTGCACATTCTGAATAATCTGGAATTTGCTGCTGATTGTAATAAACAATTTAGTGACTTGTGTGTTTGCATCATGATTTCTATTTTTGTCTGTTAATACACCGGTGGGAAAAGAGTCAATAGTACAAACCATTAATGGGTGACCTTGAAAATAATGGCTCATTTTTAAGAAATTTGTGTCACACGGTGGTAACCTTCACATATAAAAAAGAGACATCTGCAAAAACTTCAGAGGTTTATTGTCAGTGCAATACTACATGAATGCATGTATAGTACATTGCTGATGCAGAGAATATATATTTCTACAGTATATGTATCTAGTAAATCAAGCATTTTCCATGTAACCTTGTTACTGCATTATTTTAATTGCTTTTAATCCTAGATCAAGTTTGTTTTGGCCTAAAATGCATCATAACTGTCAAATACATCTTATTATACCGAACTCCGTACTGTTAACTTTTTGAGGCTAATATAGTTATTAACCTGGCGATAAAGTTGTGTCAGCTGATCATCTTTTGCTATCACACCATCTCACACTCAGTGCAGCTGAAGCAGGTACATCCATGATGTCTCAACAGTCCATGATTTTCACGCAGATCAGAGCAATTTTTTTTCCCCACAATATTTTTATTGAACCTTTTTTTTTTTTACAAACAGCACACACAGCCAGACACTAACACAAAAGTAATTTAAAAACTAAAAAGAACATTAAGAAAATAACAAAAAAAGGGTAATAAAAACAATGAACAAAAACAAGTCAACAACAATGCTCCTCTGTTTAGTCTAGGTAATCTATTACATAATACATAATATACATTCACCAGCTTGGAATTTGCAAGGTCCACACATATCATTCACCTTCTTCTTCAGAAGTTATGTTTAATTTCTTTACATAATCAATGAAAGGTCTCCACAGTATGTATGTTATTCTTTCTAGTGGAAGGTTGGTAACATCTGTCTTAACCACTGAGTCACATCTGGTCTGAGTTTTTCCACAGTAATGCAATACATTTTTTGGCATTGAGCAAACTGAGGTCTATGAATATTCTTTCACTCTTATTAAAGTTAAGTTTTTCTGGATACAGACCCAACAAAAACAGTTTAGGGTTCAATGTGATTTGTTTTGAAATTATCTTTTCAATTGTTAACCTCACCTCTTCCCAAAACATTCTGATTTTTCTACATTCCCATAAACAGTGAAATAGGGTTCCTTTACTTAGATCACAGCAATTTTTTGCACAGGAAATAAACCAGACATTCTTAAGCTCTACAACCACTGATCGTTTGTGAAGCTGTGCTGACATCAGTTGACAGGCTGTATTGTATTGCGTGTTTTACGTCACAGGAGTGTGGCACCGCCTTGCTGTAAAAAAATCCCACCCACCCCAGGCGTACCCAGCTGTAATGGAAACAGAACTGAACCGAGTAGAGTAGAGTAGAGTAGAGTAGAGTAAGGCCGACTGGGTACTAGTGGAAAAGGGGCTTTAGAGAATCTATGGAGTATTGTCAAGAGGAAGATGAGACACCAGACCCAACAATGCAGACGAGCTGAAGGTCACTATCAAAGCAACCTGGACCTTCATAACACCTGAGCAGTGTCACAGGCTGATCACCTCCATGCCGTGCCACATTGATACAGTAATTAATCCAAAAGGAGCCCCAAACAAGTACTGAGTGTGTACATGGACATAATTTTCAGTCAGTCCACATTTGTATTAAAAAAATATTTTTTTTAATTAATTTTATGTAATATTCTAATTTTTTGAGAAACTGAATTAAGGGTTTTCATGGGCTGTAAGCCATAATCATCAAAATTAAAATAAATAAACACTTGAAATATATCACTCTCTGTGTAATGACTCTATATATGGGTTTCACTTTCTGAAATGAGTGACAAAAAATATTGAACTTTTTCATGATATTCTAATTTTTTGAGATGTACCTGTACAGCGGTTTACCAGGACAGATTCCACTCAGAACAGGCCTTGCCATGGTCGACCAAAGAAGTTGAGTGCACATGCTCAGCATCATATCCAGAGGTTGTCTTTTGAAAACAGACCTATTAGTGCTGCCAGCATTGCTGCAGAGGTTGAAGGGGTGGGGTGGGGGGGGGTCAGCCTGTCAGTGCTCAGACCATATGCTGCACACTGCATCAAATTGGTCTGCATGGCTGTTGTCCCAGAAGGAAGCTCCTCTTAAAGATGATGCACAAGAAAGCCCGCAAACAGTTTGCTGAAGACGAGCAGCCTAAGGACATGGATTACTGGAACCATGTCCTGTGGTCTGATAAGACCAAGATTAAATTTATTTGGTTCAGAGGGTGTCAAGCGTGTGTGGCGACAGCCAGGTGAGGAGCACAAAGACAAGTGTGTCTTGCCTACAGTCAAGCATGTTGGTGGGAGTGTCATGCTTTGGGGCTGCGTGAGTGCTGTCGGCACTGGGGAGCGACAGTTCATTGAGGGAACCCTGAATGCCAACATGTATTGTGACATACTGAAGCAGAGCATGATCCCCTCCCTTTGGAAACTGGGCTGCAGGGCAGTATTCCAACATAACAACCCTAAACACACCTCCAAGACGACCACTGCCTTGCGAAAGAAATTGAGGGTAAAGGTGATGGACTGGCCAAGCATGTCTCCAGACCTAAACCCTACTGAGCATCTGTGGGGCATCCTCAAACGGAAGGTGGAGGAGCGCAAGGTCTCTCACATCCACCAGCTCTGTGTTGTCGTCATGGAGGAGTGGAAGAGGATTCCAGTGGCAACCTGTGAAGCTCTAGTGAACTCCATGCCCAAGAGAGTTAACCCCTTGCACTCCGGTCAATTTTCCTAAAAACGCCAAAAAATAATGTGCCCAAAGTAAATCAAAAGCCGGTATTCAACCCTTTGCAGCATCTTCATGGGGTTGGTCTCATTTAAAAGAAAACACTTTGAATTTTTTGGCAAAAAAAACATGATCTCTCTAAGTGCTCCGGCCACTGAGTTACAGTCATCTAAACATAGTGAACTTGAAGAAAACAAATTTGGCCTGGGTGGTTTTTTTTGGATACAAATGCTTGCAAATAACACAGCTTCAGATCCGGGCTGGAAAATGCAACAGAAATGTAGAACCAAGTGTTATCCAGCTGAGGTCCAAATTTTGTAACAATACCACAAAAAATGAATATATTACACAGCTTTGTTCTCAGGCTGTTCCCAGGCGTTTTGGAACTGTGCCAAATGGCACAGTTTGGAAAAACATCTGTAACTTTTGAATGATTCAACATAGAAGCTTCATCTTGGGCTCAAATGAAAGGTCACATTCAGGGCTCTGTGTGTGTGTGTGGGGGGGGGTTGTCCCCCCACCCCCCCGCTACAGAGGACGGAGATCGGCCCTCGCTACATGACGGATTACACTCGGATGTGGCATGTTTCCACAGCAACGCTGTCACCGCGGCTCCCCCCACCCCCCCGCTACAGAATCGTAGCGGGGGGGGGGGGGGGGTGTTCACGATTCGGAGGTGGCGAAGAACCGTGTAACGCGGCGCATGCACTTCGTGCGCCGTACAGTTGTAATTTACTGATCGGTCAAAAGTCATTTTTTGATTACAATTTTCAGGGATAAATAATAATTTAGCTTATAACACCTTACCTCTTCACAGCCACATTGTCCTGGCGAACTTCTCTTCCCCATTGTCAGACGAACGCGACGCTGGTCCGCTCGTGGATCCCGGTCAAAACATAATTCCATTATTGCGGTTTTGGCGAATGATTTACGACCTTTGTCGTCGGCCTCCGTCGGTCTATGATGACGGAAGAGAATCGTAAACGTCTAGTCTGCTGGAATGAGTGCAGGTCGCACTTGTGGGTGGTCTCTGCTGCGTCTGTAGCAGGTTCTTCCAGCGTCCTTATTTTCATCTGTTGCAGCAGTAAGTCTCTCTTCACCCAGCCCGAACTTCTGTGCTTCAATTGGCTCCTGCATTCACAGTAGGCGGGTCCTCCTTCCTAGGTTTTCATTCATTGGTTCTTCAAGGTTTCAGAAACCCAATTCAAGGCTTTTATTAGTCGAATGAGAGGTCAATCAGATGAACTAATCTGTTCACGGCTGTGTCTGCAGCTTTTATTTTCAGTGCGCGCTTGGACGGCACTACATCACCATCACCACCTACATCACCATCTACACCATGCGTCCTAGAGCGCACGAGAGCGCCCTCGTGCGCTCTAGGACGCAGAGACTTGCCCGTCAGCGGTACAACGGAGCGCAAGAGGTCAAGGCAATGCTGGAAAACAATGGTGGCCACACAAAATATTGACACTTTGGGCACAATTTGAATATTTTCACTTAGGGGTGTACTCACTTTTGTTGCCAGCGGTTTAGACATTAATGGCTGTGTTGAGTTATTTTGAGGGGACAGCAAATTTACACTGTTATACAAGCTGTACACTGACGACATTGTATCAAAGTGTCATATCTTCAGTGTTGTCCCATGAAAAGATATAATAAAATATTTACAAAAATGTGAGAGGTGTATTCACTTTTGTGAAATACTGTAGATGATCCTCGAGACTTTTGGGAAAATATGCTGGGGACTGACGAGACAAAAACTGAACTTCTTGGAAGACATGTCCTGTTTTATCTGGCACAAAACTAACACAGAATTTCATAAAAAGAATATCGGATCAACAGTCAAACATGGTGGTGGTAGTATCATGGTCTGGGGCTGCTTTGCTGCTTCAGGACCTGGACAACTTGACCTAATTGACAGAACCATGACTTCTGCTCTCTACCAAAAAATCCTGAAGAAGAATGTCTGGCCATCAGTTCATGAAGCCCTCCAGTGTAACTGAATTTAAATAGTTTTGCACAGAAGAGTGGGTCAAAATTCCTCTGTAAAAGACTCATTGCCAGTTGTTGGCACCAATGATGGCACATCCAGTTATTAGGTTTAGGGGCCAATTACTTTTTCACATAGGATCAGGTAGGTTTGGATAGCTTTCTTTCCTTAAAAATGAAATCATCCTCTAAAAACCGCATTTTTTATTTATTCAGGTTATCTTTGTCTAATATTACAATTTGTTTGATGATCTGAAACATTTAGGTGTAACAAATATGCAAAAAAATCTTATTTGTTCAATAGTCTCTTTAGATGTGAGAGACCAATCATGGAGATAATACAATATGGTTGACAAAACAACTGCACATAGATAGGTATGGGAAGCAAGTGGCATGGGTAAGATATACTCTGATCTTTCTGTTAACAGTTTTTGATGGGTCTTACTTGATCATTTTTTGATAGAGTTCTTGTCATTCAGCCTTCAGACAGTCCAAACAGTAACAAATTTCTCCTGGACATAATTTAAAAGACCAGTTTAGCACATTTGTGGTGCTGGTTCTGATAATGGGAAGACAGCACACTGGGAATCACAGCTGAGCTTGAAATCAGTGAGGTGCTCCACTGTAGCCGAGTGCAGACACTCAGTACAGCTGACAAAAGTGCTCTGAAAGGCAAATATTTCCAAATACTCTGCTCAATATTAAAAGTGTTTAACTGGGTGAAACACAAAAGTGCCTCAGTGAGCCGAGCGCACACAAAAAAAAAAAACAGTCCAACAAAAAAAGATTATTTTTCCAGACTTTCATTCTTGGAAGAATATTAGCAATTACATGTTGTAGACCCAGGGAAAAGTGCACTCTAATTTATTGACATATTCTTTGTGGATACTCCATATTCTAATGTGTAAAAATACTACAATATTAAAATTGGAAAAACCACTATCACAAACATGATTTAAGATTAATCTTCTATGTATGATCTGTACAAAAAAGTGAGGCATGATCCTGAAGGTAACATCTAACTCAGGCAGTTGCCACGGCCAAGATATATAGTGATGATATAGAGTGAAGTACATGGCGGTAATGCACCTGTAAGCTGGTTGCCAACCACTAATCAAATCTAAAAGAAGAAGAAGAACATGTAACTCTCACCAGAACTGTTTGCCTTAGCATGAAATGTGAGGCAAAATCTGGATCACGTCATTGATCATGACGTTGCAGGGCGTTTCAAATGGAGAAATTTTGTTGAGGGAATTTTCTTAACTGATATTCCCTGAGCACTGAGGAGGGAATACTGTTGAAGTACACAGTGGATTAGAACACAGCTCATGCCAGAATCTTCTGCATAGATTTAGATAAACCATCACGCTTTGTACACAAATGTCCAGTACTGCTGGATGATACATCAGCTCCTGTTCTAGAACAGTTTGTTATTAAATACCCACCCACATCTTAATGGTAGTAGCCACTTGATATCAGATGGCCACATCTGGCTGATAATTGTAAGCCCCATTCAAACTGATTAAATAACCCTGGAAAACCCTCCAAGACCTGGGTTATGCCATAGTTTGAAAAGAGCCACGCAGAATAAGTTTCCTGGTCAAACTGACTCTGTAAGGGAGGAGGGTCATCACTCACCTCACCTCTGATCAGCAGACATCTGAATAAGACAACCAGGTCTACACATAACTTAGGGGCTGTACAAACAACAACGGTTTCATTGAAACAGGATACAAATATCTGCATCCACACATCAATGCTTTCACACTGCTCCACAGACCCCTGAGGGCCAGGCCAGTTTGCATCATGGTAGGGCTGCACAATTAATCGAATTTTGATCGCGATCACAATTTTTGCTGACACAATTAAATTAACATGACCGTCGGCAATATTACCATTTAAAATGCGGACCCTGCTGTAAATCAAATCAAGCATTTTCTCATCCAACAGCCAGCCGACCATCAGGGGGTGAATGCATGTTAGGGCAACATTAAGCTGCAGAACTGACAAGCAAGCGCACCCTGTAGCAGCAGCCATAAGTTTTCAGTCGCTGACTGGTGTGATGGTGAAACATAAACCACATGTCGGGAGCAGAAGGTAACAGTACAGCAACACTTGGAGGCAAGGAGCTAGTGCCTCGAAAGGATCATCATCCGTTGTCTGGGCATGTTTTGGATTCGGGGCAAGGTAAGATAAGATAAGCCTTTATTAGTCCCACAATTGGGAAATTCCAGGATTGCAACAGCACAGGGATAGCAACACTCAGAGCAATAATTAAGAAGATAAGAAAAATAAAAATAAAAATAACAGCAGTGAATATACATACGTACACATAAATATATAAATATATATACACAAAGCGGAGCATTGTAGCAAGATGGAATAAACAGCATAACCGTCTACTTAGTTATCCTACATAGTATGAATATGTACCCATACATATTGTTACCCTCTGTAGCGACTGATATTGTCCTAGCTCTATACTGGAGGGGACCATTTGTGTAAGTCTGTTGCGTCTTTTGCATTCAATACTATTAGGTCGTCACGTTTTTTTGCTATCTCTGCGAGCAACCCTGCTTAGGTTATAAAGTCTGACAGCCGTAGGTAGGAAGGACATGCGAAATCTCTTGGTTGCGCACCTAGGATGATGTAGTCTACTGCTAAATGAGCTCCTCAGTGCGTTCAGTATGTCCTGCATAGGGAGGGACTCGGACTCCAGCAGAGATGACAGTTTAGCCACCATCCTTCTCTCTCCTATCTCCTCCACTGGGTAAAGGTGTTGCCCCAGGACAGATTTAGCTTTCTTGATCAGTTTGTTCAGTCTCTTCCTATCGGCTGCTGTAATGCCGTTGCCCCAGCAGACCACTCCAAAAGTGATGACTGATGCCACCACCGTGTCGTAGAATGTCTTCAGCAGCACCCCTTGTACAACAAAAGACCTAAGCCTCCTCAGTAGGAACAGCCTGCGCTGTCCCTTCTTGTAGAATGCATCGGTAATGTGTGACCAGTCTAGTTTATTGTTCAGGTGAACACCCAGGTACTTGTAGGATGTCACCATCTCAATGTCTGTTCCCTGTATGTTTAATTAATTAAATTAATTAATTAAATCACCCTTATTGTCATTCAACCGTACAACCAATCATGTACAGCAGAACGAGATTGTGCTTTACCTATCTACTGTGTTAATCACACACACCCCAAGTGCAGAATCAGAGGGCCACTGCCATGCAAGGCGCCGCCACAGAGTTCCCTCCTCCATTCCATTTATTGCTGAGCACCAAGCTGGATGGCAGGAAGTTCCACTTTTATATGGTCTTCGGCATGACCCGGCCGGGATATGAACCCCTGCCTCCTGGGTGTGGGGCGGATGCTCTACCAACTGAGCCACCACTCCGGTTACTGGTGCTGTGAGGGGTCGTCCTTGCCTGCGGCAGTCCACCACCAGCTCCTTAGTTTTCCTCATGTTGATCTGGAGGCAGTTCCGATGGCACCAGTCCACGAAGTTCTGGATAAGTCCTCTGTACTCAGCTTCATCTCCGTTGGGAGATGAGGCCGACGACCGCAGTCGTCAGAGGGCTGCACGGTGGTGCAGTGGTTAGCACTACGGCAGCACAGTTTACCCTCGGCCGGGGGATAGCGGGGATCATGAGATCGTGGGTTCAATCCCTGCCCCCGGCCAACAGTGATCTGTGTGGAGTTTGCATGTACTCCCCGTGTTGCGTGGGTTTACTCCGGGATTTCTCCGGTTTCCTCCCACATGCCAAAAACATGCAGGTTAGGAATATGGGGCGCTTGCGCACGCAGTGACCGGCAGCTGGTGGCTTGTCACCGGACTGCAGAACAAATCTACCTACGGGTACAAAATAAGTACAAAAAAAAAAAAGAGAACTTCTGTAGATGGCAGTGTGTTGTGTGAGAACTCCACAGTATAAAGAGTGAATAGGAAGGGAGCCAAGACCGTTCCCTGGGGGGCCCCCGTGCTACCGATGATCGTGCAGGTGATGCTGACTAAAAAGAAATTATATGCAGAGCGCCATCGAGCTGCGTCTGTGCCGCAGAGCAACACAACTTATTCAACCACCTGAAAAAACACCACAAACACAAGAACGATCAATGCACGAAGGCTAAAGCGAATGACCCTACACTACATCACAGTCTGTGTCCAGCACCGACCCAGGCAACCATAGTATCAACCCTGCACAGAGCTTCACCGGTCCATCTGCCTCCCAAAGACAAGCTAAAGTAACTGATGCAATAGCATTTTATTTGGCCAAAGACATGTGTCCACTAAATACTGTGTGAACAACAAAGGGTTCAGAAACATGGTCAAAACACTGGACAAGAAATACAGTTAGGCCCAAAAATATTTGGACAGTGACACAAGTTTTGTTATTTTAGCTGTTTACGAAAACATATTCAGGATACAATTATATAATCAATATGGGCTTAAAGTGCAGACTCTCAGCTGTAATTTGAGAGTATTCACATCCAAATTGGAGCAAGGGTTTAGGAATTACAGCTCTTTAATACGTAGCCCGGTGCACGGTGGCGCAGTGGTTAGCACTGCGGCAGCACAGTTTACCCTTGGCCGGGGGATTGTGGGGATCGTGGGATCGTGGGTTCGATCCCAGCCCCCGACCAACAGTGATCTGTGTGGAGTTTGCATGTTCTCCCCGTGTTGCGTGGGTTTACTCCGGGATTTCTCCGGTTTCCTCCCACATGCCAAAAACATGCATGTTAGGTTAATTGGCTGTTCTAAATTGTCCCTAGATATCTGTTTCCTATAGGCCCTTAGAATAGAGGGTTAGTATTAATGAAAGCGCTTTGAGTGGTCTTTGTGACTAGAAAAGCGCTATATAAGTGCAGGTTAGTTAGTAGTTAGTTAGCCGCCTCTTTTTCCAAGGGACCAAAAGTAATTGGACAATTGACTCAGAAGGCTGCAAAAAAAAAAAAAAAAAAAACAAGGCTGCATGGGCTCTTCCTCCGTTAACCTGTCGTCAATTAAGCAGTTAAAAGGTCTGGAGTTGATTCCAGGTGTGGCGTTTGCATTTGGAAGCTGTTGCTGTGAACACACAACATGCGGTCAAAGGAGCTCTCAATGGAGGTGAAACGGACCATCCTGAGGCTGAGAAAAAAAAAAGAAGAAATCCATCAGAGAGAGAGCAGAAATGTTAGGAGTGGCCAAATCAACAGTTTGGTACATTCTGAGAAAAAAAGAGTGCACTGGTGAGCTTGGGAACTCAAAAAGGCCTCGACGTCCACGGAAGACAACAGTTGGTGGTGGATGATTGCAGAATCCTTTCCATGGTGAAGAACAACCCCTTCACATCATCCACTCAAGTGAAGCACTCTCCAGGAAGTAGGTGTATTAGTATCTAAGTCTACCATAAAGAGAAGACTTCATGAGAGTAAATACAAAGGATTCACCACAAGGTGCAAACCATTAATCAGCCTCAAAAATAGAAAGGCCAAAATTGACTTTGCCAAAAAAACACCTGAAGAAGCCAGCCCAGTTCTGGAACAGCATTCTTTGAACAGATGAGGCTAAGATCAACCTGTACCAGAATGATGGGAAGAAGAAAGTTTGGAGAAGAATTGGAACAGCTCATGATCTAAAGCACACCACATCTTCTGTAAAACATGATGGAGGCAGTGTAATGGCATGGGCATGCATGGCTTCCAATGGCACTGGGTCACTTGTGTTTATTGATGATATGACAAAAGACAGAAGCAGCCGGATGAATTCTGAAGTGTATAGGGATATACTTTCTGCTCAGATTCAGCCAAATGCAGCAAAGTTGATTGGACGGCGCTTCACAGTACAGATGGACAATGACCCAAAACATACTGCAAAAGGAACCCAGGAGTTTTTTAAAGCAAAGAAGTGGAATATTCTGCAATGGCCGAGTCAATCACCAGATCTCAACCCAATCGAGCATGCATTTCTCTTGCTCAGGACAAAACTTAAGGCAGAAAGACCCACAAACAAGCAACAACTGAAGACAGCTGCAGTAAAGGCCTGGCAAAGCATCACAAAGGAGGAAACCCAGCGTTTGGTGATGTCCATGGGTTCCAGACTTCAGGCAGTCATTGCCTGCAAAGGATTCTCAACAACATATTGAAAAGTAACATTTTACTTAGGGTTATGTTTATTTGTCCAATTACTTTTGAGCCCCTGAAATGAGGAGTGTTTGTATAAAAATAGCTACAATTCCTACATGTTTAATCATATATTTTTGTTCAACCCCTTGAATTAAACCTTAAAGTCTGCACTTCAATTCCGTTGTAGTTGTTTCATTTCAAATCCAATGTGATGGCATGCAGAGCCCAAATCATGAAGATTGTGTCACTGTCCAAATATTTCTGGGCCTAACTGTATGTGATCCCCATGTGATTCTCCAAAGTTGCATTACCTGCACTGTATGAAAAATACAGATAGATATCACAACTGTCGAGTACTTTGCAACTACGATTGACCTATGGTCAAGCAGAGTAACAGAGTCGTACCTGTCCCTGACAATTCACTACACTGATGGAGATTTTAAAATGAAGAGTCGATGCTTGCAGATGTTGTTTGTCCCACAAGATCACACAGGAGAAGCTATAGCCCACCGACTGAGGGAAGAGCAATCATTTTGGAGCCTGCAGGAGGAGGGATTAGTCTGCATAACAGACAGTGGCTCTTGTGTCGTCAAGGCAGCTTCACTAAATAAATGACTGAGGCCCCAGTGCTTTGGCCACAGGCTTCATCTATCAATTGCTACGTAGGATGAATAAAAAAAATTGAATTTTGTGTAATCTGTGTTTTTCCTAAAGTTAATGAATAATTGTGATTAATAATCAGGGTTTCCCCCTCATGGATCGTCACCTTACCCCGCCTGGTATGGGGTTACTGGGCCCCCAGCCTGGAGCCCGGACTGGGGGAGGGGCTCGATGGCTAGCGCCTGGTGGCCAGGTTTCCACCCATGGGACCCGGCCGGGCTCAGCCCAAAGGAGTTACATGGGTCCGCCCTCCAGTGGGCTCACCACCTGCAGGAGGGACCACGGGGGTCCGGTGCTATGTGGATCAGGTGGTGGTCGAAGGCAGAGACCTTGGCGGTCTGATACCAGGCTTCCTAAATTGGCTTTTGGGACGTGGAATGTCACCTCTCTGGTGGGGAAGGAGCCTGAGCTGGTGCATGAGGTTGAGAGATACCGGCTAGATATAGTCGGCCTTACCTCAACACTCAGCTCCGGTTCCGGAACCAGTCTCCTGGAGAGGGGCTGGAGCTTGGTCTACTCTGGAGTTGCCCCGGGCGAGAGGCGGTGAGCAGGGTTGGATATTTTTGTATCCCCCCACCTTGCGGCCTCTATATTGGAAGTTTTCCCCAGTGGACAAAAGGGTTGTTTCCCTACGCCTTTGGGTTGGGAAACGGGTCCTGATCATCATTTGTGCCTATGCACCAAATGATGGTTCAGCGTACCAACCCTTTTTGGAGTCTCTGACTGGGATGCTGGAGGGTGCTCCTCTTGGAGACTCCATTGTCCTACTGGGGGACCTCAATGTGCACGCAGGAAATGACAGTGAAACCTGGAAGGGGGTGACTGGGAGAAACGGCCTGCCCAATCTGAACCCGAGTGGTGTTCAGTTATTGGACTTCTGTGCTAACCACAGTTTGTCCATAACGAACACCATGTTCAAGCATAATGGTGTCCACATGTGCACCTGGCACCAGGGCACCCTAGGTTGCAGATCGATGATCAATTTTGTTATCGCATCATAAGACCTGCAACCGTATGTCTTGGGACACTCGGGTAAAGAGAGGTGCAGAGCTGTCAACTGATCCCCACCTGGTGGCAAGATGGATCCTATGGCAGGGAAGGACGCCATTTGTGGGTTTACTCCGGGATTTCTCCGGTTTCCTTGCACAGGCCAAAAACATGCAGGTTAGGTTAATTGGAGACTCTGAAGGGGCCCTAGGTGTGAATGTGTATGTGAATGGTTAAAGGATAGCATCCTACCGTGGCTGCTTCATCCATCCAGGTGGATGCCCTCAATTTCCCCTCTGGTGATCAATCATTCAGACCCAAACGTATAGTGAGGGTGTGCTGGGAACATCTGGCTGAGGCCCCTGTCCAGGAGATTTTCAACTCCCACCTTTAGAAGAACTTCAACCACATTCCGAGAGAGTCTGAAGACATGGAGTCTGAATGGGCCATGTTCTCCACCTCCATTGTTGAAGCAGCTGCCCAGAGCTGTGGCCGCAAGGTGGTCGGTGCATCTCGTGGTGGCAACCCCCGCACCAAGTGGTGGACATCAGTGGTGAGGGGGGCCATTAAGCTGAAGAAGGAGTCCTATCAAGCTTGGTTGGCTTGTGGGACTCCCGAAGCAGCTGAGGTGTACCGGCAGGCCAAGCGGAGTGCAGCTCGGGTGGTTGCTGAAGCAAAAACTCGAGTGTGGGAGGAGTTTGGTAAGGCCATGGAACAAGACTTTCGGTCGGCACCAAAGAGATCCTGGCAAACTGTCCTGCGGCTCAGGAGGGGGAAGTAGCTCCCTGCCCACACTGGGTATTCAATTCAGCTTTATTTATAATGCGCCACATCACAACAAAAGCCGTCTCATGGCGCCACAGTGCAGAAAAAAAAAAAAAAAAAAAAAAACCCACAGTCACAGAAAGACCCAGCAATCAGACGATCCCCTATGAGCAAGCACTAAGCGACAGTGGAGAGGAAAAACTCCCATTTGGAAGGAAGAAACCTCTAGCAGAACCAGGCTCAGAGAGGGGCAGTCATCTGCTGTGACTGGCTGGGGATGAGGGGATAGGGAGGATGGAAAGGACAGACATAAAGAACATAGCAGTAAGATGCCAAGTACAATATTGGCGGTCAGCCAGCAGTATGGATCAGATAACAATAGAACAAGAGTGGGGTTAAAAGACACAAAAACCCTCCTTAAACGAAAGCTATATTAAAAAGGAAGGATTTTACCCTGTTCTTAAAAACAGAGACCGAGTCTGACTCCCAGACCCAGAGTGGTAACTGGTTCCAGAGAGAAGGGGCTTGGTAGCAGAAGGCTCTGCCTCCCACCGTACTTTTGGAGATTCTGTGCACCACAAGTAAGCCAGCATCTTGGGAGCATAATGCTCTATTAGGATGGTAAGGTAATATCAGATCTTATATACAGTATATTGGGGGGCCAGATTGTTAAGAGCTTTGAAAGTAAGAAGGATTTTAAACCTGATTCTGAATTCAATGGGAAGCCAATGGAGGGAGGACAGAACCGGGGAAATATGATCTCTTTTTCTAGAACCAGTTAAAACTCTAGCAGCTGCATTTTCAATCAACTGAAGATTTTTTAAAGATACTTTAGGACAACCAGATAATAGCGAATTACAATAATCTAATCGTGAACTGACAAAGGCGTGAATCAGTTTCTCAGCATCACCCAGAGACAAGATGCTCCTGATCCTGGCAATATTGTGCAGATGATATAAGGCGGTCCTAGAAAGAGTTTTAATATGTGAATTAAAGGACAAATTCTAGTCAAAAATCACTCCAAGGTTCCTCACACAACTGTTCAGAGTGAGAGTGGCAGCATCTAAATTAAGGGCATAATCTGAAAAGGAATTTCTAAGATGTTTTGGGCCAACAACAATGACTTCAGTCTTATCAGAGTTCAATAGTAAAAAATTACAAGTCATCCAAGCTTTGATGTCCTTAAGACAGGCATCTAACTTGGCCAACTGATCACAATCATCGGGCTTCATTGACAGGTATAGCTGTGTGTCATCTGCGTAACAGTGAAAATGTATACAGTGCTTTCTGATGATATTGCCCAACGGGAGCATATATAGACTAAAAAGAGTAGGGCCCAACACAGATCCCTGCGGAACTCTGTGACTGAGCTTAGAGCTGGAAGAAAATCCATCATTGACATGGACAAACTGAAATCTATCAGACAAATAAGATCTAAACCACTGCAACAGAGTTCCACTCAATCCAACAAAGTGTTCCAATCTATCAAGTAGAATGGCATGATCGATAGTGTCAAAGGCTGCATTGAGATCTAAAAGAACAAGAACAGAGACAAGTCCATTATCAGATGCAGTCAGGAGGTCATTAGAGACCTTCACTAAGGCAGTTTCAGTGCTGTGATGAGCTCTGAACCCAGACTGAAACACCTCAAACAAACCAACTCCCTGCAAATGGTCAGATAATAGCACAGCAACAACTCTTTCCAAGATTTTTGAAATGAAAGGCAAGTTAGAGATTGGTCGATAACTGGCCAAAACTCCAGGATCGAGCGTCGGTTTTTTAAGTAAAGGTTTAATTACAGCAGTTTTAAAAACCAGTGGAACATAACTCAGAGTTAAAGAAGAATTAATGATAAGAAGAATACGGCTACCAGTAATTGGGAAAATAATTTTAAATAACCTGGAAGGAATAGGGTCCAGAAGGTAAGATGAAGGCTTAGAAGAGGAAATTATTTTATCCAACTCTAAAAGGTCGATTGGAGTAAACTTATCTAAGCAGATTATCAATTGAGGGAGTTGCAGTAGTTAATGTACTAGAGTTTACGGTAGGAAGAATCTAACTGATATCATCTCTAACAGATAAAATTTTAAGATTGAAATAGTTCAGAAAGTCTTGACTAGAAAGCTCAGGGGGGACGCAAGGATTGAATGAGTCATGGCTCTTTGTAAGCCTGGCTATAGTATTGAAGAGAAACCTGGGGTTATTCTTGTTTACTTCTATTAATGCAGAATAATAGCTTGATCTAGCTTTTCTAAGAGATTTTTTATAGATTAAGAGATTATTTCTCCACGCCAAGTAGAATTCATCTGAATTAGTTGAATGCCATTTTCTTTCCAGTTGACGAGTTTTCTGTTTTAAGCCACAAGTTTCTAAGTTAAACCAAGGGGTAATAAATCTCTGGTTAGACTTTTTCTTTTTTAAAGGGGCTACCAAATCTAGAGTCCGATGCAGAAAGGCAGTAACACCATCAACCATGCTATCAATCACGAATGGAGCAGACTCTCCATCACTTATTTCAGGTGTTTCTGTTGTGCTGACCCATGGCATAGAGGAGACAATCTGCAAAAATTTAGCAACAACGTCATCAGAAAGATATCTGCTGTAGTAGTATTTTTCTTTAGGAAATAAGTGATCAGAGATAATGAAATCAAAAATTAACAGACAATGGTCAGACAGTAAGGGATTATGAGGAGACACAACCAGATTTTCGATATCTATACCATAAGTCAAAACAAGGTCCAATGTATGGTTGAAATAATGGGTAGAATTTTTTACTTTTTGGGAAAACCCCATTGAGTCTAAAATTGAATTGAAAGCCTTATTGAGACAGTCACTCTCAACATCAACATGTATATTAAAGTCCCCTACAATAATTATTCTATCGGTTTTCAGCACTAAATCAGCTAAAAATTCGGCAAATTCTGATAGAAACTCTGAATAGGCCGTGGGAGGACGATAAACTATGGCAAAGAGAACTGGGTTCAAGCCAAGATTGCCAACAGGCCCCACACTAAGGACCAAACCTTCAAAGGAATTAAAACATAATTTCTGCTTAACATTAACTAGTAATTTAGAATGGAAAATTGCCACTCTAGCCCCAGGAAAAAATCGAGTCACACAGTACCTGCCTCTGACGTTCCTCACGATTGAGTCACCAATTACCAGCGTCGTCTGGGGGGGGGGGGGGGTTGTCGGTGGATTCTGATGTGGAGAGGAATTGTGAAGAGGGTGATGTTGTTGTTGCAAAGGCGGGGAGATGCGCTCTTTTCTTCTATCTGGAGCAGGTGTGGTGCAGATGGGGCGCTGCTGACTTCGACTGGGGATATCGTTGGGTGGTGGAAGGAACACTTCAAGGATCTCCTCAATCCTACTGACATGCCTTCCACAGAGGAAGCAAGGCTTGAGGACAAGGGGGACGACTCGCCCATCACAGGGGCTGAGGTTGCCAAGGTGGTTAAAAATCTCTTTGGTGGCCAGGCCCCGGGGTGGACGAGATTCACCCCGAGTACCTCAAGGCCCTGGATGTTGTTGGGCTGTCACGGTTGACAAGCCTCTGCAACACTGCATGGAGGTTGGGGACAGTGCCTTTGGCATGGCAAACCAGGGTGGGGGTTCCCCTCTTTAAAAAGGGGGACCAGAGAGTGTGCTCTTAACTTCAGAGGGATCACACTCCTCAGCCTCCCTGGGAAGATCTATGCCAAGGAACTGGAGAGGAGAGTCCGGCTATTGGTCGAAGCTTGGATTCAGGAGGAGCAATCGGGTTTTTGTCCTGGCCGTGGCACATTGGACCAGCATTTTACCCTCTCGAGAATCCTCGAGGGTTCGTGAAAGTTTGCCCATCCAGTTTACATGTGTTTTGTGGACTTGGAGAAGGCATTCAACTGCGTCCCTCGTGGTTTTTTTGTGGGGGGTGCTTCGGGATTATGGGGTATCGGGCTTGTTGTTACGAGCTATCCGGTCTCTATACGACCATTGTGAGAGTTTGGTTCATATTGCCAACACGCGGTCAGACTCATTCCCAGTGAGAGCTGGACTCCACCAGGGCTCCCCTTTGTCACCGATCCTGTTCATAATTTTTATGGACAGGATTTCTAGGTGCAGCCAGGGAACGGAGGGTGTCATGCTTGGTGACTACAAGAGCTCATCTCTGTTGTTTGCAGATGATGCTGTCCTGGTGGCTTCATCCAGCAATGACCTAGGGATGTGATTTGGGTTTTTTTTTTTTTTTTTGTACTTATTTTGTACCCGTAGGTAGATTTGTTTTGCAGTCTGGTGACAAGCCACCAGCTGCCGGTCGCTGCGTGCGCAAGCGCGCAGGGTTGTGGAAATTATCTGAAAATTTAGCAAGGGGTCTGGGGGACTCAGTCCCCCAGCGGGGTCTGGGCTAGAGCCCCGGTGGGGGGGGGGGGGCAAGGGGGGCGAAGCCCCCCGAAGCTCCTGGGTTTTTATGATTTTTAAGTACCAGAACTGTGCTTAAATGACATAAAACAAACAGCTGAATGTCACTTATTACTGTATAATATTGACTTATGTTCCAAGAAGATAGCATTCCTAAAATATTCCAACAAGCATTATCCATCACATGTGTGGCGTTAAAAATATTTTTTAAATGAAGTCCAAAACATCTTCAGCAGGCAAGATGAAGAAAAGTGAAAAGTGAACTCCTGTGGCAGATAGAAAGGTCTACATTTAACCATGAGAAACTCCAGGTTAGCTGAGCAGTGTCTCCCAACAGTGACAGAGTCCGTGCACCAAGCCTTGTTAATATAAATGCACACTCTCCCACCTCTGGTCTTACTGGAGTCATCAGCTGCTCTGTCTGCCCGGAGAGTGTGCTGTCCGGCCAGCTCGACAGCACCGTCAAGTACTCTACTATGTAGCCATGTTTCCGTGAAAATCATGATATTGCAGTTCATAAGTTTCTTATTGTTGGTGATCCGAAGCCGTAGCTCATCCATTCTGTTCGCCACTGACCGTACATTAGCGAGGAAAATGCTGGGTAGAGAAAGCCGGTGTGGTGTTAGCTTTAGCTTAGCTCTTAGCCCTCCGCGCTTTCCCCGCCTTTGTTTACGGTCTCTACGCCGCCTGCGAGCACTTCCGGTCGACCGGGTAGCTTACCTAGTGTCGGGTGTTCTCCAGAGCTCAGGGATGAAACGTAGGTTGCTGATAAAAAGGTCGTTATTTTGTAATCCAATGTCCAAAAGTTCATTTCGGGTGTAGGATGTAAAAGCGAAGCTGTTCTGAACGAACAGACCCAAAATGAGCAGAAATATCGCTGCTAATCCACAAAAAAAAAAAAAAAAAAAAAAAAAAAAAATCTGAAGAGATGCTGAGCCTCGCATTGTGCATGCGCCGCCATCTGGTCTGAAAATTTTTGGAAGATAAAAAAAGCGGAATTCCGCGAATTAGCGGAAAAATCACATCCCTAATGACCTACAGGTCTTACTGGAACGGTTTGCCACTGAGTGTGAAGCAGCTGGGATGAGAATCAGTACCTCCAAGTCCAAGTCCATGGTCTTCAGCCGGAAAAAGGTGGATTATCCTCTCCGGGTTGGGGACAGGCTCCTGCCTCAAGTGGAGGAGTTTAAGTATCTTGGGGTCTTATTCACAAGTGAGGGGAGACTGGAGCAAGAGATTGACAGATGGATTGGAGCAGCATCTGCAGTGATGCGGACATTGTACCGGTCTGTTGTGGTGAAGAAGGAGCTAAGCTCTAAGGCAAAGCTGTTGATTTACCAGTCAAGCTACATTCCTATCCTCACCTACACTACCGTTCAAAAGTTTGGGGTCACCCAGACAATTATTTTGTGTTTTCCATGAAAAGTCACACTTATTTACCACCATGAGTTGTAAAATGAATAGAAAATATAGTCAAGACATTGACAAGGTTAGAAATAATGATTTGTATTTGAAATAATAATTTTTTCCAGATACTCAACCTGCTCAAAGGAAGGTCAGTTTTATAGCTTCTCTAACCAGCTAAACTGTTTTCAGCTGTGCTAACATGATTACACAAGGGTTTTCTAATCATCCATTAGCCTTCTGACGCAATGAGCAAACACATTGCACCATTAGAACACTGGAGTGATAGTTGCTGGAAATGGGCCTCTATACACCTATGTAGATATTGCACCAAAAACCAGACATTTGCAGCTAGAATAGTCATTTACCACATTAGCAATGTATATTAGATATTAGAGTGTATTTCTGATTAGTTTAAAGTTATCTTCATTGAAAAAAACAGTGCTTTTCTTTCAAAAATAAGGAAATTTCTAAGTGACCCCAAACTTTTGAACGGTAGTGTATGTGTCATGAGTTTTGGGTAATGACCGAAAGAATGAAACTGCGGATACATGTGGCTGAAATGAGCTTTCTCCATAGGATTGCTGGACTCACCCTCAGAGATAGGGTGAGGAGCTCAGTCATCCGGGAGAGGCTCAGAGTAGAACCGCTGCTCCTCCACATTGAAAGGAGTCAGTTGAGGTGGTATGGGCATCTGATCAGGATGCCTCCTGGACGCCTACCACTTGAGGTGTTTTGGGCACGTCCCGGAGACCCCGGGGTAGACCCAGGACTCGCTGGAGAGACTATGTCTCCCAGCTGGTCTGGGAACGCCTTGGTGTCCTCTCTGAAGAGCTGGAGCAGGTGGCTGGGGAGAGGGAAGTCTGGGCTTCTCTGCTTGAACGGCTGCCTCCGCGATCCGGACCTCCGGAAAAGTGGTAGAAGACGGATGGATGGATGGAATCAGGATTTCAATATTGATTAAAATAATCGCGATGATCATTCTGGCCATAATCGTGCAGCCCTATATCATGGTCTGCAGATTTTATTTTCCTGGCAGCACTAAACACACCTTGAATTAAATGGAAGAAATTTATATTTGTATGCTTTTTTCAATTGAACAACAAGAATGAATGAGTCAAAAAACTACACAAATAAATAAAAAGTGCACATGTTTTTGTGTGTCAGGTGGAGAAGGGCATTAAAAAAAAATCTGACTTATTGACAGGGGATTTGAATATTTGATAAATTGGAGAAATCTTTGGTCATAATTTTTAGAGAAGAATTACAAGAAAGGAAAGAAGGTGATATGATGTAGGGTTGAGGAGCGGCTGGCACAAAGCTGGTTTCAAATGTTTTGGCTGCTCAGTTTTCATCATTCAGCAAATGTAATCACCATTTTCGGGATGTATTTCAGCCAGTAAATCCCCTTAGGTTAAACATTTGACTATTATTTTCTTTTTAAGGTTCCATCTATTGTTAAAAAAAATACTGGCAGCTCCCAGTGGTACCCCTCAGCCTCTTCCTTTGTTGTTGAGATGTAGTTTATTTGACATTTTGACCTTGCGATTCCAAAAGGACAGTGATAGCTCAGGGTCACAGGGAGAACCGATGTACAAAACTTGGTGACCCTAGCTTTACTCTTCTATAGTACAGGTGCATCTCAATAAATTAGAATATCATCAGAAAGTTAAATTATTGTTGTAATTCAATTCAAAAAGTGACACTTGTATATTTTATAGATTCATTATCGAGTGATATATTTCAAGCATTTATTTATTTTAATTTTGACAATAATGGCTTACAGCTAATGAAAAACCAAAAATCAGTTTCTGAAAAAAATTGAATATTACATGAGATCAATTTTTAAAAAATGGATTTTTAATAGAAATGTTGGCTGACTGAAAAGTATGTCCATGTGCAGACTCAATACTTGGTCAGGGCTCCTTTTTTAAAATCTTATTACAAGACCTGATGTTCCCATCATTTCTGATGAAAAGTGATCCACAAAACCTAAAGTTATATTCCATTTACATATAAAATAATATTCTGAGAGTAAACTGCATATGAAACAGGGTAGTGGCTGCTGGGCTCATGCCACTCAGCACTAACGAAAACATTAAAATTCAGACATTAAATACTCAACGTTTTTCTTAAAGCTGCCCATGTTTGGTGCTTGGGGGGGAGATGTGGACTGGGAAAGAATTCTATAATCAGCATGCCCAAGGTATGTTCGAAGATTGATGAAGATGTGTGCGAGACCTGGGTAAGATTACACAGTAAGGACGTGGGGTAATAGATTACCTTGTCGTCCAGGAACTAGAGAACATTGGGGGAAGAATGGTACCAAACTCCAAGGATGACATAAAGAAGAAATGTCTGTAGAAGATGCAAATAGTTGCTACATCCCATCTATGCTCCAAGGGGTAAAAACCAGCTTTGATAGGATCATTGATTCTCATGAGGCACAGGGCTTTCCGCTGAAGTCTGTCAAGAAGAACGAGAGCAGTGCCACCTGCTCCACTCCAGATGGGTGATGCGTAGTCCATAAGGGGTCTTATGTAGGCCTTGTAGATGGTAACTCTGGCCTTGAGAGAGAAGGTCCCTTGACTGGCTGAGGATGAAGAGCCGCTTTTGCAGTTTTCCTGGCAAGACTTGTGACATACGGAGTCCAGGTAAGAGTGTTGGTGATGACCACCCCAAGTAGAGTGATGGTGCTGGTAGGCTTTAGGTGGCTGTCCATGTAATAGAGAGGAGGATGTGTGTTGTCACGTTTTCTGCTGATGATCATTTCCTCCGTCTTTGATAGATAGATGTACTTTACTGATCCCAAACTGGGATCATACACCAGTCAGATGCCCACTTTTCAACTGCATACAAGTCCCGTTGCAGGCTATCGGTGCAAACTGTGCAGGATTTTTTATGACTGCATGGAAAGTAGAATCATCAACAAAGAGGTGAAGGTCATTGTCAAAATGTGAAGTGAAATTTGCATGAATCACTGCACCAGTGCGGCATGGCATGAAGGCGATCAGCCTGTGGTACTGCTGAGGTGTTAAGGAGGCCACAGTTGGTTTGACAGCAGCCTTCAGCTTGTCTGCATTGTTGGGTCTGGTGTTTCTCATCTTCCTCTTGACAAGACTCCATAGATCCTCTGTGGGGTTTAGGTAAGGACAGATTGCTGGCCAATCAAGCACAGTGATACCATGGTCATTAACCCAGGTTTTGGTACTTCTGGTAGCGTGGGCAGGTGCCAAGTCCTGCTGGAAAATGAAATCAACATCTCCATAAAGCAGAGGGAAGCATGAAGTGCTCTAAAATTCATGGTAGATGGCTACACTGGCCTTGGACTTGATAAAAGACAGCGGACCAACACCAGCAGATTACATGGCTCTTTTCAGGTTAAAAAACAAAACTGTACTTGGTATCTTCACTGGGTGTAATTTCTTGTAATATAAGCAGAGATTGTAGCAAAGGATACCTAAGGCAGTCTGGGAGAGCCCTAGACATCAAAATTAAAAGAAAACACTTGAATTAATCACTCTATGTGTAATGAATCTATATACGAGTTTCATTTTTTGAATTGAATTACTGACATAAATCAATTTTTCAATGACATTCTAACTTATTGAGATGCACCTGGATTCCCCCTTTGGTCTTCGACCGACGGGGGCTAAAAAGGCGTTTTTTGGTTTACGTTTTCATGAATTGGTTTTTATATTCATTATTGCTCCCCGATACCCAATCTGTCATCTTTGCCTGGATGGAACCCAATACTGATACTAAATAACTGGATCGGCCCATCCCTAACCAAGACCCCTGTATTTGACTAACCTGGTCTCGATTTGGTCTTGACCCTTAAAGTCCACACACTCTGATCTTGGTGTGGTCTTGACTACAGCATGAGATACTCAATCACAGTCATATCACTAGCATAAATCTGTGATACGTTGACCTCAAAATACTTATAACAGGACAACTTCTTTGTGATATCACCATAAACAGAGGCAAGTTGGGCCACAATTTTGTGTGTGAAACAACCAATCACAAAACTGTATTAAAAAAAAAAAAAAAACATGAGGTTTGAACATCAGCTATCAACAGAGAGCATGGCCTGTTCAGAACAGGAGGCAAAATTAAATTCCACTCACCCTGCAATTTTGTTTCGCAAAGGCTTGCTGGGGATGATGGCAATCTCCTCGCACACCCTCTTGTTGACGTGGAAGTCATTGCCCAGACGGGTGTAGTACTTCTCGATGATGACCCTGGCGGCCTTCTTGATCGTCTTTGTCCTTACGCGTCCCTGCAGAAAAACCAGAGATCAAAAAGTCAAAAAAATACATCGCCAAGGAGCAGCCTGGTAAGACGCTACATATTTTCATTTGGCTTGTGTAGGTTGAACAAAACACTTCTAAATTTAAGCCACTTTCAGACCAAAACTGTGTATACAGGGTAAATTTTTTAGTCAATACTATCTACTACCATTTATAAAGCCTTACTTTTCTACGCATCACAGCAGAAACAGTATTATATAATTGAAAATATAATTATTAAGCCCTGTAGGTATCATCTGATTATCATCTTCATTTCACACATTATTCAAAACCAATTCAAATTAGGGATAAGCCAATTAGTGCGATAACTGCCCGGCCAATACTGTTATTTTTCAGACAATCAAAATTATCCCAGCTTGATGGAAGACAGTTCCTGAGTACTGAGAACAATTAAGAGTGTTACAGCTATATAAGCTCTAAGATCAATGCATTCAGGCTAATTTAGTCAGTTCCAAATTATATGAACATACAGTATATACTGTGGTGAAGCACAGAGACTCAAGATGGTCACCTTAGTATGTTTGTGTGTCCATTCTAACTTCACAATAAATGAGGGTAGGATCACCAAACTGCACACAAGTGGACTATACTTCTGGATCACAAGATAAAAAGGTCTCCATCTCTGAGAGCAATTCTATATTTTAGCTGTTATCACTGCAGAGGTGGGTAGCAGCTACTTACATTTACTGAAGCACGTGCATTCAAGTAACTCTGACACAAAATTGTACTAACAGGACAGATTTATTGCAGGCTACTTTTTCCTCTCTACCTTATTTTTGACGAATGTATATTGACCAGAAATAACTGCATCTTGGGTAATTTTAGTGAATTTATAACCTTATTTCATTTAGATCAGTGTAGGAATCAGTGCACTTCTATTCAGGCTCAATTGCTAAGGAATGATAAAATTAAAAATTCATGAGGAAAATTAGGGCTCAGTTGCAGCAGAAAGAGGTAAAAAAAAAAAGTTACAAAATTGTGACAAAAAAAACTTAAATTCAGAAGCAAAACATCTAAATTTCAAAATTTATGAGAAAGAACCTCACAAATTTGAGAATTCTAAAATTTAAAAAAAGTCACAAATTTAGAAGGAAAAATGTGTAAAAAAAATTCATGTGGTTGAAAAAAATCCCAAACTTAGGTGGGGAAACAAGCTTTCAAATTTATAAGGCAAAAGTTGTGTATTCAGTAGAAAGGGGTCTCAAATAAGCTTTTCTAAACTTGCAAAGAGTAGTCACAAAATCAGAGAGAAAACTGTCATAACATTTGAGTCCACGCTTTCTTGTACTCTGATAACGTCATCATAAGGCGACACTAGTAGTTCTGGCTACTCTACCCACCTCTGTCAACAAAAACAATAGAAAAAGGCATGAACATTACTACCTGTGCATGCTGTTATGTAGTAACCGAAATCAAAAACGTACATTAAGTTAAAAAAAAAAAACAAATAAATCACAACCTGGTTCTGATTAACCACTCACTGCGATAATTCTGCTGGATTTCGACATTTAACTTCATCGTCATTATCTCTTTAAGACATTAGTCCGGAAAAAAAAATAGTTAAAGAGATAAAGGTACCGGTATGAACACACGTTACTTGTTAAATAACGAGCCAGCAGGAGAACCGGACAGCCACCACGGAGCGTCCCGGAGTATCTGTCCGGTTTTCCCGGCAGCGGTTGAGCGGTGTGTTATCTGTTTACATCAGCACTAAAGAGCCTTAATATGCTGATGTTATCAACCTGTGAGCGTTAGCGTGTGCAGTAAAGATGGATAAATGTCTGCGGTGGAGCAGTCGCTGAGGATGGAGCACGATAAAGTATTCAGACCGATAAATCAGTCCCCTGTACCTACCATGTTGACTCCAGGCCGATGGATGGAAGAGAAGCGGAGCCGCACCGGAAGTTTGTCTTCAGGCTGCGCAGCAGCCTCTACCGACAGCCATGACAACAGCGCCCTCTAGCAGCGGGAGGAGGACACTGCACACGAAAATTCGTCAAACATCACCGCCCTGTTTTATTCTCAACTTTTTGGCCACTGACTCAAGCCTGCTACGTGTCTGTTTATGGTGGTTGCAGAGTTTTACTTTAATTTTTGTGCTCACTTATTATTGTTACTAAATATTTTCTAAAGTTATTAGCAGAGAGTTACAGTAACAATTGGGCTACTATGCTGCCCCCATGCATTAAGTTAAGAGTTCCCATTACAGCATTTCATGTAACGGAGTTTGGCTCCCTCTAGTGGTGTAGTGAAAGCATCGTTTTGAACTGATACACAAAGTGCTGCACATGCGCAGTAATGATATAACCGGAGGACGGAGCAGAACGCCACTCATTGTACGAGCGCTGTTGATGTTGTTAATTATCGGCGCCTTGGATATCATTAGTCTGTGAGTATGTGCATGGTTTGACAGTGTTAACAGCTACAATGAGAACTGCATGGCTGCATTGGTGTATTTTAAGTGATCTGACTCTAATCCTACCAGTCATTGTTATCAAGCTAAGCTAGAGCTAACACTAACATGTGCTAAGCTAAATACAGTGACCATATCATTGACGGCGTGTATTCAACTTTATTTATATAGCGCCATTTCACAACAACAGTCATCTCATAGCACTATCAACTGTAGGGGGGAACCCCCACAGTTGCAGAAAGACCCCAGCAATCAGGCGATCCCCTGTGAGCAAGCACTTGGCGACGGTGGAGAGGAAAAACTCCCTTTTAACAGGAAGAAACCTCCAGCAGAACCAGGCTCAGGGAGGGGCAGTCATCTGCTGCGACTGGCTGGGGGGTGAGGGGGTAGAGAAAAAGAAAAGAACAGACATGTAGAGAGCAAACAGCACGATGGGGACTCAATCTATGGGAGAGAACAAACAAATGTTAATGACCAGCAAAAAAAAAATATTTCATAGAGAGTGAGGAAAGGAGTGAGGCCCAGTGCATTACTGGAGGTCCCCCGGCTGACTAAACCTATTAGCAGCATAACTAAGGGAGGGTTCAGAAACACATGATCCCTCCCTAATTGTAGGCTATATCAAAAAGGTAGGTTTTAGCCCTATTCTTAAAAACAGAGATCGAGTCTGACTCCCGAATCCAGATTGGCAGCTGATTCCACAGGAGAGGAGCTTGATAACTGAAGGCTCTGCCTCCCATTGTACTTTTGGAGATTCTAGGTATTACAAGTAATCCTGCATTTTGGGAGCATAGTGCTCTGTTAGGATAATACGGTAGTATCAGATCTTTTAAATAAAAAGGAGCCTGATTGTTTAGAGCTTTGTAAGTAAGAAGAAGGATTTTAAACTTAATTCTAAACTCTATGGGAAGCCAATGAAGGGAGGCCAGAACCGGAGAGATATGATCTCTCTTTCTAGTACCTGTTAAAACTCTTGCTGCAGCATTTTGGATCAGCTGAAGACTTTTTAAAGATGTTTTAGGACAGCCTGATAATAAAGAATTACAATAATCTAATCTCGAGCTAACAAAAGCGTGGATCAGTTTCTCAGCATCACTCTGAGACAAGATGCTCCTAATCTTGGCAATATTACGCAAATGATAGAAGGCAGTCTTAGAAACAAATTTAATATGTGAATTGAAGGATAAATCCTGATCAAAAATAACTCCAAGGTTCCTCACAGAGCTATTAAGAGAAAGAATAACCGCATCCAAACTGAAAGTTTGATTTGGAAAGGAATTTCTAAGGTTTTTTGGACCAACAAGAATGACTTCAGTCTTATCTGAATTTAATAGCAGGAAATTACAAGTCATCCAAGCTTTGATTTCCTTAAGACAGGCTTCTAACTTGGCTAATTGATTACTATCATCTGGCTTCATTGACAGGTATAATTGTGTGTCATCTGCATAACAATGAAAATGTATACAGTGCTTTCTAATAATGTTGCCTAACAGAAGCATATATAAACTAAAAAGAGTAGGGCCTAACACAGATCCCTGTGGAACTCCATGACTAAGCTTTGAGTTGAAAGAAAACTCATTATTTACATGAACAAACTGGAACCTATCAGATAAATAAGATCTAAACCATAGCAATGAAGTTCCATTAAGTCCAACATAGTGTTCTAATCTATCAAGTAGAATATTATGGTCGATAGTATCAAAAGCTGCACTAAGGTCTAAAAGGACAAGTACAGAAACTAGTCCATTATCAGATGCAATGAGGAGGTCGTTAGTGACCTTCGCTAAGGCTGTTTCAGTACTATGATGGATTCTAAACCCAGATTGAAACTCTTCAAGTAAACCATTTCCCTGCAGGTGGTCAAATAATTGCGTAGCAACAACTCTTTCTAAGATTTCTGAAATGAAAGGGAGATTAGAGATTGGTCTATAGTTAGCTAAAGCTCCTGGATCTAGCGTTGGCTTTTTGAGTAAGGGTTTAATTACAGCCGTTTTAAAAGCCTGCGGTACATGGCCTAAAGTTAATGAAGAATTGATTATATGAAGAATAAAGCTACCAATAAGTGGGAAGACTTCTTTAAATAACCTGGTAGGAATAGGGTCTAAAAGACAAGTTGAAGGTTTGGATGAGGAAACTATTTTGTCTAACTCACAAAGGTCGATTGGAGTAAACTCGTCAAGACAGACATCAACAGAAGGAGTTGTATAAGTTACAGTATTTAAGTTAACTGTGGGAAGAATCTGATTGATTTTATCTCTGATGGATGAAATTTTATTATTGAAAAAGTTCATAAAGTCCTGACTAGTAAGCTCTAAGGGAATGCTAGGATTGACAGAGTCCTGACTCTTTGTCAACCTGGCTACAGTACTGAAAAGAAACCTGGGATTATTCTTGTTCTCTTCTATTAATGCAGAGTAATAACTCATTCTAGCTTTTCTAAGAGATTTTTTATAAATTAAAAGATGATTTCTCCAAGCTAAATAGATTTCATCTAAATTAGTAGAGCGCCATTTTCTTTCTAATTGACGAGTCTTCTGTTTTAAGGTACGAGTTTCTGTGTTGAACCAAGGAGTTAGAAATCTCTGATTAGACTTTTTCTTTTTTAAGGGGGCCACCAAGTCTAGAGTCTGATGCAGAGAAGCTGAAACACTATCCACCATGTTATCAATTACAGAAGGAGCAAGCTGTCTATAGCTTATTTCCGTTGTGTTGACACATGGCATAGAGGAAACAATCTGCATAAATTTGGAAACAGCATCATCTGAGAGGCATCTACTGTAATAATATTTTTCTTTAGGAGCCAAATAGTCAGAAATAGTAAAATCAAAGGTTAACAGACAATGGTCTGACAGTACAGAGTTATGAGGAGACACTACAAGATTTTCTATTTCTATGCCATATGTCAAAACAAGGTCCAATGTATGGTGGAGGTAATGAGTAGAATTTCCTACTTTCTGAGAAAACCCAATTGAATCTAATATTGAATTGAATGCCACATTAAGGCAGTCACTATCTACATCCACATGTATATTAAAGTCCCCTACTATAATTATTCTATCAGATTTCAGCACTAAATCAGCTAAGAAATCAGCAAATTCGGATAAAAATTCTGAGTAGGTTGATAGGGGGACAATAAACTATGGCAAATAAAATTGGGTTTAACCTAAAATTGCTAAAGTGCCCAATACTGAGGACCAGGCCCTCAAAGGAATTATAACATGTTTTTTGCTTTACATTAACTAGTAATTTGGAATGGTAAATTGTTGCTACTCCTCCTCCACGACCAGAACTTCTAGGATTTTGACAGTTTAAATAACCAGAGGGAGTTGATTCATTTAAACCAACATAATCCTCTTGTCCTAACCAAGTCTCTGTAAGGGAAATTAAATCAATCTGATGATCAATTAACAAATCATGGACTAGCAGAGACTTGGGAGTTAGAGACCTAATATTTAATAAACCACATTTAATTTTTAAATTATGAGGAGGAACAGAGGCCAAATCATTCAATTTAGGGGCTTTATGTTTAATTTGAGTTTTACCAATATTTTGCTTTATCACTTTGGGATGCTTATACATTATATTTTTATTCACTTTGGAGGGAGCAGACAACGATTCTCTGATGGGGAAGTCAGGGGCTAAGTTGAGGGGTGGCGGATGAAGAGGAGCTGCAGAGAGGCGTGTAAGACTGCGACTCTGCTTCCTGGTCCCAACTCTGAGTCGTCATGGTTTTGGAAATTTGGATAAAAAAGATGCCAGATTGTTAGATAAATGAGAAGCACCATCCAAAGTGGGATGAATGCTGTCTCGTCTCATAAGACCAGGTTTTCCCCAAAAAGAGCTCCAATTGTCAATGTAGCCCACGTCATTTGCAGGACACCACACAGACAGCCAGCGGTTCAAGGATGACGAGCGGCTGAACATGTCATCACTGGTCAGATTGGGGAGGGGCCCAGAGAATACTACAGTGGCAGACATCGTTTTGGCAAAGTCACACACCGATTCTATATTAAGTTTCGTGACTTCCGACTGCCGGAGACGGATGTCATTAATGCCGGCGTGAATAACAATTGTGGAATATTTACAGTTACTTTTAGCCAGCATTTTCAAATAAGTATACGTTTACTTTGTTGCAGTTTTACACGGTTGTAGGAACAAATCTAAACGGATGTAAAACCCTAAAGACGAGTGTACATCACGTTGAGTTCCTTGTGGGGCAGCTTCAATAAACGAGATAAAAGGAAACATCTTGTCATCATTGAGGCCTACACCACACGTGTTAGCTCGCTGTCTACTAGTCGAAAACTGGGAGACTCGATAGGAGGGCAGTAGAGCTACTGTTGGTTGAAGATCAAGGAGGAGGAGTGAGGGAAGGTGTGTTTGGAGGGAGAGAGAGAAAAGGAAAGGTAGAAATGTGGAGGTGAGAGTAGAGACAGTAAATGTAGGGACTATGACTGGTAAAGTCAGAGAGTTGGCTGATATGATGGAGAGAAGAAAGGTAGATATAATGTGTGTTCAAGAAATCAGATGGAAGGGAAGCAAGGCTAGGCGCTTTGGAGGTGGATTTAAACTGTTCTAGCATGCTGTAGATGGGAAGAAGGAAGAGTATGTGAAGAGTGTTCAGGAGGTAGAGGAGTCAGAATCATGAGTTGAAGCTAGAAGTCAAAGGTGTGATGTTGAATGTTGTCAGTGTGTATGCCCCATGTTGTGTCTCAAATTAGGAAGGAGTCGAGGTGGCGTTCTCTAGTTGTATTTAGAATGAGAACACAGGACACTCTAACGCAAGCACAGGAGCCACAGCGAAGAGACAAGATGTCTCCCGCAGTTGGCTTATATACCCTAGGTGATGCCACCTCCCAGAGGCGGGGCGTCACCCCTCTCTAGCCCAGGGCACCGCCATAATAATATACACTCACCGGCCACTTTATTAGGTACACCTGTCCAACTGCTCGTTAACACTTAATTTCTAATCAGCCAATCACATGGCGGCAACTCAGTGCATTTAGGCATGTAGACATGGTCAAGACAATCTCCTGCAGTTCAAACCGAGCATCAGTATGGGGAAGAAAGGTGATTTGAGTGACTTTGAACGTGGCATGGTTGTTGGTGCCAGAAGGGCTGGTCTGAGTATTTCAGAAACTGCTGATCTACTGGGATTTTCACGCACAACCATCTCTAGGGTTTACAGAGAATGGTCCGAAAAAGAAAAAATATCCAGTGAGCGGCAGTTCTGTGGGCGGAAATGCCTTGTTGATGCCAGAGGTCAGAGGAGAATGGCCAGACTGGTTCGAGCTGATAGAAAGGCAACAGTGACTCAAATAACCACCCGTTACAACCAAGGTAGGCAGAAGAGCATCTCTGAACGCACAGTACGTCGAACTTTGAGGCAGATGGGCTACAGCAGCAGAAGACCACGCCGGGTGCCACTCCTTTCAGCTAAGAACAGGAAACTGAGGCTACAATTTGCACAAGCTCATCGAAATTGGACAATAGAAGATTGGAAAAACGTTGCCTGGTCTGATGAGTCTCGATTTCTGCTGCGACATTCGGATGGTAGGGTCAGAATTTGGCGTCAACAACATGAAAGCATGGATCCATCCTGCCTTGTATCAATGGTTCAGGCTGGTGGTGGTGGTGTAATGGTGTGGGGAATATTTTCTTGCCACTCTTTGGGCCCCTTGGTACCAATTGAGCATCGTTGTAACGCTACAGCCTACCTGAGTATTGTTGCTGACCATGTCCATCCCTTTATGACCACAATGTACCCAACTTCTGATGGCTACTTTCAGCAGGATAATGCGCCATGTCATAAAGCTGGAATCATCTCAGACTGGTTTCTTGAACATGACAATGAGTTCACTGTACTGAAATGGCCTCCACAGTCACCAGATCTCAATCCAATAGAGCATCTTTGGGATGTGGTGGAACGGGAGATTCGCATCATGGATGTGCAGCCGACAAATCTGCGCCAACTGTGTGATGCCATCATGTCAATATGGACCAAACTCTCTGAGGAATGCTTCCGGCACCTTGTTGAATCTATGCCACGAAGAATTGAGGCAGTTCTGAAGGCAAAAGGGGGTCCAACCCGTTACTAGCATGGTGTACCTAATAAAGTGGCCGGTGAGTGTATATATAATATACAATCTCACATCCTCCCCCCCCAAAAAAAATTACAAGCACACCAATTGACCCACCTTTAAAAATTTATACCCGACTCACACACTAGCACAGAGGTATTTACAGGCCTATCCACTCACACCACACTGGCCCAGCGGAACACTCCACTATGTAAATAGTCACTGAACTTAAAAGGGCCACACACCAAAATAAATTATCCATCCATCCATCTTCTACCGCTTTTCCGGAGGTCCGGGTCGCGGAGGCAGCCGTTCAAGCAGAGAAGCCCAGACTTCCCTCTCCCCAGCCACCTGCTCCAGCTCTTCAGAGAGGATACCAAGGCGTTCCCAGACCAGCTGGGAGACACAGTCTCTCCAGCAAGTCCTGGGTCTGCCCTGGGGTCTCTTCCCAGTGGGACGTGCCTGAAACACCTCAAGTGGGAGGCGTCCAGGAGGCATCCTGATCAGATGCCCATACCACCCCAACTGACTCCTTTCAATGTGGAGGAGCAGCGGTTCTACTCTGAGCCCCTCCCGGATGACTGAGCTCCTCACCCTATCTGTGAGGGTGAGTCCAGCAATCCTACAGAGAAAGCTCATTTCAGCCGCTTGCATCCACGATCTCATTCTTTCGGTCATTACCTAAAGCTCGTGACCATAGGTGAGAGTAAGAATGTAGATTGACTGGTAAATCGACAGCTTTGCCTTAGAACTAAGCTCCCTCTTCACCACAACAGACCGGTACAACGTCCGCATCACTGCAGATGCTGCGCCGATCCGTCTGTCAATCTCTCGCTCCATTCTCCCCTCACTCGTGAATAAGACCCCAAGATACTTAAACTCCTCCACTTGGGGCAGGAGCCTGTCCCCAACCCAGAGAGGACAATCCACCTTTTTCCGGCTGAGGACCATGGACTCTGACTTGGAGGTGCTGATTCTCATCCCAGCCGCTTCACACTCAGTGGCAAACCGTCCCAGTAAGACCTGTAGGTCATTGCTGGATGAAGCCAGCAGGACAACATCATCTGCAAACAACAGAGATGAGATCCTGTGGTCACCAAGCATGACACCCTCCATTCCCTGGCTGAGCCTAGAAATCCTGTCCATAAAAATTATGAACAGGATCAGTGACAAAGGGCAGCCCTAGCAGAGTCCAACTCTCACTGGGAATGAGTCCGACCGAGTGTTGGCAATACGAACCAAACTCTCACAACGGTCGTACAGAGACCGAATAGCTCGTAACAACAAGCCCGATACCCCATACTCCCGAAGCACCCCCCAAAAAACCACGAGGGACGTGGTCGAATGCCTTCTCCAAGTCCACAAAACACATGTAAACTGGTTGGGCAAACTTCCACGAACCCTCAAGGATTCTTGCCGGCCAGCCAGCCTGTTTTTCAAATTTGCCATTATCTAAATGTAACATTTTAGACTTTAGACCAGATGTTTAATGAGTTAACGAGTCTCTTTGATATCAGCAGAGTTCATTAGAGCAATTAAAGACTTTCTACATTTCCGAACACAAAACAGAAGTTGATTTTTGAACTGATCTTAAAGAATTTACACAGTATTATCAGGTCAGTTAGCTAGATAGCAAAGTAAAACAATTCTGAAATTTGAATATTACAATGTACAGTATATCCAGAAAGTATTCACAGCACTTCACTTTTTCCACATTTTTTGTTACAGCCTTATTCCAAAAGGGATTAAATTCATTTTCCCTCAAAATTCTACACACAATACCCCATAATGGCAACATGAAAAAGTTTTTTTTTTGAGATTTTTGCAAATTTATTAAAAATAAGAAAAAAAATAAGAAATCACATGTACATAAGTATTCACAGCCTTTGCCACGAAGCTCTAAATCAGGGATGTACAAACTCCGTTCATTCTGGGCCAGGACTCTGCACTTTTTACTTCCACCCAGTCTCTTCAGCAGGTGTTTTTGCTAATAAGCAATCATTGGGAAGAAATTCAGTTAAATCACCTGTGGAAGACACTGGGTGGAGGTAAAGCCTGCAGGGTCTTGGCCCAGAATGGAATGAGTCTGACGTCCCTGCGCTAAATTGAGCTCAGTGTAGTCTATATTAATCATATATCCCATAACCTACATATGTATAAGCATGTGAGAATGTTTGGTGATTACATATGTAAAGCGACTTCACACCTCAGAACAGGACAAAGAGGTCTCAACCGTCAGCGGAGATCAAAGAGCATCCGAGGCGCTGCGGTGGAGACCAGATCGATCGCCCTGACCTCCCAGGGCCAGGTGGAGGGATACGAAGACAAAGGAGGGGGATTAAGATAATGCGGGATGTCAGCTTGGATATGCATGTCTTTTGTTATGTGTAGGTATAAGTATGTAGAGCTGAATGTGTTCTTCCTCTATTCTACTTCTGCACTGAGATGAGACTTGTTAGAGGAGCGAAGCTGATAATAAACTTTGGTTTATAAGTCGCATCGCCTCGTTATTCCAAGCTCTTCTACACTGGTGACCCTGACGCGAGGATGGACCAGAGGCGTTCCCCCGCGATTGACTCATCTGAGGCGACCCAGGCAGACGCCGGCGCCCATGCAGACAGGGGAATGGATGGAAGACGTTCCCCCACGGCAGAAGAGAGGGCTCAACCGAGCACCAGCCCCGCCGTGAGAGCAGAAGAAAGGCGCTCTCACCCGGCGGACACATCAAGGACGGCCCACACAAGCGCCGTCACCGTCAAGCTGCCAGAATTCTGGCAAGAAGACCCGAGCTCGTGGTTCCAGCAAGCTGAGGCTCAGTTTGCACTGGTGGGCATAACGGCGGACGAGACGAAGTTTTATCACATCGTCACCAAACTCGACGCTGCCACGTCAAGATGTGCGCGGAGCATAATCCGACAGCCGCCCGCCTATGACAAATACAGAGAGCTGAAGGCGACCATCGTCGAGAACTTCGTCCCCTCAGCCGAGGAGAGAGCAGAGAAGATCCTGGCGATCTACGGCCACAGAGGATCTAGACGCCTCCCCAGCAGAATTAGTTTTTGCACAACCTCTCAGGCTCCCAGGTGAATTTTTACCAGAGAACCCAGAGCCAGGGCATCTTCCAGCCCCGAGGCTTTTAGGCAGCAACGGTCCTGACACTCTCCCCGGACCAGCACATCACTCTTTTCCACGGGTTTTTGTCCCCCAAGCTTTAAAAAATGCTGAATTCGTTTTTGTTAGGCATGAAGCTTTAAAACCAACTCTCCGTCCACCATACGATGGACCATTCAGAGTGCTGGAACCTGGTGATAAGCATTTTGTGCTTGATTTAGGGGACAGAAAAGAAACAGTCAGCATTGACAGACTTAAACCTGCCTTCTTGTTGAGAGACGAACCTGCACGGTTGGCGAGAGCACCTCGGCGGGGTAGACCCCCCAAGAGAAAAGACTCAGCCCCCCTGCAGAAAACAAATAATCACTCTCCTCCCCAAGCTGCAGATTCCTTACAGGAAGGTCCCACCAGGACGCCCAAGCGGACCCACAGCAGATTCGGGAGAAGATTAAAACCCAGACGGCACAGGGACTGATGCAAACTACTCAAAAGTTGTTCACTAATTGTGCTGTAACAGTTTAAGACTGACTTGTGATATTACTACGCTGTTATGATTACCACTGAATTCTCTACAGGAGCATAGCTGCTGGAAAGTTTCTTCCTTGTCAAGAGGTGTAGCAGTTAGTATGTCATAATAATTATCTTAAACTGTGAATTTTTCTATTGTCCTTTTCTTAGTCGTTTGGGGGGGGGGGGCTGTGGTCTATATTAATCATATATCCCATAACCTACATATGTATAAGCATGTGAGAATGTTTGGTGATTACATACGTAAAGCGACTTCACACCTCAGAACAGGACAAAGAGGTCTCAACCGTCAGCGGAGATCAAAGAGCATCCGAGGCGCTGCGGTGGAGACCAGATCGATCGCCCTGACCTCCCAGGGCCAGGTGGAGGGATACGAAGACAAAGGAGGGGGATTAAGATAATGCGGGATGTCAGCTTGGATATGCATGTCTTTTGTTATGTGTAGGTATAAGTATGTAGAGCTGAATGTGTTATTCCTCTATTCTACTTCTGCACTGAGATGAGACTTGTTAGAGGAGCGAAGCTGATAATAAACTTTGGTTTATAAGTCGCATCGCCTCGTTATTCCAAGCTCTTCTACACTCAGGTTCATTCTGTTTCCACTGATCATCCTTGAGATGTTTCTACAGCTTAACTGGAGTCCACCTGTGGTAAATTCAGTTGATTGGACATGATTTGGAAAGGCACACACCTGTCTATATAAGGTCCCACAGTTGATAGTGTACAGCCGTGGACAAAATTGTTGGTACCCCTCTGTTAATGAAAGAAAAACCCACAAGGGTCACAGAAATAACTTGAATCTGACAAAAGTGGTAATAAATAAAGATTCTATGAAAATTAACCAATGAAAATCACACAATGCTTTTGAATTGTGGTTCAACAGAATTATTTTAAAAAACAAACTCATGAAACAGGCCTGGACAAAAATGATGGTAGCCCTAGAAAAGATTGAAAATAATGTGACCATAGGGACATGTTCAACCAAGATGTGTCCTCTAATTAACATCACAGGTGTCTACAAACTTGTAATCAGTCAGTCGGCCTATTTAAAGGGTGACAAGTAGTCACTGTGCTGTTTGGTGACATGGTGTGTACCACACTAAACATGGACCAGAGGAAGCAAAGGAGAGAGTTGTCTCAGGAGATTAGAAAGAAAATTATAGACAAGCATGTTAAAGGTAAAGGCTATAAGACCATCTCCAAGCAGCTTGATGTTCCTGTGACTACAGTTGCACATATTATTCAGAAATTTAAGATCCACGGGACTGTAGCCAACTTCCCTGGATGTGGCCGCAGGAGGAGACGGATAATACGAATGGTAACAAAAGAGCCCAGAACAACCTCTAAACACATTCAGCTCCAAGGTCAAGGTACATCAGTGTCACATCGCACCATCCGTCGTTGTTTGAGCCAAAGTGGACTTCATGGGAGACGACCAAGGAGGACACCACTGTTGAAAACAAATCATAAAAAGCAGTCTGGAATTTGCTAAACTGCATGTTGACAAGCCACAAAGCTTCTGGGAGAATGTCCTGTGGACAGACGAGACAAAACTGGAACTTTTTGGCAAGGCACATCAGCTCTATGTTCACAGACGTAAAAATGAAGCATACCAAGAAATGAACACTGTCCCTACTGTGAAACATGGAGGAGGTTCTGTTATGTTCTGGGGCTGCTTTGCTGCATCTGGCACAGGGTGTCTTGAATCTGTGCAGGATACAATGAAATCTCAAGACTATCAAGGTATTCTAGAGAGAAATGTGCTGCCCAGTGTCAGACAGCTTGGTCTCAGTCGCAGGTCATGGGTCTTGCAACAGGATAATGACCCAAAACACACAGCTAAAAACACCCAAGAATTGCTAAGAGCGAAACATTGGACTATTCTAAAGTGGCCTTCTATGAGCCCTGATCTAAATCCTATTGAACATCTGTGGAAGGAGCTGAAACATGCCGTCTGGAGAAGGCACCCTTCAAACCTGAGACAACTGGAGTAGTTTGCTCATGAGGAGTGGGCCAAAATACCTGCTGAGAGGTGCAGAAGTCTCATTGACAGTTACAGAAATCGTTTGATTGCAGTGATTGCCTCAAAAGGTTGTGCAACAAAATATTAAGGGTACCATCATTTGTGTCCAGGCCTGTTTCATGAGTTTGTTTTTTAAAATAATTCTGCTGAACCACAATTCAAAAGCATTGTCTGATTTTCATTGGTTAATTTTCATAGCATTTTTATTTATTGCCACTTTTGTCAGATTCAAGTTATTTCTGTGACCATTGTGGGTTTTTCTTTCATTAACAGAGGGGCACCAACAATTTTGTCCACGTGTGTATATCAGAGCACAAACCAAGCATGACGTTAAAGGAATTATTTGTAGACCTCTGAGACAGGGTTGTCTTGTGGCACAAATCTGGGGAAGGGTACAGAAAAATTTCTGCTGCTTTGAAGGTCCCAGTGAGCACAGTGGCCTCCATCATCCGTAAATGGAAGAAGTTGGGAACCACCAGGACTCTTCCTAGAGCTGGCCGGCCATCTAACCTGAGTGATTGGGGGAGAAGGGCCTTAGTCAGGGAGGTGACCAAGAACCCAATGGTCACACTGTCAGTGGAGAGAGGAGAACCTCCCAGAAGGACAACCATCTCTGCAGCAATCCACCAATCAGGCCTGTATGGTAGAGTGACCAGACAGAAGCCACTCTTTACTAAAAGGCACATGGCAGCCCACCTAGAGTTTGCCAAAAGGCACCTGAAGGACTCTCAGACCATGAGAAACAAAATTCTCTGGTCTGATGAGACAAAGATAGAACTCTTTGGCGTGAATGTCAGGTGTCATGTTTAGAGGAAACCAGGCACTGTTCATAACCATGCCAATGGTGGTGGCAGCATCATGATGTGGGGATGTTTTTCAGCAGCAGGAACTGGGAGACTAATCAGAATAGAGGGAAAGATGAATGCAGGAATGTTCAGACACATCCTGGATGAAAACCTGCTCCAGAGCGCTCTTGACCTCAGATTGGGGTGATGGTTATCTTTCAGCAGGACGACCCTGAGCACACAGCCAAGATATCAAAGGAGTGGCTTCAGGGCAACTCTGTGAATGTCCTTGAGTGGCCCAGCCAGAGCCCAGACTTGAATCCAACTGTACATCTCTGGAGAGATCTGAAAATGGCTGTGCACCAACGCTTCCCATCTAACCTGATGAAGCTTGAGAGGTGCTGCAAAGAGGAATGGGCCAAACTGCCCAAAGACAGGTGTGCCAAGCTTGTGGTATCATATTCAGAAAGACCTGAGGCTGTAATTACTGCCAAAGGTGCATCAACAAAGTATTGAGCAAAGGCTGTGAATACTTATGTACATGTGATTTCTTAGTTTTTTTATTTTTAATAAATTTGCAAAAAAAAAACAAAACATTTTTCACATTGTCATTATGAGGTATTGTGTGTAGAATTTTGAGGAAAAAAAATTAATCCCTTTTGGAATAAGGCTGTAACATGTGGAAAAAGTGAAGCACTGAATACTTTCCGGATGCACTGTAGTTTTTGCTTTTGAGAAAAGTCGTTATATTAGATGTTCTGTCATTTGTAACCGTAGCTCCAGAATCATTTATAATAACGCCATCTTTTCAAAGACTTATTGTATCATTCATAAATATAAAAATACACACACAGGTAGTAGTAAAGCATTACATTTACTTCAAGTAACTTTTTGAGAAGACTATTTGGTTGAGGAGTTTTATTGCAGAATACTTTTTATTCTTACTTGAAAAATAACTTGTTACGTTATACTTTTTTTTAAACTTCTGATTTCATAGATTTTATGTCTTTGTTACATTATTGTAAAACATCAGATCTGTGACACAAAATTATCACCATTATAAACCTACTGCAAAACTAAATTATCAGATGTCCAAATGATACCTTGTTTGTGCCGATGATTCTGAAATGTGACTGTCCAGCAGAATCAAATCTTGATAGGAAAATGCTGCTCAGAGAAAACTGGTTAGAAATGTGTTTTATATTGTAACGATTACCGGAAATGTATATCCTTTTACTGAAATTAGTGTTGAAGTCATTGTTCTTTTGTGTTTCATATATACACAACTCTCAAAAAGTTAGGGACATTTGGCTTTCGGGTGAAATTTCAGGATGCATCTAAAATGCACTATAACCTCTACAGGTGAACTTAATTTGACCTTCTCTCACCATTTGAACGCACATATCCAACTGTTCAATGTTTCAGTACTTTTTGCATAACTTGCTGGGCTCTCTAACAAGGTGCTCAATGGCAAAATTTACAACAGGTGTTTGATCCATGAATCAAGCAATAAATTTTCTGCTTCAATTAAAATTGGTATTTAAACAGTCCTCTTCATTATGCTGTTCACTTTTTGACATCATGAGACTAAGACAACACCTAACAATTGATTAACAGTACCTCACGACTGTGAGGCTTCAAACAGGAAGTTTTCAGAGGGAAGTGGCCACTGAGCCTAGAGTGTCACAGAGTGTCATCAGCAGGTTGCAACAGAGATACAGAGAGACTGGAAGAGTCACAGAAGTGGACGTCCTTTGGCCACATCCCACGCTGATCTGATGACCACTTCATTGTGAACAGTGCCCTGCGGAACCAGATGATGGATGCCACTCAACTCCAGGCACATTTAAGGGAGGTGAGAGGCATCCAAGTATCACGTCAGACCATTTGAAACGTTTACATCAGCGTGGTCTGTGTGCTAGATGACCTGCAAGGGTAACTGACTACACCACCAGGTGCAGGCGTCATTGTTTGCATGGGTCAGGGAGCATTTACGCTGGACAAGGGACCAGTGGGCTTCAGTGCTGTTCTCTGATGAAAGGCGATTCACGCTGAACAGAAATGATGGCCGCCAACAATGCTGGAGACGTCAAGGAGAGCGCTATGCATCAGCCACTGTTGTTACCATGTTACAGTCTGGGTAGGTGTGTCTAGTCAATACAGAACTGCCCTACACCTTGTGAATGGTACAGTGACAAGCCAATACTACCTGAATAATATTAATCCAGTCATTGTGCCCCTGCATGAACACAGGCCTAATTTCATCTTCATGGCCAACAATGCTCATCAAGGTCGCGCCATTTGGGAATGGCTGCTGGAGGCTGGGATACCTCAAATGGAGTGGCCTGCACTTTCTCCACACCTGAATCCCGTAGAAAACCTATGGGATCAGCTGAGTCGCCATGTAGAGGCTTGTAACCCTGCACCCTACAACCTCAATGACCTGAGGGCCGCCCTTCAAGAAGAGTGGAATGCCATGCCTCAGCAGACAATACATCAACTTGTGAACAGCATGAGATGTTGTTGTCAAGCTGTAATTGATGCTCAAGGGCACATGACAAGTTACTGAGATACTGACATTTTTGTTGTGGTATACCCACCACTGTTGCTGGCTGTTTCAATAAATTGTTTGAGATGAGGAAATCACCATTGCATGCTTCTACTTAAATGCCCTACTTTCATGATATAATATCACTGCAGTGTGAACTTTTTACATTTTCCATAAATTTCACCTGAAAGCCAACTATCCCTAACTTTTTGTGAGCAGTGTATTTTGGATTGGATTAGTGACTATATGTGGATGGTGTGCATTTTCCTCAAATGAACACTTAATGGCTTCGTTAGAACAAACCTGATTAAGGTTACTCACTACTAGAGTCACTTTTTGGTACTTTATTACTCTTGGCAGAGAAATTTAATTGGCAAATACTCTAATTCTTGAGTAATTATTTTTTTTAAACATTTATTTAACCAGGCAGAACAGATTAAGAATGCATTCTTATTTACAACTGTGGCCTGGGGGAAGGGACAACTCGCATTCATCCCTCCCAGCAGTTGATGCCAATTAACCTAACCTGCATGTTTTGGCCCCTGTAGGAGGAAATCGGAGAAATCTTGGAGCAAACCCATATAGACACGCGGCGAACATGCAAACTCCACACACAAAGATCACCGTTGGTCAGAGGGTGGGATGGAACCCGAGATCCCATGGCCAAGGGTGAGTTGCTGTGCTGCCACAGAGCTAACCACTGCGCCACCGTGCTGCTAATATCATGAGGTAATGCAACTAAACTTGAGCACAGTATCTGGATACTCTGTCCACAGGGCAACTTTAAATACCGTGGAGGAATTACAGCTACATCTTCGACCTACAACTAGGATATGCAATCAGTGTGTCATCAGCAGGTTGCAACAGAGATACAGAGAGACTGGAAGAGTCACAGAAGTGGACGTCCTTTGGCCACATCCCACGCTGATCTGATGACCACTTCATTGTGAACAGTGCCCTGCGGAACCAGATGATGGATGCCACTCAACTCCAGGCACATTTAAGGGAGGTGAGAGGCATCCAAGTATCACGTCAGACCATTTGAAACGTTTACATCAGCGTGGTCTGTGTGCTAGATGACCTGCAAGGGTAACTGACTACACCACCAGGTGCAGGCGTCATTGTTTGCATGGGTCAGGGAGCATTTACGCTGGACAAGGGACCAGTGGGCTTCAGTGCTGTTCTCTGATGAAAGGCGATTCACGCTGAACAGAAATGATGGCCGCCAACAATGCTGGAGACGTCAAGGAGAGCGCTATGCATCAGCCACTGTTGTTACCATGTTACAGTCTGGGTAGGTGTGTCTAGTCAATACAGAACTGCCCTACACCTTGTGAATGGTACAGTGACAAGCCAATACTACCTGAATAATATTAATCCAGTCATTGTGCCCCTGCATGAACACAGGCCTAATTTCATCTTCATGGCCAACAATGCTCATCAAGGTCGCGCCATTTGGGAATGGCTGCTGGAGGCTGGGATACCTCAAATGGAGTGGCCTGCACTTTCTCCACACCTGAATCCCGTAGAAAACCTATGGGATCAGCTGAGTCGCCATGTAGAGGCTTGTAACCCTGCACCCTACAACCTCAATGACCTGAGGGCCGCCCTTCAAGAAGAGTGGAATGCCATGCCTCAGCAGACAATACATCAACTTGTGAACAGCATGAGATGTTGTTGTCAAGCTGTAATTGATGCTCAAGGGCACATGACAAGTTACTGAGATACTGACATTTTTGTTGTGGTATACCCACCACTGTTGCTGGCTGTTTCAATAAATTGTTTGAGATGAGGAAATCACCATTGCATGCTTCTACTTAAATGCCCTACTTTCATGATATAATATCACTGCAGTGTGAACTTTTTACATTTTCCATAAATTTCACCTGAAAGCCAACTATCCCTAACTTTTTGTGAGCAGTGTATTTTGGATTGGATTAGTGACTATATGTGGATGGTGTGCATTTTCCTCAAATGAACACTTAATGGCTTCGTTAGAACAAACCTGATTAAGGTTACTCACTACTAGAGTCACTTTTTGGTACTTTATTACTCTTGGCAGAGAAATTTAATTGGCAAATACTCTAATTCTTGAGTAATTATTTTTTTTAAACATTTATTTAACCAGGCAGAACAGATTAAGAATGCATTCTTATTTACAACTGTGGCCTGGGGGAAGGGACAACTCGCATTCATCCCTCCCAGCAGTTGATGCCAATTAACCTAACCTGCATGTTTTGGCCCCTGTAGGAGGAAATCGGAGAAATCTTGGAGCAAACCCATATAGACACGCGGCGAACATGCAAACTCCACACACAAAGATCACCGTTGGTCAGAGGGTGGGATGGAACCCGAGATCCCATGGCCAAGGGTGAGTTGCTGTGCTGCCACAGAGCTAACCACTGCGCCACCGTGCTGCTAATATCATGAGGTAATGCAACTAAACTTGAGCACAGTATCTGGATACTCTGTCCACAGGGCAACTTTAAATACCGTGGAGGAATTACAGCTACATCTTCGACCTACAACTAGGATATGCAACCAGTGGCTCTGTTGCCCATAGCCAATGGTTCCATGATGCCTTGACCAAAAAAAGTCTTACTTTTCTGAGAAAAAAAATTGCCCATTCATAAGGAAAAATACAAAGTTACGAGAAAAGCAGAAAATTTAGGCCACTTTTTTTTTTTTTTGTGCAAATTTAAAAAAAAGATGCAATTTATGCCTCACAAAAAAGAGGGGAAATGTAAGTCTCTTGATACTGGTGTTGTCAGGCCAGTTTGCACTTGTAACTCTGTTTTACTTTAGTTTTCAGGCTCAATATTTAAGATGCTTTATGTGGATTTTTTTTTTTGGGGGGGACAAAAATCACTCAAACTGGCTCTGTGTGGTAAAGGCTGCCGACTTCCCGACCTAGAACTTACCTTAAAGGAAAACACAAAAAAGTTTCTTCCGAGATTTTCCTCTCATAGCTATTATTGCAGCTATTATTTTGGAGCCCAACACAACCTACAGAAACAAAGCTATCAATCATATACAGTATAACCATGACTTTAACACACAAAATTATCTCACACAGACATTCCCACAAGGTGGAGAGATCTTTTATTTTACATAAAAAAGGTGAAAACTGGAGTTTCCCTTTAGTTGTGGAGGGAATAAAAAGTGATTTTCTTTATAAGGTTCACGTGTGACACATTGCAGTATACGAATCCAAGGAGGCATCTTCGATAAAAAGGACCTTTCACCTTTCTGCAAATCAAAAATATTAAACCATAAAAAGAAGTGTGGGTCCTTCATTCTTGAAGCCCTTGATTAACTAACTCAAATACATTTTTGAAGTGACATTCATATTTCAGCACAATATTTTTATTTACAGTTTTAAGATTTTTCTTAATCATAGCTCTAAAAAAAAGCTGAGGGGAGGATAAACTCTTGGAGCTATACAATCTGATTTTCCACAGTCTGAAAAAAAAAAAATAAAAATCAAAGAATACATCTCTTATATGGATTCCCAACAGAAAACCAGGACTATGATTGTGACCTCTGTACACTTTACAGTTCAAATAATCACGACAATATTGTAGCAAATGTCACCCTACACCTCTCCCTCAAAAAAACAAAACAAAACAGTAAGTCCAACACAACTCTACAGTACAGCAACGAGGAGAAAGTGCCAGAGAACCCGAAAAGACCAAAGCTGTTCATTCACACTTTAACCTCGCTTTGACACACAGGAATGAGTTAGACAACCAAGAACATCAAGTCTGACACAAGTGAGGGGAAAAAACGACAACAACAAAAAAAACCTGACAAGCGAAATGGGATGTGTTGGAAGAAGGCAAGAGAAAGTGTCATACGTTACATGAGTGGAAGCCATAAAGTCTCACCCACCTGACGGTATACAAGCCCTACGGGTGAGGAAGTTTCTCCATTTAAGCCATGCAGATACAAATCATACAGAGCACTCCTATATGGCTCCGAATGCTGCCCGCAGAGGGGGGAAAGTAAATACATCGGCGGATTCTATCTATCTGTAGGAACCGTTTCAGTTGTGAGCTGAAAACACGGACGAACCACAATGAGGAGGAAGCGGATGTTGCAAAGGTGATCAAGTCACAAATGAAGGTGGAACTTCAAACTTTCAAAAAAGATGAACGATAAAACACTGACACTTTGTGACCCTTCCCAATACTGCCTTACCCCAAAATGACTGAACACTCGGACACGAGGTGGAATGTGGTGGGCAGAAAAACATTCACTTCAGACTTTTTCTGGCACAGGTGGAAGGCATAGGCTTGTAGTAGTAGCAGTAATAATAGCAGTAGTCGTCATCGTCTTAGGAATGGTACTGGGGGGGGGGGGGGATTCTGGCGGGAACGCTGAAGGCTATATCGTCCTGATATCCATCTTGGCGCGCAGAACACTTTCAGCTGGAGTAGAACAGCCCGTCTGGTGGTGATACTGCAGCGTGAATTCACACTGATGTCACAGATTTGGCGGTGGATTTTCCTACCCGCCAAACAAACATGTAGCTGTGCTCATTCTGGGTGGAAACAAAAACCCGACTTATATCCGCTCATTTGCACCAGACAACTCAAAGAAATGAATACCTGTCATTCACACAGCCTGTTTTCCCACCATTCCTCTCTGATCCTATGTGTGGAATAACAATGAAATATTTAACTAAGAAAACAGACAAGGTTCCAAAGATTTTCATATTCAAGTACTCAATAACACAATAACTTAGACCCCAGAATAACTGACGTGTCGGGGCAAAAATAAACCAAAAGCTATACAGTGTAAATACATGCAAGAAGCATGTTTACATACTGATTCATCAAGGAAAACCGCAACATCTACAACATGGTCGTTCTATGGATGACGGAGCCAAATCAGACGCTCCACCGAAGCTGATTCGTGTGTGTGTGTGTGTGTGTAGGGACACGTGGGTGAGAGGAGCATGTCATGACACAAAAACAAAACAAAGCAAAAAAAAAAAAAAAAAGTGGGTGGGGGGAAAAGAAACATTCTTTGCACCCTAAAGGAAGGCTGTGCACACGATTAAAGTAACAATGCACATTTAAAAGTACAGTATTAAGAAAGCAGGGTCTCGTCAGGGAAAGCCGGGGTCAACAAATGTAGTGCAGTCATGGTCTCAAGCTAATTTTTTTTGTTTGTTTACCCTCTTTCCCTATAAAACCATTGCTATTTGGAATGGGGGGGGGGAGGATTCACATTAGATGTAAAATAAAAAAATAAAATGTGTCTGTTAATTCACTCTGTTAGGAGGATAGGCAAGGTGACACAATTAATGCTAGCAAGGCAGTCCTCCATGACACTAAAATTAAAATGGTACGGACATGTTCACTCCTCTAACCCTGGCGGGTAGTGACACCGGCTTTTCCGCCAAGGCGTCGCTTTGCAGCACAAGGCTCTTCGGACTGGGTCGCCTTTGGCGCCGTCATCACATATTACACCAAAATCCATCATTTGGCATTGCTTTCATGGGAATACATCTTCAGTGTGTTAGCAAGGGAAGTCATTAACTGCTCGGACGTGGCTGGTACCAGTCTGCAACTCCAGGGCTTTATTATTATACACGAGAGCCCTGAAAGTTATACTGCAACCCATACAGTGTTGCTAACATGTTGCCCAACTGGTGAGTCGGCTGGTTGGTCAGTTGGGATTAAGGCATTGGACAGAAGCACTTTAGAGGCTGTGGTTCTCTGACATCCCCCCTCCAATGTCCAATATTAAGATCAACAATTAAGACTGTCCCAACCCTTTGAACTTGCTCTATTTTGGTCACAATTTTCAGGTCAAAACTTAGCTGCAATTTCCTTCCCATGCACATGACAGATTGGATAAATACTCCAAAAGTCATTCACTCCTCCGTCCATACATTCAGTGTATACATCTTAGTATTAGTAGGAAAACTGGCGGCACCAAAGAGATAAATAGCATAAATAGAATTCGATTTCCCGTGCCCCGTCAATGAGCGCCGCCAGGTTGCCGCTCATCACCACAAAGGTGACGGGGGAAACAAAGCTGCAGGAGCAGAGAGAGAGTGTAGTGTAGTTTAACAGCAGCGAGGTGGACAGGAGTGCTTTAGCCAAGCAGAGAGAGAACAGAAATCATCCTTGGAAAAAAACGGCGCAGCAGACGTTCCCCTGTTCTCTCACTGCCGAAGCTGACCTCTATGGCGGGGTGAAGAAGTGCAGGGGCCAAACTTTATGTTCTTCATGTGAGAATATAGATGGTTATGCTATTGGCCTCTTGTGTTTGGGTTTACATTCAGTTCCTGCATGAGGATTGACCAAACACCACACTGAACTGCGACTGGAGCGGGAAAGAAACACGGGTGGGACTCTGAGTCCAAGAGAAATCACAGAACGAAATGATGTCTGAGGTGGTGGGATGTCACAGGAAGATGTGGCTCTTCCTTTTCAAACACCAGATAAAAAAAAAAGGCAGGAACAAAAATATGGCAAAAAATGGAGACAAATTAAAAAAAAAAAAAAACATCCTCTGCACAATTCCATCAAAAATGTTTTCCATTTGGCAGAGGAAGGAGGGGTGGGGACTCCCATTAAACATCACAAGTGCCTCTTATGCGCTGACAAACCATTTTTCACTGGTCCCAACAGAGAATAATCCAAACAAGATCTTCCTGTTGATTCATTTTCTTATTCTGAATGGGACAGTACTGATTTCTGAAATCACAATCGACTGAGCCGGGTGCTGAGAATGATTCGGGCTGGTTCAAGGTGATCATTTGTGCCGTGGGGTGTTCTTCTTCCGTTTTCGCTTGAAAAAGCAGCAGCACCTGTGGACAAAAGACAAACATTCAGTCGATATGTACGTGAGGGAAGGCTTCACACAGAGCACGGGGAAAAGAACAAACACAAACGGGGTCACAATAGGTGTCGAGTTAAATCTCACAAAAGCTTAATATGACGAGTAAGAACAGAATAAATAAGAGGGTAGCAAAACATTAGCACGGACTTGCTGGACGCACTGCCGTCCGCCAAGTGTCTGAAAGCTTCTCCACCTCTCAAAATTTAAATAGACAATTGGCTGAGTGTCAACACTATAAACTGGAAACAATATGATGGTTATGTTTCTCCTCTGCAAAGGAAATAAATCAAAATGGAGCAGTGTACAAAAAAGCACAAGACAAACAGATCCTTAATAGTCAATAAAAACATAAAAAGACAACAAAATAGCTGTGAATCAGGACATAGGACAGTGACTGGGTACTCCTACATTAGTTATCAGTTATAACAAATAATGGTGCACCATGCAAGTAGAGTATGACATTTACTTGGAAGTCAAAATGGATCATCAAAAAAGGATAATCCCACTGTTTAAAAATAGTAAGGGGCTCACTAAGATACGTTAGGCAGGCAGCACCATTTACAGGATTTTTAACCACTTATGGGGTGGCAGTAAACAGCTCACTGTGTTCCTAAGGGCCTATGGCACTCGTGCACCAGTGGGAGTCTGGTTAAATTTTGTAAGTCACAGCTCCACTGAGCCCAGCCTAGGCCGGTCCACTCCCTGTCCCATGAGTCAGATGTGGACAAGCAGAGAGGGACTCACCACAGGTTGAGCATTTTCACGCAGCTACAGAAGAAGAGAGAGGAAAGAGTGTCAAGAGAACAGAAAGACAGATTAATACAGCAAGACTGAGACAACGGGACCGGGGACATGCCACACAAACATGCACACTAAGAGGACATGGGTGGGCACGGAGAGAAAAAGTCTGGGAGGGTGGAGGAGGAAAGATTGTAAACTGTCTACTCTGCAGGTTATTACTGTATTTTAGCACCAGTCGCTGGGGAGGAGGATAACCTAACATCTGCGGCATCTGCATTAACATAACCTTGTCTTTTTAATAGATTTTAAAAAAACAAAAAACGGAAACAACAGAGCATTAAACTTTTGTAGTCTGGGAAATACATTTTAAAATAATTAAATTAATGTCTTCAACTGGATAAAAAGCACAAAACTGACTATAGCAACAACAAAACTTCAAAGAAGAATTATTTGTTATAAGTTCCATCTGTAATGTCCTCATTGTGTGACTAATAAAGGCTTATCTGCTCTTCTAAATGACAACTACATGTAAAGATCACATACTGTGTAAAATGGTGTTGTGCGTTTTACCCGATAAAACACAGACATAGGTCACATGTATACAATTAAAATATTTCAACACTCACTTCACAAAGAAACACACACTGTCAATATTTAGGGAAACACTTATAGAAACAAGCAGATTGTACTTCCTGGGTTTTACGACATCACAAACCAACAAGCCCCACCTACAATTCAATTCAATTTCAATTCAGCTTTATTTATACTGTGCCACATCACAACAGAGGCCGTCTCATGGCGCCAGAGTGCAGAGAAAAACCCCACAGTCTCAGAAAAACAATCAGATGATCCCCTATAAGCAAGCACTAAGCGACAGTGGAGAGGAAAAACTCCCATTTGGCAGGAAGAAACCTCTAGCAGAACCAGGCTCAGGAGAGGGGCAGTCATCTGCTGCGACTGGCTGGGGGTGAGGGGGTGACTGTCTTCTACAGTTCTCCAAGTCCCTGTTCACAGACCGGTACCTGCTACCAGGCTGCAGAAAAAATAAAAAGCACCAAGGTGCTGTGCCTCGATGCCTGGGGCACTGTAGCATGGGCGGCTGTGGAAAAAAAAAAAAAAAAAAGTGGCACTCTGACCTCTACTGGCCCGGCATAGTTATTACATTTCCTGTTTTCATGGCTGCATTGACAGAAATAGTGAGTTAAATTTGTGTTTATTTTAAAAACAATGCCTTATCTTGCAATTCTGGCAAATTAAAAGTCGAGAAAATATGGCGATACAATGATATAAGCCTTTAGTTCCACTTAATTTTGACTGGGTGAGCTGAAACAGAGAGGCGGACAGAGACAGATACATACACCCACACAGCCACAGAAGCAACTGATTACTGCATGCCTCCGTTTCACCGAGGCATAATAAACAATTTATTCTGTTAGTCTGTATTGACTACTGAAGTGTTCTTAAGTTTGTTTTTTTACCAGATACGGTCTTCCCACCTGACTTCCTGTCTGCACCATCTTGTCACACACCTGCCACATTAATAAGCAGCAATACTCGGAGAGTAACACCACAAGCTAACTAGCCGAAATGAATAAAAAGCAGTCATCGTTACAGAGTTTCTTCGGAAGGGGGAAATGGCCCTGTGATGAGACTGCGGAAGAGCCTGAGGCTACCAAGAAAAAGAACGGTGTGTTTAGTAGGAAATATAACGAGTCCTATTTAAAACACGGCTTTATCGGGACAGGTGACGGCCATGCTCCCAACCCAATTTGCCTGATATGCTTCGAGAAGCTAGTAAATGAGGCAATGAAACCTTCAAAACTGCTTCAGCACATGGAAACTAAGCCTCCCGCATTCAAAGACAAGCCTTTGGAGTTCTTTGAGCCCAAAAAAATGTGAGTGAGTAAGAAGGACAGTAGCATATTTTGAAGGTGACTACCTCAACAAATATGGCAGCAATGAGAGCTTTGTGCCTGCTGGCTAACCACATTATTCTTCTTTCAGCTGCTCCCTTTAGGGGTCGCCACAGTGGATCATCTGTCTCCATCTCACTCTATCCCTTGCATCTAACCGCATTGTTAATGCAAAAAAAAAAAAAAAAAAAACCAAAAAAAAAAACCTTCACCATGGGTGAAGAATTAATCCTGCCTGCTGCCAAGGACATTTGCCGTGAACTTTTAGGAGAGGCTGCAGTTAAAAAAAAGGCTCATGTTCCTCTTTCAGCCACCACAGTCACAAGGAGAATTGATGAAACTGCAGAGGACACTGAAGCACAATTCTTGGAGAGATTTAATGAGTCGCCGTGCAATCCAAGTGGATGAGTCTACTGATGTTGATAACAAGGCAATAATGCTCGTTTTTGTGCGATATATATTTCAGGAGGATGTATATGAGGACATACTATGTGCACTATTTTTGCCGCCCAACTACACAGGGGCATAACTGTTCAAGTCTTTGGACGATTACCTGTCAAGGAAACTGAACTGGGCCTTCTGTGTCAGTGTGTGCTCGAATGGTGCTGCAGCCGTGACCGGACAACTGTCTGGTTTTACCGCACGTGTTAATGTGAGGCTACACACTGTGTGATCCACAGAGAAATGTTGGCTAGTCAGAGAATCTCACCAGAGCTTAACTGCATATTGGGCAATGCAATTAAAGTGATTAACCACATCAAGGTGCACGCCCTTAATTCACGCCTGTTTGTCCAGATCTGTGAGGAGATGGACACCGACCACAGGTGCCTTCTTTTACATACTGAAATCAGATGGCTATCGCGAAGGAGATCGCTCAAAATGTTTTAACTTCAAGAGCCAGTGCTGAGATTTTGGTCAGAGAAAAATCACCACTGGTGCCACATTTCACTGACAAGGAATGGCTAGCAAAACCTGGATACCTGTGTGACATATTAAGTCAACTCAATGAACTTAATCTGTTCTGTAATTCCCCAGTTTGGGATCAATAAAGTACATCCATCCATCTATCCATCCATCCATCCATCTATCATTTCATGGAAGAATGACAATTACCTTCAAGCTGGCAGATACACTGCGTTCCAAATTATTATGCAAATATGATTTTAGTGTCATAAACATTCAATTTTTTTGTTTTTCAATTAAACTCATGGATGGTATTGTGTCTCAGGGCTCTTTGGATCACTGATATCATCTCAGACACCTGTCATAATTAGTTTGCCAGGTGAGCCCAATTAGAGGAAAACTACTTAAGATGGATGTTCCACATTATTAAGCATGCCACAGGTTTCAAGCAATATGGGGAAGAAAAAGGATCTTTCTGCTGCTGAAAAGCGTCAAATAGTGCAATGCCTTGGACAAGGTATGAAAACATTAGATATTTCATGAAAACTTAAGCATAATCATCGTACTGTGAAGAAATTTGTGGCTGATTCAGAGCACAGATGGGTTCATGTAGATAAAGACTAAAGACATAACGAGGAAGCTTTCTATCAGACACATTCATCAGATTAAGAGAGCAGCTGCTAAAATGCCATTACAAAGCAGCAAACAGGTATTTGAAGCTGATGGTGCCTCTGGAGTCCCTCGAACCTCAAGGTGTAGGATCCTCCAGAGGCTTGCAGTTGTGTATAAACCTACTATTAGGCCACCCCTAACCAATGCTCACAAGCAGAAACAGTTGCAGTGGGCCCAGAAATACATGAAGACTAATTTTCAAACAGTCTTGTTTACTGATGAGTGCCATGCAACCCCGGATGGTCCAGATGGATGGAGTAGTGGATGGTTGGTGGATGGCCACCATGTCCCAATAAGGCTGCAACGTCAGCAAGGAGGTGGTGGAGTCATGTTTCGGGCCGGAATCATGGAGAGAGAGCTGGTAGGTCCCGTTAGGGTCCTTGAAGATGTGAAAATGACCTCGGCAAAGTATATAGAGTTTCTGACTGACCACTTTCTTCCATAGTACAAAAAGAAGAACTGTGCCTTCCGGAGCAAAATTATCTTCATGCATGACAATGCATCATCTCATGCTGCAAAGAACACCTTTGTGTCATTGGCTGCTATGGGCATAAAACGAGAGAAACTCATTGTGTGGCCCCCATCCTCCCCTGACCTTAACCCTATGGAGAACCTTTGGAGCATCCTCAAGCAAAAGCTCTATAAGGGTGGGAGGCAGTTCACATCAAAACAGCAGTTGTGGGAGGCTATTCTAACATCTTGCCAAGAAATTCAAGCAGAAACTCTCCAAATTCTTGTTGTCCAATAACCGGATGGTTGGCGGTTCGAATCCCGCTCTTCCCAGATATCCTGCTGTTGTGTCCCTGGGCAAGACACTTTACTCACCTTGCCTCCAGTGTCCATAACACTGGGTATGAATGTGTATAATGTTCGGTGGTGGCTAGAGAGGCTGTTGGCGCAGATTGGCAGCCACGTTTCCATCAGCCTGCCCCAGGGCAGCTGTGGCTACAGTAGTAGCTTGCCACTACCACTGTCTGTCTGTCTGGAGTGAATGAATAATGTATCTATTTGTAAAGTGTCTTTGAGTGTCTATGATAAAGCACTATACAAATCTGATGATTTATTATTAAAAACTCATAAGTTCAATGCATGCAAGAATTGTGAAGGTTATATCAAAGAAGGGGTCCTATGTTAACATGTAACTTGGCCTGTAAAGATGTGTTTGATTTCTCTTGGTTCTCTTGATTTCAGTAAATATGACCTCTTAATGCTGCAAATTCAACAAATGACCATTTTCAGTTTTTGACAACCAATAAAATGTTTTGAAATGTGTTGGAACAGTGCATTTTGAATTTTTTTAATTTTTGCAAAAAATAATTATCATTGGTAGGTTTGTTCAATAAAATGTGAGTTATGCTCTAACAGTTGATAATTTGAAAACTATACTGACAGTCATTTGCATCGACTATTTAGGAAAATCAGAGACAAATATCATTTGCATAACAATTTGGAACACAGTGTAAAGTGGCTGCATTCAAAGCCAAACTGGGGCTGTGGGAATGGCGAGTGGACCAAGGGATATTTCACATTTTCAACATTAGCAGAGGTTTATTGAAAGAAAGTGAGGTTGGGCCGGCCTTCTACCACCTGGTGCATGATCACCTATCTTTGCTTTCAGAAGAGTTTGAGCGTTACTTCCCCAGCTCAAAAGACCCACGGACAGCGAAGGAGCAGATCCGCAAACTTTTTAGAAACACGCCACCTAAGTCAACCCTGTCAGTGCATGAAGATCAGTTCATTGAGATTAAAAATACCAAGGCGCACTTAAAATCCTTTAATTTTCTCAAAAATCGACAGTGCGCCTTATAATCCGGTGCGTCTTATGTATTAATTCTGGTTGTACTTACTGACCTCGAACCGATTTTATGTGGTACACGGCGCTCAAAAATATGTCAAAAATGTTTTAGTACAACTTTGGTAAGTTACAAAGCCGAACCGCTTGAGGGATTTTCGGAGCATTACGGTAGTCAGGAGCCTCGCGGAGTAATATACGATATTCGATACCCAGAAGCCGATGGTGTATAGAACACGTATATTAGGATTTGTATGTGAAATTTCGGCATTGAAACTGCTCCCCAGTTTAGCTGTAAACGGGAGCAGTAAATACGGCTATAAATACGTATTTACGGCTGTAAATACGTATTTACGGCTGTAAATACGTATTTACGGCTGTAAATACGGCTCGCTCTCCAGCAGAGAGCGAGCCGTATCGGTATCATACTCGGTATCGAGTACTGAGCGATATTCTGGTCAATATGGCGATGTAAACAGCCACTGGACTAAAAGCGTTCCGCCTGCTCATGGAGCAGGTCATTCAACACTCGCAGACAATCGCACTATATGTGTCTATAATGACTATAGAGAGGATTTTCTTTCCATGCACGCAAATTTATTTTTTTTTCCCAGCTCCGACTACCTCGTTTTAATGCGCCTTATAATCCGGTGCGCCTTATGTATGAAATTAGACCATCAAATAGACTGTTCATTGATAGTGCGCCTTATAATCCGGTGTGCCTTATAGTCCGAAAAATACGGTAACAGTGGGCTGAAAAGCATGTTTGAGGCAACATCCTCACTGCCAGCATTTTGGATTAAAATCAGTGTGGACTATCCATAGATTGCCACAAAAGCACTAAAAACCCTGCTCCCATTTCCAACCTCCTATCTTTGTGAAGCGGGATTTTGAACAGTAACTCAAACTAAGACGAAGCGTTGGAATAATAAAGAACACACTTCAGGTGTCATGCTCTCCTATCACCCCAAGATGGGATGGTCTCCTGGCAGAGAAACAAGGTCAGGGCTCACACTGAAGGTGAGTTTTTAAATCACACACTATCACTGTTAAGATCAACCCTCATACTCCACATTTCGTGTTTTTAGTTTTTTTATGCTTTTAATATTAAACCAATTATAAGCATTACAAAAGACACATGAATAAATTTCATAACTGCTAAATCAATCAGAAAATACAGGATTTTTCTAATTTTATGAAAAATGTCTGTTTTGGAGACATGAGGCTTGCCCACATTATGCTGATGTATTCCATTGATTTTACATGATGCATTACCATTAGCTGCCTTATTTAAGTTACTTTTTTAATGGACTGTTTACAGTAACCCAAAATAAACTAGTGCCACAGTAAATACATTTATACTTCATGCTTCCCTCACAGAGTTCAGCACAGTGCAGTTTGGGTTTTTAAACTGTCAGCAAAGATCACAGCCCTTGATGCTATTTTTAGTCAAATGCACCATCTCTGCAACACGAAGGATTGCAGCCATTATCCTACAGAGAGAGAATCATCTGTTCTATAGTATAAACATCACTAGGAAAATCATGCAGTAGTGAACTTTTACATGTTAAAGATTGGACCAATTACTGATCGGAGGGTATCACATAATTATATATTTATTTGGCAATCAAGTTTATATTAACAATAGTTTGAAGAGCTTTATTGGTGGAACACACAATGCTCCACTGGTCTGACATCAGTCTCACCCTTTACTGTAATTCAGACCTTTATAGCACAGAGCTGTTGTGCTTATATAAGCTCCCTTTAGTTCCTCCTCTTAGCTCAATGTGATTTTTTTTTTTTTTTTTTTTTGGTCTGTTGCACAGTTTTTTCCTCAGCAAGCGATCAGCCAGCAGCACAGTATTACACCAGCTGATGGAATTCAGACCAATGTGGTTTCCTGGTGGTCAAATGTGGCTTGTAACTAGTTAATCAAATAACTCAAAATTTAGGGAAATTTTTCAAAAAAACGTACTTTTGAATAGTCTTACTGCAGGACACATTTTGGAAGAAAAAACACATGCTTTTCCTCACATATATTTGGTCACACTCATTGAGCAACTTCTAATTTTATAAAGTTGAAGTTCTGAAAAGTTTTTTCTCAGTTTTTAAATGAAAGCTTTTCTATTCTGATTCAGTAAATGTTTGACTTATTACTGTTGTTAACTGTATTGTATTAGACACATGGCTAGTTTATATTTATAATATATATATACAGTATATATATACTGTATATATACACAGTGGGGGGAAAAAGTATTTAGTCAGCCACCAATTGTGCAAGTTCTCCCACTTAAAAGATGAGAGAGGTCTCCAATTTTCATCATAGGTATACCTCAACTATGACAGACAAAATGAGAAAAAAAAAATCCAGAAAATCACATTGAAGGATTTTTAATGAATTAATTGGTAAATTCCTCAGTAAAATAAGTATTTGGTCAATAAAAAGTTCATCTCAATACTTTGTTATATACCCTTTGTTGGCAATGACAGAGGTCAAACGTTTTCTGTAAGCCTTCACAAGGTTTTCACACACTGTTGCTGGTATTTTGGCCCATTCCTCCATGCAGAGCTCCTCTAGAGCAGTGATGTTTTGGGGATGTCGCTGGGCAACACGGACTTTCAACTCCCTCCAAAGATATTCTATGGGGTTGAGATCTGGAGACTGGCTAGGCCACTCCAGGACCTTGAAATGCTTCTTATGAAGCCACTCCTTCGTTGCCCGGGCGGTGTGTTTGGGATCACTGTCATGCTGAAAGACCCAGCCACGTTTCATCTTCAATGCCCTTGCTGATGGAAGGAGGTTTTCACTCAAAATCTCACGATACATGGCCCCATTCATTCTTTCCTTTACACGGATCAGTCGTCCTGGTCCCTTTGCAGAAAAACCGCCCCAAAGTATGATGTTTCCACCCCCATGCTTCACAGTAGGTATGGTGTTCTTTCTCCTCCAAACACGACAAGTTGAGTTTTTACCAAAAAGTTCTATTTTGGTTTCATCTGACCATATGACATTCTCCCAATCCTCTTCTGGATCATCCAAATGCTCTCTAGCAAACTTCAGATGGGCCTGGACATGTACTGGCTTAAGCAGGGGGACACGTCTGGCACTGCAGGATTTGAGTCCCTGGCGGCGTAGTGTGTTACTGATGTAGCCTTTGTTACTTTGGTCCCAGCTCTCTGCAGGTCATTCACTAGGTCCCCCCATGTGGTTCTGGGATTTTTGCTCACCGTTCTCATGATCATTTTGACCTCACGGGGTGAGATCTTGTGTGGAGCCCCAGATCGAGGGAGATTATCAGTGGTCTTGTATGTCTTCCATTTTCTAATAATTGCTCCCACAGTTGATTTCTTCACACCAAGCTGCTTATCTATTGCAGAGTCAATCTTCCCAGCCTGGTGCAGGTCTACAATTTTGTTTCTGGGGTCCTTTGACAGCTCTTTGGTCTTGGCCATAGTGGAGTTTGGAGTCTGACTGTTTGAGGTTGTGGACAGGTGTCTTTTATACTGATAATGAGTTCAAACAGGTGCCATTAATACAGGTAATGAGTGGAGGACAGAGGAGCCTCTTAAAAGAAGTTGTTACAGGTCTGTGAGAGCCAGAAATCTTGCTTGTTTGTAGGTGACCAAATACTTATTTTACCAAGGAATTTACCAATTAATTCATTAAAAATCCTTCAATGTGATTTTCTGGATTTTTTTTTTCTCATTTTGTCTCTCATAGTTGAGGTATACCTATGATGAAAATTGGAGACCTCTCTCATCTTTTAAGTGGGAGAACTTGCACAATTGGTGGCTGACTAAATACTTTTTTGCCCCACTGTGTGTGTGTGTGTGTGTGTGTGTGTGTGTGTGTGTGTGTGCGCGCGCGCGCGTGTGAAGGGGGCTGAAAAGTTCATAGTGGTCAAATTTGACCAAATGTGGTTTATTTTTCAACCGCAGGGATCCAAACGCTGCAACATCGATAGAAGAGGTGTGTGGACCGAAGGGGAGACTATGTTGAAAAATAAACCCATATTTGGCCAAATTTGACCACTATGAACTTTTCATCCCCCCCTCGTAAGTCCAACACCTAAGAAGAAAGCAAACACACATGGTACTGCTGCCAAGCTACAAGAAACGAGTACAAGAAAACAGTTATAATTTCAGGAGGAAAAAAAAAGTCACAAATTCACAAGAAAAAGTTGCAAATTTGCATGGAAAATGTCAGATTTTTTATATGCTGCAAATTTACCACAAAAGCTGCAAATGTAACAGAAAAAAGTGACTTTTTAAAGAAATATGTTAATTTATAAGAAAAAAATTAAAGATGTCACAAATTCACAAGAAAAAAAATAGAAAAGCACTCGGAAAGCACAGACCTCTGCCAAGCGCCACAGTTCCCCCCATACAGTGTTTGTGTGTACGTTTTCAGATTCCTTGACCATGAAAACATATGACTAGCAATTGGATTCACAATGATAGGATTAGTGGTTCAGTAGTTATTCACGAAAATGGCATTTTCCGTAATGGCGGTTTTCTTCTGGACGGTGATCAGGATCACCACCAAAATCTAATCATCTGTAGGATACCCCATTTCTGACAATCTGTGAAAATTTCATGAAAATCCGTCCATAACTTTTTGAGTTATCTTGCTAACAAACAAACAGACAGACAGACAGACAGACAAACCAACGCCGATGAAAACATAACCTCCTTGGTGGAGGTAAAAAAAACCAGCCTAATTGGCTAAAGCCATTACTAATTACTCAAGTAACTTTTAGTATACTTTTGTACTCTTACCCATGTATTTTTTTTGTACTCTTACCCACGTAATACTCATACTTGAGTAATTAATATCATGAAGTAACGCTACTTTTGCTTGAGTACAATTTCTGGCCACCCCCCTCTGCTAATGTTACTAATTTATGTACAGTACATTGCAAACGCTGAAGTAACAGGCTCAGACTACAGCATCACCTTCAGCCATCAAAGTTTGCGAGTGAATACCGAGTTTATGTAACCTAATTTTACAGCCACCTTTTTTTTTGTTTTAATGTGTGATCCATTCGGTCACATTCCTTGAGCCTCGGTGTGGAGGAGGTGGGGTGGATGACATCAAGAGTGTGTGAAGAAGTGCCTGCTACCAGCAGTGATGGCTGTGTCAAGTCTGGGGATTATATGGGTCCATCTTAGGGTGAGTAACAGTTTGATCTTGTAATTTAATGTTTACAAATGACTGCAAATAAGTTTGTTGATGTAAATCAAGCTTTGTCATTCAGTAAAATAAATGTGAGAGAAATCTGTGTATTTGTAAAAACAATATCAGGTTACAAAGATGCTGTGGAAAATGGAAGAACTTTTGTGAACATCCATTTATAGACACAAAGCAGAAAATGTGTAAAACTCGTGTTGTCCTCTTTTAATAGAATACATTCACACTAAATCAGATTCATTGCTTCTTGTGTGCTCAGTCTTGCTTGTTGCTTTGTACTGAATTGCTTGAATGTCCTTCATTTTTTTAAAAATAATCCTTTTTTAGTCCCACAATGGGGAAATTACAGCCACATCACATGTGGATGGATGAGGCAGCCACGGTGTGGCGCCAATCCCTTCACCATTCACACACACATACACACATTGGGCCACTTTAGCGTCTCCAATTAACCTAACCTGGCCTGTGGGAGAAAACCGGAGTAAACCCATGCAGACACGGGGAGAACATGCAAACTCCCCACAGAAGGGTCACCGATGGTCAGGGGTGGAATCGATCCCGTGACCTTCCGCTGTGCTGCCACAGTGCTCACCACTGTACCACTGAGCTGCCCATTTATCATATTTCTGTTTATTAATTTGTGAAGTTTTGTACAATTTGTCTTTTTTTTAAGCTTAAATAATATGTCAGGGGTAAAACTTGGTTTGACTGACACTCCAGTCTGACAAACTGTGACACAGGGTTTTTAAAATAAAAACAAAAAAATCCTGAAGTACGTTTAGAACAAATTTTAAAAAAGTCTGAGTAATCACAAGTATGGGCACTATGTGATAAACCACGACTAAATATTCTAATTAACTGACAGCACTACTTAATACATAACTAACTTCTCTCATGAACAGTTTACAACAATACAACAAATTCTGCATTGGTCATTTTGGGTGTCATAACATCAACTATCAACAGCGCAGAATTAACTAGTACACTGGTGGTAGCCAGTATAGCCTAAAACCTCATTTCCATTGGCAGGAACCAGGAACCAAATGGGGGAACCAGGAACTTCTGAAGGGCTGTTCCTGTATTTGGCCGTCTCACCCCTGATGTGTCCACTGTGGGGGTAGAAACTGCTGGTGTCTGGAGGATTTGTTGGTACCGTAACCATCTGACAGTTTCAGCCCCAACGCAGCATGGCAAATTAAACTGCGTTTAAAATACAGGGAAATCATACAGAAATGATTATGCACGGAATGAATGGGAAGTGGAGTGTATGGAATCAACTTGCTGTTGTTGTTTAGTAACTGCGGAGAGGACCAGAGCTGTGCCAGCAGCACCAGCGGGACACTCTGTCCCCAGCTGGCCGACTGTGTGTGTGTCTGCTCTCCAGCTACAAGCAACCTGAGCTGCTAACCTGATGCATGTGTGGCCGCATATGATATACAGCTGACCTGTTCACAATCATGGTGGTATTAACTTAAACTTTCAGATATTACAGGCACGTGAGCACACCGGGAGGCGCACCAGCGGGGACTCGTGGTCTGCTGTTGGCCAGCTGTTGTATGGGCTCTCATCCTGGTAAAGGACAGTGGCAGCGGCCGGTATTAAGCGCTGTACTGCTGGTGTTCTCCATAAAGTATATGCTGAATAGTCATTTAGACCCTCCGCAATCACGGCAGCATTATAATTTTTTTATGCACTATATGTTCACTAGTACTACCATCTTTTTCTGGTCAACTTTATCACTTTTCATTTCTTTGCATTTTGTTCACAAAGCCAGTGCTACAACAAAGCACTCTGGCCAACTTTTTTCCAATTAGCACTTGGGCTGCAACAATTATTCAACGTTGCTGATGATGTTGATCATAAAAATTTGTTGACGCAGATTTTTATTGTCGATGCATCGCTTAATTTGAAAGTTTATACGCATGCCGTGGAAATGTTCAGTTTAACTATTCCAGCAAAGAAGAAGAGGAGCGCATCATGGCAACGTGGAGAGAAAATCACGGAGAAGGCCCAAACTTTCCAAAGTATGGGAGGATTTTACCAAAAATATGTAAATGAAACAAGATAAACGTAGACTCTGTAAAGCAGCGTTGTCATATCACAGCTGCACTACAGTGATGCATCCGTCCCTCCCCCCCTCCGGCCACCTGTCAGCGGCCCTCCACAGTGCTGCGCCCCGGTGATAAATGACTGAAGTTGGGCCACTTCTAAACACGGCACCGATAAGGTTAGTGAGTTTTAGCGAGTAAAGTCACTGCATCATATTTTCAATGAGCGACTCCCTCAGCTTTAGAAAACTGACCACACTATTAGTGTGTGCTGTTTAAATTGTTTACCTGCTGTTGGACCATAATCTCTCTTGGATGTTGGTTGCTGACACCTGAGCTGCTTCATTTCTGCTGGCTAACATGTTAAGTGCAGTAAATGAGGGAATTACAGGAGCAGCTTACTCGTTTGTATTCTTTATTATTGTTGCAGTAATATCAGCCCTCATTCGCAATATTAGTGCATTTCGGTAAATTACAATATCATGAATTGTAATTTAATTAAAAAAAGATCCATAATCATCACAAATATATTAAAATGGCTTAAATATTTCACTGCATATGTGGTGGAGGCTCACAATCCTGCACTGATGTTTAAAGTGTTTGTAAACTGTTATTCTGGACTGGAAGAAGTTATTTTAATTTTCATCTGAAGCCTAATTAAACTTTTAAACTTCTAGACACAGCAAGGTTTCAAACTGGATGGACTAGCTTGTTATTTTTTTTTTTTTTTTTTAACTTTAATAGAGTTGAATATTACTCCAGATTGTTTTGAACATACAGAGTTACAACAGCCTTTATGGAGCAGCAGAGGCTGCTGTTGGAGTTTTGGCACTTTATTTTGGGAGTTCAAAGACTGCACTTTAGTGTCTGTTATTTAATTGTGTTGCTACAAACACTTCTAATTAAGCTGTCAAGTTCAAGTTTCCAACTCATGTTTGATGAGTCATTATTTTATTTAGCTATGGGAACTTTTTATAATAGGCTACATTATATTAAGCCAGTGACTGTCAAGAAAGTGATATTCACAGGTGTGCAGGCTTAAACAGGTGAGGTAAAACATGACCTGGAGCTCCGAACAGGAGCCGTACCAACAGGAAGCAGAAATGGGAGACATGAGAGAAATGATTGTGATCAGTCGACTAATCAAAAAAATATCCGTTACATTAGTTGACTACTAAAATAATCGTTAGTCAATCCTAAACCCCACCCAGCAGTTTTTGGGGCCACTGCAAAGTCATCTACTCCTGACCAGGTCCATCTTTTGGCCGCTAAAGGTTCCTGAAAACTCTTAACCCTTTATGGTTAGGTTCCTGTAATGGAGACAAACACCATGGGGGAAGTTTCTGCAAAATTAATTCCTGGTTCCTAACAGTGGAAATAAGGCTTATGTTAATGAACTCATGTAATACGTAACGGTAATGGTTCATCTATACCTGCTTTCTTCAAATTAAAAAACAATGAAGCACAGAGACAGGCAGCAGTCAAGATCAAAAAACCCACACAGTCTGACAGTTAAGAGGGGCAGGTTCAGGATGACAGCTGGGGGTCAGGGCTGTCACAATTCTACACAGTAGCAGAAGGTGGTGAGAGAGAGAAGGACAGAGAAAGGAAGAGAGGAAAAGAGGAAGCAACAGATGGACATGGAAGGATGATGGTGGATGGATGATACATACTTGGCTTCATCGACCACTTCCACCTCTGTCTGAGCGTTAATCGGAGCGTTGGAATGAGCTGCCAGTGGATCATCTGCGTTCAGCTCCCCGTTGGTAGAACTGACCACCTGTAGCACAGACTGCTGTTACTTCTGATTAACCCACTGACGTTTGCATCAGTTCACACAACAGCTTAAAGATACCCAAGACAGATGGTAAAAAACAGGCACAGTCCAGTTAACAAGTAATACCTTACACTGAGTGTGCTTGTAATTTTTTAAATCACCAGTGGGTGGTTGAAGGGTGTATCTCAGACTGAATAGTTAAATAAACCTAGGAGTAACTAAAGTTACAACTGTCTGCACTGCAAAAATAATTAAATCTTAGTAAGATAAAATATCTTAAATCAAGGCTATGTGTGCTTGTTTTTGCCTGCCAAGATGTTTTTTTCTTGTGCAGATTTTTGCAAGAAAATTTGACTTGCAACAATGTTTTTACTCATTTCAAGCAATTTAAATTTGCTGCATGTAAAATTATCTGTCAACAGGGCAAGAAAATTTGACTTATATTACTCAAAACACACAAAAAAATTAAATTACTTAAAAGAAGTAAAAACATCTTACAGCAAGTAGAATTCTCTTACAGAAAATCAAATCAAATCAACCTTTATTGTCATATTGCTGTACATACAACTGTAGTGCAGGCAAGATGAAATTGCGCTTCTCTCGGCATCCATGTAAGTAGAAGAACATGATTTAAGATACACTCACACATATCTTCACCCCCACCCCCATCCGTTCACACATCCCTGAGACATACTTCGGAAAAAAGAACAAAAAAACAAAAACCTAACTAACTATAATATACAAAATGCACATAATGTCCGTAGGTGCAGTAGTGAATATGAGAGATTCCGGGTCAACTGTTCAGCATCCTAACAGCTTGTGGAAGGAAGCTGTTGATCAGTCTGGTGGTTCTGCCTCTGATGCTCCGGAATTGTTTGCCAGATGGCAGAAGTTCAAAGTGTTTATGCAGAGGGTGAGAACGGTCCTTGACAATGTTCAGTGCCCTGCTCCTACAACGGTTCTGAAAAAGTTCTTGGACAGAGGGGAGGGAGACTCCAATTACCCTCTCAGCTCCCTTGACTATCCTCTGCAGGGCTTTTTTGTCTGACATACTGCAGCTGGAGTACCAAGTTGCAATGCAGTACGTCAGAACACTCTCCACCACACCTCTGTAGAAGGTCCTGAGGATGCAGATGGGGAGAGAGGCCTGTTTGAGTTTCCTCAAGAAGTGCAGTCTCTGCTGGGCCCGCTTCCTGATCCCCAAGGAATTCTTGCTCCAGGTCAGGTCCTGTGAGATCTGCACTCCGAGGAACTTGATGTTCTCCACTCTCTCCACTAAACAGCCACCGATGCTGAGGGGGATGTGTTCAGGCTGTGACCGCCGGAAGTCGATAATCATCTCCTTCGTTTTGTCCACGTTGAGCACCAGATTGTTCTCCCTGCGCCAGCCCTCCAGGTCTCTCACTTCTTCCCTGTACATTGATTCCTCATCCCTCTGAATAAGTCCCACCACCGTGGTGTCGTCTGCAAACTTAATAATCTGGTTCCCCTCGTGTCTGGATACACAGTCATGTGTTAGAAGTGTAAACAACAGTGGACTGAGTACGCAGCCTTGAGGGGATCCGGTGCTCAGCGTGATAGAGTTGGAGATGTTGTTTCCAACCCGGACAGACTGGGGTCTCTCAGTCAGGAAATCCAGGATCCAGAGACGTGGCGGTGTTCAGACCAAGAAGGAGTAATTTCTCCATCAGTCTCTGGGGAATAATGGTGTTGAATGCTGAACTGAAATCAGTGTACAGGAGTCTGGCGTAGGTGTCTTTCTGGTCCAGGTGGGTGATGACAGAGTGCAGGGTGGTGACTATAGCATCCTCCGTGGAGCAGTTTGAACGATATGCAAACTGGAGCGGGTCATGTGATGCAGGGAGGCAGGCTGTAATGTGTGGTTTGACAAGCCGTTCAAAACACTTCATCACAATTGGTGTCGGTGCAACAGGACGATAGTCATTCAAACAGGACACAACTGGTTTCTTTGCCACGGTACAATGATAGAGGTTTTGAAGCATCTGGGAACGATGACCTGACTCAGGGAGATGTTATAAATATCAGTCAGGACATCCGCCAACTCGCTCGCGCAGTCTCGGAGCACATGTCTCGGGATGTTGTCCAGACCTGCAGCTTTACGTGGGTTGACTCTGGTTGGGGTCCTCCGTGTGTCCGCTGTGTTGATGGTAAAAGCTGGTCCGACCGATGGTGGGGGTGGGCCAGCCCTCCCTCTGATTGTCAGGTTTGATGCTTCAAAACGTGCAAAGAAGTCGTTGAGCCTGTCTGGAAGCGAAGTGTCGTCATCATCGACCCCCTGCCTAGACTTATAGCCCGCCAGTGTTCGAACTCCCTGCCACATCTGCTTGGTGTTCCTAGTGTCACAGAGGTGTCCCTGGATTTTCATTCCCTTTGAGAGCACAGACCTGGCTGAGCGGAGGGCGATCCTGTCCTTCGCTCTGAAGGCTGCATCTCTGGCTGTAAGCAGCGATCGCATCTCTGCGGTCATCCAGGGCTTGTGGTTTCCCCGCATAGTGATGGTCTTCACTGTAGTGACATCCTCTGTGCACTTCGCGATGTAGCTGGTGACCGTTTCAGCGTACTCCTCCACATCTGTCTCGTCTTCCTGGGAGGCTGCTATTTTGAAGACCTCCTAGTCTATGTGCAGAAAACAGTCTTTCAGTGCAGAGGTTGCACTCTCTGGCCAAATCCTGATTTGTTTCACTGCTGGCCTGCTGCGCTTCAATAAAGGTTTGTAGGCAGGCACCAGCATCACAGATATGTGGTCAGAAAGGCCAAGGTGGGGGCGGGGTATTGCCTTATATGCATCTTCCATGACATGAAAAACTTCCATGACATGAAAAAATATCTTGTGAGACAAAAAACACATATACAGTGATGTGATAAAGTGTTTGCCCCCTTCCTGATTTCTCATTTTTTTGTATGTTTGTCACACTTAAATGTTTCAGATCATCAAACAAATTTAAATACTAGACAAAGACAACACAAGTGAACACAAAATGCAGTTTTTAAATGAAGGCGTTTATTATTAAGATAAGATAAGATAAGATAAGATAAGCCTTTATTAGTCCCACAACGGGGAAATTCCAGGATTGCAACAGCACAGGGATAGCAACACTCAGAGCAACAATCAGAAGGCAAGAAAAAAAACAAGCAAGCAAGAGCAGCTAATATACATATGTACATATTACTATAAGATATACAGTATATACATACACACACACACACAGACACACAGTGCAGAGCATTGTAGCTGGATGGAATAAATATATGAATATATGAACACACAGTGCAGAGCATTGTAGCTAGATGGAATAAATATGTAAATATATAAACACCCACAGTACGGAGCATTGCAGCTAGGTGGAATAAATATGCAAGTATATAAACACAGTGCGGAGCAATGTAGCTAGATGGAATAATATGTAGATATATAAAAACACAGTGCGGAGCATTGTAGCTAGATGGAATAAATATATAGATATATAAATATAAACACACCCAGTGCTGAGCATTGTAGCTAGATGGAATAAATATGTAAATATATAAACACACACAGTGCAGAGCATTGTTGCTAGATGGGATGAAACAGCATAACCGACTACTTAGTTATCCTACATGGTATGATTATGTGCCCATACATATTCTCACCCTCCATAGCGACCGGTATGTTCCTAGTTGTATGCCGGAGAGGACCATTGTGTAAGTCTATTGCATCTTTTGCATTCAAAAAACTATTAGTTTGTTACGTCTTTTTGCTATCTCTGCGAGCAGCCCTGCTTAGGTTGTACAGTCTGACAGCCGTTGGTAGGAAGGACCTACGAAACCTCTCGGTTGTGCACCTGGGATGATGTAGTCTGCTGCTAAATGAGCTCCTCAGTGCATCCAGTATGTCCTGCATAGGGTGGAACTCGGACTCCAGCAGAGATGACAGTTTAGCCACCGTCCTTCTCTCTCCTATCTCCTCCATCGGATCAAGGCGCTGCCCCAGGACAGAGCTAGCTTTCTTAATCAGTTTGTTCAGTCTCTTCCTATCGGCTGCAGTAATGCCACTGCCCCAGCAGACCACTCCAAAAGTGATGGCTGATGCCACCACCGTGTCATAAAATGACTTCAGCAGCGCCCCTTGTACACCAAAAGACCTGAGTCTCCTCAGCAGGAACAGCCTGCGCTGTCCCTTCTTGTAGAGTGCGTCAGTATTGTGTGACCAGTCTAGTTTATTGTTCAGATGAACACCCAGGTACTTATAGGATGTCACCATCTCGATGTCTGTTCCCTGTATATTTACTGGTGCTGTGAGGGGCTGCCCATGCCTGCGGCAGTCCACCACCAGCTCCTTAGTTTTCCTCGCGTTGATCTGGAGGCAGTTCCGATGGCACCAGTCCACGAAGTCCTGGATAAGCCCTCTGTACTCAGCTTCATCTCCGTTGGAGATGAGACCAACGATCGCAGAGTCATCAGAGAACTTCTGTAGATGGCAGTGTGTTGTGTTGTGTGAGAAGTCCGCAGTATAAAGAGTGAACAGGAAGGGAGCCAGCACCGTTCCCTGGGGGGCCCCCGTGCTACTGATGATCGTGTCGGAAACACAGTCCCGGGTTCTCACAAACTGAGGCCGGTTCGTGAGGTAGTCCAGGATCCATGATGACAGGTGCTGGTCCACCCCTGCGCGCAGCAGCTTGTCCTTCAGGATCATCGGTTGGATGGTGTTGAAAGCACTGGAGAAGTCAAAGAACATGATCCTCACCATATTCCCGGGCTTCTCCAGGTGGGACAGAGAACGGTGAAGGAGGAAGATCACCGCATCCTCCACCCCAATGCCATGCTGGTAGGCGAACTGGAGTGGATCCATCGCTGGTTCCACCAGGGGGCGGAGATGAGCAAGGAGCAGTCTCTCCAGGGTCTTCATCAAGTGTCTTCATCAAGTATTAAGGGTTAAAAAAAAAAAAAATCCAAACCTACATGGCCCTGTGTGAAAAAGTGATTGCCCCCCATGTTAAAACATAAATTAACTGTGGTTTATCACATCTTTGGAAAGCTGAGTTCAATTTCTCGAGCCACACCCAGGCCTGATTACTACCCACACCTGTTCTCAATCAAGAAATCACTTAAATAGGATCTGCCTGACAACGTGAAGTAGACCAAAAGATCCTCAAAAGCTAGACATCATGCTGCGATCCACTGAACTTGAGGAACAAATGAGAAACAAAGTAACTGAGTTGTGTCAGTCTGGAAAAGGTTATAAAACCATTTCTAAAGCTTTGGGACTCCAGCGAACCGCAGTGAGAGCCATTATCCACAAATGGCGAAAACATGGAACAGTGGTGAACCTTCCCAGGAGCGGCTGGCCGACCAAAATTACCCCAAGAGTGCAGCGACGACTCATCCAAGAGGTCACAAAAGACCCCATGACAACATCCAAAGAACTGCAGGCCTCACTTGCCTCAGTTAAGGTCAGTGTTCATGACTCCACCATAAGAAAGAGACTGGGCAAAAATGGCCTGCATGGCAGAGTTCCAAGACGAAAACCACTGCTGAGCAAAAACAACATAAAGGCTCCTCTCAAGTTTTGCCAGAAAACATCTTGATGATCCCCAAGACTTTTGGGAAGATACTTTGTGGACTGACAAGACAAAAGTTGAACTTTTTGGAAGGTATGCGTCCCATTACACCCAGCGTAAAAGTAACACAGCATTTCAGAAAAGGAACATCATACTAACAGTAAAATATAGTGGTGGTAGTGTCATGGTCTGGGGCTGTTTTGCTGCTTCAGGACCTGAAAGACTTGCTGTGATAAATGGAACCATGAATTCTGCTGTCTACCAAAAAATCCTAAAGGAGAATGTCCGGCCATCTGTTTGTGACCTTAAGCTGAAGTGCACTTGGGTTCTGATCGAAAACACACCAGCAAGTCCACCTCTGAATGGGCTTAAGAAAAACAAAATGAAGACTTTGGAGTGGCCTAGTCAAAGTCCTGAACTGAATCCGTTTGGGATGCTGTGGCATGACCTTAAAAAGGTGGTTCATGCTCAAAAACCCTCCAATGTGCAGAATTACAACAATTCTGCAAAGATGAGTGGGCCAAAATTCCTCCACAGCGCTGTAAAAGACTCAGTTATCGCAAATGCTTGTAATTGTTGCTGCTAAAGGTGGCCCAGCCAGTTATTAGGTTTAGGGAGCAATCACTTTTTCACACAGGGCCATGTTGGTTTGGATTTTTTTTTACCCTTAACCACTTGAGCTCCGTTGTTCCGCGGGCGGGCAAGTCTCTGCGTCCTATGACGCACGAGGGCGCACGAGAGCACGCTCGTGCGCCCTCGTGCGCATGACGCATGATAAGGATATTGATGGTGATGGTGTAGGTGGTGTGCCCTCCAAGCGCCACTGAAAAAAAAATCTGCAAACACAGCCGCGAACAGATTAGTTCATCTGATTGACCTCTCATTCGACTAATAAGAGCCTTGAATTGGGTTTCTGAAACCTTGAAGAACCAATGAATGAAAATCTAGGAAGGAGGACCCGCCTCCCAACGCTTTGAATGCAGTGAGCCAGTTGAAGCAGAGAAGTTCGTGAGATGTTTTTTTTTTAAGGCTGGGTGAAGACTGGCTGCTGCAGCAGATCAAAAAAGGACACAGGAAGAGCTCCACAGACCCAGCAGCATGGAGACCATCCACAAATGCAACCTGTGTGACAGGGAGTGCCATTCGTGGATCAGCATGTAAGGCCACAGGCAGTGCTTATTTTGTTTTGGTTCCAGCAGAGTAGACGTTATGATTTCTTCCATGGTGACCATAGACCGACGGAGGCTGACGACGAAGGCTGAGTGACACACACGCCTTCGCCAGTCTTTTTTTAATTACTACTGTTATTTGTTTTGAAAAATCGTTCGCCAAAAACCGCAATCATGGAAGCACAAAACCGCAATAATGGAATTATGTTTTGATCGAGTCGCGAGACCAGAACCAGAGCGGACCAGCGTTGCGTTCGTCTCACAATGAGGAACAGAAGTTTGCCCAGACTCCGCTGTGAAGAGGTAAGGTGTTATAAGCTAAATTATTCTCTATCCCTGAAAATTGTAATCCAAAATGACTTTTGACCGATCAGTAAATTACAGCTGTGCGGTTCACGAAGTCTGAAGTTCGTGCGCCGCGGTACAAGGGGTTGCTTGCAGTGTACAGGCTGTGAACGCCCCCCCCCACCCCCGCTATTCTTCTGCAGCGAGGGGGGGGACACACACAGAGTAGCGAGGGGGGGGGCCGCTGTGACAGCGTTGCTGTAGAAACATGCAACGAGTGTAATCTCATGTAGCGAGGGCCGAACTCTGTCCTTGGTAGCGGGGGGGGGGGACGACCCCCCCCCACACACACACACACACACACACACAGACACAGCCCTGAGTGTAACCTTTCCTTTGAGCCTAAAATGAAGATTCTACATTGAATCATTCAAAAGTTACAGACGTTTTTCCAAACTGTGCCATTTGGCACAATTCCAAAACGCCTGGGAACAGACTGAGAACAAAGCTGTGTAAAATATTCATTTTTTGTGGTATTGTTACCAAATTTGGATCTCAGCTGGATAACACTTGGTTCTACATTTCTGTTGCATTTTCCAGCCGGATCGGACAGCTGTGTGTTATTTACAAGCATTTGTATCCAAAAAAAACACCGTGTCCAAATTTTTTTTCTTCAAGTTCAGTATGTTTAGATGACTGTAACTCAGTGGCCGGAGCACGTAGAGAGATTATGTTTTTTTTGCCAAAAAATTCAAAGTGTTTTCTTTTAAATGAGACCAACCCCATGAAGATGCTGCAAAGGGTTGAATAACAGCTTTCGATTTACTTTGGGCACGTTTTTTTTTGGCATTTTTAGGAAAATTGCCCGGAGTGCAAGTGGTTAATAACAAACACTTTCATTTAAAAACTGCATTTTGTGTTTACTTATGTTATCTTTGTCCAATATATAAATTTGATGATCTGGAACATTTAAGTGTGATATACAAAAAAATGAGAACTCAGAAAGGGGCAAATACTTTTTCACACCACTGTATAGCCTTTATTTATTATATTTTATCTTACTAAGATTTCATTTTTGCAGTGTGGTTGCTTCACAAAGAAATAAGGGAAATTATTATAAAACAACAAAACCAAAGGAAATTTGTGATGGAATTAGTAAATTTTTATTCCAGCCTTGCTTTCCATCCACAGCCGAATTTTGTGTAATAACTGCACAAAAAAGACTGAGATTTATTAAGAGTGTAATAAACTCAAAAAGCTCTTTTTTTCCCCCCATTGTAACAACATATACTAATTACTAGAGAAGCATCAATATATCAACCTCACAATGGTATCACCCCCTCATGGATCGTCACCTTATTGTGGTGGTGGGGTTTGCGTGCCCCAGTGATCCCAGGAGCTATGTTGTCCGGGGCAATTTGCCTCTGATAGGGTCACCCAAGACAAACTGGTCCTGGGTGAAGGGCCAGACTAAGAACAATCCAACAGACTCTCATGATAAATTCTATATCAAGGATTCAGTGTACCCCGCCCAGTATGGGGTTACCGGGGCCCCACCCTGGAGCCAGGCCTGGGGGAGGGGCTCAATGGCTAGCATCTGGTGGCTGGGTTTCCACCCATGGGACCCGGCCGGGCTCAGCCCGAAGGAGTTACATGGGTCCGCCCTCCAGTGGGCTCACCACCTGCAGGAGGGATCATGGGGGTCCGGTGCTATGTGGATTAGGTGGCGGTCAAAGGCAGAGACCTTGGCGGACTGATCCCAAGCTTCCTAAACTGGCTTTTGGTAAGTGAGATGCCACCTCTCTGGTGGGGAAGGAGCCTGAGCTGGTGTACGAGGTTGAGAGATACCGGCTAGATATAGTCGGCCTCAACACACAGCTCCGGTTCCGGAACCAGTCTCCTGGAGAGGGGCTGGAGCTTGGCCTTTTCTGGAGTTGCCCCGGGTGAGAGACGACGAGCAGGGGTGGGTATTTTTGTATCCCCCCACCTTGCTGCCTCTATACTGGAGTTTTCCCCGGTGGATGAAAGGGTTGCTTCCCTGCACCTTTGGGTTGGGAAACGGGTCCTGACCATCATTTGTGCCTATGCACCAAATGATGTTTCAGAGTACCCACCCTTCTTGGAGTCTGTGACTGGGGTGCTGGAGGTTGCTCCTCTTGGAGACTCCATTGTCCTACTGGGGGACATCAATGCACACGTGGGCAACGACAGTGAAACCTGGAGGGGGGTGATTGGGAGGAACGGTCTGCCCGATCTGAACCCGAGTGGTGTTCAATTATTGGACTTCTGTGCTAACCACAGTTTGTCCATAACAAACACCATGTTCAAGCATAAGGGTGTCCATATGTGCACCTGGCACCAGGACACCCTAGGTCGCAGGTCGATGATCGATTTTGTTATTGTGTCATCAGACCTGCGACCGTATGTCTTGGACACCCGGGTAAAGAGAGGTGCAGAGCTGTCAACTGATCACCACCTGGTGGTGAGTTGGATCCGATGGCAGGGGAGGAAGCCATTCAGACCTGGTAGACCCAAAAGTATAGTGAGGGTGTGCTGGGAACATCTGGCTGAGGCCCCTGTCCGGGAGGTCTTCAACTCCCACCTCTGGAAAAACTTCAACCACATTCCGAGGGAGTCTGGAGACATTGAGTCTGAATGGGCCATGTTCTCCACCTCTGTTGTTGAAGAGCCGGCCCAGAGCTGCGGCCGCAAGGTGGTCGGTGCATCTCGTGTTGGCAACCCCCAAACCAAGTGGTGGACACCAGTGGTGAGGGGGGCCATTAAGCTAAAGAAGGAGTCCTATCAAGCTTGGTTGGCTTGTGGGACTCCCGAAGCAGCTGAGATGTACCGGCAGGCCAAGCGGAGTGCAGCTCAGGTGGTTGCTGAAGCAAAAACCCACGTATGGAAGGAGTTCGGTGAGGCCATGGAACAAGACTTTCGGTCGGCCTCAAAGAGATTCTGGCAAACTGTCCGGCGGCTCAGGAGGGGGAAGCAGCTCCCTGTCCATACTGTGTATGGTGCGGATGGGGCACTGTTGACTTCGACTGGGGATATCGTCGGGTGGTGGAAGGAATACTTCGAGGCTCTCCTCAATCCCACTGATACGCCTTCCACAGAGGAAGCAGGGTTTGGGGACAAGGGGGATGACTCGCCTATCACAGGGGCTAAGGTCGCCAAGGTGGTTAAAAATCTCCTTGGTGGCCGGGCCCCGGGGGTGAACGAGATTCGCCCTGATTACCTCAAGGCCCTGGATGTTGTTGGGCTGTCATGGTTGACACGCCTCTGCAACATTGTGTGGAGGTCAGGGGCAGTGCCTTTGGCATGGCAAACCGGGGTGGTGGTTCCTCTCTTCAAAAAAGGGGACCGGAGGGTGTGCTCCAACTTTAGAGGGATCACACTCCTCAGCCTCCCTGGGAAGGTCTATGCCAAGGTACTGGAGAGGAGAGTCTGGCCGTTGGTCAAACCTCGGATTCAGGAGGAGCAATGTGGTTTTCGTCCTGGCCGTGGCACATCGGACCAGCTCTTTACCCTCTCGAGAATCCTCGAGGGTTTGTGGGAGTTTGCCCAACCAGTTTACATGTGTTTTGTGGACTTGGAGAAGGCATTTGACCGCGTCCCTCATGGTTTTTTGTGGGGGTGCTTCGGGAGTATGGGGTATCGGGCCAGGGACAGGCTCCTGCCCCAAGTGGAGGAGTTTAAGTATCTTGGGATCTTGTTCACGAGTGAGGGGAGAATGGAGCGAGAGATTGACAGACGGATTGGAGCAGCATCTGCAGTGATGCGGACATTGTACTGGTCTGTTGTGGTGAAGAGGGAGCTTAGTTCTAAGGCAAAGCTGTCGATTTACCAGTCAATCTACGTTCCTACTCTCACCTATGGTCACGAGCTTTGGATAATGACCGAAAGAATGAGATTGCGGATACAAGCGGCTGAAATGAGCTTTCTCCGTAGGATTGCTGGACTCACCCTCAGATATAGGGTGAGGAGCTCTGCCATCCGGGAGAGGCTCAGAGTAGAACCGCTGCTCTTCCACATTGAAAGGAGTCAGTTGAGGTGGTATGGGCATCTGATTAGGATGCCTCCTGGACGCTTCCCACTTGAGGTGTTTCAGGCACGTCCCACTGGGAGGAGACCCCGGGGCAGACCCAGGACTCGGTGGAGAGACTATGTCTCCCAGCTGGTCTGGGAACGCCTTGGTATCCTCTCTGAAGAGCTGGAGCAGGTGGCTGGGGAGAGGGAAGTCTGGGCTTCTCTGCTTGAACTGCTGCCTCCGCGAGCTGGACCTCCGGAAAAGCAGTAGAAGATGGATGGATGGATGGATGGATGGATGGATGGACAATGGTATCAGCCAAAAAAGGTTGCTGATGTTTATTGATTTTTTTGAAACAAAAGTTTTAAAATATTTCAACCGGAAATACTTTACAAAACAGTTTTTATAATGCATATTTCTTTGCATTTCCCTTGTATTAAAGGGTAACAAAAACAAACAGTTGGCATTGGATACCAACTGCAGCAGACTTATTTTTAACATAATTATCAGCCCAAAATTTTAATCAGCGCATCCCTATTAATTACTGAAAAAAAGAAAAAAAATCTGAATGACTGACAATCAAATATAAACCCAGAAAATAAAATCAGAACTACTGATGCATGTGCCTATAACACATAGAATAAAATATAATCATCATTGCAAAAAATTGTGTGATTGATTCACTGGGTGTATAGACAAAATTTTTCATATCAAAGATGACACAATATTGCACCTATTAAGGATTTTTTTTAACTGAAGAACATGCACTAAACTGCAGAGGCTTCTTGAACTTGCAAAGAAGCATCATGAAGAGTTGTAGGACCTGCAAATAAAATGCCATAACAAGGGTTGCCATTTTCACAATTTTGGCATCTGGGGTCAGTGACACCAGATGACATGCATATGGTGAAGAAAAATAACATTTCCCAGCCAAGATAAAGGGGTAGGGAAGGTATATGATTGCAGATCTGTCTCACACAAAAAGCCAATCTGCTTTTACAGTCATGTGAAAAAATTAGGACACCCCATTAAATATTCAGCTCTTCATGAAGGAATGTTCACACATTGATGCCTAATCTTGTTTTTATTTATCTCTGGAAAAGAAGATGATTTAATTGCAGATAAATAACAAAATTAACCTTGTTTTACTCATTAAACAAAAGATATCAACAAAAATGTGTACTCTAACTGAGGAAAAAGTTAGGACACCCCACCGCCTAATAGCTAGTGTTACCCCCTTTGGCTGAAATAACTTCAGTGAGACACTTCTTGTAGCCATCTACCAGTCTCTGAGATCGGTCTAAGGAAAGTTTGCCCCACTTCTCAATGCAGAATTCTTTCGGCTGTGAGATGTTTGAGGGGTTTCTTGCGTGTGCAGCCCTTTCAAGTCACCCCACAGCATCTCAATGGGATTAAGCTTAATCTGGGCTTTGACTCGGCCATTCCAGGACTCTCCATTTCTTAGTTTTTAGCCAGTCCTTGGGGGATTTACTGGTATGTTTTGGGTCATTGTCATGTTGCAGGGTCCAGTTCCGCTTTATTTATTTATTTATTTATTTATTTTTTTTTTACAGATGGTCTCACATGGTCATCAAACACCCTCTGATACATGGTAGAATTCATGGTGGATTTTATGATGGTGAGCTGGCCAGGTCCTGCTGCAGCAAAGCATTCCCAAACCATGACACTTCCACCTCCATGCTTCACAGCTGGTATGAGATTCTTTTCCTGGAATGCTGTATTTGGTCAACACCAAACACGTCTTCTGTTCTGGTGTCCAAATAATTCAATTTTAGACTCATCTGTCCAAGGAACATTATTTCAGAAGTCCTGGTCTTTGTCTACATTCTCTCTGGCAAACTTCAGTCTGGCCTTCATGTTCCTCTTAGACAGCAAAGGTTTCCTCCTTGCATGCCTCCCATGCAAGTTAAACTTGTGCAGTCTCTTTCTGATTGTAGAGGCATGCACTTTCACATCAACAGTAGCAACAGCATGTTGTAGGTCCTCTGATGATATTTTAGGGTTTTTGGAGACTTCTTTTAGCATCTTGTGATCTGCTCTCGGGGTGAACTTGCTTGGACAGCCAGACCTGGGCATGCTGGCAGTTGTTTTGAATGTCCTCCACTTGTAGACTATTTCCTGGACAGTGGAGTGGTTGCTTTCAAATTCCCTCGAGATCTTTTTAAATCCCTTACCAGTCTCATAAGCTGCTACAATCTTCTACAATCTTTTTGATGTTTTTAGAATTACATTTTACAGAAAATTTTAAATAGTCTTTGCTTCAGTTTTAATTGTTTAGTTATATTATTTGAATCTCCCAGTATTGTTAAAATTGATATTAAATATCCATATGTCCAAATATGTTAAAAAAAACACAGGCTTTCATAGGGTGTCCTAATTTTTTCACATGACTGTATGTACTATAAATGTAACCATGAACTACAAAACTGCAGTTATAAGACAGAAACTAATAATAATTAAAGTTCTTTTAGGGGCTTAATCTTTTCTGTATGACTGAGAAAAATAGCTTAGAGTTGACATGATTAATCAAATATTTTCTCATGCACAGCAAAGTTTTGGATTTATATATTTGTTTGGAAATACCATTACTCAGTAGCCTTAATTATTCATAAAACCAGGCTACCCATATAAAATTGAGTCCATATAAAACTTTCGCTACGCTCACATTATAATCAATTAGGGGTCTGGGGAGAAAAAAAAATCAGATACAGCATAATATCTGGGTATTTTGCAGAGGCAATATTGTATCAACCAGTATTACGATACTTTATTAAAAACTATTTAATAAAAGTTGTAAATACAAACTTAAAGGTGAGCTATCTAGTTCACCTTAAAAAAAAAAAGAATACAGTGCATCCAGAAAGTATTCACAGCACTTCACTTTTTCCACATTTTGTTATGTTACAGGCTTATTACAAAAATGGATTAATTTTTTCCCCTCAAAATTCTACACATAATACTCCATAATGACAACATGAAAAAAGTTCTTCACCCCCCACCCCACCCCCAGAGTTTTGCAAATTTATTGAAAATAAAAAACTAATAAATCACATGTACATAAGTATTCACAGCCTTTGCCATGAAGCTCAAAATTGAGCTCAGGTGCATCCTGTTTCCACTGATCATCCTTGAGATGTTTCTACAGCTTAATTGGAGTCCACCTGTGGTACATTCAGTTGATTGGACACGATTTAGAAAGGCACACACCTGTCTAAGGGATAAGGATAAGAGGATAAGGACCTGCACTTATATAGCACTTTTCTAGTCTCAAAGACCACTCAAAGCACTTCACTAGTACTAACCCTCTATTCTAAGGGCCTATATGAGACATATCTTGGGACAATTTAGAACAACCAATTAACCTAACATGCATGTCTTTGGATTGTGGGAGGAAACCGGAACCCCTGGAGTAAACCCACGCAGCGCATATAAGGTCCCACAGTTGACAGTGCATGTCAGAGCACAAACCAAGCATGAAGTCAAAGGAACTGTCTGTAGACCTCCGAGACAGGATTGTCTCGAGACACAAATCTGGGGAAGGGTACAGAAAAAATTCTGCTGCTTTGAAGGTCCCATTGATCACAGTGGCCTCCATCATCTGTAAATGGAAGAAGTTCAGAACCACCAGGACTCTTCCTAGAGCTAGGCGGCCATCTAAACTGAGTGATAGGGGGAGAAGGGCCTTAGTCAGGGAGGTGACTAAGAACCCGATGGTCACTCTGTCAGAGCTCCAACATTCCTCTGTGGAGAGAGGAGAACCTTCCAGAAGGACAATCATCTCTGCAGCAATCTACCAATCAGGCCTGTATGGTAGAGTGGCCAGACAGAAGCCACTCCTTAATAAAAGGCACATGGCAGCCTGCCTGGAGTTTGCCAAAGGGCACCTGAAAGGCTCTCAGACCATGAGAAACAAAATTCTCTGGTCTGATGAGATAAAGATTGAACTCTGTGGCGTGAATGCCAGGCGTCATGTTGGAGGAAATCAGGCACCACTCATCACCTGGCCAATACCATCCCTACAGGGAAGCATGGTCGTGGCAGTATCATGCTGTGGGGATTTTTTTCAGTGGCAGGAACTGGGAGACTAGTCAGGATAGAGGGAAAGATGAATGCATTAAAGTACAGAGACATCCTGGATGAAAACCTGCTCCAGAGCACTCTTAACCTCAGACTGGGGTGACGGTTCATCTTTCAGCAGGACAATGACCCTAAGCACACAGCCAGATATCAAAGGAGTGGCTTCAGGACAACAATGTGAATGTCCTTGAGTGGCCCAGCCAAAGCCCAGACTTGAATCCAATTGAACATCTCTGGAGAGATCTGAAAATGGCTGTGCACCGACGCTTCCCACCCAACCTGATGGAGCTTGAGAGGTGCTGCAAAGAGGAATGGGCCAAACTGCCTAAAGATAGGTGTGCCAAGGTTGTGGCATCCATCCATCCATCCATCCATCTTCTACCGCTTTTCCGGAGGTCCGGGTCACGGAGGCAGCAGTTCAAGCAGAGAAGCCCAGACTTCCCTCTCCCCAGCCACCTGCTCCAGCTCTTCAGAGGGGATACCAAGACGTTCCCAGACCAGCTGGGAGACATAGTCTCTCCACCGAGTCCTGGGTCTGCCCCGGGGTCTCCTCCCAGTGGGACGTGCCTGAAACACCTCAAATGGGAGGCGTCCAGGAGGCATCCTAATCAGATGCCCATACCACCTCAACTGACTCCTTTCAATGTGGAGGAGCAGCGGTTCTACTCTGAGCCTCTCCCGGATGACTGAGCTCCTCACCCTATCTCTGAGAATGAGTCCAGCAATCCTATGGAGAAAGCTCATTTCAGCCGCTTGTATCCGCAATCTCGTTCTTTCGGTCATTACCCAAAGCTCGTGAACATAGGTGAGAGTAGGAACGTAGATTGACTGGTAAATCGACAGCTTTGCCTTAGAACTAAGCTCCCTCTTCACCACAACAGACCGGTACAACGTCCGCATCACTGCAGATGCTGCTCCAATCCGTCTGTCGATCTCTCGCTCCATTTTCCCCTCACTCGTGAACAAGACCCCAAGATACTTAAACTCCTCCACTTGGGGCAGGAGCCTGTCCCCAACCCGGAGAGGACAATCCACCTTTTTCCGGCTGAGGACCATGGACTCGGACTTGGAGGTGCTGATTCTCATCCCAGCCGCTTCACACTCAGCGGCAAACCGTCCCAGCAAGAGCTGTAGGTCATTGCTGGATGAAGCCAACAGGACAACATCATCTGCAAACAACAGAGATGAGATCCTGTGGTCACCAAGCATGACACCCTCCATTCCCTGGCTGCGCCTAGAAATCCTGTCCATAAAAATTATGAACAGGATCGGTGACAAAGGGCAGCCCTGGCGGAGTCCAACTCTCACTGGGAATGACTCCGACCGAGTGTTGGCAATACGAACCAAACTCTCACAAGGGTCGTACAGAGACCGAATAGCTCGTAACAACAAGCCCAATACCCCATACTGGTTGTGGCATACTGGTTGCGGCATCATATTCAAAAAGACTTGAGGCTGTAATTGCTGCCAAAGGTGCATCAACAAAGTATTCAGCAAAGGCTGTGAATACTTATGTACACGTGATTTCTTAGGGGGTTTTTTTGTTTGTTTTTAATAAGTCTGCAAAAATCTCAAAACTTTTTTCACATCGTCATTATGGGGTATTGTGTGTAGAATTTTGAGGAAAAAAATTAATTTAATCCATTTTGGAATAAGGCTATAACATAATGTGGAAAAAGTGAAGCGCTGTGAATACTTTCCGGATGCACTGTACATCCACAAAGTGTTTAGAAAGTTTAGAATTAAAGCTTTTATATTCTTAAAACCAGACCGTCAATGATGGAGTAGTTTATTCTGGCCTGACAAAATCATCCTGAGTTTACTCAGCTCTCCTGACCACTGGCCCTGAGCTTACGTACAGCCCAGATACAGACCCATCCAGAATGTGTACTCAAGGCCAACGGCCTAAGAGAAGTAACATTTTTCATAAAATCATAAACACCTAGATCTCCTGACCTTTGACCTTGAGCAAAACCTGGATGCAGACCCACCTGAGGATCACTGTGAGTGAGTTTGGTGACCATCTGGGCAAATGCCTGGGAGCAGCAGCAATTCCCATGAAATATGGACAGATGGACAGACTGACGGACGTGCATCATTTCATTAGCACTTTCCAGCTTCAGCAGAATGGGCTAAAAATAATATAGTGATGAAAACCTACTTTAAAAATGTTTATGGGTACCAAACAATTGTAATATTTACATCTGACCACATGGATGACGAGACTGCAGTGGCCAGTAACATACATACAGTATATAAACACTATATGGGACATGACTATGGCAAATGGAGGCACCATATTCTGCAGATAATAATAATGATCAACATCACCTGCAGCATGATGTTAACAGGACACACAAACAAACAATTGTTCACTGTATTAATTGTAATCATATAAGTAAGTTATGTATATGGAACATGACCGGCCTGACGACAGCCATATCATCTCTCATAGTATTTATGCTATAATATATGGCCGATAAGATGTCACAGATAGTAGCACAACTGGGTTGATATCACGTGTCTCAACCAAGCAGTTAAGGCAAGAGTAAGAGTAACTGTGACACCTACTGGCCAGGAAGTCAGAATGTTGTCTCCATCACCTTTAATTATTTGGGTAAGAGTTCTAAAAACCAGTTGACTTTTGTCACCAATAGATGGTGCTCACCGTTTGGTGAGAAACTTATGAGATCTAGCAGGGTTGGACAAGAAAAAGACAGGGAATGGGAAATCATATGATATTGCAATACTCAATGTATCGCAAAAGTGTGATAATATTGTAGTGTGGCCCAAGTATCGTGATGATATTGTATGATAAGCCTCTGCATTGTTCAACTGTAATTTTTTTTCTTAATCAGATAAGTTACTTTGAATTATGAATCTTATGTTTTAACTTTTCCTTTGAACTCGTCGACCATCTGAAACGGCACACGTGCACATCAATAGATCATTGCATCATCAACAAAAAAATGCAATCTGTGTGGCCATATGTACACTTTAAATCGAGAACCTGATGTGTTTAACAATTACATGACTGGGATTTTTAAATAAAAATGGATTTGAGGCATTTCAGACTAGTGATGTGAACATAGCCTTATTTTTCTTATATAAATTGCAGGCACAGACTTTTGGCTACAACAAAAGTCTTAGAGCACTTTAAGTTACAGGCCACATCTGAAGGGTAATTAATGTTTGCTTATATGAGACAGATCTGACTCCACTGAGATTTGGTGGGGGTTGCTGGCTGATCGGGTGAGGGGTGTATACCTGCACTGAGCCCCCGTGCCTGTCCGCTGCCAGGTGGGAGGTCAGATAGGAGGAGTTTGCTTGGCGTGTGGGCTGCACCTCCCATGCTCCTCGTCGATCTGACACTGCTGTCTGCTCACAAGCCGCGGGAGGCATTGGTGATGTGAGCAAAGTGGAATTGAAGGTGCGATGGGAGAGGAAGGGGGGTGATGGAATAGTTGCATTAGGAAAGGTAGGTATTAGGGTGTGCAAAGCAAGGTAACATGCAAAGCAGCATGAAAAATGAAAGAAAAAAGTGAAACAAAACAAAATCGTGAATCAAAATCATAGCAAGGCTACAGCCAGAGAACTGAATCAGAAACTAATAAGCCTGAAGCCAACAGTAAATACATGTCAACCTGAATATCACAGCGTGTAAAGAAAAACTAACAACCTTAAAATCAAAGTAAATCTTTTAACATTCCTCTAACAAATTGTTTTCATACCAGTAATAAAAGACCGTTTCCACACAACAGATAGCTTGCTGAAAAAAGTTGTACCAAAACCATCAATAGGAAGAAATGTTTGACATTGATATGCAAGCCTCAAAGATAAAACATGACTTGAAATGGGATTTTTTTTAAAATATATTCAATATTAAACTATAGTCCCAAAGGAAAAAACAAACAAACCTAATAATTATCTAATCATGAAAAAAATATTCTACTTTCACCAAAAATGTGTTATAAGGTCTTATCTTGGTTGGGCAAAACAAAATCAAAATCAAGTTGACTCATTCTGAAATAGTCTTAAAACAAACTATAATTTCCCTTCATTAAACTAAAAAAAAAAAAGACACTCACACAGCATTTCTCATTTGAAATAACAGCTTTGTAACTCACTGCAGAAAAATGTTACCTTCAGGATGTGACACTGCATTCCAAAAATGTCACTAACTAGGACCTGAGAATGGCATCACTTCCATGTTAACTGCTTTCCAGCAAAACAAGTCAGAAATGGCTACTCACCCATTAGCAATACTGACCCAAAACAATGCAGGATGTGGTCATTTACACATGCACTTAAAACCAGAAGTTCACATACACTATATAATAAGACAACGGTTTTTTCCCCTCAGTTTGATTTTAAATCAGACTAAAGTTTTCCTGTTTTAAATCAGTTAGGATTACCAAAATTATTTCTATTTGATAAATAATTTTTATATTTGCCAACTAGTTTTGGAGAATTTTTTAAAATTACTTTCTCTAAAGTCAGAAGTTGACATATATTTCCTTAGTATTTGGTAGCATTACCTTTAAACTGTATGACTTGGGTCAAATGTTTTGGGTATCCTTCCACAAACTTCTCAATAGTTTGCTGGAATTTTGGCCCATTCCTCCCGACAGAACTGGTGGCACTGAGTCAGGTTTGTAGGCCGCCTTGCCCTCACACGTCTTTTCAGCTCTGCTCACAAATTTTCTATGGGATTGAGATCAGGGCTTTGTGATGGCCACTCCAAATCACTGACTATGATGTCCTTAAGCCACTTTGTAACTAATTTGGTTGTATGCTTAGAGTCATTTGGAAGACCCATTTGTACCCAAGCTTTAACTTCCTGGCTGATGTCTTGAGATGTTGCTTCAATATGTCCACATAATGTTCTGTCCTCATGATGCCATCTATTTTGTGAAGTGCACCAGTCCCTGCTAAAGCAAAGCACCCCCACAAAATGATGCTGCCACCCCCGTCCTTCACAGTTGGGATTTTGTTCTCAGGCTTGCAAGCTTCCCCTTTTTCCACCAAGTGTAATGATAGTCATTATGGCCAAAACTGTTCCATTTTAGTTTCATCAAACCACAGAACATGTCTCCAAAAATTAAGGTCTTTGACCCTGTGTGCATTTGCAAACTGTAGTCTGGCTTTTTTATGGTGCTTCTGGAGAACTGGCTTCTTCCTCACTGAAGAAAGTAATAAAAGAATCTCTAAAAAATTATTTAGCAAATAGAAATAATTTTGGTAATCCTAACTGACCTAAAAAAGGAAAAGTTTAGTACTATTTAATGTCAGACAGTGAGGGAAAAAAAGGTTATGTGTACGTAAACTTCTGGTTTCAATTGTAAAAACAGTGATATACAGTGGTGTGACAAAGTGTTTGCCCCTTCCTGATTTCTCTTTTTTTGTGTTTGTCACACTTAAATATTTCAGATCATCAAACAAATTGAAAGATTAGACAAAGATAACACAAGTAAACACAAAATGCAGTTTTTAAATGAAGGTGTTTATTATTAAGGGTAAAAAAAAAAAATTAAAAAAATCCAAACCTACATGGCCCTGTGTGAAAAAGTGATCCGCCCCATGTTAAAACATAAATTAACTGTGGTTCATCACATCTTTGGAAAGCTGAGTTCAATTTCTCGAGCCACACCCAGGTCTGATTACTGCCACACCTGTTCTCAATCAAGAAATCACTTAAATAGGACCTGCCTGAGAAAGTGAAGTAGACCAAAAGATCCTCAAAAGCTAGACATCATGCTGCAATCCAAAGAAATTCAGGAACAAATGAGAAAGTAACTGAGATCTATCAGTCTGGAAAAGGTTAAAAAGCCATTTCAAAAGATTTGGGACTCCAGCGAAACCACAGTGAAAGCTATTATTCACAAATGGTGAAAACATGGAACAGTGGTGAATCTTCCCAGGAGTGGCCGGCCGACCAAAATTACCCCAAGAGCTCAGTGACGACTCATCCAAGAGGTCACAAAAGACCCCACAACATCATCCAAAGAACTGCAGCCCTCACTTAAGGTCAGTGTCCATGACTCCACCAGAAGAAGACGAAGACGACGAAGAAGAAGCCATCTCTGTTGTTATTCAGTCCATACAGCCAATCATGTATGGTAGCACGAAATTACGTTTCTCCTATCTACATTGTTAATCACATGTAGAATCAGAGGGGTCGCTGCCATGCAAGGCGCTGCCACAAACAAACAACTTCTCCTTCCCCCATTCTATTACGCTGAGCACCAAACTAGAAGGCGGGAAGTACCATCTTTATATGGTCTTTCAATTCAATACAACTTTATTTATATAGCGCCATTTCACAATAACAGTCATCTCATTTTCTCTCACTTTCAACTGTAGGGGAAACCCCCACAATTGCAGAAAGACCCCAGCAATCAGGCAATCCCCTATGAGCAAGCACTTGGTGACGGTGGAGAGGAAAAACTCCCTTTTAACAGGAAGAAACCTCCAGCAGAACCAGGCTCAGGGAGGGGCAGTCATCTGCTGCGACTGGCTGGGGGTTGAGGGGATAGAGAAGATGAAAAGAACAGACATGTAGAGAGCAAACAGCACGATGGGGACTCAATCTATGGGAGAGAACAAACTGATGTTAATGACCAGCAAAAAAAAAAATAAAAAAATTTAATTGAGAGTGAAGAAAGGAGTAAAGCCCAGTGCAATTATTGGAGGTCCCCCGGCTGTCTAAACCTAATAGCAGCATAACTAAGGGAGGGTTCAGAAACACATGATCCTTCCCTAATTGTAGGCTATATCAAAAAGGAAGGTTTTAACCCTATTCTTTAAAACAGAGATTGAGCCTGACTCCCGAATCCAGACTGGCAGCTGGTTCCACAAGAGAGGAGCTTGATAACTGAAGGCTCTGCCCCCCATTGTACTTTTGGAGATTCTAGGTATTACAAGTAATCCAGCATTTTGGGAGTGTAGTGCTTTGTTAGGATAATAGGGTAATATCAGATCTTTTAAATAAAAAGGGGCCTGATTGTTCAAAGCTTTAAAAGTGAGAAGAATGATTTTAAATTTAATTCTAAACTCTATGGGAAGCCAATGAAGGGAGGCCAGAACCGGAAAGATATGATCTCTCTTTCTAGTACCTGTTAAAACTCTTGTAGCAGCATTTTGGATCAACTGAAGACTTTTTAGAGATGTTTTAGGACAACCTGATAATAAAGAGTTACAATAATCTAATCTAGAGCTAACAAAAGCGTGGATCAGTTTCTCAGCATCACTCTGAGACAAGATGCTCCTAATCTTGGCAATATTACGCAAATGATAGAAGGCAGTCTTAGAAACGAATTTAATATGGCGCAGTGGTTAGCACAGCGGCAGCACAGTTTACCCTTGGCCGGGGAATCGTGGGGATTGTGGGTTCGATCCCAGCCACCGACCAACAGTGATCTGTGTGGAGTTTGCATGTTCTCCCCGTGTATGCGTGGGTTTACCCCGGGATTTCTCCGGTTTCCTCCCACATGCCAAAAACATGCAGGTTAGGTTAATTGGAGACTCTAAAGTGGCCCTAGGTGTGAATGTGTATGTGAATGGTTAAGGGATAGCGCCGTATCGTGGCTGCTTCATCCATCCAGGTGGTGGATGACCCTCAATTTCCCCTCTGGGGATCAATAAAGTATACTAAATCTAAATCTAAAAAATCTAATATGTGAATTGAAAAACAGATCTTGATCAAAAATAACTCCAAGGTTCCTCACAGAGCTATTAAGAGAAAGAATAACCGCATCCAAACTAAAAGTTTGATTTGGAAAGGTCTTTCTAAGGTTTTTTGGACCAACAAGAATGACTTCAGTCTTATATGAATTTAATAGCAGGAAATTACAAGTCATCCAAGCTTTGATTTCCTTAAGACAGGCTTTTAACTTGGCTAACTGATTGCTATCATCTGGCTTCACTGACAGGTATAATTGTGTGTCATCTGCAAAACAATGAAAATGTATACAGTGCTTCCTAATAATGTTGCCTAATGGAAGCATATATAAACTAAAAAGAGCAGGGCATAGCACAGATCCCTGTGGAACTCCATGACTGAGCTTTGAGTTGAAAGAAAACTCATTACTGACATGAACAAATTGGAACCTATCAGATAAATAAGATCTAAACCACTGCAATGAAGTTCCATTAAGTCCAACATAGTATTCTAATCTATCAAGTAGAATATTATGATCAACAGTATCAAAAGCTGCACTAAGGTCTAAAAGGACAAGTACAGAAACAAGTCCATTATCAGATGTGATCAGGAGGTCGTTAGTGACCTTCACTAAGGCTGTTTCAGTACTATGATGGATTCTAAACCCAGATTGAAACTCTTCAAATAAACCATTTCCCTGCAAGTGGTCAAATAATTGCGTAGCAACAACTCTTTCTAAGATTTTTGAAATGAAAGGGAGATTAGAGATTGGTCTATAGTTAGCTAAAACTCCTGGATCCAGCGTTGGCTTTTTGAGTAAGGGTTTAATTACAGCCGTTTTAAAAGCCTGCGGTACATGGCCTAAAGTTAATGAAGAATTGATTATTTGAAGAATAAAGCTACCAATAAATGGGAAGATTTCCTTAAATAACCTGGTAGGAATAGGGTCTAAAAGACAAGTTGAAGGCTTGGATGAGGAAACTATTTTGTCTAACTCTAAAAGGTCAATTGGAGTAAACTGATCCAAACAGATGTCAACTGAAGGAGTTGTAATAGTTAGTGTAGTTAAGTTAACGGTGAGAAGAATCTGATTGATTTTATCTCTGATAGATGAAATTTTATTATTGAAAAAGTTCATAAAGTCCTGACTAGTAAGCTCTAAGGGAATGCTAGGACTGACAGAGTCCTGACTCTTTGTCAGCCTGTGTCAGCCTGGAGACAGTGCTGAAAAGAAACCTGGGATTATTCTTGTTCTATTAATGCAGAATAATAACTCGTTCTAGCTTTTCTCAGAAATTTTTTATAAATTAAAAGATGATTTCTCCAAGTTAAATAGATTTCATCTAAATTAGTGGAGCGCCATTTTCTTTCAAATTGACGAGTCTTCCGTTTTAAGCTATGAGTTTCTGTGTTGAACCAAGGAGTTGGAAATTTCTGATTAGACTTTTTTCTTTTTTTAAAGGGGCTACCATGTCTAGAGTCTGATGCAGAGATGCTGTAACACTATCTACCATGCTGTCAGTTACAGAAGGAGTAAGCTGTCTATAGCTTATTTCCGTTGTGTTGACACATGGCATAAAGGAAACAATGTGCATAAATTTGGTAACAACATCATCTGAGAGGCATCTCATCACAGCAGTCTGTCGTGGGCGACAATGACTGTTTCATTTAGGTCTGATCAGATTCCTCCACACAGCTCTGTCCTTAGCCTTCCGCTGCCAGGAACTCCTGTCTATGTCCAACTTCTTCAAGTTTCTTTTTACAGTGTCTTTAAATCTGAGCCTTGGTCTACCCTGATTGCGTTTGCCCTCGCATAACTGTGAGTAGAATAACTGCTGAGGGAGACGCTGGTGGTCCATCCTCTCAACATGTCCGAGCCATCTCAGGTTCATCTGTATTAGCATGGCCTCCATTGATGGTAGACCAGCTCGTTTCAACACTTCTGTGTTGGTTATCTTGTCTTTCCATGAGATGTTCATTATGGCTCAAAGGTGTCTCATCACGTACGCGTGGAGTTTCTTCACCTGCACTCTGTAGACAGTCCAAGTTTCAGCACCATACAATAGAGTAGCCAGTACTGTCGCTCTGTACACTTTGCATTTCACACGGATAGACACATGTCGATTGTTCCACAGTCTCTCCCTCAAGTTTCCAAACACAGCGCTCATTCTTCCCATTCTAAGAGATAATTCATCCTCCAGCCTAGCATTCACTGAAACAGTACTCCCTAGGTACTTGAAAGTCTTGCACCTGACTAGTGGCTCTGCACCAATGCTGATCTCTTCTGGTAGTGATGTTGATAATTGGAACTTTGGTGGTTGAAAAAGGCACTCTGTCTTCTTGATGCTGATTTGGAGGCTGAATTGGCAAGCTGCTCTTGCAAATTTCTCCACTAAAGATTGCATATCTTACATGCTATGTGCAACTAGAGCAATGTCGTCGGCAAAGAGCATTTCTCTTACTACCTTTATCGATGTCTTACTCTTGGCTTTAAACTGTGCCACATTGAACAAGTCTGCTTCTTTCCTTGTTTGAATGTATACTCCTTCTGAAGTGTCTTTGAAGGCCACCTCAAGCATGGCTGCCAGATATAGCGAGAAGAGTGTAGGTGCCAGCATACACCCTTGTTTCACCCCGTTGCTTACTGAAAAATCTTTAGATACTGAACCACTCATTGCCACGTTTGCTTGCATACCTGTATGGAGTGCCTCGATCAGGCTGACAAACTTCTCTGTACAACCATATTTCTTGAGTACCTGCCAAAGTCCTTGTCGCGAAACAGTATCGAAGGCTTTACTGAAGTCTGTGAAGACTACATAAAGTGGCATGTTCTATTCGATACACTTTTCTTGAACCCGTTTCAAGCAGAAAATCATGTCCATTGTGCTTCTTCCACTTCTAAAGCTGCACTGGGTTTCCGGTAGTACATTTTGCGAGATGTGTTCACTGAGTCCGTTAAGTAGTACACTTGACAGAATCTTACCAACAGTGGCTAGCAGTGATATACCTTGGTAATTTCCACAATCCTTTCTGTCACCTTTCTTGAACAAAGGCACAATACTTGCATCCTTCCAGTCTTGAGGTACTTTCTGGGCATCCCATATCTCTTGAATGAGCTTGTGCAGGAAGTTGGTCAGCTGAACACCACCAAATTTCCACACTTCTGCTGGAATTCCATCCCTTCCTGGAGCTTTACCATCTTGTGTTGTCCTGATAACTGCCATTAGTTCATCAAAATTTGGTGGTTCATCCAGACTTGATACAGCTGGTCGCTGCACTAGAGCTTCTTTAGCCTCTTCAGTGAGATCTCCAGGGTTGTTTAGTAGTTGGTCAAAGTGGTCTGCAAATCTGTCCGGGATCTTGTCTTTCTCCTGCAAAACCATTTCACCATCCATAGCCTTAAGTTGGATCAATCCTCTTGGTTTAGGGCCGTAGATTTCTCTCAAACCTGTGAAGAATGTTTTCATGTCCTTCCTGTCTGCTGCAGTTTGAAGTTCCTCCGCTTTTTCATCCCACCAGTTGGACTTCATCCCTCTGGTGTACTTCTGTAGCTCACTCTGAGCCTTTGAGTATTTCTTCTTCTTCGACCTTGTGTTACACTGTAGGTTTTCCTGCCTAGCTGTATTCCTCGCTTCTAGTAGTTTCATCAGGTGATCATCATGCTCATCAAACCAATCTTGCTGTTTCCTCTCAGGGTAGCCTAATACATCACTCGCAGTCTGATACACCGTATCCTTCAGTGTTGCCCGTTTCTCTTCTATGACATTCTCTGAGTTGTTGCTGTCCCAGCCTTTCAAGTTTTCATCCATTTCCTGTATAAGTTCTTCCTGCTTCTTTTGGCCTTTCAGTGCACTAGTGTTTAGCTTCCGTGGTGGCTTCACACCCGTCCTGCAGTGCTATTTTCGTCTGCAAATCCTTAATCTAGATCTCAGCATAACATGATCAGTGCCACAGTCCGCACCTCTCATTGCTCTGGTGTCCAATACATCCCTTATGTCTCTCTGCCTGACTATGATGTAGTCTAATAAGTGCCAGTGCTTGGATCTTGGGTGCATCCATGTCTTCTTGTGTGTGTCCTTGTGCTTAAATACAGTAGAGTGTTGGTTATCACAAGGTTGTACTCTGAACATAGTGCAAGTAGAAGTTCTCCATTAAGATAAGATAAGATAAGATAAGATAAGCCTTTATTAGTCCCACAACGGGGAAATTCCAGGATTGCAACAGTACAGGGATAGCAACACTCAGAGCATTAGCATTAGCATTAGCATTGCACTTGCCTACTCCATGACTGCCTAGCACTCCTTTCCATTTCTCGGTGTCCGAACCAACTCTGGCATTAAAATCTCCAACGAGTATCAGTCGGTACATGTCCGATAGTCTCACGCAAATCACTGTAGAACTCTTCCTTCACCTCCTCTGTGTTGGTCATTGTTGGGGCATATATACTGATGAGTGTGGCATAAATCTTCCGCTGTAGTGGGAGTCTCATAGTCATTATCCTGTCGTTGATTGGCACCGGTTCCTCATCAAGCATTGCTGCTATTCTCCTTTCTAACTGCAAAGCCCACTCCTGCTTCTCTCCTTTCTTGAGTTGATCTCCCACTCCAAAAGAAGATGTACCCATGGTCTTCCAAGCTGTCATATCCAGGCAATCTTGTTTCACTAAGTGCAGCTATGTCTACATTGTACATGTTCATTTCCAGGGCCACAAGTGCGGTCTGTCTTTCTGGGCGCTGTGATGTTGTTCTGTCCAATAGAGTGCATACATTCCATTCTGCTACACACAAGGTTGCTGTTTTCCTCTTCTTTTGTCTTCCTGCTCCTAGCTTACTTTTCGCTGCCTGTCGGAGTGTGAACAGATCAGCGCGGACCTTGTAAGCCCGGGTGACGTCCAAGCCGGTATGAGTTGCTTTCTGACTGACCATTTCATGAAACTGCTTGCAAAGTATTTGAGTACTGCTAGCGTTTGCTGGACTAGCAGCACATTCTTGGCAGATAAAGGTATTATCAGTGGCAAGGACAAGCCAAGACAAACTGACTCCAGTATCTGTTGCAGTGACTGACCAGATGATAGGTTTGTTTATCTCTGCTCTTTGTGTAGTGCATGTCACAATGCACCGACTGGCACAGTCCACCACAGACTTTGCGACAGATGTGATTATCTGCCAGGATGTCCAGTCTCACCCTGTGTAACTGGGAGTGGTCCACCACAGACCTGTGACAGATATTGTTTTTAGTTCTGCCAGGATGCCCTGTTTCACCCTCCATGCCCTCGGAAGGGCGGGGATGCCGGTTGAGTCGCCGACGGCCCGACCCATGAGACAGGCAGTACTGGTTTTCATGGTTATACAGTAGCAAGCAAGCCAATGCCTGACCTGACATCTACTGTAGTAATATTTTTCCTTAGGAGCCAAATAGTCAGAAATAGTAAAATCAAAGGTTAACAGACAATGGTCTGACAGTACAGGGTTATGAGGAGACACTACCAGCTTTTCTATTTCTATGCCATATGTCAGAACAAGGTCCAACGTATGGTGGAGATTAGGGATGGGCATTCGGTGAAATTTTCTTCACCGATCGTCGGGAGAATTAATGATTAATAATCGGTTAATCATTAACATTTTTAGGTACGTAACAAGGCAGGTAGACTACATTAGAACATCAGGTGCACGGAGAGCCGCACAACTCAAATCCACCTCTCTCTCTCAAATCCTTCTCTCTCTGTTCGCTGTTCTCGTGTTGGCTCGCTCGGGAATCTCGGAAGCTGATTGGCCGAGACGTTTCACCCCACAAGCTGATTGGCCGAGACGTTTTACCCAGCTTCTGTCCCTGCCGAGTGGCCACCCAACAAACGAAGACCGCATTCATTGCTCTATCGCTCGTGTTACTTAGTCTAGCCGCGCGGAACTTTTTGCTGTTCTCTTGTGCCATTTTGTGCGAAATAGTCTTCCCGTCGAGCCACTACGCCGCCTCCTGCAGCTTCTCTCGATGATTCTGCGCCTCTAGCACCTGAGGAGCAGTAAAGCTCTCATTAACCTGTGCAGTCAATCATTTTCATCTTGAGTTACCTATCTTGTTATAAGAATAAAAGAGTTCTAAAAACATATTTATGTACACTTTATTTACATCTACGTATGTATGTACACTTACACACACACACACACACACACACGTGTGTGTGTCTTCTACCGAATCTTCATGACCTTCTCAATAAAGTTTCTGAAAAAAAAAAAAAAAGAATCTTCACGACCGCCATTACTCAGCGCGCAACCACTGTTGGCGGTTTCTTCGCGTAATAAGGGTGTTCCATGGACCCTGTCGATGAGGTATATTTGTATGCTGCATTGCAGTGATTGCAGTACACCTGGTCATTTTTTAAACTGAAATGGTCCCACGCAACACTTCGCCGTAACCGCTTCATGATTTGGCGATTGCCCTACGGAAGCTCGTATGTATCAACTGAGGTACGGCGATGGTGTAATGTTGCCCCCTGGTGCCCAAATTTTGCCATTGCATTGTTTGAGGACGGCCGTGCACGAGGCCTAATAACCTCAGATTGTTTAAAAAAAAAAAAAACGGTTTGTCGACGAAAATGAACTTCCTCGGTGAAATTCTTAATGATCAATTATCGGTTAATCGGTAAATTATGCCCATCCCTAGTGGAGATAATGGGTAGAATTTCTTACTTTCTGAGAAAACCCTGCCATATTAAGGCAATCACTATCTACATCTGCATGTACATTAAAGTCCCCTACTATAATTATTCTATCTGATTTCAGCACTAAATCAGCTAAGAATTCGGCAAATTCAGATAAAAATTCTGAGTAGGTTAATGGGGGACGACAAACTATGGCAAATAAAATTGGGTTTAGCCTAAAATTGCTAAAATGCCCAATACTGAGGACCAGGCCCTCAAAGGAATTATAACGTGTTTTTTGCTTTACATTAACTAGTAATTTGGAATGGTAAATTGTTGCTACTCCTCCTCCACGAACAGAACTTCTGGGATTTTGACAGTTTAAATAACCAGAGGGAGTTGCTTCATTTAAACCAACATAATCCTCTTGTCCTAACCATGTCTCTGTAAGGGATATTAAATCAACCTGATGATCAATTAACAGATCATGGACTAGCAGAGACTTGGGAGTTAGAGACCTAACATTTAACAAACCGCATTTAATTTTTAAATTATGAGGAGGAACAGAGGCCAAATCATTCAATTTAGAGGCTTCATGTTTAATTTTGAGTTTTACCAACTTTTTGTTTAATCACTTTGGGATTCTTATACCAGTACATTATATTTTTATTTGCTTTGGAGGGAGCAGACAATGATTCTCTGATGGGGAAGACAGGGGCTAAGTTGAGGGGTGGCGGATGAAGAGGAGCTGCAGAGAGGCGTGTAAGACTGCGACTCTGCTTCCTGGTCCCAACTTTGAGTTGTCACGGTTTTGGAAATTTGGATAAAAATGATGCCAGATTGTTAGATAAATGAGACGCACCAACCAAAGTGGGATGGACGCCGTCTCGTCTAATAAGACCAGGTTTTCCCCCAAAATGAGCTTCAATTGTCTATGTAGCCCACATTGTTTGCAGGACACCACACAGTGGTATGACCCGGCCAGGATTTGAACCTACGACCTCCCGATTGTGGGGCGGATGCTCTACTAACTAGGCCGCCACGCCGATGGCCTAGTTAAGAAAGAGACTGGGCAAAAATGGCCTGCATGGCAGAGGTCCAAGATGAAAACCACTGTTAAACAAAAGGAACATAAAGGCTTGTCTCAGTTTTTCCAGAAAACATCTTAATGATCCCCAAGACTTTTGGGAAAATACTCTGTGCACTGATGAGACAAAAGTTGAACTTTTTTGAAAGTGTGTGTCCCATTACATCCGGCGAAAAAGTAACACAGCATTTCAGAAAAGGAACATCATACCAACAGTAAAATATGGTGGTAATAGTGTGATGATCTGGAGCTGTTTTGCTGCTTCAGGACCTGGAAGATTTGCTATCATAAATGGAACCATGAATTCTGCTGTCTACCAAAAAATCCTGAAGGAGAATGTCCGGCTATCTGTTCGTGACCTCAAGCTGAAGCACACTTGGGTTCTGGAGCTGGTGTGATCCAAATCACACCAGCAAGTCCACCTCTGAATGGCTTAAGAAAAATAAAATGAAGACTTTGGAGTGGCCTAGTCAAAGTCCTGACCTGAATCTGATTGAGATGCTGTGGCATGACCTTAAAAAGGCGGTTCATGGACTTCCGGTCTGGACGCCATGGCGACTGCAGCTTAACACTGAAGCTCTCAGACTCAATCCAGGATAACACCTTGAAAATCAAACTTAACGGATTTTTGGAGGAGTGAAAATCAAAAGACAAAATCATCATGTCTAAAGGAAAACAGAAGAAACTGAAATTCTCCAGGCTAGGACACGTATCGGCCGGAGAATCTGAACTGGAAGATCCCCGTTCAGAAGACGAGGAGCTGGTGATAGCTAACAAAAGGGTTAGCCTGAAATCACTATTTGAGGAACTACGACGATTTCGCCGAGATGTTACGGCCGAATTTCGGGAATTCAGAGAAGAATTGAAAAGGACAAACAGCAGAGTGGACCAGGCCGAGAACCGAATCTTGGAAACAGAGGATCGAATAAAAGTGCTCGAAGATTCTGTGCTGGACCTACGCAAAAGACAAGCAGCTATAGAGGCTAAGCTAACCGACCAAGAAGGAAAACAAAGAAGAGACAACATAAGAATTCATGGTCTGATAGAAGGAACCGAAAATGGTTTTAACTCAATGGCAGAATGCGTGGAATCCTTACTAAGAGAGAAATTGGATATTCCACAAACCACCGACTTGAAGATAGAAAAGGCACATCGTTCATTAGCCGCTAGGCCGGCGGCGGAAGCGCCCCCACGTTCGGTGTTGGTAAGATTTTCCAATTTCAAAATAAAACAAGAGGTTGTAAGACTGGCCTGGCAGAAAAAAGGATTTATGCACCAGGAGAGAAAAGTCTACGTGGAACACGATTACGCCCCGGAGGTCCTTAAAAAGCGCAGGGAATACAATGACGCGAAAAAGGTGTTAAGAGAGAAGAAATTGCGCTTTCAGACACCATTTCCTGCGAAGTTAAGGGTCTTCTACGGCGATGAAACGTGTCTCTATAATTCGGCGGAAGAAGCAACAGCTGACATGGCGAGAAGAGGGCTCCCGGTAACGGTGTTTAAACCCGCAGCAGACCCGAGTGAGAAGATCAAAGCGCAAACATGGACAACACAAAGACCCTCAAAATCCACGGACCAGCAGCGGGATACCCAGCACCAGAGCGTCGCGGATAAACTATCCGTTTTCAGGTTGGAATAGCGACCTTTTTTTTTTTTTTTTTTTCCTTTCTCTTGAATCAATCCGCACATCCAACCCCCCTCATACAAGGTAACAAACATTAAAGGAGATGCATATTCAGCATGTGGTAAAACATTTCATGGAACAATCATATTATTTGAAACAAATAAGTCTTTGTAATAAAAAAAAAAAAAAACTTGTTAAAATAGAAATGTGACAATAATCCACATGTTCTCCTCATACTAACAAATACTGTTTTTGCGTGAATGTTTGATGTGATGGGGGTGGGAGGGTGCACACAATTTCACAGGGTTTAGGCATAAAAGGAAAAAAAAAAAAAAATCATTACAAGTTTGGATTGGGTTCTGAAACTCACGTTAAAAGCATGGGACTACTTTCAGTGGTAAGAGAGGGCCCTCAACACGTAACAGAGTTTGAGGAATTTCCCTCAGAGCCTTCACTCCATCAAGGCTCTTACAGGGTCTTTAAAAAGACCTCAGCTCAGGAAGTTCTTTTGACAGTTTTTTGTTTTAAAGTTTTTTACACTATGTTCTTAATGTTTTTCTTGTTTTTAATGTTCTTTCAGTTTCTGAGTAGCACAAAAGAGGGCCACCACACAGTTATACTAAACAAAACAACACAATGGAGAAACAGGGTGTAACCAAAATAATTTCATATAATGTAAAAGGGATCCTGAATCCAGTTAAAAGATCCAAGATTCTAGGCAAAATGAAAAAAGACAAAGCAGGAATAATACTTTTACAAGAAACCCACCTAACAGACGTGGAACACAATAAACTCAGTAGACAAGGGTTTAAAATGATCTCTTCATCTTCATATAAATCAGGGAGGAGGAGGGGAGTAGCGACATTGATATCAACCAAAATTACATTTGAAAAAAAATCAGAACACAAAGATAAAGAAGGGAGATACAGTTTGGTAACTGGGCGGCTAGAGGGAGAAGATATCACCCTGCTGAATGTGTATGCTCCCCCAGGGGCTAACTGGAAATTTTATAAAAATGTATTCGACCTAATGATAACTAAAGCTCAAGGTTTAGTGATATGTGGTGGGGACTTCAATCTTAGACTGAATCCATACTGGGATGCTTCTGGTAATTCCCCACATCAAAATAACACCCAAAACAGGAAGACTCGGATGCTACTAAAAGAAATGGGAATCTGTGATGTGTGGAGGGAACTCAACCCCAGTGTAAAAGACTATACATTTTACTCAACTCCACATTCATCTTACTCAAGGATTGACTATTTTTTTATGTTTAATAGAGACATTGGTAGAGTAAAAACATGTAAAATAGGACTGATGGATCTCTCCGACCACAGTCCGATCTACATGGACTTAAATATCCAAAAATACACAAATAATACATTTTCTTGGAGGTTAAATTCAAATGTCCTGAAAGGACCATTGAAAGATGAATTGGAGTCAGATATTCTCAGATATTTGGAAGATAACGATAATGGAGAAGTATCCCCTTTAATACTGTGGGATGCATGTAAAGCTGTAATAAGAGGAAAGATTATTGCAAAACTGGCAACCCAAAAGAAACTAAGACAAGAAAAACTATCCACATTAGAGTCAGAACTTAGGAACCTAGAAAAAGAACACAAAGGCAACACTCATTCTACTGACTCGCTCAAGATTAAGGAAATTAAAAACCAAATAAATGAGATCTACACAATAGAAATCCAGAAGAAACTTACATTTCTGAAACAAAAATACTATGAAGCAGGCAGTAAATCGGCAAAATTGCTAGCCTATAAATTGAGGAAACATCAAACAGAAAGAGCAATCTACAAAATCAGAGACCCAGTATCAAAGGAAATAAAATTCAGAATTCAGGATATTCTTAAAAACTTCGAGAATTACTATAAGAACTTATACTCCCACAAAAAACATAAAAACGCATCCGAGGCATTCCTAAACACATTAAACCTTCCCCAACTTACGGAGTCACAAAATAAAACACTACTGTCAGAAATACATCCTAAAGAACTGGAAAAAGCAATTATGAAACTTAAAGCTAACAAATCCCCAGGAGCTGATGGCTATACAGCAGAGTGGTACAAAACCTTTAAACAGCAACTATCTCCTCTCCTCCTGAAAACATTTAATTATGTCCTCCACACAGGGGAAATCCCCCCCTCCTGGAGAGAAGGGGTCATTGCAGTTATACCTAAACCTGAAAAGGATAAACTAGAGTGCTCCAACTACAGACCAATCAGTGTACTAAACCAGGACTATAAGCTTTTTACCATTATCCTTGCCAAAAGGTTAGAGAATATACTGACAGACCTAATTCATTTAGACCAAACAGGTTTTATAAGACAAAGACAGACACAAGACAACATTCGACGCACTTTACACATAATTCATCATATAAAAAAATATAACTTAAATGCAGTCATATTAGGATTAGATGCTGAAAAAGCATTCGATTCGGTTGACTGGTCTTTTCTATACAGAATCTTATCCAGTTTCAATTTTCATAACAACTTCATTAGAACTATACAGGCATTATATAAAAAACCAACAGCTAAAATAAGGATTAACGGTAATTTATCATCATCTTTTGAACTGGAAAGAGGATGTCGTCAGGGCTGCCCCCTGTCTCCACTGCTCTTTGCAATCTTCATAGAACCTCTGAGCCAATGGATAAGACAAAACCAAAAAATTCAAGGTATTACACTTGGTCAGAAGGAACATAAAATAGCACTCTTTGCTGATGACATTTTAATTTACCTAGGGCAGCCGGACACTTCTTTACCAGAACTAACCTCAGTTTTTTCAGAGTATGGAGATTTATCGGGGTACAAATTAAATATGCATAAAACCCAAGTTTTAACATTCAACTATGACCCAAATCATTATTCACTAAGCAAACTCAAAACTAACTGGGAGTCGGAATCTATGAAATATCTGGGGGTCAATATCCCGAAACAACTCAACAAAATTATATCACTAAACTATGATCCACTGGTGACAAAAATAAAATCTGACCTAGCAAGATGGAATATGATACCATTCTTGGGTATTGCACAAAGAATTGAAGCAGTCAAAATGAATATACTTCCACGTCTTCTATACCTTTTCCAAACAATACCGGTAGAACCTCCCAAAAAAACATGGCAGGAGCTGGACAGAAGGATCTCAAGATTCAAATGGCAGGGCAAGAGACCTAGAATCAGATATAGAACCCTACAGCTAAACAAAGACAAAGGTGGGCTCGCGCTGCCAAATATCAGGGACTACTTTAAAGCCGCACAAATTAAAACTTTAGTAGAGATATGTAACCCAGTCTACTCTGCACAATGGAAGGAGATCGAATGCCAAATAACAAGTGACATCCCCCTACAGGCGATAATAGGGAACAATGTCTTACCTAAGCTTTTGAATAACACTAACCCGTGGATAGAGACCCCGCTAAAAATTTGGTTTAAGATAGTCAGAGAGAATCAAACTAAAGAGCCCTATCGACTTCTGCAATGGATCGCCTATGATCAGGACTTTACTCCTAATAAAACAGACACCAGATTTAAAAAGTGGAAGGAGAAGGGGCTGATAAAATATTACGATTTTTTTAAAGGGCAAATCTTAAGAAGTTTTGAAGATTTGAAAAAACAAGGCCTAATAAATCAAGACCTTTACAGGTTCTTCCAGCTTAGACACCACATAAACAATATACTTAAAAAGGAGGTTTTGGAAAGGGCCCAGTCAGGTGTTCTGAAGGTCTTCTTAATGGCATATAAAGGGATCCCAGGGATCAGATACATTTCTAAAATATACCAAGGTCTTCAAGACTTAAAAGGAGACAACACATCTTATATAAAAGAGAGATGGGAAAAAGAGGGGAATTTCACTTTACATCTGGAAATATGGGAAAAGCTAAATAAACAGCAATGGAAAAGTACCTCATCCCTGCAGTGGAGAGAATTTGGATGGAAAAACTTGGCAAGATTTTTCAGAACACCTGCACAAATCAAATTTACCCATAAGGGATTGAACTGTTGGCGCTTGTGTGGTGAAAAGACTGCAAATCATTTTCATGTGTTTTGGTCATGCCCAGTTATCCACCAATATTGGACCAATGTACAGACAATATTGGGGAAAATATTCAAAATTACAGTTCCCTTTTCTTTTGTAACTTTGTATTTGGGTTTACTACCGGACTCACTGGAAAGACGAGGAGAAAAATACTTATTCAATGTTTTAATATTGGCAAGCAAAAAAGCTCTAACTATAAAATGGATGTTGAAGGACTGTCCTACACCTGAAGATTGGACTAACGTGATCCAAGACATTTACTCGATGGAAAAGTTGACATTCGCACTGAGACAGGACATGGATGGGTTCATGAACTTTTGGCAACCCTGGACCGCATATGTGTCTTCCATTAGATCTAATCTTTGACAAATACCATTTCAATAATGGTTCCGCTCTTTGTTCCAGCTACTCAGATGCTCTTTTATCTTTATTTACTTACTTTTTCTTTTTGTTTGTTTTTTACTGGTTTGTTTGTTTTTTTTATTTGTTTTTTGTTTTTTGTTTTTTTTTCTCTTTAATTTCACTTTTTCTTTCACTTTAAAAAAAAAAAAAAAATAAGGGGTGTTGTAAGAATTAATCTTCCAATGTTGTCAGATATCAGAAAATAAGGGAACATGTGATGAAAATGTAAACACTGCATTGCTGTAACGACCTGTATACCCTTTACAAAAACTTAAATAAAAAAAAAAAAAAAAGGCGGTTCATACTCAAAAACCCTCCAATGTGGCTGAATTACAACAATTCTGCAAAGATGAGTGGGCCAAAATTCCTCCACAGCGCTGTAAAAGACTCATTGCCAGTTATCGCAAATGCTTTATTGCAGTTGTTGCTGCTAGCGGTGGCCCAACCAGTTATTAGGTTTAGGGGACAATCACTTTTTCACACAGGACCATGTTGGTTTGGATCTTTTTTTCCCTTAATAATAAACACCTTCATTTAAAATCTGCATTTTGTGTTTACTTGTGTTATCTTTGTCTAATATTTCAATTTGTTTGATGATCTGAAACATTTAAGTGTGACAAATATACAAAAAAAAAGAGAAATCAGGAAGGGGGCAAACACTTTCCCACCACTGTATTTTGCTGGAACACAGTTAAAGCAGAAGTGATATTCTGATATGACATTTCCTTGAATGCTGCACTCTTTCCTTGCTCTGAATTGAACAAAAGTCTGGCATAAAGTAGGGGTGTGCAATATGACGAATATATATCAGATGATGAGGAAAAAAAACATTGTTTCATGTAAAACTATTGTTTCTATCAAGGTGTCACAAAATACACTGTTTACAGCAGTATCTTTATGTTATTTTGGTGACAGTTTGCAGTCTGCGCAGGCGCAGACGGGGTGGGACGTGTCCCGGTATGATCCAACACGGCAACCTCCGCAAGAATCAAACATTTGAAACACTACAGAGAGTGTTTATAAATTAGAGGCACAAAAGAATTATCAATGGTAATAAATGAACACGAGAGTAAAACAGTAAAACAGGCTTTTGCCGATGGAATGCCATATAATAAAGACTCATCAAGATGGAAAGGGATAATAGCGGCCATTTCAATTGTCGTCATCTAGCCATCGGTGAGTGTCTGTTTATAAATGTATTTTATTAGTAATAAATCATGGTAGACCATAGTATGCAATTGACCACTACGTGGTCATTTTATCTAAACTATAGAATTTGCATAAAATGTAATATATCGAGATATATATTGTTCTTAGGATATCAGATGACTTACTGTATATTGGGATATGACATTTTGGTTATATCACACAGCCCTGGCATAAAGCACAAACATGTCACTACTAGGACAATCCTGGGCATACCTGATTTCTGATTGGTGCATGCTGTGAGGGTCGGTCTCGATGTGGATGGCTTTCTCTTGTGACTGCAGATGCTCCAGAGTCTATATGGACAGACCCTACGGGAGTGGGCTGAGGGGAATCACAGCTGGTTTATTTCTGTCATGTGTCAGTATTTTTAAGTAATTTACAAGCTTAAAACCTCATTTTTAAATGTATTACTTACGATCTGCCTGCCAACCCAGTCATACGTGTAGTCAAAGGTGTATCCTTTCCTCTCAAATAGTTCAGTGAAAAGAGTCCTCAGATATTCGTAGTCAGGCTTTTCAAAGAAGTCCAACCGCCTAACATATCTCAAGTAGGTAGCCATCTCCTCTGAATTGAAACGATAAAACAACGGTTCATCTCTAATACAGATAAATTCCATGGATGTGCTCAGATAGTAAAAACCAGACAGTCAGTGACAGGGTAGCTCATTCTGGCCTGATGAAATCCTCCCACCCCCACCGACAGAGTGCTCAGATCTCCTGACTGATGACCTTGAGCACAGCCTAGATGCAGACCCACTTGAGGATCATTGTACATGAGTTTGCAGAACTTTAGGGCATATTCCAAGGAGGAATAATGATTATCGTAAAATCACAAATACCCACATCTCCTGACTTTTGACAATGACTTTGAGCTCAACCTTGACGCAGACCCTCCTGAGGATCATTGTAAGTGAGTTTGGTGACCATCAGGGCAAATGCCTAGGAGGAGTAGCGACTCCTGTGAAATGTGGATGGATGGATGGGCCATCGCATTAGCTCCTTACAGCTTCACCAGAATGAACTAAAAATAAAAAAAAAAACTAGCTAAAAAGCTACATCAATAACATTCAAACAATAATATTCTCAGTCTTTACAGAGTGAAAAAGTACCCTCCAGCTATCATTAGCATACCTGGAAAGTTCTCACAGAGGACTTCGATAGGAGTGTTTCGTTTTGTGTCTCCAATCTTCTGGTATCGCTCTTTTAATGTGTCAGCCTGCAAGAGATCCAAAGTAGAGTAAAGTACAGCAGAACGTATTCTGAGCTCTGATCATCATTGGCTTTAGCTTAATCAGAAATGTACAACAATCACTGATATGTGTGTGCAGCCTGTCGTACTACTCAGTTTGGTTAACTAGTTTATTTCTACTTTTTGCTTGTCATTTTTTAAAACTTTTCTCTTCTTTAGTTACTTCTTTTCTTTATGATAGACAAACTAAGAGCCTTAGGAAGGAATAATTTCCATACAGTTGAGGACAGAATTATGAGCTCCTCTATGAAATGTTTATTTTAAAAATAAGTATTTCCCAATTGCTGACAACTATGCAAAGAATTTTTTAACATAGCTTTTTCAAACATCCTCGTTTTGTTTAGGAAGCAAAAATTATTTTACTTCGCAGACAGAAACAAAATTATTTCATAAAAACTACCAGGGTCAATATTGTAAGCCCCTTGAAAAACTGACCTTTTTATTGAGCCACAGCACAAACCACTGCTGAGCAATGATGCACTTTGTAATGCTCAAAGCTTGGAAAATCAAGTTCAGACTGAGGGTTATCTTACAATTTCCACAGTGTAAAAAACATCAGCAAGGGTTTGAGCTGTCGGTTGAGAAAGCATCATGCCAAAAACAAAAGAAATCAGTTTGGACTTGAGAAAAAGAATGGCTGATGCTGAAAGCAGGAGATGGATATTCAAAGTTATCACAGAACAGAAGTGAGAAGTATCATCAAGAAATTCAAAGAGAGCCACACAGTACATAAAAAGCCTGGCAGAGGTAGGAAGTGAAAGATTTCAAAGACTCTGGAAAGCAAACTAGTGAGAGATGTGTCTCAGACCCCAGAACAACTGCCAACTAATGAATGACTTCGCCAAGTCGGAAATTGTGGTCTCAAAAAAGACAATCACTAGAACCCTGCAGCCTTCTGCTGACAAGCTTTATGGAGATGCTGGTTTCATTTTCCAGCAGGACTTGGCACCTGCCCACACTGCCAAAAGTACCAAAACCGGGTTTAATGACCTTGGTATCACTATGCTTGATTGGCCAGCAAACTCTCCTGACCTAAACCCCATAGAGAATGTATGGGGTATGGTCAAGAGGAAGATGAGAGACACCAGAACCAACAATACAGAGGAGCTAAAGACTGCTATCAAAGCAACCTGGGCTTCCATAACACCTCAGCATTACCACAGGGTGACCACCTCCATGACATGCTGCTGTGATGTAGTAATTCATGCAAAAGGAGTTCCGACCAAGTTTTGAGGGCGCACATGGACATACTTTTCAGTCGACAAACATTTCTATTAAAAATTCATTTTTTTTAATTGATTTCATGTAATATTCAAATTTTTTGAGAAACTGAATTTTCGGTTTTCATTAGCTGTAAGCTTTTTTTTTGTGTCTTTCGGCTGCTCCCTTTCAGGGTCGCTACAGCATATCATCACCTTATATACTGCAATGATCCACATGTTGATTTGGCAAGGATTTTTATGCCGGATGCCCTTCCTGACACAACCCTACCCCGTTTATCCGGGTTTAGGACTGGCACAGGGAGTACACTGGCTTGTGCACCCCCTGTAGCTGGGTAACCAACTTTCCTTCCTCCATTCTATTTTTGCTGAGCACCAAGCTAGAAGGCAGAAAGTACCATTTTTATATGGTCTTTGGTATGACCTGGCCGGGACTTGAACCTACAGCCTCCCGGTTGTGGGGTGGATGCTCCACCTCTAGGCCACCACTCCAGTACTTTCATTAACTGTAAACCATAATCATCAAAATTAAAAGAAACAAACACTTGAAATACAGTGGGGCAAAAAAGTATTTATTCAGCCACCAATTATGCTAGTTCTCCCACTTAAAAGATGAGAGAGGTCTCCAATTTTCATCATAGGTATACCTCAACTATGAGAGACAAAATGAGAAAAAAAAAATCCAGAAAATCACATTGTCGGATTTTTAAAGAATTTATTTGCAAATTATGGTGGAAAATAAGTACAGTGGTACCTCTACTTACAAATTTAATTCGTTCCGGAAGAATTCTCGTAACGTGAAAAATTCGTAAGTAGAGGCGCGTTTTACATGTAAATGCCGTAATCCGTTCCAAGCCCCCAAAATTCGGGCATAAATTTTTTATAAATCGTAAAAACGCATCAAAACATGTAACAAATACATGTTACAATTAGATTACTGCACAATAAACATAAAATGAGAGTTTAAAATGAGAGAAAGAATAATAAAAGAGAATAATAAAAGAGAAAGAATAATAAAAATTATGTTCATTTACCCTTTAACTGCTATCGTCGTCGACGTCGTCACCGTTTGCCTTCTTTGGTTCATGTTCTGATCCAAGGACGTTTGCTTTTGTCGGCTTGTAAGTGCTTCGTTTTGTTTTAACACCGTGCTGATCGTTGATGTATTACGGCCATATTCTTTGGCGAGATCAACCAAACGCATAAAGTTTTGGAAAAAAAAAACAAACTTCGTGGCCAATGGGATACCAGGAAGATGCTAGGCGATAGCCAATGGCAGAGCAGCTACAGGTATGTTTACGTTCGGTAAACTACGGAAGCTGCGGGGAGTGCGTACTTTTTTGCCTTTCGTATCCTGAAATTTCGTTCGTAACTAGAGGCAATATTTTCCCGTTGAGGCGTCTCGTAACCTGAAAATTCCGTATGTAGAGACGTTCGTAAGTAGAGGTACCACTGTATTTGGTTAATAGCAAAAGTTCATCTCAATACTTTGTTATATACCCTTTGTTGGCAATGACAGAGGTCAAACGTTTTCTGTAAGTCTTCACAAGGTTTTCACACACTGTTGCTAGTATTTTGGCCCATTCCTCCATGCAGAGCTCCTCTAGAGCAGTGATGTTTTGGGGCTGTCGCTGGGCAACATGGACTTTCAACTCCCTCCAAAGATTTTCTATGGGGTTGAGATCTAGAGACTGGCTAGGCCACTCCAGGACCTTGAAATGCTTCTTACAAAGCCACTCCTTCGTCGCCCAGGCGGTGCGTTTGGGATCACTGTCATGCTGAAAGACCCAGCCACGTTTCATCTTCAATGCCCTTGCTGATGGAAGGAGGTTTTCACTCAAAATCTCACAATACATGGCCCCATTCATTCTTTCCTTTACATGGATCAGTCGTCCTGGTCCCTTTGCAGAAAAACAGCCCCAAAGCATGATGTTTCCACCCCCATGCTTCACAGTAGATATGGTGTTCTTTGGATGCAACTCAGTATTCTTTCTCCTCCAAACACGACAAATTGAGTTTTTACAATAAAGTTCTAGTTTGGTTTCATCTGACCATATGACATTCTCCCAATCCTCTTCTGGATCATCCAAATGCTCTCTAGCAAACTTCAGATGGGCCTGGACATGTACTGGCTTAAGCAGGGGGATACGTCTGGCACTGCAGGATTTGAGTCCCTGGCGGCGTAGTGTGTTACTGATGGTAGCCTTTGTTACTTTGGTCCCAGCTCTCTGCAGGTCATTCACTAGGTCCCCCCGTGTGGTTCTGGGATTTTTGCTCACCGTTCTCGTGATCATTTTGACCCCACGGGGTGAGACCTTGCGTGGAGCCCCAGATCGAGGGAGATTATCAGTGGTCTTGTATGTCTTCCATTTTCTAATAATTGCTCCCACAGTTGCTTTCTTCACACCAAGCTGCTTACCTATTGCAGATTCAGTCTTCCCAGCCTGGTGCAGGTCTACAATTTTGTTTCTGGTGTCCTTTGACAGCTCTTTGGTCTTGGCCATAGTGGAGTTTGGAGTCTGACTGTTTGAGGTTGTGGACACGTGTCTTTTATACTGATAACGAGTTCAAACAGGTGCCATTAATACAGGTAACGAGTGGAGGACAGAGGAGCCTCTTAAAGAAGAAGTTACAGGTCTGTGAGAGCCAGAAATCTTGCTTGTTTGTAGGTGACCAAATACTTATTTTCCACCATAATTTGCAAATAAATTCTTTAAAAATCAGACAATATGATTTTCTGGATTTTTTTTTTTTCTTATTTTGTCTCTCATAGTTCAGGTATACCTATGATGAAAATTGGAGACCTCTCTCATCTTTTAAGTGGGAGAACTTGCACAATTGGTGGCTGACTAAATACTTTTTTGCCCCACTATACATATGCCCCTCTTAACTTTCAATGATATTCTAATTTATTGAGATACACCTGTATAGTGTGTGCTTCACAAAAGCATGACTACAGTGAGATAGTACAAATCTTATCTGTGCAATTTTTTTTTTCAGAATATTTTACCACGTCTATTCACATCAAAATGTGCCACCTTTATATCACTGTGATTTTTTTAGCATGCCTTCTTGGTTGTTGTGTGCATCTTCTACCAGGCACCTGCGTGACACCATCCACTCAGACACTTGCATGTCATTGCTTTCATGTGTATAATTTCACACTGCGTTTTTCTCAATCACATTGATATACCGTACAATATTACAAATTACACATTATTCAACAACAAATTTCATTTTAGTAATAGTAATAAAACCTACGTAAATAGGGTTTTTATTCAGAATAACTGTTTTTTAGATCCATCGAATCGCCATATGTGGAAGATCGCTGCACAAATGTCAAGGAATCAATTTTTAAATGTCCAGGGTTCAGCCAGAACTGACAAGGAAGTAACCAGGTACTGTAGTATCTGTGGTGGGTGATAAGCAGAATAAATATAACTTTCCAGTTGACTTGTCATAGCTCTCTATTTGTTTTATGAACAAAGAAATATTGGAAGTAAATTCATTATGGGTCTTTACAAATACTTTGCTTTGAAAGTATAAATAGTCACATAGTGTGAAAAAAAATGAAATCCTGAATAGGAAAAAAGATGCATCGAGAATCGTTTTCTGATCACATCACAGCCCTCTGAATTGCAATCGAATTGCGAGGTGGCTAGAGATTCCCACCTCTAGTTTTTATGTCCATCTGTCTGCTTTGATCGGCCTCTAAACCAAGGGCCAACGCCTGCAGATATCAATACCAAACTTTGTGCAGGATTACTACATGCAAAGTTCTCAACATGCCTTCATTCTGAGGTCAGAAAGGACAAGGCTGCAGAGCCAGCATGGGTGTGCTGCTGAGTACCTTCTAGTTTCTGTAGAATGTTATTCCCACAATTGAATCGGTGAATTCAAAAAGGGCCCAAGTCCCCTTTGAAAAAGTGTGGACTTGGGCCCTTTTTGAATTTACCGCTTCAATTACGACTTCTTCTCATTAAGCCCTATTTCCTTATGATCAATTTCAATTTGTGGCATGATGTTTCAGAGTTTTATTGAATCATCAGCTGATTAAAAAAACAGATTTATTGAGATATTGTGAGTTATTTCCATACATTAGACATACAGTACCTTTAATCCTTGCCAAGGCAGACTCCCACGAAGGAAATACATAAACATGTGACCCAAGGCCTCCAGGTCATCTCGTCTGCTTTGTTCTACAGGAACAGATGAGGCACAAGAAATTAATATCAGATGCAAGAGTAACTTACAGAATTTACAACACAAAGCACAATGATATTATTCATACCTTTGCCTAAGTGCGTGTTGATGGACATATAGCGAGCAGTACCAGTTAAGCTCTTGTGCTCCCGGTATGGGATGTGTTTTTTGGTCTCTGGGTCGATGTACTCTTTGGCCAAGCCAAAGTCAATTATGTGGATGATGTGTTCCTTCTTATTTCCTTGTCGTCCGATGAGAAAGTTTTCAGGTTTTACATCTCTATAGATAAGATTTTTTGAGTGCACATACTCCATTCGAGAAATCTGGTAAGCAAGAACACAACAATCAAAAACAAAAACTGAAGCAATTCACAAACATGACAGCACAGTTAATTTGCGTTACTGAATTTTGACATTTCTGCATTATAAGCCGAATATACCAAATATTCTCAGTAACAAAGGAATTTCAAAAGGTACTCTCCATTTAATACAAAATAAATGAAAACAATCTTGTGGTTTTATCATCTGTTTATTCCTTCCATTACTATTACACAGCAAAAAGCCCAATTTCAAACCACTAACTGAGAGGACATTTAGGAATATTTACTGACAAAATTGCCCAGAGACAATTTAAACACAAGACAAAAATAGTGTGTAACAAGAAAAAAAAAAAAAAAAAAAAAAAGGAACAAAATGACAATTCTTGAAAAATGGAGTAGGGAGAAATTTGAGAAAACAGAAATAGACCCATCACCATTGGTGCAGCTCGGTGGGGCAGTGGTTAGCACTGTGGCAGCACAGCAAGGTCAGGATTGACTCCACCCCTGACTCGTGGGTTTAATCCTACCTCCTGACCATCACTGACCCTTCTGTGTGGAGCTTGCATGTTCTCCCCATGTCTGCGTGGGTTTACTCCAGGTACTCCGTTTCCTCCCACAGGCCAAAAACATGCAAGTTAGGCTAATTGGAGACTCTAAAGTGGCCCTAGGTATGAATGTGTTTGTGAATGGTGAAGGGATTGGCGCCGTGCCTTGGCTGTCTCATCCAGGAGGATGCCCTGAATTTCCCTCTGGGGTTAATAACGTATACAAAGAAAAAAATCATCTGAGTAGCTCATTCTGGTCTGACAAATGAGCTCAGATCTCCTGACTGCTGACCTTGACCTTAAGCACAGCCTAGATACAGACCCATCTAGGATGTGCTTAAAGTCAAGGTCAGTGGCCTAGGAGGAGTTATGCTTTTTGTGAAATCATAAATGCCCAGATCACCTGACCTTCGACAAGGGACCTTGACCTCAACCTGGATGTAGACCTACTTAAGGGTTACTGTGAGTGAGTTTGGTGAGAATTGAGGCATTTGCCTAGGAGGAGTAGTGATTTTTCTAAAATCATGTAAGTGCCCACATCTCCTGATCTTTGACCTCGAGCACAACCTAGGTGCAGACCCTCCAGAGGATGCTTGTGACTGACTTTGGTAACTATTGTGGCAACTGCCTAGAAATAGCAGCCATCTTCATGCAATCACATAAGTGCTCAGGTCTCCTGATCTTTGACCTTGAGTGCAACCTTGGGGGCGGTCAACAACTCAGGAGGTAGAGCAGGTCATCAAACAACCGGAGGGCTGGTGGTTTGAATCCCACTCCCCCCAGCCATTCTGCTGTTGTCCTTGAGCACTTTACCCACCTTGCTTCCAATGTCAGTCACAGGTGTGTGAATGTGTGTAAATGTTTGGTGGTGGTCAGAGAGGCTGTTGGTGTGGACTGACAGCCATGTGTCTGTTAGTCTGCCCTAGGACAGCTGTGGCTACAGAGGTAGCTTATCACCATCTGGAGTAGATGAATACTGGACTCACTGCAAGCACTTTGAGGTGTCATATGACATGTAAAGCGTCACATAAATCTAATCCATTATTATTATTATTATCATTATTATCATTATTATTATTATTATTATCATCATTATCAGGGCAATTTCCTAGGAGTAGCAATTTTTCTATAGATCACATACAGTGGTGTGAAAAACTGTTTGCCCCCTTCCTGATTTCTCATTTTTTTTGTATGTTTGTCACACTGAAATGTTTCAGATCATCCAACAAATTTAAAATATTAAACACAAGTAAACACAAAATGCAGTTTTTAAATGAAGGTGTTTAGTATTAAGGAAAAAAAATCCAAACCTACGTGGCCCTGTGTGAAAAAGTGATTGTCCCCTAAACCTAATAACTGGTTGGGCCACTGCTAGCAGCAACAGCTGCAATCAGGCGTTTGCAATAACTGGCAATGAGTCTTTTACAGCGCTGTGGAGGAAATTTGGCCCACTCATCTTTGCAGAATTGCTGTAATTCAGCCACACTGGAGGGTTTTCCAGCATGAACCGCCTTTGCCACAGCATCTCAATTGGATTCAGGTCAGGACTTAAACGAGGCCACTCCAAAGTCTTCATTTTGTTTTTCTTAAGCCATTCAGAGGTGGACTTGCTGGTGTGTTTTGGATCATTGTCCTGCTGCAGAACCCAAGTGTGCTTCAGCTTGAGGTCATGAACAGATGGCTGGACATTCTCCTTCAGGATTTTTTGGTAGACAGCAGAATTCATGGTTCCATTTACCACAGCAAGTCTTCCAGGTCCTGAAGCAGCAAAACAGCCCCAGACCATCACACTATTACCACCATTTTTTTACTGCTGGTATGATGTTCCTTTTCTGAAATGCTGTTACTTTTACGCCAGATGTAATGAGACAGACATCTTCCAAAAAGTTCAACTTTCATCTCGTCAGTCCACAGAGTATTTTCCCAAAAGTCTTGGGGATCATCAAGATGTTTTCTGGCAAAACTGAGACAAGCCTTTGTGTTCTTTTCGCTCAGCAGTGGTTTTCGTCTTGGAACTCTGTCATGCAGGCCATTTTTGCCCAGTCTCTTTCTCATGGTGGAGTCATGAACACTGACCTTAACTGAGGCAAGTGAGGCCTGCAGTTCTTTGGATGTTGTTGTGGGGTCTTTTGTGACCTCTTGGATGAGTTGTCGCTGCACGCTGGGGGTAATTTTGGTCGGCCGGCCACTCCTAGAAAGGTTCACCACTGTTCCATGTTTTTGCCATTTGTGGATAATGGCTCTCACTGTGGTTCACTGGAGTCCCAAAACTTTAGAAATGGCTTTATAACCTTTTCCAGACTGATAGATCTCAATCACTTTGTTTCTCATTTGTTCCTGAATTTCTTTGGATCGCAGCATGATGTCTAGCTTTTGAGCATCTTTTGGTCTACTTCACTTTGTCAGGCAGGTCCTATTTAAGTGACTTCTTGATTGAGAACAGGTGTGGCAGTAATCAGGCCTGGCTGGGGCTACAGAAATTGAACTCAGCTTTCCAAAGATGTGATAAACCACAGTTAATTTATGTTTTAAAAAGGGGGGGTGGTGGCAATCACTTTTTCCACACAGGGCCATGTAGAGTTGGATTTTTTTTCCCCCTTAATAATAAACACCTTCATTTAAAAACTGCATTTTGTGTTTACTTGTGCTATCTTTGTCTAATATTTAAATTTGTTTGATGATCTGAAACACTTGTGTGACAAACATACAAAAAAAATGAGAAATCAGGAAGGGGGCAAACACTTTTTCACATCACTGTAAGTGCCCAGAGTCCTGACCTTCGACCTTGGCACAACTTGGATGCAGATCCACATGAGAATCATTGTGAGCGAATTTGGTGAGCATTGGGGAAAATGCCTTGGAGTAGCAATTCCTGTGAAATGTGGATGGACGGACAGCACGTTATTGCATTAGCTAATGAGAATTGTGATCAACATAAAATGAACGGGAAAAAAATTAGATTCCCTCACCAGAAACAGAACCCCTCATTTGAGACAAAGCTTCTGTACAAAAAAAATAGGAAGTCAATGAAGAAGTCAATCCAATCAGAAATGTAGAAGATAATAGTGGTGACAACAGAAAATGTCAAATGGATGGACAGACGAACGGACCTACGTACCAAATACATTATAGAATAGAATAGGGCTTTATTGTCATTGTACAGTAGTACAGTACAACAAAATTGTGGGTGCTCCACCAGGCTACTGCCCAATAAATTAAGTGCGAAGGATTAGATAGTGTCTGCGTGGGTTTACTCCGGGATTTCTCCGGTTTCCTCCCACATGCCAAAAACATGCAAGTTAGGTTAACTGGCATCAAACTGGGGATTCTAAATTGTCCTTAGGTATGACTGTGAGAGTGAATGGTTGTCTGTCTCTCTATGTTGGTCCTGCGATGGACTGGCGATCTGTCCAGGGTGTACCCTGCCTCTCGCCCAAAGATGCTGGGACAGGCTCCAGACCACCCACCCCCCCACGACCCGAAAAGGATTAAGTGGAAGAAGATGGATGGACAGTTACAGAGCACACGATTAAGCACACGACTGAAATAAAAATAAATGAAAATTAAAAATAAAATAAAAATGGCCCAGGATTATGGAACTATACACAGGTATGGTAGTGGCTATGCAGGTGGAACTATGTACAAAAGAGTGCAGACCCACAATTGAACATACAATTGAGTAAAATGGCCCAAGGATTATGGAAAATATACACAGTAGCGTTTTCACGAATGGGTCAATGTACATGAAAGTTTGAAGTGCAAAGACAGGCGAGTTATTGTGATAATTAAGAGATCCTCCGGTCATGCGCACAGTGAAGTTATGGTCTGAGGAGGCAATGGACGCTCTAAAGGACTGCTTTGAAAACACTGCCTGGGAGCAGCTCTGCGATCCACATGGTGAGGACATCGATGGCCTCACTCACACCATCACGGACTACATCGGCTTCTGTGTGGACAACACCGTACCCACCAAGACCATACGGTGTTGCTCGAACAACAAACCCTGGATCAACCCTGAGATAAAAACACTTCTGAGAGAGAAGAAGAGGATCTTCAGGTCGGGGAACAGGGAGATGCTGAAGTCCGTACAGAGGGAGCTGAGGAGGAAGATCAGAGAAGGCAAGGACAGCTTCAGGAAGAAGATGGAGGACAAGCTGCAACAGAGCAACATTGGTGGGGTCTGGAGAAACCTTAAAACCATCTTTGGGCTCCAGAATACCTCCTCCCAGGCCACGGGGGGCAGGGAGTGGGCAAACAATCTGAACTTGTTTTTTAATAGGTTTGACCAACCGCCCTCCCCCCCCGACTGTACAACAACCACTGCTGCCTCTAAAGACATCAAGTCCTGCTGCCCACACCCCACTCCACCAACACCCCCCCACTCCCAACACACAGCCCCCCAACATGACCCTCACTAAGACCCAGGTGAGGACGGAGCTGAGGAAGATCAAGGCGAGGAAGGCGTGGGACCGGACGGCATCAGCGCAAAGCTCCTCAAGTCCTGTGTAGATCAGCTGTGTGGGATTGTGGAGCACATCTTCAACCTGAGCCTGAAGCTAGGGTGGGTACCACAGTTGTGGAAAACATCTTGTATGGTACCTGTACCAAAGACCTCCCGCCCCAAAGACCTGAACAGCTACAGACCAGTGGCCCTGATGTCTCACATGATGAAGACCCTGGAGAGACTGCTCCATGCTCACCTCCGCCCCCTGGTGGGACCAGCGATGGATCCACTCCAGTTCGCCTACCAGCATGGCATTGGGGTGGAGGATGCAGTGATCTTCCTCCTTCACCGTTCTCTGTCCCACCTGGAGAAGCCCGGGAATGCGGTGAGGATCATGTTCTTTGACTTCTCAAGTGCTTTCAACACCATCCAACCGATGATCCTGAAGGACAAGCTGCTGTGCGCAGGGGTGGACCAGCACCTGTCATCATGGATCCTGGACTACCTCACTAACCGGCCACAGTTTGTGAGAACCCGGGACGGTGTGTCCGACACGATCATCGGTAACACGGGGGCCCCCCAGGGAATGGTTTTGGCTCCCTTCCTGTTCACCCTTTACACTGCGGACTTCTCACACAACACAACACACTGCCATCTACATAAGTTCTCTGACGACTCTGTGATCGTCGGCCTCATCTCCAACGGAGATGAAGCTGAGTACAGAGGACTTATCCAGGACTTCGTGGACTGGTGCCATAGGAACTGCCTCCAGATCAACGCGGGGAAAACTAAGGAGCTGGTGGTGGACTGCCGCAGGCAAGGACAACCCCTCACAGCACCAGTAAACATACAGGGAACAGACATCGAAATGGTGACATCCTACAAGTACCTGGGTGTTCAACTGAACAATAAACTAGACTGGTCACACAATACCGACGCACTCTACAAGAAGGGACAGCGCAGGCTGTTCCTACTGAGGAGACTCAGGTCTTTTGGTGTACAAGGGGCGCTGTTGAAGACATTCTACGACACGGTGGTGGCATCAGCCATCACTTTTGGAGTGGTCTGCTGGAGCAGTGGCATTACAGCAGCCGATAGGAAGAGATTGAACAAACTGATCAAGAAAGCTAGCTCTGTCCTGGGGCAGCGCCCTGACCCAGTGGAGGAGATAGGAGAGAGAAGGATGGTGGCTAAACTGTCATCTCTGCTGGAGTCCGAGTCCCACCCTATGCAGGACATACTGAACGCACTGAGGAGCTCATTTAGCAGCAGACTACATCATCCTAGGTGCGCAACCGAGAGGTTTCGCAGGTCCTTCCTACCTACAGCTGTCAGACTGTATAACCTAAGCAGGGCTGCTCACAGAGATAGCAAGAAAACGTGACGACCTAATAGTATTGAATGCAAAAGACGCAATAGACTTACACAGTGGTCCCCTCCAGTATATACAACTAGGACATTATCGGTCGCTACGGAGGGTGACAATATGTATGGGTACATATTGATACTATGTAGGATAACTAAGTAGACGGTTATGTTGTTTATTCCATCTTGCTACAATGCTCCGCACTTTGTATATATAGTTATGTGTATGTATGTATATATCCACTGCTCTTATTTATATCTTCCGTATCTTCTTAATTATTGCTCTGAGTGTTGCTATCCCTGTGCTGTTGCAGTCCTGGAATTTCCCCATTGTGGGACTAATAAAGGCTTATCTTATCTCTTATCTTATCCTCAGTTCAGAGCATGTGAGCGTTCAGAGGGAGGGGAGTGGGGCCTCTGACTGTTTGCAGTTTGGATGGCCCAGGGGAAGAAATGGTCAGTCTGGAGGTGTGGGACCTGATCAATCTGAACTGTCATCCAGAGGGAAGCAGGTCGAACAGGTGGTGGGCGGGATGTGAGGGGTCTCCTGTGATGGCCTTTATCCTTCTGGGACAAGAAGATCTGGAGATGTCTTTCATCGAGGGCAGAGGGCGGCCGATAATTTCTGGGGCGGTGTTGATGACCCTCTGCACAGCCTTCCTATTCTCGGCCGTGGAGCCGGTGTACCACGCACTCAGACAGTAGGTGAGCACGCTCTCCACTAAGCAGTGGAGAGCGTGCGAAAGGCCAGCGAAAGGCCAGCAGCAGCTTCTGGTCCAGGTTGTTTTTCCTCAGGACACGGAAGAAGTGCAGCCACTGCTGGGCTTTCTTCACCAGGGCCTTGGTGTTGACAGTCCAGAAGAGGTTAGAGGGGATGTAGGTGCCCAGGAACCTGAAGGCAGGGATGATTTCCACTTGGTCACCAGATATGAGGAGGGGGTGGTGGTCCTGTCTGTTCTTCCTGAAGTCCAATATGAGTTCTTTGTTTTTTTGGGCATTCAATTTCAGGTTGTTTGCTTGGCACCACAGCAGCAGATTCTCTACCTCCACCCTGTATGCCTTCTCATCATCATCGGTGATGAGCCCAACCAAAATGGTATTGTCCGCGTATTTCATGATGACAGTGGTTGGGTGGGTTGGAGTACAGTCAAAGGTGTACATGGAGTAGAGTACAGGGCTTAGTACACAGCTCTAGGGGGAGCCAGTGCTCAGAGATAGTGTGGAGGAGTGTTGGGGGCAGAGTCTGACTGTTTGTGGGCGGTTGGTGAGAAAGTTTTTTTTTATCCAGGAGCAGGTAGGGGGGGATCTGGAGGAGATGCAGTTTGTTGATCAGGATGTCCGGGATGATGGTGTTGAAAGCTGAGCTGTAGTCCACAAAAAGCATTCTCACATAGCTCCTTGGGTTCTCCAGGTCGCTTAGCGCTCTATGGAGAGTGCTGGTGATGGCGTCTTCTGTAGACTGGTTCTCCCTATAGGCAAACTGATTATACCCTGCACAACTTCATTGTATGAGGTATAACAAGGTCCTGAGAAGATGCTGTGGTGTACCTGTCCTGTCATACCACTGGGTTTACAAATTGCTGGAGGATGATGACTGATTTATTTTCAACAAGATTATTCTGCCTACTCCAGCTTTAACTTGGGGTGACAACAGCAGACTGACAGTTAAAAGAACTCACAATGAAATCATTCATTTGAGCCAAAAATGAAAAGAACCGACGAAGATAGCTGACCTGCAGTTTTCTGTTCAGTAACACTGCTTATGTTGTCATGTAAGATTTTTTAACAAATGTGTGGAAGCACTGCAGAACACTGCAGATTTTGTGCTGACAAAATGAAATTTTGTGGAAGTGGAAGATGTCTAAAAGAATGAGCCATCAAAACCTCCGAGGTGCTCAACGTTAATGAGATCCAGTGACGGCTTTGCCATTTTTGACAACTTCCAGCCTTCCTGCCCTGCCCAAAATGATTCACATGCTGATAGATTTGTATAAATAACATAATGCCCTGCAGTGACTACCTCCTCACTTGCTCTCTGAGTGTAAGAAGTTCAACCATGCTCGCCAATGTGCTGTAAGTGTCAATTCAGCGTGATTCCAAGTGAAAATTGTCGCCAACTTGAGCATTTTGTCACGATTTTTCTCTCTCCAACTAGTTGTGAGCTAACATAGCCCAGTCAAATACAGGTTTTAGTATTGTAGTCAAGACCAGAGTCTCCCAAGACTAAAACAAGACTAGATAAGACCAAGACCAAGATAAGAAGTCAAAACCGAGTCAAGACCAAGTGAAGACACTGGTCTATGCCTGGCTTGGTCTTAACTTGGTCTCAACTCCTTAAAGTTTTGGCCTATCTACACTCTGCTCTTGGTCTATAATTTCTAATCAATTTGTTGAGCATATGCTGAAAAAAAGTGCCCAAGCAACTTACATACTACAGGCATTTATAATAATCTAATTGGTAGTTTTATCTATTTTACTAATCCTGAGGGGTGATGTCTATATGACAGCTGGACTAAATGGGCACAGTTAAGTTTTTGTATGTGTAGCTGCAAAGTAATTTTTTTTCTTTAGCAATGCAAAGTTAAATAACTGGAAAATAACTGAGAAAATCAAAGTGAGTAAAAATTATTTCTTGTTGACCATAACTCACCAGCTGAATTGCTATCATTAAGACAGTCTTCAGAGAAAAGGTCCGGTCACAAAGGTCAAAAAGGTCTTCTAGACTTGGGCCAAGCAGTTCCATAACCATGGCATTGTATTTCCCACATGGCCCGAAGTAAAACACCTGGGGCACACCTTCCGCTGTAACAGAAATAAAAGAAATCTGACTTATAAGCAGTAAACATCACCATCCTGTCGACACAGCTGTAAATGTCGTGTTCATACAATTCCAAGTTTCTAATCACCTAATGTGAATAAAGTTACCCAAAATTATTGTTAACTCTTGCATGTCCATAGAAAGCAAGTATTCCTGTCTGAAACAAGTAGGCCAATCAGGCTTTACAGGTCCAAATGTAGGCTGTGTTTGAAAGTGGAATACATAGGTGGAGCCTATATGTAGGCAATCACACATATTAGACTTTGACAAATATGAAAGGGACTGAACAGAGATTTATTGGATTGTGTGAATATTAATTACAGAATCATTGAAAATGAATGAAACATCCAATATTAGCGACTGCTTGTTTATTTTTTTGTCAGATCACTTATTTGTGTGAGCTTTTATGACTTACATTCAAAAGTGTTGTATCTTGCACTTTGGGGAATGAAAGTTTTTCAGTCACCATTATAATTGTTTTAGTTTATATGTGTAATTTATGGTGTATCGTCAATAAACTCATGCAGTACTATAACAGGACATGTTTACAAATATTTGAGACCCATTGTTGTGCATCCTTTTATATTTTAGCAATATTATAAGTACAAAACACCGAACATTATTGTACACAGCAGAATGACCTGTTTGGCTGCAACTGTTGCATCAGTGTTGCCCATTTGTCTGTAAATGTTTAAATGAAAATGATTTATTTCGTTATTTGGGCATTTTTGTGTCTTGTCGTCGTTTAATCAAAGCATGCATATGTGTCTGCATATGATATGCAGTTGATCTGGACAATCCGGTCCACAATCATGGCGGCATTATTATGAAGTTTTTAATTTTTAGATACTTGCGCGGGAGGGGGGACTTGCGGTCCTGCAAAGGACAGTGGTACCACAAGGGTGAAGCAGCAGTTGGGACTCCCATCTACCACTGACCGGGCAGGCTGGGTGTGCCTCAGAATCAGAATCAGAATCAGAATCAGAAATCAGAATCAGAATCAGAATCAGAAAAGGATTTATTGCCAAGTACATTAACAGAACACTGATAACATACGAGAGAATTTGACTTGACACAGTAATGACCTGCATTTCCGTGCCGCGGCGCATCTGAAACGCGCCTATCAGCAGGAGGATACAGGAAGCATAAAGATAATACAATGGGAAGGAGCAAAAAAATCATTGATTCAAAATACTGGTTACATACTTAATCAATATTAAGAGTTCAAGGAAAAAAAAAGCTCACAATGCACATACATTCGCTACACTCAGAATTTCACAAGACACAAGAGAGCAGTGTACAGTATATCTTTATTCAGTTCATGAATCAATGTGTGTGCGGTGTTGAGCAGTGTTGATGATAATAAGAGAGACCCAAGGACCCTTGGCAGAAGATGTTTTGTCTGTCTGGCGCCCAGTCTTATCTGGCGCTGCAGCTGGCTGTCCAAGGCCTTGTGCTCATGATTTTGAAAAAAAACACAGTCTGCAGACAGCCAGGAGGAATTTTCATGGGGAATAATAATGCCAAATAGGACTGATCACAGAGAAGACTTGTATTTCTTCTGTAGATTCAGTACATTAATCCTTCATTGCGCAGCTTTGAATTCGTCGTGGAAAGACCTGAGCGAACCCATGATGTAATCCACCTTACGAGACAGTTCTCCAGTAGTCGCTATCAGGGTCTTCTCCAGTTTTTCAATTTGTTGGATGCACCTCGCCTGGCCAGCATTTTGATAGGTTGAATCCATCTTCAGCAATTTGCGGTAAACCAAGACAATTCCCGTCCCAATCAGAATTATCCCAATCACCAAGATTACGAAGATAAACAAATCTTCAATATCTTCGATAGAGAGATTAGAGAGACACAGCATTTTCCAATTACCTGTGTCACATAAATAGCCCACTGGAGCCGTTCCAGCGGGGCAGACAGCTTCCCCCGGAGCACTTTTCCTTGTTGAAAAAATAGTGTCAATTGTGTTCAAAGCCCAGCTTATTAACTCCATAATTTCTTTTCGGCGGTCGCAGTTAGACGCAGACAGACAACAGCAAGCTGGGATCCAGTAGTAGGAGGGGAGGAAAAAGTCAGCAGGAGAGAAGAAAAAAGCGTCTACTCTCTTGGGAGGGCGGAAGTGAAATCTACCACTGACCGGGCAGGCTGGGTGTGCCTCCCCAGTTAACGAGAGTCTTGGCTGCTGCTTTACCCGTGTGCCACTGCTGTCCTTTGCGGTGCCATGGTCCCCCCCCCCCCGCACCTCGTGTTCTCCATGCCGAATTATCCATTAGACTTATGCAATCATGGCAACTTTACGGTATAATTATGCCTCGGTGAAACACAGGCATACAGTAATCAGTTAGTGCGTCTGTTTGTGGCTGTGTGGGTGTGTGTATCTGTCTGTCCACCACTATGTTTCAGCTCACCTGGTCAAAGTTAAGTGGAACTAAAGGCTTATATCATTGTATTGCCATATTTTCTCAACTTTTAATTTGCCAGAATTGCAAGATAAGGCTTGTTTTCAAAATAAACGCAAATTTAACCCATCATTTCTGTCAATGCAGCTGTGAAAAAAGGAAATGTAATAACTATGCCGGGCCATTAGAGGTCAGAGTGCCACTTTTTTACAGCTGCCCATCCTACCATGCCACAGGCACCGAGGCACAGCACTTTGGTGCTTTTCATTTTTTAAGCATTAAATCTTAAGTATTATCTTTTGCTAATCAAACTTGTCACTTTTCGCTTCCTTGTTTTGCTCATGGAGCACTGTGGTTGATGCCATGATGTCGCGTATTATCCAATCTGTATGGAGTCAATCCGAAACCCCGCCGACACTTCTAGAAGTTTGGGCATGAGACATAGTGGTGGCTAAACTTTTATTGATAAAAATTACATATTTTGACTGAGCAACTCCATATTCAGGGATGCACACCCTCGTAACCTCAGCAAAGCAATTATAAAATCTGAGGTCAGTATGACAAACGATTTTAGAGATATGTGAGAACACACAGACAGACACACAGACACAGAGATTCTTTGCATTTACTGTATACATATATGATAGTAAAATGTATTGGGGGGGACAAATTGTGGACAAATTTGTTGATACCCTTCCATGAAAACAAAAACTCCTGAAATAACTTGAAAATGCAAAGTTTAATGGCTTTCTTTATTGTTTATATCATATTTAACACAAGCCAAACTTTTGATTAGAATACAGAATAGATGAAAGCACCAAGGTGCTGATGCCTCGATGCCAGAGCCTTGGCGGAGGTATGCGTTCTCGGATCATCACCAAAATGTTATAGATTCCTCTCTAGCCCAAGGACCACCTCTGGTAAAAAATTCATCCAAATCCATCCAGTAGTTTTGGAGTACATGCATGTGCAGTGAAAATAATCTGCAGTTCACATGCTCACACTGTTGGCAGCAGCCAAGAGCCACCAACCTGATTTGAACAGCTGCAATCCAAACACAAAGAAGAACACGGTGGCAAATGTTTTAAATGGCAGAAACAATGGAGGTACGTGAATACAATGACAATCAAGTTGAACAGGAGCTTTTGCTGTTTAGTGGCAGAGGAAAAAAACGGGCATTTGTTCACACAGTATTGGCGGATTGCTCGATTGCTCAGTACTTTCCTCTGGCGGGAGTTTCCGGGTGCAGGCGCAGGACTGTTCCATTGAAGGTAAAGGTGAACTATTTTTGTGTTTATTTCAAAAACAAAGCGTTATTTTGAAATTCTGGCAAATTAAAAGTCGAGACAATATGGCGATACAATGATACAAGCCTTTAGTTCGACTTAATTTTGACCGGGCGAGCTGAAACCGAGGCAGGCAGGCAGGCAGACAGACAGACAGACAGACAGACGGACACACACACAGAGCCACAAGTAAACACAATAACCGATAACCATATGCCTCCCTTTCACCAAGGACTAAATACAGAATAGGCTTTTATTGCCATTGTACAGTTGCTTGATTACTGCTCCAGTTGAAGATTTTACATAAGTAAAACGGCATGAACAAAAAAGATGGTATCCTTAATATAATATTTTGTGGCACCATCTTTTGCAACATTCACTGCCAACAAGCGATCGCTCTACTTCACAATGAGACTTCTGCCTTTGCCAACAGGTAGTATGGCCCACTCTTGCTGCACAAACTGCTTAAACTGTCTCAGGGCTCCGCATTGCAATTTTCTGATCTTTCCATAGATGTTCAGCTCAGATTAAGAAAGAAAAAGTGTAGTTTATTGTTATTCAATATAGCATTCCCCCACTTCAATGGCCAAGAGGTAAAGTCATGAAGGACCTGAAGGACCATTTAAGAATAGGAGAATGTGTTTTCCCAGCCATTCGTGAGCACCTTCAGCTGTCCCAAAAATTGCAAATACAAGTCTCTCAATAAATTAGAATATCATTGAAAAGTTCATTTATTTCTGTAATTCAATTCAAAAATGTAAACTTGTATCATATAAATTCATTACACACAGAGTGATATATTTCAAGTGTTTATTTCTTTTAATTTTGATGATTATGGCTTATAGCTAATGAAAACCCAACATTCAGTTTCTGAAAAAATTAGAATACTAGAGAAGATTAATTTTAAAAAATTGACTTAATAGAAATGTTGGCCAACTGAAAAATATGTCCATGTCCGAGGTTACGTGAACTGAAAAATGTCCTTCATTTACAGATTTTTTTTCAGCAATGACTGAAAATTCTGAAAGCTGTCTGTCATTTGACAGATTAAACTGAGGGTGACCTAATTAAAATCAACTGAAATGACATAAATAGATTACAACAGAATTTTTACAAACCTGACAGATAACAAAAAAGTCTAGTTCAACCTCTGGTCCATGTACACACTCAATACTTGGTCGTAGGGCTGTGCAATATATATCGGTGACGCGATAAAAGATGTCTACCGTTTCATATAAAACTATCATTTATATCGGGATTTAAGAGACATACCCGTTTCTACTTGTCACTGCCCTGCCTCTCTCCCGCAGTGTGCCAGGTGTGCCACAGCACCTAACTGCAAGCTAATGTTTTGCTGCTACTTCTGGGGAGCCACTACTTCTGTGCCAGCCAGGGATGTTGGACTTTTCCCACCATGCGTGTCAGAGAGGATAGTCCTCTAACCTCATTTTAATTGGAGGTAAGTTACGTTAACACCATCTTTCTCTAATTATAAGACGCCAAATGCTAAATGACGATGCTAACTTGTTGCTAATAGGAAACATTATAGTGTATCAGACCATCGTCCTGGTTTCAATCACTGAAGAGTTTCTTAATTTTGTCCGAAAAACATTACTAAAACTGCAGAAGTGCGTGACAGCAGCCGCATGCGCACTAAATAAATAATAAATAAATTAAAACATGTCCGAGGAAGAAACTGGCTCTTAATGGAACTTGATTTCTAATCATTTTTAATTAGTCCAGTAGCGATAAAGAATAAATTTGAAGTAATCTCAACGCACAATTTTATAACACTGCAAAATTAAGAGTGGAAAAAGTGCATAAAATTTATGACGGATGAATCTGTACAATTGATTTTTCAGTATGTAATTTAAAATGTAGAAAAAGAGATGGTCTTTTTTACTGGTTATCATATACAGTGGTGTGAAAAAGTGTTTGCCCCCTTCCTGATTTCTCCTTTTTTTGTATGTTTGTCACACTTAAATGTTTCAGATCACCAAACAAATTTAAATATTAGATAAAGATCACAAGTAAACACAAAATGCAGTTTTTAAATGAAGGCGTTTATTATTAAAGGGAATAAAATCCAAATCTACATGGCCCTGTGTGGAAAAAGTGATTGCCACCCCCCTTGTTAAACATAAATTAACTGTGGTTTATCACATCTTTGGAAAGCTGAGTTCAATTTCTCTAGCCACACCCAGGCCTGATTACTGCCACACCTGTTCTCAATTAAGAAATCACTTAAACAGAACCTGCCTGACAAAGTGAAGTAGACCAGAAGACCCTCAAAAGCTAGACATCCAAAGATCCAAAGAAATTCAGGAGCAAATGAGAAACAAAGTAACTAAGATCTATCAGTCTGGAAAAGGTTATAAAGCCATTTCTAAACCTTTGGGACACCAGCAAAACACAGTGAGTGCCATTATCCACAAATGGCGAAAACATGGAACAGTGGTGAACCTTCCCAGGTGTGGACGGCTGACCAAAATTACCCCAAGAGTGCAGTAATGAGTCATCCATCATCATCATCATCATCATAGCAGTCTGTCGTGGGCGACAATGACTGTTTCATTTAGGTCTGATCAGGTTCCTCCATGCAGCTCTGTCCTTCGCCCCCCACTGCCAGGAACCCCTGACCTTGTTAACCCGGGCAACGTCCAAGCTGGTATGAGTTGTTTTCTGACTGACCATTTCATGAAACTGCTTGCAAAGTATTTGAGTACCGCTAACTTTTGCTGGACTAGTGGCACATTCTTGGCAGATAAAGGTATTATTGGTGGCAAGGACAGGCCAAGACAAACTGACTCCAGTATCTGCTGCAGTGACTGACCAGATGATAGGTTTGCTTATCTCTGCTCTTTGTGTATGTCACGATGCACCAACTGGCCAAAGTCCACCACAGACCTTGCGATAGATGTGCTTATCTGCCAGGATGTCCAGTCTCACCCCATGTAACTGGGAGTGAGCCACCACAGACCTGTGACAGATATTGGTTTTAGTTCTGCCAGGATGCCCAGTTTCACCCTCCACACCCTCGGAAGGGCGGGGTTGCCGGTTGAGTTGCCGACAACCCAACCCATGAGACAGGTAGTACCGGTTTTCATGGTTATCCGGTAGCAAGCAAACCAATGCCTGACCTGACATGAGAGGAGTCATCCAAGAGGTCACAAAAGACCCCACAACAACATCCAAAGAACTGCAGGCCTCACTTGCCTCAGTTAAGGTCAGTGTTCATGACTCCACCATAAGAAAGAGACTGGGCAAAAATGGCCTGCATGACAGAGCTCCAAGACAAAAACCACTGCTGAGCAAAAACAACAAAGGCTCGTCTCAGTTTTGCCAGAAAACATCTTGATGATCCCCAAGACTTTTGGGAAAATACTCTGTGGACTGATGAGACAAAAGTTGAACTTTTTGGAAGGTGTGTGTCTCTCATTACATCTGGCGTAAAAGTAACACAGCATTTCAGAAAAGGAACATCATACCAACAGTAAAATATGATGGTGGTAGTGTGATGGTCTGGGGCTGTTTTGCTGCTTCAGGACCTTGAAGACTTGCTGTGGTAAATGGAACCATGAATTCTGCTGTCTACCAAAAAATCCTGAAGGAGAATATCCTGCCATCTGTTTGTGACCTCAAGCTGAAGCGCACTTGGGTTTTGCAGCAGGGCAATGATCCAAAACACACCAGCAAGTCCACCTCTGAATGGCTTAAGAAAAATAAAATGAAGACTTTGGAGTGGCCTAGACCTGAATCTGATTGAGATGCTGTGGCATGACCTTAAAAAGGCGGTTCATGTTCGAAAACCCTCCAATGTGGCTGAATTACAACAATTCTGCAAAGATGAGTGGGCCAAAATGCCTCCACAGCGCTGTAAAAGACACATTGCCAGTTATCGCAAATGCCTGATTGCAGCTGTTGCTGCAAAGGGTTTTCCAACCAGTTATAAGGTTTAGGGGGCAATCACTTTTTCACACAGGGCCATGTTGGTTTGGATTTTTTTTCCCCCTGCATAATAAACACCTTCATTTAAAAACTGCATTTTGTGTTTACGTGTGTTATCTTTGTCTAATATTCACCACAACTTCACCAACCACAATGCTCCGCACTGTGTGTATATATACAGTATATATGTATATATATACAGTATATATACAGTATATATATATATATATATAGTAATATGTACATATGTATACTAGCTGTTCTTGTTTTTTCTTGCCTTCTGATTGTTGCTCTGAGTGTTGCTATCCCTGTGCTGTTGCAATCCTGCAATCCTGGAATTTCCCCATTGTGGGACTAATAAAGGCTTATCTCATCTTATCTTAATATTTAAACTTGTTTGATGATTTGAAACATTTCAGTGCGACAAACATACAAAAAAAATGAGAACTCAGGAAGGGGGCAAACACTTTTTCACACCACTGTAGAAACTACAGAATTTACAGAAAATGTCTATCATGATATATATCATTATTGTCAAATAAAATTACTTATATTGTGATATGAAATTTTGGTCATATTGCACAGCCCCACTTGGTCGGGGCTCCTTTTGTATGAATTACTGCATCAATACGGTGTGGCATGGAGGCGATCAGTCTGTGGTACTGCTGAGGTATTATGGAAGCCCAGGTTGCTTTGATAGCTGTCTTCAGTTCATCTGCTTTGTTGAGTCTGGTGTCTCTTATCTTTCTCTTGATAATACTTCATAGATTCTCTATGGGGTTTAGGTCATGAGAGTTTGCTGTTCAATCAAGCACAGTGACACCATGTTCATTAAACCAAGTACTGGTACTTCTGGCAGTGTGGAGAGGTGCCAAGTCTTGCTGGAAAATTAAATCAGCATCTCCATAAAGCTTGTCAGCAGACGGAAGCATGAAGTGCTCTAAAATTTCCCGGTAGATGGCTACACTGGCTTTGGACTTGATAAAATGCAGTGGACCAACACCAGCAGGTGACATGGCTCCCCAAATCATCACTGACTGTGGAAACTTCACACTAGATCTCAAGCAACTTGGAGGTTGTGCCTCTCCACTCTTCTTCCAGACTCTGAGATCTTGAGTTTCACATGACACTTCCGCCTCCCACCTCCCGCCTCCTTCACTTCCGCCTCCCAAAGAGAGCAGACGCCTTTTTCTTCTCTCCTGCTCTGACTTATCTCCTTCCTCCTCTAACTAACTGGATCCCAGCTTGCTATCGTCTGTCTGCGTGTCTCAACTGCTGATTATCGAACGAAATTATGGATTTAATAAGCTGGGCTTTGAACGCAATTGACACTATTTTTTCAACGAGGAAAAGTGCCCCGGGGGAGGTTGTTTGCCCCGCAGGAACGGCTGCTGCGGGCTATTTGAGGGACACAAGTAATTGGAAACTCTTGTGCCTGTCTGATCTTTCCATCGAAGATGTCGAAGATTTGTACGTCTTTGTAGTAATGGTCATCGGGATCGTTCTGATTGGATCTGGGATTGTCCTGGTGTACCGTAAATTGATGAAGATGGACATAGCCTATCAAAATGCTGGCCAGGCGAGGCTTAACCATCAAATTGAAAAAATGGAGAGGACTCTGACAGCGGCAAATGGAGAACTGTCTAGGAAAATGGATTACATCATGATCATGCTGAGAGCCGTCCATGAAGGATTCAACGTCCAGCACTGAAGGATTAAGTACTGAATCTGTAAGAGGATATAAAGTTTCTTTCTCTGGGATCAGTACTATTCGACTAATCTGACCCCCCTCACACAAGTCCTCCAGATTATCTGCAGTTTTTTGTTTTCAGAACATTTGAGCTGCATTGACTCCACGGACAGTCAGCTGCATGGCTCAAGGACAAATGCCAGCAGCTAAGACAAAACATCTCCTGCCAAAGAGACTTTGTTGTTCTTAACTGATACAAACACCTACACTCAACACTACACCCACACTGACTCAAAAACTGATGAAAAAGATCACTCACTCACTGCTCTCTTTGTGTCCTTGTGTACATTCTTGTCTGCTAACTGTGCATTGAGGGCTTTTTTTCTTGTAATCATAATATTGATCATATATGACCGGTATTCTGACAATCAATGGTTTTTTGCTCTTTCCTATTGTGTTATCCTTTTCCTCCCTATGCATCCTGTACCCATCTGATGACAGGCGCGTTCTCAGATGCTGCCGCGTCACCGGAAATGCAGGTCGTTTTCTGTGTCAAGTCAAATCCCTCGTATGTTATCAGTCCCTGTTAATGTACTTGGCAATAAATCTTTTCTGAGTTCTGTGGACTTTGCAGCTGATTTGGGGAGCCATGTCACCTGCTGGTGTTGTTCCACTGTGTTTTATCAACTTCAAAGTCAGTGCAGCCACTGACTAAGAAATCTGAGAGCACTTCATGCTTCCCTCTGTTGACAAGCTTTATGGAGATGCTGATTTTATTTTCCAGCAGGACTTGGCACTTGCCCATACTGCCAAAAGTACCAATACTTTGTTAAATGACCATGGCAGTATTGTCAAGAGGACGATGAGAGACACAAGACCCAACAATGTAGATGAGTGAAGGCCGCTATCAAAGCAACCTGGGCCTCCATAACACCTCAGCAGTACCAGAGGTTTATCATCTCCATGCCACGTCACTTTGATGTAGTAATTCATGCAAAAGGAGCCCTGACCAAGTACTGAGTGTATACATGGACATACTTTTCAGTCAGCCAACATTTCTGTTAAAAATCCAGTCTTTAACTGATCATATGTAATCCAGTTTTTTGATAAATTGAATTTTGGGTTTTCATTAGCTGTAAGCCACATTCATCAAAATTAAAAGAAATAAATGCTTGAAATGTATCACTCTGTGTGTAATGAATCTATGATACGAGTTTCACTTTTTGAACTGAATTACTGAAATAAATGTACTTTTTGATAATACAGTGATCCCTCACTTATCGCGGTTAATGGGTTCCAGAACCGACCGTGAAAAGTGAAAAACCGCGAAGTAGCGTCACCCCTAATGACGTCACCCATAAATAATACGTACGTTCATTCTCTCACTCTCTCTCTCATATGATACGTGTGTGTGTGTGTGTGTAAGTATACATACATACGTAGATGTAAATAAAGTGTACATAAATATGTTTTTAGAACTCTTTTATTCTTATAACAAGATACGTAACTCAAGATGAAGATGATTTACTGCACAGGTTAATGAGAGCTTTACTGCTCCTCAGGTGACGCCTCATCGTCAGGTGCTAGAGGCGCAGGATCGTCGAGGGCAGCTTCCGATAGAGCTGGAGAAGCTGCAGGAGGCAGCGTAGTGGCTCGACGGGAAGACTATTTTGCACAAAAAGGCACAAGACAACAGCGAACAATGAATGCGGTCTTCCTTCGCTGGGTATGGGCGCTCGGCAGGGAGAGAAGCTGGGTAAAACGTCTCGGCCAATCAGCTTGCGAGGTTCCCGAGCGGTGAAGAGGTGGGCAGAGAGGAATGGAGCGGTGGTCAGAGAGGTGGATTTTGAGTTGTGCGGGCTCTCCGTGTTGATACCTGATGTTCTAATGTAGTCTCCCTGCCTTCTGCTAGCGCCCGCCCATTTTTTCTCAATTTTGAATTTTTGATGAATATTTTTGAAAAATCCGCGATGCACTGAGGGCGCGAAAGGTGAAGCGCGAAGTAGCGAGGGATCACTGTATTCTAATTTATTGAGATGCACCTGTAATTTGCTGTTTTGCATGGGTTCTGTATATATTCATATACCCATACACAACAACGATGAATTATTTTAAATTTTTTTGAACCAGTTAAGACATAAAATTAGAAAAATTTTCCACAGAAACCTGAACGTTGCAGGGAACCCTGGTTGAAAAATACTGATCTAAGCACTGTAAGACACAAGGAAGCTGTGAATAATGAAAGCTTTAAGGTGCTGATACCTCGGTGCCAGAGCCTTGGTGGAGGTATGCATTCTTGGATCATCACTAAAATGTTATGGGTTCCTCTCTAGCCCAAGGACCACCTCTAGTAAAAATTTCATCCAAATCCATCCAGTAGTTTTGGAGTACATGCGCAGTGAAAACAATCTGCAGTTCACATGCCTATACTGTCGGCAGCAGCCAAGAGCCACCAAACTGATTTGAACAGCTGCAAGCACAGAAGAAGAGCACGGTGGCAGACGTTTTAAATGGTGGAAGCAATGGAGGTACGTGAATACAATGACAGTCAAGACGAACAGGAGCTTTTGCTGTTTAGTGATAGAGGAAGAAAACAGATGGGCAAAAAGACAGACATTTGTTCACCCAGTATTGGCGGATTGCTCAGTACTTTCCTCTGGCGGGAGTTTCCAGGCACATGCGCAGTACCATTCCATTGATGGTAAAGGTGAGCTATTTTTTTTTTAGTTTATTTCAAAAACAAAGTGTTATTTTGAAATTCTGGCAAATTAAAAGTCAAGAAAATATGGTGATACAATGATACAAGTTCCACTTACTTTTGATCGGGCGAGCTGAAACAGAGAGGTGGACGGACAGATACACACAGCCATACACAGACGCACTAACTGACTACCATATTGCCTCTCATTGAGGCATAAAAATCAGCATTATTACACAAATACATATTTTTTCTTAAGTTCTTTCCAAGTTAAAACTGAAGTATTGTAATGTTTAAGAATGAACATGAACTTGTTTTCTTTGCCTTATTTGATCTAAAAGCACATCAAAAAGCAACATATTTTTCATTGTTTTAGCCAGTTGTCATTTTCTGTAAATAAAGGCTCCAAATGATGATATTTTGACTTGGAATTTGAATGAGTTCTTTTCAGTAGGTTAGAGAATATAACAAAATGGTTCATTAAGTAGTAAAAGAGTATACATAGTAAAAGCAGACAAAGTGATAATTTTGCAGTGGTCCCTTTGTCTCACAATTTTTTTTTACAGAACTGTAGAGCTGACATGATTGGCGAAAAAGCTCCAGTTTTGTGTCATCAGTCCAAAGGACCTCCTCCCAGCAAGTTTGGGACTTGTAAAACTGGGTGGGACTTTCTGGTACAGCACTTAGCTGGTTTGAGTCCTATTTAAAAGACAGGGACTGTTTTGTGTCGATAGGTAACTACAAATCTGAGCAAATAAAAACCAACCTGTGGAGTTCCCCAAGGTTCCATTTTGGGACCTTTACTTTTCTATATCTATATGCTCCCACTAGCTCAAATCATAAAAAATAAAATACACTACCGTTCAAAAGTTTGGGGTCACCCAGACAATTATTTTGTGTTTTCCATGAAAAGTCACACTTATTTACCACCATGAGTTGTAAAATGAATAGAAATTATAGTCAAGACATTGACAAGGTTAGAAATAATGATTTGTATTTGAAATAATAATTTTTTTCCAGATACTCAACCTGCTCAAAGGAAGGTCAGTTTTATAGCTTGTCTAACCAGCTAAACTGTTTTCAGCTGTGCTAACATGATTGCACAAGGGTTTTCTAATCATCCATTAGCCTTCTGACGCAATGAGCAAACACATTGTACCATTAGAACACTGTAGTGATAGTTGCTGGAAATGGGCCTCTATACACCTATGTAGATATTGCACCAAAAACCAGACATTTGCAGCTAGAATAGTCATTTACCACATTAGCTATGTATATTAGATATTAGAGTGTATTTCTGATTAGTTTAAAGTTATCTTCATTGAAAAAAACAGTGCTTTTCTTTCAAAAATAAGGAAATTTCTAAGTGACCCCAAACTTTTGAACGGTAGTGTATATTACTGTAATTATGGAGATGATACACAAATTTACATAACTATCTCACCAGGAGACTATGGTCCAATTAAAACCCTGATCAAATGCATTGGTCAAATTAAAGAGTGGATGTGCCAGAATTTTCTTCAGTTAAACGAGGACAAAACCAAAATAATAGTTTTCAGAGCCAAAGAAGAAAGACTCAAAGTTAGTATTCAGCTTCAATCAGTGATGCAAAAAACCAACAGCCACGCCAGAAAATCTGGGTGTGGTTCTGGAGTCAGACCTGAATTTTAACAGCCATATTAAGACAGTAGTAAAGTCAGCCTATTATCACTTAAAGAACACAGCGAGGATTAAAGGTCTGATGTCTCAGCAGGATCTACAAAAACTTGTCCATGCATTTATCTTCAGTAAACTGGACTACTGCAATGCTGTCCTCACAGGTCACCCTAAAAAGTCCATCAGACAGCTGCAGTTAGTTCAGAACGCTGCTGCTCAAGTCCTCACCAAGACCAAGAAAGTGGATCATATAACTCCAGTCCTCAGATCTTTTCACTGGCTTCCTGTCTGTCAAAGAATAGATCTCAAAATACTGCTGTTGGTTTATAAAGCTCTGAATGGTTAAGGGCCAAAATACATTTTAGATCTGCTGGTCCATTACAAAACACCCAGAGCCCTCAGGGTCAGGCCTACTATCTGTGCCCAGAGTTAGAACCAAACATGGTGAGGCAGCGTCAGGGTTTCCTCTAGTAACATTTCTCGGTGGCGGCCCACCGTGCCAGAAAATTTACTGCCGCGCCAAGGAGATATGAATTTAAGAAAAATATACGAAGCAATGACTTTCCGCAAGCACGCACACGAACAATGCACATGGCCGTCATTCCTGTGGAGTTCAGAAGCACCCCGCCCACGCGAGCTTTCCAGTCAGTCAGCAGGCAGTGTTTCACTCACTAGCAGCATCTTCGTGGAAAAGGAGTGAAAACCAGTAAGTCAAACAGCAGAAATGGACTCTATTTGAAGAGAAACTTTGTGAAGAAGTCCGCCGTTCCTTTGTTGGTGAAAATCCTGGCGTGTCAGCACCTTGGCGCTACCTATCGGACAGGAGTGAAACTACAAATGATGGTTGTGTGCATGCGTCAACCGCTTGGCCTGGGTAGATGAAACAAGTGAGTATGCACAGCGCCGTGTGCGTGCCGGGCTCATCCAAAGCGTACGCGGACCAAGGCGGACTAGAGGGGAAATGCAGCATGAATAAGGCTCGACCGTCCGACAGAAACATGAGTTTATTAAAGTACTTTAAACGCAGGGAAAAAAAAAAAATCAGAAGAGGTATGTAAGCACTGGTGTTTATCATGGTTTTAACCCACTGGAAACGGGAGCAATAACGGAAGGGTCGCTTAGCTAAGAGATGTGGTTAGAATTCAAATGCAGCTGGCTTCATATGAAAGGAAAGGCAAGGGGGACTGATGAATTGCTGAGGATATACACTCACCGGCCACTTTATTAGGTACACCATGCTAGTAACGGGTTGGACCCCCTTTTGCCTTCAGAACTGCCTCAATTCTTCGTGGCATAGATTCAACAAGGTGCTGGAAGCATTCCTCAGAGAGTTTGGTCCATATTGACATGATGGCATCACACAGTTGGCGCAGATTTGTCGGCTGCACATCCATGATGCGAATCTCCCGTTCCACCACATCCCAAAGATGCTCTATTGGATTGAGATCTGGTGACTGTGGAGGCCATTTGAGTACAGTGAACTCATTGTCATGTTCAAGAAACCAGTCTGAGATGATTCCAGCTTTATGACATGGCGCATTATCCTGCTGAAAGTAGCCATCAGAAGTTGGGTACATTGTGGTCATAAAGGGATGGACATGGTCAGCAACAATACTCAGGTAGGCTGTAGCGTTGCAACGATGCTCAATTGGTACCAAGGGGCCCAAAGAGTGCCAAGAAAATATTCCCCACACCATTACACCACCACCACCAGCCTGAACCATTGATACAAGGCAGGATGGATCCATGCTTTCATGTTGTTGACGCCAAATTCTGACCCTACCATCCGAATGTCGCAGCAGAAATCGAGACTCATCAGACCAGGCAACGTTTTTCCAATCTTCTATTGTCCAATTTCGATGAGCTTGTGCAAATTGTAGCCTCAGTTTCCTGTTCTTAGCTGAAAGGAGTGGCACCCGGCGTGGTCTTCTGCTGCTGTAGCCCATCTGCCTCAAAGTTCGACGTACTGTGCGTTCAGAGATGCTCTTCTGCCTACCTTGGTTGTAACGGGTGGTTATTGGAGTCACTGTTGCCTTTCTATCAGCTCGAACCAGTCTGGCCATTCTCCTCTGACCTCTGGCATCAACAAGGCATTTCCGCCCACAGAACTGCCGCTCACTGGATATTTTTTCTTTTTCGGACCATTCTCTGTAAACCCTAGAGATGGTTGTGCGTGAAAATCCCAGTAGATCAGCAGTTTCTGAAATACTCAGACCAGCCCTTCTGGCACCAACAACCATGCCACGTTCAAAGTCACTCAAATCACCTTTCTTCCCCATACTGATGCTCGGTTTGAACTGCAGGAGATTGTCTTGACCATGTCTACATGCCTAAATGCACTGAGTTGCCGCCATGTGATTGGCTGATTAGAAATTAAGTGTTAACGAGCAGTTGGACAGGTGTACCTAATAAAGTGGCCGGTGAGTATATTTCACCAGCCACTACAATATTATGTTATATTCCCAAATATGTACCTGGCAAGTTAAGACGACCAAAATTCACGAAGTCAATGACTTTAATCCATCAGCAGCCTTCAGACAAACTAAACGTGCCAGCATTTGAACTTCAAAATAAGGGAGGTTTTTTCTTGGCAGTGAGGAGATTTCTAAAAAAAAAAACAAAAAACAAAAAACTATAAATATATAGAAACATTATAACAGAAATAACGGCATCCTTGGTCATTTAAGTTAATTTAAATCATTAAATACAATTTTATTAATTTGTTTTTCTTTGTAATTAGAGTTAAATTATTGTTCTATTCTGACTGCAAAGTTAAGGTCAAAAATATAAATTGTTATAAGTAAAAAAAAAAATAAAATACCACAGTGTTTCAAATTTATTTAAAAAAACAGTAATTTTATTTTAAAAAACAGACAAAAATAAGCCATAAAATAATCCACAAATTTATAATAAAGTTTCAAATGTACAAGAAAAGTCAATTTTACAAGAGGAAATTACAGATTTGAGGAAAATGGCTTCAAATTTAGATAAATTTACAGAGAAAAGTAGAAAACTATAAGAAAATAGTTATAAATTTTGGAGAAAAACCTCAAACCTTCAAGACTGAAGTCATTATTTAAGTTTTAAGTGGCTGCTTTGTACCCTTAACTAGAAATTTTTGGTTGGGCTGCACGGTGGCGCAGTGGTTAGCACTGCGGCAGCACAGTTTACCCTTGGCCGGGGGATTGTGGGGATCGTGGGATCGTGGGTTCGATCCCAGCCCCCGACCAACAGTGATCTGTGTGGAGTTTGCATGTTCTCCCCGTGTTGCGTGGGTTTACTCCGGGATTTCTCCGGTTTCCTCCCACATGCCAAAAACATGCATGTTAGGTTAATTGGCTGTTCTAAATTGTCCCTAGATATCTGTTTCCTATAGGCCCTTAGAATAGAGGGTTAGTATTAATGAAAGCGCTTTGAGTGGTCTTTGTGACTAGAAAAGCGCTATATAAGTGCAGGTTAGTTAGTTAGTTAGTTGTCTCCTTTCATTTACATGGCACTTGATATTTTCTAACTTGTTTGTATACCACCATAGACGGACAGAGAACCTGAATTAGACAGAGCTCAGAGATGGCAAGGTGAGACAGAAGAGAGGAGCCAAGGAGAGGAAAGTGTTCAGGCAGAGGGTCCAGGAGAGGTGGGAGTAGAGGGAGAGAAGGATGACACCAGTAGAAAGTCCAAATACAGGACGTCTGGGTGGGACCCCAACTGGCCCAATATTCCAACATTCAAGCCTTGGTTGTACAATACTTCAAACTGTAAGTTCCACATGCACGGCAGTGGCTCAGGAAGTAGAGCGAGTCGTCCAATAACCGGATGGTTGGCAATTCGAATCCCACTCTCCCCAGATATCCTGCTGTTGTGTCCCTGGGCAAAACACTTTACCCACCTTGCCTCCAGTGTCCATAACACTGGGTATGAATGTGTATAAATGTTCGGTGGTGGCCGGAGAGGCCGCCGGCCGGGATTGGCAGCCACATTTCCATCAGCCTGCCCCAGGGCAGCTGTGGCTACAGTAGTAGACTGCCACTACCATTGTCTGTCTGGAGTGAATAAATAATGTCTCTGTAAAAAGCGTCTTTGAGTGTCTATGATAAAGCGCTATATAAATCTGATGCATTATTATTATTACATGCAAAGTTACTGTGCAAAATTTAAAAAAAAAGAAATAAATAGTATAAAATTAACATATTCATACATATGTGTTTTCTGCTCCCCTGGAAAAATATGCTGCCACCGCGCCAAGGTCTTTAAGCCAGAGGAAACACTGAGCATTCAGTTTTTACGCTCCTCACATGTGGAATAAACTCCCAGAAAGTTTCAGGGCTGCTGAAACTCTCAGCTGCTTTAAATCCAGGTTAAAACCTTTCCTATTTGCCACAACCTTTCAGTAGAACAATTGTTTAGCTCCCACAATATACTGTAACTTATTTCTTGCACATTTTCTCTTATTCTATTTTAACTTGTTTATGTTTCTCTTTAATTTACTTCTTAGTTTGCTTTTAAATTCTTATGTATTCGTTTTGCAACTTCCTGTATTGCTTTAATGTTTTTATGTAAAGCACTCTGAATTGTCTTGTACACGAATGTGCTATACAAATAAACTTGCCTTGCATTGTAAGCATGCATTTTGGCAGGATTTTTTCCCCCTTTCTCCATATTCAGTGTGGTGCACACAGTGATACCAAACTACATAGTAACATGTTTTTCCCTTTAGACTGAATGACTGATTCCAAATACAGACATCTCATTGTGAAGTACAGAAATTGTTTGTTGGCAGTGACTGCTGCAAAAGGTGGTGCCACAAAATATTAAATTAAAAGGTATCATCTTTATTGTTCATGCCATTTTACTTGAATTATATAAAATCGTCAACTGAATACATAATCAAAGCAAACTCTTGATTTGTGTTAGATGTGATATAAACAATAAGGGAGGCCATTAAACTTGTGTCAGTTTCAAGTCATTTCAGACAGAGTTGTGTTTTGCTTTTTGTCCAAGGGTACCAACAAATATTTTCACGTCTGTAAGTAAAATTTCAGGTTTTTAGTGCATTTCAGAGATTTACAACTTGAGACCAAGGTGGACCATAAAAGGCCTCAATCTGGACAGAGTGGAGGAGGAACATTACAAGGTCACCAAGGACAAGGAGCAGAGAGAGCTGGTGGTAAACATTAACCTTGGTGGGTAAAATGCAGAGCGGTGGGTTAGAGGTAGAGCATCCGCCCCACAACCAGGAGGTTGGGGTTCAAGTCCTAGCCAGGTCATGTCAAAGACCATATAAAAATGGAACTTCCTGCCGTCTAAATTGGTGTTCAGCAAAAATGGAACGGAGGAGGGAAATATGGGCGGCAGGGGCTCAGGGGGTAGAGTGGGTCGACGAATAACCGGAGGGTTGGCGGTTTGAATCCCGCTCTCCCCAGACATCCTGCCATTGTGTCCCTGGGCAAGACACTTTACCCACCTTGCCTCCAGTGTCCATGACACTGGGCATGAATGTGTATAAATGTTTAGTAGTGGTCGGAGAGCCCGCTGGCACAGATTAGCAGCCACGATTCCGTCAGTCTGCACCAGGGCAGCTGTGGCTACAGTAGTAGCTTACTACTACCATTGTCTGTGGAGTGAATAAATAATGTATCCATTGTAAAGCATCTTTGAACGTCTATGAAAAGCACTATATAAATGTGATGCATTATATTATTATTATTAATAAAATGCTGTTCCACGCGGCTGATGCAAATCACCTAAATTATATCCTGCCTGCTCAACTCTCTTTCTTTAATTTAAAATCCCATCCATCTGTCAGTTTGGCTCATAACTGACCTTTTTAAATACTGCCATTTGGCCAGTATGGCCCAAGTGGTGCTGGCAGCTGGTATAAGGGCCCGCATAGGCCATTAACCATGCTGGTGAACATTTAAAAGTCAGAAAGGCAGTCCAACCAAAACAAATTGTAGTACGAGTGTTTTACTTTTTATCTCCTCCAAGAGACTTTATTAAAAATATCTAAACACAATCAAAAGGTACACTTCAGAAGGAGAAATGTTTTCCAGTTTTATACTCAATTGGGATAATTAATTTTTAAAAATTGTTCTTCTTTGACATGTCAGTGTTCTATGCCATCATCTTGACCACATTCTGAACTTTAGTTCAAAGAACAGGAAATCAGGTCAAACTGCTAATTGCCTGCAGGGACGTATGATTCAGAGTTTGCCCCTGTTCCTCATTTTAGAGTCCCATTAAAAAGGCTTCTCCAGAAACTTCAAAGAAAGCTTCAGTCATACAGGCAGCTGTGCTGGGTATTTGGAAATAAACAATATAATTGCAAAGTAGGTTTTTTTTCAAAAGGACAGTGCTTACCATTTTTCATGTGCCCAATTCTTAAAAAATGTCTGCATCTGAGGATGTTACTGATCACTGTGTAAAGTGCAGGGAAAGAAATTACACCAAGTATTAGAGGTACTTGGTGTAATTTCTTCCTTGAATGATATGGCCAAAAAAAAAAAAATAAATCATATCACAGTATAGCTTTTCCATGTTGATGGATAAGGATATACAGTGGCTTGCAAAAGTATTTACACCCCCCCATGATTTTTCCTATTTTATTTTGCAGCCTGATGTGACAATCACATAAATTACTTTTTTTTCCTCATTAATCTACGCTCTGATTTTGCTGAGATGTTTCTACACATTGTTTGGAGTCCTCCTTAGTAAAGTATATTGATTGGACATGATTTGGAAGACACATACCTCTCTATAGAAGTATGTATGCATATCAGTGCAAAAATGAAGCCATGAGATCAAAGGAACTGCCTGCAGAGGTCAGAGACAGGGTTGCTGCAGAAGTGCCTTATGAGAGAGGTGACCAAGAACCTGATGGTCACTGACTGAGCTCCAGAGATCCTGTATGGAGATGGGACTAAGCTCCAGAAGGACAACCATCACTGCAGCTCTCCATAGATTTGGGCTTTATGGCAGATGGAAGTCTCTCATCACAACACATAAAAGCCTGCTTGGAGTTTGCAAAAAAAAAAAAAAAAAAACCACACCTGAAAGACTGAAGCAGGCAAAAGGGACATAAAATTAAATTCCACATTACAGAATTCCTCTGACACTTCATTTTAACACTTTTATCTTTTTAGCCTTGGCTGTGTCTGTTTGGGTAACAGCACATGCACAGGGAGAGTGGAGGCTGAAGGTGTGTGGCACTTTTTTGGTTCAGTGACAAAGATTGTTTTTACATAATGTCAGAGGGTCATGGAAAGAATGTCCATTGGCAGCATCAGGTGGGCCCTGTGGGGACGCAGTCCTGGGGAAAAGCAGCATCACCCTTGGTGTCCCAGCACAGACTTCTCTTGGTAGAGCCAGACAAGGACCCAGCTGGAGCCACAGCAGATTCAGTCAATGTGTCCTTGCAACATTCAGCTTGGTCCCACAGAGACACATTGGGAGCACAGCGTGTCCAGAGTGGATAGCCTAGCTGCTGCTGCCAGCCTCTGGGTGTGCATGACACCTACAGCAACCTGCGATTTCGTGACCCATGATAGGGCCCACAACTGAAACCCAGGCCCTTCGACATACAGTGTCAGTGCAGAGATGTGACAATACCTCAAGAGCCCGAGGTCAAGGTATTCTCCTCCGTGTCACTCACCAGGTCATCCCGGTTGCTGGCATTTTTCTCTGATATAACCACATTGCAAATGTAAACATTTGGGCCCTATTATGACAGTCTGAAGTGGGGCTATGCACCTTGCGCAGGTGCTTTCATTAGTTTCCGTCAGCGCATTTTCTGGTTTTCCACTGTGCGACCTTGCCACCTAAGTCAGAATCAGAATCAGAATCAGAATCAGAATCAGCTTTATTGGCCAAGTATGCACAACACATACAAGGAATTTGACTTTGGCTAAAAACTTGCTCTCGTTGTTCAGGTGAAGGATTTAAATAAGGATTCAATGACAAACAGAGTATGTATAGTAAATTACAGTCTGTCCACGTTTCTATAAAAGGATGCAAATATATACAGGAATATATGCAGTTATTTACTCGGACTAACCACACTTTGCAGAAATATATGAAAAAATATACAGTAGGAAGTGACCACACTTGGCGCAAGATTACAGCTTGTTGGTATCGCACTGAATTTTCTGTCAATGCGCCTTTGATTTTCTGAAAGCAGGTCTGAAGTCAACTGCGTATTATCAAGCACTATTTCGACAGCGCATTTAGATGGAATGAACACACACCTATGCCTGTTACTAAACCAAAGTTAGAATTTCCATGCCTCTTATTTTGATAGACTGATTTTGTGAAAATCTGTCATAATCCCTTACCAAATCTTTCACTCATTCATTCCTTCATTCATTGCTGATCTATTGAGGGTGAGCCCTGCCTCTCGCCAAAAGAAGCTGGGACAAATCAAATATAATGATTTAAAATAATATACATTTATACCAGAGATCTCCACAAGTCATTTTTTGCAAGGTCAAGTCACATTTCAAGTCTTGAAGCTCAAGTCCAAGTAAAGTCTTAACTCATTTTATGGTTATAATGAGTGATTTATCATCTTGTGCATACCCTCTGGTCTGCTTAGAATAAATAATTGTATTATCGAAGAAAGTCAAAACTAGTATCTTATTATCTAGGGGCTGGGCAATTGGCCCTTAAATCAGCATCAGGGTTTATTGACCCTTTCAGGTTGATTTTCTTTGTTTTCCTTTTCCCTTATAGCTGACTGACAAGGCTCATAATTAAGCAATATTACACAACAGGCCAGTTGTCATTTCACATACAAATGAAATACTGTCCAGTGCAGAAGTCGGTGTATACATACTGTGAACGTCACGTGACTCGTGACAGCAGCCTTTGCTTGACAGAAAAAAACAAAAACAAACAAAATGGTTGAGATGACGCAGCAAGCCGTCAGAGGCTAAGACAACTTAGCTTCAGACATCTACGTATTAGCATCTGTGTACTTTGCTCGCGTTTTCTTGGCATCTGCAGATAAAATAAAGAGGCAATCATCATACACTATGTGGATGGAGACCACATTTCTTTTTGTTACAAGCTGTTTTCACTTTTTTTGGGGGCTGCTTTTGAAGCAGCAGAAGTGCGCTGCTTCTGGGGTGAAGAGGTACATGCCTGTGCATGTAACTCGGGGGGGCCCGTCTTAAAGGTGAAATACATAAAACGCCCTCTATACACACGCACACAACAAGGAGAGGGGGAAAACCAAAAATGAAATGAACGCAACATTGCACATGTTGTATCTGTACAAATTCTAGTGCCTTGGGACAACTTTTGTCGTGATTAAGCACTATACAAATAAAGTTAAACTGAAATGAACTGAACAAGATTAGATCGGTTTGCACCTTGAAATTCAGTTTTCGGTTCTATTTAGTTAATCGCCCAGCCCTTCACTCATTAGCATTGAGAGCAATGGTAAGCTGTTTGATATAATTATTTTAAACTGGCTAATGAAATTCAATAAACTCACACAATGACCATTTCCGTTATAAATTTAACATCTGTATTTTTCCAAAAGCTGTGCCTTTGGAGTCATGTTGTGTGGATCCAATCATCTGTGTTGTTTCAACAGTGAACATTAGCTGACTTTTATTCCTAAAGGAAATTGTTACTGTTTATATGAAAAAAATAATAATAAGAAGAAGCCATCTCTACTGCCATTCAGTCCGTACAGCCAATCATGTACTGTACAGTAGAACAAAATTATGTTTCTCCTATCTACAATGTAAATCACATGTAGAATCAGAGGGGTAGCTGCCATGCAAGGCACTGCCACAAACAACTTTTCCTTTCCCCATTCTATTATGCTGAGCACCAAGCTAGAAGGCGAGAAGTACCATTTCTCATATGGTCTTTGGTATGACTCGACCGGGACTTGAACCCCCAACCTCCCGGTTTTGGGGCGGATGCTCTATCAACTAGGCCATCAATAAAAGATTGGTAGCCTAGACCAAGAAATCATTTCAGAACTTTTTCCTTTAATGTGACCTACAGTGGGGTAAAAAAGTATTTAGTCAGCCACCAATTGTGCAAGCTGTCCCACTTAAAAGATGAGAGAGGTCTCCAATTTTCATCATAGGTATACCTCAACTATGAGAGACAAAATGAGAAAAAAAAAATCCAGAAAATCACATTGAAGGATTTTTAAAGAATTTATTTGCAAATTATGGTGGAAAATAAGTATTTGGTCAATAACAAAAGTTCATCTCAATACTTTGTTATATACCCTTTGTTGGCAATGACAGAGGTCAAACGTTTTCTGTAAGTCTTCACAAGGTTTTCACACACTGTTGCTGGTATTTTGACCCATTCCTCCATGCAGATCTCCTCTAGAGCAGTGATGTTTTGGGGCTGTCGCTGGCCAACATGGACTTTCAACTCCCTCCAAAGATTTTCTATGGGGTTGAGATATGGAGACTAGCTAGGCCACTCCAGGACCTTGAAATGCTTCTTACGAAGCCATTCCTTCATTGCCCGTGCGGTGTTTTTGGGATCATTGTCATGCTGAAAGACCCAGCCACATTTAATCTTCAATGCCCTTGCTGATGGAAGGAGGTTTTCACTCAAAATCTCACGATACATGGCCCCATTCATTCTTTCCTTTACACGGATCAGTCGTCCTGGTCCCTTTGCAGAAAAACAGCCCCAAAGTATGATGTTTCCACCCCCATGCTTCACAGTAGGTATGGTGTTCTTTCTCCTCCAAACACGACAAGTTGAGTTTTTACCAAAAAGTTCTATTTTGGTTTCATCTGACCATATGACATTCTCCCAATCCTCTTCTGGATCATCCAAATGCTCTCTAGCAAACTTCAGACGGGCCTGGACATGCACTGGCTTAAGCAGGGGGACACGTCTGGCACTGCAGGATTTGAGTCCCTGGCGGCGTAGTGTGTTACTGATGGTAGCCTTTGTTACTTTGGTCCCAGCTCTCTGCAGGGCATTCACTAGGTCCTCCCGTGTGGTTCTGGGATTTTTGCTTACCGATTTCATCTCATCATTTTGACCCCACGGGGTGAGATCTTGTGTGGAGCCCCAGATCGAGGGAGATTTTCAGTGGTCTTGTATGTCTTCCATTTTCTAATAATTGCTCCCACAGTTGATTTCTTCACACCGAGCTGCTTACCTATTGCAGATTCCCAGTCTTCCCAGCCTGGTGCAGGTCTATAATTTTGTTTCTGGTGTCCTTTGACAGCTCTTTGGTCTTGGCCATAGTGGAGTTTGGAGTCTGACTGTTTGAGGTTGTGGACAGGTGTCTTTTATATTGATAACAAGTTCAAACAGGTGCCATTAATACAGGTAACGAGTGGAGGACAGAGGAGCCTCTTAAAGAAGTTGTTACAGGTCTGTGAGAGCCAGAAATCTTGTTTGTTTGTAGGTGACCAAATACTTATTTTCCACCATAATTTGTAAATAAATTCTTTAAAAATCAGACAATGTGATTTTCTGTTGTTTTTTTTCCCCCCTCATTTTGTCTCTGATAGTTCAGGTATACCTGTGATGAAAATTGGAGACCTCTCTCATCTTTTAAGTGGGAGAACGTGCACAATTGGTGGCTGACTAAATACTTTTTTTGCCCCACTGTATAATCTGTACAACCCAATTGAAAAACAAACTGAAATCTTTTAAGGGGAAAAATAAAAAAAACTTACAATAACCTGGTTGCATAAATATGGACACCCTGTTATAACTGGGGATGTGGCTGTGCTCAGAATTAACCAGTCACATTCAAACTCATGTTAAATGGGAGTCGGCACACACCTGCCACCATTTAAAGTGCTTCTGATGAACTCAAAATAAAGTTCATCTGTTCTAGTAGGCTTTTCCTGACATTTTTGTAGTCACATCTTACAGCACAAGCCATGGTCCACAGACAGCTTCGAAAGCATTAGAGGGATCTCAGTGTTCAAAGATATCAGTCAGGAGAAGTGTACTAAAGAATTTCCAAGGCATTAAATATACCATGGAACACAGTGAAGATAGTCATCAAGTGGAGAAAATATGGCACAACAGTGACATTACCGAGAACTGGACATCACTCCAAAATTGATGAAAAGACGAGAAGAAAACTGGTCAGGGAGGTTGCCAAGAGGCTGACAGCAACATTGAAGGAGTTGCAGGAATTTCTGGCAAGTACTGGCTGTTTAATACACGTGACAACAATTTCCTGTCTTCTTCATATGTCTGGACTATGGCGTAGGGTGGCAAGACGAAAGCCTTATCTTACGAAGAAAAACATCCATGCCTGACTACATTTTGCAAAAACACATTTGAAATCTCTCAAACACATGTGGGAAAATGCATCATGGTCCGATGAAGCAAGCTTGGGATCAGCCTGCGAAGGTCTCCGCCTTTGACCGCCACCTGATCCACATAGCACCGGACACCCATGGTCCCTCCTGCAGGTGGTGAGCCCACTGGAGGGCGGACTCATGCAACTCCTTTGGGCTGAGCCCAGCTGGGTCCCATTGGCGGAAACCCGGCCACCAGACACAAGCCATCGAGCCCCTCCCCCAGGCCTGGCTCCAGGGTGGGGCCCCGGTAACCCCATACCGGGCAGGGTATACTGAATCCTTGTTCTAGCATTCATCATGAGTCTGTTGGATCGTTCTTAGTCTGGCCCTTCACCCAGGACCAGTTTGTCTTGAGTGACCCTACCAGAGGCAAACTGCCCCAGACAACATAGCTCCTGGGATCACTAGGGCACGCAAATCCCCCACCGCGATAAGGTGACGATCCATGAGGGGTATCGTTCTTAGTCTGGCCCTTCACCTAGAACCAGTTCGTATTGTCAGCACTTGGTCGGACTCATTCCCAGTGAGAGATGGACTTCGCCAGGGTTGCCCTTTGTCACCGATCCTGGTCATAATTTTTATGGACAGGATTTCTAGGCACAGCCAGGGAACGGAGAGTGTCATGCTTGGTGACCACAGGATCTCATCTCTGTTGTTTGCAGATGATGTTGTCCTGCTGGCTTCATCCAGCAATGACCTACAGGTCTTACTGGGACAGTTTGCCGCTGAGTGTGAAGCGGCTGGGATGAGAATCAATACCTCCAAGTCCAAGTCCATGGTCATCAGCCGGAAAAAGGTAGATTGTCCTCTCCGGATTGGGGACAAGCTCCTTCCCCAAGTGGAGGAGTTTAAGTATCTTGGGGTCTTATTCACAAGTGAGGGGAGAATGGAGCGAGAGATTGACAAGACGGATCGGAGCAGCATCTGCAGTGATGTGGACGTTGTACCGGTCTGTTGTGGTGAAGAGGGAGCTAAGCTCTAAGGCAAAGCTGTTGATTTACCAGTCAATCTACATTCCTACCCTCACCTATGGTCATGAGCTTTGGGTAATGACCGAAAGAATGAGAATGCGGATACAAGCGGATGAAATGTGCTTTCTTCGTAGGATTGCTGGACTCACCCTTAGCGATAGGGTGAGGAGCTCAGTCATCCGGGAGAGGCTCAGAGTAGAACTGCTGCTCCTCCACATTGAAAGGAGTCAGTTGAGGTGGTATGGGCATCTGATCAGGATGCCTCCTGGACGCCTCCCACTTGAGGTGTTTCAGGCGCGTCCCTCTGGGAAGAGACCCCGGGGCAGACCCAGGACTCACTGGAGAGACTATGTCTTCCGGCTGGTCTGGGAACGCCTTGGTATCCTCTCTGAAGAGCTGGAGCAGATGGCTGAGGAGAGGGAAGTCTGGGCTTCTCTGCTTGAAATGCTGCCTCCACGACCCGGATCTCTGGAAAAGTGGTAGAAGATGGATGGATGGATGGATGGTCTGATGAAATCAAGGTTGGAACTTTTTGGCCATAATGCCAAAAGGTATATTTGGTGCAAACACAACACTGCTCCTCACCAAAAGAACACCATCCCTACAGTGAAGTATGGTGGTGGTAGTCATGCTTTGGGGCAGTTTTTCTTCAGATGCAACTGGGGCCTTGGTCAAGGTGGAGGGAATTATGAACACTCCCAAATAACAGTCAGTGTTGGCACAAAACCTTCAGGCATCAGCTAAAAAGCTGAAGATGAAGAGGAACTTCATCCTTCAGCATGACAATGACCCAAAGCACACATCCAAATCAACAAAAGAATGGCTTCACCAGAAGAAAATTAAGGTTTTGGAATGGCCCAGCCAGAGTCCAGACCTGAATCCGATCGAACATCTGTGGGGTGATCTGAAGAGGGCTGTGCACAGGAGATGCCCTCGCAATTTGACAGATTTGGAGCATTTTTACAAAGAAGAGTGGGCAAATACTGTCACATCAAGATGTGCCACGCTGATAAGACTCCTACCCAAAAAGACTGTGCTGTAATAAAAGCCAAAGATGCTGCAACAAAGTATTAGTTTAAGGGTGTGCATATTTATGCAAACAGGTTATTGTAAGTTTTTTGTTTTTCCCCTGAAAAAATTTCAGTTCCCCCCCCCCCCCCCCCCAATTGGGTTGTACAGGTTATAAGTCACATTAGTGGTGAAAAAAGTTTTTTTTTTAATTATTTATTTTGGTCTAATTTTTTTACATCACAAAAACCTGGCATTTGAATAGCGGGGTGTGGACTTTTTATAGCCACTGTATGCTCAGATAGCATATGAGCATGTGGGAGTCATGCTGTACTCCACTCTGTTTCTGGACATCATTATACAGTTCTGTGGGTTGTTAATTGTACCACAGGAATGAGTGCTTTGAAACCCTGGGTGCTTGTGGGAGGCCTAAAAATGTGTCGAATTGAAGATGTACTGCAAATAAATTGATAAACAGTTTAAAACATGGTTAATCAAGCTTTTTACTACTCAAGGGACACCCTGGGATGGCAAAACCACCATTGTCAAGAAAAGTAGTCTCATGAGAGACTACAGGACTTGCAAAGCATTCTCTAATTTCACAAGACTAACTTCAAAGAAGACTACCAATTTTGTAGGCACCAATTTTGAGTTCTTCCAACCAGTTTTCATAAACAGAAGACAATGTCTGGGTGTAGTACAGATTTGGTCTTTAGCTGAAATGCCTTACAGACCAAGCAACTAAATTTCACATGCAGATCTGTGGACCAATAAGTAGAAAACTTATAGCACATTAGAGTAAGATTACAAAAAGAAAATCTATTTCTAAGACCATTTTCAAGTGCCCACTTTAGAAATCATTTAAAAAAATCTAAAGTACAAATGTATCATTTATGTCAGCCAGTAAGTAATGGCCTTAATACTTTGCCTATTCATTACTATAATATTCAATCAATCAACCTTTATTGTCATGATGCTATGTATACAACTGTAGTGCAAGCAAGATGAAATTCTGTTTCTTTAGGCATCCGTATTGTAAAAAGAACATAGTTTAAAAACACACTCACACCCCCCCTCACCCCCCACCCCGACAGCCATTCACATATCACTGAGACACATTTGGATATTACAGTAATGTTAACTTATTACAGTTGCAGTTAAAATGATAACTGCCTATGTATATATAAAACAATTAAAATGGCTAAGTGGACTTCCGGTTATGGCGGCCACGTAGGAAGACGTGTTTCACACTGCTCTGCTCCTAAAAATAAAAAGTTGGCTAAAACTCTCTTAATTGGAACAAAAACCCATCCCAGCGTTTAGGCGTGGATATGGTAAAGACCAAAGCTGGGAAATTAGGTGGAGGAAAAAGTAATTCGACAAAACAATCCAAACTAACAGACTTCCACACTCGTGGCGAAGCAGAGAAAACTCCAGAGACGATGGCGGAGGATGTAGCCAGCGGCGGAGCAGGAGCTGCTGAGGAGGGGACAAGCGCGGTGCTCGCTGCCATCAGCTCCATGAGAGCAGACTTTTCGTCTAAATTTGATGGGATTATAGCAGCGATAGAAGGAATGAGAAAGGAAATAAGCGACTGTATGGAACGAGTAGCACAAGCAGAGCTCCGAATTTCAAGCGCTGAAGATGACGTCACCAGCCTACAATCAAAGTTGCAAACACTGGAATTAAAATGGAAACGAAGGACGGGACCCATGTTCCTTTTTGGAAAAGTGGATTCCAGAAGCGCTGAACAACGCGGACCTGCAGTCATCGGTCGTCTTAGAGAGAGCTCACCGAATCGGCCCACCGAGAGATAAGACACCACCAAGGACGCTGATTATGAAGTTCCTCAACTTCAGGGACAAGATGATGGTCACCAACGCGGCGCGAGCTAAACCCAGATTTGGCCACAGGAATTCAACAATTAAGGAGGCAGTTCGACCCCGACCGCAAAGAGCTGCGCAACCTCAGGATTCGTCACGGAGTGATTCATCCGGCAAGACTGCTGGTCACATATAAGGGCAGAACCCACATCTTTAAGACCCCTCAAGAGGCGCAGGAGCTCATTAAGCAGATCCAAAAGGAGACTGGTGGGAGCTAAGCATGAACATGATAAAGGTAGAACATTTAAGCATTTGTACAGGCATCTGATTGATCTGAAACATATAACATGTCTACAAAATACAGACTGTATTATAAAAAAAAAAAAAGCTATGATGTACAAAGTTGCTATAAAACTTTGAAGTTATGTTGAAAAAACTACAGAAGAGAGTAAATGTCATTAAAAATAGTAGTAGAGTCAGGGAGATTGAGAGGAGAAAGACAGAGTGGTTTGACTGATCCTTGCAGGTGTGGAACAGTCACTAGCTATAACGGGAGACGGAATTTTTTTTTTGATTTTGGGGGGATTATCACGAATGTGGGGAAAGGGAATTTGTTTTTGTGTAGCTTGTAGGATGAATGTTCAACCATTCATGTTTTTGCTTCTCTGTATGAACATGTTCATATTGCAAGGTAATCTCAAACTCCTTATTGATCATAGATCAAAGCGTTAATCTTAATTTAACTTCATGGAATTGCAGAGGTCTACAAAATCTAAAAAAATTTAAACAAGTTATGAATAAAATAAAAGACAAGATTCAAAAATTGTATTTTTACAAGAAACTCATCTAATAGAGGAGGATGTAAAAAGAATTAGAAGACGACAGCAAGGAAATGTGTTCACCTCATCATTTTCATCCCGAGCTAGGGGAGTTATGATTCTCATACACAAAACAGTCCTATTTCAAGTGAAAAATGTAATTGGAGACAAATTTGGAAGATATCTAATCATCCAAGGATCTTTGTTATTAGAAAATATAAATCTGGTGAACTTATACAGCCTCAATATTGATGATCAAAACTTCTTTAATTTATTCCTTACTTTATCATCACTTACAGGGCAACATATAGTAGCAGGGGATTTTAATTGTACATTGAATCCCAGTATAGATAGGTCAACAGGACTGGACTGTACGCACAATGGATGCAGGATGACCATTAATCATTTTATGAAAGAATTGAGATTGCTAGATATATGGAGAGAAATGAAACCACAAGTCAAAGCCGATTCTTGTTATTCTAATACCTATAAGACATTCTCACGTATTGACTACATTTTGATTGCTACAGAATTAAGGTCCAAGATTCAAAACTGTTTCTATGATAACACTGTGATTTCTGATCATGCACCCTGCTGTCTAATATATGTAGATAAGAAATTGACAAAGGATCCAGGTAGGTGGCATTTTCAGCATAAATGGCTTCAGGATGAGGAATTTGTTAAGTGCATAGAAAAACAGATGAGTTCTTTGATATTAATACTACACAAACAACGGCATGTATAAAGTGGGAGGCTTTGAAAGCTTTTATTAGGGGGCATATTATTAGTTATACAGGTTCAAAATCTAAGAAGACTCGAGAGGAGAGAGTCCAATTGGAACGTAAAATAAAAATTCTTCAAGAAAAGGTGTATGCAGGAAGTAACCCACAGTTAGAGAACGAATTACTGATTCTGAGAGCTGAATATGACAAAAAAAAAATCAGTGAATAGAGCTGCCTCGAGTCTTCTAAGATTGAAGCAAACTTTTTATGAACAAGGTGAAAAATCAGGAAAATTATTGGCATGGCAGATTAAACAATTAGAATTTAAAACACCAATTACCAGTATTATAAGTAATGGACAGGTAGTTATAGATCCTTTAGAAATTAATAGTGCCTTTAGAGATTATTATGAAAAACTATATGATACAAAAAATGAATCTGACTTAACAAAACTAAATGGGTTTTTGGGTGGATTATCTATACCGTGTATTTCAAATGAAAACAGGGAGATATTGGAGTCTAAAATTAGTCAAGAAGTTGGGCTAGCCATTGATAATATGAAATCAGGAAAAAGAGCAGGACCAGATGGTCTTCCAGTTGACCTCTATAAAAAATTTAAGAATAAATTAATAAAACCACTTTTGGAAATGGTTTTAGAAGCATTTCAAAATGGTAATTTACCACCATACATGAATAATGCCTTAATTATACTGTTGCCAAAACCAGGTAAACCCCCTAATAAATGTGAAAACATGAGACCAATAAGCCTATTAAATGCTGATCTTAAGATAATCTGTAAAATTTTAGCAAAACAACTACAAGAAATATTACCAAATATTATTAACCAAGATCAGAATGGCTTTATAATGGGAAGACAAGGCTTCCATAATGTAAGAAGACTATTTAATATTATTTATTCTAATAAAGAAGCACCGGATACAGCTCTCCTATCATTGGACGCCGAAAAGGCCTTTGATAGGGTCGAATGGCCCCATCTTTTTGAAGTCCTACAAAGGTTTGGACTTGGAAATAATTTCATAAAATGGGTCCAGATAATATACAATAATGCTACAGCAGAAATCCTAACAAACAGCAATATCTCAAAATCAATAAAAATCAATAGAGGATGTCGACAAGGCTGTCCACTTTCACCCTTATTGTTTACTATGGCAATTGAAACTTTAGCGATGGCAGTACGTTTACATCCACAAATATATGGAATTAAAGTAGGACCAACAGAACATAAAATCTCCCTGTATGCCGATGACATAATTTTGTTTATGTCGAATTTTAAAAAAAATCAATTCCGACCTTGTTAAATTTAATAAAGAACTTTGGGGAAATATCAGGATATAAAATAAATAAAACTAAATCTTCAATGTTAATGCTAAATGAGACCCAGAGAAATTACCCAGCTCCTGAGGTAAATCAATTTAATGCTGTAAATCAGTTTAAATATTTAGGAATTCAAATTTTGCCTAAGCTAGAATCAGTCACCAGTGCCAACTATGAAGCTTTAATGACAGATATTAATGAGTTACTTCAGAGATGGATGTCACTAGTTAGTGGAATTTATATGGAACAATAGGAAGGCTAGATTACGTCTGTCCTTACTATATTTACCATTTGATCGTGGAGGTCTGAAATGTCCAAACTTTATGTTGTATTACTGGTCAGCACAACTGAGGTCTATGACATATTATTTTTCATCAAATGATCCTCCTCACTGGACTGAAATGGAATCATACAATTTACCTTTACCTCTTCTCTTATTCATATACTCAGACTCGGCTAAAAAATTACAGAAACAAGTTAAAAATCCAATTGTAAAGCACATGATCAAAATATGGTGTGAAACCAAAAAATATTTAAAAGAACCACACTTACTGTCACAATTTAGCCCAGTATGGGGTAATCAATATTTTACACCAGGGACAGCGGATGCTGTATTTAAAGGCCAAATGTCACGTAATTTTTTTTTTCCTAAATGACAACAAATTTAGATAAAATACACATAGCTTAAACCAAATATTCATACCGGAGACCATATCACCCACCTGTATTTACATAATTGCACAAAATACACCAGGTGAAGGCCCCACCTTGCTCGCTGGCTTGTGACAGCCAGTCCAGACCACGCCCATGTTTTTGACATCACCAGTTGTACCCTGGCTGCCCTGCCTATCCACATTCACACTTATCAACATTGGACAATCATGACGGAAAGTGACAGCGATTGTGAACAAATTAGTTTAGTTTTGTCTTTTTTTTTTTGTCTTTTTTTTTTGTCAGTGGTTCAGACAGTGACAAAGCATCTGATTCCGAGACGGAATCAGATGCTTTGTCTGATGACAACAGTTCCAACGATGACCAGAGAGCAGAACCAGTGGAAAATGTCATTGAACTGGACATTAATCGCCTCCAGAATTGCGAAGCCGAAGGGGGTCTGTCGAGGGCGCCCCATAAATATTGATTTTTCGGAAGCCATTATTATTACAGTTGAGGAGAGCCGCTGCTGTCAAGAAATTGACCAGATCAGTATGAAAATGGAGGTGCATACCTGTCAAGTGAGACGTTTTCGCCGTATTTTGGTGCCAAGCGCGGCTGTGGGGGACACTTTTCTGGGAAATGTTTTAAATGTAGTTCGTGTTGTTATTGTCAAATATTTTAAGGAAAATACGGGGAAAATGCAATTTTAGCAAAAACGGGCGTATTGCCATTTCTGTACGCCCAAAAGAAAAATATACTGGAAAAAAAATTGAGTGTCTTGAGGAGCACTCCTGTGTGTGATCCCCCACAGCTCGTGCTGGCAGATCGCTCAGCGTGAGCTATTATCACTACTGTTCGAAGTGTGGAGTCAATCATTAGTTTAATTGTCTGGGCGGGCTGATCGCTCAGCTTGAGCTATTCTCACTACAATGAGAAGTCATTAGGACAATGGTTTAACACATTCAGCTGTGCAGCGGTTGCGGAACAGACAGAGATCGCCTGACAAATACAGAATTCTGTTTTTTTTTTTTATTTTGCGCCGGACGCTGAGTTGTGTTGTTATTGTCAAATATCCATGAATCCTTAAAATATTTGACAATAACAACACGAGTTGCATTTGGGGCATTTCACAGAGAGGTGTCCCTTGTTGCGCCGCCATTCCTTATAGCCGCTTTTTACGGTGTTGAAGTACGGCGAAAACGTCTCACTTGACAGGTATGAAAACATTTCCCAGAGAAGTGTCCCTTATTACCCAGCTGTCCCTGATAGTCCCGTTTTAAGGTATGGGTGAAATATCCAATTTTTTCTTTGTTGCTCACTTCAACCTTCCAGTCTCCATATAAACAATCAATTGAAATACCCCAAGCATCAAACTAGGGTACAATCGATTTCGTCACTTCCGCCTTCTTCCCCAGGCGATTCCAGGGGCCGTGTCAGGCCAAGCGCGGCAGTTTTAAATTAACGAATATTCCGTTGTTACTGAAGCATATGCACCAAGACCCGAACGGATCGGTTCCCTTTTATATCTAGTTTCAAGATATTTAAAGTACCCTGTTACGTGACATTTGGCCTTTAAAGTATGGAATTTAAAAGGGATTCAAAAGATTCAAGACTTATATTTGTCACGTTCAGATAACAATGTCTTTTGAAGAACAGAGAATTAAATTCAATCTTAATAGAACACATTTTTTTAAATATCTTCAGCTTAGAAATTTTATTCGATCAAATCAAAATAATGCTCTCACCCGACCTACTTATTCATCCTTGGAAAAAATTTTGACGAAAGATAGTAAGAGAATGGGTATTATATCAGAGTTTTATAACTCACTGACACTATTCTCAAGTGAAAATTCACAGAAAAGACTGAATTATTGGAAAGAAGACCTGCAAATTGAAATTTCAGAGGAACAATGGGAAATGGCTTGTGCAGAAGCTCAAACCAAATCAATAAATGTACATCTTAAACTGATACATTTTAAATGGTTAATGCGGATGTATGTTACACCAGTGGAGTTAAATAGATATAACAAAAACATACCAGATACATGCACAAAATGTATGGAAAGTAAAGGAACCCTATTTCACTGTTTATGGGAATGTAGAAAAATCAGAATGTTTTGGGAAGAGGTGAGGGTAACAATTGAAAAAATAATTTCAAAACAATTCACATTGAACCCTAAACTGTTTTTGTTGGGTCTGTATCCAGAAAAACATAACTTTAATAAGAGTGAAAGAGCATTCATAGACCTAGGTTTGCTTAATGCCAAAAAATGTATTGCACTATTGTGGAAAAAGACTCATAGACCAGATGTGACTCAGTGGTTAAGACAGATGTTAACAAACCTTCCACTAGAAAGAATAACATACATACTGAAATCAAAGGAAAATGTGTTTCAGAATATATGGAGACCTTTCATTGATTATGTAAAGAAATTAAACATAACTTCTGAAGAAGAAGGTGAATGATATGTGTGGACCTTGCAAATTCCAAACTGGTGAATGTACATTATGTATTTATTTATTTTTTTTTTTTTACACATAATGTATTCTTATGTAATAGATTGCCTAGACTAAACAGAGGAGCATTGTTGTTGACTTGCCTTTGTTAATGGTTGTTGGTGTTTTTAGTACATTTTTTTTTGTAGTTAGTGGTTTTTTTTTTATTTTTAAATTACTTTAGTTAGTGTTTGTTTGTGCCATGTTTGTAAAAAAAGGTTCAATAAAAAATATTGTGGAAAAAAAAGGCTTAAGTGACTAAGTAACTAAGAGAAATAAATACTTAAAACTGACTAAAACTATAATATACAGTACATACAGTATAATATACGTAATGTCCATAAAGTGCAGTGATATGTGTAAAGGATTCCGGATCAACTGTTCAGCATCCTAACAGCTTGTGGAAGGAAGCTGTTAATCAGTCTGGTGGTTCTGCCTCTGATGCTCCGGAATCGTTTGCCAGATAGCAGCAGTTCAAAGTGTTTATGCAGAGGGTGAGAACGGTCCTTGACAATGTTTAGTGCCCTGCTCCTACAACGGTTCTGAAAAAGTTCTTGAACAGAGGGGAGGGAAACTCCAATTACCTTCTCAGCTCCCTTAACTATCCTCTGCAGAGCTTTTTTGTCTAACATACTGCAACTGGAGTACCATGTTGCAATGCAGTATGTCAGAACACTCTCCACCACACCTCTGTAGAAGGTCCTGAGGATGCAGATGGGGAGAGAGGACTGTCTGAGTTTCCTCAAGAAGTGCAGTCTCTGCTGGGCCCGCTTCCTGATCCCCAAGGAATTCTTGCTCCAGGTCAGGTCCTGCGAGAGCTGCACTCCGAGGAACTTGATGTTCTCCACTCCACAGAATGGCCGCTGATGCAGAGAGGGACGTGTTCAGGCCGTGACTGCCGTAAGTCGATAATCATCTCCTTCGTTTTGTCCATGTTGAGCACCAGATTGTTCTCCCTGCACCAGCCCTTCAGGTCTCTAACTTCTTCCCTGTACATTGATTCCTCATCCCTCTGAATAAGTCCCACCACTGTGGTGTCGTCTGGAAACTTAATAATCTGGTTCCCCTTGTCTCTGGACACACAGTCGTGTTAAAAGTGTAAACAGCAGCGGACTGAGTACACAGCCTTGAGGGGATCCAGTGCTCAGTGTTACGGAGTTGGAGATGTTGTTTCCAACACGGACAGACTGAGGTCTCTCGGTCAGGAAGTCCAGGATCCAGAGGCATGTGGCGGTGTTCAGACCGAGAAGGAGTAATTTCTCCATGAGTCTCTGGGGAATAATGGTGTTAAATGCCAAACTGAAATCAATGTACAGGAGTCTGGCATAGGTGTCTTTCTGATCCAGGTGGGTAACAATAGAGTGCAGGGTGGTGACTATAGCATCCTCTGTGCAGCGATTTGAATGATACGCGAACTGGAGCGGGTCATGTGATGCAGGGAGGCAGGCTATGATGTGTGGTTTAACAAGCTGTTCAAAACACTTCATCACAACTGGTGTCAGTGCAACAGGACGATAGTCATTCAGACAGGACACAACCGTTTTCTTTGCCACCGGTACTATGATAGAGGTCTTAAAGCATCTAGGAACGATGGCCTGACTCAGGGAAATGTTATATATGTCAGTCAGGACATCCGCCAACTCACTTGCACAGACTCGAAGCACACGTCTCGGGATGTTGTCCGGACCTGCAGCTCTACGTGGGTTGACCCTGATTAGGGTCCTCCGTGTGTCCGCTGCGTTGATGGTGATAGCTGGCCCCACAGATGGTGAAGATGGGCCAGCCCTCCCTCTGATTGTCGGGTTTGATGCTTCAAAACGTGCAAAGAAGTTGTTCAGCCTGTCTGGAAGCGAAACGTCATCATCGACCCCCTGCCTAGACTTATAATCCGTCAACGCCCGTACTCCCTGCCACATCCGTTTGGTGTTCCGTGTCACAGAAATGTCCCTGGATTTTCTCCGCGTAGGCGCGTTTCGCCATCTTAATTCCCTTCGCGAGCGCAGACCTGGCTGAGCGGAGGGAAATCCTGTCCTTCGCTCTAAAGGCTGCATCTCTGGCTATGAGCAGCGAGCGCACCTCTGCAGTCATCCAGGGTTTATAGTTGTCCCGTGCAGTGAAGGTCTTCAATATAGTGACATCCTCCGTGCACTTCGCGATGTAGCTGGTGACCGTTTCGGCATACTCCTCCACATCAATCCTGTCTCCCTGAGAGGCTTCTATTTTGAAAACCTCCCAGTCTTATGCAGAAAACAGTCCTGAAGTGCCGAGACTGCACCCTCTGGCCAAGTCCTAAATTGTTTCTCTACTGGCTGCTGCACTTCAGTAAAGGTTTGTAGGCAGGCACCAGCATCACGGATAGGTGGTCAGAATGGCCGAGGTGGGGGCGAGGTGTCGCCTTGTATGCATTTGGGAAATTTGTGTACACCAAGTCCAACATATTCTCTCCTCTGGTCTTAAAGTCCACACATTGTTTGAACTTGGGGAGCACAGTCTTTAGACTGGTGTGATTAAAATTCCCTGCAACCACCACAAAATATTAAAGAATTGCTGACTGTAGCCATTTATAACAAAAGGGGGAACAAGATTAATGTCCATCCATCTTCTTCTGCTTATCCAGGGGTCCAGGTCGTGCTGGGAGCAGTCCAAGCAGAGTAGCCCAGACTGCTGCCAGTTCACATAGCAACATGATCCCTATAACCCCCCCTGCAGGTGGTGAGCCCACTGGTCGGTGGACCCATGTCGCTCCTTCAGGTACACTGAATCCTGCTCTTGGTCTGGCTCTTTACCCATTACTGTGCTGTGCCAATCTTTGTGAAACCTGCATGTTCTCATTATGCCTTTGTGTGTCACCTCCCACAGTTTATGGTGGGATTCGTGACTCTAAATTGATTGTTGGTGTGATTTGATTACTTTGTTCTATGAATGTGTGGGATAGGATGTTCAGGGTCTATTCCACCCCTTACTGAAGGCTGGGGCAGACTCCTGCTCTCCACTGTAGGGTAAACGGTTTGGAGACTGGTACAAAATCAACCAGGTTGTTTATCCATCCCAAATACTGCAAATTAAGTCGTCTTAGTATGGTAGTGGCTCTTAAAACTAGCTCCTCCTCATTTTGGATTACAGCCTGTTTCTTCATGACTTGAGGGTATCTCACTAAGACCATCCAATTTTGACTGGATGCCTGCATGAATGCTGTAAATCAGTAAGTCAACTCTACCCATATATCTAGGCCTGTAACGTCGACAAATTTTGATGGACAATAAATTTCCCCAAAATTTATCATGATAAATGATATTATTGTTAGCCATGAAGGCCGTTTTATGCCCAGTATGTAGTGATATAATGATAAAAGTCTATGTACAACTTTTCAAAGAGCTTTGAACTTTTATTTATTAGCAATATTAAACAGATTCGACGATTATCTCCTTAATCTTCTCAGTGTTCAAAGACAGGTTGTTCACTGAGCACCGGTCTACCAGGTTCTGAACCTCTGCTCTGTAAGCTGATTCGTTGTTGTTTATGATCAGCTTCATGACAATTATATTGTCAGCAAACTTCAGGAGGGGGTTGCTGTTGGATGCTGGCACACAGTGGTGGATGAAGAGGGAGTATGGGATAGGGCCGAGTGCCAATGAAGGATGTGAAGGGGCCCAGTGTCACTACCTGCACACACTGTCAAGAAGTCCTGTTTCCACTTACTGAGTGGGCTGCTCAGGCCAAACTGGTGGAGTCTGGTAGTCAGTTTGTGGGTGATGACAGTATTAAACACAAAGCTCTAATCCATGAACAGCATCCTCACATGTGCTTTTTCCCTCTAGGTGAGATACAGCAGTGTGGAGAGCTTAGAGTGCAGAATCATCAGAGGCTCCACGATATGATATTATCACAACACTTGGGCCATGATGTGATATTATCAGTATTACTTGTCTGTATTACAATATCATATATTGCAATTTCCCATCCCGGTCTTTGCCTTGTTCAACTCCCAGCCAGATCTCAGCAGTCATTCCTTTGCTGTGCTGGTCTGATGAGACAGTTAGCATTTAGCATCACCTAATGGACTGAAAAGTCAACTGTTTTTTATTACTCTGGTACCTCAATAGGTACGTTTATATTTGCAACATTTATTCATAATTTTTCGACACACGTCATCATTAATGAAGTGAGGGGCACTGCCCTGTAGCTGTTATTTATTTTATTTTATTTGTTTATTTGTCAGGGACAGTGCAATAAACATAGACAAAAAAGAAAATCTGATGTGTTGCACAGAGAGTGTATAGCATTAAGCTAGTTTGCAACTCTTGTCCCTGGATGGGCTTTAGAGAAAAGAAACAGAGAAAAAGATGAAGAAAAAACAAAATGAAAACAGTATAAACATTATCCACCTACATCAATGCAAACAAAATTATAAATACACAATATAAAAACCTGATTCACATTTGCCTGTTACAGTAAAATGCCTGTTACACATTTGCCTTCCCTTCTTCACTCACACCCTGCAGACAATCATTTCATACATGGGTACATTCTTTTTTACTTTTCAGCCAGTTTTTAACCTTTGTAGTAAATGTTTTAAAATCCGTTATTATTTTGATTTCATTTGGCATTGTGTTCCAGATATGACTGCCCTTTATAGAAAAAGCTGTTTGTCCAAATGTGGTTCTGCGGTGGGATATTTTACAGTTATTGTTAACAGAACTCCTGGTGGCTCTGCTGCTGTCCTGTCTTTGGATGAATCCAACAAGTGGCTCTGACGCTGATTTATGGAAACATTTAAAAATTAATTTCAGAAAACAAAGGTCAATGAAACTCTCAAAACTAAGTAGATTATATTTTTTTAGAATATAACAATGATGCCACCTAATGGGCTTTTTATCCAGAATTTTTAGAGTTTGATTATATAATGAACCTATATGTTTTATTGTAGAAGGAGCTGCTTGAGCCCAAACTGTCAGACAGTATGATATATGCGAAAAAACCATAGAATGCATATACAGTACGGCTGCTTGGTGTGGTATGTAATGTCTAATTAATTTAAAACAATTCAAATTTTTTTTTACTGTTTTAGAAATCTTCTTTATGTGAAGATTAAATTTGAGTTGAGGATCTAGTACAATGCCAAGGTATTTGAATTCTGTAACTGAACTAATATCTTGATCATGTATATTAACTTTAAAATGTTGCAAGTTACATTTTTTGATTGAAAAGCACATTGAAACTGTTTTCTGAAGGTTCAGCAGTAGATGGTTCTGAATGAGCCACTGTTGGACATCAACCATGCTTGAAGACAGGACGTCTGCAGCCTGAGCTGGAGTCTTAGCAGCTTTGTAAATAACTGCATCATCTGCATAAAGTTGACATGTTGCAGCTGAGAAGTGTAATGGCAGGTCATTAATAAAAATGCTGAAAAGTAAAGGACCAAGAATGGACCCTTGTGGGATACCCATACAATTATTCAAAAGGAAGGATTTATCCTGGTGAACTTTTACACACTGTTCTCTGTTCTGAAGATAAGATGCAAACCATTTTATTGTATTGGGAGAAAAGTTAAAAGATACCATTTTGGATAAAAGCAAGCTGTGGTTTACAGTGTCAAAAGCCTTTTTGAGATCCAGAAAAACAGCTCCCACCACATTACCCCTGTCCAAGGACTGTCTGACATTTTCAATAAGGCAGCAGTTTGCCGTTTCTGTTGAGTATCCTGGTCTAAAACCAAATTGGTGTGGATGAAGAAGTTGACCGTCTTGTAGATAGTCTATCAGCTGTGTAGCTACAACTTTTTCAAGAACCTTAGACAGGACTGGTAAAATAGAGATTGGGCGGTAATTACATATATCATCTTTACTACCCGATTTAAAAACTGGTATGACGACAGCTTTTTTCCAGCCAGATGGAAATGTACAGGACCTAATGGAGAGATTAATGAGATGAGTCAGTGGTTTGATTAATATTTTGCTGTGCGTTTTGAGAAAGGAAGTGCTCATATTGTAGATATCATTAGTTTTTGAGATTGACAGTGTTTTAACAATGCCAGCAATTAAATCTTCATTTACCTCATTAATGTGAAAAGAAACTGTTGAAAGTATTGGTTTAGTATTGTTGAGCACATTTGGCAGCACAAAGTTTTTTGTTAATTCTTTCACTGACTCCACAAAATATGAATTAAATTTATTTGCCAATGTAGCATTATCACTGATGGTTTTGCCATTAATTCTAAGTTCCTTTACATCAAATCAAATCAAATCAAATCACCCTTATTGTCATTCAACCGTACAACCAATCATGTACAGCAGAACGAGATTGTGCTTTACCTAGCTACTGTGTTAATCACACACACAGTGCAGAATCAGAGGGCCGCTGCCATGGCGGCGCCTTTATAGGCAGGACATGTTTGTTTCCATAGGTTCACTATCCACAGCACGCATTCTACCTCACATGGGTGCAGCCTCAGAATCTACTCTTCCTTTGTGACTGGGCTCATGTCGGTGTTGCAGTATTCATGTTCTCAAACCGAGTGAAGAAGTGATTAAGCTTGTTGGTCCATGAGATGTCACAGTGGGGGAAAGCAAAGCTCCTGTAGTCTGTCAGAGCTTAGATTCTTTTCCACACACTCCTGGTGTCAGAAGCGTTGACATGGTCTTCTGCACATTGTCTGTAGCTGCAAACAAGCATCTTATTCCAGAACGTTCCACCATATTACTTTCATTCAGAGAAGAGATGTGCTTCAGTACCTCATCAGACCAGATGAGAACGAGAATGACTAAGTGTGTCATATCTCCCTCAAAGGACTCCAAGTTACCTCCACTGTGACCGAAAGCAAGCCTGTAAAGGCCCTGGACAGTGACTCACTGCGGCACATGACACTTTGTAGAGTTGAACTGTCCAGATTTCTGTTGCACCTCATTTCCTTGAAACCATTCAGAATGCGCAAAGGGACTTGACTTACCAATTGGGACTTGAATAGCTACAGAGACGGGGTCACATTTCATCACAAAGTCTTTCTGCCAATACCTATGATAGCTTATCTGTGTCCACCCACCACACAACAAAATCTCCCGCTTTACAACCTTGTTCCCCACACAACTGTAATTCTCCTTACAGTGTTGTAAAACCAAAGCAGCTACGTGAGTCTAGAGGGGAAGAAGCGGAAGGAGATGTTTGGCTCCTAATTGAATGTTTCTCATTAATATCCAGTGACAGTTAGTTATGCATCAGATAATAACACCTGACTAAACATCTGAGTCAAACCACATTAATTCATAAAGACTGTTGCAGAGACAGTGTGATAACCGCATTGGCTGGGAGAAATGTGGCACAGCACACAGCCAAGAAGAAATGAGGTCACGTTATTCCATCTGGAGGACAGGACAGAGGCAGGCTGGTATTAAGAGAGGCAGACCCACTCTAAATATTTAATGAGTTTCCGCACAGTTAGCCATTTACAGCCTTTGCAAAACAATAACCATTAGACTCCCACTCAGGGTATCATGCATATGTGAAGAGCTTTAAAAAGAAAACAGATTACAAACCCTAAAATGTTCTGTTTTAAACTATCAGATCATTCCATAACACTGCAACATCAACACTGGCAGAGACAACATTACATAATTATATCGGCATGATCAAACTGATCTAATCAATTTTATTAAAATACATAAAACATATGTACTATCATATGCAATTATTCAAAAATAAAGTACTACTTGGAATATGTATCCATCAATATTCTAGGAACTTTTTTAAAACTAGAGGGCACTGAGCGCAACCATACCTTCACCAAGGCTGTTTTTCCTCCAAATCAATGTATTAAATGACAGGGCAACATGAGTTACTTGTGCCCGTGTATTTTTACGTCAATTAGCTCACTATTTCCACAACATTATTTTATTAATGCCTATCCAATAATGTTCAAAAAAAGTGAAAAACTGATCCAGAGAGTGCATACTGGTCTGGATGGGCCCAGAAACTAATGGGATTCTTTTTTTGCTCAAATGCCACTTCTGATGAAAATTTCATCAGAATCTGTACAGTTTTTAGCTCATTCCGGCAAAGCCAAAAGGAGCTAATGCGATGCTGTCCCGTCCGTCCATCCATCCATCCATCCATCCATCCATCCATCCATATTTCGCTGTTTCTCCTAGAAATTGCCCTGATGCTCACCAAACTCACTCACAATGTTCCTCAGGTGGGTCTGCATCCAGGTTGTGCTCAAAGTCAAAGGTCAGGAGATCTGGGCACTTATGTATTCACCGTATTCCTGGGGGTGCCGCTGTTGGAACGATTATGGACGGAACTTCCGGTTTCGGCTGCAGTAGTGTTAAATCAGTCAGTTTGAGTGGTATAGCAGGGGCATTTAAAATTGCGTTTTTAAAAGTTTTTCAAATTAATTTTTATGTATAGTCCACATGCGCGTTTTGCACTCAAGTGGCAGCTAATTTCAGCACTTGTAGGTTTTGTATTTTTGAATGTTTCTGCGTAGTTCTGGTACTTGCTGCTGTTCGTGGTGTGAGATAGATAAGCACAGCTCATCATGCACTGAAAACTAAAGGATTGTTCATGTGATCGGTGGTACAGACACAGGACAGACACCAAGACAAGAGCCAGGTATGTTTTCACTTGTATGAATGTCACAGGTCTGATGTTTTACCCCAAATTTAAAATGCCCAAGCATGGTGTTGTGGTTCTTTGTGGCTCTGACTAGACTCTACGTCTGCTCTGAGGTAAATCTGAATATATCCAACATATTTTAACAAAATGCAGCCGACTTTATTGCAGTGGAGACATTGATATAAGTGACCCGTGCTGGCAAAATGAGTCAGAATGTGCACTGTGTCATTACGTACTACAGGCACGAGAAGTCATAAATCATGACTCTTTCTTTGTTTGGTAGCGGCAAAGTCCCAGGAAACCCCCCATGAGTGTCGGATATCATTTTAAAGTTTAGAAATTGTACTTTCTAAAAATACCTATGTTTTTTCAGAAGACGTAACTCCCGACCAATCGAAAGCGAGTTTTCAACCTAGCTAAAATATAAACAAATCATCTGTATTGCTGTCTGTCCGTGTGGTTAGCTCTCCTCACTCTCCTGAGGATTTTGCTTTTAATTGTATTTTAACCACTTTTTTCCATCTATCGTTAGTTCTCATTTCTGTTTATCAAGCCTCTTGCACCTGTGTGCGCACTCAGTGTCACCTAATCACCCTCTTTAGCCTTCTGTTCACCTTTCATCGGTGTTTTTGTTAGCTTCGGGTTAGCCACTAGCTATGGCTACTAGCTCTCCTTCCTCTCCTCCTCTGGTGTGCTCTCTCTGTCAGATGTTTAGCTACACCTCTGCCTCTTTTAGTGATAACGGTAAATGTAATAAATGTTGTCTTTTTGAGGCGCTCGAGGTGAGGCTGTCTGATTTGGAATCCCGGCTCCGCTGCATTGAAACACCGTCTGCGCCAGTTACTCTTGACGGACGTCCCTTAGCTGCAGTGGAGCTCGCTAGCATAGGCCCTGTTAGCGGTCCTCCGGTCCTCCTCAGCAGCGAGGAGACTGGGTGGGTGACGGTGAGAAGGAAGCCTAGCCGCAAAGCCCCGGTTCACCACCAACCTGTTCACGTTTCTAATTGTTTTTCCCCGCTCAGCGACACACCCGCTGAGGAAAAAAACTGATCATTGGCGACTCTGTAGTCTGTACATTCTGTACATCTGGGGCGTACCAAGAACCTTCTTCCTCTCAATGCCTGTACTACCATATACAAGGCCTACATCCAACCTCTCATGGAGTATGACTCTCCAATATGGAGTAGAGCAGGAACCACGGCACTAAATCTCAATAGGCTGCAAAAACAGCCCTTCGTCTACTCAAAATTGATGATCCTTACAAGGCAGGAATTTACCCATTAGAGCACAAGAGAAAGGTGTCATCTTTGTGTACATTCTACCGCCATTTCTTGCTTCAACCATCAATTCATCCAGAAGACATTTCAGAAGCCTTCGGACTAGAGCCAGCAGGTTTAGGAACAGTTTCTTTCCAACAGCTGTCACGTTACTGAACTTAGTTCCCCGCTGACTCTCTTACAATCATCTTTTACCATCCTCACCTGTACATAACTGCATAACTACATAACTACATCTAACTTATTGCACATTATTTGTACATAACAGTACTTTTAACTTTCTGCACTGCTGCATATATTTGCATATATTTGCTTAAATTGCACATACTGTTAATTACCGTATATACTGCACTGCTGTCCTTTGCACTTCTGATTGGATGCTAAACTGTGTTTCGTTACCTTGTATTCATACATGTGTAATGACAAAGTTGAATCTAATCTAATCTAATCTAATTGAGCTGACAAATATCTTGCCTACTGGAGCTTCTAGCATGTGGGTAACAAGGTCCGCTACAAGCTGTCACCCATAAACTGTAGCTGTTCCAAAGTCCAACACCAATCTCCATTTATCTTCCTACATCCCTATGACAAGTCGGCTATGGAACTCTCTTCCAGCATCCAGGGTTTCCTCTGGTAACATTTCTCCTTGGCGGGCCGCCTCGCCAGAAATTGTACCGCCACGCCAAGCCGATATGATTTTATTAAGAAAAATATATGAAGCAATGACTTTCCGCAAGCGCACACATGAACAATGCGTGTGGCCGTCATCCGTGCGGAATTTAGAAGCGCCCTGCCCACACGAGTTCTCGACTCAGTCAGCAGGCAGTGTCTCGCTAAGCGTGACTGTCGACAAAAACATGGGTTTGTTTAAGTACTTTAAACGTGAAAAAAATCAGAAGAGTTATGTATGTAAGCACTGGAGGCATTTATCATGGTTTTAACCCGCTGTTAACGGGAGCAATAATGGAAGTTGCTTAGCTAAGAGACGTGGTTAGAATTCATATGCAGCCGGCTTCATATGAAGGGAAAGGCGGGGGACTGATGAATTACTGAGGATATATTTCACCAGCCACTACAATATTAAGTTATGTTCCTTATTATGTACCTGACAAGTTAAAATGAGCGAAATTCACGAAGTCAATGACTTTAATCAGCCCCGCCCATGCGAGTTTTCAAGTTAGTCAGCAGGCAGTGTCTTGCTAAGGCTGACTTGTCGACAAAAACATGAGTTTGTTAAAGTACTGTAACGTCGGGGCCATTTTAAGGGAGCCAGGGATTTCCCAGCATGCTTTGCCAGTTTGAAACGTTACTGTGTGTGTGTTAAATGTGTTACTTCTGAGTTATACTGCTGTGTCATTATAACTGCATTATAATGGCCCAGCAGTGTTTAGCAGGATTAGGGCAAGATGTATCATGTGTGTGTAACCGTGATGTAAACAGAGGTCTGTGAGAATGACCTCCGCTCCTGTCTGTGCTGAGAAGCAAGTTGGGGGCCGGGGGTGTGTAAATAAAGCCTATTCATCACAGCCATCTGCTCCATTGTCTTTGTGTGAACCCTTACAAACGTCACACTGGTGTCAGAAGTGGGATATGGAGCGAGATGAGGATCCAGGCGGAGGTACAGCGGCCGGAGCGATTCATCGCTCAGCCGGGAACGGAGTGTAGAGCTGAGACGCCGGCCCCTGGAGAGCTTCGCCGCGATGGACGGAGCAGAGCAAACCAGCCCCGCTTCCCGCCCTTTTCAGGGCAGGACGGGCTGGCGATTCCAGAGCGACTAGGAGCGGCAATCGACCGGGAGATGACAGTCTCATCCATTCAGCAGCGGGCCAAGATTCCCCGCTACAACGGCGAGAACCTGTTGGATGACCACCTGGCCCAGGTCGAGCTGGCTGCCGCGCTGATCATCAGAGGAAACCACCGTGCTGAGAGCGAGTGGAGGAGGAGCTACGGCAGATCACAGCAGCGCGTGCACGAAGGAGACAGCCGTGGCGACGCGAGGAAGGACGGCTTCCGCTGCACAGAGCCAGGGTACATGGCATGGTACTGCCCCGCACACAGCGCACGACAAACTGGCCCCTCGCCGACGCTAAATTAGAGCGAGGTGGCATGGACGGGAAAAAAAGCCGCCTCCTGCAGATGCTTCCCCCGGCAGATGACGTCACAGAGGCGCAGGAGCGACGCAGCGGAGCGAGCAGGACGAAGATGCGGCCACTTTCCAGGCGCGGCAAAGGCTGGACGCATGGATGCGGGCCAGCGGCCGCCTGGGAGAACTGGCAGCGGTGGGAGTCGGCCGGAGCGGGCCTGGGACTCCCGCTGCCAGGGAAGGGACTGTGCGTGGTCCTACAGAGGCTGTCAGATGTGTCCATCCGCCCGCTGATGGCCAAACCGGAACCCTACCCCAACCAGATGCTCTGACCGAGACTCAGATGGCCCGTGCATGCCGCCCTGGCACCGGGCTGACTCGCGTTGGATTTCTGAAAGTGGACTTTGAATTTTCTGGGGACAGAAACCAGTCCGGGGGGGGCAGTGTAACGTCGGGGCCATTTTAAGGGAGCCAGGGATTTCCCAGCATGCTTTGCCAGTTTGAAACGTTACTGTGTGTGTGTTAAATGTGTTACTTCTGAGTTATACTGCTGTGTCATTATAACTGCATTATAATGGCCCAGCAGTGTTTAGCAGGATTAGGGCAAGATGTATCATGTGTGTGTAACCGTGATGTAAACAGAGGTCTGTGAGAATGACCTCCGCTCCTGTCTGTGCTGAGAAGCAAGTTGGGGGCCGGGGGTGTGTAAATAAAGCCTATTCATCACAGCCATCTGCTCCATTGTCTTTGTGTGAACCCTTACAAACGTCACAGTACTTTAAACGCGAAAAAAATTAGAAGAGGTATGTAAGCACTGGAGGCGTTTATCATGGTTTTAACCCGCTGTTAACGGGAGCAATAATGGAAGAGTTGCTTAGCTAAGAGATGTGGTTAGAATTCATATGCAGCTGGCTTCATATGAAGGGAAAGGCAATGGGGACTGATGAATTGCTGAGGATATATTTCACCAGCCACTACAATATTAAGTTATGTTCTGTAGGAATTGCAGGAATGAAGAGACTGGCAATTTCTCTCTTTTCTCGCACGAGCAGGCATGCTGTTTTTATTCTCCAGCGGCAGTGACAAAAAGCAACAGCTGAAAATGCTAGCTCTAAACTGAGGTCCGTCAGCGGCTGCCTAGAGAGGTGCCTGATGAGAAAGCCTGAGCGCACAACTATAACTGCCTAAACAGATCACTCTGTACAAGAACACATATTGTGGTGAATGATGTCTTTAGAGTCCGCTACAGTTTCTTATTATGTACCTGGCAGGTTAAAATGACCAAAATTCACCAAGTCAGTGACTTTAATCTGTCAGCAGCCTTCAGACAAACTAAACGTGTCAACATTTGATTTCAAAATAAGGGAGGTTTTTCCTGCTGTCTGGGTGGTGAGGAGATTTCTAAAAAAAAAAAAAAAAAAAACTATAAGATAAGATAAGATAAGATAAGCCTTTATTAGTCCCACAATGGGGAAATTCCAGGATTGCAACAGCACAGGGATAGCAACACTCAGAGCAACAATCAGAAGGCAAGAAAAAAAAAAAAAAAAAAAAAAGCAAGAGCAGCTAATATACATATGTACATATTACTATAAATATACACTACCGTTCAAAAGTTTGGGGTCACCCAGACAATTATTTTGTGTTTTCCATGAAAAGTCGTACTTATTTACCACCATGAGTTGTAAAATGAATAGAAAATATAGTCAAGACATTGACAAGGTTAGAAATAATGATTTGTATTTGAAATAGTAATTTTTTCCTTCAAACTTTGCTTTCGTCAAAGAATCCTCCATTTGCAGCAATTACAGCATTGCAGACCTAACATGATTGCACAAGGGTTTTCTAATGGGCAGCTGGGCAGCACGGTGGTGCAGTGGTTAGCACTGTTGCCTTACAGCTAGAAGGTTCCTGGTTCGAATCCCCAGGCTGGCAGGGGTTGGAACCTTTCTGTATGGAGTTTGCATGTTCTCCCTGTGCTGTGTGGGTTTACTCCGGGGGCTCCGGTTTCCTCCCACAATCCAAAGACATGCATGTTAGGTTAATTGGTTGTTCTAAATTGTCCCTAGATATCTGTTTCCTATAGGCCCTTAGAATAGAGGGTTAGTACTCGTGAAAGCGCTTTGAGTGGTCTTTGTGACTAGAAAGGCGCTATATAAGTGCAGGTTAGTTAGTTAGTTAGTTAGTAATCATCCATTAGCCTTCTGACGCAATGAGCAAACACATTGTACCATTAGAACACTGGAGTGATAGTTGCTGGAAATGGGCCTCTATACACCTATGTAGATATTGCACCAAAAACCAGACATTTGCAGCTAGAATAGTCATTTACCACATTAGCAATGTATAGAGTGTATTTCTGATTAGTTTAAAGATATCTTCATTGGAAAAAAAGTGCTTTTCTTTCAAAAATAAGGAAATTTCTAAGTGACCCCAAACTTTTGAACGGTAGTGTATATATATATATATACACACACAGTGCAGAGCATTGTAGCTGGATGGAATAAATATATGAGTATATAAACACACAGTGCGGAACATTGTAGCTAGATGGAATAATATGTCGATATATAAACACACAGTGCGGAGCATTGTAGCTAGATGGAATAAATATATAGATATATAAATATAAACACACCCAGTGCGGAGCATTGTAGCTAGATGGAATAAATATGTAAATATATAAACACACACAGTGCAGAGCATTGTTGCTAGATGGGATGAAACAGCACAACCGTCTACTTAGTTACCCTACATGGTATGATTATGTGCCCATACATATTCTCACCCTCCATAGCGACCGGCATTTTCCTAGTTGTATGCCGGAGGGGACCATTGTGTAAGTCTATTGCGTCTTTTGCATTCAAAACTATTAGGTTGTTGCGTCTTTTTGCTATCTCTGCGAGCAGCCCTGCTTAGGTTGTACAGTCTGACAGCCGTTGGTAGGAAGGACCTGCGAAACCTCTCGGTTGTGCACCTAGGATGATGTAGTCTGCTGCTAAATGAGCTCCTCAGTGCATTCAGTATGACCTGCATAGGGTGGAACTCGGACTTCAGCAGAGATGACAGTTTAGCCACCACCCTTCTCTCTCCTATCTCCTCCACCGGGTCAAGGCGCTGCCCCAGGACAGAGCTAGCTTTCTTGATCAGTTTGTTCAGTCTCTTCCTATCGGCTGCAGTAATGCCACTGCCCCAGCAGACCACTCCAAAAGTGATGGCTGATGCCACCACCGTGTCATAGAATGTCATAGAATAAAGAAATATAACAGAAATAACGGCATCCTTGGTCATTTAAGTTAATTTATTTCATTAAATACAATTTTATTAATATTTTTTCTTTGTAATCGGAGGTAAATTATTGTTCTGTTCTGACTGCAAAATTATGGTCAAAAATGTAAATTGTTATAAGGAAAAAGTAAAAAACAATTACCACAGTCTGTTTCAAATTTTTCTAAAAAAAAATCTAATTTTATTTTAAAAAACAGAAAAATTAGACATAAAATAATCCACAAATTTATAATAAAGTTTTAAATGTACAATTTAAGTCAATTTTACAAGAGGAAATTACAAATTTGTGGAACATGGTTTCAACTTTAGATTTACAGAGAAAAGTAAATTTTTGAGAAAAACCTCAAATCTTCAAGACTGAAGTCATTGCTCAAGTTTTTAAGTGGGTGCTCATTGTACCCTTAACTCTACGAGAAATTTTTGGTTGTCTACTTTTAATTATTAATTTCAAAGCACTGCTTTTACATGAGTAGAATTTCTGGTTACTATACCCACCGGATCATATAATTTAAGTATGCATGAGTACATTAATATTATGAATGTTTCTTTCCCTTCCCTACTCTCTCAATGGGGAAAAAAACAAAAAGAAACACTAGAATAAAAGTACAAAAAAATACACATTTGTCATTTATGTAAACCATGACAAAAAAATCCTGCAGGACAAAACATGACACTTGATACTTTCTAACCTGTTTAAATACCACCATAGACAGAGAGAGAACCTGAATTAGACAGAGCTCAGAGAGGGCAAGATGAGAGAAGAGAGGAGCCAAGGAGAGGAAAGTGGTCAGGCAGAGGAAGGAGAGAAGGATAACACTGTGGGGGACCCAGACATTACATTCTCCACTCAGACTGAATGGCACAGGAGAAGACGCTAAAAGGCTGTTAAACGGATATGCAGGACAGGCTGTGGTTTTCTCAATAGGACCGCATGATAATACGCATTCTCCTCCGGACTGCATAATAATGCGCCGACAGGCTGGGTGACAAAGGGAATTGTAATTTTAAGTGTATGTATTGTAATGTGAACTCCTCAGGTCGCAAGGCGAGGATGAAAGGTATAAGAGAGATACCAGCGACCTGGGTTATTCATCTTGTTGACTGATGGATAGAGAGAGAGAATAAGTCCCTTAGTTATGCTGCTAATAGGTTTAGTCAGCCGGGGGACCTCCAGTAATGCACTGGGCCTCACTCTCTATGAAATATTTTTTTTTTGCTGGTCATTAACATTTGTTTGTTCTCTCCCATAGATTGAGTCCCCATCGTGCTGTTTGCTCTCTACATGTCTGTTCTTTTCTTCTTCTCTATCCCCTCACCCCCCAGCCAGTCACAGCAGATGACTGCCCCTCCCTGAGCCTGGTTCTGCTGGAGGTTTCTTCCTGTTAAAAGGGAGTTTTTCCTCTCCACCGTCGCCAAGTGCTTGCTCACAGGGGATCGCCTGATTGCTGGGGTCTTTCTGCAACTGTGGGGGTCCCCCCTACAGTTGATAGTGCTATGAGATGACTGTTGTTGTGAAATGGCGCTATATAAATAAAGTTGAATTGAATTGAATAAAGTCTACTCTGATCCAGCTCACTGCCTGGCCTGCTCATTCCTCTCTCTACAACACCACTAAAAAGTCTAAACACAGAATGTCTGGGTGAGACCCCAATTGGCCCAATATTCGAGCCTCGGTTGTACAATACTTCAAATGGTAAGTTCCATATGCAATGTTACTGTGTAAAATTTTAAAAAGAAATAAATAGTATAAAATTAAAATATTCCGGTATGTTTACTCCTCCCCCCTGGGGAAAAATATGTTGCCACCGCGCCAAGGTCTTTAAGCCTGAGGAAACACTGAGCATCTGTGTTTCTTGCGGCTCCAAATATAAGACTTAATTCAAGTCATCTGTAAATGCATTTTTGGTTGATCAATTATAAACTTTTGTTAGTTGTTAAATTTTAAGATTTTGATTTGTATGAGAGTCTCCACAGCGACTAAAAATGGATTTTAAGCAATCAAGCCTGCCAGCATTGACTCTCTCCCTTAAATGGGGTTTGAAATTGTACTCTTAAATTGTTTTTGTGTGTGCTGTTGTCTTATCTTTTCACCTTTCAAACTTACTCCCTGCTTGTTTCAGGGACAACAGATTCTGAAATCCAACCTGAATTGCTTTCTATATGTGCCATTTTCTTTTAATATCTTCTTGCCTGCCTCAGGGACTACAGATGGAAATTAGTGAGAACACTATAATCTGGTACAGAGCATCTTTACCCTGTGTTTAATGTTTTTTCTGTACATGGTCCCTGACAAATAAACCAATAAACTATAACTACGTGGTCAATGGTTTAAAACTCTGCCAATTTTCATCTCTTATATGGCAACACCAGGCCTTAAACCTTGATTACTTAAAAAAAAAAAAAAAAAAAAAAAGGGATGTTAACACTGACTAGGGATGTGTGATATGACCAAAACCCACTATATATACAGTATATATATATATATATATATATATATATATATAAAATCGCAATATACATTTTCTGTAAATTCTATAGTCTATGTATCAGGGTTTTCTCTGGTAACATTTCCGTGTGGCGGGCCGCCACGCTTGAAGTTACGCCGACACTCCAAAGAAATATAAATTTAAGAAAAATTATGAAGGAATGACGCTCCGTAAGTGTGCACACGAACAACGCGCATGACCATCATCCGCGCGGAGTTCGGAAGTGTCCCGCCCACGTGTTCCAGTTGGCAGGCAGAGTCTCTCGCTACTAGTGCTGCTGTCCGAGAGAAGCATGAGCTTATTAAAGTAATTTAAATGTGGAAAAAAGCACAAGCGGTATGTAAGTAGTGGAGGCATTTATGGTGGTTTTAACCCGCTGGTAACGGGAACAATAATAGTAGTAGTAGATTAGTTTATTTGACAGGGACAGTGCAATAAACATAGACAATTAATCAAAGACAATCAATCTGATGTGTTGCACATAGAGTGTATAGCTATTAGCTAATTTGCAACTCTTGTCCCTGGATGGGCTTTAGAAAAAAGAATCAAGATAAAAAATATACACAATAACCACATACATCAATGCAGAAAAATTATAAATACACAATTATAAATATTATAAATATTATAAATACACAAATATAACAGCCTGACTCACATTTATAAATATTATAAATACACAAATATAACAGCCTGACTCACATTTAACACATATAACATAACTCACATTTGCCTATTTCAGGCCTTCCTCCCTCCGTCACTCACTATAAACAAACACATTTGATATACACATTTGACATAATGAAGAGTCACTTAGCTAACAGGTGTGGTTAGGCTTCATATGTAGCCAGCTTCATTTGCAGGGAAAGGCAAGGGGGGCTGATGAACTGCTGAGGATTTATTTCACCAGCAACTACATTAACTAAGTTATGTTCACTATTATGTACCTGGCAAGTTAAGATGACCAAAATTCATGAAGTCAATGACTTTATGTCAGCCTTCAGACAAACTAAATGGGCCAACATTTGGATTTCAAAATAAGGAAGGTTTTTCCTGCTGTCTGATTCATGAGGAGATTTCTAAAAAACTATAAATATATAGAAATATTATAACAGAAACAACTGCATCTTTGGTAAGTTAATTTATTTCATTAAATATAGTTTTGATTTTTTTCTTTGAAATAAGAGTTAAATTATTGTTCTGTTCTGGTTCTGCAAAATTATGGTCAAAAGTGTAAATTGTATAAAGAAAAGAAAAGTCAAAATTTTACCACAATTTCTTTCAAATTTATTAAAAAAAACAGTAATTTTATTTAAAAAATAGACAAAAAAATAGCCATAAAATAATCCACAAATTTATAATAAAGTCTCAAATGTACAAGAAAAGTCAATTTTACAAGAGGAAGTTACAAATTGGATGAAAATGGTTCAAATTTAGATACATTTACGAAGAAAAGTAGAAAATTATAAGAAAATTGTTGTAAATTTTGGAGAAAAACCTCAAACCTTCAAGACTGAAGTCATTACTCTAGTTTTGAAATGGGTGTCTTTTGTATCCTTAACTAGAAATTTTTGGTTGTCTACTTTTAATTATTAATTTCATAGCACTGCTTTTACATGAGTAGAATTTCCGGTTACTATACCCACCTCTGATCATATAATTTAAGTATGCATGAGTAAATTACTATTATGAATGGGTTTTTTTTTTCCCCCTTCCCTACTCTCTCAATGGAAAAAAAGAAACACTAGAATAAAAATTGAAAAAAAACACAACATATTTTTGTCATTTATGTAAACCATGACAAAAAAATCTTGCAGGACAAAACGTGACACTTGGTATTTTCTAACCTGTTTGTATGCCACCATAGACAGAGAGAGAACCTGAATTAGAAAGAGCTCAGAGAGGAAAAGATGACACAGACAAGATGAACCAAGGAGAGGAAAGTGTTCAGGCAGAGGGTCCAGGAGAGGTGAGAGCAGAGGAAGGAGAGAAGGATGACACCAGTAAAAAATACAAACACAGGATGTCTGGGTGGGACCCCAACTGGCCCAATATTCCAACATCCAAGCCTTGGTTGTACAATACTTCAAATAAGTTCCATATTCAAAGTTACTGTGCAAAATTTAAAAGAAAAAGAAATAAATAGTATAAAATCAATACGTTCCGGTTACAATAGTGTCATGTGTTTTCTGCTTCCCTCCCAAAAAATATGATGGCACCGCACCAAGGTCTTTAAGCCAGAGGAAACACTATACATGATAACTAGTAAAAAGGACCATCTCTTTTTCTACATTTTAAATTACATACTGAAAAAAAATCAACTGTACAAATTCACTGTCATTAATTTTATGCACTTTTTCCCCCCTCTTAATTTTGCAGTGTTGCTATAAAATTGTTTTTAATGTGCATTTGAGATGACTTCAGCTTTATTCTTTATCGCTACTGGACTAATTAAAAATGATTAGAAATCAAGTTACACTAATTTTTTTTTTTTTAATTTATTTTGTGTACTTTATTGATCCCCAGAGGGGAAATTAAGGGCATCCACCTGGATGGATGGAGCATCCACAGTACAGCGCTATCCCTTCACCATTCACACACATATTCACACCTAGGGCCACTTTAGAGTCTCCAGTTAACCTAACCTGCATGTTTTTGGCCTGTGGGAGGAAACCAGAGAAATCCTGGAGTAAACCCACGCAGACACGGGGAGAACATGCAAACTCCACACAGATCACCATTGGTCAGGGGCTGGGATCAAACCCAGGATCCCATGGCCAAGAGTGAGTTGCTGTGCTGCGACAGTGCTAACCACTGCGTCACTGCACCGCCCGCCACTGCTTAAGAACCAGTTTGTTCCTCTGACATGTTTTATTTATTATCTATTTATTTATTTATTTATTTATTTGCTGCACGGTGGCGCAGTGGTTAGCACTGCGGCAGCACAGTTTGCCCTTGGCCGGGGGATCGTGGGGATCGTGGGATCGTGGGTTCGATCCCAGCCCCCGACCAACAGTGATCTGTGTGGAGTTTGCATGTTCTCCCCGTGTATGCGTGGGTTTACCCCAGGATTTCTCCGGTTTTCTCCCACATCCCAAAAACATGCAGGTTAGGTTAATTGGAGACTCTAAAGTGGCCCTTTGTGTGAATGTGTGTGTGTGAATAGTTAAAAAGGGATGGCGCCGTATTGTGGCTGCTTCATCCATCCAGGTGGTGGATGACCCTTAATTTCTGTAAAGCGTCTTTGAGTGTCTATGATAAAGCGCTATATAAATCTGATGCATTGATTGATTCATTGATTATTTAGTGTGTACATGGCTGTTGTCACGCACTTTTGCAGCTTTAGTAATATTTTTTCAGACAAAATTAAGAAACTCGGCAGTGATTTAAACCAGAACGATGGTCTGATACACTATGTTTCCTATTAGCAACAAGTTGGCACTGTCATTTAACATTTGCCATCTTATAATTAGAGAGGGATGGTGTTAACGTGACTTACCTCCAATTAAAACAAGGTTAGAGGACTATCCTCTCTGACATGCACGGTGGGAAAAAGTCCAATATCCCTGGCTGGCACAGAAGTAGCGGCAAAGCATTAGCTTGCAGTTAGCTGCTGTGGCGCAACTGGGGCACTGCGGCAGAGAGGCAGGGCGGTGACAAGTAGAAACCAGTATGTCTCTTAAATCCTGATATAAATGATACAGTTTTATATGAAACAGTAGACGTTTTTTATCGCGTCACCGATATATATTGTCATATCGCAAAGCCCAAACCTTGATCTTTGGACTCCAAACCCATAGTCAGAGGTCAGGATCCCAAGGTGAACCTGTGTACCAGGTTTGGTGGCCCTAGCTCTACTCGTTGTAAAGTAATAAGGCATGAAAAATGCTAACCTTGACCGTTGACCTTTTAACCCCAAACCCATAATCAAAGGTTCATCCCAAGATGAACCTTTGTTGAATGTTTGGTGACCCTAGCTTTCTTTTGTTGTTGAGATATAGTACAGTCATACAGCATAAGGAATGTTAACCTTAACCTTTGACCTTTTGACCCCAAACCTATAGTCAGAGGTCAGGATCCCAAGGTAAACCCGTATAGCAAGTTTGGTGACCCTAGCTTTCTTTGTTTTTCAGATATAGTGTATAAGTCCTTTTGATGTTGACCTTTGACCTTGCACCCCAAAACCAAAGTTACACTTCAGGGTCACAGGGTGAACCTGTGTACCAAATTTGGTGACCCTAACTTTTCCCCTTGACCCCAAACCCATAGTCTGAGGTCAGAATCCCAAGGCAAAACTGTGGACCAGGTTTGGTGGCCCTAGTTTTACATGTTGTACAGTAATAAGGCATAAGAAAGGCTAACCTTGACCTTTGACCATTTGACCCCAAATCCATAGTCAGAGGTCAGGATCCCAATGTGAACCTGTGGATCAGGTTTGGTGGCCCTAGATTTACTCATTTTATCTCTTTGTCGGCCTCCGTCGGTCTATGATGACCATGGAAGAGAATCCTAAACGTCTACTCTGCTGGAACAGCACCACCTGTGGCTGAACAGGCCGATGCGCGAATGGCAGTCCCTGTCACACAGGTCACACTTGTGGGTGGTCTCCGTGCTGCTGGGTCTGTGGCGGTTCTTCCTGCGGGTCCTTTTTTCATCTGCTGCAGCAGTCAGTCTCTCTTCACCCGCCTTGAGCTGTCTGGTCATGGTGCCTCTCCATTTGGAGTGGTCCGTTGCAAGGTCCTCCCAGCGCTCTGTGTTGATCTCCAGGGCCTTCATGTCTCTCTTGCAGACGTCTCTAAAGCGCAGCTGTGGGCGGCCAACGTCTCTCCTGCCAGTCACCAGTTCTCCGTAGAGGACGTCTTTGGGGATTCTGCCATCCTCCATACGGTGAATGTGGCCTAGCCAGCGGAGCCTGCGCTGCCTGAGTAGAGTAAACATGGAGGGAAGGCCGGCGCGGGACAGAACTTCTGTGTTGGGCACTTTGTCCTGCCAGGATATGTCCAGGATGCGGCGAATGTAGCGCAAGTGGAAGGAGTTCAGTCTCTTTTCCTGCCAGGCGTATGTTGTCCACGTCTCACTCCCATAGAGCAGTGTGCTGATGACGCAGGCGTTGTACACTGCCATCTTCGTCTTGACAGAGAGTTTGGGATTCTCCCACACTCGTGTGGTGAGGCGAGCGAGTGTGAAGGCTGATTTTCCAATCAGCTAATAACTGGGCGCATGCGCACGCAGCGACCGGCAGCTGGTGAAAAAAGTCCGGCATCTGTGTCTCGGTTTTTACGCACTTTAATGTGTTTAAACGAAATTCTCTGTGTCGTTTTTGTCCTTGAATGTTTGTGGACTGTATAATGAAGAGCTCCCTGGTTCCATCAATATGGATTTCCTCCTTATTTTTGCACTGCTGCTTCTTTCCCACCGGCTCTTTGTCTCTGAGGTAAGCGCAATCACGATCATGCCGGGGAGAATACAATATTCCAGAGACATGTTACTGCATTTAAACATGGATAATGCAGCATCTGTGTTTGAGTCTATGCCGCAACTGCCAGACTTTATTTTAAGAGACTTTCATGGACACAGCGATCAAAAGAGAGACAAGAGGAGGAAACACGGAAAGCGTGAAATTAAGCCTGAGGAGACGTCAGTTTAACAGCATTCCTCTTCCTTCCATGATTTTGGGGAACGTACAGTGGGGAAAAAAGTATTTAGTCAGCCACCAATTGTGCAAGTTCTCCCACTTAAAAGATGAGAGAGGTCTCCAATTTTCATCATAGGTATACCTCAAATAAGACAGACAAAATGAGAAAAAAAAATCCAGAAAATCACATTGAAGGATTTTTAATGAATTAATTGGTAAATTCCTCGGTAAAATAAGTATTTGGTCAATAACAAAAGTTCATCTCAATACTTTGTTATATACCCTTTGTTGGCAATGACAGAGGTCAAATGTTTTCTGTAAGTCTTCACAAGGTTTTCACACACTGTTGCTAGTATTTTGGCCCATTCCTCCATGCAGATCTCCTCTAGAGCAGTGATGTTTTGGGGCTGTTGCTTGGCAACACGGACTTTCAACTCTCTCCAAAGATTTTCTATGGGGTTGAGATCTGGAGACTGGTTAGGCCACTCCAGGACCTTGAAATGCTTCTTACGAAGCCACTCCTTCATTGCCCGGGCAGTGTGTTTGGGATCAATGTCATGCTGAAAGACCCAGCCACGTTTCATCTTCAATGCCCTTGCTGATGGAAGGAGGTTTTCACTCAAAATCTCATGATACATGGCCCCATTCATTCTTTCCTTTACACGGATCAGTTGTCCTGGTCCCTTTGCAGAAAAACAGCCCCAAAGTATAATGTTTTCACCCCCATGCTTCACAGTAGGTATGGTGTTCTTTCTCCTCCAAACACGACAAGTTGAGTTTTTACCAAAAAGTTCTATTTTGGTTTCATCTGACCATATGACATTCTCCCAGTCCTCTTCTGGATCATCCAAATGCTCTCTAGCAAACTTCAGACAGGCCTGGACATGTACTGGCTTAAGCAGGGGGACACGTCTGGCACTGCAGGATTTGAGTCCCTGGCGGCGTAGTGTGTTATTGATGTAGCCTTTGTTACTTTGGTCCCAGCTCTCTGCAGGTCATTCACTAGGTCCCCCTATGTGGTTCTGGGATTTTTCCTCACCGTTCTTGTGATCATTTTGACCTCACGGGGTGAGATCTTGCGTGGAGCCCCAGATCGAGGGAGATTATCAGTGGTCCTGTATGTCTTCCATTTTTTAATAATTGCTCCCACAGTTGATTTCTTCACACCAAGCTGCTTACCTATTGCAGATTCAGTCTTCCCAGCCTGGTGCAGGTCTACAATTTTGTTTGTGGTGTCCTTTGACAGCTCTTTGGTCTTGGCCATAGTGGAGTTTGGAGTCTGACTGTTTGAGGTTGTGGACAGGTGTCTTTTATACTGATAACGAGTTCAAACAGGTGCCATTAATACAGGTAATGAGTGGAGGACAGAGGAGCCTCTTAAATAAGAAGTTACAGGTCTGTGAGAGCGAGAAATCTTGCTTGTTTGTAGGTGACCAAATACTTATTTTACCTAGGAATTTACCAATTAATTCATTAAAAATCAGATAATGTGATTTTCTGGATTTTTTTTTTCTCATTTTGTCTCTCATAGTTGAGGTATACCTATGATGAAAATCGGAGACCTCTCTCATCTTTTAAGTGAGACAACTTGCACAATTGGTGGCTGACTAAACACTTTTTTGCCCCACTGTACATCCCTGAAAAATAAAGTAGATGAAATTCAAGGGAATGTACGCTACCAGAAGGACTTCAAGAACTGTTGTGTCATGGCTTACACGGAGACGTGGCTTATGGCGCAAGACCCGGATGCGGACCTGTGTATTGACGGCTTTGGAGCCCCACTTTGCTCGGATCGGCAGGAAGAGGTAACGGGAAAACGTCAGGGGGGCGGCGTATGTTTATATATTAATAAACAGTACTGCACATCTGTCACGGTCAGAGAGCGCATCTGTACACCCGATGTGGAGCTTCTGTCCGTATCGCTACACCCCTTTTATCTGCCCCGCAAGTTCCCCCAACTTTTCATAACGACTGTGTACATTCACCCAAGGGCAGACGCTGACTCCGCCTCCAGCACCGTCTTTGATGTGGTACAGCGGCTGCAGTCAATTTCTCCAGATGCTCCAAACTTTATTCTTGGGGATTTTAACCATGTTTCTTTAAAGAAGACACTTAAAAACTTTTATCAGTATGTATCCTTCCCAACCAGGCAAAAAAAGACATTGGACCTGTGCTATGGATCCATTGAGAGGGCCTATAAATCTTCCCCTTCCTCTTTTAGGTTCCTCAGATCACAACTGTGTACATTTGCTGCCCACATATAAAACTGCTCTCAGAAGAGGCAAGGTGAAGACCAGACACATAGATGTGTGGACAGAGGATTCAGTGCACTGCCTCCAGGAATGCTTTAACTGTACGGACTGGGAGGTTTTCACACTGCCCTGCGGAGATGATTTGGACTCTTTGGTAGATGTCATATGCTCATACATGGCTTTCTGTAAAAATATGATCGTTCCACGTAAACGTGTCAAAATATATCCCAACAACAAGCCATGGGTTACAAAATCAGTTAAATCCTGCTTACAGAGGAAAGCACTTGCCTTTAAACAGGGGTCTGTTTCTGAGCTACAGGTGCTGTAAAAGTGAACAAAAGTCAGGGCCCTGATAATATATGTGGGCAATTGGTAAAGTCCTGTGCACATGAACTGACTCCTGTATTTCATTACATTTTCAATAAGTCCTTACAGACACAACATGTGCCTAAGATCTGGAAAGATGCTGTGGTTGTTCCCGTTCCAAAATCCAGCTGTCCTAAAACGGTAAACGACTTTAGACCAGTTGCTTTGACTTCAATTTTAATGAAAATTTTTGAAAAACTGGTCAGATGTGAGGTCCTAAAGCAGACTGAGCATGCATTGGATCCTTTGCAGTTTGCATATAGGCCTCACAAAGGCGTGGAGGATGCCACTGTCACTCTGTTTAACATGCTTTTTAAGCATCTGGATTTTAATGGGACACATGCCAGGCTTTTATTTGTGGACTTTTCCTACGCCTTTAATACAATCCAACCTCATATTTTAGTTGAAAGACTCCTGCAACAATTTGATTTGAGCAATAATCTGGTGGGTTGGATTCTGGATTTCTTAACCAACAGGACACAGAGAGTAAGGGTCAATGGTACATTGTCTGACCAAAAGTGCTCTTCTACTGGCTCTCCTCAGGGGTGTGTGTTGTCACCACTACTCTTCATCCTGTACACAAACATGTGTCGGAGCAGACATGACAACAGACACATTATAAAATATGCTGATGATTCAGTTATTGTCAGTCTCCTCCAGGATGGTGAGAGTGGCCACGGTCCAGTAGTTGATGATTTTGTTCACTAGTGTGAGGATTCCTACCTGCAGCTGAATACGACAAAAACTAAAGATATGATTATTGACTTTAGGAGGAAAACTCCCAGGCAAAAAGTCACCATACTAAAAGGCCAGACCACTGAATGTGTACAATCCTACAAATATCTTGGGACGATTATTGATAGTAATTTAAACTTTGAAGAGAACTGTGAAAGGGTGTGCAAAAAGGGTCGGCAACATTTGCATTGTTTGAGGAAACTTGCACGCTTCCAAATTGACCGGACCATAATGACAATGTTTTATCGGGCTTTTATTGAATCTGTTTTATCCTTTTCTTTAGTGTCATGGTTTGGTCAGATAAAACTGAAACAGAGGAAATCCTTGGATCAGGTAGTTAGATGGTCCAGTCGTTTGCTTGGTGAGTCACAGCTGAGCCTGACATCCTTGTACGCCAGACGGGTACAGAGGATTGCTACCTCCATTTTAAATGATGACTCCCATCCTTTGCACTGCTACTTTCAGCTTCTTCCCTCAAGACGGAGGTTTGCTGTCCCAAAAAGTAAAACCCAGCGCTACAAAAACAGCTTTGTTCCTGCTGCTGTCAAAGAGTTGAACAAGTTGTAACAATATATTGCACATAATTTAGCTACCTATTTATTAACTCCATTTTACATTTACTTATTTTTGTAGGATTTTTATTTGGGTTCTAAATCTTTTATTGGGTTTTAGACCTTTGAGTTTTTAACCTCTTTGACTAGTCTTTAACTTTTTAATATGACCCTTCTCTCTTATCTCTGGTTTTTCTCTCATCTCTTTGTCTTTATATCCTGATTGATGGAGCCTTGAGTATTTTTATCATGTTTATAGTCAGCTTCATGTGTGCCCGTGTTTGTGTTTATGTTGCATGTAATTGTGGTTTGTAAATATGGATGTCACCAGACTGCAAAACAAATCTACCTACGGGTACAAATAAAGTAACCTGAACCTGAACCTGAACTGGGGTTGTGGTCGCCATGGGTGTGGCCTTTTCAGTGTTCCTACAAGGAACAAGAAAGTTACATCGTGCTGCTTTAAAAACTGATGTGTAGCAGACCTTAGGTTTTAAACACTGTTGCTAAGCAATACAAAACCTTGAAGTCCACACCGGCTTGGAATCTGATGATCGCCGCTTGTAGCTATATTTTGAATTGAATTAGAGAAAAAAAAAAAAAAAAAATTACTTTTCGATGACATTCTAATTTACTGAGATGGACCTGTATGATATTGAATAGTCAAAATACTGCAAGATCAAGATATCGCATTGTGGCCCAAGTACTGGGATAATGTTGTATTATGAGGCCTCTAGTGATTCCCACGCCTCTAGTCAGTGTGTTGAATATTCCTGATTTGAGATACAAACAGAGGAAAGGAAAACATAACAAAATAAATAGTAGGCTCATCAGGATGATGGAAGGGGAGAATTGCATATAATCTTGAGATAGGTGGCTGGCTTTAGTTAATGCAGACCAATGCCATAACGTGTGACAAACTATACATAAATCTTAGGTTATAAGACAATACGACAACAGAGTTGACTACAAAAATGCAACTGAGAAACGGGGATCCACTTTCCACTGATTGACAGTTTGATGCTACAACTGCAGTTTTCAGTGGAACAGCAAAAAATAAATAAATCAAAAATAAAAACCTTTCCATCATCTCCTTTCATTTTGAAATACACCACAAGCAAGTCAAGTCAAGCAAGTCAAGTCAAGCAAGTCAAGCAAGTCAAGTCAAGTCAGGGCTGCACGGTGGCGCAGTGGTTTAGCACTGTGGCAGCACAGTTTACCCTCGGCCGGGGGATCGCGGGGATCGTGAGATCGTGGGTTCGATCCCCGCCCCCGACCAACAGTGAGCTGTGTGGAGTTTGCATGTTCTCCCCGTGTTGCGCGGGTTTACTCCGGGATTTCTCCGGTTTCCTCCCGCATACCAAAAACATGTAGGTTTAGGGCGCTCGTGCACGCAGCGACCAGCAGCCGGTGGCTTGTCACCAGACTGCAAACCAAATCTACCTACGGGTACAAATAATTAAAAAAAAAAAAAAAAAAAAAAAAAAAAATGTTCAGGGCAAGGCCGCTATTCCACAAATTTGCATGCACATAAGCAGTTGTGCGCTCATGAACACCTGCAATGACGATTACAGCTAAATATCTATACACAACCTAAGCGAGTAATCACTTGTTGTGGAAATGATGCAATCTTAGGCCTGCTCTTCCACAACAATCAAATCATCATCCTCATGCATTCACGTAAACACAAGAAAGAGCAGCAAACAAAAGGTTAACTTTACCTGTAGTCCCGAGTGTTTTGTAGAACCGATACTCTAAATGCAGCTGTGGTGCCCTTGACTTCACTGGTTCCTGCAAAGTGAATACATCAGAACCAGTGTTAAAAAGGAAGATTAATGTTCAATGCATGCTTTTTGAAAAATAAAATGCTTTTCTGCATCACCTCATACTTTAGTCCAGCACAATGGTGCATACAATGACCAGAATAGCTCACTTTCCCTTAAAAGCATGAAACTTTGCACAATACTAGAACCCACGAAGGTAATTAATTTTGGATATGGAGCCAATCAAAAATCTTCCAATATGGCCACCATTTTCAAGCTGGCTGGCACGATGGCACCGATTGCTTACGTTCATTGAAAGGGTTTTAAAATTACGTTAACATTGTTCAATTCAGTGCAAATCATACAAAGTGTCTAGGTTCTAGGAGCAAGCTTTTATTGGTGAACTTAATACTGCAAAATTACAACTCTTTATAGAGTGCATTAATAGGTGTATGAGTCAGAAGCCATGATTTCCTGTTCACAAGTAACCAAAAAGACTCACCTAGCTGAGCATCTACATGCCATTAATATTTATTTACAAGAACACAGCAGTCACAAACAACATGCAAATTAGTAAGCCACCAGAGCAAAATCTGAGTGTAAATAGTCACATTCAATTTAATTTCACAGAAGAAACATCAAAAATTACGCAAAAAAAGAAACGAGAATTCTATCTTGTGTACCATAAGCAAACAAATCAATTCTTACTTCCTTATTCAACAACATTCTTTACATCAGTACGTTCTGGTATGAATTGACTCCACAGAAAAGGAGCACTACAATATACTGTACACTACCTGACCATTAAAAAAGTCACTTGTTTCAGCTGGTACCACATCCTTTAACCCTAAATTGCTCTCTTTCTGCTGGGTCAAATTATTGGTCCACATCAAAGCATAGGAAAAAAATAAGGAAATTGGTGAAATTACTCAAACTGAGTTAAGAAGGTCCAACGCATTGTTAAAGCCAGAAAGGATAGTGAACTTTAAATATAAATGTTGTGACATTGCATAAGATTACTGAAACAATGCCAAACATGTGCTGCAATTAAAACTTAAAAAATAAGTGTGCCTTTTTTGGGCAAGAAGTGTAATCATGAAACAGTGAGCTTAATACCATTTCTAAAAAAAAAAAAAAAAAAATGAACAGCAGAGGTGACAAGCACAGCAAATAAAGTAAATGTGGACTTACCAGTTTAATAGCTACATATTCATTTGTGTAAAGATTTTTTCCTAAAAGAATGGCAGAAAAAACATGTTAAATGGCTTTTATGAGAACATACACTTCTGAACACAGAAAAAAAAATATTTGGCAAAATTCTTATAAAACTAAGACTCAACTTACCAAGCTTCAATTCACCAAAGTTTCCACAGCCAATCTTTTTGCCCACACGAAAATTTGGACCCACCATGAGAACTCCGGAGGAGCTAGAGGAGCCAGATGGTCGTGACGAGTGTCCACTGCTTCTTCCCTGGGACACTTTAGTGGTCCTCGCTGGCCGTTCCCCATATTTGTCTCGTTGCTGATCCATATTGTGGAACAGTACAGGTTAGTGGGAGGCTGGAGTGATGTACAAAGAGGCCTCCTGGGCTGGGCCTGCCACAGCCCTAGTCACTGGCAGAACCTGGATGACACGGTCACTGTCATGGGACCTATGATCAATGCCCCGTCCCCTCCTCACACGGTTACTGCTGATTGTTGTTTGGCCTCAACATTTGTCACAGGAAAGAGAAGGTGGAAGACCTTTAAAAAGATACAAAAAATATAAAATATTAATTTAGCATTCCAGCCAACTCCACTAAAAATGCCTAAAAATAACATACCCAAAGTAAATAAGATAAACCTTTATTAGTCCCACAATGAGGAAATTACAGGATTGCAGCAGTCAAGGGATAGCAGCACTCAGAGCAATAATAAATAATAATTATAAGAAGAAGCCATCGCTACTGTCATTCAGTCCATACAGCCAATCATGTACATCCATCCATCCATCTTCTTCCGCTTAATCCTTTTCGGGTCGCGGGGGGGTTGGAGTCTATCCCAGCATCATTGGGCGAGAGGCAGGGTACACCCTGTACAGCAGAACAAAATTACGTTTCTTCTATCTACAATGTTAATCACATGTAGAATCAGAGGGGTCGCTGCCATGCAAGGCGCCACCACAAAAAAACTTCTCTTTCCCCCATTCTATTATGCTGAGCACCAAGCTAGAAGGCAGAAAGTACCACTTTTATATGGTCTTTGATATAACCTGGCCAAGACTTGAACCTCCAACCTCCCTGGTTGTGGGGCGGATGCTCCATCAACTAGGCCACCACTCTGGTACAGAAATTGGATACCAAACCAGTAAAAATACATATACACTCACCGGCCACTTTATTAGGTACACCTGTCCAACTGCTCGTTAACACTTAATTTCTAATCAGCCAATCACATGGCGGCAACTCAGTGCATTTAGGCATGTAGACATGGTCAAGACAATCTCCTGCAGTTCAAACCGAGCATCAGTATGGGGAAGAAAGGTGATTTGAGTGACTTTGAACGTGGCATGGTTGTTGGTGCCAGAAGGGCTGGTCTGAGTATTTCAGAAACTGCTGATCTACTGGGATTTTCACGCACAACCATCTCTAGGGTTTACAGAGAATGGTCCGAAAAAGAAAAAATATCCAGTGAGCGGCAGTTCTGTGGGCGGAAATGCCTTGTTGATGCCAGAGGTCAGAGGAGAATGGCCAGACTGGTTCGAGCTGATAGAAAGGCAACAGTGACTCAAATAACCACCCGTTACAACCAAGGTAGGCAGAAGAGCATCTCTGAACGCACAGTACGTCGAACTTTGAGGCAGATGGGCTACAGCAGCAGAAGACCACGCCGGGTGCCACTCCTTTCAGCTAAGAACAGGAAACTGAGGCTACAATTTGCACAAGCTCATCGAAATTGGACAATAGAAGATTGGAAAAACGTTGCCTGGTCTGATGAGTCTCGATTTCTGCTGCGACATTCGGATGGTAGGGTCAGAATTTGGCGTCAACAACATGAAAGCATGGATCCATCCTGCCTTGTATCAATGGTTCAGGCTGGTGGTGGTGGTGTAATGGTGTGGGGAATATTTTCTTGGCACTCTTTGGGCCCCTTGGTACCAATTGAGCATCGTTGCAACGCTACAGCCTACCTGAGTATTGTTGCTGACCATGTCCATCCCTTTATGACCACAATGTACCCAACTTCTGATGGCTACTTTCAGCAGGATAATGCGCCATGTCATAAAGCTGGAATCATCTCAGACTGGTTTCTTGAACATGACAATGAGTTCACTGTACTCAAATGGCCTCCACAGTCACCAGATCTCAATCCAATAGAGCATCTTTGGGATGTGGTGGAACGGGAGATTCGCATCATGGATGTGCAGCCAACAAATCTGCGCCAACTGTGTGATGCCATCATGTCAATATGGACCAAACTCTCTGAGGAATGCTTCCAGCACCTTGTTGAATCTATGCCACGAAGAATTGAGGCAGTTCTGAAGGCAAAGGGGGGTCCAACCCGTTACTAGCATGGTGTACCTAATAAAGTGGCCGGTGAGTCTATATATACTTTGTATATATAGACAGTGCAAGAGCGCTGTAGTGAAATGGTATTTATAGCATTCCAGTTAAGTTAAATTACCCAGCAATATATAAATATCGCACCTGTAAGCTGGTTGCCAACCACCAATCGAATCTAAAGAAGAAGAAATCCAGACAGTATATTTCACAGTTGAATGAACAGTGTTGTTGCCACCTTCAATAATAATTGTAATTGTATTAGTAGTGTACTGGAAGGGAACGATCCCCATTGTACAAAGTAGTGGTGTTATGAACAGTCTCTATGAGCAGCACAAATTAGATTATAAAGTCTGACAGCAGCAGGTAGGGAAGGACCGGCGAAACCTCTCCCTCGAGCACCTAGGATGGCATAGCTTGCCACTAAATGAGTTCCTCGGTGCATTTAGCATGTCCCGCATGGGGTGGAACTCGAACTCCAGCAGACATGATAGCTTAGCCACAATCCTTCTCTCTCCTATCTCCTCCACTGAGTCGAGGCGGCGCCCCAGTACAGAGCTGGCTTTTTCGATCAGCCTGTTCAGTCTCTTCCTGTCAGCTGCCGTGATGCTGCTGCCCCAGCAGACCACTCCACATGTGATGCCTGATGCCACCACAGAGTAGAAGGTCTTCAGGATCGCCCCCTGCACTCCGAAAGACCTGAGTCTCCTCAGAAGGAATAACATGTGCTGCCCCTTCTTGTAGAGCGCATTGGTGTTGTGTGACCAGTCCAGTTTATTGTGCAGATGAACACCCAGGTACTTGTAAGATGGCACTATCTGAATGTCTGTTCCCTGGATGTTTACCGGTGTTGGGGGACTGTGCACGCCTGCGGCAGTTCACCACCAGTTCCTTGGTCTTCCCCACATTGATCTTTAACCTTCTGCAATATCTTCATGGGGTTGAGCTCATTCAAAAGAAAAATGGCAAAACAGTCAGTCTTCTGCCACTGAGTAACAGTGGCATAAACAAACATACATGAAATGGAAGAAAATAAAGTTCACCTAGGGTTTCTTTTAGATACAGATGCCTAACATACAGCTGTTAGATACTGGCTGGAAAACACAATAGGAATGTAGAACTAAGTGTTAACAAGTTCAGGTAAAAATTCTGTAACAATACCACAAAAAATGAATATACTACAGTTTTGTTTTGTTTTTGTTTAATCAGGTTGCCACCAGGCATTTTTGAACTGTGCTAACCTGTGTCTTGAAAAAATGTCTATAACTTTTGAATGCTTCAACATAGGAGTGTCATCTTCGGCTCTAATGAAAGGTGACACTCAGGGCTATCCTATCCCATATCTAGACACACTGTCAGTAGTAACGACACAGAGTAAGTAAAGTATAAACATTACACACAAGGTTGGTAGAAGTAGCTCAGCTTTGTAAAAGCAACTGACCATCACGCATGGGAGACACACAGGCTTTAATAGGGGGTGTGTGTGACAAACCCAGCCATATCAGCTATCATTAAGTTCAGAAATTAAGTGGCTACACGACGCATCCATCATCTGCAAACTCAGCTGCAACTGGCTCATTTTGTTAGCGTTAGCTGTGGGGCTGGTCCTCCATGCCAAGTAGGCACTCACTGAGTATTGAACACTGTGAAAACATAAAGGAAAGGCCTATTGGGTCAAATGAGGTATCAATTAAATCTAGACTGTCATGTGAGTTTATTGGGCTTCCGTTCACATCACTATCACTATGGGAAATGTAGTTTTTATAGCGCATAAACAAAAAACAAAAAAAAAGAGGAAGTTAGCCAGCAGGGTTTTAAGCAATGGTGCGATTATGGGCATTTTCCCCAGTAATCATCTAGATGGACAATAAAACTTACTCAAATGGATCTGTTGGACCTTTTGGAATAAAACTGGACCCTAGTTGTTGGGCTATCATTAGTTACATGGCTCCAAGAAAGCTTCATTGGTGAGTAAATGCTATGTGAAGATGACAACAAAACAAAGCATGAATTCTATACAGCTGCCAGCTCCGGATGTGAGCAGGAGCACTGCAATGGGATCTGTCACACAGCCTTCTGGGCATGATGGCGTCAGTCTCTCAAACCCTCGTGGGAGGAGACTGACCAATGTGTGTGGGGAACCCAAGGCAAATTGTTTGAAATTCAAGAAGCAAGTAGTGTTTGCAACGATGAGCACACACATGATCAGAAAATTTGAAATACAGCTGGAACTAGTACATCATTTATTGGAACATGGTATCTCAGTTTTAGGCATTTAAGAGCACCGCATCATACATGAGGACCCAAAGCAAACAATAGCCTACCATCTTTTAGGACAGGGATGGGCAACTTTGGTGGTAGTGAGAACCACAAATTTTTTTTCCTCACTTTCCGAGGGCCAGATTTACATGTAAACCTTCTGGGGCGGGGGGGGGGGGGGATTATTCCCTGCAAAGTCAAAAGTTTTGCAATTAAAACTGAAAATACTCCGGTTATGGCTGCCACGTAAGATGGACGTGTCTCACTCTGCTCTGCTCCTGGAGAAAAAAATCGGCAAATAACTCTCTCATTTGGGACAGAACGTATCCCAGCGTTTGGGCGAGGATATGTTGGCGAAGCCTAAGGCTGGAAAATCAGGTAAAGGAAAAAGCGAGCCGCCGAAACAGTCCAAATTAACGGACTTTCAGGTCTGTGACGCAGCAAACAAAACTCCATATATGGCGGAGGAGGCTGGCAACGGTGCGATATCTGCGGGGAACGGCGCAGATGCGCTGATGGCTGCCATGAGTTCAATGAGAGCGGACTTTTCCTCTAGATTTGATGGGATTATGACAGCGTTGGAAGGAATAAGAAAGGAATTGGGTGACTGTGTAGAACGAACGGCGCAGATGGAGCTCCGTCTCGCTAGTGCTGAAGATGACGTCACCCGTCTTCAATTAAAGGTGCGCACTTTGGAAAAAAAAAATAAATGTCTAGAAGATAATATTTTGGATTTGGAATCTCGGTCGAGACAGAATAACTTGAGGCTGGTGGGTCTTCCAGAGGAATCAGAAGGTCGGGACGTATATTCCTTTCTGGAAAAGTGGATTCCGGAGGTGCTGGGCAGCGAGGAGTTGCAATCAGCAGTGGTTCTGGAAAAAGCACATCGTATTGGCCCACGGAGAGATAAGGGACCGCCGAGGACCTTAATTATGAAGTTTCTTAGCAACAGAGACAGGATGAAGATCTTCAACGCTGCACGAGCTAAAGGAGAGATTAAACACCAGGATCAGCAGGTGTGGTTCTACCCAGATTTGGCCACAGGAATCCAACAATTGAGGAAGCAGTTTGATCCCATACGTAAGGAGCTGCGCAACCTTGGGATTCGTCATGGTGTAATCTATCCTGCGAGACTGCTGACCACGTATGAGGGCAGAACCCACATCTTCAAGACCCCAGAGGAGGCGCAGGAGTTCATCAAGAAGATCAAAGAAGAAGAAGAGACTGGTGGGAGCTAAGCATGAACAAAATATAAGGTAGAATAATTAAGCATTTGCACAGGCATCTGACTGACTTGAAGTAAATAGCAAGTTTACAAAATATAGATTGTATTATATATTAAAAAAAAACAAAAACAAAACAAGCAAAAAAAACCTATGATGCACAAAGTTGTTAAAAATTTTGGAGTTAAGTTGGAAAACTACAGAGGAGAGTTAATGTTATGTCATTAAAAGCAGTAGAGTTAGGGTGATTAGGAGGATGAAGAAGGAGTGGCTTAGGCTGTTCCCCGTGGATGTGGAACGGTCGATGGCTATATCGGGAGACGGAATTTTTCTTGTGATTTTGGGGGGTTCGCCACAAGTGTGGGAAGGGGGAATTTGTTTGTGTGTAGTTTGTAGGATGAATGTTCAACCACTCATGTTTTTGCTTCTCTGTATGAGCATGTTTACACTGCAAGGTAATCCCAAACTCTCTATTGATCATAAACCAAAGCGTTAATCTTAATTTAACTTCATGGAATTGCAGAGGTCTACAAAATTTAAAAAAACTTAAACAAGTTATGAATAAAATAAAAGACATGGGTTCAAAAATTGTGTTTTTACAAGAAACTCATTTAATAGAGGAGGATATAAAAAGAATTAGGAGTAGATGGCAAGGAAGTGTATTCACCTCATCATTCTCATCCCGGGCCAGGGGAGTTATGACTCTCATACATAAATCAGTCCCTTTTCAAGTGAAAAATGTAATTGGAGACAAACTTGGAAGATATGTAATCATTCAAGGTTCTTTGCTATTAGAAAATATAAATCTTGTGAACTTATATGGTCCCAATATAGATGATCAAAAGTTCTTTGCTAATTTATTTCTTATTTTATCATCACTTACAGGGCAACATATAATAGCAGGGGATTTTAATTGTACATTGAATCCAGGTATAGATAGATCAACAGGACTGGATTGTACGCACAATGGATGTAGGATGACTATTAATCATTTTATGAAAGAATTGAGATTGTTAGATATATGGAGAGAAATGAAACCACAAGTTAAAGCCTATTCTTGTTATTCCAGTACCTACAAGACATTCTCACGTATTGATTATTTTTTGATTTCCACAGAATTAAGATCCAAGATTCAAAACTGCTTTTATGATAACATCGTGATCTCTGATCATGCACCCTGTTGTCTAATATATGTAGATAAAAAATTGACAAAGGAATCAGGTAGATGGCAATTTCAGCATAAATGGCTTCAGGATGAGGAATTTGTCAAGTATATAGAAAAACAGATAGACGAGTACTTTGACATCAATACTACACAAACATCAGCATGTGTAAAGTGGGAGGCTTTCAAAGCTTTTATTAGGGGACATATTATTAGTTATACAGGATCAAAATCTAAGAAGACTCGAGAGGAGAGAGCTAAATTGGAACATAAAATGAAAAGTCTTCAGGAAAAAGTGTATGCAGGAAGTGATCCAAGGTTGGAGAATGAATTACTGATTTTGAGAGCTGAATACGACAAAAAATCAGCGAATAGAGCTGCCTCGAGTCTTCTAAGATTGAAACAATCTTTTTATGAACAAGGTGAAAAATCAGGAAAATTATTGGCATGGCAGATTAAACAATTAGAAATTAAAACACCAATTACTAGTATTATAAGTAATGGACAGGTAGTTATAGATCCTTTAGAAATTAACAGAGCCTTTAGAGATTACTATGAAAAATTATATGATACTAAAAATGAATCTGATTTAACAAAACTAAATGGGTTTTTGAACGAACTATCTATACCGTGTATTCCAAATGAAAACAGGGAGATACTGGAGTCTGAAATTAGTCAAGAAGAAGTTGGGCTAGCCATTGATAATATGAAATCAGGAAAAAGTGCAGGACCAGATGGTCTTCCAGTTGACCTTTATAAAAAATTTAAGAATAAATTAATAAAACCTTTTTTGGAAATGGTTTTAAAAGCATTTCAAAATAATAATTTACCATCATACATAAATAATGCCTTAATTATACTGCTGCCAAAACCAGGTAAGCCCTCTAATAAATGTGAAAATATGAGACCAATAAGCCTATTAAATGCCGACCTTAAGATAATCTGTAAAATTTTAGCAAGACGAATACAAGAAATTTTACCAAATATTATTAATCAAGATCAGAATGGCTTTATAAAGGGAAGACAAGGCTTCCATAATGTAAGAAGACTATTTAATATTATTTATTTTAATAAAGAAGCACCGGATACAGCTCTCCTATCACTGGACGCCGAAAAGGCCTTTGATAGAGTTGAATGGCCCTTTCTTTTTGAAGTCCTACAAAGGTTTGGACTTGGAAATAATTTCATAAAATGGGTTCAAATAATATACAATAATGCTACAGCAGAAATCCTAACAAATAACAATATTTCAAAACCAATAAAAATCAATAGAGGATGTCGACAAGGCTGTCCACTTTCACCTTTACTGTTTACTATGGCAATTGAACCTTTAGCGATAGCGATACGTTTACATTCACAAATATATGGAATTAAAGTTGGACCAACAGAACATAAAATCTCCCTGTACGCCGATGACATAATTTTGTTTATGTCGAATCTAAAAAAATCAATTCCAACCTTGTTGAATTTAATAAAGAATTTTGGGGAAATATCAGGATATAAAATAAATAAAACTAAATCTTCAATATTAATGCTAAATGAGACCCAGAGAAATTACCCAGCCCCTGAGGTAAATCAATTCAATGTTGTAAATCAGTTTAAATATTTAGGAATCCAAATTGTGCCTAAGCTAGAATCAGTCGCCAGTGTCAACTATGAAGCCTTAATGACAGATATCAATGAGTTAACTCAGAGATGGATGTCACTACCAATGTCGATGATCGGGAGAATCAATATACTTAAAAGTAATATTTTACCTAAAATACTTTATTTATTTCAATACATTCCCTTATCACCACCTTTAGATTTATTCTCAAGAATAAAAAAAAAGTTAGCGGAATTTATATGGAACAACAGGAGGGCTAGATTACGTCTGTCTTTATTATATTTACCATTTGATCGTGGAGGTCTGAAATGTCCAAATTTTATGTTGTATTATTGGTCGGCACAACTGAGGTCTATGACATATTATTTTTCATCAAATGATCTCCCTCACTGGACTGAAATGGAATCATACAATTTACCTTTACCTCTTCCCATATTCATATACTCAGACGAGGCTAAAAAATTACAAAAACAAGTTAAAAATCCATTTGTAAAGCATATGATCAAAATATGGTGTGAAGCTAAAAACTATTTAAAAGAACCACAGTTATTGTCACAATTTAGTCCAATATGGGGTAATCAATATTTTAAACCAGGAAGAGCGGACGCTGTATTTAAAGTATGGAATTTAAAAGGGATACAAAAGATTCAGGATTTATATTTGCCATGTGCAGATAACATAATGTCTTTTGAAGAGCTGAGGATCAAATTTAATCTCAATAGAACACATTTTTTTAAATATCTTCAACTTAGAAACTTTATTCGATCAAATCAAAATAAAGCTCTCACTCGACCTATTTATTCATCCTTGGAAAAAATGATGATGAAAGATAGTAAAAGAAAGGGTATTATTTCAGAGTTTTATAACTCATTGACACTATCTTCAAGTGAAAATTCACTGAAAAGATTAAACTACTGGAAAGAAGATCTGCAAACTGAAATTTCAGAGGAACAATGGGAATTGGCTTGTACAGAAGCTCAAACCAAATCAATAAATGTACGCCTTAAATTGATACATTTCAAATGGTTAATGCGGATGTATGTTACACCGGAGGAGTTAAATAAATATAACAAAAATATACCAGATACATGCACAAAATGCATGGAAAGTAAAGGAACTCTATTTCATTGTGTATGGGAATGTAGATTAATAAGAATGTTTTGGGAAGAGGTGAGGGTAACAATTGAAAAAATAATCTCAAAACAAATCATATTGAATCCTCAATTGTTTTTGTTGGGTCTGTACCCAGAAAAGCATAATTTTAATAAAAGTGAAAGAACATTCATAGACCTCAGTTTGCTTAATGCCAAAAAATGTATTGCACTATTATGGAAAAAGACTCATAGACCAGATGTGACTCAGTGGTTAAGACAGATGTTAACAAACCTTCCATTAGAAAGAATAACATATATACTGAAATCAAAGGAAATTGTGTTTGAGAATATATGGAGACCTTTTATTGATTATGTAAAAAATTTAAACATAACTCTTGAAGAAGAAGGTGAATGATGTGTGTGGACCTTGTAAATTCCAAACTGGTGAACATAATATGTATACTTATGTATTGGATTGTCTAGACTAAACAGAGGAGCATTGTTGAAGACTTGATTTTGTTGGTGGTTGTTGGTGTTTTTAGTGCATTTTTTTTGTAGTACTTTAGTGTTAGTGTTTGATTGTTTGTATCATGTTTGTTAAAAAAAAAAAAAAGGTTCAATAAAGATATTGTGGGAAAAAAAAACTGAAAATACAAATGAAAATAAAATCTACTCAATGTTTTATGATATTAGAATTAAAATTACTGAAAAAATTTTTATCTACCCTGCAATGGACTGGCGATCTGTCCAGCATGTACCCTACCTCTCACCGAAAGATGCTGGGATAGCCTCCAGCGCCCCCCCCCCCCCAAAAGGATTAAGCAGTAGAAGATGGATGGATGAATAGATAGATGGATGGATGGAATTACATCATGACCTAATTTTTTAAAATTCTCTCCATCAAAATGATGAGCAAAGAGAAATTCTGGATGATAATTAACAAAAAAAAAGCCAAGAAGAAAAGGGGCTTGTTTATCGTCTTGCGCCCCAAAATGGGGAATAAAAAAAAAGTTTAGGAGCCACTGGTATAATTGGACAACAATACAAAAAACCCAACAGATTAAAATGATCACAGTCTCTGAACTTTAATTGCTGACATGGGATTGAAACAGTGTCAGTGCTATAGTCATGCTCTTTAGAGAAAAACCTCAAAGCTTTGAATCTTTTTCTGCACAAGTAGAAGGAAAGCCTCCGAGCTCCATATCACCTGCCAAACAAGAATAAATGCTGACACTGAATAAATGCTGACATTTAAAAGCATAAATGCTGACATTTATTCTTGTTTAAAAGCAGCCTACTTATACATTTATTGCTGTTTACAGCCTATTAATGCAAGCTTAGCAGGTAACACATATCTTAAACACGTTGTCCGGGATACTGCTCCCTCACTCTCCCTCTCTTGCTTGACCACTGGTACCAAGGTTTCGATTAGTGCTCCCTCTGCTGGCGGACTCTATAATTGCATTTAAGAATACAGTTCCAAATATGGCAAATGTGATATAAATGACTTCCGGTTATGGCGGCTACGTAGGAGGACACGTCTCACTCTGCTCTGCTCCTAGAGATAAAAAGTCAGCAAATAACTCTCTCATTTGGAACAGAACCTATCCCAGCGTTTGGGCGAGGATATGCCGGTGAAGCCTAAGGCTGGGAAATCAGGTGGAGGAAAAATTGAACCGCCGAAACAGTCCAAATTAACGGACTTTCGCGTCCGTGGCGAGGCAGAAAGGGCTCCAGATATGGCAGAGGAAGCTAACGGTGGTGCGGTGACTGCTGGCGATGGCACAGGTGCGGTGCTTGCTGCCATTAGTTCGATGAGAGCAGACTTTTCCGCTAAATTTGATGGGATTATAGCAGCGATTGAAGGAATGAGAAAGGAATTAAGTGACTGTATGGAACGAGTAACGCAGGTGAAGATTCGAATTTCCAGTGCTGAGGATGATGTCACCAGCCTTCAATTAAAGGTGCGCACTTTGGAATTAAAAAATAAACGTCTGGAAGATAATGTCCTGGACTTGGAGTCCCGGTCGAGACAGAACAACCTTAGGCTGGTGGGTCTACCGGAGGGAACCGAGGGTCGGGACCCATGTTCCTTTTTGGAAAAGTGGATTCCAGAAGCGCTGAATAACGCGGAGCTGCAATCATCAGTCGTTTTAGAAAGCACCCACCGAATTGGTCCACCGAGAGATAACAAGGCATCACCGAGGACACTGATTATGAAGTTCCTCAGCTACAGAGACAGGATGACGATCTCCAACGCGGCGTGAGCCAAAGGAGAAATTAAATACCAGGATCAACAGGTGCGGTTCTACCCAGATTTGGCCACAGGAATCCAACAATTAAGGAAACAGTTTGACCCCTCTACAGCTCTCCTATCATTGGACGCAGAAAAGGCCTTTGATAGGGTCGAATGGCCCTTTCTTTTTGAAGTCCTACAAAGGTTTGGGCTTGGAAATAATTTCATAAAATGGGTTCAGATAATATACAATAATGCTACAGCAGAAATCCTAACAAACAGCAATATCTCAAAATCAATAAATATCAATAGAGGATGTCGACAAGGCTGTCCACTTTCACCTTTATTGTTTACTATGGCAATTGAACCTTTAGCGATGGCAGTACGTTTACATCCACAAATATATGGAATTAAAGTAGGACCAACAGAACATAAAATCTCCCTGTATGCCGATGACATAATTTTGTTTATGTCGAATCTTAAAAAAATCAATTCTGACCTTGTTAAATTTAATAAAGAACTATGGAGAAATATCAGGATATAAAATAAATAAAACTAAATCTTCAATATTAATGCTAAATGAGACCCAGAGAAATTACCCAGCTCCTGAGGTAAATCAATTCAAAGTTGTAAATCAGTTTGAATATTTAGGAATTCAAATTGTGCCTAAGCTAGAATCAGTTGCCAGTGCCAATTATGAAGCCTTAATGACAGACATTAATGAGTTACTTCAGAGATGGATGTCACTACCAATGTCGATGATTGGGAGAATTAATATACTTAAAAGTAATATCTTACCCAAAATACTTTATTTATTTCAATACATTCCTTTACCACCACCTTCAGATCTATTCTCAAGAATTAAAAAAAAGTTAGTGGAATTTATATGGAACAATAGGAAGGCTAGATTACGTCTGTCCTTACTATATTTACCATTTGATCATGGAGGTCTGAAATGTCCAAACTTTATGTTGTATTACTGGTCAGCACAACTGAGGTCTATGACATATTATTTTTCATCAAATGATCTCCCTCACTGGACTGAAATGGAATCATACAATTTACCTTTACCTCTTCCCATATTCATATACTCAGACGAGGCTAAAAAATTACAGAAACAAGTTAAAAATCCATTTGTAAAGCATATGATCAAAATTTGGTGTGAAACCATCCATCCATCCATCCATCTTCTACCGCTTTTCCGGAGGTCCGGGTCGCGGAGGCAGCAGTTCAAGCAGAGAAGCCCAGGCTTCCCTCTCCCCAGCCACCTGCTCCAGCTCTTCAGAGGGGATACCAAGGCGTTCCCAGAGTAGCTGGGAGACGTAGTCTCTCCACCGAGTCCTGGGTCTGCCCCGGGGTCTCCTCCCAGTGGGACGTGCCTGAAACACCTCAAGTGGGAGGCGTCCAGGAGGCATCCTAATCAGATGCCCATACCACCTCAACTGACTCCTTTCAATGTGGAGGAGCAGCGGTTCTACTCTGAGCCTCTCCCGGATGACTGAGCTCCTCACCCTATCTCTGAGGGTGAGTCCAGCAATCCTACGGAGAAAGCTCATTTCAGCCGCTTGTATCCGCGATCTCGTTCTTTCGGTCATTACCCAAAGCTCGTGACCATAGGTGAGAGTAGGAACGTAGATTGACTGGTAAATCGACAGCTTTGCCTTAGAACTAAGCTCCCTCTTCACCACAACAGACCGGTACAACGTCCGCATCACTGCAGATGCTGCTCCAATCCGTCTGTCGATCTCTCGCTCCATTTTCCCCTCACTCGTGAACAAGACCCCAAGATACTTAAACTCCTCCACTTGGGGCAGGAGCCTGTCCCCAACCCGGAGAGGACAATCCACCTTTTTCCGGCTGAGGACCATGGACTCGGACTTGGAGGTGCTGATTCTCATCCCAGCCGCTTCACACTCAACGGCAAACCGTCCCAGCAAGAGCTGTAAGTCATTGCTGGATGAAGCCAACAGGACAACATCATCTGCAAACAACAGAGATGAGATCCTGTGGTCACCAAGCATGACACCCTCCATTCCCTGGCTGCGCCTAGAAATCCTGTCCATAAAAATTATGAACAGGACCGGTGACAAAGGGCAGCCCTGGCGGAGTCCAACTCTCACTGGGAATGACTCCGACCGAGTGTTGGCAATGCGAACTAAACTCTCACAACGGTCGTACAGAGACCGAATAGCTCGTAACAACAAGCCCGATACCCCATACTCCCGAAGCACCCCCCACAAAAATCCACGAGGGACGCGGTCAAATGCCTTCTCCAAGTCCACAAAACACATGTAAACTGGTTGGGCAAACTCCCACGAACCCTCAAGAATTCTCGAGAGGGTAAAGAGCTGGTCCGATGTGCCACGGCCAGGACGAAAACCACATTGCTCCTCCTGAATCCGAGGTTCGACCAACGGCCGGACTCTCCTCTCCAGTACCTTGGCATAGACCTTCCCAGGGAGGCTTTAAAAGAACCACACTTATTGTCACAATTTAGCCCAATATGGGGTAATCAATATTTTAAACCAGGGACAGCAGATGCTGTATTTAAAGTATGGAATTTAAAAGGGATTCAAAAGATTCAAGACTTATATTTGTCAGGTTCAGATAACATAATGTCTTTTGAAGAGCTGAGGATCAAATTTAATCTTAATAGAACACATTTTTTTAAATATCTTCAGCTTAGGAACTTTATTCGGTCAAATCAAAACAATGCTCTCATCCGACCTACTTATTCATCCTTGGAAAAAAATTTTGACGAAAGATAAGAGAAAGGGTATTATTTCAGAGCTTTATAACTCATTGACATTATCCTCAAGTGAAAACTCACAGAAAAGATTGAATTATTGGAAAGAAGACCTGCAAACTGAAATTTCAGAGGAACAATGGGAATTGGCTTGTGCAGAAGCTCAAACCAAATCAATAAATGTACGCCATAAATTGATACATTTTAAATGGTTAATGCGGATGCATGTTACACCGGTGGAGTTAAATAGATATAACAAAAACATACCAGATACGTGCACAAAATGTATGGAAAGTAAAGGAACCCCATTTCATTGTTTATGGGAATGTAGAAAAATTAGAATGTTTTGGGAAGAGGTGAGGGTAACAACTTAAAAAATAATTTCAAAACAAATCATATTGAATCCTAAATTGTTTTTGTTGGGTCTGTATCCAGAAAAGCATAACTTTAATAAGAGTGAAAGACCATTCATAGACCTCAGTTTGCTTAACGCTAAAAAATGTATTGCCCTATTGTGGAAAAAGACTCATAGACCAGATGTGACTCAGTGGTTAAGACAGATGTTAACAAACCTTCCACTAGAAAGAATAACATACATACTGAAATCAAAGGAAATTGTGTTTGAAAATATATGGAGACCTTTCATTGATTATGTAAAGAATTTAAACATAACTTTTGAAGAAGAAGGTGAATGATGTGTGTGGACCTTGTAAATTCCAAACTGGTGAATGTATAATATGTATACTTATGTAATGGATTGCCTAGACTAAACAGAGGAGCACTGTTGAAGACCTGTTCTTGTTAGTGGTTGTTGGTGTGTTTTAGTACATTTTTTTTTTAATTACCTTAGTGTTAGTGTTTGATTGTTTGTGTTATGTCTGTAAAAAAAAAAAAAGGTTCAAAAAAATATTGTGGGGAAAAAAAGTGATATAAATAAATAACTGATGTTTGGAAATGGACTGGTGGGCCGCAGTGAATAAGGGGGCGGGCCGCATGTGGCCCATGGGCCGCCAGTTGCCCATCCCTGTTTGAAAAGATCACCATTTAATAACAACGTCAGCCTGGCGCAACTCCGCACAAGCTGCAGCTGGTGGAGTGGGTGTGGCATTAAGTGCAGAAGCAAAGAAATCTCTTCTAAGCATTAGGTCAGTTTCCCCAAGATTCTGTAACAACTGTGATATCTTTGTATTCCCCAAAAAGCCTCACGGCAGAAGAGGAGGTTGAAGAGTTTTACTCTGATCTCAACGATACCATTAATTTAGTGCCGGCTCATAATTTCCTGGTAATCCTAGGGGACTTTAACTGTCGACTTGGTGTGGAGGATGTACCATTCTCATTTCATGAGAAGAGCAATAAGAATGGGTGGTATCTCCTCAATTTGATGGAAAATTATGCATTGATAGCATGTAACACCCTTTTTTCAAAAGTCTCCAAAGAAAACTCCACCGGATGCAAATGAAGTCGGGCATAAGCAACAGATTGACTTCATGCTTGCCATGCGTAAATGGAGAAATAGCATACTGGTCTGCCAAGCTTTTAACTCCTTTGCGAGCATCGGCTCAGATCACAGAGTTGTGTCAGCAAAAGTGCGACTTAGCCTTAGAACACAGAAGAAGGTTGCTCAGAGGAAGGTGCAGTACAACTGGAGAGGGTTTGAGTACAACCCTGAATTGTGGTAAATATGAGGTCTCGGTTAGAAATAGATTTCAGTTCTCTGACGAGGGCTTTGATGAGTCGGGTACGTCTAGATATGCCCGCTTTATTGGAGCCAATAATGAGGCTGCAAAGGAAGTTTTAACCCTTTTGCCTAAACATAGGAAAGACAATCGCCTCTCAAGAGGACAGGAGGGTTGTGCAAGCACAACAGGAAGAAGAGAAAGCGTTTGCTGCATTGACTCATCATGGCGGTAATGACTATGGAACTTACGCCGAAGCCTACGATGAGAATCTCACAAAGAAGGTTGGGATAGTCGAGGCTTGCCACCTCAACAACCAGCACGCTGAGGGCTGGAGACTAGTGAGGGACATTACAGGGAATCGTACCTCCTGTCCTTGCCAAACAGAAGGGGATATGGCAGAGAAGAGAATCAGCCTATGGTACAGTCATTTTAAAAACTTGCTTGGATGACCTCCAGTAGTAGAGGATGAAGACGAACAGATTATTTCAGTCTTTGAGAACTTGCCCATTGAGGATGGTCTATTCACGTTAGAGGAATATCATGAGGCGATGATATTCGCGATGTGATTATTTTTGATTAATATTGAAATCACTATTATTAATCACGATTATTCATTAACTTTAGGAAAAACACAGATTACATAAAATTCAATTTTTTTATTCATCCTACTTAGCAATTGATAGATGAAGCCTGTGGCCAAAGCACTGGGGCCTCGTCTATTTATTTAGTGAAGCTGCCTTGACAATGTAAGAGTCACTGTATGTTGTTATGCAAACTAGTCCCTCCTCCTGCAGGCTCCAAGATGATTGTGCTTCCCTTCAGTCCATGGGCTATAGCTTCTCCTGTGTGGTCTTGTGGGGAAAATGACGTCTGCAAGCATCGACTCGTCACTTTAAAATCTCCATCAATGTAGTGAATTGTCAGAGACAGGTACGGCTCCATTACTCTGCTTGACCATAGGTCAGTTGTAGTTGCAAAGTACTCGACAGTTGTGATATCATCTGTATTTTTCATAAAGTGCAGGTAATGCAACGTTGGAGAATCACATGGGGATCATGTATTTCTTGTCCAGTGTTCTGACCATGTTTCTGAAGCCTTCGTTGCTCACACAGTATTTATTGGACACATGCCTTTGGCCAAATAAAACACTACTGCAACAGTTACTTCAGCATGTCTTTGGGAGGCGGCTGGATACGGTGAAGCTCTGTGCAGGGTTTATTTACCTTTTGTTCTTATTAAAGACAAAAATAGAAAGGAGATGTTTTTACCTTCTTTACATGTTTCAACTGTTCACTGCAGCCTTCGTCAGAAGAGTCAGCTGATTGCTGCCAGGTGTCATTTTATCAGCTGACTTTCGTAGGCGGGGCTAGCCCAGCAGACCTGTCAGATCCACCGAGCCGGCCCCGCTTTCCACCGTCCGATGGTCTCTGGAGAATGTGGTCCCAGGTGTGGGAAAGCATAAAGGCCCCCTCATCCCGGTTCATGGTATCTTTTCCCCTCTATGGCCTCCTTGATCCAGCATTTGTGTCTGTTGCTCTCCGATCCAATAATTTTTGCGTTGTCCCAGGTCCATGATGTGATTATTTCTTTTGCAGTGATCTGATATTGCTGATTTTAATGTTTCTTGTTCTGCCTTTTCTTTTTGTGATCTTGTGAGTCGTCCTTGTGTTTCCTTCTCACATTCCTTCTGGTGTTCTTTTTTCCTTGTGGTGAATGATCTTCCGGTTTCTCCATTGTAGGTTCTGTTGCATGATCTGCATGATATTTCATATATTACATTGCATTTTTTGTCTTGTTCTATTTTGTCCTTGGGGTGTACTAATAACTGTCTTAAATTTTTGTATGGTTTTACTGCTGTGTTTATTTTGTATTTTTTCATGATCCTTTGAATTGGTTCTGTTATCCCTCGGATGTATGGTATAGTTATGGTCTCCTTGTTTTTGATTTCGGCTTTTGTTCTGTGTCTTGTTTCCTGTTTGTTTTCTTTGTTTTTGACTTGCTGTTTCCCTTTGTTTATGGCCCATACTGGATATTGGCAGCGTATGAGTGCATGTTTTATGTGGTTTACCTCCTCCTGTCTGTCTTCTTGGTCTGTGATGATGGTGGCCCGTTCATATAACGTCCTGACAACTGATAGTTTGTGTGCTGTTCTGATGTCCATAGCAGGTATTGATCTGTGTGGGTTGGTTTCCTGTAGACTGTGAATTTTATACTGCCGTCATCGTTGTGGTGGATTTTCATGTCCAGAAAGGCTATGGTGCCATTTTCTTCCTCTTCATGTTTGAATTTTATATTCCCAGTGCTGTCCGTGCTATTCAGATGGTCAGTGAGTTCTTGCATGTGTCCTTTCCTTATTTTCTCCAGAATGTTGTCCACGTATCTCTTCCAGAGGGTGGGTTTACATTGTGTGGGTGCTGTGTTGATGGCTTTGTTTTCAGGATCCTCCATGAAAAACATTAAAAATACATGGACAATACTTAACAATATTCTTGGAAATAAAAACAGAAATACAAGATACCCAACCAATCTTTCAAAGAAAAAAATGACAGAGTGTGAATGCAGTCTCACCTGCAGATGAATTTAATAATTTTTTTGTTAACACTGGTCCTAATTTGGCTCGAGAAATACCCATTATGGCATCTGCAGATGATGCAATAAGCAAAAACACTGCTATAAAAGACTCCATTTTCATAAAGAACACAGACGAGAGAGACGTCATTGAAATTGTTAAATCGTTTAAAAGTAAAACATCTATGGATTATGATGGTATTGACATGCTTTTAGTCAAAACTATCATTGAATAATATTGTTTGCAGATGACACTAATTTATTATGCAGTGGAAGCAGTTTGGAACAACTTTTGGATACACTCGGAAAGGAATTAGAAAAGCTTAAACTGTGGTTTGATTCAAACAAATTAACGCTCAAATTAAGTAAGACAAAATTTATCATTTTTAACAACCATCACAACAACTCAGTATCTAAACTCGGTGTAAATACAGTCTACAATGTGTAGAGACTGAAAGGGTATCCGAAATTGAATTTCTTGGAGTAATAATCGATAAACTGTGTTGGAAGTCACATATTAATTATATTACAGGTAAAATATCCAAATCAATTGCAATACTACACAGAGTGAAATATTTGCTGAATCAACCCATACTATACAGTGGGGCAAAAAAGTATTTAGTCAGCCACCAACTGTGCAAGTTCTCCCACTTAAAAGATGAGAGAGGTCTCCAATTTTCATCATAGGTATACCTCAACTATGAGAGACAAAAACAGAAAAAAAAAATCTAGAAAATCACATTGAAGGATTTTTAATGAATTAATTGGTAAATTCCTCAGTAAAATAAGTATTTGGTCACCTACAAACAAGCAAGATTTCTCGCTCTCACAGACCTGTAACTTCTTATTTAAGAGGCTCCTCTGTCCTCCACTCATTACCTGTATTAATGGCACCTGTTTGAACTCGTTATCAGTATAAAAGACACCTGTCCACAACCTCAAACAGTCAGACTCCAAACTCCACTATGGCCAAGACCAAAGAGCTGTCAAAGGACACCACAAACAAAATTGTAGACCTGCACCAGGCTGGAAAGACTGAATCTGCAATAGGTAAGCAGCTTGGTGTGAAGAAATCAACTGTGGGAGCAATTATTAGAAAATGGAACACATACAAGACCACTGATAATCTCCCTCGATATGGGACTCCACGCAAGATCTCACCCCGTGGGGTCAAAATAATCACGAGAACGGTGAGCAAACATCCCAGAACCACATGGGGGGACCTAGTGAATGGCCTGCAGACAGCTGGGACCAAAGTAACAAAGGCTACCATCAGTAACACACTACGCCGCCAGGGACTCAAATCCTGCAGTGCCAGACGAGTCCCCCTGCTTAAGCCAGTACATGTCCAGGCCCGTCTGAAGTTTGCTAGAGAGCATTTGGATGATCCAGAAGAGAATTGGGAGAATGTCATATGGTCAGATAAAACCAAAATAGAACTTTTTGGTATAAACTCAACTTGTCGTGTTTGGAGGAGAAAGAACACCATACCTACTGTGAAGCATGGGAGTGGAAACATCATACTTTGGGGCTGTTTTTCTTCAAAGGGGCCAGGACGACTGATCCGTGTAAAGGAAAGAATGAATGGGGCCATGTATCGTGAGATTTTGAGTGAAAACCTCCTTCCACGGACTTCCTGGAAGATGGCGGAGAGACATAACGCTTAAACAGAGAGCTCTCCCTAGCCGGATTAAAAATCATCGGTAAATGGCCAACTCGACATAAGCGGATCAATAAACTAAGGGATGAAAACACGAAGGAGCCGGGCACAAGGACAAAAGCAGAGTAAAATTAAAGAATTCCTCTTCAACAACGCAGGAGAAACCGCTGAACACGGGGCCCAAAAAAACGAGGTGACCGCAGCAGAGAAAATGGAAGACACACTCGATACCATGAACACTGGCATCGCCAGTTTGGGTAAAGAGTTGAGAGACTTCAAACGGCAGCTACAACAGGATTTAGCGGCTCTTAAGGAGGAGCTGAAAAAAGAGATTAAGGAAGAAATTATGGGCCTCCGAAGAGAAATGGAGCGCAAGCTAGCAGAAAACATGGAGGAGCTGCGCTCCCAGCGGGCGTGTATGACAGAAGCGCAGGCCCGAATATCAGAGCTGGAAGATTGGAACAGCGAGGCAAGCGAACAGCTGCAGACCCTGACGGCACAAATGCAGAGGATGCAGGAGAAAGTAACCGACTTGGAGAGCAGGTCCAGACGGGGCAATATACGCATCTTCGGGATCCCGGAGGGCATTGAAGGCAACTCGATGACGAAATTCATGGATCAGTTCTTAAAAAAAGAGCTGGAACTGCCCAGCGAAGCGGATCTGCAGATTCAACGAGCGCACAGAGCCTCGGCACAGAACCCGAACCCACGCTCTACACCCAGGTCAGTTGTGGTAAACTTTCTGAAATATGATGTAAAGGAAAGAATCCTGACACGAGCGTGGAAAAAAAAGATACGAATCGGCGACAAGCAGATATTCTTTGATCATGACTACCCGGCGGAAATTGTGCAGCAGCGGAAGAAATATGCCAACATTAAAAAAACGCTGAAAGAAAAAAAAATTAGATTCCAAACGCCGCTAACGAAGATGAGGATTCATTGGGAGAACGGCGTAAGAACCTACAACACAGCCAGAGAGGCAGCGCAGGACATGATGGAGCGGGGCCTTGAGGTGTACGTGCCGGAGGAAACGGTAGGAGCAGCGGAGGCCCTGAACGCATCACGACAGCCGGAGTGGAGGCGAGTGAACGGCAAAAGGCGGGGGGAGACGTGGCGCAGCGGGCCCAGGAAAGACTACAAGGCTTTCAACTGAAAGCCTAGATTATAACAAAGATTAAGAAAGACACAGAAGAAATGAAGGCCAAGAAGACAAGGTAAAAGAGAAACAGACGGCTAGGAGAGGTTTAAGTGATATTTGTTGGACATTTCTAGACTAATGACTATTTCTTGGATAGTAAATACAGGTCTAGGGAGGGCCCTACACTCGGTGAGGACAATCCCTCCACCCACCAACAGGGACCAGTGGGCAGAAGAAAGGCCCAAAGTACGGAGGTCGAGATTTTTTAATGTGTTTTTATATAAATATGTGTTATTTTTGTTGTTAAAGGGGCTAGGAGCACAAGTTAAAAAAATGGAAAAACATGATTATGGGTAAAAATCTTAAGATAATAACACTAAACGTGAATGGTCTGAACTCACCTGTTAAAAGGGAAAGAATAATAAGAAAATTCAAGAAAGAAAAAGCCGAAATTATATTTATGCAAGAGACACATTTGAGCAAGACAGAACATGTGAAACTAAAGAGATTTGGCTATAAGAACTCCTACTACAGTTCATTTAAGGGAGGAACTAAAAGGGGGGTTATGATACTAATCTCAAATAAAATACAATTTGAATGTGAACAGGAAATCCAGGATAAAGAAGGCAGGTATGTAATAATAAAGGGTAGCATAGATGGAATGCAGATCACATTAGTGAGCATCTATGCCCCACCAGAAAGTGACAAGGGTTTTTTTCAACATCTGTTTGATCTCATAGCAACACACAGTGAAGGAGTCCTAATTTGTGGAGGAGACTTAAATGCTGTCATGGATCATGAAATTGATACAACAAGTGTTAAGAAGACAAAAAAACATGTAACAAAATTCATAAGAACCTCACTGGCAGAAATGGGTATGGTAGACATATGGAGGGACCTGCACCCACTCGAAAAAGACTATACACATTATTCAGCAGTCCATAAAGTACACTCTAGAATAGATTACTTCCTTATGAATGAACGTGACAGACACAGGGTGAGAAATTGTTGGATTGGAGGGGCAGAAATATCAGATCATAATCCTATATACATGGAAATAAATTTAAACAATAGAAAACGACAAACAACATGGAAACTTAATGTAGGACTGTTAAATGATGATAAAATGAAAGAAAGAATAAAAGTAAACATAAATGAATATATCCAAGAGAATGACAATGAAGAAGTGGACCCAACAATACTATGGGATGCACTAAAAGCCGTGTTGAGAGGTAAATTAATTGTTGAAACAGGAAAAGCAAATAAGACTAAACTGGAAGCATATGAACAAAGATGTGAGAGACTGAGGGAATTAGAACATAAACATCAAAGCACAAATGACCCAAAAATATATCAAGAAATTAAAGAAGAAAAAATAAAGATAAAAGAAACACAAATGGATGAAATTGAAAGGAAAAATAGATATCTAAAGCAAAAATATTATGAAACGGGACCAAAAGCCACAAAACTGCTGGCAAAACGGTTAAGAAAACAACAAACAATGAATAATGTATATAAGATTAAAGACCCCACCACAAATAAAACCACAGTTAACCCAGAAAACATCGAAGAAATATTCCATAATTTCTACCAAGAACTATACTCGCAACCTGAAGAAACAAATACTAAAGATATTAAAAAATTTCTATGCACATTGGACTTGCCATCAATAGGAAATCAACAAAATGAAAAGCTAACAGCAGAAATAACAACACAAGAGATTAGAGATGTGATTAAGTCACTTAAAAACGGTAAATCACCAGGTAGTGATGGATACCCCTCTGAGTTTTATAAACTGTTTATAGAAGAACTCAGGCCACAGCTTCTAAAGTCATTTAATTGGACGTTGAACAACAACAAAATACCTCCATCATGGAACGAAGCCATTATTTCATGTCATTTTAAAGCCAGGGAAAGATAGAGAACAATGCGGAAACTATAGGCCAATCTCTTTATTAAATGTGGATTATAAAATATATACAACAATTATATGTAAACGAATAAAGACATTCTTGACGGAATTGATAGAAGATGATCAAACTGGTTTCATAGAGGGACGCCAAACACATGACAATATCAGGAGAACAATACATATAATTAATCAAATACATAAAGAAAAGAAAAGCGCAGTAATAATGAGTTTAGACGCAGAAAAAGCATTTGACAGGGTTAACTGGAAATTCCTATATAGTGTGCTGGAACGCTTTGGATTTAACGAAAAATCAGTACAATGCATAAGGACGCTGTATCAAGAACCTGTGGCAAGAATCAAGATAAACGGTAGCTTAACAGACAAAGTAAATATACAAAGATCAACTAGGCAGGGATGCTGCTTATCGCCCACCTTGTTTGCTCTGTTCATAGAGCCACTGGCTCAAGCGATACGACAAAATAAGAAATTAAAAGGTGTAACAATAAAGGGGGCGGAACACAAGATTGGGCTATTTGCAGACGATATTATAGTTTACCTTGAACAACCAGATGAATCAATAATGGAAATGATGAACTTGATAGAAAATTTTGGAAAATTATCAGGATACAAGATAAACATAACAAAAACACAAATACTGACATTCCACTATAACCCTCTAAACCAGATAACTGATAAGATCAAACTAAACTGGAAACAAAAAGAAATAAAATACCTTGGAGTGAACATACCTAAAGATCTAAGCAAAATCTATAAAGCAAACTATGATAGGTTGGAACAAGAAATAAAAAAAGATATTGATAGATGGTCAATCTTAAATATGGATCTGAATTCAAAAATTGAGACAGTCAAAATCAGCATACAATCTAGATTACTTTACCTCTTCCAGGCTATACCAACAGAGATTCCAGATGCCCAATTCTCAAAGTGGGACAGGATGATATCGAGATTTGTTTGGGGAGGTAAAAAACCAAGAGTGAAATATAAAACTCTCCAGTTACCAAAAGAGAAAGGAGGCATGGGCCTACCGAGTCTAAAGGAATATTACTACTCAGCACAAATAAGATATATCATATGTTGGTGCGACGAGGGATATGAGGCAAAATGGAAAGAAATGGAAAAGGAAATTGAGGGACTCCCAGTACAAAGCATAATAGGAGATAAAGATGCATATAAGCAAATCAAACAAATAGACCCAATCACTAAATTTACTTTAGAACTGTGGTATAAAATAGTACAAAAGTATAATATAAAGGAAGACATAAAACTATTGAAATGGGTAGCATTTGACAGTCAGTTTGAACCGGCAAAACAAGATAGGGGATACAAAAATCTGGTGAACAAGGGAATCACAGCATGGGGCAATATCGGAAAAAAAGATCTCGGGAGCTTTGTAAACATCAGGAGAAAATTTAAACTAGAAAGATCGGAATTCTTCAGATATCTGCAGATGAGAGACTATTATATGAAGAAGATTAGGCATAACCTCCAAACAGATGTGAGCGAGATTATACAATTCATTTTAAGCTCATATACAGGAAATAAAACAAGAATTATTTCAAAGCTATATCAGAAACTTATGGCAAACAATCATTCAAGTAACTATATAAAGGAGAAATGGGAGAAAGAGCTCAATTTAAACATAACAGAAGAAAGCTGGCAGGAAATATGGAAAACACAACACACGTCAACAAATTCAAGAACATGGAGGGAATTTGGATGGAAAAACCTGATTCGCTTTTTCATTACACCACAGATTCAAGGAAAGTATACAAATACCCAATCTATATGCTGGAGGGGATGTGGGGCTCAAAATGCAGACCACTCGCATATGTTTTGGAAATGCTGCAAAATCTCATCATTCTGGAAATCTATACATGTGACAATACAGAGGATATTAGGATATAATATACCAATGAACTGTAACTTGATGTACCTATGTGATCTTAAAAGAGACAATGTTATACAGGCTGAGGACAGATATCTAGTTAAAATCTTGTTGATTGCATGTAAAAAAACAATCACAAAAAAATGGCGATCAGAAGTTCTTCCTGACCAAGAGCAATGGACTGACATTATTGAGGACATACGTATGATGGAAAAACTAACATATCGACAAAGAATGCAAGAAGGACTATGGGAAAAAAAATGGCGGAAATGGACACACTACAAAGTGCAACAACGAGACAGATATTGAAAGAATAACCAAAGACGCTGGAAAAACCAGAAGAATTAAGAGATGGAAACTAAAAACTTGATGCTCCAACATTTGTCCCCCCCCTCCTTTTTTTTTTTTTTCTCCTTTTTCTTTTTTACTCTAGCCCCTTTGTTTTTTTTAAATGTAGACTGTGATCTGAATGCAATATATATAATGAAAAATGAATAAAAATCTTAAGTTACAAAAAAAAAAGAAAACCTCCTTCCACCAGCAAGGGCATTGACGATGAAACGTGGCTGGGTCTTTCAGCATGACATTGATCCCAAACACACCGCCCGGGCAATGAAGGAGTGGCTTCGTAAGAAGCATTTCAAGGTCCTGGAGTGGCCTAGCCAGTCTCCAGATCTCAGCCCCATAGAAAATCTTTGGAGGGAGTTGAAAGTCTGTGTTGCCAAGCAACAGCCCCAAAACATCACTGCTCTAGAGGAGCTCTGCATGGAGGAATGGGCCAAATACCAGCAACAGTGTGTGAAAACCTTGTGAAAACTTACAGAAAACGTTTGACCTCTGTCATTGCCAACAAAGGGTATATAACAAAGTATTGAGATGAACTTTTGTTATTGACCAAATACTTATTTTACCGAGGAATTTACCAATTAATTCATTAAAAATCCAGCAATGTGATTTTCTGGATTTTTTTTTCTTATTTTGTCTCTCATAGTTGAGGTATACCTATGATGAAAACTGGAGCTCTCTCTCATCTTTTAAGTGGGAGAACTTGCACAATTGGTGGCTGACTAAATACTTTTTTACCCCACTGTATACTTTGTATCATTCATTAATACTCCCATACTTGACATATTGTACTGAAGTATGGGGAAATTCATATAAAACAAACGTATATCCAGTCTTTATGCTTTAATTCAATTCAACTTTATTTATATAGCGCCATTTCACAACAACAGTCATCTCATAGCACTTTCAACTGTAGGGGGAACCCCCACAGTTGCAGAAAGACCCCAGCAATCAGGCGATTCCCTGTGAGCAAGCACTTGGCGACGGTCGAGAGGAAAAACTCCCTTTTAACAGGAAGAAATTTCCAGCAGAACCAGGCTCAGGGAGGGGCAGTCATCTGCTGCGACTGGCTGGGGGGTGAGGGGACAGAGAAGATAAAAAGAACAGACATGTAGAGAGCAAACAGCATGATGGGGACTCAATCTACGGGAGAGAACAAACAGATGTTAATGACCAGCAAAAAAAAAAAATATTTCACTGAGAGTGAAGAAAGGAGTGAGGCCCAGTGCATTATTGGAGGTCCCCCGGCTGACTAAACCTATTAGCAGCATAACTAAGGGAGGGTTCAGAAACACATGATCCCTCCCTAATTGTAGGCTATATCAAAAAGGAAGGTTTTAACCCTATTCTTAAAAACAGAGATCGAGTCTGACTCCCGAATCCAGATTGGCAGCTGGTTCCACAGGAGAGGAGTTTGATAACTGAAGGCTCTGCCTCCCATTGTACTTTTGGAGATTCTAGGTATTACAAGTAATCCTGCATTTTGGGAGCGTAGTGCTCTTTTTATAAAAAGAGCACTACTCTTTTAAATAAAAAGGAGCCTGATTGTTTAGAGCTTTGTAAGTAAGAAGAAGGATTTTAAACTTAATTCTAAACTCTATGGGAAGCCAATGAAGGGAGGCCAGAACCGGAGAGATATGATCTCTCTTTCTAGTACCTGTTTTTTTTTTCCACAATATCTTTATTGAACCTTTTTTTTTTTTTTAACAAACATGATACAAACAATCAAACACTAACACTAAAGTACTACAAAAAAAAAAAAATGCACTAAAAACACCAACAACCACCAACAAAATCAAATCTTCAACAATGCTCCTCTGTTTAGTCTAGACAATCCAATACATAAGTATACATATTATGTTCACCAGTTTGGAATTTACAAGGTCCACACACATCATTCACCTTCTTCTTCAAGAGTTATGTTTAAATTTTTTACATAATCAATAAAAGGTCTCCATATATTCTCAAACACAATTTCCTTTGATTTCAGTATATATGTTATTCTTTCTAATGGAAGGTTTGTTAACATCTGTCTTAACCACTGAGTCACATCTGGTCTATGAGTCTTTTTCCATAATAGTGCAATACATTTTTTGGCATTAAGCAAACTGAGGTCTATGAATGTTCTTTCACTTTTATTAAAATTATGCTTTTCTGGGTACAGACCCAACAAAAACAGTTTAGGATTCAATATGATTTGTTTTGAGATTATTTTTTCAATTGTTACCCTCACCTCTTCCCAAAACATTCTTATTAATCTACATTCCCATAAACAATGAAATAGGGTTCCTTTACTTTCCATGCATTTTGTGCATGTATCTGGCATATTTTTGTTATATCTATTTAACTCCTCCGGTGTAACATACATCCGCATTAACCATTTGAAATGTATCAATTTAAGACGTACGTTTATTGATTTGGTTTGAGCTTCTGTACAAGCCAATTCCCATTGTTCCTCTGAAATTTCAGTTTGTAGATCTTCTTTCCAGTAGTTTAATCTTTTCAGTGAATTTTCACTTGAAGATAGTGTCAATGAGTTATAAAACTCTGAAATAATACCCTTTCTTTTACTATCTTTCATCATCATTTTTTCCAAGGATGAATAAATAGGTCGAGTGAGAGCTTTATTTTGATTTGATTGAATAAAGTTTCTAAGTTGAAGATATTTAAAAAAATGTGTTCTATTGAGATTAAATTTGATCCTCAGCTCTTCAAAAGACATTATGTTATCTGCACATGGCAAATATAAATCCTGAATCTTTTGTATCCCTTTTAAATTCCATACTTTAAATACAGCATCCGCTCTCCCCGGTTTAAAATATTGATTACCCCATATTGGACTAAATTGTGACAATAACTGTGGTTCTTTTAAATAGTTTTTAGCTTCACACCATATTTTGATCATATGCTTTACAAATGGATTTTTAACTTGTTTTTGTAATTTTTTTGCCGAATCTGAGTATATGAATATGGGAAGAGGTAAAGGTAAATTATATGATTCCATTTCAGTCCAATGAGGGAGATCATTTGATGAAAAATAATATGTCATAGACCTCAGTTGTGCCGACCAATAATACAACATAAAATTTGGACATTTCAGACCTCCACGATCAAATGGTAAATATAATAAAGACAAACGTAATCTAGCCCTCCTGTTGTTCCATATAAATTCCACTAACTTTTTTTTTATTCTTGAGAATAGATCTAAAGGTGGTGATAAGGGAATGTATTGAAATAAATAAAGTATTTTAGGTAAAATATTACTTTTAAGTATATTGATTCTCCCGATCATCGACATTGGTAGTGACATCCATCTCTGAGTTAACTCATTGATATCTGACATTAAGGCTTCATAGTTGACACTGGCGACTGATTCTAGCTTAGGCACAATTTGGATTCCTAAATATTTAAACTGATTTACAACATTGAATTGATTTACCTCAGGGGCTGGGTAATTTCTCTGGGTCTCATTTAGCATTAATATTGAAGATTTAGTTTTATTTATTTTATATCCTGATATTTCCCCAAAATTCTTTATTAAATTCAACAAGGTTGGAATTGATTTTTTTAGATTCGACATAAACAAAATTATGTCATCGGCGTACAGGGAGATTTTATGTTCTGTTGGTCCAACTTTAATTCCATATATTTGTGAATGTAAACGTATCGCTATCGCTAAAGGTTCAATTGCCATAGTAAACAGTAAAGGTGAAAGTGGACAGCCTTGTCGACATCCTCTATTGATTTTTATTGGTTTTGAAATATTGTTATTTGTTAGGATTTCTGCTGTAGCATTATTGTATATTATTTGAACCCATTTTATGAAATTATTTCCAAGTCCAAACCTTTGTAGGACTTCAAAAAGAAAGGGCCATTCAACTCTATCAAAGGCCTTTTCGGCGTCCAGTGATAGGAGAGCTGTATCCGGTGCTTCTTTATTAAAATAAATAATATTAAATAGTCTTCTTACATTATGGAAGCCTTGTCTACCCTTTACATAAAGCCATTCTGATCTCGATTAATAATATTTGGTAAAAGTTCTTGTATTCGTCTTGCTAAAATTTTACAGATTATCTTAAGGTCGGCGTTTAATAGGCTTATTGGTCTCATATTTTCACATTTATTAGAGGGCTTACCTGGTTTTGGCAGCAGTATAATTAAGGCATTATTTATGTATGATGGTAAATTATTATTTTGAAATGCTTCTAAAACCATTTCCAAAATCTAGTACCTGTTAAAACTCTTGCTGCAGCATTTTAGATCAGCTGAAGACTTTTTAAAGATGTTTTAGGACAACCTGATAATAAAGAATTACAATAATCTAATCTCAAGCTAACAAAAGCATGGATCAGTTTCTCAGCATCACTCTGAGACAAGATGCTCCTAATCTTGGCAATATTACGCAAATGATAGAAGGCAGTCTTAGAAACAAATTTAACATGGGAATTGAAGGACAGAGCTTGATCAAAAATAATTCCAAGGTTCCTCACAGAGCTATTAAGAGAAAGAGTAACCGCATCCAAACTGAAAGTTTGATTTGGAAAGGTATTTCTAAGGTTTTTGGGACCAACAAGAATGACTTCAGTTTTATCTGAATTTAATAGCACGCCATTACAAGTCATCCAAGCTTTGATTTCCTTAAGACAGGCTTCCAACTTGGCTAATTGATTACTATCATCTGGCTTCACTGACAGGTATAATTGTGTGTCATCTGCATAACAATGAAAATGTATAAAGTGCTTTCTAATAATGTTGCCTAATGGAAGCATATATAAAATAAAAAGAGTAGGGCATAGCACAGATCCCTGTGGAACTCCATGACTAAGCTTTGAGTTGAAAGAAAACTCATTATTGACATGAACAAACTGGAACCTATCAGATAAATGAGATCTAAACCACTGCAACGAAGTTTGATCAAGTCCAACATAGTGTTCCAATCTATCAAGCAGAATATTATGATCGATAGTATCAAAAGCTGCACTAAGGTCTAAAAGGACAAGTACAGAAACCAGTCCATTATCAGATACGATGAGGAGGTCGTTAGTGACCTTCGCTAAGGCTGTTTCAGTACTATGATGGATTCTAAACCCAGATTGAAACTCTTCAAGTAAACCATTTCCCTGCAGGTGGTCAAATAATTGTGTAGCAACAACTCTTTCCAAGATTTTTGAAATGAAAGGGAGATTAGAGATTGGTCTATAGTTAGCTAAAGCTCCTGGATCTAGCGTTGGCTTTTTGAGTAAGGGTTTAATTACAGCCGTTTTAAAAGGCCTAAAGTTAATGAAGAATTGATTATATGAAGAATAAAGCTGCCAATAAGTGGGAAGACTTCTTTAAATAACCTGGTAGGAATAGGGTCTCAAAGACAAGTTGAAGGTTTGGATGAGGAAACTATTTTGCCTAACTCACAAAGGTCAATTGGCGTAAACTCATCAAGACAGACATCAATTGAAGGAGTTGTAGTAGTTACTGTATTTAAGTTAACTGTGGGAAGAATCTGATTGATTTTATCTCTGATAGATGAAATTTTATTATTGAAAAAGCTCATAAAGTCCTGACTAGTAAGCTTTAAGGGAATGCCAGGATTGACAGAGTCCTGACTCTTTGTCAACCTGGCTACAGTACTGAAAAGAAACCTGGGATTATTCTTGTTCTCTTCTATTAATGCAGAATAATAACTCGTTCTAGTTTTTCTAAGAGATTTTTTTATAAATTAAAAGATGATTTCTCCAAGCTAAATAGATTTCATCTAAATTAGTGGAGCGCCATTTTCTTTCTAATTGACGAGTCTTCTGTTTTAAGCTACCAGTTTCTGTGTTGAACCAAGGAGTTAGAAATCTCTGATTAGACTTTCTTTTTTAAGGGGGCCACCAAGTCTAGAGTCTGATGCAGAGAAGCTGTAACACTATCTACCGTGCTATCAATTACAGAAGGAGCAAGCTGTCTATAGCTTATTTCCGTTGTGTTGACACATGGCATAGAGGAAACATTCATTCATTCATCTTCTGCTTAATCCTTTTTGGGTCGCGGGGGGACTGGAGCCTATCCCAGCATCTTTGGGCGAGAGGCAGGGTACACCCTGGACAGATCGCCAGTCCATCGCAGGGCCAACACAGAAAGACAGACAACCATTCATTCTCACAGTCATACCTAAGGACAATTTAGAATCCCCAGTTAACAATCTGCATAAATTTGATAACAGCATCATGTGAGAGGCATCTACTATAGTAATATTTTTCTTTAGGAGCCAAACAGTCACAAATAGTAAAATCAAAGGTTAACAGACAATGGTCTGACAGTACAGGGTTATGAGGAGACACTACAAGATTTTCTATTTCTATGCCATATGTCAGAACAAGGTCCAACATATGGTGGAGATAATGAGTAGAATTTCCTACTTTCTGAGAAAACCCAATCGAGTCTAATATTGAATTAAATGCCACATTAAGGCAGTCACTATCTACATCTACATGTATATTAAAGTCCCCTCTGATTTCAGCACTAAATCAGCTAAGAATTCAGCAAATTCAGATAAAAATTCTGAGTAGGTTGATGGAGGACGATAAACTATGGCAAATAAAATTGGGTTTAACCTAAAATTGCTGAAATGCCCAATACTGAGGACCAGGCCCTCAAAGGAATTATAACATGTTTTTTGCTTTACAATAACTAGTAATTTGCAATGGTAAATTGTTGCTACTCCTCCTCCACGACCAGAACTTCTGGGATTTTGACAGTTTAAATAACCAGAGGGAGTTGATTCATTTAAACCAGCATGATCCTCTTGTCCTAACCAAGTCTCCGTAAGGGATATTAAATCAATCTGATGATCAATTAACAGATCATGGACTAACAGAGACTTGGGAGTTAGAGACCTAATATTTAACAAACCGCATTTAATTTTTAAATTATGAGGAGGAACAGAGGCCAAATCATTCAATTTAGAGGCTTCATGTTTAATTTGAGTTTTACAAACTTTTTGTTTAATCACTTTGGGATGCTTATACATTATATTTTTATTTACTTTGGAGGGAGCAGACAATGATTCTCTGATGGGGAAGACAGGGGCTAAGCTGAGGGGTGGCGGATGAAGAGGAGCTGCAGAGAGGCGTGTAAGACTGCGACTCTGCTTCCTGGTCCCAACTCTGAGTTGTCAAGATTTTGGAAATTTGGATAAAAAAGATGCCAGATTGTTACATAAATGACACGCACCATCCAAAGTGGGGTGGACGCTGTCTCGTCTCATAAGACCAGGTTTTCCCCAAAATGAGTTCCAATTGTCTATGTAGCCCACATTGTTTGCAGGACACCACACAGACAGCCAGCGGTTGAAGGATGACGAGCGGCTAAACATGTCATCACTGGTCAGATCGGGGAGGGGTCCAGAGAATATTACAGAGTCTGACATTGTTTTGGCAAAGTCACACACCGATTCTACATTAAGTTTCGTGACTTCCGACTGCCGGAGACGGATGTCATTAATGCCGGCGTGGATAACAATTGTGGAGTATTTACAGTTACTTTTAGCCAGCATTTTCAAATTTGACTCGAAGTCGCCTGCTCTGGTCCCAGGAATGCATTTGAGTATGGCCGCTGGAGTCTCTAGGTTCACGTTTCTGACTACAGAGTCGCCAATGATCAGTTTTTTCCTCAGCGGGTGTGTCGCTGAGCGGGGAGAAACGATTAGAAACGTGAACAGGTTGGTGGTGAACCGGGGCTTTGCGACTAGGCTTCCTTCTCACCGTCACCCACCCAGTCTCCTTGCTGCTGAGGAGGACCGGAGGACCGCTAACGGGGCCTATGCTAGCGAGCTCCGCTGCAGCTAGGGGACGTCCGTCGAGAGTAACTGGCGCAACCGGTGTTTCAATGCAGCGGAGCCAGGATTCCAAATCAGACAACCTCACCTCGAGCGCCTCAAAAAGACAACATTTATTACATTTACCGTTATCACTAAAAGAGGCAGAGGTGTAGCTAAACATCTGACCGAGAGAGCACACCAGAGGAGAAGGGGAAGGAGAGCTAGTAGCCATAACTAGTGGCTAACCCAAAGCTAACAAAAACACTGATGAAAGGTGAACAGAAGGCTAAAGAGGGTGATTAGGTGACATGGAGTGCGCACACAGGTGCAAGAGGCTTGATAAACAGAAATGAGAACTAATGGTAGATGGAAAAAAGTGGTTAAAATACAATTAAAATCAAAAACCTCAGGAGAGTGAGGAGACTAACCACATGGACAGACAGCAATACAGGAAGTGACGATACGTTACCACAAGTGACGTTCACCAATCAGAGCCAAGTGAGACGCAGCACTTTAGAAGAGAGCTATTAGAATAATAAAGCTGCTTACAGGGAACCAACAAACTCACTTTTTCTTAAATTAAAAGCTCTCAAGTTGAAAGATCTGGTTGACTTTAAAACTGCAGTAATAATGTTTAAAGTGAAGAATCTATCACTGCCCGCAAATATCCAAAAGTTGTTTCAAATAAGGGAGAAACAATATCATTTCAGAGGAACATGTATATTTCAAAAACCTTCAGTGAGAACTGCCACCAAGCAACACTGTGTTTCAGTGCAAGGAGTCAGATTGTGGAATGCTTTTGGACCTGAATTAAAATCATGTACAACGTTTCGACAATTTAAACAAAAACTAAAGGAAGAAATACTCCAAACATATATACAAAACGACATGTAAAATCACATAAGAATTATCATATTCAGTCTGTGTTGTGCTGTTACTTAGTTTTTTGTCACGTTTTGTCTTAGCTATGTTCTGAATTGTAATCGCTCTTGTTTTGTTTTTCTTTTGAATTCTTGGATGGAACATGGGTGGGCAATATAAACTGCGGCTTCAACCATCACCCATTTTGGATAATTTATGTTGAACTGTATAATCAGAGGAGTTATTGTTTAATTTGGCCTTATTGGATTTTTTTTTCTTCCCCTTTTTTGTATTATTCTGTTCCTTTTTTTAATCTTTGCTTTTAATCTATCCGAAATAAAGATTCACTCATTCATTCAAAACAAAGCTGCTCATGAGGGCTGATAGTGGGTCTCCCATTGCAAATCCTTCTTTTTGCCTGTAGATTTTTTCTCTGTATTGAAAATAGGTGGATTTTGCAACAAACTGTAATAGTTCAGATATGTCGTGAACTGTGAAATTGGTGTGTCTTTTTAGGGTTCTGTCATTTCTGAGGCATTCTTGCACTATGTATAGTGTGACATCAACAGGGGTCTTTGTGAATAATGAAATGACATCATGTGAAATGAGGATCTCGTCTGATCCTATTTTCATATTTTTGAGTTCTTGTGCCAGCTCTTTTGAGTTTTTGCAGTGGTATTCTGATAGTCCAAGGAGGGGTTTGATGATTTCAACCAGGGCTTTTGATAAGTTGTATGTAACTGATCCGATACTGTATTATTGGCCGCAGTGGGATATCCTTCTTATGTATTTTTGGGGTTCCATAGATCCAGGGGGTGATGCTGGCTGTGGGTATCAGGTGATCATATGCATCCTTTGTGATTTTTTTGCTTTCCAACAGGGGTTTAAGAAGGGCTTTTAGCATTTTTTTTCTTTTCTTCTGTGGTTTTTTTTTAATGATTTCATATGTGTTGTTGTCTGCCATCATGGTTTCCATCTGTTTTTCATAGGTTTCCGTGTCCATTACGCAAAAATATTGGATCGGAGAGCAACAGACACAAACGCTGTCACACATTCTCCAGAGACCATCAGACAGCGGAAAGCAGGGCCGGCTCGGTGGATCTGACAGGTCTGCTGGGCTGGCCCCACCTACAAAAGTCAGCTGACAAAATGACACCTGGCAGCAATCAGCTGACACTTCTGATGAAGGCTGCAGTGAACAGTCGAAACATGTAAAGAAGGTAAAAACATCTCCTTTCTATTTCTGTCTTTAATAAGAACAAAAGGTAAATAATTAAAAGAAGACAAAATGAACCTACTTGAGCTATTCTGTGCAGGGTTGATACTATGGTTGCCTAGGTCGGCGCCAGACACAGACTATGATTTAATGAAGTAACGTTCACTTTAGCCTTCATGCATTTATCGTTCTTGTGTTTATGGTGTTTTTTCAGGTGGTTGAATAAGTTAGTTGTGTTGCCCTGCGACGCAGACACAGCTCTATGGCACTCTTTGCATACAATTTCTTTTTAGTCAGCAACACTTGCTCTGAATCCAAAACACGTCCAGACAATAGATGATGATCCTTTCAAGGCACTAGCTCCTCACTTCCACGTGTTGCCGTAGTGTCACCTTCTGCTTCTGACATGTGGTTTGGGTTTCACCATCACACCAGTCAGCTATTGAAAACTTAAGGTTGCCACTACAGGGTGTGCTCGCTTGTCAGTTCTGCAGCTTAATGTTACCCTAATGTGCATTCACCCCCTGGTGGTCGGCTGGCTGTTGGTTGAGAATAATGCATGATTTGATAAGGAGCAGAGCCTGCATTTTAAATGTCAATATCGCTGACGATCACATTAATTTAATCGTGGCAGCCAAAATCATGATTGCGATCGAAATTTGATTAATTGTGCAGCCCTACTATAGGGGGATAAGTTTGGCGTCAGTTGTTCCTAAGGTGTACAATAGGATGCTGCTTAACAGGATCGAACCAACATTTGATCCTTTACTGTAGACGATCCACTACTACCAAGTTCTTGCACTAAGGCGACTAATTGAGGGAGTTAAAAAGAAGCAGCTACCTGCAGTATTCACTTTCATTGATTTTTGCAAAACATTTGACTCCATACATCACGGTAAATTGATGAAAATTCTACTGGCTTATGGAATCCCACCAAAAATGGTACAGTTAATTAGTAATATGTACGACAAAACCAAAGCAAAAGTGATCTCCCCAGATGGAGAAACAGAGTCATTTAATATCGAAGCTGACAAGGGGACACTTTAGCTCCCTACTTGTTTGTGATAGCCCTTGATTACGCTCTGCGCAAGGCAATCGATGGTTGAGAGGAAAAGCTGGGATTCACTATTCACCCAAGGCAGAGTAGAAGAGTTGGTCCAGTTACGCACACTGACCTTGACTTTGCGGATTACATCGTACTAACTAGTGCAGGGGTGTCCAACCATGTGCCATGGAGAGCCAAGACCCTGCAGGTTTTACCTCCAACCAGTGTCTTCAACAGCAGATTTCTGTGAACTTCTTCCCACTGATTGCTGATAAGTGAAAACACCTGCTGAAGAGACTGGGTAGAAGAGAAAACCTGCAGGGTCTTGGCTCTCCATGGCACATGGTTGGACACCCCTGAACTAGTGACTCTGTAGACCAGGCACAGGCGTTGCTCAACAGTATACAGTTAGAGTGTAACAGGATCGGCTTGTTACTTAATGCTACTAAGATGGAGGTGGCCCAGTTTAACATCTCAACTGTGGCAGGTCTGTCAACTTTAGATGGTGAGGTACTGGCAGTTAAGGATGACTTTAAATATCTGGGTTCTTACAATACCTCCTCTGACAAAGATATTGCAGTAAGAAAGGCACAAGCATGGCACGCACTGCATAAGTTAGATAACATTTGAAGGTCAAGCTTGTCTGACACCCTAAAGAGGCACCTGTTTGATGTACTGTGGAGTCCATCTTATTCTATGGCTGTGAGGCCTGGACTTTGACAGTTCAGATGGCAAAAAGGCTGGATGGATGCTACATCCACATGCTACAGAAAGTGCTTGGCATCTCCTGGCATGACCATGTCCGCAATGACATGTTGTATAGGGACTTGCCACAGCTGTCTACCAAGATCAGGGTCAGGAGGATGCAATTAGCAGGGCATTGCTTGCAACATTGCAATCTGCCTGCACACAATCTTGTACTATGGGAGCCCAAGCATGGTCAAGCTCTCCGTGGTGGCCAGAGGCTAACCTATGTAGACCAGCTCAGGAAGGATACTGGGCTTCAATCATCTGATGAAATAAGATCCATCATGCCCAACAACAACTCAATTATGACGAGAGGATTTATTTCAAAGGATGACCTCCAACCAAGCTTGTTAAAATCTGCGTCTCAGTGCTGGGCTGGGCTAGGGCCCAAGCCCAGCACCAGCAGCAGCTCAGCAGCCATCGGACTGAGCTGGGACTCCACCACCCACATTGGTTTCCTGCCTGGTCACTGGGCCAATTCCAGTCTCCACCATCATCAGCAGCAGAGCCACGAGGCTGAGAACAGGCTCCACCAATAATAATGGCCCCTCCCAAGAAAAGTGAGAAAACTGAAAAACATGAAGAGGATATGGAGGAAATTTAAAAAAAAAAAAAAAAAAAAAAAAAAAATCACTAAACTTTATGTCTAATGAACTTTCAAAGTTGTCTGGACTCGTGAAGAAATAAAAGAACTTAAAGCGGATGGCAGGTGAGTGCTAGCCTCAGGAACACATGACGGAAGTCCTCTGGCCACAGGAACACATGACGGAGAATCCTCAGCCTGCGGGACAGCAGAGGTAAGCCAACCATCGGCGAAACCAGACGATAAGGGCTGAAGGTCCTCAAGTCCTGACGTCTGGGAAACTATCCCCCAAAAAGCCACCTCAGACGGGGAGGAAAACAACACCTGGGTCACTACAACAGGCAGCAGTGGAGCTCAGCGGAGGAAGCCCAGAAACAGATGGTAGCTGCAACTGGGACCCCCGCTAAGAGCTAGGCAAGATCTCTCTAAATCTGATGTTAGAAATATAAAGAAGAGGACTTGCCTGTGCTCTTGTTCCACTGCTGACAAGGATCCCAGTGACTCTACTGTTGCAGTCCAACCAGCAGGTGAGGCAGGGGTGATGACAGGCTGAGCAGGAACAGGAGCGTGCACCTCAGGCAGTGCAGGAACATGCTCCTCATGAACAGCTGGAGCTGTGGTGTGCACCTCAGGGACAGCGAGAGCCGCTGTGTGCACTTTGGGGACAGCGGGAACTGTTGTGCGCACCTCGGGATGGCTGGAGCTGTGATGCGCACATCACGAGCAGCTGGAGCTGGTACTGGAGCAGGTACAGGAACTAGGGAGCAACATAGTGCAGGCACTGGAGCTATGGGACAACGTGGTGCAGGTACTGGAGTTGGGGAGTGGCATGGAGCAGTTACTGAAACTAGGGAGCAACGTGGAGCAGTTACTGGAACTAGGGAGCAACAAGGAGCAATTACTGGAGCTAGGGAGCGACGTGGAGCAGTTACTGGAGCTAGGGAGCAACGTGGAGCAGTTACTGGAGCTAGGGAGTGACATGGAGCAGTTACTGGAGCTAGGGAGTGACGTGGAGCAATTACTGGAGCTAGGGAGCGACATGCAGCAGGTACTAGAGCTACGGAGCAACATGCAGCAGGTACTGGAGCTAGGGAGCGACGTGGAGCAGGTACTGGAGCTAGGAAGCGACGTGGAGCGGCATGGAGCTGGTACTGGATAAACTTCACACAGTCCAGGTGCAGCAACAGGGGCAGCCAGCTCATCCCAGACCAACAGACTGCCTCCCAGTACAGCCAGTTCCTTACAAAAAACAGAACAGGAAACCGGAGAAGCATGTGAGGATGGATGAATGGAAGCAGCAGCAGAATTGACAGCAGAGATGGGTGGAGCGAGCTCAGTGGCGATAGGTGGCTGACACTGAGCCCCCTCTCCAGAAACAGGACAAGACCTCTCATTTAATAGTGTTAAAAAATGAAAAGGTACTTGCCTCTGTTACTGCTCTGCTGCTGCTGAAGAGTCAGTCGATCCCTCCCGGGATATGATAGGGTTCGCCTGACAAAAAGCTATAGCACTATGGTGTGGTGCTGCATCGAGGGAGGAGGAAACGGAGCTCTGGAACGCCTCTGCGGGAGAAGAAGGGTCAGGCCGCTGTGCTTGCCGACGCCAGCATGAGCCGCGCCTCCTGACAGCTTGCTGTGTCTTCTCCTCCTTCTGCTCCGCCCGGCCGCTGGCGACGTTTCTTCCTGCGCCCAGAACATCCACTGCAGGGACGGGATGAAAAACAGGAGTTCGGAGAGCTGGGAATAATGCTGCATCCATCCATCCATCTTATCTTATCCATCCATCAAGCGGTAGAAGATGGATGGAATAATGCTGCAGCGTGGGAAAATCCTTGATCACCCTGGCGGTGCCTCCGAGGAATTTGAGGGCTTTCGCCAGTATATCGGTGGCATAAGCGTCCTTGACTAGGGCCTCGATGCGGGAAATAGCCCAAACTTCCTCCTGATCAAGACCCATTAGGAAAAACTTACGGTCCGCTGGGTCCATACTGGTCGGGTTCTTTCTGTCACGGTGTAGAGAGGGACTGGACCCAATCGCTGGATGCAAGTTCAAACAATTTTATTAGAGAGCTGGTCACCCTGACACAACTCGAGGGCCCAACAGAAACAAATCTGCAGCTCAAAAGCGCAACAAAAGGCTGAGGCAAAAAACAGAAACAGATCAGATAGAAGCATTCTGTTCACACCATCCTAGACAAAAGAACCCGAGCAGAACCAAAGTGGAACAAAACTCAAACAACCAATGGGACAATCAACACATGAGGCAAACGGGACTGACAAGATGAGTGGGGTGGGGCTGCGCGCACACACACAAACACACACACACACACACAGAGGAAGACACAGAACATATGCAGGGAATCAGGGGAGACACGACCATGACAAATAATGCCAGAATTGAACTCAGATCATAAATAATCATAATAATGACACTCAGAACTGAGAACAGAGTCATAAATCCAATTAACAATCATAAATGCAGAAAATACAAAGTAACTCAAGGTGAAGACATGGATTGAGTCCATGCTTTAAAGAAATACAAACTATGAATCAAGATAAAGACATGAGACCCAACTCACGCCCTGACAATAACAGAGAAGAATACGAAGGCCAAACCTCTGATTATACCGAGAGGAAGCTTAAAAAAATTTTTGCTACATGGGTATGCAACTGCAAAAGTTGGGTAAAAGAAAAAGGATCAAACGCTATACAAATAAGAAACACAAAAGAACTGGATAAATACAAATGATTTACTATGCAAAGGGCTATGATTAGCTAGTGCTTTTCTTATTTTGTAATGATTAACATGGCATATATCAGTTAATCTATTGCATTTATGATTCACTTTTTTTTTTCCTTTTCTCTGATGGATAATTTGATCAACACATTTGGAGATAATTTAGCAGGATTGTTGATTCTGATAAACTAGAACTGAAAACATTTGAATACACTGAACATAACAAAGGACATGGAATGTGATATTGACCCTGAAAACAACCTTTTCTCCAATTTGAAGGATAACTGCTGCTATTATTCAGATGAACAATTCAACAAGGACATCAAGACAAAACATAGACTATCCATTACAGTATTCACTTTAACAGTAGAAGTCTGTATGCAAATTTTAATAAATTCAAGGAATATTTAAGACAGTTTTCTCATCCATTTAACATAATCGCCATAACGGAAACCTGGATCAATCCTGAGAAGGGTGTGGACTTTGAATTGAATGGATATGAACTGTACTGTAAGAACAGAGAGAACAAATGTGGAAGAGGTGTGGCCTTGTACATTGATAAAGATCTTCATTTCAGAGTGGTAGAGATCATGACAACTTCGACTGGAGGTTTAGATAAGATAAGCCTTTATTAGTCCCACAATGGGGAAATTCCAGGATTGCAACAGCACAGGGATAGCAACACTCAGAGCAACAATCAAGAAGACAAGAAAAACAAGAGCAGCGAATATACATATGTACATATAAATATATAAACACACAGTGCGGAGCATTGTAGCTAGATAGAATAAATATATAAATATATATACACACACAGTGCAGAGCATTGTAGCTAGATGGAATAAACAGTACAACTGTCTACTTAGTTATCCTACATAGTATGAATATGTACCCATACATATTGTCACCCTCCGTAGCGACCGATATTGTCCTAGTTGTATACTGGAGGGGACCATTGTGTAAGTCTATTGCGTCTTTTGCATTCAATACTATTAGGTCGTCACGTTTTTTTTTTTGCCATCTCTGTGAGCAGCCCTGCTTAGGTTATACAGTCTGACAGCCGTAGGTAGGAAGGACCTGCGAAACCTCTCGGTTGCGCACCTAGGATGATGTAGTCTGCTGCTAAATGAGCTCCTCAGTGCATTCAGTATGTCCTGCATAGGGTGGGACTCAGACTCCAGCAGAGATGACAGTTTAGCGACCATCCTTCTCTCTCCTATCTCCTCCACTGGGTCAAGGCGCTGCCCCAGGACAGAGCTAGCTTTCTTGATCAGTTTGTTCAGTCTCTTCCTATCGGCTGCTGTAATGCCACTGCCCCAGCAGACCACTCCAAAAGTGATGGCTGATGCCACCACCGTTTACTAGAATATTTGACTATTGAAATTTGTTGGGGGGAAAAAATGTGTTGGTTAGCTGCATATATAGAACAACTGGGTCAAAATTGAAATTTTTAAGGACTGGATAAAAGAAAAATTTACTGTATTACATCAAAAGATCATGTTTATATGCGGTGATTTCAATACAGATCTGTTAAACCAAAATAACCATAAACTCACTGAAGAATTTATTAATACAATGTATAGTTTAGGTCTTTATCCTAAGATCACCAGACCTGGCAAAATTACATCTCATTGTGCTACACTCATTGAGAACATCTTTTCAAATAATATCGATAATAACACAAAAAGTGGATTATTAATCAATGACATCAGTGACCACCTGCCAATATTCAGTTTTTGACAATGATTACAGGAAAGAAAAACAAAAAACAGCATTTACAGACGTGGACAAAACTGCTGGTACCCCTCTGTTAATGAAAGAAAAACCCACAATGGTCACAGAAATAACTTGAATCTGACAAAAATGGTAATAAATAAAAATTCTATGAAAATTAACCAATGAAAATCAGACAATGCTTTTGAATTGTGGTTCAACAGAATTATTTTAAAAAAACAAACTCATGAAACAGGCCTGGACAAAAATGATGGTACCCTTAATTTAACCACTTGCACTCCATTGTTCCGCGGGCGGGCAAGTCTCTGCGTCCTAAGGCGCACGAGGGCGCACGAGAGCACGCTCGTGCGCCCTCGTGCGCATGACGCATGATAAGGATATTGATGGTGATGGTGTAGGTGGTGTGTCCTCCAAGCGCCACTGAAAAAAAAATCTGCAAACACAGCCGCGAACAGATTAGTTCATCTGATTGACCTCTCATTCGACTAATAAGAGCCTTGAATTGGGTTTCTGAAACCTTGACGAACCAATGAATGAAAACCTAGGAAGGAGGACCCGCCTCCCAACGCTTTGAATGCAGTGAGCCAATTGAAGCAGAGAAGTTCGTGAGCTGTTTTTTTTTTAAGGCTGGGTGAAGACTGACTGCTGGAGCAGATCAAAAAAGGACACAGGAAGAGCTCCACAGACCCAGCAGCATGGAGACCATCCACAAATGCAACCTGTGTGACAGGGAGTGCCATTCGTGGATCGGCATGTTCGGCCCCAGGCGGTGCTTATTTTGTATTGGTTCCAGCAGAGTAGACGTTATGATTTCTTCCATGGTCATTATAGACCGACGGAGGCTGACGACGAAGGCTGAGTGACACACACGCCTTCGCCAGTCTTTTTTTAATTACTACTGTTATTTGTTTTGAAAAATCGTTCACCAAAAACCGCAATCATGGAAGCACAAAACCGCAATAATGGAATTATGTTTTGATCGAGTCGCGAGACCAGAACCAGAGCGGACCAGCGTCGCGTTCGTCTGACAATGAGGAGACAAGTTCGCCCAGACTCCGCTGTGAAGAGGTAAGGTGTTATAAGCTAAATTATTCTCTATCCCTGAAAATTGTAATCCAAAATGACTTTTGACCGATCAGTAAATTACAGCTGTGCGGTTCATGAAGTCTGAAGTTCGTGCGCCGCGGTACAAGGGGTTGCTTGCAGTGTACAGGCTGTGAACGCCCCCCCACCCCCGCTATTCTTCTGCAGCGAGGGGGGGGGAGCTGCGGTGACTGCACTGCTGTCCTACATCACCACATAAGGCTAATCCGTTGTGTAGCGATGGCTAAAGTCCATCCTCCCTAGCGAGCGGGGGGGGGGGGCAACCCCCCCACACACACACACACAGTAGCTGGGGGGGGGAGCCGCTGTGACAGCGTTGCTGTGGAAACATGCAACGAGTGTAATCTGTCATGTAGCGAGGGCCGAACTCTGTCCTTGATAGCGGGGGGGGGGGGGACGACCCCCCCCACACACACACACACACAGACACAGCCCTGAGTGTGACCTTTCCTTTGAGCCTAAAATGAAGCTTCTACATTGAATCATTCAAAAGTTACAGACGTTTTTCCAAACTGTGCCATTTGGCACAATTTGGCACAGTTCCAAAACGCCTGGGAACAGCCTGAGAACAAAGCTGTGTAAAATATTCATTTTTTGTGGTATTGTTACCAAATTTGGATCTCAGCTGGATAACACTTGGTTCTACATTTCTGTTGCATTTTCCAGCTGGATCGGACAGCTGTGTGTTATTTACAAGCATTTGTATCCAAAAAAACACTGTGTCCAAATTTTTTTTCTTCAAGTTCAGTATGTTTAGATGACTGTAACTCAGTGGCCGGAGGAGGTAGAGAGATTATGTTTTTTTTGCCAAAAAATTCAAAGTGTTTTCTTTTAAATGAGACCAACCCCATGAAGATGCTGCAAAGGGTTGAAGAACAGCTTTCGATTTACTTTGGGCACGTTATTTTTTGGAATTTTTAGGAAAATTGCCCGGAGTGCAAGTGGTTAATATTTTGTTGCACAACCGTTTGAGGCAATCACTGCAATCAAACGATTTCTGTAACTGTCAATGAGACTTCTGCACCTCTCAGCAGGTATTTTGGCCCACTCCTCATGAGCAAACTGCTCCAGTTGTCTCAGGTTTGAAGGGTGCCTTCTCCAGACGGCATGTTTCAGCTCCTTCCACAGATGTTCAATAGGATTTAGATCAGGGCTCATAGAAGGCCACTTTAGAATAGTCCAATGTTTCGCTCTTAGCCATTCTTGGGTGTTTTTAGCTGTGTGTTTTGGGTCATTATCCTGTTGCAAGACCCATGACCTGCAACTGAGACCAAGCTGACACTGGGCAACACATTTCTCTCTAGAATACCTTGATAGTCTTGAGATTTCATTGTACCCTGCACAGATTCAAGACACCCTGTGCCAGACGCAGCAAAGCAGCCCCAGAACATAACAGAACCTCCTCCATGTTTCACAGTAGGGACAGTGTTCTTTTCTTGGTATGCTTCATTTTTGCGTCTGTGAACATAGAGCTGATGTGCCTTGCCAAAAAATTCCAGTTTTGTCTTGTCTGTCCATAGGACATTCTCCCAGAAGCTTTGTGGCTTGTCAACATGCAGTCTGGCAAATTCCAGTCTGGCTTTTTTATGATTTGTTTTCAACAGGGGTGGCCTCCTTGGTCGTCTCCCATGAAGTCCACTTTGGCTCAAACAACAACAGATGGTGCGATCTGACACTGATGTACCTTGACCTTGGAGTTCACCATGAATGTGTTTAGAGGTTGTTCTGGGCTCTTTTATTACCATTCGTATTATCCATCTCCTCCTGCGGCCACGTCCAGGGAGGTTGGCTACAGTCCCGTGGATCTTTAATTTCTGAATATGTGCAACTGTAGTCACAGGAACACCAAGCTGCTTGGAGATGGTCTTCTAGCCTTTACCTTTAGCATGCTTGTCTATAATTTTCTTTCTAATCTCCTGAGACAACTCTCGCCTTTGCTTCCTCTGGTCCATGTTTAGTGTGGTACACACCATGTCACCAAACAACACAGTGACTACTTGTCACCCTTTAAATAGGCCAACTGACTGATTACAAGTTTGTAGACACCTGTGATGTTAATTAGAGGACACATCCTGATTGAACATGTCCCTATGGTCACATTATTTTCAATCTTTTCTATGGGGACCATCATTTTTGTCCAGGCCTGTTTCATGAGTTTATTTTTTAAAGTAATTCTGTTGAACCACAATTCAAAAGAAGAAAAAGTCTGATTTTCATTGGTTAATTTTCATAGAATTTTTATTTATTACCACTTTTGTCAGATTTAAGTTATTTCTGTGATCATTGTGAGTTTTTCTTTCATTAACAGAGGGGTAACAACAATTTTGTCCACGGCTGTATGTACAGACGAGTGAGGACTGAAGAATCAATGAATGCTGTAAAAAATGGTCTAGCAAAACAGAATTGGGAAGAACTATATAATGAAGAAGACACGGACAAAGTATATGAAATATTTTTAAGAATATTTAAATTATATGATAAAAATTGTCCAATTAAAAAAAAATCAATAAGAAGCAAAAATATTCAAATAGTCCATGGATCACCACGGGATTAAATAATGCCTACAAAAAGAAAAATATGTTGTATAGAGAATTCATAAGACATAGAACTAAGGAGGTAGAAAATAGATATAAAAATATAAAAATAAGTTCATATTATGAGAATAAGTAAAAAGGAATACTATAGTAAATAGATAATAAAATAATATTAAAGGTATATGGAATATATCAAAGTAATTTCAAATGGAGACAGGCAAGATCATTATCCTCAGTATTATATAGATAATGATATAACTATTAGTAGGAGAAATGATGTAGTAAACAGATTCAATGACTTCTTTGTAAATACTGGATCAAAATTAGCAGAAAAAAATCCCTGCTCCATTCATATCTGAAAAGGGGAAAAGTAAATTAATTGAAATAAATCCAAATTCAATGTTTTTGACAGCAGTGGAAGAGAGGGAAATCACTGAGATTGTACATAAATTCAAAATTAAAGTTTCAACTGACTGTGATGACACTGACATGGTGGCTGCTAAAAAGGTTATTAAGGAAATTGCTAAACCACTGAAACACATTTGCAATTTATCATTCCAAACTGGTATATATCAATGATATTTGTAATGTTTCTGAACTGTTGAAGATTGTCATGTTTGCATATGACAACTGTTCTGGGTACTGGTGAGGATCTACAGCAATTTTTGAATGTAATCACTACCAAATTGAGTAAAATAAAAGAATGGTTTAATACAAATAAATTATCATTAAATTTGAGCAAAACAAAGTTCATGTTATTTGGAAATGGGAAGGCAAATATTCAAGCAAAAATACAGATAGATAACATCAATATTATTTATTTATTTTATTTATTTGTTTATTTGTCAGGGACAGTGCAATAAACATAGACCAAAAAAAATCTGATGTGTTGCACAAAGAGTGTATAGCATTAAGCTAATTTGCAACTCTTGTCCCTGAAAAAGTTCAAGACAATAAATTTCTAGGTGTGATTATAGATGAAAAAATTTGCTGGAAACCTCACATTAAATACGTACAAGCTAAACTGTCTAGAAGTATTTCGGTCATGAGCAGAACAAAGCACATACTAGATCAGAAATCACTCCATACTCTGTATTGTTCACTGGTTTTACCATAATTTAAATTATTGTTCAGAAGTTTGGGGAAATACATATAAAAGTTCATTACAGCCACTTGGTATTTTACAAAAAAAAAAAAAAAAAAGAGTAATAAGAATCCTCCATGGTGCTGGTTTCCGTGATCACACAAATAGTTTATTTTTGCAGTCTAAAAGTCTGAAATTCTTTGATCTGGTGGAATATAAAACTGCCATAATAATGTACAAAGTGAGGAACAATTTACAGCCAGTTAACATCCAGAACATGTTTGTTGAAAGACAAAGGGTTATCATTTAAAGCTGGATTCATGCTGCACCTCCGCTGTCCACGTACGTGCAACCGGAAACCTCGTGTGACGAAAATTACACTACCGTTTAAAAGTTTGGGGTCACCTCAGACAATTTTGTGTTTTCCATGAAAAGTCACACTTTTATTTACCACCATGAGTTGTAAAATGAATAGAAAATATAGTCAAGACATTGACAAGGTTAGAAATAATGATTTGTATTTGAAATAATAATTTTTTCCTTCAAACTTTGCTTTCGTCAAAGAATCCTCCATTTGCAGCAATTACAGCATTGCAGACCTAATATGATTGCACAAGGGTTTTCTAATCATCCATTAGCCTTCTGACGCAATGAGCAAACACATTGTACCATTAGAACACTGGAGTGATAGTTGCTGGAAATTGGACCTCTATACACCTATGTAGATATTGCACCAAAAACCAGACATTTGCAGCTAAAATAGTCATTTACCACATTAGCAATGTATAGAGCGTATTTCTGATTAGTTTAAAGTTATCTTCATTGAAAAAAGTGTTTTTCTTTCAAAAATAAGGAAATTTCTAAGTGACCTCAAACTTTTGAACAGTAGTGTACGTCATCGTCTCCAGTCTGCTAGTGTATGTTGGGCTCTTCTGTGGACGACCGCTTGCTGCTCAAATTTTATGACTGAGCGGCCTGCCCACAACCTGAACGCGTTGGCAGAGCATGCTCAAGATTGAACGTCCCATTCACGAGGTGCCGTTACCAACACAGTATACAAAGACAAAGTAGACGAGGAAGACAACGAGGACACGGAAGACGAGAATAAACATACATGAATCCTTTTGCAGCAGTAGCAGCTTGAGCGAAGAAGAGCACTGGAAAACAGTCATTCCTCCTTTTCCTTGAAAGGACGCCATTGTTATTGCTACAAAATAAATGTGTGTCGCTTTCGTGTTTACAGCCGGTGAACAAAATGACGTGTTGGCGCATCTGCGCTACCCATAGGGCTGGGGCAAAACTACAAATAACAGTTTTGCGCCTGTGTCAACTGCTTGCCCTGGTCGATGAAAAAAGTGAGCATGTACAATGCTGCGTGCACACCAGGCTCGTCCAAAGCGCACGCGGACCAAAGCAGACTAGAGGGGAAATGCAGCATGACTAAGGCTTTAGGGGGAGTTACTTTTAAAGACAGTGTGTGTACGAACAACTAGGAGAAGCCTTTGTGTTTTGATCTGTGGGGTTAAATTATGGAATGGATTAAATATGAAGTTAAAACAATGTTCAAACATTTTGAGTTTAAAAAAAAAAAAGTACAAAAATGAGAAATTAGATAAATACAGGGCGGAAGATGGTTCTGTTAATCACTAGGGTTGGTTGGGTGTAAGTCTTTGAGAGTCACTCGTGGATTGTATGATCAGTAGGAAGTTGTTAATTTGTTGCATTTTCATTTTGAATTTCTATTGTTTTAATAAGTAATACGATTTTGAAATGTGTGTTGAGATTTGTTCATTCACATCCTTGTTCATCAAGTTTCCATTTTTTGTTATGGCAATGTATGTATGTATGCATGTACAGTATGTGTATATGTGCAAGCAGGTATACAGGTATATTAATTAGTTAATGATGGGACAGGGCAAGATAAGCTTTTGGCTTCAATCCTGTTCCTTTTCAGACTGCATTTAAATTTTTTATTTTTATTCTTGTTTTTATGTTTGTCTTGTTCAAAATAAATAGCATCAATCTCAACGCTGGACAGACCATCATGGTGTGTCGTCGCTGGTTGTTCTCGAGGAGACTTGACCTAGTAACAGTAAATGTGTTGTTGCCATGTTGTGCTAGCTTGTTTGATGCGCCATTTAATTCCAGTGTTATGATTGTATGTCAAATCTGTTTTAATATCCAAATAGATGAAATTCTAAGCTTTCAAATGATTTAAGGCATGACTACCCACTGTAAACATGTTTACCACACTTCAATGTGTTGCAGCAGAAATATAAAAATGTCACACGGGTGGGACACCGGAATGTTAAGGGGTTAATATTGTACAAAATTAAGCACACATGACATTCATGGCTCCATGGCATTAACTCATGTCACCTTTGCCAGAATGAGCTAAAGATGTTGCTGGTATGAAAAAAGGGGGGAGCAATCTCAAAAACAAAGGTGTACTTCACCACAGAGACTTTTTGACAGACAAATCCTTCGCTATACAGACATGGAACTATGGGGGAATTACAGCTCAGTATTTGCCAAACAGATTTTACTTGGGTGGTAAAATCCATATATGGTTAGTCCTGGCTGGCAGGCTCATTATGTTGCTGATGTGGTTTCTAGTCTATCTACCTGTGAGCAGGCAGTGTTATGGAATGCAGGTGGTGGCAGTTGTGACTGTTCTGCTGTGGAGAGGAAAAGTGGTCCACACTGACCAGAGCTAACATCAGGTGAGGAGGGACTACATTGTGTTCACTGCGGCTAGAAAATGAAGACAAGAAATACTGTGGCTTAAAGCTTTCCAAGGTGGCATAGTCAAGTCCACGAGAGACAAGGAGGCATAGAATTTATTTCCAAGTATTGGTAATATTTACTGATTTATAGGAGGAAAAACCTATGTGCTTCTGAATAACCATATGGCCACATGTGCAGTGCATTTGTTTACATTGTTTACATACTAACAAATCAGATCTAGTCAAAATCAATTGTTGCCCTTCATCAATGGCATCTTAATAGTTTTTGCTTTCCTTGGATTTCCTTAAAGAACTGTAACTCATTTCCAAAGGTCATCTGAAAAGATTAAGTCATCTGTTTACATGTAGGTAGTGCTAAACAAGGACACGATTGTTGGCTCACTATAACAGTACTGCAGGGCAAAGAGATAGCAATCTAGCCATAGTGGTCACAGAAAACACAGCAAGCAGTTTGAGCAGCAACACAAACCTTAAGTCAGAGTTTGTAATCATGAAGGCATCTCACCACCCACAGCTAAAGCCTAAAGCCTGGCGGACAAAGTCAGAGTCAATATTATGTAAACAATTATATAAAGCAATGTCTGCTTCCAAGGACACCAAAGCTCAACTTGATGGACACTGATCAGATTTTGCCAAGTGCTTTACAGAATCATTCTGGGTTAACGTACAGTTTTTTTTTTAAATAAATCAAATTATAAGATTACTGAACATCAGGACATCTGGGGACCAATTACAAAATTGCAATAACATTTTTGATCAGCTCCAAGATTATTGGGGGATCCTATTCTGCCAATTACCCTCAGCAATATGAAAGTCTGACAATAAGTTAAGACAAGTTACAACTGTAATCATGATTCCCGAGAAAAAAAAAAAAAAAACCTCAACTTTCTGTGCTTTCAGTAAAAACAACAGCTACAACTGTTTTCATGACACTGATCCAATTCCTAAGCATGGAAGGCTGCTGCTGAAAGTATTTGTGTGTGGGCATCTGGGTGACTCATGCTGAGTGTTGCCTGCACACATCTCAGCATCAAAGACAGCTAGTTTGCTCTCAAGAGCAACTGTACACTATTGCTATTACACAAAAGCAAAAGAAGCATGGTAGGTTTGCAGCAGAGCCCAATTGTCAACTGTGACAGTTTCCAGTGTGCAAGTCATCATTTGCAAGACACTCTAATCCAGGGTGTACCATGAAGAAAGAAGTCACCATTCCCACACAATATGTCACAATTAACATAAATTAAAAAAAATTTAAATCACCCTTATTGTCATTCAACTGTACAACCAATCATGTACAGTAGAACGAGATTGTGTTTCACCTATCCACTGTGTTAATCACACACACACCCCAAGTGTAGAATCAGAGGGCCGCTGCCATGCAAGGCGCCGCCACAAATTTCCCTCCTCCATTCCATTATTGCTGAGCACCAAGCTGGACGGCAGGAAGTTCCACTTTTATATGGTCTTCGGCATGATCCAGCCGAGATTTGAACCCCTGCCTCCCGGGTGTGGGGTGGATGCTCTACCAACTGAGCCACCACTCTGGTTAACATGCTCAATTCATTCATGGTGGAGCATTGATCATGTTTACATGCACAGTAATAAACCAGTTATGATTGGATTTCTGGAATTATCTGATTATACAAGTGGTCATGAAAACAGAATATCCGATAAAGGGCATGTAACTGCCGTCAGTGTCAGCGATGAGTAGCGACTTATTTGAGGAAATTATGAAAATGTGTTTTTACAATTTACATTTCTTTTAAAATAAAACATCTGAGGGTGAATTACAGATTAATCAGAATCCAGTAAGGTTGTGTAATAGGTTGTGACGGACGCACGGATCGCCCCGGGGGTCTCCCGGGTCGGCGGACGGAGCCACGGTTTGCAGCGGGAGACGTTACAGCGGGGAGGAGCTAGTGCTAGCTAGCACTTGGCCGCCGCCCGGTGCTAATGGGAAACTCGACATACCGGGAGCTGTAGCGAAAACGATGCGGGTGCCGGGTGCCGGGCTGGAGTTTAGGCGGCGTGAAAGAAATATAAGACAGAATAATAAAGAGCGATGGCAAGAACCAAGCAGACCGCCCGTAAAATCTACTGGAGGAAGAAGCCCCCCTCCCCCCAGGAGACAGCTAGCCACCAGGGCTGCTCGGAGAGGCGCTCTGGCCACCGGCAGAGTGAAAAGGCCTCGCCGTCACAGGCCCGTGGCTCTGAGAGAGATCCGTCGCTGCCAGAAATCCACGGAGCTGCTCATCCGTAAGCTGCCCGTCCAGCGCCTGGTGAGGGAGATCGCTCAGGACTTCAAGACCGTCCTGCGTTTCCTGAGCTTCGCCGTCATGGCTCTGCAGGAGACCAGCGAGGCCCACCTGGTGGGTCTCTTCTTCGATAAGGGGGTCACCATCATGCCCAAACACTTCCAGCTGGCCCGCTGCATCCGCGGAGAGAGAGCTTAGACTTTCTGCTGCACATTCACCAGCCATAATGCTCTGCACTGTGTGTCTATATATATATATATACATTTATAGTAATATGGACATATGTTTACTAGATGTTGGGTTTTTTTTTTGTTGTTTTTTTCCTTGCCTTCTGATTGTTGCTCTGAGTGTTGCTGTCCCTATGCTGTTGCAATCCTGGGATTTCCCCATTGTGGGACTAATAAAGGCTTATCTTATCTTATTTCTTTAACCTGTAAGCCCCCCCCCCCCCACACACACACACACACACACACACGAGTTTGTTTTCTGGCTGAAATATTTTGGGCTTTTGTCCCTGCTTAAGAGTGTGTAGAATTGCAATTAATTATTTCATTTAGAAAGTCTCAGAACTGCTGACAAAAAAGCCAGAAGCAACGATCACTAGTGAAGAACTTCAAGAGGAACATGAAGAAGCAGGCTGATCTTCAAGCGACATTTTTCAACCTACGTATCTGCACATTATGACAGTAAAGACCCATAAATAATGTTGTATAACATATGATTCAAGACTTTTAACAATTAGGCGATTGTTATTTAATAGTTTTGTTTACAAACCAGCCAATGTGACCAGAATTTTCGCAACAAGAGAAAAAAATTTGCACACTTGATTTTATTTTATTTTTTCTGCCGAAAGTAAAATCATCCCTATGAATTTTGAAGCCAAGTGTTGGCTTTGCTCCAAATGGACTGACTTTGTGTTAAAAAAAACATTATATTACTTCTATCAGTTTTCAATTTTATAAATCTCATTGCCTACCGAAACTGAATATCTGAGCTTTTTTTTTTTATTTTATTTTTTTAATTGCCCCGACCACCCGATTGGGGAAATAAAAAAAATAAATTGAAGCCAAAATTTCTTTAAACCAAACAATTAAATAACAATCGCCTTATGTGGAAAAAATAATTACATAACAATAATAATAATGACAAATATATGCACAAAATCAATGCCTATGGTTGATATTTACAACATAGCAAAGGTACATGATCAAAGTTGCACATCCAGTTCTTTTAGATCTATCTGTAAATTACCATTCAGTATTTTGGAGGCGACCGATGTCCATCTCTAAGCCTTCACTGTCGGACCCTTCATCCTCTGAAACATACGAGTCATCGTCGCTTCCAGAATGATATGGTTCAAATAAATAGGGTTGCAGTCCTTCGTTAGAACCAACTCACTCTTCTTCATCTCTCGGTACTGCTTCTTCCTCAAAAACTATCGACAAATTGCTCAAATCTTCGCTGAAATCGCTCGTAACTTCCTCCGCTTCAGTGTACTCAGCCATGCTTGCTTACATATTGGGTTCCTCTCATTACATCACAATACGGCGGCGCTGTTTGACCCTATTTCGACAAACAAACATCGCAATCTGCTGCATCACAACGTAATTTATGGTAGTATATGGAAAAAAAAACCATTGAATTTTTTTGTCTACACAGAATAAAAACACAGTAGTTATTCTTTCTAATGATGTCTTGGTTGAATTATGTCACAGTCTCTTTAACAATACATAATACTTCCCACACAATAAGATTGTATAAGGGATGGTGGCAACATTGCCTTGCCAAATAAAGAAATGAATAAGATAACAGCATAACGGCTCTGTGACAATAATAAGGAAGAATGATGAGCTACTTCTCTAGTGAGCTCTTCACCCTGTGGGAGAGCCGAAGACTGTAGAGACAATTAGGCTCTGCTCTGAATCCTCAGTGAATTCATTGTAGTAAAATATGAATCATTTTCCTTCCTGCTAGTAGCAAGATGGCATCTCATTCCTTATCACTGTGTGAAACCAGAGGTAAAAGAAAGCTGCCCACAGACATTTGCTGTGTGTCCAAAGGTGTTTAAGCAATCCTGGATGAAAATTAGGTGTCTCACCTAAATATAGTGAAATACTTTGCAGCAATGATATTGTATCAATTCAAAGACACAGCTATCATATTTTTTTTTAAATCATTAATAATTGTTGCAAAACCAAACTGAACTTTGTGGGTACTGGAGTAATAAAAACTAGGGCTGCAATGATACGCTGACATAATCGATTATTACACCTAAAATCCCACTCTTTCACTTTCACAATTGGTATGGGCTGAATTTATGTTTTACTTGGACCTTAAAGTAAATGGTCACAAGCAGCAATCGGGAGTAAATGTATTGATGCTCTGAAATCCCCTTTTTTTCTTTTTTTTTTTTTTTTGCAGTCTTGGCAGTTTATTTTTTTATGTTTTGATTTGAAATGTCAATTTCTTATAAAAGGAATGCTTGACCTTGATCAAAGAATTAATCGACTATTGAGAAAATAGCAGTTAGACTAATCAGTTGGGGTATGGTGAAAATCAATAGATTAATTGACCAGTTACAAAACAGAATAGACTAGGCTTTATTGTCATTGTACAGTTGTACAGTACAACGAAATTGTGGGTGCTCCACCAGGCTACTGTGCAATAAAGTAAGAGAGAAGGATTATATAAAACAAAATTACAGAACAAACGATTAAACATACACCTGAAATGAAAAAAAAAATAGCCCACAGGTATATACACAGGTATGGGAGTGGCTTCACGGATGGAACTATGTACATAAGAGTGCAGAACACACGAATGAATAAAATAACCCAAACAATCATTGTATTAATCATTCTTTAAACACACACACACACACACACACACACACACAACTCACAAAAAGTTAGGGCTTTTGGGTGAAATTTCAGGATGCACCTAAGATGCACTATAACCTTTACAGGTGAATTTAATTTAACCTTCTCTAACCTTCTGAATGCACATTTCCAACTATTCAATGTTTCAGTACTTTCTGCATAACTTGCTGTTTTCTAACAAGGTGCTTAACAGATCCATGAATCGACCAATAAATTTTCTGATTCAATTAGAATTGGTATTTAAACAGTCCTCTTCATTATACACTTCACATTTTGACATCATGAGACCAAGACAACACCAAACAATTGATCAACAGTACCTCACCACTGCGAGGCTTAGAACAGGATGTTCTCAAAGGGAAGTGGCCACTGAGCTTACAGAAAGGCACAGAAGTGGATGTCCTTTGGCTACATCCCACGCTGATGACCGCTTCATTGTGAACAGTGCCCTGCGGAACCAGATGATGAATGCCACTCAACTCCAGGCACATCTAAGGGAGATAAGAGGCACCCAAGTGTCACGTCAGACCATTCGAAACATTTACATCAGCATGGTCTGCGTGCTAGATGACCTGCAAGGGTACCTGACCACACCACCAGGCACAGGCATCATCATCTTGCATGGGCCAGGGAGCATTGACATTGGACAAGGGACCAGTGGGCCTCACTGTTGTTCTCTGATGAAAGTCGATTCATGTTGAGCAGAAATGATGGCCGCCAACGATGTTGGAGATGTCAAGGAGAGCATCAGCCACTGTTATCACCAGACGAGCCTTTGGTGGTGGTAGTGGTGTTACAGTCTGGGCAGGTGTGTCTAGTCAATACAGAAGTGCCCTACACACTTCCTGAAGCCTGGGCATGAAGAAACCGAGCGGTGGCTGAAGTTTAATTGATAAAAATTACATATTTTGACTGAGCGACTCCATACTTGTGGATGCACAGCCTTGTAACCTCAGCAAAGCACTCATAAAATCGTGAGGTCAGTTTGACAAACGGTTTGGGAGATATATACACTACCGTTCAAAAGTTTGGGGTCACTTAGAAATTTCCTTATTTTTGAAAGAAAAGCACTTTTTTTCAATGAAGATAACTTTAAACTAATCAGAAATACACTCTATACATTGCTAATGTGGTAAATGACTATTATAGCTGCAAATGTCTGGTTTTTGGTGCAATATCTACATAGGTGTATAGAGGCCCATTTCCAGCAACTATCACTCCAGTGTTCTAATGGTACAATGTGTTTGCTCATTGCGTCAGAAGGCTAATGGATGATTAGAAAACCCTTGTGCAATCATGTTAGGTCTGCAATGCTGTAATTGCTGCAAATGGAGGATTCTTTGACGAAAGCAAAGTTTGAAGGAAAAAAATATTATTTCAAATACAAATCATTATTTCTAATATTGTCAATTTCTTGACTATATTTTCTATTCATTTTACAGCTCATGGTGGTAAATAAGTGTGACTTTTCATGGAAAACACAAAATAATTGTCTGGGTGACCCCAAACTTTTGAACGGTAGTGTGTGTGTGTGTGTGTGTGTGTGTGTGTGTGTGTGTGTGTGTGTGTGGGTGGGTGGGTGTGTGCGCGTGCGTGCGTGTGCGTGTCGCGCGCGCACACACACACACACACACACACACACACAACCGTTCAAAAGTTTGGGGTCACTTAGAAATTTCCTTATTTTTGAAAGAAAAGCACTTTTTTCAATGAAGATAACTTTAAACTAATCAGAAATACACACGTGTCCCCCTGCTTAAGCCAGTACATGTCCAGGCCCGTCTGAAGTTTGCTAGAGAGCATTTGGATGATCCAGAAGAGGATTGGGAGAATGTCATATGGTCAGATGAAACCAAAATAGAACTTTTTGGTAAAAACTCAACTTGTCGTGTTTGGAGGAGAAAGAACATCATACCTACTGTAAAGCATGGGAGTGGAAACATGATACTTTGGGGCTGTTTTTCTGCAAAGGGACCAGGACGACTGATCCGTGTAAAGGAAAGAATGAATGGGGCCATGTATTGTGAGATTTTGAGTGAAAACCTCCTTCCACCAGCAAGGGCCTTGAAGATGAAACGTGGCTGGATCTTTCAGCATGACAATGATCCCAAACACACCGCCCGGGCAACAAAGGAGTGGCTTCGTAAGAAGCATTTCAAGGTCCTGGAGTGGCCTAGCCAGTCTCCAGATCTCAACCCCATAGAAAATCTTTGGAGGGAGTTGAAAGTCCGTGTTCCTCAGCGACAGTCCCAAAACATCACTGCTCTAGAGGAGATCTGCATGGAGGAATGGGCCAAAATACCAGCAACAGCGTGTGAAAACCTTGTGAAAACTTACAGAAAACGTTTGACCGCTGTCATTGCCAACAAAGGGTATATAACAAAGTATTGAGATGAATTTTTGTTATTGACCAAATACTTATTTTACTGAGGAATTTACCAATTAATTCATTAAAAATCCTTTAATGTGATTTTCTGGATTTTTTTTTCTTTTTTTGTGTCTCATAGTTGAGGTATATCTATGATGAAAATTGGAGACCTCTCTCATCTTTTAAGTGGGGGAACTTGCACAATTGGTGGCTGACTAAATACTTTTTTACCCCACTGTAAGTACATGTAAATTGAATGTTACGTCATCATTGTTCAAAATTCAGAGAATTTCAAGACAAAGAATTTTGCATCATCCATCCATATTCTTCCACTTAATCCTTTTCGGGGGGGGGGGGGGGGCTGGAGCCTATCCCAGCATCTTAGGCAGGGTACACCCTGGACAGATCACCAGTCCATCGCAGGGCCAACACAGAGAGACAGACAACCATTCACTCTCACAGTCATACCTAAGGACAATTTAGAATCCCCAGTTTGAGGCCAATTAACCTAACTTGCATGTTTTTTGGCATGTGGGAGGAAACTGGAGAAATCCCGGAGTAAACACACGCAGACACTGGGAGAACATGCAAACTCCACACAGATCACTGTTGGTCGGGGGCTGGGATTGAACCCAGGATCCCCCGGCCAAGGGTGAGTTGCTGTGCTGCCGCAGTGCTAACCACTCCTCCACTGCGCTGCCCTTTTTTTGCAGGGCATCATATATTTTATATTTTGCATCATATAAAGCGAAAATACCCATACATGTAAACAAAAACGTATAAAACATGTGGCCATAATTCAAAAAGTTGAACCGATTCAGCAAAACCAATGTGATTTTTGGATTCAGCATATCAAAATTGTCCTAAATCAGCTAAAAAAAAAACTTAAGACAATAAATTTGGTGTTGACCAGTGCTGTGAATATTCATCATCATCATAAAATTTGACCAAATGTTGCATCAGAAATACATTTATTTATCAAGACTGTGGTCTATATTAATCATATATCCCATAACCTACATATGTATAAGCATATGAGAATGTTTGGTGATTACATATGTAAAGCGACTTCACACCTCAGAACAGGACAAAGAGGTCTCAACCGTCAGCGGAGATCAAAGAGCATCCGAGGCGCTGCGGTGGAGACCAGATCGATCGCCCTGACCTCCCAGGGCCAGGTGGAGGGATACGAAGACAAAGGAGGGGGATTAAGATAATGCGGGATGTCAGCTTGGATATGCATGTCTTTTGTTATGTGTAGGTATAAGTATGTAGAGCTGAATGTGTTCTTCATCTATTCTACTTCTGCTTCTGTACTGAGATGAGACTTGTTAGAGGAGCGAAGCTGATAATAAACTTTGGTTTATAAGTCACATCGCCTTGTTATTCCAAGCTCTTCTACAAAGACTGTAAATCAGTTCAATTTGTGTTCAGCGCATCTGAATCTTTTTTTTTTTTTTTCTATGCTCAACTGTCTCCCACTGGTGGTGTAAGGTACTTTGATAACTCTGAGAATGCACTGTAGAAGTACCCAGCATATATCATCCCGGGAAGGCCAATGGAATGACTTTGCTGGACCATGCGGGTGTATGAATTTGATCTGGACATCAGATTCAGCCTCACACTTCTCTTCAACCAGGCCAATCCACCACTTGCTGTCCTACAAACACCCAACATACTGTAGCTCCCGATATCGCAGTTGATATCGCAGTTCTCAAACTCAAGTCTCGTCATGTGTGATGACTCTCTGATTGGTATCATCCTCGGGGGGCATGGGTACATCATCAGCATTGAAAACCTCAATTTTGTGTCTGTAAATGTTTTGAGGTTTTATCACATCTGAAAAGTTATAGTGTTGGCCAAAGTGTTTGCAGTTTGGATAACAACATATAGAATTTATGATATTGCAATTGATTCCAATATTTTTGTGAAAAAACCTCATTGTTTAGAAGCTACACTGTAATTGGCCATTGTTGACTCATAGAATAAAACCTCATTGTTTAGAAGCTACACTGTAATTGGCCATTGTTGACTCATAGAATATATATTTATACAGTATCTACATGTATATATCCAGTAAATCTATGTATTTTTCCATGTAACCTTGTGACTGCATTATTTTAATTGCTTTTAATCCTAGATCAAGTTTATTTTGGGTTCAAAATGCATTGCCGAAATGTTAAATATAACTTATTATACCTAACTCAGTACTGTTTACCTGTTGAAGAAATGTATATTTAGATAGATAGATAGATACATACTTTATTTCGAGATAGATAGATACATACTTTATTTCGAACAAAAAAGTAAAACAAAAACAAAACGAATGACAAGCGCAATAAAGTAACAGTATACAGTGTTCGAAAGGGTGAAGGAAGAAGTGAACATTTATTAATTCCAACTCCTCTTTTCCATAAATACAACCCATGTGAAATATATACAAATTACCACATTTAAGATCCCAAGTAAACAATTAACTATATTTTGTACATATCAACATTAACACCCATCCATCCCAACATACATACAGTCCATACATCAAAACCAGCCCCAAACAACACAGATATACAAAGCACTGTCCCACCTACCATTCCATAGTGTCCCAGAGTGAGCATAGTGAATGGTACATATACAGTGGGGTAAAAAAGTATTTAGTCAGCCATCAATTGTGTAAGTTCTCCCACTTAAAAGATGAGAGAGGTCTCCAATTTTCATCATAGGTATACCTCAACTATGAGAGACAAAATGAGAAAAAAAAATAATCCAGAAAATCACATTGTCTGATTTTTAAAGAATTTATTTGCAAATTATGGTGGAAAATAAGTATTTGGTCACCTACAAACAAGCAAGATTTCTGGTTCTCACAGACCTGCAACTTCTTTAAGAGGCTCCTCTGTCCTCCACTCTTTACCTGTATTAATGGCACCTGTTTGAACTCGTTATCAGTATAAAAGATACCTGTCCACAACCTCAAACAGTCAGACTCCAAACTCCACTATGGCCAAGACCAAAGAGCTGTCAAAGGACACCAGAAACAAAATTGTAGCCCTGCACCAGGCTGGGAAGACTGAATCTGCAATAGGTAAGCAGCTTGGTGTGAAGAAATCAACTGTGGGATGCAATTATTAGAAAATGGAAGACATACAAGACCACTGATAATCTCCCTTGATCTGGGGCTCCAAGCAAGATCTCACCCCATGGGGTCAAAATGATCACGAGAACGGTGTGCAAAAATCCCAGAACCACACGGGGGGACCTAGTGAATGACCTGCAGAGAGCTGGGACCAAAGTAACAAAGGCTACCATCAGTGACACACTACGCCACCAGGGACTCAAATCCTGCAGTGCCTGACGTGTCCCCCTGCTTAAGCCAGTACGTGTCCAGGCACCGTCTGAAGTTTGCTAGAGAGCATTTGGATGATCCAGAAGAGGACTGGGAGAATGTCATATGGTCAGATGAAACCAAAATAGAACTTTTTGGTATAAACTCAACTTGTCGTGTTTCGAGGAGAAAGAATGCTGAGTTGCATCCAAAGAACACCATACCTACTGTGAAGCATGGGGGTGGAAACATCATGCTTTGGGGCTGCTTTTCTGCAAAGGGACCAGGACGACTGATCCATGTAAAGGAAAGAATGAATGAGGCCATGTATCGTGAGATTTTGAGTGAAAACCTCCTTCTCTCAGCAAGGGCATTGAAGATGAAACATGGCTGGGTCTTTCAGCATGACAATGATCCCAAACACACTGCCCAGGCAACGAAGGAGTGGCTTCGTAAGAAGCATTTCAAGGTCCTGGAGTGGCCTAGCCAGTCTCCAGATCTCAACCCCATAGAAAATCTTTGGAGGGAGTTGAAAGTCCATGTTGCCCAGCGACAGCCCCAAAACATCACTGCTCTAGAGGAGATCTGCATGGAGGAATGGGCCAAAATACCAGCAACAGTGTGTGAAAACCTTGTGAAGACTTACAGAAAACGTTTGACCTCTGTCATTGCCAACAAAGGGTATATAACAAAGTATTGAGATGAATTTTTGTTACTGACCAAATATTTATTTTCCACCATAATTTGCAAATAAATTCTTTAAAAATCCTTCAATGTGATTTTCTGGATTTTTTTTCCTCATTTTGTCTCTCATAGTTGAGGTATACCTATGATGAAAATTTGAGACCTCTCTCATCTTTTAAGTGGCAGAAGTTGCACAATTGGTGGCTGACTAAATACTTTTTTGCCCCACTGTAACTGTAGAAACTGCAATCGCATGGTTTCAATTCAGTGTGTAGCCCTACTTTTTTCCCCTTTTCCAACAGTAACTGTTCTTCACAGCAAATTATAAGATAGGGAAATCTACAAACAGCAACTTGTACACACACACATAGTTAAAAACCAATTTTGTTATGTTACAGCCTTATTGCAAAAGGGATTAAATTATTTTTTTTCCTCAAAATTCTACACACAATACCCTATAACAACGTGAAAAAAGTTTTCTTTTCTGAGATTTTTGCAAATTTATTAAAAATAAAAAACTTAGAAATCACATGTACCTAAGTATTCACAGCCTTTACCATGAAGCTCTAAATTGAGCTCAGGTGCATCCTGTTTCCATTGATCATCCTTGAGATGTTTCTACAGCTTAATTGGAGCCCACCTGTAGTAAATTCAGTTGATTGGACATGATTTGGAAAGGCACACACCTGTCTATATAAGGTCCCACAGTTGACAGTGCATGTCAGAGCACAAACCAAGCATGACATCAAAGGAACTGTCTGTAGACCTCTGAGACAGGATTGTCTCGAGGCACAAATCTGGGGAAGGGTACAGAAAAATTTCTGCTGATTTGAAGGTCCCAATAAGCACAGTGGCCTCCATCATCTGTAAATGGAAGAGGTTCAGAACCACCAGGACTCTTCCTAAAGCTGGCCGGCAGTCTAAACTGAGCGATCGGGAGAGAAGGACCTTAGTCAGGGAGTTGACCAAGAACCCAATGGTCACTCTGTCAGAGCTCCAAAGTTCCTCTGTGGGGAGAGGAGAACCTTCCAGAAGGACAACTATCTCTGCAGCAATCCACCAATCAGGCCTGTATGGTAGAATGGCCAGATGGAAGCCACTCCTTAGTAAAATTCACATGGCAGCCCGCCTGGTGTTTGCCAAAAGGCACCTGAAGGACTCTCAGACCATGAGAAACAATATTCTCTGGTCTGATAAGGCAAAGATTGAACTCTTTGGTGTGAATGCCAGGCGTCATGTTTGGAAGAAACCAGGCACCGCTCATAACCATGCCAATGGTGGTGGTAGCATCATGCTGTAGGGATGTTTTTCAGCAGCAGGAACTGGGAGACTAGTCAGGATAGAGGGAAAGATGAATGCAGCAATGTACAGAGAGATCTTGGATGCAAAACTGCGCCAGAGTGCTCTTAACCTCAGCCTGGGGCGACAGTTCATCTTTCAGCAGGACAACAACCCTAAGCACACAGCCAAGATATCAAAGGGGTGGCTTCAGGACAGCTCTGTGAATGTCCTTGAGTGGCCCAGTCAGAGCCCAGACTTGAATCCAATTGAACATCTCTGGAAAGATCTGAAAATGGCTGTGCACCAACGCTTCCCATCTAACCTGATGGAGCTTGAGAGGTGCTGCAAAGAGGAATGGGCCAAACTGCCCAAAGATAGGTGTGCTAAGCTTGTGGCATCATTTTCGAAAAGACTTGAGGCTGTAATTGCTGCCAAAGGTGCATCAACAAAGTATTGAGCAAACGCTGTGAATACTTATGTACATGTGATTTCTTAGTTTAGCAGGAAAAATGAGTTTGGTGGACTCATCCCCTAATACTTTTTCTGCAGTGTTTGGCTTCCAGGTTGCCGAGGCGCATGGCCCTATGGCGTGACCATGCATGTAACTGAGTGGACATGTCTTAAAGGGGCAATACATGTAAAGCGCCAGATTAATATATCAGGGATGGCAACAGGAAATTCTGATTTCAGCTGAAATCTAATTTGGTCGATTGACCTACGGGGGGGCCGGGGGGGCGCAGCCCCCCTGAAGCTGGGAGGTTTTCAGTAAAATACAAGTAATTTAGACTGAAAAAAATGATTAAAAAAATGAAATACTAGACTTAGATAAATCATTAAATTTAATGAAAAGTTAACTTACTTTTTCTTCAATGTTGTCTCACTGTCTTTAGTCCAACATATTTAACAGTTCTATTCGAGTTTTTTACACTATTTACACTGGTCACCAAGTCACTTCTAATGTGAAACTTTCTTCCTTTTGGCAGCAAGCTGTGTCAGTCTCTGAACTTTGAACTTCATCTCCTTTTCTGGTTTCTTCAGAAACTGTCCAAGTGTTTCTGTTACCTCATTGAACTTTGAGCCAATTTTCACCTTTACTGTCACTTCGCTCCCCGAAGCTCCTGGGTTTTTATGATTTTTAAGTACCAGAACTGTGCTTACATGACATAAAACAAACAGCTGAATGCCACTTATTACTGTATAATATTGACTTATGTTCCAAGAAGATAGCATTCCTAAACTAGAAAAGCACTCAGAGCGCATCCCTCCGCCAAGGCTCCTTCCGTTTGTCATGGATCAACTCCAAAATGTAATGGTTTTGTGTGTAGGCCTATAGCCACTTGTGGTGAAAATTGCATCAAAGTCTGTCCATCAGTTTTGGAGTATTGTTGCTAACACAATGTGAGAAGATAAGCGCCTTGGCTGAGGTATGCATTCTCAGATCATCACCAAAATATAATGGGTTCCTCTCTAGCCCAAGAACCACCTCTGGTGAAAATTTTATCCAAATCCATCCAGTAGTTTTTGTGTAATCCTGCTGCACAAATACAAAAAAAGCCCTTGATGGAGGTATGCACTCTCAGATCATCACCAAAATCTAATCATCTGTTCCCCGTGCCATTGCACACCTTTCCTGAAAATTTCATGAAAATCCGTCCATAACTTTTCCTTGCTAACAAACAGACAGACAGACAGACCAACGCCGATATAACCTCCTTGGCGGAGGTAAATATTCCAACAAGCATTATCCATCACATGCTTTAACACTTGATCAAATCAAAATCAGTTAATTTTATCTATTCCATAATAGAAATAAAATTCCAACATACCATTACTTTTTATAATTTCAGCATTCATTTCAGATCACCAGTTTCAATCTCCATTGAGTCTTGAGCAGCTCATTTTCCTCCCCCGCGCAGCCCAGCTCAAACAGCCGCTGTACGCTGCACTCAAACGGAAACCGAGTCGACTGGACTCCTGAACGGGAGCAGGCGTTCTGAGGTTAAAACAGCGCTCATTACCCACGTCTCGGACATGGGCATAGCGGCCGTCGTGGAGCAATGCGTTGCCGGTTCTTGGCAGCCGCTCACCTTTTTTTTAAGCAGGTCTTTGCACGACAGTGAGCGTAAATACAGCGTGTTCGACAAAGAGTTAATGGCTCTCTACCTGGCGTACGCCACTTCCGGTTCTGGCTGAAAGGGCACACTTTCACTGTGTCGTGGACCATTAAGCCGCTAACGTACTTAACGTACATATAATATGCAAATAAAGCGGAATTTGGTGAATTACCGGAAAAATCACATCCCTGAGAACAAGCCGAAATGAATTTTTGACAAAGCATACGAGCCATTTGATTGGTCCAATCGTTTGCAACTATCCAATCGCAGGGCTGTTTACAATACAGCAGTAGCTTGAGTACATCCGGGTTATCGCGAGACTTCGGGGAAGCGCCAAGCACGTATGTTTTTTTTTTCCAAACTTTATTGAGAACAAGGTAAAGGTACAAAATTATGACATAGATGATGATAAAATCGGCGGAAATCCGCGGATCGGCGGAAAATTGCCATCCCTGATATATAAAATAACATTAAAAAAAATTCCTGCATTCCACATTGTGATCCGAATCACCACCAAAATCTAATCGTCTGTTCCCCGTGCCACTACACACCTTTCCTGAAAATTTCATCAAAATCCGTTCATAACTTTTTGAGTTATGTCGGTAACAGACAAACCAACCAACGCTACCAAAAACATTACCTCCGTCCTCCCTTGGCGGAGGTAACAAATGTTCATTGTGGTAGGCTTCTTTGTTTACTAAATATATTTACTTGTATATACATAGGAACTTTTGGAATCTCTGGTTTTAATTACACTAGAAGTCACTAATTGACCTTGTAGCAATACCAAGTCCATTTCTTAGGATAGCACGTCAGATCTGCCATCAAACCAGCTAAGGCTGTGACTTGTATGAATGGAGTGAATGGGGCTTCAGTTTACCACAAGGTGTCACTAAAAATGTATTTTCCTGAAGATTAATACAATGCCTTCAATGTTCCACACTAACACAAAGTTCTGGAATACATGCTTTCGCAAAATGAACTAATATTCTAATGCTTACCAAACAAACACTAAGTTGGTGCCATTGGGAACTTATTCTTATTTTTAATGAAGACAGCATGAAGGACAAAACAAAGTGGGGAGTAGGGGTGTGCCATATTATATTGTTCACAACATTCTTTCTTATTCTTCTTCTATTCTACTCACTTTAGGGATCACCGCAGCGGATCATCTGCTTCCATCTCACCCTATCCCTACATCTTCCCCATGCCCTCCTTCACTACATCCATGAATCTTCTCTGTGGTCTTCATCTTTTCCTCCTGCCTGGCAGCTCCATCCTCAATATCCTTTGTCCAATATAGTCATGATACACACATTTATCTCGACTACTGCAATAACATTCTTTATGGCTCATCATCCAAAGTCCTCCAGAAATTTCAATACATTCAGAATTCAGCCACCCATCTTCTTACCCAGTCCTGCTCCCGCAACCACATCACCCCTTTGCTCCAGAACCTCCACTGGCTTCCAATCTCACAACGCATACAGTTCAAAGTCCTTCTCCTTACCTTTAAAGCCCTCTATCACCAGGCCCCTTCCTATCTCACCGACCTGTTCCTATCCCCCGCCCCCCGCCTCCGTTCATCTGATGCAAACCTCCTCTCTCCATCATACAGAACCAAGCACAGAATCTGAGGGGACAAAGCCTTTTCCATTGCGGCCCCCTCTCTCTGGAACTCTCCCCCCCAACAGATCCATGACTGCACAGACTTAAACTACTTCAAAACATCACTCAAAACCAACCTGTTCAGACTTGCTTTTAATCTTTAATTTTAATCCTTAATTTTATTTTATTTTTACTGTAAAGTGTCTTTGAGTGCCTCGGAAAGCACTATACAAATAAAATGTATTATTATTATTCCTCCTCTGCGCATGCCCAAACCACCTCAGCCTAGCCACTCTTACTTTGTCTTCAAACTGCTCAACCTGAGCTGTTGTCCTGATATTCTCATTTCTAATCCTGTCCCTCCTAGTCACTACCAATGACAACCTTAGCATCTTCAACTCTGCCACCTTCACCTCCTGTCTTTTTTGTTAGTACCAACATCTCCAAACCACACAACATAGCAGGTTTCACTACAGTCTTGTAAATCTTCCTTTTTCACTGTAGCTGCTACCCTACCTGTATAAATTTTGGTAAGTTAAATGGTTACCTGGCATAAACAAACATGGCGCGGGAAGAGAGTGGCAACTCTGTGATCGATATTACCTAAAACCGGACTGTGTGTGTAAATATTTTGTTTTGAAGGCCATTTCAGATTGTTGCCATGTAATGCCTCTGTTTCACCGAGGCATAAAAATACAAAATATACACATATTTTTGTCATTTACTGTGTGTAAACCATGACAAAAAAAAAAATCCTGTAGGACAAAACGTGACACTTGGTATTTTTTAACCTGTTTGTATTAGGGGTGGGAAAAAAAGATTGATTCAATGATGAATCGCGATACTTGGCACTTGTGACAATGCATCAATCCATAAACACACAGATCAATCTTTTATTTTAAAAAAAATGCACACTCAAACATATACTTTGGGTTATCAGTTAATTAATGGAGTTTTCAGTCCACTAGATGGCGGAAACTCATCGCAGCAAAGGTGTCTCACGAGATTTAACCTCAGTCCATGTTTACAAGGTGACAGAGGTAACAGCAACACCAGGGAAATACTAAGAAATGCACCTTCAAAGTTTAAATCAAATGTCTGGACTTTTTTTGGATTTTATAACAAAGACGGAACAGACAACCTGGATATGATGCATTCAGTTTGCAAGGAGTGTCACACGAAAGTAAAATACTGTGAGAATACTACAAGCATGAGGAACCACCTCTCTCGGCACCATCCCAGAACAGCAGCGTTAGCGGGTGACAGCGAAGCTAAACCACTGGCAAGTAAAAAAATCAACCAACTCTGGAAACATATAGCCAGTTAAAGCTTCCTCCAAATTCTGAGCAAGCCAAGAAGATAACTCAGTCAATCGCCTACTTTATATGCAAAGACCTGCATCCATATAGTGTTGTAGAAAACGAGGGTTTTTGTCACAAGATTAAAACACTGGAGCCCAGGTATGTTATTTCATCTCACCATTACTTCACCGATTATTATTATTTATTTTAAGACTATATTTTATTATCAGTTGAACATTTATTTTAACAGCATTTATTTTTGCATCCGCCACCATCAGTGTGTGAAGATAAGATAAGATAAGCCTTTATTAGTCCCACAACGGGGAAATTCCAGGATTGCAACAGCACAGGGATAGCAACACTCAGAGCAACAATCAGAAGGCAAGAAAAAAAAACAAGCAAGCAAGAGCAGCTAATAAACATATGTACGTATTACTATAAAATATATATATATACACACACACACAGACACACAGTGCAGAGCATTGTAGCTGGATGGAATAAATATATGAATATATGAACACACAGTGCAGAGCATTGTAGCTAGATGGAATAAATATGTAAATATATAAACACCCACAGTACGGAGCATTGCAGCTAGGTGGAATAAATATGCAAGTATATAAACACACACAGTGCGGAGCAATGTAGCTAGATGGAATAACATGTAGATATATAAATATATAAACACCCACAGTACGGAGCATTGCAGCTAGACGGAACAAATATGCAAATATATAAACACACACAGTGCAGAGCATTGCCGCTAGATGGAATGAAACAGCATAACCGTCTACCCAGCTATCCTGCATGGTATGATTATGTGCCCATACACACTCTCACCCTCCATAGCGACCGGCATGCTCCTAGTTGTATGCCGGAGAGGACCACTGTGTAAGTCTATTGCATCTTCTGCATTCAAAAAACTATTAGTTTGTTACGTCTTTTTTGCTATCTCTGCGAGCAGCCCTGCTTAGGTTGTACAGTCTGACAGCCGTTGGTAGGAAGGACCTACGAAACCTCTCGGTTGTGCACCTGGGATGATGTAGTCTGCTGCTAAATGAGCTCCTCAGTGCATTCAGTATGTCCTGCATAGGGTGGAACTCGGACTCCAGCAGAGATGACAGTTTAGCCACCGTCCTTCTCTCTCCTATCTCCTCCATCGGATCAAGGCGCTGCCCCAGGACAGAGCTAGCTTTCTTAATCAGTTTGTTCAGTCTCTTCCTATCGGCTGCAGTAATGCCACTGCCCCAGCAGACCACTCCAAAAGTGATGGCTGATGCCACCACCGTGTCATAGAATGACTTCAGCAATGAATTGGTGAATAGCAGGATCTGTAAAGCGCTTTGGTCATCCAGAGATGAGTAAAAAAGCGCTATATAAATTAACATTTACTATTTAATTCAAAAATAATTCACTGTGAAATTGTCTGGTTGCTGCCGGTTTGGACTCAATACTTTATTATATTAAAGAGATAACACTTTTACTATGGGACATGATTTGAGATTGAATAAGGTGAAGAAAAATTTGAAATACATGGGACTGTGATACTTGATTATTGCGATATCATGATTATCGTTGAGTCATGATAGGATCGAATCGTGCCCCAAGTGTCACAATCCAAATCGAATCATGAGATTCCCAGCTCTAGTTTATGTATCACTACAGACAGAGAGAGAACCTGAATTAGACAGGACTCAGAGAGGGAAAGATGAGACAGACAAGATGAGCCAAAGAGAGGAAAATGTTCAGGCAGAGGGTTCAGGAAAGGTGAGAGCAGAGGAAGGAGAGAAGGATGACACCAGTAAAAAGTCCAAGCACAGGACATCTGGGTGGGACCCCAACTGGCCCAATATTCCAACATTCAAGCCTTGGTTGTACAATACTCCAAATAATGAGTTCCATATGCAAAGTTACTGTGCAATTAAAAAAAAAAAGGGAAGAAAGAAATGGTATAGAATTAACATATTCTGGTTACAATAGTGTCATGTGCTTTCTGCACCCCCCCCCTTCCCGGAAAAATATGTTGCCACCGCACTAAGGTATTTAAGCCAGAGGAAACACTGAATCATTACTACATCTTGTCAATGAGCTTTAAAACTGTGAATCTCTGGACACGGACCAATGCCCCCCCCACCCCCACCCCCACCCCCTCTGTATTTGCTGTTGCACAAAAGAGCTTTTCTGTATAGCAGAAGTTTGTTTAATTTAGAAATCACTGTTTAATAGGAAATTTTTTGACAATCTTGTGCTTTTCTTGTATTGTTATATACAGTAGAATATCACTGCAGTAAACTATGGAAAAAAAAAAACATCTGCTTTAAAATTTGTAATTCTTCCCACAACTTCTAGTGCAAACAAAAAAATCTCTCAAAACATCGCAACTTTTTAAAAAAGGGGCAGGACATGAACTCTCTCTCTCTCTCTCTCGCCTGGCTTGAAAACGGGAGGCCTGTGGCTCTTCTTTGCACGGACTACAAGGTCACGGTTTACTCGCCTGCAGGGCATGGATGCCCCAATGTTTTCTTTCTACAATCTGGACGAGCCTGCTGCAAAGATGACTTGCTTGAAAATCCCGCATGGTCTAAGGACTACAATCCATCTGAGATGAGGAAAATGTCTCTGGGACGTACAACGGAACTGGCTGCGGGCGCACAGCGCTATCTCTGCTGCCGGAGGAAGGGGACTTGGCCTTGCTTAAGAACTGGAGGCCTGTGGCTCGTCTTTGCACGGACTACTGCCACTGGCAATGTGGAATAGGTGGACTGCAAGGAATACTTTGTGTTGTGTGGGGGAGGAGGATGACTTTTGTTTGCACTTTTCCAATGTGAGACACTTGGTGGAATGATATTGGTGCTCTTACATTTTCTTGAATTGTGCAATAAAGGCATTTTTTAAAACTCTCTCTCTCTCTCTCTCTCTCTCTCTCTCTCTCTCTCTCTCTCTCTCTCTCTCTCTCTCTCTCTCTCTCTCTCTCTCTCTCTCTCTCTCTCTCTCTCTCTCTCTCTCTCTCTCTCTCTCTCTCTCTCTCTCTCTCTCTCTCTCTCTCTCTCTCTCTCTCTCTCTCTCACACACACAAGCGAGAGAGAAACTGAAAAAAAAAATTGAGCAACATTATATCGGTTTTACATCCTGAACATCAGTTTTGGTTTTATTTCCATCAATCTCCCTAGTCGTTTCTCTGGTCAAGATGTTCTACCAGTGGATCGCTTAGGTGAGTTTGTCCTGGACAAGAGCCATAATAAGGCCTCATAAGGCTGCAGCTATTGATTAATGGGATACTTTTTTTTGGGGGGGGGGGTACATACACGCACACTTGGGGTCACCACAGTGGACCATGGGTCCCTATATTTGATCTGGCAAGGATTTTTAAGTCAGACTCTCCTCCTGACCAACCCTCCCCAATTATCCGGGCTTGGGACCGGCACAAAGAGTACACCGAGTTTGTGCTTCCTCCTGTGGCCGGAAACATATTGGGAAAAAAATATGCAACTCTCTTATTGACTCTTTTGTACAATTACTACTGCTCTTTAGGAAAGAAAGTTCAGCATATACTGGTCAATACAAACTTCCTTAAAGGGGTCATTACCTGAAAAATGGTGTTTGTAGGTTTTAACTGTCTGAAATGAGTCTACTGGTCACCTATTATCCAAAAATTTTCAAAACAGTCAATTCTCTTTAATAAACAGCTTTTATCTTGTTTTTCTCTCCCAGAAACATTGACTTTTTTGTGAAAATCGTATACATCACGTTTTAAAAAAGCCAACCCACCACCATCCTTGAGGCCAGCCCACTGCTCTATTATTGGCACGCCTAGCTGTCTGTCATGTATATGGAAGTGGAGCTAAAGGTAGCCTATTAGCCCCTGAGCTATTAGCCCCCAAGCTAACAATGGTAACAGGAAGCTTGAACCAAGCGTGGCTTCTATTGTTATTTTCTTCAGATCTTAGTCACCCTAATAACCATCCCTGTTACCACCTGGTTCACGGGCCACAATGTGCCTAGAGTCGCTCCGGCCCGTCTCCCGGTGGTTTCGCAGCGGGTCGCCGGCATGCCAGTCACAGGGAGCTGAGAGCCAGCAGCTCCAAGCAGCATCATTACCTGGAGCTGCTGGCTCAACCCCCTCACCATCCTCTGGGCATACTCTCACGGGTAGCATGGGGAAGCCGCTTCGTGACGGGGCAATCCCCCCAGCTGCCCGTGGAAAAGGAGTGGCGTACTGCAGAGCGAGACACTGCCCTTTGAGATCCCATGACTTGGCCACCGGCCTTGGTTTTCTGCAATCAGTAGAGCATGCAGTGCTGGATTATTTTTTTTTTTCCCCTTGTCCTGTCAGGCAGCTAAGTGAGCAGAACAGAAATATGCTACCCCTATTGTGCCAAAACAGATTTACTTTGCCAAAAGGAGCTTTATACAATACCTACCTATGTACTGTATATTGTTGTAAACTCCTCCTGTAATAACTTTTAATACTTTATTTAAATTATTTTACCTATGAAGAGCCCGACAGGATGGGAAATGGGAAAAGGAAGTGTGGGGAGGGGAAAAGAAAAGGGAAAGGAACAGACAAAAAAGACAAACAAACCAACAACTAAAACAAGCAGAAGACAGACTGCTTCTTCCACCAAAGAGGTCTCAACACGAGTCTGGTAGCCGCACCTGTTAATGGGGAGACATTTGTGTGTGTGCGTCTGTGTGCATGTATATGAAAGTGCGCACAAAATAAGTGTGTGCATGTGAGTGGTTTGTCATGGAACATACAAAGAAGGCGGCCGGTTGCAGCTATTCCCCCTCCCCCAGAAACCCCGAGCAGGCAAGGCAGCACCACCCACCCCCACAGGGCACAAATGCCTGAGGTCAACAAGCCCCAGGAAAGCCAGGCATCCGCCCCAGGAGGGACAGCTGAGGGAGGCCAGGCCGCCGGCGTGGAAGGCCCATGCCCCCAAGCCCGGCAACTACCCAGCTCCCCAGCAGGGCCAACGCCAGGCGCCAGGAGGCCAGCCCTTCCACTCCCCGGGACGGAGACCGGCCCACGCCCTTGGCGCAAGCCCCCCCAGATGGCCCCCCAGCACCACTGCCGCACACCCCAGGGACCCCCATGCCCAGAGAGCCCCCCCATACAGGGGAGCCCACGTAGCCAAGAGGCACTACCCCCTTAATCCAGCACCTCCCGACTGACAGACACACCCATTCCCACACATTCATCACACCCACATGCTCTCATATGCACCCACATGCACTCACTCACTCTCGCTCGCTCCCCCACACAGTCCCACACTCGCACTCCTGTACCCATCCATTCTCTCTTACTCCTGTACCCACTCAATCTTGCTCCCACTCGCCCTCAGGGTCATGCACTCTCACTCACGTTCACCCATACACACAGTCTCACTCACACTCCGACCTACTCATATCCATTCGTGCTCTTCCCCACACACTCACCCACCCTCATTCACCCTTATTACGTAGGGCGACCGCGATGCAGATGCAGCCAGCCTGAACGTGCACCAGCGGCCAGGGAGACCGCCAGCACAGGCCAGCAGCCATCCCCCACCAACCCACCCCAGGGCGGCCGCGACCACAGAAGCAGACCCCTTCCCCCAGCGCCCACCCCAGCAACTGATCAGCAGGCCACCGCAGGCGCCCCGAGATGGCACCCGACACACAATGCGCCACACAAAACCAACCCACCATCACCACTTCCACTCATCACTCCCTCACTCTCACTCTCTTGTTCAATTCCTCTCTCACTCCGTTGCTCGTATCTATTCATTCGGCAGCACCCAGGGATTTTGACAAAATGATGGGTCCCAGGCCCCGGGCAGAAGGAGGGCAACAGGGGTGGGGGAGGACCCCCCACCCCCCCTTGCACAAATCGTGATAGGTGTGTGTCAATTGTATGATGTGATTGTGTGTGAACTACCATAGTGCAGTTAAAATTGGGGGGATGGTGGTTGGAGCACCACTAGCCACTGCGGTAGGCACCAGGGCCCCCATACCCCCAAGCCCTCGGTGTCTAAAATGCAATTAAAGTTGAGGTGAGGGCAGCCCCACTGCGCAGCACAGGTTCCCCTTCACTGACACAGTGCGGCACACCCCCGCCCCAAAACTCTTATATCCAAGAAGATGTATGTTCCACCCAGAATCGGGGGAGGGGGGTAACACTGGGAGGGAAGCAGTTCAAAAGGGAAACTGTCCTCCCCAGAAGCCAGCTCGCAAACTGGTTCAGGAGGCCACCCACTGCCCCCAAATCCTAACCCAGGGCGAGAGCCGCCAGGCCGAGCAGCCCAGGACCCACCAGCATTGTGCCCCAGTGCTCCCAGCAAGTGGTGCTTGTGATTTAATATAGGGTCTCAGCAGGGTTGTCGGGTGGGCCAGGATGATGTGAGAAGCACAAATGACTGCCGATCAGTGAACCAGTGCTGCTCATGCAAGCTGCAAGGAGCCGGTGGCAGAACACCGGCCAGAAGCTATTCAGCTAATGGCTAACTGACGTAAGAGGGAGGGCGGAGTTGAACAGCAGAAAGTCTGTTTCTTAAAGTGGCAGACTATAAATCAGAGCGTTTGTAGAAAGCCAAGAAAAATAAAAAACAAATTTGCTTCAGTCACTAAAAAAAATTAAAAGAAAATGTGAACAAAATATGTCACAACCACTTCTAAGACATGAGTGAGCTGTTAAAATGTGTAAAAAAGTGCAGTCAATGAGCCCTTTAATACATAAACAGCAATCTTTTTGGTCACAAGATCGAGAAAACAAACAAAAATCTTATCTGAGTAATCATCTCCTGCAGCCCCAATGGCTAACTCTTTGATAATGATACAGATTAGTGATGAATGACAGCACAACATGCGTTTATAGTCATGCTTGTTTGGGAAATGCTATTTAATCTGATTTAGGTTGATCTTTACAAGTGCTAGAGGAATAAAGGGATTGCCAAGCACTGAATAAGATAAGATAAGATAAGATAAGCCTTTATTAGTCCCACAATGGGGAAATTCCAGGATTGCAACAGCATAGGGATAGCAACACTCAGAGCAACAATCAGAAGGCAAGAAAAAACAAGCAAGCAAGAGCAGCTAATATACATATGTACATATTACTATAAAATATATATATACACACACACACACACACACAGACACACAGTGCAGAGCATTGTAGCTGGATGGAATAAATATATGAATATATGAACACACAGTGCAGAGCATTGTAGCTAGATGGAATAAATATGTAAATATATAAACACCCACAGTATGGAGCATTGCAGCTAGGTGGAATAAATATGCAAGTATATAAACACACACAGTGCGGAGCAATGTAGCTAGATGGAATAATATGTAGATATATAAAAACACAGTGCGGAGCATTGTAGCTAGATGGAATAAATATATAGACATATAAATATAAACACACCCAGTGCAGAGCATTGTAGCTAGATGGAATAAATATGTAAATATATAAACACACACAGTGCAGAGCATTGTTGCTAGGTGGGATGAAACAGCATAACCGTCTATTTAGTTATCCTACATGGTATGATTATGTGCCCATACATATTCTCACCCTCCATAGCGACCGGTATGTTCCTAGTTGTATGCCGGAGAGGACCATTGTGTAAGTCTATTGCATCTTTTGCATTCAAAAAAAAAAAAAAAAAAAAAAAAAAAAAAAAAGTTAACAATACAGTTAACAATATATTAAAAAGTGATTATTTTATACCTATTTTTACTTTCTTAATGTATACATTGTAAACAACTGTATCATCTCTCCTTTTGCTTTGTATAAAATGAACAACCTCACATCTAATTTGATGCAGCAAAACCACAGTTATAATACTCCTGTAAATGGAATGTAGGCCATCTTTAATACCTTGATCAAAGTTCAGTTTACATGAACAGGAAATGCATGGCATTACTGAAGACGCTCTCAAAATTGAGATGGTGTTGCTGATCTCACATTTCTGTCACGTCACCAATATTCATTCAGCAGAAAATGCGCATTGGCCCATCTAACGTTCTAGATCTAGTTAGGAAAGGCTGGAGGATGAAATTAAAATTTGAAGAAACATTCAAACAACACTATGTTGGTGTATTTTCACAACATGAATACAACAGTGAAATAAGCAGAGCATCAATACAAACAAAACACTGTTTGCTGTCTAATCAGAGGGGTGGGGATTTGTTTAATAGTGGCAGTAAACAATTAGTTAAAAATGTGGGGAAATTGATGTAACTGGTTAATCACTAGTTTTAAATCCAGCACTACTCACTGGTATGTTTCCTTCAATAACACAGTGATGTAGCATTCAAAGTGTTTTTTCAGAAACCCTGATTCTAGTCCACAATTTAGCCCGTAAAAGTATCTTGAAAAAAAATGAAATGTTTTGAGCTGATTGGCATCTTTTAGAAATAATTAATCTGTTGACATTGGTTTATTTTCACCGACACATAAAGGCTCTGAGTGCAGTAATTAACCTTCAGAGGAAAGATCAGCCTGAGAGGGGAGTCTGCCAGCGGAGCAGACACCTACTGTGGCAGTGCCAGCTGAAGGCTGGGTCTCCTCGAAAAGGCAGCTTTTATGCAGGGAAATTAATCTTAACAACAAGGTTACTTCTCCAGCAATTCACGTAAGAAGTGTATTCTGTATAAATTCATATCATTGAGCTTTAGAGTTTTTCATTATAAAAAAAAGAACTAAAATGCATGAATGGGAAACTATCGTACAAAATGCTGCACAAATAATAACCAAGTTGTAAACAGCATATATCTAATCTAACGTGCCATTTGTTATTTAATACAAGAGAAACAACCCGTGCCACCTTTTATTCCCATCTTCAGGGTGCTAAACAATAATCTATTATGGCCTGCTTCACCCCAAATACCTAGCCAATAAACAACAAAATATCAACGCTAGAATTGGTTTACACTGAAAGACGCTGTTACTGAGAAGGAAAATGCAACTCATTTCTACAAATGGAGCGGTCGCGATGTATTAATTTAGAAGATACACCAAATATGTGAGTATGATGAACTGAAATTAGGAAGGAATCGGAGAGAAAAACGACTGAGGCTGATACAAAGATGATCGATCGTTTAAAAGCAGGCCTCCGAAGGAAGAGGGTAGGTAGATGTTCGCCTACCTACCCTAGTGAGAAAATAAATGATGGTCACAGCCTGACTTCACATGATAATAATCAACAGTTAACCAGCATCAAACCAACCCAACCAATCAAAAAGCTAACGTTAGCAAAACATGACTTAGCTTACAGTTACTGGTCTGGCTTCAAACACACCATCAGAAAAAAAAAAAAAAAAACCTTTAAATTGATTTTTCTCTGTTTTAGAACGCAATAACGAGTTGTTTGGTGGTAAATAAAATAAAACGACCCCGCTCTGCGGTCGGTGTCAACGCCTCAGCTAACACCTACTGACGGCTGTGACAGCTGGACCGAGCCTAACAAGGAAATTAGCTCCGTTAGCAATCAAAATATTAGCTTCAGGTCCAAAATGTTGCTTCGTTAGCCCGTCGCAAACAAACCGAAATAGGCTCACCTTCGCTGTGATGGGCTCAGACGGTCAGACACGGCTCCACTGTTTGCCACCCCAGACACAGTCGCCTGTTCTTTGCTTAATGTGAGTATTTATTATTTTTTCCGGGCTGCCTCTTGTTGTTAGTGTTGTTTCACGCTAACAGCCGAGCATCGTTAGCGGCTGTCTCCATTCTCCGTCCGCCTTCGCTGTCCGTGAAAGGCTCCAGTGCACCGGATGCAGAAAAAGGGCACCGCCCGCTCCACAATGCACACTTCCAGGTCACATAATATTATCTGGCCAAATTAATTATCTATGGGACTAATGAAAGCATAGTAAAAGCATTTTGTGGGGACGAATTAAATTGAAGCTCAATATACCTACTTATACTTATCTATTTCTGTTATAAATAGGCTAAAAGACTGTTAACAGATTGGGTCTTGGAGTTAGGAGCGTTGGAGGTGGATTTAAACTGTTCCACATGGTGTAGATATGAAGAGAAATGCAGTAGGAGTAATCTTGAAGGAAGAGTATGTGAAGAGGGAGTCAGACAGAATCATGAGTTTGAAGCTAGAAATCGAAGGTGGGATATTGAATGTTGCATATGCCCAGCAAGTCAGGTAGAAGAGAAAGAGAAGTTCTGGAGTAGGTTGGATGAAGTGGTCGAGAGCGTTCCTACGGGAGAGAGAGTGCTGATTGGAGCGGACTTTAATGGACATGTAGGTGAGGGTAACAGAGTTGATGAGGAGATGCTGGGAAATATGGAAGGACAAATGGTTGTAGATTTTGCTAAAAGGATGGAAATGTCTGTGGTGAACGCATATTTCAAGAAGAGAGAAGAACATCGGATGACTTACAAGAGTGGAGGAAGGTGTACGCAGGTGATTGATTGATTGATTGACTTTTGATTGATACTATTTATTTCAAACAAGACAACATAAAAAAAAAAATCCAAATGCAGTCTGAAAAGGAACAGGATTGAAGCCAAAGCTTATCTTGTCCTGTCCCATCATTAACTAATTAATATACCTATGCTTGCTCCTATACACATACATCCAAACATACATATATAGCCATAACAACAAATGAACACTTAATGAGCAAGGATGTGAATAAACAAATCTGTACACACATTTCAAGATCTTATGACTTATTAAAATAATAGAAATTCAAAAATGAAAGCATGAGTGAGCAACTTCCCACTGATCACACAATCCATGAGTGACTCTCAGACTTTCAGCCAACCAACCCTAGTGATTAACAAAACCATCTTCCTCCCTGTATTTATCCAATTTCTAATTTTTGTACTTAAAAAACCCTCAATATTTGGACATAGTTTTAACTCCATATTTAATCCATTCCATAATTTAACCGCACAAGCTGAAACACAAAAACTTCTGAGTTGTTCATATACCCACTGTCTTTAAAAGTAACTCCCCCCTTAAATGATAATCCTTTGTCTTTCAACAAACATGTTTTGGATGTTAACTGGCTGTAAATAATTCCTTACTTTGTACATTATTATGGCAGTTTTATATTCCACCAGATCAAAGAATTTCAAACTTTCAGACTGTAAAAATAAACTATTTGTGCGATCATGGAAACCAGCACCATGGAGGATTCTTATTGCTCTTTTTTTGTAAAATAAGTGGCTGTAATGAACTTTTATATGTATTTCCCCAAACTTCTGAACAATAATTTAAATATGGTAAAACCAGTGAACAATACAGAGTATGGAGTGATTTCTGATCTAGTATGTGCTTTGTTCTGCTTATGACCGAAATACTTCTAGACAGTTTAGCTTGTACGTATTTAATGTGAGGCTTCCAGCAAATTTTTTTCATCTATAATCACACCTAAAAATTTATTGTCTTGAACTCTTTCAATATTGATGTTATCTTCTGTATTTTTGCTTGAATATTTGCCTTCCCATTTCCAAATAACATGAACTTTGTTTTGCTCAAATTTAATGATAATTTGTCTTTATTAAACCATTCTTTTATCTTTCTGAATTCAGTAGTGATTACATTCAAAAGTTGCTGGAGATCCTCACCAGTACCCAGAACATTTGTGTCATCTGCAAACATGACAATCTTCAACAGTTCAGAAACATTACAAATATCATCAATATATAAAATGAAAAGTTTAGGTCCCAACACTGACCCCTGGGGGACACCACAAACATCATCATCAACATCACCACAAATTGTTGCCTGTTTTTTAAATAGTTTCTGACCCAATTCTATACCACTCCTCTAAGTCCATATCCTTCCAGTTTATTAATATTTCATGATTTAATGTATGAAATGCTTTTTTCAAATCAATAAACACTCCCACTGTAAATTTCTTTCTGTCCATAGAATTAGTGATTTCTTCTATAACATCCATTAAAGCCGCTGATGTAGAGTGGTTGGTTCTAAATCCATACCATACTGACTGTCTGTAAGTAATTTGTATTTAGCTACAAACTTGTGTAATCTGTCATTAAAGATTTTTTCCAGTATTTTTGAGAGTTGGGGCAGAAGAGAAACAAGCCTGTAGTTTGTGAAGTGGTGTTTGTTTCCAGTTTTGTATAGAGGTATAATTTTAGCTATTTTCATTTTACTTGGAATTATAGCAGTTTGAAATGATAAGTTGTAAATGTGTTTCAGTGGTTTAGCAATTTCCTCAATAACTTTTTTAACAGCTACCATGTCAGTGTCATCACAGTCAGCTGAAACTTTATTTTTGAATTTATATACAATCTCAATGATTTCCCTCTCTTCCACTGCTATTAAAAGCATTGAATTTGGATTTATTCCTGAGTTTGAAATAAACGTTTGAATTTGAATTTGAATATCCCGAAAGCCACTGCTCATCCGGGCACTCCAGGCTCAGCCAATATTGATCCAGATCGCGGTATCCACGCTACTACGTCACAGGAAGCGTCCTGGCAGGCCATGTAGCCGCCAGTATGGCTGCGCCCATGTTTTGCTGACAGCTGAACCAGCACATCAGCAATGGATTTATATCGCATTGCTTTGAACTTGAACTTGAACTTGAACTTAAACTTGAACTAGAACGTGAGACAGGGGCTCAATATAACATCTTTTTTTTCACGACCACCACAGGTCCCCTTTAATTTACTGTTCCCCTTTTCAGATATGAATGGAGCAGGGATTTTTTCTGTTAATTTTGGTCCAATATTTACAAAGAATTCATTGAATTTATTTACTGCATCATTTCTACTAATAATATTTATGTCATTATCTATATAATACTGAGGATAATTATCTTGCCTGTCTCCATTTCGAATTACGTTAATATATTCCATATACCTTTAATATTATTTTATTATCTATTAATTTACTGTAGTATTCCTTTTTACTTATTCTCATAATATTTGTTAACTTATTTTTATATTTTTTAAATCCATTTTCTACCTCCTTAGTTCTACGTCTTATGAATTCTCTATGCAACAGGTGGACTACCTCTTATGCAGAAGGAGAAATCTGAAAGAGATAGGAGACTGCAAAGTGGTGGCAGGGGAGAATGTAGATAGGCAGCATCAGATGGTAGTCTGTAGGATGACTTTGGAAAGCAAGAAGAGGAAGCAAATTAAGGCAGAACCAAGGATTAAATGGGGGAAATTACAAAAGGAAGAATGTGGCACAAAGTTCAAGAAGGAATTGATAAAGGCTTTGGGTGGCAGGGAAGAATTACCAGAGGACTGGGCAAGTATAGCTAAAGTATTGAGGGAAATGGGTAGAAAGGGTATGTGGTGTATCTTCTGAACAGACGAAAGAAGACAAGGAGACTTGGTGGTGGAATGAGGAGGTACAGATAATTATTCAAAGGAAAAGGCTGGCAAAGAAAAAGTGGGATAGTCAAGGAGATGAGGAAAGTAGACAGGAGTATTTTGAGTCTGGGTGTATGGCAAAGAGAAAGAAGGCAAAGGCATATAGTGAGTTGTACGAGAGGCTGGACACTAAAGAAGGAGAAAAGGACCTGTATTGATTGGCTGGACAGAAAGATGGAGCTGGTTAGGTTGATTAAGGACAGAATTGATATTGTAAGATAAGATGAGATGAGATGAGATGAGATTCAACTTTATTGTCATTACACATGTATGAATACAAGATAACGAAACGTGACTTGGCATTTGGGCACGCTCTGCAGAGCGCATCCAAGGCCGGGGCAGCCGCTAGGTGCCAGTCATAAAGAAGAAAGGAAAAAAAAAAGAAAAGAGAGGATATGACACAATAGGCGAGAGAAAAAAACATGTTTTATCAAATTGACGCTTAATGAGTAAGCGAAATTTTGATTGCAGGCAAAAAAAACCCTCAATGCATATTTAGCAGACATTTAGTAGACAAATCACACGCAGAAGGAGAGCAGTGTGTGTATATCGTATGCATGTAGTGTTGTATGCATTGTGTAATGTAAATGTAACAGTTGTTAGTGAGCAGCAGAGGGCGCCTCCTGGCAGTGGATAGATGTTATAATCATGTGACTTATAAACAAGTCCAGAGTCCAGAGTCTCTCTCTCTCTCTCTCTCTCTTGCTTGCAGAAGGCACATGGGCATTGTCCTCGGGGGTCCAATCCGCTGACGACAAACAACTGATTGTTGATTGTTTGGGTAGACATGAGCCGATCCTTCCACTTATCTCAGTCAGGAGGAATGTAAACACGGGGCAAACAAGGTCAAATCAAATCAAATCAGCACAGTGCACTCAGAGAATAGAATTTGTCCTCATCCGTGTAGTTCTGTGCTTTCATTATATATGCAGGCTTAAACTGTTTTTCCATAGAGAGCACAGGGCTTCAGATGTATTCCTTCACTGAATCACTGTCATTCAGTTCACCGTTGCCGCTACTCGTGCCCTCCCCAACTGGTCGAATTTGATGAAGGAGCTTGCTGGGTCCGCTTGAACAGCTCTCTCACTTTCCTTCAATTTCTGATGCATCAGGGAACTCCACTCCCAGGGAACTCCACAGCCAAAAATAGAAGTCCTGAGATCATAACCAATAATGTTTCCATAGACGCATGAATTCCAATGTCCATGAGTCTCCTCATAGGTTCCAATTCTTGGGCTCCCCCTTGGCCCAATTCTTGTTGAAAAAATAGTGACAATAGCACATTTAAGCCGCTTCCAAATCCATAATTTCCGTTTAGATTAAGATTCAGCAGAAGAAGAGCGACTAAACACAGACAAAAACACAACATTGCAAAAGCTGGGAATAGATCAGGAAGGCAGGGGAGGAGGGAAGAAAAATGCGACTGCTCTCTCTCAAGGCAAGATGGAAAAAAAAAAACGATAAAAGATAAAAGATAAAAAAAAAACGATAAAAGATAAAAAAAGATAACCCTTTATTAGTCCCACAATGGGGAAATTTCAGGATTGCAGCAACAAAGGGATAGCAGCACTTAGAGCAATAGTAAATAAGATAATAAGATAAGAACTGGTTACCCAAAATGGTAAATAAATATACATACAGCACTCACAAAAAGTTAAGGATATTTGGCTTTCGGGTGAAATTTGTGAAATTTATGGAAAATATAAAAAGTTCATGCTATGGTGATATTATGCCATGAAAGTAGGGCATTTCAGTAGAAGCATGCAATGGTGATTTTCTAATCTCAAACAATTTATTGAAACAAAAACCAACAACAGTGGTGGGTATGCCACAACAAAAAATGTCAATAACTCAATAACTTGTCATGTGCCTTTGAGCATCAATTACAGCTTGACAATGTGAAATTCCATTCTTCTTGAAGGGCAGCCCTCAGGTCATTGAGGTTGTGGGGTGCAGGGTTACAAGCCTCTACACGGCGACTCAGCTGATCCCATAGGTTTTCTATGGGATTCAGGTCTGGAGAAAGTGCAAACCACTCCTTTTGGGGTACCCAGCCTCCAGCAGCCATTCCCTAATGAAAAACCTCAATGAGCTGGAGCATTGCCATCCATGAAGATGAAATTAGGCATATGTTGTTCATGCAGGGGCACAATGACTGGATTAATGATGTTATTCAGATAGTATCGGCTTGTCACTGTACCATTCACAAGGTGTAGGGCAGTTCTGTATTGACTAGACACACCTGCCCAGATTCTAACACCACCACCACCAAAGGCTCGTCTAGTGACAACAGTGGCAAGACGATGACGACTGTGTCTGGTGGTGTGGTCAGGTACCCTTCCAGGTCATCTAGTGTGCAGACCACACTGATGTAAACGGTTTTGAACGGCCTCTCACCTTAAATGTGCCTGGAGTTCAGTAGCATTCATCATCCGGTTCCGCAGGGCACTGTTCACAATGAAGCTGTCATCAGCATGGGATGTGGCCAAAGGACATCCACTTCTGTGCCTTTCTGTGACTCTTCCAGTCTCTCTGTATCTCTGTTGCAACCTGCTGATGACACTCTGTGACACTCTAAGCTCAGTGGCCACTCTGAGAACATCCTGTTTGAAGCCTTGCAACGGCGAGGTACTGTTGATCAATTGTTAGGTGTCGTCTTGGTCTCATGATGTCAAAATGTGAACAGCATGATGAAGAGGACTGTTTAAATACCAATTCTAATTGAACCAGAAAAATTTATTGGTCGATTCATGGATCAAACACCTGTTGTGAATTCTGCCGTTAAGCACCTTGCTAGAGAACAGCAAGTTATGTAAAAAGTACTGAAATATTGAACAGTTGGACATGTGCATTCAAAAGGTTAGAGAATGTCAAATTGAGTTCACCTGTAAAGGTTATAGTGCATTTTAGGTGCATCCTGAAATTTCACCAGGAAGCTGAATATCCCTAACTTTTTTGTGAGTAGTGTATATACAGAGTTATATACACAGTACAGGAGCATTGCAGCTAGATGGTATCAACAGGATTATGGTTAGCTGAATTACCCGGAAGAATAAAATATGGACCAGACAGTATATTTCACATTTGAATCAACAGTGTTGTTGCCACCCTCAATAATAATTGTAATTCTATTAGTTGTGTATTGGAGGGGGTGATCTCTATTGTGCAAAGTTGTGACATTTAGTACATTTAATACAACCTCTATGAGCAGCACCGGTTAGATTATAAAGCCTGACAGCCGTAAGCAGGAAGGACCTGCAGAACCTCTCTGTCATAATTGGGCCCCTCCGGGGCAGAAAGACAGACCCTATCGCTGAACTGCAGTGTGACATTTATTAACCAAAATATGAAAATAGTGTAGACAACACAAAAATACAAACTAAGGTAACTTACTGAGGATACTCTCCAGAGCTGGGATAGCTCTGGAGGAAAAAAACACGGAGGGGATGAAGTCCATACAGTGTAAACAATGTAATGTTCCAGCAGTGCAACAATGAACTCCCAGTCCTTAAGTACCTGGACAAACAAATGAGCAGCAGGTGTGGGCTAAGCAGGCAGGTGAACCAATTACCTAACTGTCCACAGCTGAGGAGGCAAGAGAGCAGACTGTGAACAGTTAGTGGGAGTGTCTGAGAGAGGAGGGCATGTAAGTAGCAATAAACCAAAATATATACAGCAAACTCAGGACCCACACCATGCTACACTGGGCCCCAGGGCCCCCTAGGCCAAAGAACCCAGTTGTTCAGGAGGCCGGCTGAAGTCCTAGGCCCGGCAGACGGCAAGGTGGAATGAGTAGGGTGGCCTGCCAGAGAATATGGGCCACCCAACCCAGTTGCTCAGTCTGTCGGGCGGCCAGCCTGAGTTCTTCAGCCACCAGGACCGGAGGGGTGACCCAGGAGGCAGTTCCCCCACAGGAAGGCCCAAAGATGGGAAGCAGGGCCGGAGGGGGGAACCATGATGGCGTCTTGTGGTGGAGGAGGATGGGGGACAACGACGACATCTGGCAGAGGAGGAAGGGGGACCATGACGTCCTCAGTGGGGGGAGCTGGACCCACGACGTCCTCGGGTGGTGAGCCTGGACCCACGGAGACATCTGGCAAAGTTGGATTTTTCCCGGCGATCCTGAAAGAAGGCTCAGAACAAACAAGCAGCGGTACAGGGTCAGGGTCGCTGGCAGCGGCAGAGCCCGGCAAGGGGATCTCAGGTGCAGATGGCTGCACCCGACTCTCCTCCCCAAGAGCCAAGCAAGATCTCTCCAAAACAGATAAGAGGAAAACAAGAGAGAATACTTGCCTGAGCTCAAGTTCCACCGCCGTCCAGGACTCTGTTGATCCAGACGACGACATCTCAGACCCGGTCTCTTGGAGGTCCAGCTCTGGTTCCCACTCTGCTGCGGCAGCCTCCACAAAAGGCATGATGGTGGTAGCAGTCCACGTCTCCCAGACGAAGTGGACCACCCTGGTGGCTCTTCTGGCGTGGCAGCTGGGGGTCGACTCACCGCTGGTGCTGGAGCAGGGTCCTCCAGGGCTACGAGCTCTTCCATTGTTTGGTGGCTCTGCTTCAGGGCCAGCGGACACTCAGGGGCCACATGAGAAAACACAGAGAGGGCTGGTGAGCAATTTATAACAGCAGCAGGTGGGGAGAGCTCAGGGGACTGCTTTTCCTGAGCTTCCCCACTGGGAATCAGGCAAGACATTTCATCACGAATTGAAGTAAAATGAAATAAAACTTGCCTGTTTTCCAGGATCTTGATGTTATCTGCTGCTGCATATGGAGCGTCGTCCCTCTCTGTGGCTAAGGTGAGCTTGGTCCCCTCTGTGGATTGTAGAGGAGCCGCCCCTGGAGTCACAGAGATGGGCGTAGCGGAACCAACGGATGACCTCTCGGCAGCAGGAGAGCACATCGGGGGGACGGGAATTGCAGCAGCTGTGGAGAGAGAGGGGGCTGATGGAACAGCCAGCGAAGGAGGAGGAGAGGAACAAACTGCTGCGGGAATTGTCGGGCCCGATGTCAGGGAAAAGGCTGCCGAAGAGGCGGGAGGATTCCTCCAGCGGTCCGAAGCGGGACGACGCTGTCACCACGGAGCCACTGGAGAAGGTGAGGAGGAGGCTGATGGCATCGGTAGGAGCGGAGGAAGGGAGAGTCTCTGCACCTGGGGATGGATGCATACGCCGGGTTTAATTTCCAGCAAATTGGCGACTCCCCCCCAGCACAGCCTCTCGTCTTTACGGGATGAGCAGTTCCTAGCGCCAATCGCCATGTCCTCTATCATGGACACGAATTCCAGCTCATCCCGACTCCACTTCCTCCTCCTCTGGTCTGCTTCGCCTAATGGAGGCATGACCGCTCTGCTGGACAGGTGAGTGGGAAAAAATACACAAAAAAGAAAAAATGCACGACTGCAGCAGCTGGGTCTATAACTGGCTGGAACATTCTGTCATAACTGGGCCCCTCCGGGGCAGAAAGACAGACCCAGTCGCTGAACTGCAGCGTAACATTTATTAACCAAAATTTCAAAATAGTGTAGACAACACAAAAATACAAACTAAGGTAACTTACTGAGGATACTCTCCAGAGCTGGGATAGCTCTGCAGGGGATGAAGTCCATATAATGTAAACAATGTAATGTTCCAGCAGTGCGACAATGAACTTCCAGTCCTAAAGTACCTGGACAAACAAATGAGCAGCAGGTGTAGGGTAAGCAGGCAGGTGAACCACTTACCTAACTGTCCACTGCTGAGGAGGCAAGAGAGCAGACTGTGAACAGTTAATGGGAGTGTCTGAGAGAGGAGGGCACGTCAGTAACAATAAACCAAAATATATACAGCAAACTAACAACAAAATAATGACACACATACCAAACTCAGAAATAAATTGAGTCTGAGCTCAGAAGGAATAACTGAGCTCAGACTCATGACACTCTCCCTCGAGCACTTAGGGTGACACACCCTACCGCTAAATGAGCTCCTCAGTGCGTTCAGCGTATCTCGCATGGGGTGGGACTCAGACTCCAGCAGAGATGACAGCTTAGCCAACCATCCTCCTCTCTCCTATCTCCTCCACTGGGTCGAGGCGGCATCCCAGATCAGAGCTGGCTTTTTTGATCAGCCTGTTCAGTTTCTTCCTGTCGGCTGCTGTGATGCTGCTGCCCCAGCAGACCACTCCAAATGTGATGCCTGATGCCACCACAGAGTCGTAGAAGGTCTTCAGGAGTGCCCCCTGCACTCTGAAAGACCCGAGTCTCCTCAGAAGGAACAACCTGTGCTGCCCCTTCTTGTAGAGCGCGTTGGTTTTGTGTGACCAGTCCAGTTTATTATTCAGGTGAACACCCAAGTACATGTAAGATGTCACCATCTCAATGTCTGTTCCCTGGATGTTTACTGGTGCTGTGGGGGGTTGTCCTCACCTGCAGCAGTCCACCACCAGTTCCTTTGCATTGATCTGGAGGCAGTTCCGCAGGCACCAGTCCACAAAGTCCTGGATAAGTCCTCTGTACTTCACATCATCACCATCAGAGATGAGGCCAACAATTGCAGAGCCATCAGAGAACTTCTGTAGATTCCAGTGTGGTGTATTGTGTGAAAAGTCAGCAGTGTAGAGGGTGAACAGGAAGGGAGCCACAACTGTTCCCTGGGGGGGCCCTGTATTACAGATGATGGTGTCAGACACACTGTCTTCGGCTCTCACAAACTGTGGTTGGTTTGTGAGGTAGTCCAGGATCCACGATGACAGGTGCTAGTTGGTCCACCCCTGCACACAGCAGCTTGTTCCTCAGGATCACTGCTTGTATGGTGTTGAAAGCACTGGAGAAATGAAAGAACATGATCCTCACAGTGTCCCCATGCTTCTCCAGGTGGGACAGGGTACAATGTAGGAGGAAGATCATTGCGTCCTCCACCCTGATGCCATGCTGGAGGCAAACTGAAGAGGGTCCATTGCTGGTCCAACCAAGGGGAAGAAGTAGGCGAGGAGCAGCCTCTCCAGGGTCTTCATTAGGTGTGATGTGAGGGCTACTGGTCTGTAGCTGTTCAGGTCCTTGGGGTGCGGAGTCTTCGGTATGGGTACCACACAGGATGTTTTCCACAGCTGTGGTACCCTCCCTAGCTTCAGGCTCAGACTGAAGATGTGCTCCACGATCCCACACAGCTGGTCTGCAAAGGACTTGAGGAGCTTCAAGCTGATGCCATCCGACCTGCAGCCTTCCTCGCCTTGATCTTTTTTAGCTCAGCTCCCACCTGGGTCTTAGTGAGAGTCAGGCTGGGGCAGGGGGGCTATGTGCTGGGATGGGGGATGTTGGGTCTGTGAGTGGAAAAAAAAAACAGCAGGGGATGTACGGGGGGTGGAGGGAGGGCAGTGGACAGTAGGACTAGATGAAGGTGGAGGCAGCAGTGGTTGGTGGGCAGGCGGAGAAGAGGCCGGTTGATCAAACCAGTTAAAGAACAGGTTCAGGTTGTTCACCCACTCCCTACCCCCCGTGGCCTGGGAGGAGGTATTCTGGTGCCCAGAGATGGTTTTGAGGCTTCTCCAGACACCGCTGACGTCACTCTGCTGCAGCTTGTCCTCCATCTTCTTCCTGTAGCTGTCCTTCCCCTCTCTGATCTTCCTCCCTAGCTCCCTCTGTACGGACTTCAGCTCCTCCTTATTACCCAACCTGAAGATCCTTTTCTTCTCCTTCAGTAGTGTCTTTGTCTCAGGGTTGATCCAGGGTTTGTTGTTTGAGAAACATCGTATGGTCTTGGTGGGTACGGTGTTGTCCACACAGAAGTTGATGTAGTCTGTGATCGTGTGTGTGAGGCCGTCGATGTCCTCACCATGTGGATCACAGAGCTGCTCCCATGCAGTGGATTCAAAACAGTCCTTCAGAGCATCCTCCACCTCCTCAGACCATATCTTCACTGTGTGGGTAAAAAGAGCTTGTCTGTGTACCAGGGGTTTGTACACAGGCAGGAGGTGAACCAGGTTGTGATCAGATCTTCCAAGGGGGGAGGGGTGATGAGGTCTATGCCTCCTTGGGATTTGCATAAAATAAGTCCAGTGTTTTATTGTCTCTGGTGTGGTACATGACATACTGGGTGAAAGTGGGCAGAATGGAGGACAGGGAAGCATGGTTAAAATCACCAAAGATGAGCTGGAGAGCAGTGGGGTGTTGAGTCTCTAGTCTGCTGGTGACTGTGTGGATGATGTCACACGCTGTCTCAGCGCTTGCAGATGGAGGTACAAAAATAACAATCACAATGACATGTGAGAACTCTCTGGGGAGGTATGCCGGTCACATGGTAACGGCTAGCAACTCAATGTCCTTACTAACAAGTGATGAGAGTTTGTTGAGGACATGGAAGCTGTACTTTGAGGAGCTGATGACTAAAGAAAATGAGAAATAGGAGGATGCAGGAAAGATAGTGAACCTGAAAGTTCTGAGGAATAGCAAAGCGAAAGTGAGAGCAGCTTTGAAGAGGATGAAGAATGGAAAGGCGGTTGGTCCAAATGACATACCTGTGTAGGTATGGAGATGTTTAGGAGAGATGGCAGTGGACTTTTGAACCAGATTGTTGAACACAATCTTGGAGAGTGAGAGGATGCTTCAGGAGTGGAGGTGTTGTACTGATTTTCAAGAACAAGGGTGATGCGCCGAGCTGTAGTAACTGCAGAGACATAAAGTTGATCAGCCACACTATGAAGATACGGGAAAGAGTTGCTGAAGCCAGGTTAAGAGGAGAGGTGACAATCAGTGAGGAACAGTACGGTTTCATGCCAAGAAAGAGTACTACAGATGCAATGTTTGCTCTAAGAGTGTTGATGGAGAAATATAGAGAAGGTCAGAAGGAGTTGCACTGTGTCTTTGTGGATCTAGAGAAAGCATATGATAGGGTGCCAAGAGAGGAAGTGTGGCACTGTATGAGGAAGTCAGGAGTGGCACAGATGTATGTGAGGGTGGTGCAGGACATATGAGGACAGTGAGACGGTGGTGAGGTGTGCTGTGGGAGTGACACATGGATTCAAGGTCAGGGTGGAGTTACATCAGGGATCGGCTCTGAACCCCTTCTTGTTTGCCATGGTGATGGACAGGTTGACAGACGAGGTCAGGCCGGAGTCTCCATGGACCATGATGTTTGCAGATGACATTGTGATCTGTAGTGAGATTAGGGAGCAGGTGGAAGAGAACGTGGAGAGGTAGAGGTACGCAAAGGAATGAAAGTCAGTAAAAGCAGGACAGAATACTTGTGTGAGGGAAGCAGGTGTAATGGTGAAGATGCAAGGAGTAGAGGTTGTGAAGGTAGGTGAGTTTAAATACTGTAGCTGGGGTCAACCATCCAGTGCAATGGAAAATGTAAAAGAGAGGTGAAGAAGAGAGTGCAGGAAGGGTGGAGACAAGTGTCGGGTGATTTGTGACAGAAGGATAGCAGCTAGAGTGAAAGGGAAGATTTACAAGATGGTAGTGAGACCTGCTATGGTGTATGGTTTGGAAACTGTGATACTGACAAAAAGAGAGGAAGCAGAACAGAAGGTGGCAGAGTTGAAAATGGTAAGATTCTCATTGGGAGTGACTAGGAGGGAAAGAATTAGAAATGAGTATATCAGAGGGACAGCTGAGGTTGAGTCGATTGGAGACAAAGTAAGAGAGGCAAGGTTGAGATGGTTTGGACATGTGCAGAGGAGGGATAGTGGATATATTGGACAAGGGATGTCGAAGATGGAGCTTCCAGGCAGGAGAAAAAGAGGAAGACCACCAAAAGAGTAAAAATTAAAGTAAAAAAAAGGAGAGACATATCACAAAACACCAGCAAAACCAATAATTCCTTGGAGATCTCTACTATGGACACAAATAAGGATGACACTGCAGTCCCTGACAAGACTGACATGCACGGTTTGCAGTAACATTTTCACTATTGTGGGAGATAAACTGGTGGAATGTGAACACTGTGAGCTGTGGGTGTGCCTGGGCTGCTCAGGTATGAGAGAGAGTCATTATGAATTGCTTAATGATGCATTACAAGGACAACTGATTCACTGGTACTGTGCAGACTGCAACCAACAGGCAATTAAGGCTGTGAAATGTGATAAGGACATTGAGGAGAAATGTAAACATTTCATGGAGAAATTTAAATCTGAGGTTTCTGAGAAAATTCATGAGGTACAGTCATGTGAAAAAATTAGGATACTCCATTAAATATTCAGTTCTTTATTAAGAAATGTTCACATACAGACGTGAACAAAATTGTTGGTACCCCTCTGTTAATGAAAGAAAAACCCACAATAGTCACAGAAATAACTTGAATCTGACAAAAGTGGTAATAAATAAAATTTCTATGAAAATTAACTAATGAAAATCAGACAATGCTTTTAGATAAGATAAGATAAGATAAGCCTTTATTAGTCCCACAATGGGGAAATTCCAGGATTGCAACAGCACAGGGATAGCAACACTCAGAGCAACAATCAGAAGGCAAGAGAAAAAACAAGAGCAGCAAGTATACATATGTACATATAAATATAAATGAGTATTATGAGTATATAAACACTCAGTGCGGAGTATTGTAGCTAGATGGAATAAATATGTAGATATATAAACACACACAGTGCGGAGCATTGTAGCTAGATGGAATAAATATATGAATATATAAGCACACAGTGCGGAGCATTGTAGCTAGATGGAATAAATATGTAAATATATAAACACACACAGTGCGGAGCATTGTAGCTAGATGGAATGAAACAGCACAACCGTCTACTTAGTTATCCTACATGGTATGATTATGTACCCATACATATTCTCACCCTCCATAGCGACCGGTATTTTCCTAGTTGTATACCGGAGGGGACCATTGTGTAAGTCTATTGCGTCTTTTGCATTCAAAACTATTAGGTTGTCACGTCTTTTTGCTATCTCTGCGAGCAGCCCTGCTTAGGTTGTACAGTCTGACAGCCGTAGGTAGGAAGGACCTGCGAAACCTCTCGGTTGTGCACCTAGGATGATGTAGTCTGCTGCTAAATGAGCTCCTCAGTGCATTCAGTATGTCCTGCATAGGGTGGAACTCGGACTCCAGCAGAGATGACAGTTTAGCCACCATCCTTCTCTCTCCCATCTCCTCCACTGGGTCAAGGCGCTGCCCCAGGACAGAGCTAGCTTTCTTGATCAGTTTGTTCAGTCTCTTCCTATCGGCTGCAGTAATGCCACTGCCCCAGCAGACCACTCCAAAAGTGATGGCTGATGCCACCACCGTGTCATAGAATGTCTTCAGCAGCGCCCCTTGTACACCAAAAGACCTGAGTCTCCTCAGTAGGAACAGCCTGCGCTGTCCCTTCTTGTAGAGTGCGTCAGTATTGTGTGACCAGTCTAGTTTATTGTTCAGATGAACACCCAGGTACTTAAAGGATGTCACCATCTCGATGTCTGTTCCCTGTATATTTACTGGTGCTTTTGAATTGTGGCTCAACAGAATTATTTTAAAAAGCAAACTCATGAAACAGGCCTGGACAAAAATGATGGTACCCTTAATTTAATATTTTGTTGCACAACCTTTTGAGGCAATCACTGCAATCAAACGATTTCTGTAACTGTCAATGAGACTTCTGCACCTCTCAGCAGGTATTTTGGCCCACTCCTCATGAGCAAACTGCTCCAGTTGTCTCAGGTTTGAAGGGTGCCTTCTCCAGACGGCATGTTTCAGCTCCTTCCACAGATGTTCAATGGGATTTAGATCAGGGCTCATAGAGGGCCACTTTAGAATAGTCCAGTGTTTCGTTCTTAGCCATTCTTGGGTGTTTTCAGCTGTGTTTTGGGTCATTATCCTGTTGCAAGACCCATGACCTGCAACTGAGACCAAGCTGTCTGACACTGGGCAGCACATTTCTCTCTAGAATACCTTGATAGTCTTGAGATTTCATTGTACCCTGCACAGATTCAAGACACCCTGTGCCAGATGCAGCAAAGCAGCCCCAGAACATAACAGAACCTCCTCCATCTTTCTCAGTAGGGACAGTGTTCTTTTCTTGGTATGCTTCATCTTTGCGTCTGTGAACACTGAGCTGATGTGCCTTGCCAAAAAGTTCCAGTTTTGTCTCGTCTGTCCATAGGACATTCTCCCAGAAGCTTTGTGGCTTGTCAACATGTAGTTTGGCAAATGCCAGTCTGGCTTTTTTATGATTTGTTTTCAACAGTGGTGTCCTCCTTGGTCGTCTCCCATGAAGTCCACTTTGGCTCAAACAATGACGGATGGTGCAATCTGACACTGATGTACCTTGACCTTGGAGTTCTCACCATGAATGTGTTTAGAGGTTGTTCTGGGCTTTTTTGTTACCGTTCGTATTATCCATCTCCTCCTGCGGCCATATCCAGGGAGGTTGGCTACAGTCTTGTGGATCTTAAATTTCTGAATAATATGTGCAACTGTAGTCACAGGAACATCAAGCTTCTTGGAGATGGTCTTATAGCCTTTACCTTTAACATGCTTGTCTATAATTTTCTTTCTTATCTCCTGAGACAACTCTCTCCTTTGCTTCCTCTGGTCCATGTTTAGTGTGGTAAACACCATGTCACCATACAGCACAGTGACTACTTGTCATCCTTTAAATAGGCCAACTGACTGATTACAAGTTTGTAGACACCTGTGATGTTAATTAGAGGACACATCTTGGTTGAACATGTCCCTATGGTCACATTATTTTCAATCTTTTCTAGGGGTACCATCATTTTTGTCCAGGCCTGTTTCATGAGTTTGCTTTTTAAAATAATTCTGTTGAACCACAATTCAGAAGCATTGTCTGATTTTCATGGGTTAATTTTCATAGAATTTTTATTTATTACCACTTTTGTCAGATTCAAGTTATTTCTGTGACCATTGTGGGTTTTTCTTTCATTAACAGAGGGGTACCAACAATTTTGTCCACGTCTGTATCTATGTCTAACCTTGTTTTTGTTTTTATTTGCATTTTTTTTACATTTATTTTAGCCATTTTAAGTGGGAATGAATGTGGGGGTGTCCTAATTTATTCCTCACTATTTGTTTAGAATTATATTTTGCAGAAAATTTGAAAAAAGTCTTTAATTAATTTTTAATTGTTTAGTTGTATTACATGAATCTCCTAGTATTTTAAACACTGATATTAAATATCCATATGTCCAAATTTATAAAAAAACAACAACAAAACACAGGCTTATACAGGGTATCCTAATTTTTTCACATGACTGTACATACTTCCCTTGATAAGTTCTCAAAGGAAGTTGGCAAGCCTCGAAAGGAGACCAATGCACAATTTTAAAGCTGCATCAGGCCTTCAGAAGGTTCCCATGTACAAGGATCCATCCATCCATCCATCCATCCATCTTCTACCGCTTTTCCGGAGGTCTGAGCGCAGAGGCAGCAGCTCAAGCAGAGAAGCCCAAACTTCCCTTTCCCCGGCCACTTGCTCCAGCTCTTCGGAGAGAATACCAAGATGTTCCTAGGCCAGATGGGAGACGTAGTCTCTCCAGTGCGTCCTGGGTCTGCCCCTGGGTCTCCTCCCAGTTGGACGTGCTCGAAACACCTCAAGTGGTTGGCATCCAGGAGGCATCCTGATCAGACGCCCAAACCACCTCAACTGGCTCTTTTCGATATGGAGGAGCAGCGGTTCTACTCTGAGCCTCTCCCGGATGTCTGAGCTCCTCACCCTATCGCTAAAGGGTGAGTCCAGCAATCCTATGGAGAAAGCTCATTTCAGCCACTGGTATCCGCGATCTCATTCTTTCGGTCATTACCCAAGGCTCATGACCATAAGTGAGGGTAGGAATGTAGATTAACCGGTAAATTGACAGCTTTGCTTTAGAGCTCAGCTCCCTCTTCAATACAACAGACTGGTACAACGTCCGCATCACTGCAGAGGCTGCTCTGATCTGTCTGTCAATCTCTCGCTCCATTCTCCCCTCACTCGTGAAAGAGGCCCTGAGGTACTTAAACTCCTCCACTTGGGGCAGGAGCTTGCTCCAACCTGGAGAGGACAATCCACCTTTTTCTGGGTGAAGACCATGGACTCGGACTTGGAGGTGCTGATTCTCATCCATGCTGCTTCACACTCAGTAGCAACCCATTCCAGCAAAGCCTGTAGGTCATTGCTTGATGAAGCCAACAGGACAACGTCATCTGCAAACAGCAGAGATGAAATCCTGTAGTCACCGAGCATGACACCCTCCAATCCTTGGCTGCGCCTAGATATCCTGTCCATAAAAATTTGAACAGGATCGTGTACAACTATATTGCTCTGTTTGCGGATGATGCTATGGTCCTCTCGGCTGTTAATAATGACCACCAACAACAGTCACTTCAGGAGGACCTGGAACAACTGCAGGCCTGGACCAGTGAACAGTGGCAAATTAAGTTTAATGCTGCCAATGTAAAGTGATACACCTTGGGAGGAACAATGCCAAATACAAGTACAGATTAGGCAAAGTTACCCTAGAGCAGGGGTGTCCAATTATGTGTCATGGAGGGCCAAGACCCTGCAGGTTTTCTCTTCTATCTAGTCTCTTCAGCAGGTGTTTTCACTTATCAGCAATCAGTGTGAAGAAATTCAGTTAAATCTGCTGTCGAAGACACTGGTTGGAGGTAAAGCCTCCATGGCACATAATTGGAGACCCCTGCCCTAGAGGAAACTAAGGAAGCAAAGGATCTGGGAGTATGGATGGACAACCAGCTCAAGTATGATATCCACGTGGAGAAGCAAGTGAATAAAGCCAACAGTCAGCTGGGACTGATAAGATGATCGTTTGAATTCCTAGATAAGAGATCTTCAACACACTATAAATCATTTCAGGACACATGTGGAATACTGTAATGCAGTTGTCTTCCCTATATTATGACAGGCAAGAAAAAAAGGGCGTCCAAAGGCGTGTGACAAAGCTAGTCCCAGAACTTCAGCATCTAGCATACGCTGACAGGCTACGTGAACTGAAGCTTCCAACACTGCAGTATCGACGAGCTTGGGGAGACATCTTCGTAGTATATAAGTACCTTTATGGCATTTACAGGGTTGCTCCCTGTCCCTTGGAGCTGGATGATAGCCCTGCATTTACCAGAGGACATAGTCTGTAGTTTAAAAAACATCAATGTAAAAAACATCAATAAAAACATCAATGTAATCAAAATTAAAAAAAACATCAAAAGAACCCATCAATGTAACAAGAGTAGGTGGCAGAAATTTTTCTCCAACAGAGTGATACTGGAATAAACTGCCAGAGGATGTTGTGACTGTTCCAACAGTGAATGCACTGAAGAACAGACTTGATGCCCTCTGGTCTGCACATCTATACTCCTTGGAGCACTTTTATTAGTTCTCCATCTCCTGTCTGAAATTTTTTTATGTTAGTTAGTGAAATGTAAGAAGTGAAAATCAGTAAAAGGTCAATGACCTACAAAGACTGAAGAGGATAAGACCACAGAGAAGACTCATGGATGTAGTTGAAGGAGGACATGGAGAGGGTTGGTGTCACAGAGGAAGATGAAGGGATAGGGTGAGATGGAAGCAGATGATCCATGGTGGAGACCCCTAAAGGGAGCAGCTGAAAGAAGAAGCAGGGCAATGTAAAAAGAACTTGAGTAAAATTAATGTTTTTACATACAGCACTCAGTATTAAGGAGCAGGTTTAAAATGGCTTCAGAGAGCCTTACAGCTACTTCAATGAAGAGTAAAACAAAAGTTTTGGTTTTAAAACTACATATATCTTTGAAGATGTCTATACCTAAAATTTTTCATTTGTGGTGGTACAGGTGGGGGATTCTCCACTCAGAGAAGGCAGCTGAGGAAAGGTGGAACAGTGGACTGAAGGAGAAAGTGTCACCGGGGGGTCTCAGTCAGGACAGTAAGGACTATTCACCCCCCCCCCCCCCCCCAGGAGAGAGCACCGGAGCCACTGGAAGAAGAAGGGTGTGAGAAGCGGTGCCAGTGTGATGTTATGTTAAGATAAGATAAGATAAGCCTTTATTAGTCCCACAATGGGGAAATTCCAGGATTGCAACAGCACAGAGATAGCAACACTCAAAGCAATAATTTAGAAGAAAACAAGAGCAGTGAATATACATATGTACACATAAATACAGTGGGGCAAAAAAGTATTTAGTCAGCCACCAACTGTGCAAGTTTTCCCACTTAAAAGATGAGAGAGGTCTCCAATTTTCATCATAGGTATACTTCAACTATGAGAGACAAAATGAGAAAAAAAAATCCAGAAAATCACATTGAAGAATTTTTAATGAATTAATTGGTAAATTCCTCAGTAAAATAAGTATTTGGTCACCTACGAACAAGCAAGATTTCTGGCTCTCACAGACATGTAACTTCTTCTTTAAGAGGCTCCTCGGTCTTCCACTCATTGCCTGTATTAATGGCACCTGTTTGAACTCGTTATCAGCATAAAAGACACCTGTCCACAACCTCAAACAGTCAGACTCCAAACTCCACTATGGCCAAGACCAAAGAGCTGTCAAAGGACACCAGAAACAAAATTGTAGACCTGCACCAGGCTGGGAAGACTGAATCTGCAATAGGTAAGCAGCTTGGTGTGAAGAAATCAAATGTGGGAGCAACGGTGAAGTTATGGTCTGAGGAGGCAATGGACGCTCTAAAGGGCTGTTTTGAAACCACCGCCTGGGAGCAGCTCTGCGATCCACATGGTGAGGACATCGATGGCCTCACTCACACCATCACGGACTACATCAGCTTCTGTGTGGACAACACCGTTCCCACCAAGACCATACGGTGTTGCTCAAACAACAAACCCTGGATCAACCCTGAGATAAAAACACTTCTGAGAGATAAGAAGAAGATCTTCAGGTCGGGGAACAGGGAGATGCTGAAGTCCGTACAGAGGGAGCTGAGGAGAAAGATCAGAGAAGGCAAGGACAGCTTCAGGAAGAAGATGGAGGACAAGCTGCAACAGAGCGACATCAGCGGGGTCTGGAGAAACCTTAAAACCATCTCTGGGCTCCAGAATACCTTCCCCCAGACCACGGGAGGCAGGGAGTGGGCGAACAATCTGTTTTTCAATAGGTTTGACCAACCGCCCTCCCCCCCGACTGCACAACAACCACTGCTGCCTCTGAAGACGTCAAGTCCTGCTGTCCACTCCCCACTCCACCAACACCCCCCCACTCCCAACACACAGCCCCCCAACCTGACCCTCACTAAGACCCAGGTGAGGATGGAGCTGAGGAAGATCAAGGCGAGGAAGACGTCGGGACCGGACGGCATCAGCGCAAAGCTTCTCAAGTCCTGAGCAGACCAGCTGTGTGGGATTGTGGAGTACATCTTCAACCTGAGCCTGAAGCTGGGGAGGGTACCACAGCTGTGGAAAACATCTTGTGTGGTACCTGTACCAAAGACTTCCCACCCCAAAGATCTGAACAGCTACAGACCAGTGGCCCTGACGTCCCACATGATGAAGACCCTGGAGAGACTGCTCCTTGCTCACCTCTGCCCCCTGGTGGGACCAGCGATGGATCCACTCCAGTTCGCCTACCAGCATGGCATTGGGGTGGAGGATGCGGTGATCTTCCTCCTTCACCGTTCTCTGTCCCACCTGGAGAAGCCTGGGAATGCGGTGAGGATCATGTTCTTTGACTTCTCCAGTGCTTTCAACACCGATGATCCTGAAGGACAAGCTGCTGTGCGCAGGGGTGGAACCAGCACCTGTCATCATGGATTCTGGACTACCTCACAAACCGGCCTCAGTTTGTGAGAACCCGGGACTGTGTGTCCGACACGATCATTGGTAGCACGGGGGCCCCCCAGGGAACGGTTTTGGCTTCCTTCCTGTTCACCCTTTATACTGCGGACTTCTCACACAACACAACACACTGCCATCTACAGAAGTTCTCTGACGACTCTGCGATCATTGGCCTCATCTCCAATGGAGATGAAGCTGAGTACAGAGGGCTTATCCAGGACTTTGTGGACTGGTGCCATCGGAACTGCCTCCAGATCAACGCGAGGAAAACTAAGGAGCTGGTGGTGGACTGCCGCAGGCAAGGACAACCCCTCACAGCACCAGTAAATATACAGGGAACAGACATCGAGATGGTGACATCCTTTAAGTACCTGGGTGTTCATCTGAACAACAAACTAGACTGGTCACACAATACTGACACACTCTACAAGAAGGGACAGCGCAGGCTGTTCCTACTGAGGAGACTCAGGTCTTTTGGTGTACAAGGGGCTCTGCTGAAGACATTCTATGACATGGTGGTGGCATCAACCATCACTTTTGGAGTGGTCTGCTGGGGCAGTGGCATTACTGCAGCCGATAGGAAGAGACTGAACAAACTGATCAAGAAAGCTAGCTCTGTCCTGGGGCAGCACCTTGACCCAGTGGAGGAGATGGGAGAGAGAAGGATGGTGGCTAAACTGTCATCTCTGCTGGAGTCCGAGTTCCACTCTATGCAGGACACACTGAATGCACTGAGGAGCTCATTTAGCAGCAGACTACATCATCCTAGGTGCACAACCGAGAGGTTTCGCAGGTCCTTCCTACCTACGGCTGTCAGACTGTACAACCTAAGCAGGGCTGCTCGCAGAGATAGCAAAAAGACGTGACAACCTAATAGTATTGAATGCAAAAGATGCAATAGACTTACACAATGGTCCCCTCCAGTATACAACTAGGAAAATACCGGTCGCTATGGAGGGTGAGAATATGTATGGGTACATAATCATACCATGTAGGATAACTAAGTAGACGGTTATGCTGTTTCATTCCATCTAGCTACAATGCTCTGCACTGTGTGTGTTTATATATTTATATATTTATTCCATCTAGCTACAATGCTCCACGCTGTGTGTGCTTATATATTTACATATTTATTCCATCTAGCTACAATGCTCCGCACTGTTTATATATTTACATATTTATTCCATGTAGCTACAATGCTCCGCACTGTTTATATATTTATATATTTATTCCATCAAGTAACAATGCTCCACACTGTGTTTATATATTTACATATTTATTCCATCTAGCTACAATGCTCCGCACTGTGTGTTTATATATCTACATATTTATTCCATCTAGCTACAATGCTCCACACTGTGTTTATATATTCATATATTTATTCCATCTAGCTACAGTGCTCACCACTGTGTTTATATATTTATATATTTATTCCATCTAGCTACAATGCTCCGCACTGTCTCTCTCTCTCTCTCTCTCTCTCTCTCTCTCTCTCTCTCTCTCTCTCTCTCTCTCTCTCTCTCTCTCTCTCTCTCTCTCTCTCTCTCTCTCTCTATATATATATATATATATATATATATATATATATATATATATATATATATATATATATATATATATATATATATATATTTATATGTACATATGTATACTCGCTGCTCTTGTTTTTCTCTTGCCTTCTGATTGTTGCTCTGAGTGTTGCTATCCCTGTGCTGTTGCAATCCTGGAATTTCCCCATTGTGGGACTAATAAAGGCTTATCTTATCTTTTCTTTATTACTAGAAAATGGAAGACATACAAGACCACTGATAATCTCCCTCGATCTGGGGTTCCACGCAAGATCTCACCCTGTAGGGTCAAAATGATCTCGAGAACGCTGAGCAAAAATCCCAGAACCACATGGGGTGACCTAGTGAATGACCTGCAGAGAGCTGGGACCACAGTAACAAAGGCTACCATCAGTAACACATTATGCCGCCAGGGACTCAAATCCTGCAGTGCCAGACGTGTCCCCCTGCTTAAGCCAGTACACGTCCAGGCCCGTCTGAAGTTCGCTAGAGAGCATTTGGATGATCCAGAAGAGGATTGGGAGAATGTCATATGGTCAGATGAAACCAAAATAGAACTTTTTTTGTAAAAACTCAACTTGTCGTGTTTGGAGGAGAAAGAACACCATACCTACTGTGAAGCATGGGGGTGGAAACATCATGCTTTGGCACTGTTTTTCTGCAAAGGGACCAGGACGACTGATCCGTGTAAAGGAAAGAATGAATGGGGCCATGTATCATGAGATTTTGAGTGAAAACCTCCTTCTCTCAGCAAGGGCATTGAAGATGAAACGTGGCTGGGTCTTTCAGCATGACAATGATCCCAAACACACCGCCCGGGCAACGAAGGAGTGGCTTCGTAAGAAGCATTTCAAGGTCCTGGAGTGGCCTAGCCAGTCTCCAGATCTCAACCCCATAGAAAATCTTTGGAGGGAGTTGAAAGTCCGTGTTGCCCAGCGACAGCCCCAAAACATCACTGCTCTAGAGGAGGTCTGCATGGAGGAATGGGCCAAAATACCAGCAACAGTGTTTGAAAACCTTGTGAAGACTTACAGAAAACGATTGACCTCTGTCATTGCCAACAAAGGGTATATAACAAAGTACTGAGATGAACTTTTGTTATTGACCAAATACTTATTTTACCGAGGAATTTACCAATTAATTCATTAAAAATCCTTCAGTGTGATTTTCTGGATTTTTTTTCCTCATTTTGTCTCTCACAGTTGAGGTATACCTATGATGAAAATTGGAGACGTCTCTCATCTTTTAAGTGGGAGAACTTGCACAATTGGTGGCTGACTAAATACTTTTTTGCCCCACTGTATATAAATATATATACACAGTGCGAAGCATTGTAGCTAGATGGAATAAACAGCATAACAGTCTACAGTATTTAGTTACCCCACATAGTATGAATATGTACCCATACATATTGTCACTCTCCGTAGCGACTGATATTGTCCTAGTTGTATAATGGAGGGGACCATTTTGTTTAAGTCTGTTGCGTCTTTTGCATTCAATACTATTAGGTCGTAACGTTCTTTTTGCTATCTCTGCGAGCAGCCCTGCTTAGGTTATAAAGTCTGACAGCCGTAGGTAGGAAGGATCTGCTAAACCTCTCGGTCGCACACCTAGGATAATGTAGCCTACTGCTAAATGAGCTCCTTAGTGTGTTCAGTATGTCCTGCATAGGGTGGGACTCGGACTCCAGCAGAGATGACAGTTTAGCCACCATCCTTCTCTCTCCTATGTCCTCCACTGGGTCAAGGCGCTGCCCCAGGACAGAGCTAGCTTTCTTGATCAGTTTGTTCAGTCTCTTCCTATCGGCTGCTGTTAATGTGCCACACAGGTCTTTGTTCCAAACAATATATTATGGTTGAAGTTCCGGGTCTCAATGCATGGAATTAAAGGTATAAAAGGAAAATGCACAGAGACCCGGGAGTTCTTTTACCGTACTGTATGTTGGAGAAGGAATAAAGTTCGTGTGCTGTCCAGCTCGCTGCCTCGCCTGTTTCCTTTCTCCACATTGGTGACCCCAAGACATGCCATGGAGAGCGAGCCAAGCACCGCACCGGAGACTACCTGGAGGGAGAGCACCGTGTGCTGTCTCAATCAAGCTCCCGGACTTCTGGCTTCACAACCCGACTGTGTGGTTTCTGCATATAGAAGCCCAGTTCGCACTGTGCGGGATAACAACGGATGACAAAGTATTATTATGTGGTTGCTGTGCGCTATGCAACCAGTGACAAGCCTGCTCCAGGAGCCGCTGGCCCAGGGGAAATATCTAGCTCTCAAGAGGATGCTGTTCCAGTGGGATACCCTTTCTGACAGTGAGAGGGCAGAGAGACTCCTAACACGTTCGGAGTTAGGTGACAGATCAGCCGTGGAGCTCGTGGAGAGCATGTTGGCACTGATGGGGAAGAACGATGAGTCTTTCCTGTTCGCCCACTTGTTCCTCAGGAACCTACCGGCCACAGCGAGGGCAATCCTGGCCAACTCGCTACTGCTGGTGACCAAGGACGACCATGCACTGGCACAGGAAATGGATCGCATCATTTTAGCAACCAGAAATCTTAGCAGGAATGCAGCGGCATTGGTGTCCATGAGGGACTCCAGCGAGGTCAAGAAGCCATTGGTGGTAACCGGAGCAGATGTCAGGAGATGCAAGAATGGGACGACCTGTTTCTGTTATCGCCACTTCAGTTCACATCCTCAACGCTGCCTGCCACCATGCCAGCTCAAGAAGCCAGGAAGACAGCATGTTCAGCACTCAGTTGCAGCTGCAACCGCTGGCAACAGGAACAAGCTGCTTTATGTTACGGACACATGTTCGGGGAGACGGTTTTTGGTGGACTCCGGCTCCCAGAAGAGCCTCATCCTGCTGGTCAACGCAGACAGGGTGGCAGGAGGCAGCGGTCCTGAGCTCACGGCCGCCAACGGATCCACCATCAGAACTTTTGGTGAACGGACACTGGCAATATGCTTGCACGGACGCAATTTTCAGTGGGACTTTGTGGTAACTGCATGTTCTGCCCCCATTTTAGGCACAGATTTTTTATGTGCTTATGGGTTATTAGTAGATGTTGCTAAAAGGTGATAAGTGGATGCTGTCGCTTTTACCTCACTGCCCTGCACAGCTCAGGGAGCTGGGTCAACAACACTGGCTAACATTATGGCTCCGGGGGTAAGTACCAACATTTACTTGTACAGTTCCCAGCACTCACGGTCCCAACTTTTTTGGCTACAATAATGAAACAGGGAGTCAAACATTTTATAACTACAAAAGGCCTGCCGGTGTTTGCGCGACCTCGGTACCTGGGTGCAGCTAAACTGGCCAGCACGCGCGAGGAGTTTGCCAACTTAGAACAGTTGGGCATCATCAGGCGCTCCAACAGCCTGTGGGCATCCCCGCTTCACATGGTGCCTAAGGCCGACAGGTCATGGCGACTGAGCGGCGATTTCCGGAGCTTGAACAACGCCATGGAACACAATCGTTATCCTATCACGCACATCCAGGATCTTTCTGTGCACCTGGCCGGGGCACATGTTTTTTCCAAGGTGGATCTGGTCCACGGTTACCACCAGGTCCCGGTGCGTGCGGAAGATGTTCCAAAAACAGCGGTAATAACTTCTTTCAGCCTTTTCAAGTTTTTACATGCTTGTTTGTTTTTGTTACATGTTTTTACATGTTTTTACATGCATGCTGTTTGGATTAAAAGGCGCGGCGCAGACTTTCCAGAGAATGATGGACGCAGTGCTTCGTGACTTATCCTTTGTTTTTGTCTACTTAGATGACATTCTGGTAGCTAGCGTGTCCGAGAAGGAGCACATCGCCCATCTCAAGACGGTGGCACACCGTCTTGAGATGGGTGATTGATTTTTTGGGCCACTGCATTTCGCTGGAGGGCGCGATTCCGTTACAGGATAAGGTGCGCGCGGTGTCGGAATTTCCTCGTCCACAGACTGTGAGGGCACTACAGGAGTTTTTGGGAATGGTAATTTTTATAACCGTTTCCTTCCCTGGGCAGCCCAGCTGATGCAGCTGTTGTATGCTGCGCTTAAAAAAAAGAAGTCCGCAGAAACCATCGACTGGACTCCCTCACGAGTCCAGGCTTTCACAAACACCAAAACAGCGCTGGTAGATGCCGCATTGCTAGCCCACCCGGATCCGTCTGCACAGCTAACGCTCACTACGGATGTATCTGATGTTGCCATAGGGGCAGTGGTGGAGCAGTACGTCTCAGGTTTGTGGAAGCCACTCGCATTTTTCAGTTGAACTTTGCGTGACAATGAATGCAAATACAGCACATTCGACGGAGAATTGCTGGCTCTTCATCTGGTGACGTGCTATTTCCAGTTTTGGCTAGAGGAGTGCGAGTTCACCGCGTTCATGGACCATAAGCCGCTGACGTACACGATGTCCAAGGCCTCGGAACCGTGGTCGGCCCGGCAGCAATGGCATTTGGCCGCGATTTTGGAGTTTACTACCGACATTCAACACGTTGCTGGCAAGCTCAAAGTCATGGCCGATTGCCTGTCGCGTGCATTAGTCACCCCGGTCTACATGGGAATAGATTTCCCTGCCATGGCTGCGGAGCAAGCCGGGGACGTGAACATTTGCACGCTCCAGTCAGGGCCTACTGGGTTAAGGCTGGAGAGCAGGGTGGTGCAAGAAGGGTGCCCCCTCTTGCTCTGCGACGTCCGAGCTCTTGTTGCCACTGCATTTTTGAGTCAGTCCACTCCCTTTTGCATCCAGGTGTGCATGCTTCGGTGAAGCTAGTGGGGGTGAAATTCGTCTGGCTGCACTTGCGCAAGGACGTGAAAGAGTGGGCTGCAGCTTGCGTCGCGTGCCAGCGGGCCAAAGTGCACAAGCACACCAGAGCCCCCCTCAAGCCGTTCCAAATCCCGGCTAGGAGGTTTGACCATATCCATGTGGATTTGGTGGGACCCCTCCCGCCGTTTCAAGGTTTCACACACCTTTTGAGAGTTGTGGACCGCACCACGCACTGGCCTGAAGTAGTCCCGCTAGCTTCTACCACATCCACGGAAGTGGCTCATGCTTTTTTGTCGGCTTGGGTTGCACGTTTCGGATCCCCATTGGACATCACTTCCGACAGGGCTCCACAATTTGTTTCAGAACTTTGGTCCGTGATGGCCCAGGGCCTGGGGGTCAAATTTCACCACACTACCACGTACAACCCCCAGGCTAATGGGTTATGAAAGCGTTTTCATAGGTCGCTTAAGGCAGCGCTCAGAGCTTTGCTCACAGATACAAATTGGGTCGACCGCCTGCCCTGGGTTCTTTAAGGGTTGCGCTCTGTGCCTAAGGAGGATATGGGAGCCTCCCTGGCAGAACTTGTTTTTTCTCAGCTGCTGCGGATCCCCGAAGAGTTTTTACCAGAAAACCCCACGTCCAAGGCCAATCTGCCTGCGCAATTTTTGCACAGTACAGAGGCTTTTAACGTACCAGGCCCGGCCCTCCATTGTTTTCCCTGCACTTTTGTCCCCAAGAGTTTACAGAATGGCAGCTTTGTTTTTGTCAGGCACAATGCGCACTGGACCCCGCTGAGCCCACCGTACAACAGCCCGTTCGGGGTGTTGGAACCTGGGTGAAGCATTTTGTGTTAGATTTGGGGGGGGGGGCGTAGGGAGACCGTCTGGTCAGGTCAGGTCAGGCATTGGCTTGCTTGCTACCAGATAACCATGAAAACCGGTACTACCTGTCTCATGGGTTGGGCCGTCGGCGACTCAACTGGCATCCCCACCCTTCCGAGGGCGTGGAGGGTGAAACTGGGCATCCTGGCAGAACTAAAAACAATATCTGCCACAGGTCTGTGGTGGACCACTCCCAGTTACATGGGGTGAGACTGGACATCCTGGCAGATAAACACATCTGTCGCAAGGTCTGTGGTGGACTGTGCCAGTCGGTGCATTGTGACATGCACTACACAAAGAGCAGAGATAAACAAACCTATCATCTGGTCAGTCACTGCAACAGATACTGGAGTCAGTTTGTCTTGGCTTGTCCTTGCCACTGATAATACCTTTATCTGTCAAGAATATGCCACTAGTCCAGCAAAAGCTAGCGGTACTCAAATACTTTGCAAACAGTTTCATGAAATGGTCAATCAGAAAGCAACTCATACCGGCTCGGACGTCGCCTGGGCTAACAAGGTCCGCGCTGATCTGTTCACACTCCCGATAGGCAGCGAAACGTAAGCTAGAAGCAGGAAGACAAAAGAAGAGGAAAACAGCAGCCTTGTGTGTAGTAGAATGGAATGTATGCACTCTGTTGGACAGAACAACATCACAGTGCCCAGAAAGACAGACCACACTTGTGGCCCTGGAAATGAACAGGTACAGTGTAGACATAGCTGCACTTAGTGAAACAAGATTGCCTGGATATGACAACTTGGAAGACCATGGGTACATCTTCTTTTGGAGTGGGAAATCAACTCAAGAAAGGAGAGAAGCAGGAGTGGGCTTTGCAGTTAGAAAGGAGATAGCAGCAATGCTTGATGAGGAACAGGTGCCAATCAATGACAGGATAATGACTATGAGACTCCCACTACAGCGGAAGATGCACGCCACACTCATCAGTGTATATGCCCCAACAATGACCAACACAGAGGAGGTGAAGGAAGAGTTCTACAGTGATTTACGTGAGACTATCAGGCGTGTACCGACTGATGACAGGCTGATACTTGGAGATTTTAATGCCAGAGTTGGTTTGGACACTGAAAAATGGAAAGCAGTGCTAGGCAGTCATGGAGTAGGCAAGTGCAATGCTAATGGAGAACTTTACTTGCGCTACATTCAGAGTACAACCTCGTGATAACCAACACTCTAAGCACAAGGACACACACAAGAAGACATGGATGCACCCAAGAGCCAAGCACTGGCACTTGTTAGACTACATCATAGTAAGGCAGAGAGACATAAGGGATGTATTGGACACCAGAACAATGAGAGGTGCGGACTGTGGTACTGATCATGTTATGCTGAGATCTAGATTAAGGATTTGGAGACGAAAACAGCACTGCAGGACGGGTGCAAAGCCACCACAGAAGCTAAACACTAGTGCACTGAAAGGCCAAAAGAAGCGGGAAGAACTTACACAGGAAATGGATGAAAACTTGAAAGACTGGGACAGCAACAACTCAGAGAATGTCATAGAAGAGAAATGAGCAACACTGAAGGATACGGTGTATCAGACTGCGAGTGATGTATTAGGCCACCCTGACAGAAACATCAAGATTGGTTTGATGAGCATGATGAACATCTGAAGAAATTACTAGAAGCGAGGAATACAGCTTGGCAGGAAAACCTACAGTGCATAACACAAGGTCGAAGAAGAAATACTCAAAGGCTCAGAGTGAGCTACAGAAGTACACCAGAGAGATGAAGTCCAACTGGTGGGATGAAAAAGCGGAGGAACTTCAAACTGCAGCAGACAGGAAGGACGTGAAAACATTCTTCACAGGTTTGAGAGAAATCTACGGCCCTAAACCAAGAGGATTGATCCAACTAAAGGCTATGGATGGTGAAATGGTTTTGCAGGAGAAAGACAAGATCCTGGACAGATTTGCAGACCACTTTGACCAACTACTAAACAACCCTGGAGATCTCACTGAAGAGGCTAAAGAAGCTCTAGTGCAGCGACCAGGTGTATCAAGTCTGGATAAACCACCAAATCTTGATGAACTAATGGCAGCTATCAGGACAACACAGGATGGTAAAGCTCCCGGATGGAATGGAATTCCAGCATAAGTGTGGAAATTTGGTGGTGTTCAGCTGACCAACTGCCTGCACAAGCTCATCCAAGAGATATGGGATGCCCAGAAAGTACCTCAAGACTGGAAGGATGCAAGTATTGTGCCTTTGTTCAAGAAAGGTGACAGGAAAGATTGTGGAAATTACTGCTAGCCACTGTTGGTAAGATTCTCTCACATGTACTACTGAACAGACTCAATGAACACATATTGCAGAATGTACTACTGGAAACCCAGTGCGGCTTTAGAAGTGGAAGAAGCACAATGGACATGATTTTTTGCTTGAAACAGGTTCAAGAAAAGTGTATCGAACAGAACATGCCGCTTTATGTAGTCTTCATAGACTTCAGTAAAGCCTTCGATACTGTTTCGCGACAAGGACTTTGGTAGGTACTCAAGAAATATGGCTGTACAGAGAAATTTGTCAGCCTGATCGAGGCACTCCATACAGGTATGCAAGCAAATGTGGTAATGAGTGGTTCAGTATCTAAAGACTTTTCAGTAAGCAACGGGGTGAAACAAGGGTGTGTGCTGGTGCCTACACTCTTCCCGCTATATCTGGCAGCCATGCTTGAGGTGGCCTTCAAAGACACTTCAGAAGGAGTATACATTCAAACAAGGAAAGAAGCAGACTTGTTCATTGTGGCACAGTTTAAAGCCAAGAGTAAGACATTGATAAAGGTAGTAAGAGAAATGCTCTTTGCCGACGACAGTGCTCTATTTGCACACAGTGCGGAAGATATGCACTCTTTAGTGAAGAAATTTGCAAGAGCAGCTAGCCAATTCAGCCTCACAATCAACATCAAGAAGACAGAGTGCCTTTATCAGCCACCAAAGTTCCAGTTATCAACATCACTACCAGAAGAGATCAGCATTGGTACAGAGCCACTAGTCAAGTGCAAGACTTTCAAGTATCTAGGGAGTACTGTTTCAAAGAATGCTAGGCTGGAGGATGAACTATCTCTCAGAATGGGAAGAGCGAACACTGTGTTTGGAAACTTATGGGCGAGACTGTGGAACAATCGACGTGTCTATCTGTGTAAAATGCAGTGTACAGAGCGACAGTACTGGCTACTTTATTGTACGGTGCTGAAATTTGGACTGTCTACAGAGTGCAGGTAAAGAAACTCCACGTGTACATGATGAGACACCTTTGAGCCATAATGAACATCTCATGGAAAGACAAGATAATCAACATAGAAGTGTTGAAACGAGCTGGTCTGCCATCAATGGAGGACATGCTAATACAGATGAACCTGAGATGGCTCGGACATGTTGAGAGGATGGACCACCAGCGTCTCCCTCGGCAGTTAGTCTACTCACATTTATGCAAGGGCAAACGCAATCAGGGTAGACCAAGGCTCAGATTTAAAGACACTGTAAAAAGAAACTTGAAGAAGTTGGATATAGACAGGAGTTCCTGGCAGCGGAAGGCTAAGGACAGAGCTGCGTGGAGGAATCTGATCAGACCTAAATGTCATTGTTGCCCACGACAGACTGCTATGATGATGAGGGAGACCATCTGCATCGACAGGCTGAACCCACTTTTGTGTTGGCGGATGAGCAGGTGGTGTTGGCCCAGGCCCCCCAGCGTGGACACCCGCCATTGGTGGCCCCACAGGTTGGTGTTCCCTTGTTAGGGACCTGTGCCCACGAAGCTGATGTGTTTTCCCCCCTCCCTTTTTCCCTCCACAGACTGACGTGCCCTCCTGTACACCTCGCCAGCAGGGTGTTTTGACTGGATTAATGACCCCCTGTTACAGCCGCTATGGGCGCCAGCTCAAGCCCAAAGGACAAGGGGGTTAGTGCCCCTTCTGGGTGCTCGGGGGGGGGGGGGGGATTCTCTACCCAGAGAGGGCAGCTGGCGAAAGGGGGAACAATGGACTGAAGAAGGAAGTGTCACCAGGGGGTCTCAGTCGGGACAGTAAGGACTGTTCACCCCCCTGGAAGAAGAGAGAGTGCCGGAGCCGCTGAAGAAGGGTGTGAGAAGCAGTGCTGGTGTGATGTTATGTTAATGTGCTACACAGGTCTTTGTTCCAAACAATGTACAGTGGGGAAAAAAAAAGTATTTAGTCAGCCACCAATTGTGCAAGTTCTCCCACTTAAAAGATGAGAGAGGTCTCCAATTTTCATCATAGGTATACCTCAACTATGAGAGACAAAATGAGAAAAAAAAATCCAGAAAATCACATTGAAGGATTTTTAATGAATTAATTGGTAAATTCCTCTGTAAAATAAGTATTTGGTCAATAACAAAAATTCATCTCAATACTTTGTTATATACCCTTTGTTGGCAATGACAGAGGTCAAATGTTTTCTGTAAGTCTTCACAAGGTTTTCACACACTGTTGCTAGTATTTTGGCCCATTCCTCCATGCAGATCTCCTCTAGAGCAGTGATGTTTTGGGGCTGTTGCTTGGCAACACGGACTTTCAACTCTCTCCAAAGATTTTCTATGGGGTTGAGATCTGGAGACTGGTTAGGCCACTCCAGGACCTTGAAATGCTTCTTACGAAGCCACTCCTTCATTGCCCGGGCAGTGTGTTTGGGATCAATGTCATGCTGAAAGACCCAGCCACGTTTCATCTTCAATGCCCTTGCTGATGGAAGGAGGTTTTCACTCAAAATCTCACGATACATGGCCCCATTCATTCTTTCCTTTACACGGATCAGTCGTCCTGGTCCCTTTGCAGAAAAACAGCCCCAAAGTATAATGTTTTCACCCCCATGCTTCACAGTAGGTATGGTGTTCTTTCTCCTCCAAACACGACAAGTTGAGTTTTTACCAAAAAGTTCTATTTTGGTTTCATCTGACCATATGACATTCTCCCAATCCTCTTCTGGATCATCCAAATGCTCTCTAGCAAACTTCAGACGGGCCTGGACATGCACTGGCTTAAGCAGGGGGACACGTCTGGCACTGCAGGATTTGAGTCCCTGACGGCGTAGTGTGTAACTGATGTAGCCTTTGTTACTTTGGACCCAGCTCTCTCCAGGTCATTCACTAGGTCCCCCCGTGTGGTTCTGGGATTTTTGCTCACCGTTCTCGTGATAATTTTGACCCCACGGGGTGAGATCTTGCGTGGAGCCCCAGATCAAGGGAGATTATCAGTGGTCTTGTATGTCTTCCATTTTCTAATAATTGCTCCCACAGTTGATTTCTTCACACCAAGCTACTTACCTATTGCAGATTCAGTCTTCCCAGCCTGGTGCAGGTCTACAATTTTGTTTCTGGTGTCCTTTGACAGCTCTTTGGTCTTGGCCATAGTGGAGTTTGGAGTCTGACTGTTTGAGGTTGTGGACAGGTGTCTTTTATACTGATAACGAGTTCAAACAGGTGCCATTAATACAGGTAACAAGTGGAGGACAGAGGAGCCTCTTAAAGAAGAAGTTGCAGGTCTGTGAGAGCCAGAAATCTTGCTTGTTTGTAGGTGACCAAATACTTATTTTACTGAGGAATTTACCAATTAATTCATTAAAAATCCTTCAATGTGATTTTCTGGATTTTTTTTTTCTCATTTTGTCTCTCATAGTTGAGGTATATCTATGATGAAAATTGGAGACCTCTCTCATCTTTTAAGTGGGAGAGCTTGCACAATTGGTGGCTGACTAAATACTTTTTTTCCCCACTGTATTATGGTTGGAAGTTCCAGGTCTCAATGCATGGAATTAATGGTATAAAAAGAGAATGCACGGAGACCCAGGAGTTCTTTTACTGTACTGTATGTTGGCAAAGGAATAAAGTTTGAGTGTTGTCCAGCTCGCTGCCTTGGCTGTTTCCTTTCTCCCCACATTTATCTTTAACCACTTAATCCTTTTCAGGTCACGGAGATTATCACAGGGTCTTCTGGTTAGAGGTAGGGTGCACCCTGGACAGATCGTCAGTCCATCACAGGCAGACAACCATTCACACTTAAGGACAATTTATCCCCAGTTGATGCCAATTACCCTAACATGCATGTCGTTGGCCTGTGGGAGGAAACCGGAGTACCTTGCGAAAACCCACACAGACACAGGGAAAACAGGCAAACTCCATACAGAAGGGTCACCGCTGGCGAGAGAGTGGGATCAAACCCACAACCTTCTTGTAGTGCTGCCACAGTACTAACCACTGCACCACCGAGCTGTACAACTGGGTAGTTCAGTGGGCAACTTATCATCAATCCCTAGAAAATGCACAATATGAGATCTTTAATGACCGATTTAAAATAGATTTTTTTTCCTTTTTGCTCAAAGTCAGCAATTTTCTACTTTATAGTGTGAATGTATACAAACAAAACTTTAGGAAACTATCTAAAAAAATGGGAAAATGAGCAAAGCACATTTAGTATAATTCATCCAAAACAAGCTTTTTAGTTATGGTTAACCTTCAAAATGTCTTTGAACAAAAAATAAACTATAAAATAAATTTAAAAAATTTGCAGTCATTGAGACTCACTCCATGTGCAAGCCACAAGGCCCATTTTTCTATTATACATCTACTGTATACTACCATTTGTGCTGGTTCGGCCATGTGGAGAGGATTATCAGTTGGCTTAATAAGGTCATGGATGTCGATCCTAGTAGCAGCAGAGGTCAAGGAAAACTGAAGAAGATATAGCTGGAGGGTGTCCGTATGGACTGGGTCAAGGTGCAGCTGGCCCAGGTTGAACTAGTGGACAGGAACCACTGAAGTGGGACTCTGAGAAGTGCAGTCAAGCAGGACCCACCCCAACTGAGGGACTAATTGTGTCCTGTCAATAAACCACAGTGGCACCCAAAGCTTAACCAATCATCTTTTATTTTGTACATCTACCTGTATACCATTTCCAGGAAAATGTGTGCTAATGCAAAGTGGTTACAAAAATAAAGCACATCCTCACATAAACATGACAGAAAACAAGGCTTACAAATGCAGATTTAGAAAATAAGTGACCATCTTTCTTGAATGTCTGACTTAATTTTTTAACCAGATCACTTAAAGTCTCGACAGTAGTTTGAGTCAATGCTGTTCAGTCCTGTCAATGAGTACATTCGTAAATGTCAGTCATTTACATGCATTGTAAACAATCTCTGCAGAAAGTGAGTTTGTTGGGACCTGTTTGACTCGTGATGTGTAAGAACTTAAGAAGTGAGTTGTATAACAGGCGTGAAATAACCAGATATACATCAGAGAAAAAAGAACAGCCGTCACATTTTCTGTTCTTACACATACTGTAACCTTATAATGTTGACATTTTGTAACAAATCTGGGAGGCTCGTATCTGTCAGATCTGCATTTTTATGCTTTCTATGATGTAATATGTACTTTGTGATATACTGTAACAATGTGCCAATACTCCTGGTAAATGATTTCCATCATATATTGGTGTGGTAGTACAAAAAAGCAACAAGTTTCTGCAGCTGTACAATGCATTTTAGTGCATCAAAAATTATGAACATGCATCCATCAACAATGTCTGTTAGAGTGGAATGACTTACATAAGCCTACCTTCTAATGTAAACTATAGAAGTACCTCAGTGGTTATATGTTTTGAGCAAGAAACATAAATATATATCCCACTGGTAAGGCAGTGAGTTTTACTAATATTACAACCAAGTTAATCTCTGTTTGACTCTTGCTTTATACCATCTTTAAATCAAAAAGCATGGCATTATGCCAACTGAGATGCTGTAAATGTGACAGCTTATTATATCAAAGAACTGTACGAGATAAGAGAATACACTATAATTGAAATAAGAAAAAATTATGGATGGAAGTTTCTCATCTCAAAATTATCCTCTCAGTTTCTGGTAAAGAGGTAAATTGTTCAACAAGGCAGTTGAGGTCTTTAAAAGTCTCCCTCTTCATCAAGCTATTGCCTTTGCCTCAGGAAGGAATGCTTCCCAAAACTTTATGAGCTGGAATAGAAGAAAAGACCAGTTAAACACACTCATTTTAAGGTCTCAGACAGCAAGTACTACACAGAATCATAAAATAATAATAATAATAATAATTCCAACTGTCCCGTTTGTATTTCTTCTTCTTTTAGATTTGATTGGCGGTTGGCAACCAGCTTATAGGTGCATTACTGCCACGTACTTCACTCTATATAAGTTGAATAGAACAGCTGAGATATTTAAGTAATTACCCGTTGTTGAGACTGCAGCATTGCCTCCAAATATTTGATTATCTGGCTCTTGAAATCCTTGGCTTTCTCTTTCTGAAAAGGAAAAAAAAAGTTGTTAGGTTTCAAGCTCGAGCCAGCTGTAATATTTTTTCAGATGTTCATCTCCATCCTCCTCTCCTCCTCCTTTCAGCTGCTCTCTTTCAGGGTTGCAACAGCAGATCATCTCACTCGATCCCTTGTGTTCTCTTCTGTCACACCAACCCGCTCCATGTCTTTGTCTAATACTCTCAAAATGTCAAAATAAGTAAATGAATGGCTCGAGTTTGTGAAAATTAAACTCATCATGAACCAGTTTATGGCACATTTATGTGGGATTTTTAGTTTTTAAGCTAAAAAAAAAACAAGAAATGTGTAGAAAAAGTTGTCAAGATATTTTTGATGGGGAGTGGGGTCAAGAAAAGGTTAGAAAAACCCCCTTCAGAGTACCCAGCAATCCAGGCAAATCCAGTATGATCTAAGCTCCCTCTGTTGTTTTAATAGGGTTACCTGTGCACAGTGGTAAATATCACAGCAGCTGAAAGTGAAAGATTTCTTTTAAGTGCATTTTTTCCCCCAGTCACTCCCATGAAGTCTGCATCAGTGCAGGGAAGTCTCCCTGTTCAGCTCCACTCTGTGCTTGTTCCTGTATCCCAGTTCACCTTGCATTAACATGCACCACTGCTCCTCTTTTTTCCGTGACACCTCCCTCCAAAAAACAAAACAAAAAAAACATCCTGCTTTGTGTGTTGCTGGATATACACGTCTCTTGTAAATATGAAACTATTCAGTACTGACATGAAAAAAACAGACCTATCAATGATGGAGTAGCCCATTTCAGCCTGACAAAATCACCCCGGGAGTACTCAGTTCTCCTGACTGTTGACCTTGATGCTAAGTTCAGCCTAGATTCAGACCAATTGTTGGTAAATTTCTATGATGCCCTTGTCTGTCCGAGAATGTTGGTTAGTCTGCAATTATGTTTCTCCAACCTTCATCCTGCTTGCTTTGAGAATGTTAGTTATTCTGTAACTATGGTTTCATCCTTCATCCTGCTTGCTTCGCACGCCACACTGCCGCCTTTAGATTACACCCAAGGATTCACTCGCTGAAACCAGATAGAATCAGCTCTACCCTCAGCTGAGTTGGCACATAGTAGAAGGACACTGATGCATGTGAGGGGAGCCCTCCCTCCTGCGTGAGGGGGTGGCAGAGTTCTATAAAAAGCATAGGACCCACTGTTGAAGTAGCGCTCTCTCTTGATAGGTCTTGAGAGTAGTGCTCTGGCGCTATACCTTGTACCATATCTCAGCTTCAGTAAAATAATTGAAACTATACTTCACCTATCTGTCTGGTTATTTGGACTTCATACCAAAAGAACCGGAGGTTAAGATATTTAGCGCAACAATTTGGTGTTTCTCCCCAGTTACGAGGCTAAATTTTAGTTTTGTAGACGGCGTGAGGATTTTTTCTCTACAGTTCGGCGGCCGCAAAACTATAAAAGGTAAGCAGAAAACCTTTTTCAATAAATTTCTGCCTGTCCCTTTGGGGACAGACCTTTCTGTAGAGATTAAATATTCACGCACGTGTGATTTTATTTGTGGAATGAAACTGAGATATGGTCTTGAATTTATGATATGTTGTTTTTAAAGAATATTTACTGAGTTTGATGAGGAAATCTCCAAATGGTTTTAACCCCGTGGAATTAGTTATACGCGTTAGTACTGTTCCAGAAAGTAGAGTTGGAGATAGCTTGAGCAAGAGGCTTAAACCCCGAGGTGGACAATAAGAAAAGAGACAAAAAAAATCCTGTAGGGCCACTGAAAAAGAAGAGTTGCCCTGTTGAGCATTGCATAGCCTGGGTAAAATGTTTAAACCCCGAGACAACTGATATAGGGTTGCCGAAAAAGAAGTGTTACTCGGCTGATGCATAACTTTGCCAAAAGGTTTTAACCCCTTGGAATTATTGCTTAATTCCAGAAAGTAGAGTTGGCACCCCTAGCATATTTAGCTCAGACCAAAAGGTTTTAACTCACAGAGAACTGCAACGGGCGCATTTCTAAAACAGAGTTGGTCTTACAGCATTAGTTAAGAACCTACTGTGTGTGGGTTCCAAGGTTGTCATAGCCAGGAGCGGCACTGGGGTTAAGCTCCCAGTGCTCATAAAATGCTCCTTACGGCGTGCGTCTCGAAAAGCCTCTGACAACTAAGTCCAACTCCTAGCCTGCCCGTGTGGTTTAGTCTCTAAGCCTGGCGGGATTGCTTTTACTAATAGGAGAAGGGGCGAGGGCGGATCTCTGGCGCCTTAAAACCAGATGCTTCGGGTAGATGGTGGCTCGTCAACCTGGGAAGGTAGCCCATCTAGGGGAAGGTAAACCCTGATTTCAAACCTCCGCTGCCTTGCGGCACACCCGGTCACGGGAAAGGCTTCGGGAGTCAACCCTGAGGAAAAATCCGGAGTCGGAGCCCCTAAGGCAGTTCTATGTTGTGCTCAACATCGTTCTGGCAGCTCCTGCGATGGCGCTGGTGCCAAACTATAGCAGCCCTGCTGTTCCGTTGGATTCATCAGTGACGTGGAGAGGGGGTACATGCTGCATGGGTAATATCTTTTTCTCCATATCTTCCTGCCCAGGTTTGAATCCTACCAACGCCCAACGCTGAAAGGTAGAACACCGGTGCGCATCGGCCTGTTCAGCCACAGGCAGTGCTGTTCCAGCAGAGTAGACGTTTAGGATTCTCTTCCATGGTCATCATAGACCGACGGAGGCCGACGACTGTGTGTGAAATAAACACATAAGTTTTAAGTAAACTCGATCGGGGCAATCGATTCATAGGTGATATTGTGGGGACACACATTCGTGACCTGCTTTTGGACTCACATTTTAGACCAGAGCAAGGGCAGAGCTTCTGTGGTTATTACAGGACGCTGCAGGAGAGTTAGCTTTGGTATGCAAAGCTTGAGACTGTGGGATATAATTAAAGGATTAATGAGGGGGTGCATTGTAGATAGTGGTGTGACATCATGCAGAGAGGATGCATTGTTGCTGTCTTTATAATGCAATGGTTTTGTGAGACAAGTGACCTGTTAACTGTAAGAGTCCTGGTATTTAAGGACTAGAGTTCCCTTTGTCGTTCTCTTTTTTATTCTGCTTCGTGATGTTGGAAGATGTGAATAAAACTGACTCGAGAGATAAACTCTGCCTCGTCATTTTCACATTTCCACACTGGTGACCCCAAGACGTATCATGCATGAGGAGAATTCCCCCGGGCCAGCCTCGTCAGGAGCCCTCAGCCAAGCGAATGCCGCTACAGTCCAGCTACCGGACTTCTGGCAGAACAATCCACACTCCTGGTTCAACGCGGTTGAGACGCAGTTCAACCTCCGGGGGATATCGGTAGATGCCACAAGATTCTACCACGTAGTCGCAAAGCTGGACAACAACACGGCCCAGCATGTGGAGAGCCTGATCGACCAGCCGCCGGACAACGACAAATACGGCACGTTGAAGGCTGCACTCATCCAGCAATTCACCCCCTCGGCGGAGGAGCGAGCAGAGAGGCTCCTGGGGCTGACGGAGTTGGAAAATGACATGCCCGCGAACCTGATGGAGAAGTTGTTGAGGTTGAAAGACTCTGACGACGATCACTTCATTTTCACCCACCTCTTCCTCAGGACTATACCGTCAGTAGCGAGAGCGACCCTGGCCAGTTCGCCACTGTTAACTTAACGGGACTACCGCGCGCTGGGTCGAGAAGCACAGCGGATTGTCAACGCCACCAAGCGGCGCGCAGCCACGGCCGCTGCAGCAGAACTCAGCGCGGCGACCGGAGACGACAGGAGGCCAGAGGCAGCGGTACCAGACGCACCGACGACGGCGGCGGCAGGGGCCGGGGAACGCGGATCGGACGTCCTTTGTTTCTACCATCGCCACTTCGCAGAGAGGGCACGCAAATGTGTACCACCGTGCCAGTTCGGGCGTTCGGGAAACGCCAAGACTGGGGGTCGGTAGCAGCCGCGGCCCTCGGGGAGGAGAACAAGCTGCTGTACTTATCGGACGCACGCTCAGGGAGGCAGTTCCTCGTCGACACAGGCTCCCAGTTGAGTTTCATCACGCCTTCCTACGCGGACAGACTAGCTGGTTCCGGAGGTCCCCGGGTGTCAGCAGCGAACGGCTCGGAGATTAAGACCTTCGGTGAGAAGACTCTGCTTCTGTCTCTACACAGCCGTACATTTGAGTGGACTTTTGTTGTAGCAGCAGTAAATTTCAATATGTTGGGGGCTGATTTTCTGTGCTCACATGGTTTGTTGGTTGATCTCGCTAACAGGCACTTGGTTAATGCACTTTCTTTTGATTCTATCCCCTGCACAGCGCGAGTGGCCCCGCCTACAGCACAAGCCAACGTCACAGCTGCAAGCGGTAAGTTCCACACACTGCTCACTCAGTTCCCAGCACTCACGGTCCCCACTTTTTCGGCAACAGTCGCTAAGCACGGGGTGGAGCATTTTATTACCACTACCGGACCGCCCGTTTTTGCAAAAGCTCAGCGCTTGGACGCAGCTAAACTAGCCATAGCACGCGAGGAATTCGCCAACCTGGAGAGGTTGGGCATTATCAGACGTTCAAACAGTCCGTGGGCTTCCCCGCTGCACATGGTCCCGAAAGCCGACAGATCATGGCGACCTTGCGGGAATTTCCATAGGTTAAACAACGCTACAGCTCATGACCGCTACCCAATCCCGCATATCCAAGATTTTTCCGTTCATTTGGCAGGGGCGCTCGTTTTTTTCTAAAATAGACTTGGTCCGCGGTTACCACCAAGTCCTGGTGCGCGCTGAGGACATACCCAAAACAGCGGTAATAACTCCGTTTGGCCTCTTCGAGTTTTTACGCATGCCATTCGGACTTAAAGGGGCGGCTCAGACGTTCCAACGCATGATGGACGCAGTGCTTCGCGATCTCCCTTTCGTGTTCGTCTACTTGGACGATATTTTAGTAGCCAGCGCGTCCGAAGACGAACACGAAAAACACCTGGCCACAGTTTTCTGAAGGTTGGGAGATCACGGGTTAATAATCAACCCAGCGAAGTGTCAGTTCGGGGTGGCGCAGATCGATTTTTTAGGACACCGTGTCTCCCCCGAAGGAGCAGTTCCGCTTCCTGATAAAGTGCGCGCGGTGGCAGATTTTCCCCGGCCACAGATGGTCAGGGCGTTGAAGGAGTTTTTGGGAATGGTGAATTTTTATAACCGTTTTCTCCCCCGCGCGGCGCAACTCATGCAGCCGCTGTATGCTGCGCTCAAAAAAAAAGAAACCAAACCCGCGGATAAGGTCGAGTGGTCCCCGGAGCGGGACCAAGCGTTCTCGGAGGTGAAAGCAGCTTTGGCAAGGGCTGCGCTGTTGGCACATCCAGACCCAACTGCCCGCATAGCGCTCACCACTGACGCTTCAGAGGTGGCCATAGGGGCAGTCGTGGAGCAACATGTAGCCGGGGTTTGGCAGCCCCTCGCTTTTTTCAGCAGGACCTTGCACGATAGCGAATGTAAATACAGCGCATTCGACAGGGAGCTGCTCGCTCTCCATTTGGCCATTCGCCACTTTCAGTTCTGGCTGGCGTGACGCTCTTTCACCGCGTTCGTTGACCACAAACCGCTCACATTCGCGATGGCCAAGGTTTCCGAACCGTGGTCAGGCCGGCAGCAGAGACAGCTGGCTGCGATATCAGAGTTTACCACTGATATTCAGCATGTGGCGGGCAAACTCAATGTAGTTGCAGACTGCCTCTCGCGCGCCGTAGCGGCCCCAGTCAGTGTGGGAATAGATTACGCAGCCATGGCCGCGGAGCAGGGTAGTGACGCGAACGTGCGCGCGCTCCAGTCTGGACCAACAGGGTTAAGGCTGGAGAACAGGGTGCTGCAAGACGGTATGCCCCCCCAAATCTGCGATGTCTCCACGGGTCGGCCGTGACCAGTAGTACCAGCTGCGTGGCGCCGCCGCATTTTTGACTCAATTCATTCTTTGGCGCACCCGGGAGTGCGCGCGTCGGTCAAAATGGTAGGAGAAAAATTTGTGTGGCCGAGCCTCTGCAAGCAAGTTAAAGAGTGGCCAGCTGCCTGCACGGCGTGTCAACGAGCCAAAGTACACAGGCACACAAGAACTCCTTTGGAGCCGTTTCACATTCCGGCCAAGAGGTTCGACCAAGTTCATGTGGACCTCGTGGTCCCCCTCCCGCTGTCATAAGGGTGCACACACCTTCTCACAATGGTGGACCGCACCACGCGCTGGCCTGAAGTGGTCCAGCTGGCATCAACTACTGCCGAGGAGGTTGCGCGCGTGTTTTTAACAGCTTGGGTGGCATGCTTCGGCGTTCCATCGGATGTTACGTCCGACAGAGGCCCTCAATTTGTTTCCGAGCTTTGGTCGACAATGGCCCGCAGCCTGGGTGTCACAATTCACCACACAACCGTGTACAATCCGCAGGCTAACGGGTTATGCGAACGTTTTCATAGGTCATTGAAAGCAGCTCTCAGGGCGTCACTGACGGGTGCAAATTGGGTAGACAAGTTACCGTGGGTGTTGTTGGGGTTGCGTTCTGCACCTAAAGAGGACTTAGAAGCCTCTCCAGCAGAGCTCGTGTTTGCGCAGCCACTCCAGCTCCCTGAGGAGTTTCTCCCAGATAACCCTGCGCCAGACACCTGCCCGTCTCAGCTGTTGCAGAGTGACAAAGAAACAAACACGCTGCCCGGCCCCGCGCACCACAGTTTTCCGCGCGTTTTTGTGCCTAAAACTTTGAAGAACGCAGAGTTTGTTTTTGTCAGATACGATGCGCATCGAACCCCGCTGTGACCGCCTTATGACGGACCCTTCAGAGTGTTAGAAACAGGGGACAAGCAGTTTTTGCTAGATTTGGGGGGTAGGGAAGAGAAAGTTGGCATAAACAGACTCAAACCCGCTTTTTTGGTGGCAGACGAGCAAGTGCTGTTGGCGAGGGCCCCGCGGCGAGGCAGACCCCCGCAGAGGGCTTCACAGAGTAATGTTTCCCCAGAACCCCCACAGGTGCTGACAAAAGGTTCCCACCCCCAGATGGCAAACCCCCAGCGTGACAGCGCCGCAGAGACGTCCAACCCCAGCTACAGCAGATACGGCAGGAGATGGAAGCCCAAACAGCTGGTGGACTAATGTGTATTGATACTATCACGGCATGCATGTTGTTTTTCCCTTGTTTGTTCTAAAATGCTGGGGGGGCTTTGTGTGGGGACACACATTCGTGACCTGCTTTTGGACTCACATTTTAGACCAGAGCAAGGGCAGAGCTTCTGTGGTTATTACAGGAAGCTGCAGGAGAGTTAGCTTTGGTATGCAAAGCTTGAGACTGTGGGATATAATTAAAGGATTAATGAGGGGGTGCATTGTAGATAGTGGTGTGATATCATGCAGAGAGGATGCATTGTTGCCGTCTTTATAATACAATGGTTTTGTGAGACATGTGACCTGTTAACTGTAAGAGTCCTGGTATTTAAGGATGAGAGTTCCCTTTGTCGTTCTCTTTTTTATTCTGCTTTGTGATGCTGGAAGATGTGAATAAAACTGACTCGAGAGATAAACTCTGCCTCGTCATTTTCACATTTCCACAATATATAATAAAATAACTAAACTAATAACGGTAAAAAACACAATCATGTGTGAGACAATATTGTCGTGAGGAAGTGGAAATAAATAAGATCATAATAATAAACTACATTTTATGTTATAAGATATTGATATTAGACTATAATATTTAAAGACGGTCGGATGAAATGGCAACAGAACCGGATAACGATAAAATGGACAATGAGAAACACAGTTATTTTATTTTGTGAGTGTTAGAAGCTGCTGCGGTCAGGGTTGTTATGTCTTTGTGTAATCTGCTCTCGTGTGGAAGAGAAAAAAAGTGAATCCTCCGCGGAGGCGGGGGGAGCAGGCTGTGAAATTGTTTGTGATTTTTTTTTTCTTCCTGGTATTTGTGGAGTGTAAAAGAGTTGGTTAATTAATTGTTATCCTTTTGAGAAATAGCAATTCTGTGTTTGTGTGTGTGGTTGCTTGAGAAAAAAAGAGAATGAAAAAACACAGGCTGTGTGGGTGCTGACCTGTGTGACAGGGGAGTGAAAGAGAAGTAATCTATACATATATGGGTATTTTTGCAAAGTTTTGGGGTTTTACTTTTTCAATCTAACTTTGCGGGTTTTTAACTAATGTTGCGTACGTGATAAACTACACATTTTTTAAAGCAATTTTTGATGTATCACTGATTTTTTTCTTTGACTAAAGCAGAACAGTGCACTTTACAGGGAAAAAGGACGCAGGACTAACGATTTCCCCGCTGTTGCCAAAACAACCGGCCACTGCGACCCGGCCCCTCGCAGCTGTCCATGCCTCCCTTGACGTGACCACAGGCACATAGAACACTAAGTTAAGTACAAACACTTGCATCTTAATCAATGCTACCAGTATGACAATGATGAAATTAATTGAATATTACAATATCATGCTGTCACTTAATAATGCCTAATCACTGAAGGCTTTATGTATACCCTATATTACATGATTTAAAGCATAGAGGTTCAAAAGAGATTGATAATTCATGTGTTTGTGCATATGATTTGCCAGAGACTACTGATTATCAAACAGAGGTCTTGGTAATTGTATGTCAATTTGTTGCTTTGTTTAAATAATACTATACTCACTTTTTAATAAATGACATATGCAATCTTATTTATATTTTGACCCTAGGCCTGACCATGTAAAAAAAGGGGGAGAAGGCGAGAGCAGGATCTGAGACAGTCCATGCTGTGACTTTTTCCCTCCTAAAGAACATAGCAAGATGATGAAGTTTTTATTATCGGGAGATGGTAAATTTATGAACAGAAAAGACAGAAATAGCACAAGAATTCTGATAAAATGGAGAACGGGAATTCAATTTCAATGGTAAACTGAGACTGATTAGTGAGTCGTGTCAGTCTGACCTAGATAAGAATAGACAGAATCAGCCTTCAAAGGAAAAAAAAACACACAGGCCACAGATTGTGGTCCTGTGCCATAAATTCCTGAAAACAGAGATTAGGTTTACACCTGCAGTTACTTTCTAAATGCTGCATTGGTTTAAGGCTTCTAATATATGACATTGTTTTGTTTGAACTTAATCTTAAACTAAGTGATTACCCATGTCAATTAATAAAACCTTTACTGATTCACAGAATATTTAGCGAATACTTGTTGTGAGTAGCAAGCTCACATTCAAATTGTGGAAGCTTTAGGTGTGATTTAAAGGTTTTTCTGCTATTCTTTATTCTTTGTTTTTCAAAAGGAAAGGGAAAGCATTCACAAATTTTTTTTAGCTTTCACCAGGAATTAGATTTGCCAAATTAACAAGGAATCAGAACATCATCATTATCTTTCAATTTAATAAAGCCTTGGTGACATATGCAATATGTAATAAAATAATAAAAACAATAATTCACTTGTGTTTCTTGATATTAATAAACAACTGGGATAAACATTTAAGGGATACAAAACTAACGATGATCACTGGAACATACGTAAAATCAATTTATGAGGTGATAAAATTTGCACTCCTGTTGATGTAAACACTGATGTGCAGACTGGGAAGCTGTGAGGCTTTCCCCAAATTTTTCTTTGCAGGATAGCACAGAGATTTGATCTTTGTGGGAGATGGAGGGAGGCCAAACAGTGGGTGTGTGTGTGATGGGCTCATTGGCTGGAAGGGGCGACAGTGATTGACCACAGGGGAAAGGACCCCTAAATTAAGCATTTTTGAAGCTAAGTAGAGCAAAATGACATAAGGCATAACAATTTAAATAACTGACTTTTAAAATGTAGTGTTCATATGACTTTACACTGCAGGATTCGTCTGATGCTACTCACCACATAAAGGTGTGACAATATCACATTTCAGAAATGTGACAGTAATAAGGAATGTGTTTTCCCGATGCTCAGCCGTGGCCAAGCTGGGCCTCAGGACTACAGTCCACCCCATAATCTATCAAGGAATATGTAAAATGTGGCATTCCTTGTACAAAATTAAGCCAAATTCTAACTAGGCAATATGCCCACCTTTCCATTGACTGAAGGAGTGTGACGTAATCTTTATTCATTTACACAAATTCAACCTGTCTGTGTTCAACTGGACAAACTGATCTTAGTTATCAATGCTAAATCACATCAAATCTGCACATACAGCTATATTGTTTTTCCTAAATGGAATTTGTAAAATAGTTCAAGAGATGTCACAAAAGAAGCCATGATTATTGAAATCTCATTTTGAAGGAGCTGTACTACTCATAAATTTTCATCTAAATTAACTGTGTGTAACACATAAAAGTGGTAACACGCTTCCTTCCAGTAAACGACAATACCCATTAAGCAAATACCCTGTAACTTTGCTGCATGTGCGTCTCCATGCACCAAAGGGGGGTACCAAAGAAATTAATTGGAAAAATCCTCAGAAAAATAGATAATACATAAAAATTTTCAATAAATGATCAATAATGAAGAGGAAAAAAATATAAATGAAACTGCATGGTAATGAAATCACAACATTCAATAGGAAAAGTTAAAAGTTACATCAATAAATTTCCAGATATTTAAGAAAATATCTGTAGATTATTGTAAAGGAAATATCATGTTTATAAGAAACAAGGTAAACTGGTAAGGAAGAAAACCATGCAAATTTATGAGAATTGTTCCAAATGTCTAAGGAAAGTCCAACTTGTGCTGAATTTATGTTTTACTGTGGGACTCGATTTAGAATCTACTATAAAGACAATATAGATTCTTACATTTATTAAAATTGTTCCACAAAAAAAAATTGAGTGGGTATTGGCACAAGTCCCACTGTATCAAGTGTCCAGTGCCTCCAGGAACCCGAACACAGGCAGAAGTCCGTGATTCATTACCTTCATAACGCTAAAATCCTAATCAGACGCAAAAAGACATACGATAACATAAACATACACTTCATAAAACGTTCAAAATTCAAAAGAATGTTTATAACTTACTAAAATAGTTATAAAATCCGTAAGTTACATATTTTTCATAAAATTATATGATTATAAAGTATAGCTTAAATCTCAGAAAAAAATGAAAATTTTTATAACAGCTAAAAGCTCAATTTGGCATTGACAATCATGTAGGTAGATGGTTTGATAATATATTTGATTGTATACTTATTATAAAAAAAAAAGACAACAAATGACTGTTTAACTGTTTTGCTATGCAAGTGCCGGCTGTTGGCGTTCACGTCCAGTAACGACCTCTGCTAATAGAGAAGCAGGCTGTTTGTTTATCATGACAAGGGAAAAGAAAAATAATACAAGGGAAAGAAAAGGTAACACTCATCATCCTCTAGTAATACTTAATATTGGTTATTAAGTTGTTCCATTGCTTTTACACTGTAGAGAATGTTTATTCCTTAATAACATTAACAGTTGGACAAATTATCTTTTATTGGTAAAATAATGCAGCTGCTATAGGCTGTTTGGTTTTTTAAGAGAGAGACCATATACAGAAATAACATAGCAAACTTCATTTTGAATCACACCTGACAACACATCACTCCACTGATTAGAAACATGATGACACTCCTTACTCTGCAAATGCAAGGTTAATTTCATCAGGGAACTCCTCTTTTTGAAGTGGTGATGTCCCCTGTCCAACAGCTTAACACTCTCTGAGTATGCAACGGCTTACAGTGCGTCCCCTGTACTGCTACCCTGCTTGACCAACGAAGTGAGCAAGTGTTATACCAAGGATCTACATTGACAAAGGTCATTGAGTCATGGGGTGTATTCGCATTTGGCCTGGACTGGGCAGATCTGTGTACCCCGTTTTGACAACTGACCGTATCCTCATCATGTCGGCAGGGCAGGTGGGCAGGGTGAAGAGAGATGCTATTCTACCACTTGATGCCATTTATGAAGCATGAATGTAATTTCAGATGGAAAGTACAGGGGTGAGGTTTTTGTTCATTGTTTCTTTGAGTGAGAGGCGAAACAAAATACCTTAGAGATGAAAACACTTAATTGTAGACTACAATCATTTACAAAATTATAACAGTGGATGCACACAGCTTCATTGCTTTGCAGGCAATGATAACCAAAATAATTAAGTTAGTGTTTCTCTTCATGGAGAAGTCTCATCATTAACTTGGCAATGATTTTATAGTGATAACTTTGGACTTTTCTTGTGAGTCCTTAATATGATGATAAGGCTGGTTATCGTAAACTTAGTAATATGTTTTCATACAACTACTGCAGATGATGAGGATGGTGAAAAGGTATAATACTAAGGAGCTTGAAGGTTGCAATATGGTTTAGAGGATGTGTGTGAGACTGGGGGTCAGACGTCTACACTGATAATGTCTTTGGTATACCCTGCTCTTCTGTGTCTGAGGAATGTACTGGAACTTCAAGCTCACGTAGATTAGGTTTATAGACACTCTGTCTCTGAAATGTCCCTGGATGGTTCTGCAGATCGCTCTCCCAAAGCAAAATAATTTGATCTGGGGCGTGCAAGGATCAGGAGGGCATTTGGCGCCCCCATACGGCTTTCTCTTGCAAGGATCCTCCTCTATACCAAGGTGTCCAGGAAGCTGCCCACCTGCTTTCCGACTGCGAGGATGGCGATGAAGTTGTGCCACGACTGGACCTGGACCAGGACTTTGAAGACGCATCGGAAATAGTTTAGGATCTGCAATAGGGTCTACAATGCACACCTACATGATGTTAGCATTTGCTTCGCTGTGCCTCTGCTCCACAGGTTTCTTTTGTGAGATATGATTCATGGGATGTAGACGCGTATAGGGGGATAGATTATTTTGATATATTTTACACATATAGAATTGTTAGCCATATTGACCCACAATGTTTGCACCACACCTGATGTCCACCGGAGAGATGGCGACCTGAAGGGGGCAGGTCCACGTGACTGCCGGAAGGGAACATCAGTTACATATAGAAACTTAGAAACACTACCCTCAGGGGTTATAGAGCAGGGTTATGAGATAGGTTTATGTCCATCTCAACAGTGGGAGATGCAAAAACGCGAATATAAGTTGCTATCAAGTTAGTGAGGTGCCCATTAGGACACCTCAACAAGGGGAATTGTTGGTAAATTTCTATGATGCCCTTGTCTGTCTGAGAATGTTGGTTAGTCTGCAATTATGTTTCTCCAACCTTCATCCTGCTTGCTTTGAGAATGTTAGTTATTCTGTAACTATGGTTTCATCCTTCATCCTGCTTGCTTCGCACGCCACACTGCCGCTTTTAGATTACACCCAAGGATTCACTCGCTGAAACCAGATAGAATCAGCTCTGCCCTCAGCTGAGTTGGCACATAGTAGAGGGACACTGATGCACATGAGGGGAGCCCTCCCTCCTGCATGAGGGAGTGGTAGAGTTCTATAAAAAGCATAGGACCCACTGTTGAAGTAGCGCTCTTTCTTGATAGGTCTTGAGAGTAGTGCTCCGGCGCTGTACCTTGTACCATATCTCAGCTTCAGTAAAATAAGTGAAACTATACTTCACCTCTCTGTCTGGTTATTTGGCCTTCATACCAAAAGAACCGGAGGTTAAGATATTTAGCGCAACACCATCTAGGATGTGCTTAAAGTCAAGTCAATGGCCTAGGAGGAGAACTGTTTTTTGTGAAATCATAAATGCCCAGATCTTCTAACCTTTGACAATGACCTTGACCTCAACCTGGATGCAGACCTGCATAAGGACCATTGTAAGTAAGTTTGGTGAGAATAGAAATATTTGCCTAGAAGGAGTAGTCATTTTTCTAAACTCATGCAAGTGCCCAGGGGCCTCATGTACAAAGGGTACCTGCACACAAAAACATGGCGTACGTCTTTTCCACGGAAAATTTCAGATGTATCAAGAATGAAATGACCGTGGAAATATGCCCCGCCCCACACCAACTTCAAGGCTGGCATATGTGCGTTTCTACTGTTATTGGTCCATTGGCGACACTTAGAGGTGATGTTGGGAGACTGATAATGACGTGAAAATTATTGTACACACCAGAGATACATGATGAACAAACATCCAAGTGTATGCAATTAGATGAGTGGTTATAAAAAGCAAACACAAAGAAGTGCACAAAATGCCTCTCACAACAATGCCGTTAGCATTATTAGAGGATATTGCAAATCGCGCAGTGAGAAGAGAAAGGGTATTTAGAGACAGAGAAGATTTTCTGGCTCAGGATGATGACTGGTTTGTCAGCTGGTTTAGGTTTCCACAGGCAGTCCTTGTGGAACTGTGCTCAGAGCTATGGCCGCTCTTGGAGCGCGATACGGCGAGAAGCCGTGCGCTGCCCGTCCCAGTGCAGGTGCTGACAACTCTGGGGATGCTGGCAACAGGGGCATTCCAGAGGGAGCTGGAAGACCAATCGGGAATTTCCCAGTCAACCCTGAGCTGAGCTATGCCAGCAGTGTGGGATGGCATTATCCGGCTGTCATCCAGGTACATCATATTCCCATACAATGCAGTAGAACAGGCCAAAATCAAAGCACAATTTGCAGCGACAGCCATTTTTCCTAATGATTCTAATGAACAGCATTGTTGGGAACAAACTACAAGCTGGCACTGTGCGGATGGGAGGCTTCTTGGTGAGTAAATTCATGTAACTGTCCTCAATAACTCACCTCATGCGCAAAGTGCCTGTGCGCCCCCAAATATCACCCTGTCTTCAAGGCTTCATTACAAGTCAGTGGGTCGAGTAAGTGACTTCCTTTTTTTGGTGATTAAACTACAGTTTTTTCACTTCCGCCCTCCAAAGAGAGCAGACGCCTTTTTTCTTCACTCCTGCTCTGACTTATCTCTTCCTCCCCTAACTAACTGGATCCCAGCTTGCTGTCGTCTGTCTGCGTGTCTTTACTGCTGATTATCGAAAGAAATTATGGAATTAATAAGCTGGGCTTTGAACGCAATTGACACTATCTTTTCAACGAGGAAAAGTGCCCCGGGGGAGGTTGTTTGCCCCGCAGGAACGGCTGCTGCGGGCTATTTACGGGAAACAAGTAATTGGAAACTCTTGTGCCTGACTGATCTTTCCATCGAAGATGTAGAAGATTTGTACGCCTTCGTAGTAATGGTGACTGGGATCGTTCTGATTGGATCTGGGATTGTCCTGGTGTACCGCAAATTGATGAAGATGGACACAACCTATCAAAATGCTGGCCAGGCGAGGTTCAACCATCAAATTGAAAAAATGGAGAGGACTCTGACAGCGGCAAATGGAGAACTGTCTCGGAAGGTGGATTACATCATGATTACGCTTAGAGCCATCCATGAAGGATTCAACGTCCAGCAATGAAGGATTAAGTACTGAATCTGTAAGAGAATATAAAGTTTTTTCTCTCTGTGATCAGTACTATTCGACGAAATCTGACTCCCTCACAAAAATCCTCCTGATCTTCTGCAGCTTTTTGTTTTCAAAACATTGAGCTCACGGCCTTCGGACAGGCAGCTGCATGGCTCAAGGACAATGCCAGCAGTTAGACAAAACATCTCCTGCCAAAGAGTCCTTGTTGTTCTTAACTGATACAAACACCTACATTCAACATTACACTCATACTGATTCACAAAACTGATGATAAAGATGATTCACTCACTGCTCTCTCTGTGTCTTTGTGAATTTTTTTTTGTCTGCTGACTGTGCATTGAGGGCTTTTTTTTCTTGTAATCATAATATTGATCATATATGACCACTATTCTGACAATCAATGATTTTTTTGCTCCTTCCTATTGTATTATCCTTTCTTCCCATGCTTCCTGTACCCTTCTGTTGACAGGCGCGTTCACAGATGCAGCCGTGTCACCGGAAATGCAGGTCGTTTTCTGTGTCAAGTCAAATCCCTTGTATGTTATCAGTGATCTGTTAATGTACTTGGCAATAAATCTTTTCTGAGTGAGTTCTGAGTCTGAGTACAGTTGCACAGCATTCTACCAAGCCCCCAATTGCCTCTGTGTGTACAGTAGTTATGTCAATAAATACATGCGTAAAGTCTGAAATGCAACAGCCTCACCCTTTCCCTGGCACACTTCATTCATTTACAATAGTAGTGTGTGTAATCCATGTAAGTTGTATATAACTATAAAAGATGAGATTTGCATTTTGGACATAAAGTATGTACTTGTCAAGTCTAATATGATCTGCTTTCAACTAACAGGTGACCATGGCTATCCACTAAATAGGTTCATATTGTCTTCTTTTTCGTGACTGTTTTCCTTTAATTCAACCAGCTGATCCACCCAGCTGGTCACAAATCACAGCGATCAACTGATGCTTCTGAGGACGACTGCAGACATCAGTCGACACATGTCAAGGTTAAATAAATATCTCCTTCTTATCCCTGTCTGAATAAAGGAAAACAATAAACTAATCTTATAGGCTGTGAGCAGCCTACTGAATTACATGTATCCGGTGCTAATGCCAGAGGACAGCGTGCCAAACAAAACATTTTTACATGCCTCTACCTCATTCAGGAGCGCCTCCAACTCACAGTCTGTGAAATTCCATTAAATCCATTATTTTTGATCATGGATACAGGAAAATCAAACGTGCAGGGCTTGCATATATCTATTTGCATATCTGTTTACATCTAATTGCATATTCAAATGGAGGCGTATCAAGGAAGGAGTCTGGTATTTCCTCATGTGCATTCAATTTCAAGTAGATTGGGATGTACAAAGGAAATGAGCTTGGATTCCTGCGTACGCACTGTTTCATACATCTGGATTTTTTTTTTTTTGCTTAGGGCATTTTCTTGATTTAAACGTACATCATCTTTCAGTAGGAAATCCACACAAGTCTTTGTACATGAGGTCCCTGGTCTCCTGATCTTTGACCTTGAGCACAACCTGGATGCTAACCTACTTGAGAATCTGAGTCACAGGCCAAAAAACATGCAGGTTAGGTTAATTGGAGACTCTAAAGTGGCCCTAGGTGTGAATGTGTGTGAATGGTTAAGGGATAGCGCCGTACCGTGGCTGCTTCATCCATCCAGGTGGATGCCCTCAATTTCCCCTCTGGGGATCAATAAAGTACACAAAATCAAAAAAAAAATAAAAAAATAAGAATCGTTTTGAGTCTCCCAAGCATCCAGGCAATTTCCAAGGAGTAGCGATTTGTCTGAAATTACAGAAGTGCCCAGATCTCTTGACCGTTGACCCTGACCAGAACTTGGATGCAGACCCACCCGAGGACCATTGTGAGCGAGATTGGTGAGCACTGGGGCAAATGCCTAGGAGGAGTAGTGATTCCTGTGAAATGTGGACAGATGGACGGATACCACGTCATCGAATTAGTTCCTTTTGCCTTCACTGGAATGAGCTAAAAATGACAGTAATTATGTGAAATGCAGTGGAAAGGCAGTGCGGTGGCGCAGTGGTTAGCACTGCACCAGCACAGCAACTCACCCTTGGCCATGGGATCCCTGGTTCGATCCCAGCCCCTGACCAACAGTGATCTGAGTGGAGTTTGCATGTTCTCCCCGTATCTGCGTGGGCTTACTCCGGGATTTCTCCGGTTTCCTCCCACAGGCCAAAAACATGCAGGTTAGGTTAATTGGAGACTCTAAAGTGGCCCTAGGTGTGAATGTGTGTGTGAATGGTTAAGGGATAGCGCTGTACCGTGGCTGCTTCATCCATCCAGGTGGATGCCCTCAATTTCCCCTCTGGGGATCAATAAAGTATACAAAATTCAATTCAATTCAATTCAATTCAACTTTATTTATATAGCGCCATTTCACAACAACAGTCATCTCATAGCACTATCAACTGTAGGGAGGACCCCCACAGTTGCAGAAAGACCCCAGCAATCAGGCGATCCCCTGTGAGCAAGCACTTGGCGACGGTGGAGAGGAAAAACTCCCTTTTAACAGGAAGAAACCTCCAGCAGAACCAGGCTCAGGGAGGGGCAGTCATCTGCTGCGACTGGCTGGGGGGTGAGGGGACAGAGAAGAAGAAAAGAACAGACATGTAGAGAGCAAACAGCACGATGGGGACTCAATCTATGGGAGAGAACAAACAAATGTTAATGACCAGCAAAAAAAAAATATTTCATAGAGAGTGAGGAAAGGAGTGAGGCCCAGTGCATTACTGGAGGTCCCCCGGCTGACTAAACCTATTAGCAGCATAACTAAGGGAGGGTTCAGAAACACATGATCCCTCCCTAATTGTAGGCTATATCAAAAAGGTAGGTTTTAGCCCTATTCTTAAAAACAGAGATCGAGTCTGACTCCCGAATCCAGATTGGCAGCTGATTCCACAGGAGAGGAGCTTGATAACTGAAGGCTCTGCCTCCCATTGTACTTTTGGAGATTCTAGGTATTACAAGTAAACCTGCATTTTGGGAGCGTAGTGCTCTATTAGGATGATACGGTAGTATCAGATCTTTTAAATAAAAAGGAGCCTGATTGTTTAGAGCTTTGTAAGTAAGAAGAAGGATTTTAAACTTAATTCTAAACTCTATGGGAAGCCAATGAAGGGAGGCCAGAACCGGAGAGATATGATCTCTCTTTCTAGTACCTGTTAAAACTCTTGCTGCAGCATTTTGGATCAGCTGAAGACTTTTTAAAGATGTTTTAGGACAGCCTGATAATAAAGAATTACAATAATCTAATCTCGAGCTAACAAAAGCGTGGATCAGCTTCTCAGCATCACTCTGAGACAAGATGCTCCTAATCTTGGCAATATTACACAAATGATAGAAGGCAGTCTTAGAAACAAATTTAATATGTGAATTGAAGGACAAATCCTGATCAAAAATAACTCCAAGGTTCCTCACAGAGCTATTAAGAGAAAGAGTAACTGCATCCAAACTGAAAGTTTGATTTGGAAAGGAATTTCTAAGGTTTTTTGGACCAACAAGAATGACTTCAGTCTTATCTGAATTTAATAGCAGGAAATTACAAGTCATCCAAACTTTGATTTCCTTAAGACAGGCTTCTAACTTGGCTAATTGATTAGTATCATCTGGCTTCATTGACAGGTATAATTGTGTGTCATCTGCATAACAGTGAAAATGTATACAGTGCTTTCTAATAATGTTGCCTAACGGAAGCATATATAAACTAAAAAGAGTAGGGCCAAGCACAGATCCCTGTGGAACTCCATGACTAAGCTTTGAGCTGAGAGAAAACTCATCATTTACATGAACAAACTGGAACCTATCAGATAAATAAGATCTAAACCACTGCAACAAAGTTCCATTAAGTCCAACATAGTGTTCTAATCTATCAAGTAGAATATTATGATCAATAGTATCAAAAGCTGCACTAAGATCTAAAAGGACAAGTACAGAAACTAGTCCATTATCAGATGCAATGAGGAGGTCGTTAGTGACCTTCGCTAAGGCTGTTTCAGTGCTATGATGGATTCTAAACCCAGATTGAAACTCCTCAAATAAACCATTTCCCTGCAGGTGGTCAAATAATTGCGTAGCAACAACTCTTTCTAAGATTTTTGAAATGAAAGGGAGATTAGAGATTGGTCTATAGTTAGCTAAAGCTCCTGGATCTAGCGTTGGCTTTTTGAGTAAGGGTTTAATTACAGCCGTTTTAAAAGCCTGCGGTACATGGCCTAAAGTTAATGAAGAATTGATTATATGAAGAATAAAGCTACCAATAAGTGGGAAGACTTCTTTAAATAACCTGGTAGGAATAGGGTCTAAAAGACAAGTTGAAGGTTTGGATGAGGAAACTATTTTGTCTAACTCACAAAGGTCGATTGGAGTAAACTCATCAAGACAGACATCAATAGAAGGAGTTGTAGTAGTTACAGTATTTAAGTTAACTGTGGGAAGAATCTGATTGATTTTATCTCTGATGGATGAAATTTTATTATTGAAAAAGTTCATAAAGTCCTGACTAGTAAGCTCTAAGGGGATGCTAGGATTGACAGAGTCCTGACTCTTTGTCAACCTGGCTACAGTACTGAAAAGAAACCTGGGATTATTCTTGTTCTCTTCTATTAATGCAGAGTAATAACTCGTTCTAGCTTTTCTAAGAGATTTTTTATAAATTAAAAGATGATTTCTCCAAGCTAAATAGATTTCATCTAAATTAGTAGAGCGCCATTTTCTTTCTAATTGACGAGTCTTCTGTTTTAAGCTACGAGTTTCTGTGTTGAACCAAGGAGTTAAAAATCTCTGATTAGACTTTTTCTTTTTTAAGGGGGCCACCAAGTCTAGAGCCTGATGCAGAGAAGCTGAAACACTATCCACCATGTTATCAATTACAGAAGGAGCAAGCTGTCTATAGCTTATTTCCGTTGTGTTGACACATGGCATAGAGGAAACAATCTGCATAAATTTGGAAACAGCATCATCTGAGAGGCATCTACTGTGATAATATTTTTCTTTAGGAGCCAAATAGTCAGAAATAGTAAAATCAAAGGTTAACAGACAATGGTCTGACAGTACAGGGTTATGAGGAAACACTACAAGATTTTCTATTTCTATGCCATATGTCAGAACAAGGTCCAATGTATGGTGGAGGTAATGAGTAGAATTTCCTACTTTCTGAGAAAACCCAATCGAGTCTAATATTGAATTAAAAGCCACATTAAGGCAGTCACTATCTACATCCACATGTATATTAAAGTCCCCTACTATAATTATTCTATCAGATTTCAGCACTAAATCAGCTAAGAAATCAGGAAATTCGGATAAAAATTCTGAATAGGTTGATGGGGGACGATAAACTATGGCAAATAAAATTGGGTTTAACCTGGAATTGCTAAAGTGCCCAACACTGAGGACCAGGCCCTCAAAGGAATTATAACATGTTTTTTGCTTTACATTAACTAGTAAAAAAAAAAAAAAATGTCAGGTGCATTTTGCAACCAGAGGACAGACAGCAGCAACCATTGAACTATACAGATCGGTGTATTCCAATCAACCACTGATCTGCTGAGTTTGACATAGGCAACAACATTAAAAGACCTGTAAATATGCTGGTGATTCATCTAATCAGAAGCTGCCAGCATTATCAGCTTACAGACTCACGACACGTTTGTGTGACATCAGTGATGTGAGGACATGAAATTTGACTATGCACTGTTATCTGTGGGATATCAGACTTACATCTGCTTAAAGTTTGAAAAAGGCATGGAGGGTTGTTGAGGTGTCAATTTACGCTAATGGAACCCACAACTGCAGTTCGTCAATTGTAGTTTGAAAGTGGCTAAAGGGGACAGAAGCATTCATTTTCAGCCATTTTATTCACTGATTTCTCAACTCCATGACTACAAATATGTCCCCCTTACTTATAGAGGGAAACTGTTTTTTAATAGTCAGAGCTAGGGCTGGGCGATAAAATGATAACGACAATTATTGGGAAATAACTTTTCCTCAATAGAGACATAATACATTTTTGACAGAACGTCGATAGAACTCATTCCTTCTGTGTTTTGACAGACAACACGAAAAGTAAATGAAAATGAGAATACACTGTACCAAACCAATCATGTGGCTGGAAATCATGTTCGACTGACCCACACAACAGCATGCGTAGGTGCATGGGACCAGCAGCCGGGGTTTAGCACACCTGCTAATGTTTGGGCTAGCGCAGCCATGTAGAAGTTGGAGCGTGGTTAAAAAGAAAATGACAACAGAAAACATTAATGAAAAGTCCAGTGACAGCGTTACCAAAGAAGACACTGAAACGGATGCCGCCCAATGCTCAACAGACGAGGAGACTGTTGAAAAGAAGGGTCCGAGGAATTCAGTAATGTGGAGCTATTTTGGCTATTTAAAGTCTGACAAGAAGCAGGTTAGCATGCACTGCAAACTATGTCGCACGTTCCCACAAAATCAGAAAACACTACAAATCTTTTTTTTACCATCTGAAGCAGTGCCATCCTGTTGAAAGTAATTGGCCCTCGTTACCAACTCCCTGGCCATGAATATTTCTCCCAGACGGCATTTCCCCAGTTGTGCACGGAATGTAGAGAAACTGTTGAAAAGGAGCAGCAAAGTCTACCATACTTAGCTTCTACATCAGATTTGTGGTCAAGTCGCACATCTGAACCATATATGAGCCTCACTGCTCTCTTCACTGATCAAGGTTGGAATTTGAAAAGCAAATGTCTTCAAACTTTCCTGAAGACCATACAGGTGAAGTCATTGCTTTAGTACTGACCGAAGCACTTGCATCCTGGAGACTGAGTGAAGACAAGTCTGCATCACAACAGACAGTGGGACAAATATAGTGAAGGCCACATCACTAAACAAGTGGACACGGCTGCAGTGCTTTGGGCATGTACTTAAATCAGCTATGGGTAAGTTGATGAACAGAATATTACAAAATATTTATATTTTATGTTTTATAATTTTTTGAAATACAGTTTCAAAAACTGTATTTTCAACTGTATATTGAGCCCAAAAACCTAAAGACATTCTTCATTCCAGACAATCTAATATGAAATTGATACATGTCCAGCAGGTCAAACATGTAATGCTGACAAAATACGTTGGTGAGTACAGGGACAAAGCAGGATTAAGTATGTTTTGATCCAAAGTTGTAAAGCAACCAATGTTTCCTCAACATACCTCAAATCTGAGAACCTCCTTACGTACTGTCATGCCAATCCGGTCAAAGTCTCTCTCGTACTGCGTAACCCTCGCCTCCCACTGAGGACACACAGGAGGAGAAAAACATCAGCAAGCATTTTTTTCTCCAATATTTTATAAGTTATTAGTGCATATACTAGAGCTATGTTTACATGCAAACTAATTAACCAATTATGACTGGATTTCTAAAGTTATCTGATTATTCAAGTACTCATAAATAAAATAATCACATCGTCTTTATTACATAAAGGCCATTATTTGATTATGAGAAATCAGATTAACACACCTGGTTTATTGCCTATTAATCCATTTATTCAGTGCATGTAAACAAGTCAATGATCATTACGATTAGCTGATTAGTTTCAGTTACTGGATTATTGTGGCCAAAAAACAAATTTATTGTTTTAATGCCAAATAATAATGCTGTAGTCAAGACCTCGTCAAGACCAGACTGAGATAAGAGTCTCCCAAGACCAACACTTTAAGGGGTCAAAACCAAGTTGAGACCAAGACCTATATACAGAGTGGTCTTGGTCTTGGCTTGGCCTGGTTTTGACTTGGTCTCGACCCCTTAAAGTTTTGGTCTTTCTACAGATTGGTCTTGACCACAACCTTACCAAACATACACAAATTATTCCCCATATATGAATACCAGACTATACTCATCTGTCTAAAGTTGTTACAATACAGTATTAAAAACTGGGAAATACTGCAGTTATCTGAAAACGTTAATGCCAACTATAATAATGTACATGTATCATTATGCTCATGCATTGTTGGCAACAAATTAAAAGTGACTGTTCAAAAATGTTCAAGCATATCCAAAATGAACTGTCACACTTGCTGTGGACTCAAATATAACAATCAAACAACTAAAAACAAAATAACTTTACACACAAGTAATAAGGTTTAACAACCAGTCATGTATTTTTAACAGTAAAGGGGCAAAATAAAAGATAATAAAAATGGCCATCTTTACTACACTGGTGGGGCCATGGCCAATATCAAGTCTCATAATAAATAAATACATACTAGCGCTGTAAATACTATTTTACTCATTTTTTTAACTGCTAAAACTTTACTTTTTTTTTACTTCCTGCACTGTGTATACACTGTTTTTGCCATATTTTATTATTGCTCTGAGTGCTGCTATCCCTTTGCTGCTGCAATATTGTTATATAATATAATTGTGTGTGTGTGTATTCCATTTACACAGGGTGCGTGTGAAGCGCCTAGTGCGGTAGTATAGTAACGTAGAGATGTTTGTAGATAGTGCATGTTGCATGGCATATGTTGCATGTTGCTTTCTGCTTGCTGCTCTGCTTACAGCTACTGCCACCAGCTAGCCCCCATCGGGGGTGAAAAGAGGAGCCGAGTGCGTAAGTCTCCTCCTGCTGGTACATAGCCTCTCCACCACCAAGACCCCTGCAGTGCCTCCTCGTGGCCACACATGGTAACTGGGTACCCTGCGGTCCCAGGCTAAACTGGAGGGGATCTCGGAGCAGCAGGGGGCCCCAGAGACGCGGCGTATAGGCCCACCCTGTGTGGACACGCCCTGACGCCTGTCAACCCCTGCCCCAACTATGGGTAAATAGCCCCACTGCCTTGTGGGTAATCTATTAAGGTGAAGGCTAAGGGAGCAACCCCTGACAGAAAAGCAATGTGCTGGTGGTGCGCAAAAGGCGGGACTTAAAAGACCAAGGACCCGGCAGCCTCCTGCAGCCATGTTGAGGGACTGGTCGTCATGAGCTTACCCACGCCACCGGATTTACCTCATCCTCGTGAAGACAGTGCTATTGGGAAGAGCGCGCCCCCTACGGCACTCTAAATAATTCAATGCGCAGGTGTCCACCTCTGACCATGGTGGGCCTTACCTTCCTGGACATCTGGTTGAAGTCTGGCGGCGACAGGGTGTGTGGCGACGGGAGCAGGTATGAATGTTACTGGGAGCTCCTAGCTATAACCCTGCAGGTCAGCAGCACAGGGCTATTATGGTCGCTAACAGCTGGGGTGGCAGCTGTTTTCGGCAGACCCCTGTGTGATTGAGCAGCCCTATTTAGGACAGCACTGCTCACCCCAACTGGGGAGGGGCCTAGAAAAAGTGGCCTAAAAATTGCCACCCATCTTTCGCCTGAACAGGTTACCGCGCCTGTTGGGTCATTCCACCTCTGCGGTCGAAATAATAAAAAGAGAACATGCAACCTAAAACTGGCAACATGGAATGTAAGGACACTCCTGCATCGAGGTTCTGATAGACCCCATAGGAGAACAGCTCTGGTTGCTGCTGAACTGAGTTGCTACAACATTGATATTGCTGCACTGAGTGAGATCAGGCTCCTAGATGAGGGCTCTTTAACAGAGGAAGGGATGGGCTACACATTCTTCTGGAGGGGTTACCCCTCAGGAGAACAACATCTGCATGGTGTAGGACTGGCCATCAAAAACACCCTTCTACCAAGACTCAGTGAAACACCTCTTGGCATTGGTGAGAGACTGATGACACTCCGTATCCCCCTGGTTAAGAATCGCTTTGCTGCACTTCTTAGTGCCTATGCACCGACCCTGCCATCGGAGAGTGAGGCCAAGGATTCCTTCTACCAGTTACTGGACGAAACTCTTCGCCGGATCCCCAAGAATGACAAGATCTTCTGTTTTTTTTCCACAACATTTTTTATTGAACCTTTTTTTACAAACATAGCACAAACAATCAGACACTAACACTAAAGCAATTTAAAAATTAAAAAAAAACACTAACAACAACAAAAAAAAGTACTAAAAACAACAACAACCATTAACAAAAGCAAGTCAACAACAATGCTCCTCTGTTTAGTCTAGGTAATCTATTACATAAGAATACATAATATACATTCACCAGTTTGGAATTTGCAAGGTCCACACATATCATTCACCTTCTTCTTCAGAAGTTATGTTTAATTTCTTTACATAATCAATTAAAGGTCTCCATATATTCTCAAACACACCTTATTTAATTTCAGTATATATGTTATTCTTTCTAGTGGAAGGGTTGTTAACATCTGTCTTAACCACTGAGTCACATCTGGTCTATGAGTCTTTTTCCACAGTAGTGCAATGCATTTTTTGGCATTAAGCAAACCGAGGTCTATGAATGCTCTTTCACTCTTATTAAAGTTATGTTTTTCTGGATACAGACCCAACAAAAACAGTTTAGGGTTCAATGTGAATTGTTTTGAAATTATTTTTTTCAATTGTTACCCTCACCTCTTCCCAAAACATTCTAATTTTTCTACATTCCCATAAACAGTGAAATAGGGTTCCTTTACTTTCCATACATTTTGTGCATGTATCTGGTATGTTTTTGTTATATCTATTTAATTCCACTGGTGTAACATACATCCGCATTAACCATTTAAAATGTATCAGTTTAAGACGTACATTTATTGATTTGGTTTGAGCTTCTGCACAAGCCATTTCCCATTGTTCCTCTGAAATTTCAATTTGCAGGTCTTCTTTCCAATAATTCAGTCTTTTCTGTGAGTTTTCACTTGAGAATAGTGTCAATGAGTTATAAAACTCTGAAATAATACCTTTTCTCTTACTATCTTTCGTCAAAATTTTTTCCAAGGATGAATAAGTAGGTCGGGTGAGAGCATTATTTTGATTTGATCGAATAAAATTTCTAAGCTGAAGATATTTAAAAAAATGTGTTCTATTAAGATTGAATTTAATCCTCAGTTCTTCAAAAGACATTATGTTATCTGAACGTGACAAATATAACTCTTGAATCCCTTTTAAATTCCATACTTTAAATACAGCATCCGCTGTCCCTGGTGTAAAATATTGATTACCCAATATTGGGCTAAATTGTGACAGTAAGTGTGGTTCTTTTAAATATTTTTTGGTTTCACATCATATTTTGATCATGTGCTTTACAATTGGATTTTTAACTTGTTTCTGTAATTTTTTAGCCGAGTCTGAGTATATGAATAAGGGAAGAGGTAAAGGTAAATTGTATGATTCCATTTCAGTCCAGTGAGGGAGATCATTTGATGAAAAATAATATGTCATAGACCTCAGTTGTGCTGACCAGTAATACAACAAAGTTTGGACATTTCAGACCTCCACGATCAAATGGCAAATATAGTAAGGACAAACGTAATCTAGCCTTCCTATTGTTCCATATAAATTCCACTAACTTTTTTTTAATTCTTGAGAATAGATCTGAAGGTGGTGGTAAAGGAATGTTTTGAAATAAATAAAGTATTTTTGGTAAGATATTACTTTTAAGTATATTAATTCTCCTGATCATCAACATTGGTAGTGACATCCATCTTAATTAATTAATCATTAATATCTGTCATTAAGGCTCCATAGTTGGCACTGGCGACTGATTCTAGCTTAGGCAAAATTTGAATTCCTAAATATTTAAACTGATTTACAACATTGAATTGATTTACCTCAGGAGCTGGGTGATTTCTCTGGGTCTCATTTAGCATTAATATTGAAGATTTTGTTTTATTTATTTTATATCCTGATATTTCCCCAAAGTTCTTTATTACATTTAACAAGGTCGGAATTGATTTTTTTAAAATTCGACATAAACAAAATTATGTCATTGGCATACAGGGAGATTTTATGTTCTGTTGGTCCTACTTTAATTCCATATATTTGTGGATGTAAACGTACTGCTATCGCTAAAGGTTCAATTGCCATAGTAAACAGTAAAGGTGAAAGTGGACAGCCTTGTCGACATCCTCTATTGATTTTTATTGATTTTGAGATATTGCTGTTTGTTAGGATTTCTGCTGTAGCATTATTGTATATTATCTGGACCCATTTTATGAAATTATTTCCAAGTCCAAATCTTTGTAGGACTTCAAAAAGAAAGGGCCATTCGACCCTATCAAAGGCCTTTTCGGCGTCCAATGATAGGAGAGCTGTATCAGGTGCTTCTTTATTGGAATAAATGATATTAAATAGTCTTCTTACATTATGGAAGCCTTGTCTTCCCATTATAAAGCCATCCTGATCTCGGTTAATAATATTTGGTAATATTTCTTGTAGTCGTTTTGCTAAAATTTTACAGATTATTTTAAGATCAGCATTTAATAGGCTTATTGGTCTCATGTTTTCACATTTATTAGGGGGTTTACCTGGTTTTGGCAAAAGTATAATTAAGGCATTATTCATGTATGGTGGTAAATTACCATTTTGAAATGCTTCTAAAACCATTTCCAAAAGTGGTTTTATTAATTTATTCTTAAATTTTTTATAGAGGTCAACTGGAAGACCATCTGGTCCTGCTCTTTTTCCTGATTTCATTTTATCAATGGCTTGCCCAACTTCTTCTTGACTAATTTTAGACTCCAGTATCTCCCTGTTTTCATTTGGAATACACAGTATAGACAATCCACCCAAAAACCCATTTAGTTTTGTTAAGTCAGTTTCATTTTTTGTATCATATAGTTTTCATAATAATCTCTAAAGGCACTATTAATTTCTAAAGGATCTATAACTACCTGTCCGTTACTTATAATACTGGTAATTGGTGTTTTAGATTCTAATTGTTTAATCTGCCATGCCAATAATTTTCCTGATTTTTCACCTTGTTCATAAAAAGTTTGCTTCAATCTTAAAAGACTCGAGGCAGCTCTATTCGCTGATTTTTTTGTCATATTCTGCTCTCAGAATCAGTAATTCGTTCTCTAACTGTGGGTTACTTCCTGCATACACTTTTTCTTGAAGAATTTTTAATTTACGTTCCAATTGGACTCTCTCCTCTCGGGTCTTCTTAGATTTTGAACCTGTATAACTAATAATATGCCCCCTAATAAAAACTTTGAAAGCCTCCCACTTTATACATGCCGTTGTTTGTGTAGTATTAATATCAAAGAACTCATCTATCTGTTTTTCTATGTACTAAACAAATTCCTCATCCTGAAGCCATTTATGCTGAAAATGCCACCTACCTGGATCCTTTGTCAATTTCTTATCTACATATACAGTGGGGCAAAAAAGTATTTAGTCAGCCACCAATTGTGCAAGTTCTCCCACTTAAAAGATGAGAGAGGTCTCCAATTTTCATCATAGGTATACCTCAACTATGAGAGACAAAATGAGAAAAAAAAAATCCAGAAAATCACATTGTCTGATTTTTAAAGAATTTATTTGCAAATTATGGTGGAAAATAAGTATTTGGTCACCTACAAACAAGCAAGATTTCTGGCTCTCACAGACCTGTAACTTCTTCTTTAAGAGGCTCCTCTGTCCTCCACTTGTTACCTGTATTAATGGCACCTGTTTGAACTCGTTATCAGTATAAAAGACACCTGTCCACAACCTCAAACAGTCAGACTTCAAACTCCACTATGGCCAAGACCAAAGAGCTGTCAAAGGACACCAGAAACAAAACTGTAGACCTGCACCAGGCTGGGAAGACTGAATCTGCAATAGGTAAGCAGCTTGGTGTGAAGAAATCAACTGTGGGAGCAATTATTAGAAAATGGAAGACATACAAGACCACTGATAATCTCCCTCGATCTGGGGCTCCACGCAAGATCTCACCCCGTGGGGTCAAAATTATCACGAGAACGGTGAGCAAAAATCCCAGAACCACATGGGGGGACCTAGTGAATGACCTGCAGAGAGCTGGGACCACAGTAACAAAGGCTACCATCAGTAACACACTACGCCGTCAGGGACTCAAATCCTGCAGTGCCAGACGTGTCCCCCTGCTTAAGCCAGTACATGTCCAGGCCTGTCTGAAGTTTGCTAGAGAGCATTTGGGTGATCCAGAAGAGAATTGGGAGAATGTCATATGGTCAGATGAAACCAAAATAGAACTTTTTGGTAAAAACTCAACTTGTCGTGTTTGGAGGAGAAAGAACACCATACCTACTGTGAAGCATGGGGGTGGAAACATCATACTTTGGGGCTGTTTTTCTGCAAAGGGACCAGGACGACTGATCCGTGTAAAGGAAAGAATGAATGGGGGCATGTATTGTGAGATTTTGAGTGAAAACCTCCTTCCACCAGCAAGGGCATTGAAGATGAAACGTGGCTGGGTCTTTCAGCATGACAATGATCCCAAACACACTGCCCGGGCAACGAAGGAGTGGCTTCGTAAGAAGCATTTCAAGGTCCTGGAGTGGCCTAGCCAGTCTCCAGATCTCAACCCCATAGAAAATCTTTGGAGGGAGTTGAAAGTCCGTGTTGCCCAGCGACAGCCCCAAAACATCACTGCTCTAGAGGAGATCTGCATGGAGGAATGGGCCAAAATACCAGCAACAGTGTGTGAAAACCTTGTGAAAACTTACAGAAAACATTTGACCTCTGTCATTGCCAACAAAGGGTATATAACAAAGTATTGAGATTAACTTTTGTTATTGACCAAATACTTATTTTACTGAGGAATTTACCAATTAATTCATTAAAAAATCCTTCAATGTGATTTTCTGGATTTTTTTTTTTACTTATTTTGTCTCTCATAGTTGAGGTATACCTATGATGAAAATTGGAGACCTCTCTCATCTTTTAAGTGGGAGAACTTGCACAATTGGTGGCTGACTAAATACTTTTTTACCCCACTGTATTAGACAGCAGGGTGCATGATCAGAGATCACAATGTTATCATAGTAACAGTTTTGAATCTTGGACCTTAATTCTGTAGAGATCAAAAAGTAGTCTATACGTGAGAATGTCTTATAGGTATTAGAATAACAAGAATAGGCTTTGACTTGTGGTTTTATTCCTCTCCATATATCTAGCAATCTCAATTCTTTCATAAAATGATTAATGGTCATCCTACATCCATTGTGCATACTGTCCAGGTTCAGGTTCCTTTATTTGTACCCGTAGGTAGATTTGTTTTGCAGTCTGGTGACATCCATATTTACAAGCCACAAATTACATTCAACATAGACACAAACACAGGCACACATGAAATTGACTATAAACATGATAAAAATACTCAAGGCTCCATCAATCAGGGTATAAAAAGACAAAGAGATGAGAGAAAAACCAGAGGTAAGAGAGAAGAGTCATATTAAAAGTTAAAAACTAGTCAAAGAGGTTAAAAACTCAAAGGTCTAAAACCCAATAAAATATTTACAACCCAAGTAACATCCTACAAAAATAAGTAAATATAAAATGGAGTTAATAAATAGGTACCTAAATTATGTGCAATATATTGTTACAGCTTGTTCAACTCTTTGACAGCAGCAGGAACAAAGCTGTTTTTGTAGCGCTGGGTTTTACTTTTTCGGAAAGCAAACCTCCGTCTTGAGGGAAGAAGCTGAAAGTTGCAGTGCAAAGGGTGGGAGTCATCATTTAAAATGGAGGTAGCCATCCTCTGTACTTGTCTGGTGTACAGGGATGTCAGGCTCAGCTGTGACTCACCAAGCAAACGACTGGACCATCTAACTACCTGATCCAAGGATTTCCTCTGTTTCAGTTTTATCTGACCAAACCATGACACTAAAGAAAAGGATAAAACAGATTCAATAAAAGCCCAATAAAACATTGTCATTATGGTTTGGTCAATTTGGAAGCGTGCAAGTTTTCTCAAGCAATGCAAATGTTGCTGACCCTTTTTGCACACCCTTTCACAGTTCTCTTCAAAGTTTAAATTACTATCAATAATCGTCCCAAGATATTTGTAGGATTGTACACATTCGGTGGTCTGGCCTTTTAGTACGGTGACTTTGTGCCTGGGAGTTTTCCTCCTAAAGTCAATAATCATGTCTTTAGTTTTTGTCGTATTCAGCTACAGGTAGGAATCCTCACACCAGTGGACAAAATCATCAACTACTGGGCCGTGGCCACTCTCACCATCCTGGAGGAGACTGACAATAACTGAATCATCAGCATACTTTATGATGTGTCTGTTGTCATGTCTGCTCCGACACATGTTTGTGTACAGGATGAAGAGTAGTGGTGACAACACACACCCCTGAGGAGAGCCAGTAGAAGAGCACTTCAGGTCAGACAATGTACCATTGACCCTTACTCTCTGCGTCCTGTTGGTTAAGAAATCCAGAATCCAACCCACCAGATTATTGCTCAAATCAAATTGTTGCAGGAGCCTTTCAACTAAGATATGAGGTTGGATTGTATTAAAGGCGGAGGAAAAGTCCACAAATAAAAGCCTGGCATGTGTCCCATTAAAATCCAGATGTTCAAAAAGCATGTTAAACAGAGTGACAGTGGCATCCTCCACTCCTCTGTGAGGCCTATAGGCAAGGATCCAATGCATGCTCAGTCTGCTTTAGGACCTCACATCTGACCAGTTTTTCAAAAATTTTCATTAAAATTGAAGTCAAAGCAACTGGTCTAAAGTTGTTTACTGTTTTAGGACAGCTGGATTTTGGAACGGGAACAACCACGGCTTCTTTCTAGATCTTAGGCACATGTTGTGTTTGTAAGGACTTATTGAAAATGTAATGAAATATAGGACTCAGTTCATGTGCACAGGACTTTACCAAGCGCCCACATACAGTATATTATCAGGGCCCTGACTTTTGCTCATTTTTAAAGCACAGAACTCCCTTTTAACATCCTGCACCTCAATATTAAAGTGCTGATTGTCTTTGAGTTTCTGTTTCAAATCTTGGGTTTCAGTGCTAAAATCAAAGGAGTCAAAACAACCATAAAAACAATTAAGAGCATTAGCCAGCTCTGTGTCTGAATTAAAACCATCTAAAAACACACGATTACTGCGCTCTGTGCTCTGAAGGCCTGCAATAGTTTTCATACTGGCCCAGGCTGAACCAAGTTCTTTGTTGCCATCTTGCTTTCCAATTCTGATTTATAATTCTGTTTTGCTCTTAAAATTTCGGACTTCAGCTCTTTTGTGGCAACCTGTAGCTCAGAAACAGACCCCTGTTTAAAGGCAAGTGCTTTCCTCTGTAAGTAGGATTTAACTGATTTTGTAACCCATGGCTTGTTGTTGGGATATATTTTGACACGTTTATGTGGAACGATCTTATTTTTACAGAAAGCCATGTAGGAGCATGTGACGTCCACCAAAGAGTCCAAATCATCCCCGCAGGCCAGTGTGAACATCTCCCAGTTTGTACAGTCAAAGCATTCCTGGAGGCTGTGCACTGAATCCTCTGTCCACACATCAATGTCTCCCGTCTCTGCCTTGCCTCTTCTGAGAGCAGTTTTATATGTGGGCAGCAAATGTACACAGTTGTGATCTGAGGATCCTACAGGAGGAAGGGGGAGTGATTTACAGGCCCTCTCTATGGATCCATAGAACAGGTCCAGTCCTGTTGATCTATCTATACTGGGATCCCCTGCTATTACATGTTGCCCTGTAAGTGATGATAAAGTAAGAAATAAATTAACAAAGAAGTTTTGATCATCAATATTGGGGCCGTATAAGTTCACCAGATGTATATTTTCTAATAACAAAGATCCTTGGATGATTAGATAGCTTCCAAATTTGTCTCCAATTACATTTTTCACTTGAAATGGGACTGTTTTGTGTATGAGAGTCATAACTCCCCTGGCTCGGGATGAAAATGATGAGGTGAACACGTTACCTTGCCATCTTCCCCTAATTCTTTTTACATCCTCCTCTATTAGATGAGTTTCTTGTAAAAATACAATTTTTGAATCTATGTCTTTTATTTTATTCATAACTTGTTTAAGTTTTTAAGATTTTGTAGACCTCTGCAGTTCCATGAAGTTAAATTAACGCTTTGATCTATGATCAGTAAAGAGTTTGAGATTACCTTGCAATATGAACATACTCTTACAGAGAAGCAAAAACATGGATGATGGAACATTCATCCTACAAACCAAACAAAAAAATTCCCTTTCCCCACATTCGTGGTAATCCCCCCAAAATCAAAAAAATTCCGTCTCCCGTTATAGCTAGTGACTGTTCCACACCTGCGAGGATCAGTCAAACCACTCTCTCTTTCTCCTCTCAGTCACCCTGACTCTACTACTATTCTTATAACATTAACTCCCTTCTGTAGTTTTTTCAGCATAACTTCAAAGTTTTATAGCAACGTTGTACATCATAGCTTTTTTTTTTTTTTTTAAATGCAGTCTGTATTTTGTAGACTTGTTATATGTTTCAGATCAATCAGATGTCTGTACATACGCTTAAATGTTCTACCTTTGTCATGTTCATGCTTAGCTCCCACCAGTCTCCTTTTGGATTTGCTTGATGAGCTCCTGCGCCTCTTGAGGGGTCTTGAAGGTGTGGGTTCTCCCCTTATATGTGACCAGCAGTCTTGCCGGATGAATCACTCCGTGACGAATCCCGAGGTTGCGCAGCTTTTTGCGGGTGGGGTCGAACTGCCTCCTTAATTGTTGAATTCCTGTGGCCAAGTCTGGGTAGAACCGCACCTGTTGGTCCTGGTATTTAATTTCCCCTTTAGCTCGCGCAGCATTGGTGACCGTCATCTTGTCTCTGTAGTTGAGGAACTTCATAATCAGCGTCCTCGGTGGTGTCTTATTATCTCTCGGTGGGCTGATTCGGTAAGCGCTCTCTAAAACAACCGATGACTGCAGATCCACGTTGTTCAGCGCTTCTGGAATCCACTTTTCCAAAAAGGAACATGGGTCCCGTCCCTCTGCTCCCTCCGGGAGGCCCACCAGCCTCAAATTATTCCGTCGCGAGCGGGATTCCAAGTCTAGGACGTTATCTTCCAGACGTTTCCATTTTAATTCCATTGTTTGCAGCTTAATTTGCAGGCTGGTGACGTCATCCTCAGCGCTTGATATTCGGAGCTCCGCCTGCGACATTCGCTCCATGCAGTCGTTTATTTCTTTCCTCATTCCTTCTATCGCTGCTATAATCCCATCAAATTTAGACGAAAACTCTGTTCTCATGGAGGTGATGGCCGCGAGCACTACGCTTGTCCCCTCCCCAGCAGTTCCCGCTCCGCCGCTGGCTCCATCCTCTGCCATTGCTTCTGGAGTTTTCCCTGCCTCGCCTTGAGCGTGGAAGTCCGTTAGCTTGGATTGTTTTGTCGAGTTACCTTTTCCTCCACCTAATTTTCCAACCTTGGTCTTTACTCAGACTTAGACTTAACTTTATTAATCCCTTTGGGATGACTCCCTCTGGGAAATTTAAAATTTCCAGCAGCACATAAAAGGAGCATACAGATCAGAAAAGCAAAAAATAAAAAAATAAACACTTAATAAACACTTAAAGTCCTCGGACGGTGACATTTTTTTATTGAACCAATAAACTGATTGTATGAAAATATTCCATTCTGGCCATTCCCGTGATTTAAAATGTGTCACCAGCCTCCATAAATGACTTCTTTTGTTAATAGCCCATATTTCACTGAGTGATGCTGCAGTACCGCCATCTCTCGATAGGGGCGTGCAGCAGTGACGTCAGGTCAGGGAGAAACAGGAAATGGCTACAGGAAATGGATGATAACCTGCCTGCAGAAATGGCTGAACGACAGCAGAGTGATTCGGACAGCGATTATTTTATCGAGTATGACGACCGCAATATAAGTGATGATATTGAAACTGACGAATCTGATGATGAAGTAGTTTTGGGTGGTGCTGATGGGGTTATTCAGCCGTATTTGTTCGAGCCCGAGGGTGCGGCGGAAGACGCGGACGAAACAGCGACCGGAGCAGAACGAGAGGATGAGAGGCAAGAACGAGAGGCTCGCCGATTTATATTG